>OY992532.1:257507720-258947720 GCA_963921185.1 Dasysyrphus tricinctus
ATTTAAAGAAAAATAAATAAAACTAACAATTTTTTTTGTTGAGCACGAATTACTCTAGTAAGCAAACATATATTGATTTTAACATCTTGAATTTTTTGCATGATAAGCTGCCATGAGTCAAAAGGACCTTCGATGTTTTAACCAAAATTTTGAATTTTTTGATTTGAAATTTTCTTCTGAAAGAACCGGACATGATAAAATTGGAAACGGTTTTTGCTTTTTATTCAGACACCTCTAGATTTTCAAAATAGAGTTTAAAAATAAAATAATTTTCACAAGCGTGACATTGGACCGTTTTTGCAATTCAATTTGTTAGACAGGACCTCGACCGGATGTAGTTAGAATATCTAATTTTTATTGTTTTAATTATTTACCTGACGTGTCGCTAGGTCTATTCACAAGTTTTTCTTTTTTTTATATCGCTTTGTTTAATTTTTGGAGCAAAAACAATACTTTTGGAAAAAAGTTTTTTTAAAAGTGTACTATTTTGCGAGTTTTCAAAATCCTATGTGAAGAGAGCTATACTACATCAGATAGTAATCATACAAATCTATAAGATGTCATCATTAGTTTAATTTTTTCAAAAAGTGGACTTGAGCCGTTTTTCCCCTGGACCCTTCATATACATTTACGATTTCAGCAAAAAAATTCAGCAATTAATTTCAGCAAGTTCTTGCTTGCACGGTGTGATGACTTAAAAAGTACTTGCAGTAAGTTTGCTTTGCAAACAAGTAAAAAGTCGTTTTAGCAAGCAATTAACTTTCCTGGTGTGACTGCTTTCTGAAAGTACTTGCATTGCACGAGTATTTCAAAATCGAAATTATTGAAACAATTGCTGCAAGTACTTTACTTGCACGATGTGACGGCACCCTTACTTTTGGAGAAATTCTTTGCTAAATTTTAGTTTTCAATCGATACTTCATGATGTTTTACATACCTCTTGTATGGTAAAATATGCGAAACACTTTTCAACATTTCACTGATCAGAGAGGAAATTAGATATTGGAAAGATATTAACCGATATTTGGAGAAAAAGATAAGTGCTTTCAGATAGTTAAGCAACATTTGTTGAAAAAAATTATTTGGTCATTTTCTTATAGCCCAAAGCAGATGAAAAATTTGAATTCGGCATCCAAACGCGTAACAAAAAGCTTACCGGTATTTGTAAGTCTTTATAATTTTTTCGAATTTTTTTTCCCCTTACTTTTGAAATACAAATTTTTTATTTCAAAACTATAATATTGAATCTAACATTTCAAAACCATTATAATATGTATATTTTTTTCAGATTTGTATATCTACATAAGAAGACAGATATTAATATAAATACGATTTTTGTTTTGTCAAAATAATTTTTCCGACTGTTGTGTTAGTTTTTTTTACCATGAAATCCCCACTTCAGCATTGGAACAATTTAGCGCTTTGGAAAACTTTGAAAATGTTGATTTTAAAAACAATTTTTGTCTATAAGAATTTGTAGTAGAATATTGTTTGTGAACTTAACTCATTAACTGAATTTTGACAAATGGAATTTCGGCCCTGTTGGGACGAATGTAATAAGATGCAGGGCACATATTTAACAAGTTGCTCATGCGGCTGCAAGCCAAATTTACCAACTTTCATAATTTATCAATGCTGTATTTACGGCCAACAGAAATGAGAAAAATGATAATTTTCTTAGCATAGGTATTGTATAGCCATTAATAGCCAAAAATGTGTTTCATGATTCTTTGTAGTAAATTCTTATAAAGTTATTAGATTACATTCAAAGAAGAAAATAGTTGCTGAATAATATGATAAGCTTTTCTAGTGATTCAACCATGTTTATGTTGGTTTTATTAGAATAAGCAACATCCATCTTAGTATACTTACATATATTGCAGTAATTTTGATCAATTTCTTATAAGTAGTAGACTTCTCAGAAAAAAAATCAAGAACATAAAGAAATCAGATAAGAATTTTCTTATATTATGGCAAACGTATAGTTTCTATAAATCCACCAGTTCAAAAAAATGAGATCGCACAAATTTTGCTACTTCAAAAATTGAGCAATTTTAAGTCCTCGATATTTGAGCGAAAAATTGAAAAGCTTTTGCCCAAGTTTTGTAATCTATTTTTCTGGAAATGATAATTAAATATTTAAATTGAAAATTATCTGCACAGAATAGTATTGACTTGAGTTATACATATGTACATTATGTATAGCTACACTGGCCGACAAAAGGCTACGTACGACCACTACTTTCCCAATATAGGCAAAGGTAATTATACAGTTTTGTTTGTAATGTCTTTTTATTAACACAACAATAAATAATAAAAATAGATTTAAGAACAAACGGTAAGTATCATAATTTTTATATTTAAAGCTTTTAGTCTTATAAAATGGCAAAAAAGTCATCGCCCGTAGACTTTTGGCAGCCACTGTATATAAGACAAGTTTTGGATTCTTACACAAATCTTTCTCTAATTTTTTAATCAACACCTGATATGATAGAGAAAACAAAAAGAATGGGTACGGCTATTATGTGTGTCTGTCTTATAATTTTGACCTCCACCCTGCTATAACCCGTTGTGATACTTCGAGTATCTTTAGAAAAAATTGAAATTTTCTTTATATGTTGCTCTTAAAATAATAACACCTGCCTTGCAAACAACAGACAAGCTGACAAAGACAAGCTTATTTTTCATGGATAGGACTTATATTTTATTTTTGTTTTTATCTGAAAATGAGTTACCATGTATGTATCTCCTGATAGAAAAGTTTAATGGTATACCTCTTCAAACAAAATCTGCCAACAAACATTAAAAAAGGTACCCTTCTCTCATAGAACGTTTTTTAATTCTTAAAAAAAAAAAAAAAAACAATATACTTGAACTGTTAGACCAGGTTAATGTGATTCAATCGAGCATTTTATTTCTTATTATTATTGAAGACCTATTAAACACATTCATACGTAAACTTCATTGTTTTCATATTTAAATAACCCTGAGCACCGACCAGTATTAGGGTTGATAGTAACAAATTGGGCCTGCTGCCGGTGTGTTGTATGGGTATGTATCTACAACTTACCAGATAAATTTTCATTAAACAAACTATGTATATCTATCATGTATATAAAGAGTTATTTAAAGGACCAGAAGAACCCATAATTCATTTTTGAAAAAGGGTCACAAGACGGTTGGGGAAAGGGTTGAACAGGATAGCGAAAGCTCTCTGTTACCCTCCCGTTGAATTATTAAAACTGATGATAGTGTATAATGAAGATTCTTATTTTGAACAAAATAAAGAAAAATATTCAAAAATTATTTGTATTCAAATTCTTCTTGAAATCTGAAACTTTTTTTTTGTAGAACTACCTTTCAACCTTGCTTTTAGTTTCTGATTAAATATAACTTATTCAAGTAGCTTTTTTTACTTCCAAAACACTTAATTACTTTGAAGAACTAGGAATAGTTAACAAAATGATACTACTTCAAAGCAACATACAACGGAGGTACATAAGTGGATCAGGCTTACTTTCTTTGCGAAAACGATTAACATCCTGTTTAACTTGTTCAACAACAAACAATCAATACCTGTGTTCATCTAATTAAACCCCCCTACCACTATTCTTTCCCCTTTCACAGCGCATCAGAAACGGATGTTAGTAATTCCTTTTACGATAGTTGCATGTACAAAAGCTTCTAAGCAAATATCCTTATCCATCTCATTCCATCCCTTTGTAAGGAATTAATAACACTGCAGGAGAGTTCTTGCAGCGGAAATCAAACGAATTAATGCAATCAGCTAAAAGCAAAGCAAAACTTTATACAGCAAGCTGTAGAAAACAGCGGTGGTGTTACTATACAACCCCTAATGGAGTACAAGTTTAATTCTGTTTCCTCAGCTATAGCAGCTAACAACCATAATCCTTCTTGTGAATAATAGTTGACTGGCACGAGGTACAAGCAACATCGACGGAGCTGCAAGTGCGAAAAGTGAATCCTGCAGCAAGCAAAGCAGTAAGTTGCAATATTATCCCATTTCACCCCATATCGTAACGAGCGATAATTAATTGTATCCCGCAGTACACCCCTACATCACTGTGGTATGCCTTATGCCATTCCATGTGGAAAAGGAGCCTCTCTGGTTTAGTGTCTGTCTATCTGGAAGGTATATCCCAAGTTCGATAAGATGAACAACACACACAATGCCTTGCAGCTTAAAATTGTAAGTATTTCTCCATTAAGGGCTCTTATAGGGTGTGCTTCTGTCTTCTATGTTCCAAGATATTTTTTGTGTAAACAAAAGTCAGGAAGGAAAACACAAAGGAGTGGGCAATATCTCAACTACTTTAAGCTAAGCCCTCCCGTGTTTGTTATTTCGAGAAAGGAACTTGGCAAAAGAATGAAAGAAAAAACTTAATAACAACAAAAGTTCTTCTCCGAATATTCTCAGCCATACTTGAATTATCCTTTTTATGTTGAGGCCGACAGCAACGAGTATCCTCAATCCATTAAATTTTTAATGACTTTGTGAATATTTTAAAACGGTTGGTGCGGAAGAAGTTCGAGAACTCCACAAACACAGCACTTTTCTTAGATTTTTTTCTTTTTCACTTTTTTGTCCTTTCTTTGTTTTAATTTACTTTTTTTCGATTCTCTGGTTTGAAGTCCCTGGGAGGACTTGTTAATGAAAAAAGAACTTCACTTTAATTGCGGCGAGAAATCAGACACTTTTAACAGCACTCATATTCCCCGACCCGGCGACCGAAGCTGTACCGATGACAGTTAACGTTTTTTGTTTCGGTGTGATGATAATCGGGACAGATACAAGTTCACCCATGTAAACTTTGAAATTAAAAATTTAAGCCTGATTTAATTGGAAAACACGTCTACTTCCGGCGATACTCCAAAAATAACTGAGGTGCAAGTTGCAACATATACATTCCAAGAGCTTATCGGTGGCAAATTTAATATCCGTGGGGACCAGTCCTGTTCTTTGATGAAGGGGAGCTTGTGGGTGACACATTATGCGCATGGTCGCTCGAAGAGAAGTTCTTAAGGTTTTATCCGAACTATATAGGATACTGTTCTCAATGTGAGTTCTCAAATCGTCAAGTCTTAAAAGAGAATTGACACCTAATCCGAAGAGAAATCCAGGATCTTAGTTATCCGAACCCAGACCTACCAGAACAACACAAACTGGCACAACTGATGCATTAAAAATATCCCAAAAACCCATCGAATGACATTTCGTTACACGTTTGGAAGAGTTATTTTTTATTTTATATTTTCGAAAGTTCGAAAATGAGCAACGAGTCTACGGCGACGCTGGTTAATGGGCTTTCAGAGCACCACGTGGCTCGGAGCCAAATGTTTTTGTTGTCATTGTCCCACGAGGATGAATTCATATTTAGTGTGGAAAACGCATAAATTTCATTGGCCAAGGAGCCATTTTTGCGCGTTCAACAATGCCAACAGAAAAAAATAAATTCCTTGTCCTCTGTGTGTAATTGTGGGCCTTGAGTTGGAGGATTATATGGGAGATACGACTTTTATAGGGTGATGTTGTGTTGGATGGATTAGTGCCTGAGGTAGAGAAGAAATTTATATCAGAATTGGATATCAGGTGGTTTTTCATTCATGTGCTGACAGGTGGACAGTCACATTTCTATTACAAAGAGACGTTCTATATTCGAAATGGAATGAATACTTACTGCTCAAAAGGAAAAAAAAGAAAAGAACGTCAGTTGTATGTCCTTGAAATGTAACATAAATCATATTATTTTTTTTTTTCTTCTGTCTTCAAAGCAATGCTGGACCAGATGAACAGAGAAAATAAATTGAGTGTCGTAGAAGAATAAATATATTAATTTGGTATGAATTTGAGATGTTGTTCAGTTGTTCTAGCTGGGCTGTTTCGTTTGTCGTTCCAAAATATAAACACGAAAGACTTTTGATTACTTTGTGTATCTTGGTACAACTCAAAGGTAAGGTAATGACTTTGCGCATCATGATGGGCATATATTTGATATCATCGCGGGCCAAAATCATTCTTGTTCTTGATCAATCAAACAAAGTTTTTGTATAATATAGAGAATAATATGAGTATAATAAAGAGAAAATTAGAACCGAAGGTTGAAAAAATTAATTCTTTAAATATTAAGATTGATATCGGCACAGACAGCATGTCTGTCTGCCTCTTGTATAGACGCATTTGAAAATGGGTTGAGGAATGAAAGTTTATCCAATTAAAATTTTGTTATGGTATTATAGACACATGGTATAAATGTACTTTAAAGGTATTTTTCTCAAGACACTAGAACAAAACGATACGAATACCCTACAAAAAGTTATAATCCTTTTTTATAATGATGATCTTTTTTAAGTACAAGAGCAAAATATTAACGAAAACCCTTTGAAAATAATTGTATGTATGTATGTGTCAATGAAACTTGGAATAAACGTTTCATTTATCGATAGAAGTAAGAATAATAATAATTCCCATAAATATCTGTTGTAAAAGGGTTATTTTTGAGGTGTAGAATTATTACTATAAAACCCACACAGCAAAAAAACTCTTAAATCCATAATAAAGCCTGACCTTTGGCCTATTTCACCAAATTACAATATTACAATCACAAATTTTAATTGTAAGCTACAATTACAAACTTGTAAATTGAATTTCCGTTTCACCAGCTATTAACAAAATTTCAACGAATTTGTGGAATGCAAAATAAAATTTTCATCGCGAGCTTGATGATAAAAAAGAAGTATTGTTTGGGATTTTTTCCAATATAGTTACCTACACATAATGTAAAATTTATGGAGTGGCAAACAGTTCATGAAACTGTCATATCTCATGGTATTTCAACTCAAAAGAATTGGAACTTGGAAGTATGCATGTAACTTCTGGATGTTGTTAGGCAAAACTTAAAAAGGTTAATGGCGGTTAGTCAAAAGTTTTCAAATTTGAAAAATAACGGACCCGTTTGCAATACCCGTGCATCGTGAACACTGCCAGGCCAATTCACTTATTCATAAGAGTCCATTGAAATGTAAAAAATTTCGGCCGAACCTTGCATTTTGGGTATAGGACAAGTTTTTTCTTATATTTATAAAAAGTGGGTAAGTGTGAGTATAAACTGATTTTCAGGGTTGAAAGCTTTCCCATGTGGCCACCATCTTGAATGATAGGGAGAAAGGTATCACAACAAAAACATAAATGTTAAAAAAGGAGCCAAGTTCTTATGTGCACAAGAGACCTGTGCGTAAAAAGTCAGCCAAAAAAAGTAATGAGATCTAAAATATATGCCAAGTTTTAAGTTCATGAAGTTTAATATCAAATATCTTAAGAAGAGTATTATCGAAACAATTCCAAATCATGACAGAAATTTGGTAATTAATGATTACTGATTAAAATTTGGTGGGTTCACTGGTCAAGTTTTCATGCATTTTAAATTTGTGATTAAGTAAGTATTTAAGAGAAAACTTGCCAAGTAAATCCACCAAATTTTAATCAGTAATCATTAATTACCAAATTTCTGTCATGATTTGGAATTGTTTCGATAATACTCTTCTTAAGATATTTGATATTAAACTTCATGAACTTAAAACTTGGCATATATTTTAGATCTCATTACTTTTTTTTGACTTTTTACGCACAGGTTTCTTATACACATAAGAACTTGGCTCCTTTTTTAACATTTATGTTTTTGTTGTGATTTCACTCCTTTTTGCAAAGACTAATTTTGCCAGGTGAAAGTCAAGCCCTACCGGTCTACAAAGTTTCATAACTGAACCGAAAATGCTCCATACAAATAATAGCAATTCTGATAAAGTTGGTGGATGGCACCCCCCCCCCCCCCCCCCCCCCTGAATGGATAATTCCAAATTTTCGATTTTTTTCCTTTCTAAGTACTTCAAGTCCTACCGACCTACCAATTTTCATCGTTCTACAACAATCGGAAGTGCTCCATATAATTTATAAGAATTTTTAAGAATGTGGGTGGATGCCACATTCCAAAATTCCAAATAAGAATTTTTAAGAATGTGGGTAGATGCCACGCCCCCTGAACTGAAACTTCCAATTTTCCATTTTTTTTTTCTTCTAAGTACTTCAAGGCCTACCGACCTACCAATTTTCATCGTTCTACAACAATCGGAAGTGCTCTATATAATTTATAAGAATTTTTAAGAATGTGGGTGGATGCCACGCCCCCTGTATGGAAAATTCTAATTTTTCAATTGTTTTCTTTCTAAGTACCTGAAACCCTACCAACTTACCAATTTTCATTGTTCTACAACAATCGGAAAAGCTCCATATAATTTATAGAATATTTAAGAAAGTGGGTGGATGCCACGCCCCCTGAATAGAAAATTGCAGATTTTCGATTTTTTCCTTTGTATGTACCACAAGGCCTACCGTTGTGCGAAATTTCAAGTTTCTACGATGTCGGGAAGTGCTCCATAATTTTGATGATCTGTCAGTGAGTCAGTGAGTCAGTGAGTCAGTGAATCAGTGAGTCAGTGAGTCAGTGAGTCAGTGAATCAGTGAGTCAGTGAATCAGTCAGTCAGTTACGGTTTTTGCGATTTTTGAAGTCCTATATCTTGGGAACTACTAATGCTAAAGAGTTGAAATTTGGTGAGCCACCTGTGTTTGATCAGTTCAGCAAATACCCCGAATTTGAAGTTTCTGACTTTATTGGTACGGAAGTTAGAGGGGGGTTGAAAATCGCCTGAGTTTGTTCCTGTAAAAAGGGTGTAGTGCCGCGAACTTGGCTGGGCACTACCGTGCCCTTTGATTCCCACGATATTTTAAGAACCGTTAGCCTAAAAAAAAAAAGATTTTATTTTTATAAAAATTAAATTCTCTACAGTTTATGTTAATATCCTATTTTATTGTAAAATTGGAATTGGAATTGGGGGACGTTCAATCTCGAAAATGGAGTTTATATTCACACTGACCCCACATTCACAAAAAACCTTGCCCTACCCAAAATGCAAGGTCAATGTAACATATCAATGGACTAGCAGGAAATATAAAATTTATAGTCTTACATACAATTTATTTAGTGATTGCCGTGTCTATAGAAATATGCTGATTGAAATATTCCTCAAAAAGAAAATTTTATCGACAAATTACAAACGACCTTTCTCCTGTAAGATTTTTTCAAGAACTGAACAAATTTGTAATATCACGTAATTTGGGAAAACAGAACATTACAAAGCACGTTAGATTCCACCAATTTGTAACTTGAAAATTACAAATAAAAATTACTTTTGGTGAAATAGAAACAAATATATTTTTAAGAATTTCCCTTTGTAAATTACAATTATAATTTTGTAACAAAAACATTTTGTGAAACCGAATAAATCGATTTGGTAAAAATCACTTGTGAATTGCAATTTGTAAGTTGGTGAAATAAGCCACTGTCTACGAAAAATACAATTAGTTTTTCATTGGAAATAGGCCATTACTTTTAAAAGTGCTTGTATTATCTTCGTTTTACCATACAAAATTTAATATTTTTGGCCAAATTCATGAGTGTAATAATTTTTTCGTGGATGTAATGTGGTAATAATTCTACACTTGCCACTACACTTCACCCCTCCTCGGATTTCAATAAAATGTGTTGCACAAAAGCTTTCTTAGAATATAAATAATACTGCATACCAACATTTTGGAAAATTTTTTTTGGATTTTTAAAAAGATTAAATTTTTTTTTGAAAAATCAATATTTCAAAAACGGGTTGATGAATTGTTTTGAAATTTCAATTTTAAATATATATTAATAAATACTCAAAATTTGCATATCAAAATTTTTTTGAAAAATGTAATATAAATTTTATATATAAAAATTAATTTTTAAGAAAACGGCTCCAACGATTTACATTTTTACTTGCGATTATAGGTACTATAAGGCAAGTTTTGGATTCGTGCAAAAAAAAATTTTTGAGATAACAATCAAACAGTCGTTGACTGACTTCTGTTGTAATCAGTTGTGAAGCTTATTCCTAAAATGTCAAAGACTTGTGCTAATTGCAACCAAATCATAAAACGTTCAAAAGTTTTTATTGAGTGCGGTTATCACTGCGGTCGATTTTTTCATAAAGATTGTGTTGTAATCACCGATAGTGAATATGCTTCTTTATCAAGTTCTAATATTTTTTGGAAATGCACCTCATGTGTTGATCTTAATCTCTCTTCCTTATTAAAAAGTTTAAACATTCTTACGAATAGTGTTAGTGAGATGAAAAACGAACTCTCTGATCTTAAATCAATAATAAGCAATAACTCTCCTCCACGTAAAACAGCTAAAAAAAACGTTAAAAGCTCTGTACGGGAGAAAGATGCATTCTCTTCTGATCTCACTGTGTCAATCGATCATCCATCCAACATCATACCACCATTATCTGTCCAAAACTCTTCTACTTCTCCATCACCATCACCTTCACCAATACCATCATCATCTAATAACTGCCCTGCAGCCTCCATGATCGAAACTAACACCATGAATATTCCCGAAAATAACTCAGAAATCTATTCCGAATGGAAATCTGTTCATAACAAACCAAAAAAAAATTCAAAGCAAAGGAAGATTATTGGTACGGATACTACATCGTCTCTCTCTGCTATTCCGGATTACAAATGGGTTCACTTGTCCAGATTTGATAAAAACACTACAGCTGATGATATTATCAACCACATTTCACAAAAAACTAATACACCTCCAGAGCAATTTAAGTGTTACATGTTAACTAAGAGAGATGCAGATATATCATCTCTTAAATTTGTGACATTCAAACTAAGTGTTCCTTCTCCTAAATTACCTTCTCCTAAATTACTCTTCTGCATGGGGTTCCTTCGTACAGATTAAAATGTTCATCTCTCGTGATAAATTACCAATCCATAGCCCTACTCAAAAAGACACACCTACACCGTCACCGTCTACATCACAAACTCCTCAACAACAACAACAACCACCACCACCACCACCAACGCCATTTCAACCACAAGAACAACAACAACTTCCACTGCCGCTACCTTCACCTCTTTGCCACTGACAACCAACTGCACCATCACGATCAATAACCTCTGATAAAAGCATTCCAAATCAATTCAACGGCTATTACCAAAACATAGGAGGCATGCGCACTAAAATGCAACAAATGTTCTTATCCACTTCATCTCAACAATACTTTCGTATGACATCGATCAGTTAATAGTCAAAGTTAGTATTGCAAATCGCTTTTGTTTTTAATTATAAGTTATATCCCTCCTAGGAGTTCAATTGATATTTATAAATTACATGCACAAAATTGCCAGTATTATCTATCTAAGCTGAAAGAAAGTCAACATGTTATCATACTTGGTGATTTTAACTTACCGAACATTGATTGGGTGTATGACCCTGAAGATTTGCAATTTATTCCATATAACGTAAAAAGTGATTATGAAATTGAATTAATCGATACATTTATGAGTTATGATCTAGTTCAAATCAATAGCTGTAAGAATAATTTAAATCGCTTATTAGATCTCATTTATGCTGACAAAGAATTAAAAATTCGAGTTGGTGAAAGTTTATATCCAATTGCTCCTAACTCTATTCACCATATTGCATTATATATTACTTTTGATTTTTATGAGTATTTCAAATCTAGATCTAACAGTTTTGTATATAACTATAAAAAAGCTAATTTCCAGAACATAGCGAATTATATGTTACAGATTCCTTGGCATACTAAATTTAATCCATCTTGTTTATTGAGTTCTTATAATTTTTTTATTGAATCTTTAAATAGTGCAGTTAATATGTACGTGCCAAAAATTAAAATCAACAATAACTCGAAGCCCCCGTGGTATAATAAAAGACTTTGCAATTTAAGTAACAAAAAAAATAAAGCATTTAAAAAGCTTCGTAACTCATTCAATAACTCTGTTATTAAAGAAAATTATATTCGGCTGGAAAGGGAATTTAATGTTCTGAACAAGTTTTTGTAAAAATGTTATATTATCTCAATCGAAACTAGTCTAAAAAATAACAGCAAATGCTTTTGGAAGTTCATCAAAACAAAACAAAAAAGTAGTGGAATTCCAAATATTATGCAATATTTAGGTTCAACTTATTCAGATATTCAAACTATTTGTAATATTATTTGCCGATTATTTCAAGTCAAATTATATAAATTCCCAACAGCATCAGTCAACGGCTTGTCATCCGAATGCGGAGAGATTGATTAGTATTGGACGATTAATTATTAGTAAGTCTGATGTGGAAAAAGCATTACTAGATTTAAACAGTGATAAACAGCCTGGTCCAGATGGGGTTCCTCCCATAGTTTTAAAAATGTGTGCAACAGCACTATCTGAACCTCTTTCATACATTTTTAATCTCTCGCTTTCTAAAGGAGAATTTCTTTCTGATTGGAAAAAATCATTTATTATCCCAATTCACAAATCAGGTTCTAAACAGGAAATATCTAACTATCGCCCCATTTGTAAATTGTCAACGATTCCAAAACTTTTTGAGAAGCTTGTTTGGGATAGATTAACATTTATGATCAAGGAAATTATCTCACCATTCCAACATGGCTTTATTTCCGGTAGATCAACCACTACCAACCTTACAATTTTTTCTAACTTTGTCCTTAATAAACTCGAAGAAGGGTCTCAAGTAGACGTGATCTATACCGATTTCGCAAAGGCTTTTGATAGAGTTAGTCATTCAATTTTATTGAATAAACTTCAATTATTAGGTATTCACTCGAGTATTTTGAAATGGTTGGCATCTTACGTGATGGGGCGTACTCAGTTCGTGTCCATTGATAATATTCTATCTTGTCCCGTAAATGTGTCATCAGGGGTCCCCCAAGGTAGTCATCTTGGACCGCTCCTTTTTCTAATTTGTATCAATGACATGCCCGAAGTTTTCTTAAATTCACATCGTCTTCTATTTGCAGATGATCTGAAATTTTTCAGGTGTATTAAGAATGAAGCTGATTGCCTTCTCTTACAAGAAGACCTTCACAGACTTACGGAATGGTGTACTAAAAACCAATTATTTTTAAACGTCACCAAATGTCAATGCTTTTCCTTCTTTCGATCTCACACCCCCATTTTCTTTGAATACAAAATTGGTAATAATAATTTTGAAAGAGTTTTTGAGAAAAAAGATCTTGGGGTCGTTTTTGATCAGAAATTCAACTTTGTTAAGCATGTTGAATATATTGCTACTAAGGCTAATTCCATGCTTGGTTTCATAAAACGAAATTCAATTGAGTTCACGGACCCATATACCCTAAAATCACTTTTTTCTGCCTATGTAAGATCTGTTTTAGAATATTGCTGTGTGGTTTGGAATCCACACTATAACATTCACTCTATGAGATTGGAAAGAATTCAAAAAAATTTCACTAGATTTGTTGTTTATAAACTTGGTTGGAACATTGAAATGCCTTCTTATTCTTCAAGATGCCAACTCATCGGCATACAGTCACTTGAGAATCGACGCAAAATATTTTCAGTTATGTTTATTAGTGATATTTTGTCGAATCATATTAACTGCCCTTGCCTGCTATCTTTAATTGATATCTATGCACCATCTCGCCCACTAAGAGAACGTAATCTCTTCCGTGAAAATGACCATAGAGTAAACTATGCACTTAATGAGCCTATAACTCGTTGTGTTCGGGAAACAAATTCTGTGTCTAATTTATTAGATTTTAACTTTAACTATAGCAGAGCTTCTTTAAAAAATAAACTTTTATTATACTTTTTAAGCATGTAAATAAGTTTACTAAATGCATTAATTGTTTTTTTTTTAAATTTAAATAATACATTTGTAAGTACATTTTTACTAAATTTTCTTTAGTCTATAAGATGATATTGTAATCTCTGATTGATGTAAATAAATAAATAATAAATAATAAAATAATAATAACATGATATTACGATGATAGAGAACACCAAAAAAGTGGGTGGCACAATTCTGTCTGTCTGTCTGTCTGTCTGTCTGTTCGTCTACAGCCTAAACGGCTCGATCGATTTTCTTCAAAATTGGTACATAGTGGTTTTTGGTGATTCTGCCGACACGTTTTTTTCATTTTTTTTTAGAACCAAAATTAACGGTACCTGCCATACATTTTTTTTGGCAAATTTACATAATCGTATTTTTCTCAAAAACGGCTCGACAACTTTTCTTAAAAAAAATTCAATAAATTTATTATAGTAAAGGCTTTCTTTGGGTGGAAAACCATTTTTCAAAAATGGTTATTAATGGTACCTCCCAAGGAACCATTTTCTTAATTTTTGATTTTATTTAAAATGATATGACCGATTTCAATTATTTTTTTTATACAGAAGCTTCCAAAAAATTTTAATAGTTTTGTGTACCATCATTTTTGAAAAAATATTTTTTGGATTTTTAAAAAAAATTTCAAATTTTTTTTTGGAAAATCAAATATTTCGAAAACGGCATCATAGATTTTTTTGAAACTCGATATTTAAGACTTTTTTAGTACTCTCTAAAATATTTTTAGAAAAAATTTTACATTTATGAAAAAATAACGGTACCTTCCATACAAAAGTGAAAAAACCGCAAAGGAAAATATTTTTTTGCTTGAAAACGACTCCTACGATTTTGATCAAACTTTTTTCATATACTAAAATTAGTACGATCTAGCATCAAAAATTATAAAATTTTACACATAGCAACTATTAGTAGTACCTGTCATAGAACGTATTTTTTTATTTTGAGTTTTCTCGTTATCAGCTTAACGGATTTAAATAATTTTTGTATATACAAATTTCAGATAAGATTAAATAATATTGCATATCAAAATTTTCAAAAAAAAAGTTTTTGGATTTTTAAAAAAAGATTCAAATTTTTTTTTTTGAAAATTCGATATCTCAAAAACGGGTTGACAATTTTTTTTCAAATTTTGTTTTTATATACACATAAATATATAATTTAAATCTGCATACCAAAATTCGTTGCTAAAAATGTTTTAAGAATTTTATATATAAAAAATTAATTTAAAAAAAAACCGCTCCAACGATTTTAAATTTTTTTTTCCCATACAATCATATTTCATCATGAATTAAGATGGCATACTTTTTTTTCACCTCAAACTGTCGAAAGAGTTGTTTAAGCTAATTTAAATGTCGTATTTCATGCTTCTCTACATTTTTCTCTCATAATTTCCATGTTTGTATATACAATTTTCTTAAAATCTCAGTGTCTTGAACATAAGAGCAAGTACGTGCGACCCAGTCGTGCATTTTATTTTTCTTATATTCATATTGATTCAAGTAATCAAATGGTATACTTTTTTTTGAGCTCTTAGTTATTCATCAGACTATTTATACAATTTAAAGAACGATTTCAATGCTTTTTTACTTTTTCTTTAATTACTTGAATATTTTTTAAAAGTTCTTCACAAATCACAACTTGAACATAGGAACAAGTACGTGCGATCCAGTTTTATTTAAGACTCTATTGATTCTTGCTTCTATTGATACTAAAAAAAATTGTACTCTAAGTTTCATTGACATACCATTATTTTCAAATTGCTCTCGTTAATTACTTAAAATAAAAGTCATCATTACAAAAAGGAACCATAACTTTATAGGGTAATCGTCACGTATCGTTTTGAATATTGTGTCATTAGATTCAACATTGAAAAGTTCCCTCATATCAAGTAAAAAAAATAAAAACCCATTTTGTGAACATCGAATTAAAAAATATATATTTATATGTATTTATGTATGTAATATTATTTTACATAACATTAAAGGAGCTTTTGTATAAGTTTTTAAATAAATCAGTTAAGCTGATAACTCGAATTGTTGCAAATAAAAAAAACAAACAACTCAATTTAAAACTGTGTCATATAAATTTGTTTATCAAAATGTATATGTATGTAGTAGGAGCCATTTTCTAGAAAAATAATATTTTTCTGAGAGCTGCTATACCTAAGGTTGTGTAGTAGGAATCACTTTTTTTTCAAAGAACCATTTCTTTTAATTTTCTAATTAGTGTTGAGGTTTCAAATTTTAAAAATAAAAAAGACCAAGACCAAGTTTTCAAATCGAAGTATGAAATTTAACAAAATATGTAAGTTACATTGTTTTCGAGAAAGTCGAACAAAAATAACCGTCTGACTGACTTTTGCTTAAGAAAAAAATATGTTTTAGGTTTAAAACAATAAGGTTTTTTGAAAATTGGAAAAGTCAGTAAGTATAATTTCCATATAGCTATTAAAAAATAATGGGAAAATGCATTGTTTACTTTCGTTTTCTTTCATAATGAAATTTAAAATTGATTAGCTGCTCATAATACCACCATATTTTTCGGGTAGTTGTAATAAAAGTTAAAATGGGATGGGAGTAAGCACTTTGCGGTAGTTGAAAATGTCCATTTTCAATGACGTTGCCACTTGTTTTTTTCTTTAAGAAAACTTTGTTTTTTAAAGCTATACCAATCATTTCTATGTCACTGATGAGTCCAAGTGAGTAAGCTGGACGAAACACCAATTTGTAGGACTAAAGGCCATAAAAAGCTATTTTGAATCAATCATTTCTTAATTAATATTTTTTTTAAAGTTCTCTGACCTTTTTTAACCATTTATTTAGAGTAAAAGTGAATATTGTTCCTTTCTCCAGTAGACTGTGGTAAAAGCTCAACTAGTTTCAGAAATTTTAAACCTTGAACTTATAATTGTCTATGATTTGAAGCGTTTAGAAGATGAAGGTGCTAAGTGACATTTTCAAAGTTTTGAGTAATCAGCATTTAAAGTTTTTGATCCATAACTTTTTTGGTAAGAACCTTAAAAATTATATACGGCCACTTTTAAAGTAACATAACTCAAGTGTCTCTTATACTTATATTCTTCTTTGTTGAAAACAAAGCACTTGCGAGATATTTACAGTTTTGTGTACTTAATACCTTTTTCCACGAATTTTTTTGTGATCCATTGCTCACATAGCACATTCATCCACAAAATAAAGTAAAATAAAACGTTGAGGTTAAATTCTTTTTGCATATAAATGAAGGTCTTAAGCGCGTTAACACATTCTTCCACTAAGTTTTTTGAGAAAGCAATGGCATATAACACCATCATCCTTGGCTAAATTTGAATCGAGAGGCGATAGAGAAGTGCAGATGAGATAGAAATTTAAGTTTGAGTATAGGACCTTCATCTGTACGAAAAAACGATTTTTTCAAAAAATTACACTTAGCACCTTCATCTTCTAAACGCTTCATTTATTACAGTTTTTTCCAAGGCCTCTGTGACCTTAATAAACTGTACAATATTTATTATTGACCATTGAAAAATTGGCCATTGATAAAATCATGTTCTTATATAAAATAAACTTAAAGGGTGATTTGAAACACTTAACCTTGACCCGATTATTTCAAAAAAAATATCATCAGCACCAAGGACATACAAATAATGGCAGTGAAAATGCAATATTTACTTACTTACAAACTCACATAGACAATTGTATGTAAGAGTTCACACTCACAAAACTATTCAAGTGAAAATGAAATCTCTTGCTACGTTCAAAAATAAAAATAAATTGTCCTCGATTCGCACTCTTGGGAGTAAAATAAAAACGATTATCCAAATTGCTACTAATTTAGAAATTATTTTCTCTTTCAGGGAAACATGCATATATCTGTATCTGTATACCACATATTATGTAATATACAAATGTTCGAACTGAGTTGGATTTGAGAATGTTCTTGATGGGAAAAGACCGAAAGTTTAATAAAAAAAAATTCAAATAAAGATTCCATTCTATTCATTCGGTAAACTTTTTCTAAGTTCCTTGTCTGTTGCTAAAGTTTAAATTTTGAAACTTTTCACATACCTGGAATCATTTGCAATAACCTTGAATTGCAATTAAAACTAACAAAAGGAACTAACCAAAACTTTTAATATGTCCTTCCTTCCACACCTGCTTCCATCAGCTTAGAAGCTGAATTCGAAAATCAATTTCACCAAATATTTCTGTTCAGGACATCAACATCTTGAATCCGGTTGCTATTCCCATCGTAAATATCCTATACGAATATAATCGGAATGGGAAGGATATTCCGATTAAGGAATATACCAAGCGCATTCACCGCTTAATGATTTCACACAATTACTTTGATTGTGTGGCAATAAGCAAAAATCCCTTTCTCTTTCCAATAATTTCCTGAATCTGATCCTGACTGCTGACGCTGATGCTGATGCTGGTGTTGTATCGCAATAAATTTCCAATTAAAATTTTCACATTTCTCAAGCAGTGATTTTTTAATTAAAATGACAAGGACACACAGCGACTCGTGACTAATTAAATCAACTCGCCACTCACGAAATAAAAAAAATTGTTCTTGGTTGGTAGTCTGGTCAGAATAGTGCTGGTCTTGTTTGCGTGCAAAAAGGACTCATGCTGGGAGCGATGTAAAGTTGGTGTAACACCAACGATTGCGGTAAAACACCTTGACAATAGAATGATTAATTATAGCTTAAAGGCAATATCTCACGTTCCGTTTAAATGCCAAAGACTCTTCTTCTTCAACATCGCACTTGAGAAGACATCAACTTCACGTGTAGTTAAATGAAGCGAAGCGGCGGTGAAGGAGAACTAAATTATATGACTGAAGTTTTGTATACGAACATTTTCCCCTCACAACCCTCCCAACAATCAACCATATCTCTACCTGCAAAAACCACAAAATCGCTTCGTTCGTTCTCGTAATCAATTAAATTGTCTATCCTCAGGAGTTTTCACGGCCGATCCAATTTGCTTAACTTTTTCACCTTTGTGGGTATTGAGAGGAGGTCGCAGCAGGAGGAATGACTGGAAAGAGGGCATGGGGTGGTTTGAATTGAAAGTGCATATTTTCAGCTTACCGATGAGAGAAAATAATGTACTGTTTGTTTTTCTTTTTGGTTGTTTTGAAAAACGTGCTTAAGGTAGATTTTTATTGTTTTAAAATTTTATCCGACAAGTGTGGTTTTGGCATTAACATTCGAAAGCATGGTTTAAACACGTTTTCGATAGAAAATGGAGAATTTATTTCACTTAATTAGCTTTAATGGAAATTTATTTGAGTATAGTATAAGTTATTTGTTTTCGTTTCGGATACTTTTGGAATTTAAATTGAAAAGATTCCGAGAACGAATTTAATTAATATTTTGGAATTTGTCTTGCAAAGGTTGGAAAGAACTTAAAATCCTAAGAGCTTAGTTGACATTTGTTTCTGTATAAGGGCTGTCAAGGTGATTTCAGGGGAAAAACTTGCTGCAAGGATATAGGTCGATCATCAAGTGCAAAGTATTTGACAAATTACTTTTTAGGCTTAAGAATTTTTCGAGTTTTCAAAATTAAATTATAATTTCACCATGCTCGAGTGTTGGTGTAGTACAAAAAAAAAACATCTAGATTTTAAACAAATCTACCATTACAATGGTGGAAAAATCCAACAGGATGGGTTTTGCTAAGACGTCTGCTAGTCTAAGTGCCTGTGTGTCTGCATGTATGTTCATGCCTCCACTATTCACTGAAGTAAAGCTTAAATGCGTAAGCCAATTGGCTTTAAATTTGGAATAGAACGTTTTTAGAGAATAGGTCAAAATTATGGTTTCGAAATTCTGCTTATCAAATTTTTTTTTCGAAATAAATTGAGGCCGTGAGAGCCATAGTGGCCTAACTGCATTTTTTATTATTTTCAGTAGAGCAAAACTAAGGAACAAATTATTTTCAAGCAAATGTAGTGTGAAAAAATTTCAAATGCTTGCCGTTTTAAAATAAAGAAACATAGCTTTGATTTTATTTTGCAATATGATCAAAAATTAAATAAATCGGGCTTTTTTGGTTACTTACTTCCTTATGCAAATAAAACGTTATTTCATAATTTTTCCCTACGTTTCGTTGGATTATCTCGACTTCTTCAGGGGTAGTTTTATTAAATCCGTTGAAACATTCTATTTAAGATTTACACTATATAAAATTTACAATTTATTAACTTACATGAAAAAACTTTTTTTCTACATTTAATATTAATAATGAACTCTTTTTGAATTTGAACAATCAATTTTATAAATTGAATTAAATTAATAATTAAAATATTTTTAGAATTTAAAATTAATCTCTTGTAGCAAGCACTTCGAAAACTTAATAAACCAAATAACTTTAATCAAAACTATCACAGTGTACTATTTATTTTTTTTATTCTTAACGCAAGAGAGTAACCGGTTATTGTATTGTCTCTATCCTCTTGTGTGTTCATTGTTTTGTCTAAATTTTGTTGTATGCGTATATTCAAGTGTGTATCAATTGTTTGCTCTTTTCTCTTTGTCCAATATTGTTGTGTTGTCAAAGTCGGCAGAGTGTCCAGTTTCAAGTATATGTTATGATAATCCAGTGGATTCTCTTTTGTTTCGAATGTCAGCTTTATGTTCTGATAATCTCGTCTCCAATGATCTTTTTGTTGTTCCAATATAGATCTTATTGCACGATTCCCCTTCCTTTCCACTGCATCCAATTTTATAAACTATGTTGTGTTGTTCTTCTTTTCTTATTTTGGTTTTTGTATTGGTGAATAGGTGTCTTATTGTAGAGTTCGATTTGTGAGCGAAAGTTATGTTCCCTTTTTTTATTATTTTGTTCAAGTTTCTCTTATCAGTTAAATTTGGAATATATGCAATACCATAATATTTCATATTTTTGTCAACTTCCGGATTTTGTTGAGAAATTTGGTTATTGTTGGACTTATTGATGTTGGAATATTGTTTAATAAATACAGATTTAATTTTCATAATAAACTCAATTTCAATAAAAATGCAGTTAGGCCACTATGGCTCTCACGGCCTCAATTCTGCCTTTTTTTAACTATTCCTGGCGGAATTCTACTTTTCAAAATTCTGTCAATTTGTTTAATTGTATTAAAAATAGAGGAAATTCTACTTACTCAGTTTATTCTTTAACATAACTGTTTATTAAAAAATGAAACCATACTGTTGAGCCAATAATACGCAGGAGAAAATTTATCAAAATCGTAAGAGTAATTTTTGAGATAAATAAGCTTTTCTTAACTCCATTTCTGCCAACAACACCCTCACAGGAAAGTTTGTAAGTCACTAGGCCCTAGTCCTTCACGAGTTTTTGTGCCAGAAAATATATTTATTTAAGATTTTCTTATGGAAGGAACCGTTATTTTCTTTAATTCAAAAATGAAAGGGGCTTCTTACAAATCATATATTGACTTAAAAAAATTACTTTAGTGGTTTAAAAAGCAAATTGAGGAACAGAAAGGCAGATAGATTTAATTGAGGGTTTAACTTTTTTGATTTTTTTGAAAAATACAGTCCTAGTTGTATAGTTGCATTATTATTTTGAAATCCAAAATAATAATACAACTATATTGAAATTTTTAAAAACACGGGCTTCTACCCATGTATAATGTTAATTTCTTAGATAATAGCAGTTCAGCCATGAACAGTTGTTTCCTCATACCCAATCCTTGTGGGTGAGTGATTTCTTTTTAGGAAAGGTCATAATATTTTTTTGTAAATGAAATACTGATGCTTACCAGTGAGTGCAGATGACGTAAAACAATCCTCTTTGACCTGTTTATATATTTTGGTTCTTTTTTATTCTTTTGTGCTTCGGATTAATGTTCTGCAATAATTTGCTGTCCGAAAAAGTCACAAGCAATCAGATAGACACCACAAAAAATAAATCGGGATTCACGGCAAGAATTCAAGATACACTTCGACATTTAAACCGGCATTTTAAACTATCTTACAAAACTCAAACAAATTAAAATGTTTTTTGAATTTTTTAAAACAGAATTATAAAAAAAAAAAGAAAAAAAAAATTAAAAGCAGAATTTTTGCACGTGCAGAGTTTTAATGATGGAAAGACTTGAATTTTGTTTACTTCTTTAAAACGGGTTGTTGGCCATACAACAATTTTGGTAATTCATATTTCTTTAAAAACGACTTTCAAGTTTTTTATTAAACTTCTTAACGATAATGAATAAATATTTTCTTTTTTTTTTGAAAAATGTATAAAATGAATTCTGAAGTTTTTCCAGAAAATGAGTTTTTTTTTTAGTAACTTGCATAGACCTATTTACAAATACATTTTTTTTTGTTAGTATCTACTGTACTAAAGAGTAAACAAAATTCTTGCATCAAGCTCACACAGAAGGTGTGTTTCAATTTGAATAGAATATAAACCTATTTTGCTATGAGCAGCATCCCCGTCACTCTTTGTCATGTCAAAAGTTGAACTTCTCGGAAACCTTTTTTAACCGTTTTGCCGACTTGGGTAAAAAAAGTATTATTACATATGTACGTTTGTAGATATTAATGTACTTGCAAACACGACAGCCGCATTCACTGCTCCAGAGTAGTATTCATATACGTGTCAAGATCAAAATAAGCTTCTCCTTTGTATCTACTCGCACATTATTGCAATAATGTTTTCACAACCAAAACACGTATAACTACACTCGTATAAGGTTTCAAACGGTTGAAGACATCATTGAACAAAAAAAAATTGTTAGTACCAGCAGTCTCCGTATAACATAGATTCTTTCTTCGTTATACTATTGCTTTTGTTATGCTTCGAAGATAATAAAATGGAAATTCGGTACATAAAATAAATGTCTGTTCAAGCTAGGTAGGTGGAATTAGGTAGGGGTTTGAAGCTGAACACGCTATTCCCCTTTACCCCCACAAAATGGGCTAAGCTATCGCATTTGTTACCCATCATAGACAACAAATCGGAATTGAGCTAGCGATTTTTCAGATATTACCATCGCTATCGCATCAAGTTCCTCACAGTTCAAGAGTTGTGGCAAGACGGGAGTGGGAGTTAGACTTGGTTCGATTTTGAAACACAGCATGGTCGTTATTTTGTACTTTGTATGTTTGTTGTCTTCAATTTTTTACGTATGGTAATGGTGATTCATATACACTGAGCTTACGCTCTCCTCGATTTTGGTATTTGCCATTTTGAACGACACACCAGCTGCTGAGGAACATAAAAATTGGAAAGCACTTTGTAACATATGTAAACTAGGAGAAGAATGAAAAAGAAACATGAACATTTTGTATGTGTGTGACTCAGAGGAGCGTATAGGTTACGTACTATAACGATGACGACGGACGACGAAGCCACAAATACCGACGGCGACGGTTCGACGAAGGCAGTGATGCAGTATTTCTGCGTTTTGTATTCAGGGTCGAACGTTTTTAGAATATTTTATAGCAAATTTCGATTGCAGATAGATGCGGTAGTACATTAGAAGGATATAGGGCTTAAATTGTAATATATTTCTAATAAATATATGCAGAGAAGTAAGTATTTTATACATTTTAAGGAACAGAGGAAAAAAACACAATTTAAGGACTATAATGAATTTTGATCTACGAAGCAAAATGAGTAATTCTAAATTTTTGTGGCCAGGTTTTGTTTATTCTCCTGTGATATTGTAAATGATGTTTAGCTCAATTGCGTTTCGAACAGGTGCAAAAGTTCGACTCATCAGTTAGATGTTGTTGTGCTCTTCTAAGACGCATGATTTTTTAGTCGATGGTTACCGACACGTATAAAATAAACAGCACAAAAGCACTGTAAGTTATATAATGTTCTAGTGGAATTTGGTTAAATTCAGACAACTAGAAAAATATGATGGTAAAGCCCGTGGTCTGGCTGGTATAAGATTAAGAATAAAAACATAAATAATTGAAAATTAATTATTTTTGTTTTTGTTTTTGTGGACTCTTGAATTTAAATTCGAATTTAAAAGTTTTGCGACCTTTAGTCCAAATGCGTTTCGCCCAGGTACAACAATTGGGCTCATCAGTTAGATGTTGTTGTGCTCTTCTAAGACGCATAATTTTTAGTCGATTGAAAAACTTCTTCTTCTTATACCAGCCATGCACGTTGTTTCCCATCATCTATTTCCAGGCGTCAGACCAAACCAAATTCCCCAAGAAAAATATAATTTTTAATTATTTAACTAAAGTCATTTTTGTATATTTTCTTAAAAATTGTTTTATATTTTTTTTTCTTTGGTTATGTTATTAATTTACTTCTTTTCAAACTTAAATCTTAATTTCATTAATTTGATTGATTTTAATTTTTTTTGATTTGATTTCTTTTTTTATCATTCTTAAATTTTTTTAAATTAATGTACATGATACCTACTTTCTTTGACAATATTGTTTTATTCATTTAATAAACATCAAATATAAAATCGCTTTAAATAAAAAAAAACTGCTTTTAAGTTTAAATTAATATTACGTATACGCCACAGTGTCCCATTTTAATGGAAGTCCAATAGTTTCCTTTTATTACACAAAATTCATAATAGCTGAGGCTGACAATTATCATTATTAACGTTAATACTAATAATTAATAATAAGTTGAGTATTGACTTAAAAAAAGTAGGGTTGAAAATGCATTTGCAGTCAAAGTTAGACCAACAAATGTTGTGTTGGAAAAAATGTATTTATTATGAGATAATGAGGTGTATTTACTAAAAATTAATCATTTTTATATATTTTGGTTCTATTACTATTTTACTAAGCAGTAGAACATTAGTACATATTTGTGCAACTTACAATATGAATACTTCTCGAGTGATTGAATTTATGTGTCGGATACATCACTGAAAAGGTAAGTTGAATTGAAGTAATAACTCTTAAAATTATGACTCAAAATGCTGGTAGTAGTTTTAAATAATTTACAAACGTTACTCATTCCGAAACTTCAGACTTAACCGTGATAAAAATATAAGATTTGACAGACGATGCAAAAAAATGTAAGGATGCATTTGTATTAAAATACAAAATTTGTATGACCTCATTTAAAAGCCCATGGGAATATTTTTGACCTGAGAAAAAACAATGTTCGGAGTTTAGGCCGAAAAATTCTTCTTTCAACTCCTTGTATTAGGCACCCAATAACAAGAGTATATTGATGTCCTTCACCAGAAAAAATTACAACTATTCGCCCTGGGACAATGGACAAATGGGTTAGTGATGTATGCTCGAAGCCCACAATCCGCAAAATAAAATCCCCAAGTTAAAACCTAGTAAAGACAAAATCCTCAAGACAAAATTTCTTGAAAAAATATCCCCAAGAGAAGTTCCAAAAATAAGATGTGCAGTGAATCAACGATAAAATCACGCAATTTTATTGCTTGTTTCACTACTTGCACTTGCACAATGCACATCTTATTTTTAATTTAAGAAAAATGTGAGTGTATGTATGTGCGAAAGTTCACATTTAGTGAGAAAGTGTATGTACAGTTCCATAAATAGTCTTTGGAGAGAGCAGAGTTCTTCTTTTAAGTTTTTGAACTTAATGTTGATTAGCAGTTTAAATTTTTATTGATATGAAATGTTAATTCATGAACTAACTTCTGATTGACGTTTAAGTTAATTTGTGAATTAGATAATATCTGAGCAGTTTTTATTGATAGAGCTGTAAGACTTTAAATTTTGCTGTTGTGGATACGATTTTCAGCCACATAGGTAACAGCTACATATATGCCATTCAAAAATATAACTTTGTTTCTGTAAAAAATAAAAATAAAGGTAGGTACATTTTCCAATACCTTATTCTGTAGTTAAATTTCCTTGAAAGTATTTCCGACTTTTTCATTGTATGTATCGTGTTTCAATGGAAACCCAGACAACTTTTTTCCAACAGGAAAAATTTTTCAGACGTTAACTTTTGCTTTGAAATACAAAATGTTATTAAAATAAATACAAAAAAAAATAACAGATCAGACTGAAAATATCAAACACAAGCACGTTAAAGTAAACATAACAACTTTGTCGCTTAACATTTTACCGGTATCCTTAAAAAAAAAAAAAAAAAAAAATCTTCTACTACTCCATAACCACAACAAAAAAAAATAAAGCAGAAGTGACTCATACTCAGAACAAAATTCCTCCACACATGCAACACAACCATTGTCATCATGGCTCTTACTTCCATGTGGCTAAAGTTCAAAAAGCAATATTCTTCTGGAGCGTGTAGTTGAAGGGTCCATCTATTGAAAATATCATGTTTTAAAATTTTAAGTGTTATGAATATCGCAAGAGCAAAGTCCTACAATATTTGCTTTGTTGCCTTATAATATAGGATACTTGAACATCATGAACAGAGAAACCAAGAAAGAAAAAAAAAAACGATTCCTTTCAGTATTTGCTTTGAAAAACCATTTTTAGCCCATCAGAGAAGAGTGAAGCAATAAGGAAAACGTCCAAGCTATAGACATGTAAATACTGTCAGTAACACGAAAACCAGAACTAAAAATCACTCTCTAAAAAAACAAACACATAAAAATAGAATGTTATTTTTTAATAGACTTTTACATAAGTAGTCTCGAATTCCAAATGTGAAGTTTTGAAATAAAATAAATTGTCATTATTTAGGATAGGAAGATGTATTCAAAGACTTCGTCTAATCTTCCACTTCAGACAGTTACGAACGAATAGCAAAAGCCCATGGCAGCCGAACACCCACATCCATCGCCGTAAGTTAGAAAAGTAATGAAGCTAGATATGTACATACATATATTATACATTTAACCACCTGACAAGGATAATAAAATTGTACAAAAGGATAATAATGATGTCGGCTACTAGCTTAAAAAAAGGAAACAAACCTTTGAAGGAGCACATGTTTAAAATGTCTCATTTTTTCTATTAGACGGGGTTTTATGGCGAGGGCAGTACGGCGAGATGGAATGATTTAATTTAAATATTATGTAGAGCAAGTGTTATCTTTACACTGCGAGAAATAAAACGAACATTTTAAGGTACTAATTTATTTTATTCAAATAAAGGTCGACAAGAGAGTTATTACAGTTTTTGTTAATTAAGTTGGAAAACCTGAATTTTCAATTTAAAGTTTGTTCCTAAACATTTCGGTACCACAAAAGTTCTATGGGGGATTAATTTGATCTTACAAAATTTTTGAAATATATGGATATTATCAGTCCATTAGAAAATGTTCACTATTATGTTTTGTGTTCCAAAGTTTATTCTTAAGCTATCAAATTTGCCTGCATTTACGTTTCTGTTATAAAGGAATATATCGGAAAATATCTGGTGATCTGATGGTATATTTCTCTGATCATTGAAAATGGAACCAATCTTCAAATATTTTTATAGATAAAGGATATATACCCTTCTCTAAAAAAAAACACGGCTTTCTCAAAAGAAGATCGACAACTTCTAATCTTACTGAATTTGTATCAAATAGTATTTGTGTCATGGAATCAGGTTATGAAGTCGATGCAATTGCAACCGATTTTAGCAAAGCATTCGATAAAATTTCTCACAGTATAATAATCTTAAAATTAAAATCGTATGGATTCCCACCTCTTTTTATATCTTGGGTCCAGTCTTATTTGGATGATAGGATATACACATTTTTGTTTAGGGCTAACACCTCCAACCCTATATTCTCACAATCAGGCGTCCCGCAAGGGAGTCACCTCAGCCCTCTGCTTTTCTTGTTAAGTATTAACGACGTTGAGCTTACTTTAATAAGATCTAATCTGGAGATTTACGCAGATGACATGCGCATCTCCAAACTGATTTAAAGCATGGAAGACTCTCAGTTACTACAAGAAGACTTAAATAACTTCTATACCAGGTGTCGCCACAATTTCCTTGAGCTAAATATTAGTAAGTGTCAATCTATTACTTACTCCCGTAAACGCTCTCCTCTTCCTCAACGTTGTTACTACATGAATAATGAACAAATTTCTGTCGTTACTTCCATTCGCAACTTGGGGGTTCTTTGTGATAATCAGCTGAGCTTCCGAGCTCATTATGATTCTATTATTAACAGAGCTAACTCAACCTTAGGATTCATTAAACACTGGTCCAATGAATTCTCATATCCCTGCGTCACAAAATCTCTATATATAACCTTTGTTAGGCCTCTGCTAGAGTACGCATCTCAGATCTGGTCACACTATCATCATGTCCACATTCAGAGAATTGAGTCCGCCCAACGCAGATTTGTTAGATTTGCTCTGAGGGGGCTTGGATGAGACGATCCATTCATTCTGCTCCCCTACGAGAATCGTCTTAAGCTGATCAATTTGCAAACCCTCAGCAAACGTCGTGATAATGCAGACCTACTTTTTCTACATCAGTTAATAACTGGAGGTATTGACTGTGTTGACTTACTTAACAAAGATAAATTCAACGTAAATCATTGCTGTCTTAGGTCAATACCTTTGTTCCATATACCCTTTCACCGAACCGAGAATGGCCAAAATGAACCGCTCACAAGAATGCTAAGAAAAGCCAACAATTCAAGTATATTTGACCTAAGCAGCTCTAAAATCACCCTTAAGAATGCTCTCCAGTAACTATCTCTTTTCCTCTCCCACATTCCATCCTTAATTTCTTTTTGATTATCATTAAGTTATTTTAGTTCATAATTTTAAGATTTCTTGTTACTTATTTTTAAGTCATGTGCTTGAATTAAGCTAAAGTTAAAATTAAAGATATGTTTAAAGTTTGGCATCAATCTCTTTTATGGAAAATGCGTGTATTTGATATCGATGAATCTTTTATTTGTTGAATTAGAAATTACGTGCTTCAGAACGTTTTTTAAACACTTTAATATGAACGTGTAGTAAAAATACTCTCATACGTTCTTTTACAGAAACTTTAATTTTATATCAATATAGCTAAAGCCTCTCAATATTTTCCCTGAGTGTATAGATACTTTCATTATTCTTCTATTATACTCGTAGATCCAACTGAAGGCCTTTTCGAAAATATACCTTTATGAAGTCTTCCTTCAGGTTACTATTTTAGCACCGCACACACTCACTCACCTTGTGCTTCACACCCTCGTCAGACATTAATCCGGTCCATTGGGCTAGGTTTCAGCAGGTTTTTGTAATGTGTTGGACTTTACCCTTTTCTTCTTTTTTTCGGTCCAAGTATAATTTATATACTTAATCATGATAAAGTCCTTAGTACCAATTTTAGGTATAGGAAGTAACTTATTCACCCACATTGCCAAGATGACAGAAAAAAAAAAGAGTATACTCAAACTGAGATGGTTTGAATAAAGTTCCCAAAATGGTTCGTAACTATATAGCCCCAACCTTTCTGAACAACGTAGCTCTATACCATACTCAGTTTTTCATTCATACTATGTATAGATATAGGTAGATGGTGTACTTTGGTAGATTATCGCATTCATAAATTTGGCCATTATTTAGCAGACGGCAATTAATTTAGTCAGCCTGTTCAGTGTTCATATTCCTATACCGTAGGAGGATATTTTACTACACAAAAAAATAAATTGTTATATTCGTATTCGGGGGTCTGGGTCTAGCTCTCTCTATGGGAAGGGATGATTTTGCATCCATGTTTTGTGTCTTGAAGAATGATATGATATAATTTCCCATCATTTTTCTGTGTGTTTCCAAAAGTACATTTTGATTGAAAGAAATATTTTAAATTCACACACAAAATTTACTTAATGATGATAAAGGAAGATTTGGGTGTGATAGAAAAAGGTCTTATATCAAAATATGAAAAGGATTATTTAGCTATGATTTGAAATTGAGTTGATCTTAAGCACTCGGGTGATTTGCACAAACGAGTAAAATGCTGACAAACGTCTACACGACGAATTAAGTTTCAAGGATACACCTTAACTACATGCAAAGATCTAAAATAGTCTCTTTGCCTCCTTGGCAAACACCGCAAGCATCATCATCATCATCATAGCCATAGCAAAAAGCATCACATAACCGCACCTACCGGCAAAGCACCATAGACGAAGCATCATCACTGACTGCGAAAGACGTAGAGGGCTTATAAACTCTTCATCCACTTCATAAAGTGCACTTCAGAGCAGCCTCGCTGATATATATTTAGCAATGCTGTCATTCTTAAGCTAGTAGAGGTGAGCCATTCAAGAAAAAGATAACGTTGAAATGGGGCAAAACAGAGGTAAAAATATTTTTTTTTTGTCTATTTTTACATCCACATCACGTCATTCATAATTTCTCCTTGAAAAACCCTTACGATTCGAATACCTACACAAACGAAAGCATTTCTCGCTCTAAAAGTAAAAGGGAGCTTTTGAATAGATAAGTTCCTTTGACTCCTACTCTGCGGGTACCATATAAGTTACCTGTATGTATGCTGAAATTTATGAAATTCAACATATAGAAGATGCCAATTTCTCTTCGACATCGTAATATCCTTCTGAAGTTTATTTAGTTGCAAAAGGTATATAGCTCATGGAACGAAAGATAAAATTAGCAGAGAGTGATCAATTTCAGACGGAACTCATACACACCACATAACGATAAAGAAAATATGTATGTAGGTAGCACAGTATATGTAATGTATGATACGTGTGTGCCATAGTAGAAAAATACTTAAAGAAAACCACTCATAAACTTTGTTAAATGCATTAAGATAATTTCTAAATAATTTGCAGAACTTTTCGTACTTTCAGGTTTATTTGTTTTTTTTCGGATAAAAATACGAATATTTTGTTCATATTTCACTCGTTGAAATGGAATTTTTCGATAGGGTTGACAAATTCTTTTTTATCCAGGCTAAAAAAATCCTCTCTTCAAATCCAGTAGTGCCCAACTGCTTGAAAAATGCTGATGGCTCATGGACTAACCTTTGCGAAGAATCGTTCAACCTGCTACTAGATACTCAATTCCCTGGAAGCTCCCAAACTATTAATAGCCTCGACCATTATAGGTCAGGCAATGAGCCAAGATATCCACAGGGTCTTTTATTAGGGACAAGCTGCAATGGGTGCAGCAACAGCTTAAGACCGACGGTATAATTCCAGCTGAACTCCAAATGAATTCTGATTTGATTCTGCCAATTCTGGAGACTATTCCAACTAGTTGCTAAAACCTGGTCCACATTCCTTGTTATGGAGAGAAGTCAAGGTTGTGTATATACCCAAAGCTTGCAAATGCTCCCAAGTAAGCCCGAAAGATCTCAGACCTATTAGTCTATCATCATTCCTTCTTAAAATATTTGAAACATTGATCGATATTCACCTTCGTTAAAGCATGGACACGTGACTTTTGTCAACTGCTCAAACACGCTTATTGCAAAGGGAAATCAGTAGAAGCTGCGTTACATGCTCAATTTCGAATTATCGAATATTCCCTCCATCATAAAGTGAGCACCATGGTCGCTTTCTTGGATATAGAAGGCGCTTTTAATAATGCCGACACATCTGCAATCGCATCTGTACTGACATCCTTGAAGGTAGATGGTACGCCCCTTCTCAGGAGCTTGGTAGTAAATGAGCTGCTGACATGCCTGATGGAAGTGGAGAGTTAAAGAGTGATTGCCCATGCGGACTATATTGCTAAAAGAACTCATACGAAACGTTTTTAATAAGCTTACCAACTATGAGCTGAACGGTGCGGTTTGGGTGTTATTTTGGATAAAAAATTAAGCTGGAAACCTAATATAAAAGAAAGAGACAACAAGGGCACAGTGGCACTCTTCTCATGCAAGAAAGCCGTTGGAAGCAAATGGGGTCTTCAACCTCGTATCACTCACTGGCTATATACTTTGGTGATTAGACCAATCCCCACTTACGAAATGATAGTATGGTGGACTGCTCTAGATAAAGCTGTAGATTGCGACAAATTAAGCAAATTCCAGCGCTCTACCTGTTTTTGCATAAGTGGAGCACTTCGTACGACAGCTTCCGCTGCTCTAGACGTTCTGCTCCATCTGACATCCCTCAATATTTTCAGCAAACAAGTAGCTGCAAATACAGCTATTCGCCTAAAAGCTTCCTCACAATGGACCAACAATAACATTGACCATACCATCATTCTGAACTCATTCAGATCAATCCCAAGTTGCACTGATTACACCATCCCAAAACTGCAGTTTGGCAAAAACTTTCAAGTCAACATTCCCTCTAGAGTTCTCTGTGAGGAAACGGTTCTCTTGGAACATGAACCAATCCAGTTTTACACCGACGGATCGAAAACTGATGACGCGGTAGGTGGTGGTGTGTACTCAGAAAGACTTAAATTAAGTCTCTGCTTCCGTCTTCCTAATCATTGTAGCGTGTTCCAGGCGGAACTTATGGCAATCAAAGAAGTCTTATCTTGGCTGAAAGAAAAACGTGATATCAACCACAGAAATCCGCATCTTCTCTGATTGTCAAGCAACTATCAAATCTCTGGAATCGTCTTCTCTACTAATTCTTTAACATCCAAATTCATCTCTACTGGAGATGGCGCAGCAGTTTAATATTCACCTGTGTTGAATGCCGGGGCATAAGCATCCCAGGAAATTCTAGGCCGATAAGCTCGCTAAAAGTGGAACAACTCTAAATCTTCTACCTAGTAAGACAGATAAAGGTATTTTCATCGCTATATGCAAATTTACGCTGAAACAAGATGCTATAGAGAGGAAAAACCTTAGGTGAAACAATAACAGTCCTTGCTTGGTAACAAAACAAATCTGGCCAGTAATGGATTTAAAGCGATCTTAGTGTTTTATACCTCAGAGCAGATTGCACATTAGCTACATGTTAGGTGTCATAACTGGACACTATCTTACAGGCAAGCACGCAACGCGTCTTGGTGTATTCTCTAACGACTTTTGCAGCAGCTGTATGGATGAGGAAGAGATATAATAAATTTCTCATCTTCTATGCACTTGTCCTGCTCTATCTCATAGACGAAGACTCCATCGTGGAGATTTCTACTTCAATGATCCTAGTGATTTAATAAACGTAGAAATATGTAGTCTGTTTCTAGATAAAAAGGCTTCCCAGATTCATGTGGAATCACAATGGACCAACTAATGGCTTAAGACCCGTTTGCTGATACGATATTTAAGCATTAATGTTCTACTTAAAAGATTATGTTCTACTTTTTCCTCTGCGTAAACTGTCACATAAGCGCTTATGTTCTACTTAAATTATTTAAGTTTCGTATCAGCAAATAGGCCTAAGTGTGTCAGTTTTCGTGACTGACAGCCACTTCAGCCTTACCAATCTAACCTACCAGATTTGTTGAAGAGAAGAAGGAAGCAAATTTTTGATGTCCGTCTCACGGACGAACGAATAGAAGGAACTTTTATAAACACTTGATAATTTGTGTCGCACTGAAGCCGTTTCCTTAAAAAAGCAAGTTTGATTTGGATTCATTGATAGTTCGAGGAAAAAATACGAATATGATATTTATGTCTTACGAGCCAGTGGTGACACTTAAAAACTAAAATCAGGTATTGACAGTTTTAACTTAAAAGCAAGCCTATAAATACAAAATGAATTTTGTGTCGTCTGTAATTTATGAAAACCTCAATTTCACTTGCTGCACACTAATCAACGTGATTTTGAATTTTTTTCTAAAGAAGAATGTGAAACGTGTCAATTTTAGAACTGTTAGTATTAAGAAAAGTGTTTGGTCAAAATTTAAGGCCTTCAAATAAAAAAACATTCGAGTATATTTATTCAAAAGAGAATAAACTTTTAACCTTGGCAACCCTTCTTGTAGTAAAAGGCGCACAAATAGGTAGATGTAACTGCTTCTGTTTTTTTGAATTGCTAGAGCTTACTAAACGTAGTTTACTTAATTAAAGATAAAGGAAAAGATATTTATAGGTCGTGTATCTTGAACTTTATTATACCTTGCTCTCTAATATCTAAGAGTCTACATATACCTACCTATTCCGAAAAGGACGTGTACCTGCATACTAATATTGGCACTGCTGTAAATAAAGATCTGAAAACTTGAATATTTAATTTCTTGGAGTTATACTTGGAGTAATTCAACGCAATTCATGACTGAAACAAAAAAAAGAACAATCTAAAATTCCGAGTAGGAGTAAATACAATGCTTCTAACATAAAAGCCCTACTTCGTGGTTAGATTTTTTTGTCATCAATTTGAATGTTTTTTTTATAATTTGCCTCTCTGGAAAATCACATCATGATTTATTTAAGTTTTCATTTTAATACAGATTTAAAAAATAGTCCAAAATAAGTTTTCAACAAATATTTGAGGAAACGTATGTAAGTGCGTTTGCCTTTGCATCAGTTTATATTGAACCAAAGAGTAACACTGACTTTTTCTTTCTTTGTACTGCTTAAAAATGCTCCTAAATTTATCCAGTTTATCCAAAAAGGAGAAACATATACAATGCAAAAGTTGAAAGCCGAAATGCGTCTGCGTTGATTTGGTCGAATTGAGTGAGAGTATAAATGAGAATTTCGTATCTCGGAAGTCGAAAGCACTAATACTAAAATGCATTCATAGAGACTACATTTGAAAAGAAAAAGTTTTTCAAGAACAAAGCAATTTATTCTAATTAATTAGACTTTGATTGTGGTTTTTTAATAAATGGTCTCGGGTTCTTTTGTTGACTTTTGAAGGTTAATTCAATAAATGGATGGTTCGCATTTTTCATTTGGTTTGTTTTTAGAACTTTTATTGAACTGGCGAATGTCACATCAGAGAGAGAGAGAGGGAATTGGTAACAGGATGGAATATAATGTTTTTCGATATGCATGATTTGGAAGTTTTTTTAAAATCTTTTTATGGCTCGTACATTTTTATTTTTTGGGAGCTCAAAATTTAACATGTGTACATAATCAACACATCTCTGCCGGCTCTGGTTATGTAAAATTTGGCCTTTTTTTAAGTCTAGTCAGAGGAAATCACAAAACAAAGAAAAATATTTTGGTAAAGCCTTGCGTTTTCACTATGTTTTTTTCCTGAAAAATCGTGATTTGTTTGCATATTTATTTTTGTGGCAGTGTTTTTTGTTTTATTTTGTATTGTAATTGAATTGAATTGAATTTAATTGAATTGAATTGAGTTGAATTGAATTGAATTGAATTGAATTGAATTAAATTGAATTGAATTAAATTGAATTGAATTGAACTGAATTGAATTGAATTGAATTGAATGGAATTGAATTGAATTGAATTGAATTGAATTGAATTGAATTGAATTAAATTGAATTGAATTGAATTGAATTGAATTGAATTGAATTGAATTGAATTGAATTGAATTGAATTGAATTAAAATTAGGGGAACAAAGATAAAAGATACGATTTTTATAGTTCATTTTTTATTTATGAAATTATTGCTATCTCCTATAAAATAAAGCAAGGAACGAAAAGATTTTTAGAGAAAATTTGAGAAAAACAAAAAGTTTTTGATACAAAAACACATATTTTGTAAGGTTTAGTTCTTCGTAAAATTTTTGAAAGAGAGATTTTCAAGGAAAATTCTTATTATAATTTAATATGCTGAACTCGTTTATTTAAAGTGAATTTTTGAACTCAGAGTTCACTCAGTGCTAGAAAACTAGACCATAGAACTTTTAAGAGGACAATGGGTGGTCTTATCTCAAGTATGGCAACAGTTTTTCTCCTTTATTTTATGAGAGGTCTTAATTAGTGATATTTTTGCAGCGTGGACATAACACTGAAGGTCTATCTCGTGGTTGGACAGTGTTATCGTATTTTATTGAATCAAATAGGTATTTAATGCATTTTAATCAATTAAACTTTTAATGACAAAGGAACTCAAGCCATTAATTAAATTAAGTGGAAAAACCTCGAGGTTGCCAAGCTAGTGCGCACGATATTTTCCAACCCGGCATCCCGTTTCCCCCTTGTACTGTGTACCAGCATTGTTTTTGCAAGCGTAGGAGTAGCGTTCAGTAATTTTAATACTCCTTGACCCAAGGATTTGGAGTGCTATCTTATCCATCCTTTGTTTTAACGGATCTTATGTTTTCCCTCGACTTCATGGTGCTTATACTTTAAGACATTTTTCTTTCAATTGTTCCCAAAAATCACAAGGAGCTTGTTTGGAAATATTGTGAGGGAGAAGTATATATAAATATGGAAGCTCAAACAATGACCATTGTAGGCTCAATGTTTTTGAAAGACCTATCATTTAATTTTAAAACAACAGAGCTTAAAAAAATTAATACAATTTTAAGGAAAATTAAACGATGATTCATTTAAACGAAACATGTTTTTGAAAATAAAAATTTGAATAGATCTATTATAAGGCTGATAACCTCACATAAAATTTAGTACCGAACCAAGATAAGACATCATGTTGTCTATTCTCAAAATATATAAAATAAGTTGCTTTTGTTTACCTTATCTGGTGTTATTTTACGCTCTGCAGCACGAAGATGTTACTGTCCATTTACCGCACCCCCTTCCCCCTCCCACATACTTGGGTACACTATAAGTCTGCTTTCCATAGAGTTTAGTTGTTCTTCTTTATCTATATGAAAATAATAATGTTTTTAGAAAATAAAAGCCGCGAAACACACAACATGCTAAAGGTAGCGTTTTTGTCAGTAAGTTCCCCTTTCCTCCTACCTTCTTCTTATCACTCTTGAAGGAACAACTTTTAACAATTAAAGAGAACATCTCTGGATGGGTTTATATATAGAGCAGCAACAAGGACACCTCTCACACCTCCCAGATAGTAGTTGTATACGCTAACAACGCAGAGCAAACAACGGCATTATATTTGCATAGTAGTGGCATTAACACGATAAACTTTGTCCATTCTTTCACGTAATTTGTATGCAAATACGGATGAATAGGAGAAAGTTAAACTATTTGTCTCTTCCCAAAGTCCTCCCGAGTCCCGAGTCTCGATCCCGATACACTGTTAATGGCCACTTAAGAAGATGTTGCCGAGCCACACTGCACGCAAAAGCCACGTCTATTTTCCAAGGACGTGCCTCTCTTTATGTCCTTGCTGCTGCTGCCACCACTGCTTTTGGAAAGTCCATTAGAAATGTTTTTCAAGCTAAACTTTTGAACTTCGTTTGATGATGATGATGATGATGATGGCGGTGTTGGTGCTGGTGGCATCATATGAAAAACCCTGCTAGCCTGGGAGTGGCAAATTGGGGGTAAGTAATCAATGAAGACTGTAGTTGAGCGTTGATGCATTTGAGCAGCAACATGGCGCAATTAAGGGAAAAGTCTTTGAAAGAAATAGTAACATGAATGTTATACAAGAACAACCAGCAGCGGTGGAGTATGGAGATGCGGAAGAACTTGAATCACCAAACATCCCATTGTAAAAGGGCAACAATTTACTTTCATCTTAATTGATAAAGAGGCATAAAGTTCTTTTTGTTTAACAATTCAATTAACTTTAACTGATATTTCATAGAATATTTATATATTTTACAAGTTACATATAGGTACCTACACTACATTTATTACATGCTGCAGCCATTTTGAACTTAAAAGCTATTGAAATTCGATTTTGATAATCAAATTATCGAAAAAGAACAAACGGAAATATGAAGTATTTAAACTAAATACTCAGAGTATTCAATACAAAATTTTAAATGTATTGATTTTTAAGACCATATTACCATTTTGTATTGGTATACGACGTCGAATATGTACACACGTTACGCTATAGTGATTTCAACAGTACCTCAATTCAAATACATTCGGCATTTTTATATGGCAAAACACACATTGCAGGAGCACTAATTGTAAGTTATAATTAAAAGAAGCTTTATATTTGTTTATCTTGAAACTAAGTATAATGTGCCTTTTCATATTAGAGGTACTTTTTGAGGTGTGCTTTATATAAACACAATTTTCATAATTTATCCATACTAGTATAGTTGCTCAACTTAATAAAATAAATTAACACTAGGGCTTACGAACACAACCATACAACACCTATCGGCGATGTGGTGTCATTCCCATATTATCATAACGAAGTTCCTGTTGGGATGAGTTTACTTTAAATAACTCTTTATTAATGTACATATGTGTTTAATTAAAATATTTACTGCAATATAAAATTACAAAAATAACTCAATGTAGGGGTATTGGCAAATAAGCCATCAGCTTTTAATAACTCTTTCTGACGGCTATTCTTCAAGCTCTAATGAGGAATTTGCGCTTCCGAAATTCCCATGGAAAAAAGAGCTATTTGACTTTTTTAATTAAATTCCGGCACTTATATTAAGAAGTAATTTTTATTATGAAAATCAAACATAAACAGTAATATAATATGAATACAATAAGCAGTACATTTTTCGATTCAGTATTTTTTTTTGTAATTTCCATCATGCTCCAAAAATACATCTGGGGTGATAAATATGGGGACACCTTTTTTAAAAAGTGGAGATTGTAAAAATTTTATCCTGTAATAGGGCATTTTATTAATAGAATAAGTCAAGTCCCATTTTGGATGCAAATTATAGTCCAGTCAATGAGCGGAAAAAATACCATCACCTGAAAATAAATTCAACAGTTTTGAAACTTGACACACTTATAAGAATTGTCTAATAATGAAGTGTAAAAAAGTCCCCATAAAACCGAGGTGAGCTTAAGCGGCATTAATATTATAAGCCCTTAAAACGTTAACCTTGGTACCGCATTTCATACATAAGAATATAGAATGTAGCAATTTAAGGCAAACTAAAAAAAAAGTACCAATTTATCACGCCAAATAACTATTAATCTATAAAAGATATGGAAAATTTGGTTACAATCAATAGACAATTTCATAGGCTATCTTTTGTTCTCAGAACATTTTTTAATAAGACAAATAATTTCGAAGATGAGGACAAAAAATGAAAAAATAAAAATGTTGCACGTTCCTGGCGCTTAAGCTCGCCTGGGACTTTTTTACACTTCATCATCAGACCATTCTTAATAAGTGTGCCAAGTTTCAAAACTGTCACGAATTATCGATTAAAAAACAATAATTTTAAATAAACAAAAGGCACTAATGTAACGGGTGATTTTTTAAGAGGTTTAGAACTTAAAAAAAAAAAAACAAAAAATTCGAAAAAATGAATGAAATATTTATTTGAATCGATAGTTTGAACCTTGCAATTTAATGTTTAAGGATAATTTCATACAAATGTTGACCGCGACTGCGTCTCAGGTAGCCCATCCGCTGAGTCCAATTTTGGCATACTCTTTCACACATATCGGCCGGTATCTCACGAATGAATGCATGGATGTTGGCTTCCAGTGCGTCAATCGAAGCGGGCTTGTCCTTATAGACATTAGCCTTGACATACCCCCACAAAAAATAATCTAATGGTGTCAAATCGCACGATCTAGGCGGCCAATTGACCGGCCCGAAACGTGAAATTAACTGTTCACCAAACTCGCCTCGCAATTGCGCCATTGTTTCGCGTGCTGTGTGGCATGTGGCACCGTCTTGTTGAAACCACATATCATGCAAGTCAAGAACTTCCATTTCGGGCAAAAAAAAGTTTGTTATCATTGCTCGGTAGCGTTCACCATTGACAGTTACGCTGCGATTCGCATCATCTTTGAAGAAATATGGCCCAATAATGCCGCCGGCCCATAAACCGCACCAAACAGTGGCTTTTTCGGGATGCATTGGTAGCTATTGCAGTGCTTCTGGCTGATCTTCACTCCAAATGCGGCAATTATGCTTATTTACGTACCCATTCAACCAAAAATGAGCCGACCATAAAATGGAAGCAGCGCGCGATGAACATTTCGAACCGAGCACGAATTTTGATAGTAAAATTCAATAATTTGCAAGCGTTGTTCATTTGTAAGACGATCCATGGTTAAATTGCAAACCAAACTGAAGCTGTTTGACAGTGACACAAGGTACTAAACACACGTCAGCTGTCAAAACCAGTGTTGCCAGAACCAAACCAGCTAAAAAATCACCCGTTATAAACAATCACGGAATCCAATACTTTATTCCATATCCAATACCTATTCCATATCAGGTCATGGTCTTTTCTAAAAAAACAAAAAAAATAACCATGGAAAAGCTTGACAGCCTTTTTATTTCTCATCTCTCTAGAATGACATTTAAAAACTAAAAAAATCACAAACAAAAAATTATTTCGACGGATACAATTGAAATTGCGGAATTTCTTTCACTTTTCAAGACATGAAGACAAAATAAAACTAAACGAACAACTAAACGAAAATATAGAAGAAACCAAATGCAAAGTGTTTGCCTTAAAGCCAAAAAAAGAAAATAAATAAACAAAAACAAAAAAACCGAAGAGACCATCAAACATCATCGGTGCTACAATTCTCCCACTTCTTGCACGCCCACTGCACGCAGACAGGTTGGATGTTTTGAGCGTCACCTTGGGCTGCTCTGGCAAAATAAAAGCTCAACTCGTTTTGTGTCATATTTTCCAGATTAAGGTGTCAGACCGGTACAACAGCAGTTACGTTTTGTTTCTATTTTTTGTGGTAGTTTTGCGTATCATTCAATTTCAAATTATCGTTACCATGCTAGGACTTTGACTGAAGACATTTTTCATCCTTTGAAGGATTTTGTTTAGAGTGCCCTAGGCGAGGTGTTTTTATTTTATGTTGAAACTTTTTCCTTTTTTGTTTGTCTTCTATTTGGTCTTAACAAAGTGATTTAATTAATTTAATTTAATAAACAATCAAATGATTGTTTTTCTTTGCAAGGGATAAATCATTAAAAATTAATTTCTACTGTATTTTCACATTTATACCTACCTTCAAGATGACATTTTTCACATCTGCCGACATCAGCTGTAACATTTGATTTAACTTCAAAGTTTTTTTTTTCTTCTAAATTTTTTAAGTAGCTGATGGGTACAATTTAAAATTAATAATATTCCTCCGTAGACATGAAGACTAAAATAAATGCGAAAACTTTAAGGATTCATCCTCTGGGCAAGAAAACAACACAAAAAAAAACTAAGAAAAAAGAACCAAAAGGATACTTACCTACTCAGACAGTCGGTTTATTTTGTGAATGTAATTTCCGTTGGAACGTTAAGGAGAAAATGATAAAAATGCGACACACGAAAGTAAAATGTGAAAAAAGTGTGAAGACTTGGAAGTTTTTATAATAATGTTTTCAACACTCTACAAAAGTTTTTTTCTTGGAAATTATATTTATGTTTAGTTGCTTAACAGTGGTGTTTAAGAAGCCTCCAACCATAATTATGAAACAAAAAATGAGAAATTCGCCAAATGGTTGCAAGAATTGTGAAGTCAACACGTATTGCGAAAAGAAACTGGCATTCTTGTTAAAAAACGTTGGGCCACTTTCTTAAATCTTTTCCTGTTTTTTTTTTATATTAAAAACTTTAAATAATATATTTAAAATTTCTAAATTATATCGTATTTATGAGACGTTTCTAGGTGTCGAAAAAAATGGACGAAGAAATATATCTAATGTTTAACTGACTTTTAAACATTATTTGACAATATTTGTAGTAAATTGATCTACAACATTGTACACATATTAAGGGCCTGTTTCACATTCTCTGAGTAAAGCTCTGATTAGTTATTCGACAAATAAATTCTGAGGCAGGGTCATATGTTCACAAATAAAATAATATTTATGAATTTATAACTTAATCAGGCGGGTCTTAAGGCAATAATTGTGAATTTTTCTTCTGTGAACTTATTACCCTGTGCTAATATTTATGTGTCGAATATCTAATCAGAAATTTATTCAAACATTGTGAAACAAACCCTAAAGCTGATTCACACTATAGTTCTAATACTGATACAGTCTCAGTACGTTCTCACTTCAATAAAATATTCTTAAACGAGAAACAATGAGTATATTCACAACATCATTACCGCTCCGATACTGGTACACTCTCGATCCGGTTTCGATTTGTTTGAAAGAATATTTTAACGGAGCGACATCGCATCGAGAGCGTATTGGTATCAAAAGTGTGAATATATTTCACATTCTCGATGTGATGTCTGTCAATAATTATAATGTTTATGTATTTCACGTGATGAAATGTTTTGTCATAATTTTAATTGACTTTCTGTGTTAGTTTCGTGTGTTTTTTCTGCTATTTTTTAACTTTTGTGTTTGTCTTCTTCGCTTCAGTGTCTGTGTTGTCGGTGTTGGTCGTTCGGTTGTGTTAGTCAATTTGTTTATTCGTGATGTGTGTGTTCTAGCAGCCTTGGTGAACCAAAATTCTTTTGTTGCCGTCTTCATCCAAGATCTCTTGGAGGATGATGAATTCTAGACCCAAAATCAATGAACTAAATAAATGGGTTTATGTGTATCTGAAAATTTGTAATGAAAAAAACAAATACAAATACAAACAAAAGTAATGAAACTGTCTCGATATTTAAACGACAATGTGAACATTAGGGTTTAATATCGGAGCGAGAATGATTTGAGAATTTATCGGTATTGGCACAGTAGTGTGAATCAAGCCTAAAGGTTGTAAATATGTATTATTAGAGCTTTGATTTTTTTCAGTTCTGCGCATATATCAAAATGTGTGTCAAATGTCAATATTTGTTGTTGTTTTTACGTTTATTTTAGTTATCACGTTCACAGCCATGTTTTATTTCTGACAATCTCAATTTTATTTTTTTGTTGTTTTTACGTGTGCTTTCTTCCTCACGTTCACAGCCATTTTTCCGACAGTTTCAGTTTTGACAACCTGAGCAGTATAATACCTTAGATTTGTGTACTGTGGATCTACAATTTGTAGTAGCAAATCTTCCAAACCCACCCCTTGGAAATTCCCGAAAGGTTAATTCCATTTAGCAAGGAGAAAAACAGATAAATTTCTACTTCGTTAAAAAGCTCATAAGCAGCACACACAGACTCTATGATGACCTCAGAAAACAGCTTGAATCTTTACACCTTATCCATTTTCGAGAAATATCGTGCGCAAACATTTATCACCGACTGTTTCTTGGCGAAAATAACTCAAATAGCAGTAAGTAAAAAGGAATTTGAACTAGAAACTTCGTATGTCGCACACCAGGATTCAGGACAGGAGAATAAGTAGATAGAAAAAGAAGCAGAGGCATAGAGCAGGATAGAGCAACAATTCGTTGTGCAACGTAAACTTTATGGGTTCTTAATGTGTTGATTCTGTCAGTGGCAAAAGTGCATCTTGTTGATTTATTTTTCAAAAATTAAGTAGTTACATACATTTTATAATAATAAAGGCAGTCAACAAAAATGTGTCAACAATTCAGAAAAAAATTAAAAAAAAACTGCAAGAGTAAAAACTTTATGTAATAATAAAAGAAAGAAGGCCAGAGTTGGCGGAAACGGATGCACAGCCCAAAAGTCTGAAAAGAAACACGAACGGAACGGGATGGATAAGTTTTATCTGCATTATATAACTTTTACAGTGTAGGTAGACTGTAGTGTTGACAAAATATTGCGGGTGCGGAGACAAAAAGCTGGGCTGTGATTGTGCCAGGTGTTTAGAATGGACAATGCCTTGCAGATCTATACATACAATTGTTGGGAAACACCACCATTACCGCTACAAGACAATCACACCAAAAGGAAATCATTTGTTGCAATTCCAGCGAAGTTTTGTAGTAGCTTTTATCTAAGTGACTAAGGTGAAGGTTGGATGATAGAGTTCGATGTCCTAGTATTCGTGCTAGGAACTTCGTGTTTCTTATGTCGGTTTTTTAACTTTTTCTTCTTCTCGCCATATAAGAGGCTTTTGGTTACTAGAAAAGTTCAAAACTTCTAGTAATAATTGCTAATAAAATTAAGTTATTTTATCGTGTCTTAAAAAAATTGGACTTAGTGAAACTATTTAATAAGTTAATGTAAGACCCATTAACGGTGTTTTTATTGATTCAATGAATTTATTCGATATCTATATAGGCTATAGCTGACAGGCATTTTTCAATTTGTGATTTATTCGTAATTTTATTTATATATGTATGTACGTACAAACATAAGATCATAACTTCACAAAAGTTGAGCAATTCTATTATTCCGTTTTCATAGTTTCAAAGTTCCGACATAATTCTTTGTTGGTATATGAACATCAATTCATACTCGTATTTAAAAATTAAAATGAGTATTATTTTAGAATTTTTACTTTGGATATTTAACCAACGATGAATAAATGAAAAAAAACAAAAATTAAACAAACAATATTTCTACCATCAAGAGACACAAAATGGATTTCCCACGTTTCTGGATCGATAGCGAAAAATAAAATAATATGAATTTTATCCCAACGAGATTTCTGATGCTTACCAAGTGTTAAATTAACATCTCGCCAATAATTGCAGTTGACATCCAATTATTCATTTTCGTGCTTCATGGTACATACTACTACTTCCTGCTTTCCCCACAAGCGAGCTCACCTGCTGGAACTACAGGAACCCAGGTCCGCATAGTTCATCATCAGATTGCATCCTCGCTGGTGAGAATTTCCATTGCTTGCTGCTTTCTTGTCGACTTTTAACCACCAAACCAAGTCGGAGATTGAAACCAATATTCAATTATCTTGTTCATCGATATTCAATTAATTTTGAAAATTTCGTCATGAGCGATGGAACGTAAAAGAAAAAGAAGTTCTGAAAGAACGGGCTCAACGAACCGGACTTAATTACAAGCAAATTTGAAGTGTGGTAAGCTGACGGACGTTCTATTGCGGACGGACATTTTCCGTAGGAGGAAAGGATCAACACTTTATATAGAACAAAAATTCCGCAAAGCCACATCCAACCCTCTCTCCAGCAAAAAAAAAAATTAAAAACAAAAATCTACACGAGAGATGGCTATAATTCTGCTGTGATTTTTCTGTATTGGAAAATTAATTTGTAAAGGAGGTTATATACATAGGTAAAGAGAATTATAAATTTAATAAGATGGTGGAAGAAATTCAATTATAGAAACTATGCAAAGGTGAGAGAGGGGGATAATTGAAAATTAAATGAGGTCACTGAAAGATTCGACGCAAAAATGTATCTTCTATATCTAATTAACATTTACAAAATGAACATTCCAAGGACTGACAAATTTTAAGATATGTAGGTATTAGACCGAGAACCCACAGCAGATTTCGGGTGTGAAGGATAGCTAAAAAAGAAGTATGAGTTGACAGCTTGATTAAAACTCATTCAAGAAAACAAAACGTTGCAGTTCATAATCGGGGCTTTTAAAAAAAATTATAAATTTAACTTCGAGAGGATTCAAGTTAGCTGAAATTAGTTTTCACCTCCCCCTAAATAATGCTCACACAGATCGCAACCGTGTGGTTCAAAGTTCAAAGTAAAAAAAGGGATTTAAAATCGTTCCGGCAGGATGAACATTACACTCAAATGATCTCGGATTCCATAATCTGGTGATCAGAGGAGCATTATCCACTCTGGAAGGGATGCAAACTTTGTTTAACACCATTACTCCGTAGTTACATTCTTTTCACGGTAGCGAGAATCTTTCAGCTTAAGCGATTTGTCCGCTTAAAGGTACTGTCCGTGATAGGTGGTTTCACTGAGTGTCAAGAACATCGCCCTGGAATTTTAAATTTCTTTCTTTTTATTCCATTTCTTTCCAAACACCAGCTAAAATGCTAGCTATATTTAACACTAGCTGGCCCACCCCAGCTTTGCTCGGTTAGGCAAAATTTTCGAATGATATCCTCTACATATAACCATTCAAATACAAAAATGACATTTAAAATCAGATTCCATATTTTACAAACCCCATTTCACACTAAAAGTATTTAAATTTTGGAATGTCTTCAGTCCTTAAGCCTTTAAGGATAAACTCAAAAAAATTTTAAAATCATATACTCATTTTTAATTTCCACCCCATTGTATGAAGACAACATCCTCTTAGTAAACTCTACCAAACAGAAAAAGAATTTTTGTTATCTCATACCATTTTTGTTTTTACCCCATTTTTCGCTACAAATTATTTTTTAAACCGTTAAGCGGGTCATTCACGTTGAGACTGTCACACAGGCTGTCGATCGAACTGTTGCAACGACTGTCGAAAGTACGCACACACGTTGCGAACCAGTTTGACGAACGGTGTGTCAAAAAATTCCTTCAATTTGTTTTTTATTTATTTCATCTCCTAGAAACAAAATAAAATCGTGCATATAGTTTGAAGATTATTCGTAGACCGAGCAATTCGGTCGCAAGGACTGTCTCAATAACTGCCATTCATTATACGATCACTCGGTCGTGTCGCAAGGTTCGTTGAAATTTTCAACGGACTTCCATCCTGTCGTTAGTCGCATGGTGCGATGTACAACAAGGACATTCACGGTAAAACTTGTCGTATACGGCTGAAATTAGTCGAACAGTCCTTACGACAGTTTTAACGTGAATAACCTTTCAAACTCAAATAGAAATTTTGAAATTTCGAAACATAAAAATTAAAAACTCACAAATACCCCAAAAAAAAGTACAAAAATTTAGATTTTAACGTTGCAAGTAATTTGTTTCCAAATAAAATTTAGCCTATGTTACTCAGGGGCATTAAATCTTTCCATTTATTAAAGAATTTTAAGGATCGGTTGAATATTTCCAGAGATTACCCCCTACATAGGTACAAACAAACAAAAAAACAAACAAATAAATGTATAATTCAATTTAATAAAATAAAATAAGGTGTCTCCAATTAGCTTTGATAAATTGTTTGTCTCGAATATTTTTCGTTTTCGAAAACCACCTCAAAAAGGGGCATAGGAATTGCTGAAACCGAATAGTTTATGGCTACATAATTCATGGTTAATTAGCCGTCGGTAAGCTTTGATAATTTCAAATTTGTTGTTCTATGTTTTTCTTTCCTCCTCTAAAACTTAACATTTCATTATCTATTTAATAATGTCCTGTTAATTAGTTGTGGCAAATTCTATTCTTCGTGCGATGTTTCTATGTGTTCTTTGTAATCAAGCAATAAACAGTTTGATATAACCAATTTTAATTTTTTTCGAATCTTACTTCATATAAATTAAGGAATAAAAACAAAAAATATAGAAAACATTGCAATTTTCACATATAGTGAATGGATAGTTAGAGACAAACTATTAATTAATGAAATTTCAATATAAAAGGTTCTTAGAACTTTTTCACAGCTCTTTGCTGATTTCAAATGAATTTAGGAAAATAAAACAAAAAATATAGAAACTATCACTCGAAAGTATTTAATTTATCACAAGTAATTAACGCCAACAAAACTAAATACATTTTGGTTCAGCCTCTCACGTAAAATGAGTTTTATTATTTTAAGGATTGAACTACATAAATAACTTATCCTAGAACATTGAAGTTTTCCAAGTTTTTTTTTATGTGGAAGAGAAATATCCCCGATATTTGTTTTCTTTTTTTGTTAGAAATATCAATTATGTAAATCTTAGGCTTTATGTTGGAGTCAAAATAATCATTGATTTTGCTTAATCTCCAAATTGTGGAACACAATTTTCAGTGATGAGTTTCAATGATAGCTAGAAGAATTATAATCTGTTGATAATAATAAAAAAATAAATTGGGTGGTGCAACAGCTCATGGAGAACCAGGGCCTAGTGACTTACAACTCTCAACCATTTCTGTGTGCGTGTTGTTTGCAGGAATAGAGGGTACCTACAGTTTTTTGCCGAGTCCTAACGGCTAAGTGAGAAGCACTTTTTCATGACAAGTATACTTTTGGAGGATTTGTCAGTTCCTCGCAAGAGGCAGTACCTCGCATAAAACATTTCTGTTTTTAGGTGGCACGGGTGGGAATCGAACCCACACCTTCAGCATGACAGTCCTACGCACTAACCATCATGCCACGAGGTACTACATAATCTGTTGATATAATACCCTTAAAATTTGGTAAGGAAATTTTAAAGAACCACCCCCCTCCCACTCCATCCAACAATTACCTAGGGTGGCCCTATTATAGGGCGTCAAAAGTAGTGCAATATATTTACATCCAAATAAAGGCTTTTTTCGTTCTTCTGTTGATTTCGATTGATTTCTAAATTACAGTTGATTTCATTTTATCTGATTTGATGAGCCCACGTTACCGATACCGTTATCAATCTAAGAATCAAGAGATTCTTGAAAAAATCCAACCAAAATCATAATTTTTGCTCTCATTTTTAAAAATATTTAGCTTCGGCATGAAACGAGCTAGACTGTGCTTAAAGCAAGCATGTCAAGCTGCCGTAACATGGACACCCTCCCCTTCCTGCTGCCAAAATCAGCCTCATTCTTCTGTAAGTATGGGGTTTTAATGGTGGTAAGGAAAGGAGAGGGATATCACCAGCGGTTTTGTTACTTCTTCGTTTATTTCTTTTCTTAACATTATTGATGTAACTTTAATTTCTATCACTGAGCGCTTTGCACAGTTAAGTATCAATTTCTCAACCAATCTTCCATTTTTCGTTGCTTGAAGCAGTATTTACAGCTACAATATTGAAAACGAAGTTCAAAAGGATTTTGCATAATAGTGTATAGCAAAAGATCTCTTGAATGAATTTAATATATTCATTCATCTTAAACCTTTTGTCGATCCTTGTTTACACACTTCTAACTTGAACTGTAGATTGTAGAAGTATCGAGTATCTAAATTTAATAACGTCATTTAAGATAGTATAAACGTTTCATGTGAGTGTTGCTTTTGCTTCAGGTGAAACTAGTTTCTCGAAACTTAAGCTTAAAAAAAAACATATCTTCGTTAAACTATATGACACAAGAACAATTAACTGGTCTTGCAACTAGCTATATTGTATTTAAATTCAGAAAGACATGCTGAATGCTGATATAAAATCGTGCAGAGCATCATTTTAATTTTAGATTGTGTATTCTTGTATTTTTACAAAAAATTTTGAGCAATATTTAATAAAACCGTAAATATTAATTTTTTTTTTTTTTTTTCCTTTTTAAACTTTGGGCGGAAAAATAACAATTCGCTCAGGAGAATAGAACTGCAAAATACAGAACACTTCATGAAATGTCCCTTGGCCATTTAATTCTTATATCATCGAAGCAAATCAATTTCTTCCTCTCCAATGGCCATAGAATATCATGACAGGTACTAGGTTAGATACATACATCTATATATGATGACAAATGCAAACTAAAGCGCAACGATTTATTCGATTAGAAGGGAGCATTTAGAAAGAACAATGTAAGAAAGGACATTGTAAGGATTTATGGGTTGTTCGCAGTGTTGCCATAATCTCAAATTTCATTATGCTAGATTTCAAATTTTATAATGCTAAATCGTATGGAAGCCCAAAAATCAGAATGCTAGATTTCAAAATCCATTTACAAATACATAATGCACAAAATATCGGTGCAGGGAACTAAGTCCCCGGGAACCAAGTCCACCGAGGGACTTGGTTCTCATAAAAGGTGGGAACTAAATTCCTCAAAAACTGAGTGGTTTTACTTCCCTTTAAATATGGATTTAATTCCCACTTCCAAGTAAAAAATCAATATTTTTAATAAAATAGAAATAATTTTAACAATAATTTTTGGATATATAGAATAAATTCAAAGTTTCTTTAAATCCAGATTCTTTAAATGCAAAAGAAACTTTGCATACACCCAGCCTCGCACCTATCAAATCCTATAATGAGCCCAAGCAGGGGGGGTTGCAGGGGGGCAGCATGCCCCCCATACATACCTCGCTGTTTATTCGCCGTAATGCTTTGTCTTACATAAATACAGTGCTAGAACCCAGCATTACGGCGAATAAACAGTGAGGTATGTATGGTTAGATCTGAGTAAAATCAAAGTTAGCTAATCCAGAAAATAAATTAACCCTGAGTTAACTCAGGAACAGTTTTTCAGTAGAGGACTGCAACCCCCCTGCTTGGGCTCACTATAAGATTTGGGGTAGGTGCGAGGTTGGGTGTATGCAAAGTTTTTGTGCAATTTTGAATTTTTGTAATTTTTTTCGTTGAAAGTTAGTTCCCTCTTCATATTTCAAAATGTGTTCTTAGTTCTCATTAAGAAGTGGACTACTTTCGCACCTTACCTGGGAAATAAGTCCACTTCGTTAAAGTGGATTTAGTTCCCATTAAATGAGAACTAAGTCCCTCGGTGGACTTGGTTCCCGGGGACTTAGTTCCCTGCACCCATAATATCAATATTTATTTTTTCAGAAACACTCTTAACATAGCAAAAAATATAATTGATTCGAACATTACTAGCTTTGGCTTGGTATTTTTCTGCTTGATATTTGAAACATCTTTGTTTACACTGAACCAAATCCCTGCGTATATTTGAATTCAGACATAATGATGGACTTCGTCGCGCCAGTGAATAGTCATTCATACGTAAATAAACTGTTTGTTAAACAACCAATTTTCCATTGAGCCCTGAATTTATTTTATAAATCAACTAATATTACATTAATTTATAAAACTAATTTACTGACCCAACGAAAAATTTGGTGGTGCAATGAACTGCTTAACCAACGACTATTCACTGGCCCAAGGAAGTCCATCATCGGCTGAAATGTAGTTCAGTCAGCCGTCATATGATCACATTTGAAATTCATAAGATCAAAATTTTAAAAAGTTAACAATTTGGTGCTAGATTATACATAATTGAATAATTTTTTAAATCAAATCTAGCATTCTAGAATGCCAAACAAAGACAGATAATGCCAAAAAAGCATTTGGCATAATTTTAAAATTTCCAAATGCTTTTCACTCCTGTATTATGCTAGATTTAGCATTTATAATGCCATTATGGTAACACTGGTTGTTCGGATTCTATTGTAATTGCCAATCGATTTTGTGTATAATATTGTCCTTCGGCAATCCTTTTTCTTTGGTTTTTCCTTTTCAGATCTTTTGTTTGAGCTGCATCAACAATGGACAATGATTTCAATGCTTGACATAATTTATACAAAATTTTCTTCGAAGAACATTTGGTTGCAAGACATGGGGGAGAAGAAGAACTGATGGATTTCAAGTGTTATTGTGATTGTTTGAACAAATGTATGTCTTAAGGCTTGGTTACGTAATATTATCTTATGTATACGCACTGTTCTTTGTATATTGACAATAATTGACCACTATCTCATTTGCTTACAGCTCGAGGACAGAGCTCTGGGGTATTGATTTGTTTAAATGTACTTCTCACGCTGAAGCACTATTCTACAAATAGATGAGTAGTACATTGTAACAAATCATCAAAAAAAAACCAACCAACTCACTATACTTATAATCACTCAAACTCTTTATGAAACCATTATGTCCTTCTTTATGGCCATTTTACATTGAAACATTAATATTTTATTTTTTGATTCATTTTTGTTTTATAAAGCCTTTTAAACCCCTTTTCAAAAATTTAGTCTTTTATCCGGATCCGCTTAAATATTAAATGAAGTTTTCCTTGCAGCAAACTATATGGGACACATACAACATACATCAATATGAAATGTACTTATTTACCAAATATTCTTTCATATTTTGTATTAACCCCCACTCAAAGCATACCCAACCTACCTATTAAAAAAAAGTGATTTCCTTTGCCAGCAACAGCAGGTATGATAGCACATAAATCCATTCACTAATTAGAACTCCATTAGAGAACTATGTAATTGAAATCTAAGGGCGGCTATAGCTTGGCATCCTCCGACCACAAAGTATTTTCATGCACAACACAACCAAAACTTCTGGCGAAATCATACAGAAAATGCAGCTTCGTTGTTCGTTGTATTCCTTTTCTTTTCTCTTCTCTTCTTTTAAATGTATCTTTTATGGCTTATGAGCTTGTTATAATGTCCTTTACTCTATGCATATCTTTTTTTGGCTTTTTTGATTCAAGTTGTTGTAAGAACATTTTCATAAGAATAATCGCACAACGTTTCCAAATTTGCTTGCTACTTGGTAATTTCAAATTGAAAAAAAATAGAAAATATATTTCAGCTTCTAAAAGAATAAAGGTAATCTAGTCTTTTTAAGAACTACAGCTTAAAGTACCTTAATAATTGTATGCATTTATTTTTTTCAAGACATTATTTAAAGTTTTGGCGTGGCAAGAAATAAAAACTCACTATGAAAGTGATAATTCGAGAGGTTTGTTTATTTTATTCTATAATGTGATAAAAGTTTTTACGAGCTTGCAGATTTTGAAGCCCGAGTTATTGTTTTTTTTTTTTTATTTAAAGTTTAATTAATATGTAATTTAATATTTATAAAATACATTTTTTTTTTGCTTGCTTGGAGAAAATGAGTCTTATATTTACACAGTTAACTTAAGGCAAAACAAAAGCGTCATACAAAAAATAATAAAATCGAACACCTTAATTAATTAAAAATTTTGTTTTCTTTTAACACTATTCACAAACCGTGAAAAACTATTTTTAATATGTATGTACTATACAAACGTCGAAAAACGAAAAACGAAAAAACGAGTTGCCGAAATTCTCTGAAAAACTGTTATCAACATTTTCGAAAAATCAAAAACAATCAAATTTTAATAAAAATAAAATAATAAATAAATAAAACTGTCTATAAGTAAACTATAAGTAGAAATGAAACTCAATAACGAAAATGAAACAAAAAAAAATAAATATTTGTTTTCAGAAACAGCTTAAGGTTAGTGACAGATTTTTAAAACAAACTATTTGATTTTAAAATAAAATGCTCCACTGGGTTGCACCTTCTTATGTTAAAAAATATGTTTAAGAGCATGAAATTTGAGTTCTTGATGAAATTTGAATGTTTGGACAAAAGGCATAGCGACACAACGCCCAATGACAGATCGCCCAAATCGCAAAATGAAAAATCGCCCAAATATTTGGGTGTTCTTTCATAATGACACAACGCCCAAAATATTGTGTCATATAGCGCCCAAATTAATACAACATAGCGCCCCAGAGTGTGACACAAAGCCCAAATAAATTTTTTTATCAAAATTTGTACAAGATGACATAACGCCCAAATTTGAATTTATAAATTTTATTTCGATAAATAATTACAAATATACTGCAATATTTTGTCTACAATATGGACATTGACAATCTTCCTTACCATCAGCTATTGCTTAGACTTGCAATTGCGCTTGAAGAAGCAAAAACACAATAAGCAAAGCCTGGCTCAGATATGCATGCTTTATAAAATGGTCGAGGATTGTCATGTCTACTCTGGCGATAGTTTTCCCAAACTGTTTGATTTTGGAACGCTTCGATTAATTCTAATGGTGTCTGTGGTGATTTCAAAAAAAACTTGTGACGCAAGCCTTTCCATATTTCTTTTCATCTTGGAGTACACAAGTTTCCCGTTTGATTGCTGTAGTAAATTCGAAATTGCGAAAAGCATCTTAATCACACAATATTGATTAAATTGAAAAAATATAATATTATAGGACTCTTCAAAGATCGGTGAGTGATCGTGATACAGGGGGGGCGGCGGGTGCGACGCACGTCTCGCCGCGTTGCACCTCATGTCACGCCGCGTCACACCTCGCGTCGACTCTTTGATATTTTGACTATGAGGCAAATGTCAAAATTGAGACTGACTCCCTCCGCAGCTCATTTTTCTGATCTGGGTGGTTATAGTTTATTTTATTGTTACTTTCGTTTGAAGAAATACCTTTCGTTTGTTTTTCTCTTATTATTTTTATTTGAGATTTAACTAAATAAAAATGATTGAAAAACACAATATTTTCTTAACATTTTAAATTTTTCACTTTTGGTCCCGGGTCTTGCTCCAAGAAAAAGTGTCACCGGACTTATGTGTTACAAATCGAAACCATCACCTGGATAAGGGTATTTTTCAACTTAATACAATTGAATCGGTCATTTCAAAAACCACTTAAGTCACACACTTAGAATTTTTCAGGAATCAATAAAAACAGTTTAGTTAAAAAATAAACTAGTTTTAAAGGACTTTTTTGGGCTCAATATAGTATTAGAGTTTTAAAGGATTGAAATATAAAAAAATATTCACAGTTTATCAATAGTAATAATGAAAAAAGCCTGAAAACCGTTCTTGACTTACGTTGTTTTAGCAAGAAACGGGTGACTAACGTTGTTTTAGCAAGAAACGGGTACAGTAGTGTACAATAATTTAAACAAAATCAAGTTTTTTTTTAACTATGCTTAAATATTAACATAAACATATAAATACTAAACATTTTAACATGTCACATGTTTTAATTTATCATGTTTTAATATATTTAACCCTTGGGCAAAACTAGATATAACTACTTCCACCATCTAGTAGTGGTTGCAAAAACCACTCATGTCAATTGACTTACGTTGTTTTTGCATGGAACGTTTATTGTGAGGCTTTATTTGGACAGGAAGGAATGTTTATACCGACGTAATCTATTCTCAGAATATGCATCTACGTTTAAGGAAGCATTTACAGCAAAAAAAGCACATTTGAAAAAAATGTGACTTAAGTGGTTTTTGAAATGACCGATTCAATTATTGTTACTAGCTATACGAAAATATAATTACAAGTTAATTAAAAGAGAACATATATATTGTAGCTTACTAGACATATAAGAAACACTTCAATTTATATTTTGCTGTTTTGTTATTGATAAAACTTAATATTTCTTGCCTTAAAATAAAAGAAAATCTTCTTTCACCTCCAGGATCTAATTTAAAGAATTAAGCTTCAAACTTTGTTCAAACTCTTCCGAAATGACTGCATTTTCCGAGTGAAAATCACAATACCTGACAAGTGAAATAACATTTTTTTTGGTTGGGATGTTACTCGGTTCATTGAAATGATAATCTAAAGAGATGGAATAAAATTCCTTTCTCCAAGTCTTCCAATCTCTCCAATGCCAATCCCTCTTAGGATCAGTGAAACCATTGAATAATTATTAAATTAATTGAATAATTTGTAGTTATTTATTATTTAGTTATTCAATAGAACTATAGCTAACCTATACATAGGCTGCGAAGCTGGACCCACATAAATATGAACATACTTCTCATTAAAAATTAAATAAACTCGAAAAAAAAATGAAAAAGAAAACAATGACAAAATACTTCTATTTCTTCATGATAACAAGAACAATAAGACAATGTACAATAAATTTGTATGTTTTCTACCAACAAATAAAACTTGAAAGGATTCCTATAACCTTTTCGCATACATACGAAAAAGCATCCTTGAAAAAGGAATCAAATTGATTGCTTCATGTCATACAAATGTTATACATCGTAGTAAACTCTTGATTGAAGCTCTCCTCACACAAAATTTTTGTTCAAACAACACAACAACAACAAAAAAGAGGGAAAAATTGTAAAAATTTCAATTAAAAATCACAAACATTAATCGCTGTTAACATTGTGATCAAGGACTTCTTCTCTCTGTCTCCATATTTGATATTCAACACCTTTTGTGTGACAGTATATGTACATATCTATTATATATATATACATATGTGTAACTGTGATATGTTGTTGATGCGCCTACACTGCCTACACTCACACAACATATATAAGCCGTTGATACACAAATTTCTCTAAGTAAATATTGGGCCTAGGCAAGGCATTGATTGAATTCCGTTCGTTGATGCGTGTAAATGTTTAATTTTCGACGAACGAATGTTCAATGTTATACTCATATGATTGACGCCGAGTTGTTGATTTTGTTCTTCAACACCATCTCCGTTACAAATTGAATGTGGAAACAGTTTTAACTGTTGAATTGAATTTCGAAATTAAATAAATTTTATTATACAGTGCAGTGCACTGCAGTGTTGTGTATATTTAGTAATTTCAACGGAATCAGTCTGCAATTTGTGTAAAATAAAATAAAAGCAGATAATAATAAATAGTATGTGTGTTGCGTTGAACATACACAATTAGGAAAAGTGAAACGGAAATTATTGTTAACTGAATAAATATTTACCCGCCATTATTTTTAATACTCTTCTATTTGTGAGTGAGGTATTATTTTACGCAAATAGAAAGCTTAATTATTTTATTTCATGAAGTAGGTACTCTGAAAAAGTGGTAAAAGTGGGTGTATTTACGTACCTTTTTATTTATTTTCGGGTGTAGCGAAAACAACTAAAAACCATTGACTTAAAAACTATAGAAGCCAAATATGTGGAAGTACTGATGCATATTTTATGAGTGTATTTCACTAAATATATCAATGCATTGCTATGAAAAAACCTCCATAGCCCCTTGAACAGAATGAATGTAGCTGCAGCTTGTAGCAAGAGTTGAATTATGTTTAACTTCTGCTAAATTTATTGCTAAATTTACAGCTTCTCGTTGTTGTACTGTATACTATTTTTGTATCTTTCTATCTTGACAGTGCTACAGGCCACAACTACAGCTACACAATTCTGTTTGGCCAGCAAACGGCATTGTTTTTAGAAAAACCTATAATTTTTCGTTTGAATAATAATCTTAAATATAAATGCTGATTGTCCTAGAATTTGCTCAAATTCCCTGATTTGATTGATTGCGGTTATTAAGTGAGTTGAACTTCGTACCACCTAGAAACAATTTGATAGTTACTTTTCATAAATGAAGCGATGGCGAAACCTTTATGGACCCATAAAATGCAGCTGTTAATTGATGTCCAATTTTGATAAACCTTCACAAAAAAACCTTCCACGGCCACTTTATAGGATTTTAACTTGCGATATAGGTATCTACTATAGGACAAGTTTTGGATTCGTGCAAAAAAAAAATTTGAGATAACAATCAAACATGGCATTAAGATGATAGAGAACACCAAGAAATTGGTTGGCACAATTCTGTCTGTCTGTTTGTATCTGAATCTACAGCCTAAGGTAATAATGCGACTTTTATCAAATTTTGAACTTAAGATTTTTTTGTAACTCTCCAGGGGGAAATTGAAATTTTCTTAGCTCTAAAAATAACGGTTCTTGCCATACAACCGTTAAGAAAAACCTAATTTATCTCAAAAACGGCTGCAACGATTTTTATAACAAAAAATGGCGTTAGGAAATAGTGTCCAAGGAAAAAGCGCCCAAATCGATTTGGAAATAACGCCCAAAAACACTGAACAAATTGTTGTTGTAAATTTTTTTCTCATTTTTGGTGATATTTTCTTATTTTGCTTTCTTTCATAAAATGAAACAACGCCCAAAGTGATAAATTAAAATAGCAAAATGGGAAACATAGCCCACAATAGGAAAAATTGCCAAAAACAACTGCAATGTAAGGAAATATCGCCCAAATGCAATCGGTGACTCCAGATTCTTTAAATGCAAAAGACACTTTGCATACACCCAACCTCGCATCGACCCCAAATCCTATTGCAAGGCCAAGCAGAGGGGTTCGCAAATTTTTAAATTTGACAAACCAAATAAAGGAGAGGCTTTATTAAGGACGGTCCACACTATGCCACTGATCAACATTGTTGGTTAACATTGTCAATCAACATGCTAGTGTGTACGTTGGAATTTTCTGATCGATGCGTCAGGATATAACCAAAGGGTTCTGGGTTCGAGTCCTGGTGGTACCCAACTTTTTTTTTATTTTTTCTTGTGAAAAATAAAATTAAAACGATATTATTAACATTAAATACTTATGCACAACAAATATTACATTTCTCATCTAGTAAAAATGTGATTAATAATGCAAAAAACCAATTAATTATGTTCATGAAATTAAAACCCTACAAATGTTTTTAATAAAATGAAATTTGTTGAACAACTTTGTCGATTGCTATCCATTTGAATCGGGTTACGTTCGGGTCAACAAATATTGAATGGCTTTGTCGATCAACATCTACACTTACTCAACACTGTTGATCAACGATGTTGATCTACTCAATTCGACATAATATGGACGCGGCTTTAGGTTTGTGATGAAATGTAGATACAAATTCACGAAAAAACAGTAAGGTATGCAACCACCCTGCTTGGGCTCGTTATAGGATTTGGGGTCGGTGCGAGGTTGGGTGTATTCAAAGTTTCTTTTGCATTTATAGAATCTGGATTTAAAAAAAACTTTGAATTTACCCTATACATACAAATATCCAACAATAATTGTAACTGTATCATTTTGAGTTCTTAAACAAATATTACCATCACAAGAATTTCTAAAAACTTTGATTATTCATTGAAATAAAGTTTGCAAATACCACACAAAATTGAGGAAATATCGCCTAAATTCTACAAAAACAATTTACATGCTAAATATTTGGGCGATATTTTCACTTTATTATTTGGTTTCGAAATTATTTTCGGCAATATTTCCAAATTCTTCTTTGCTTTAGGGCGATACAATTTTTTTTGGGCGATGTTTCCAAATTGGGTGCTATTTCCTTGGGCGCTAGTTCCTAACGCCAAAAAAAAAATCAGTGCATTATTGTAGATATGATGTACTTTGTGGTAGAAAAAAAAAATCATCAAACACATTTATTAACTGTACCTGCCATATAACTTTTTTTGATTTTCGGTTTACTCATTAACCGCTCATCCGTTTTCAGTAAATTTGTTTGCACAAAAGCTTTGTTTAAATATAAATAACTCTGCATACCAAAATTTTTGAAAAAATAAATTTTGGATTTTAAAAAAAAGACTAATTTTTTTTTTTTTGAAAATTCAATATTTCAAAAACTTGTTGATGAATTATTTGGAAATTTCAGTTCTAAATATCGTTTAATATATACTCAAAGTTGGCATACCAATTTTTTTGAAAAATGTAACAAAATTAATTTTAAAGAAGACGGCTCCAACGATTTTAAATTTTTTGTTTGCATATATTCATATTTTTTCAAAAGTGTGCATACAAGAAATATTTAGCTTGTTATTTTTTTATAATCATGGAGATGACCGATTTTTTGTCGCATATGCCTTAGGAAAAAAAGTCTGCGACGTCAGTTGATGGTATTTTTAAATCGGACAGACTTCTGAATGCTCCAAATGCTCGAGCATCCTCCAAACAGTAAGAAGATCAATTTGGAATTCTGGTTGAGGTATACAAAGCAATGAAACTGGTCTGAGAAGTCGATTGGAAAAGTTCAGTTGAGCGATATGCACATGAACATAATATACTACATCGAAAATAAACAGTGAAAAGAAAACTAACTTTTTTCACTCTTTGCCTGCGTTACTCTCATTTTATGTGGTGAAAATAAGAAGACTCACTCAAAAGTATATTTCAAGGTCTAGTCTACAACTATGTAGTTTAAATAATTATACTATAGGGTGATTTTTTAAGAGGTTTAGAACTTTAAAAAAAAAAAAAAACACAAAAAATTCGAAAAAATGAATGAAATATTTATTTTAATCGATAGTTTGAACCTTGCAATTTAATGTTTAAAGATAATTTCATGCAAATGTTGACCGCGGCTGCGTCTCAGATAGCCCATCCGCTGAGTCCAATTTTGGCATACTCTTTCACACATATCGGCCGGTATCTCACGAATGAATGCATGGATGTTGGCTTCCAGTGCGTCAATCATGCTTATGAGCCTCATCGCTGAACACAATTTTTCGATAAAAAAGCGGATCCTCGGCCAGCTTTCCAAGAGCTCATTCACCAAAAATTTGGCGTTGTGGTAGGTCGGCTGGCTTTAGTTCTTGCACCAGCTGTATCTTAAAAGGCTTTACGCCCAAATCCTTCCGCAAAATTTTCCACGTAGTGCTGTAACAAAGGCCTAACTGCTGGGAACGGCGCCGAATCGACATTTCGCGGTCTTCTGTCACACTAGCTGATACGGCCGCAATATTTTCTTCACTACCCACAGTACGTAAACGTGTTGGTGGTTTAATGCCCAACAAAGTAAATTTGGTGCGAAATTTGGTCACAATCTTCCGAATAGACTGCTCAGAAGGTCGAGAATGCCGACCATAAAATGGAAGCAGCGCGCGATGAACATTTCGAACCGAGCACGAATTTTGACAGTAAAATTCAATAATTTGCAAGCGTTGTTCATTTGTAAGACGATCCATGGTTAAATTGCAAACCAAACTGAAGCTGTTTGACAGTGACACAAGGTACTAAACACACGTCAGCTGTCAAAACCAGTGTTGCCAAAACCAAACCAGCTAAAAAATCACCCGTTATTACTGACTTTTTTTATAGCAATTTTGAATGCACTGAAATTAAAATCAATAAAATGCAGTTTCCTCCTACAACTTCAACCATTTTTAATAACTATTTCACATCTATCCCAAACGTCATGTTCTTAAGGGTTGAGTGTAAGATTGAACGCACTTTTAGCCCTTCGTGAAAATCGGGTCCTCGAATTAATAGAATTTCGAATAATGGAAATTCGACTTTATTGTTAATTATTTTAATTTAATTTTTTTTTTTTTGAAAAAAAATCATAATTGATTGATATATTTTGAAACACAATTAATTTCCTTTTTGTACCTATATAAAACGGGTGCTTACTGTTACCTTGCCTTGTTGGCAAACCGCAAGACCGAATTGGACCAAACTCCACAAAAACACCCACTGATATTAATACCAAAGATTGCCTGAAAATAATCATTCAAACCGGTCGACCGTTCTTGAGCCTTTGCAAGACTAATACACTAACCACAGTCGAGGTTTGACCTAGAGCCCACTCTAGGATAATCATCATTTTTATAAATAACAATGGTCACGGAGAAAGGAAACATTTGAAGTTTTTTTATCAAAAAGTAAAAGACTTCTGGAAAAAGTCTTTGAGTACTCGTATGTGAGAAAAAAATGTTTGCAAGAACTGATTCAAAAACATTTCAACGGCCTAAGTCCCCACAAATTTATTGTAGTTTCGTCCAAGCGATCTGACTTTAACTCATCAACTTCTTAAGTTTTATGATTTGTCAGTCTATTCTTATGTTTAAAAATTATTCAGCCTTACCCTCTTATATTCCAAATTTTCCTCCTCTCATGCTGCTTATTAATATCTAAAAAGTAATTTCAAATTTGTGTATCATTATGATAAGGATAAGCACCATACATAATATCTAAATAAGTGATCAGTAATTATGTCCTTAAATATGTGTTCTGGATTCGCCAATAAATCATACAATATCCCTTAAGCACCCAACCCATCAAAAATACCCAAATAGCATCCGTTTCTGTATACAACAACTTAATTCATACGAGTGAACTTCTCAAATTAATATTTGTGCTTCACAAGTTTCGCCTAGAGGAGCTCCCTTACACATAAATCTTAATTTAATTTTCCTTCCAAGACCTTAAATCAACATTTCTTAATCTACACCCGCCACTTCACCCTTTTCTGTGCAAACTTTCAAAGAACCCCTTTTCTGTACCTCAACTCGTTCCAAATTTTCTATAGCTAGCTGCTCGTTGATGGTGCTATTGGATGGCCCACATTTTTGTCTCGAAAACTGCAAATGCTGGGCAGATTTATCGTTCTATTTTTCTAGGGTGCTGATGCTGAGACTCCGATATAACGTCATCATCAGCGACGACTATGACGATGACGAGTGTGTGATGACAAGCGGACGTTGGCATTAAATGGGACTCTACTCGAAGAAATCATAATAACGTGCAATCGTATATTGCGAGTTTCACCCCATTTGCTCCCGCTTCATCTTCCCAGCAGCGCCAACTTTCATGACGCTCTCCTGCTCCTCTGCACTGAGAACACACATAAGCTACATAATTAAATGAAAACTATTTCAAAAGTACTTAACGTTCCATAAATCCGTAAAAACTCATAAACTATGATTTTATGCTTGCTCAAATATTGCTCCTCGAGAAGATGATGAGGAAAGGGTTCAGCTCCGGCTTGTGGCTGACTGAGGTGCCGCTCCCCCACCAAGTGACACGTATCTTAAGGGAGAATCGGTAGGAGGATGGTGCCTCCTCTAACGACCCTTGTAAGACCTATGGCAAACTAAGTCATGTATACAACATGCTCCTGTTCGTGTCTAGTCTAGCACCCTGTGCTTTGCACGAATTCCACACACATGTCCCTGCTGATGGAAGTGCGACTCCAGCCTGTCCCGATCCGGCCTGGAGTTTTGATAGAGTAAATTGCGTTTAATTTTCAGAAAATCTAATTTAAAGTGCAGAAAATTAAATTTGCATTCAGTCTGTAAGAGCACAGATGACGACGACAACGATGAGGGAAACTTTTCTTTGCAAATTCCCTGCAAAAGACATCTTGTGAGCTCCTTGAGTCCCACTCCTGGTACGTCCTTCTGGCTTTTCTTGGAGTGTAAAGTGGAATTCTCATCTGGTATTCTTTTGTAGAAGAAAGTTAATGGCAAGAAGCGTTCTCAAGATGGCACACATAGAAGACAACATATGCTCAGGATTTGGAAGCCCTTCTGATACTACATTTCGGTGGAGGGGTTACTGGGATACATATGCAGTAAATATATGCATTTCCTTTTTGCTTTTTAAAGTGCGTCAATTTTTTCGCACCCTTTAATTCTTCCCTTTTTTAATTCAAATGCTTTAGAGTTAACACTTAGAAAAGCTCTCTTGAATCCATCAACGATATGCACTCAACTTTACACGAGAAGGCTGATAATTTACGCATGTTTATTTCACATTTAGCTTCTAGTACCTACACCCGTAGGGACATTGGTACCACTCTACGAGGAGGTTATATAGCGTGATGCGGGTGACCTTGCTGGTACATGAGTATTGCAATTTATGCAATTTATTTATAGAATTCTTGTGCTTCAACTAATGCTCCGTTGTTGCTTATACATTTGAAGAGCTCTTTTATATAAATTATTTTGAGGTTAAAAGTTAAAAAAAAAAATAAAATCAATGTTGGAATTTTTCTTAGAAACGGTTGATGGTATGAGATTTAAGCTAAACACTGAAATTTGTTATTCTGTATCGTGTGCTTTTCTGTACACTTAAAAAACATAACAAATCGCTTTAAATAGAATTGACTTCTTAGGCCAGGAAAAATGGGTTCCGAGGTTGAAAAAATTAATTCATGAAATATTAAAATTGAAATCGACGCAGAATTGCAACCTCTATAACATATCCAAAGTCCCCAAAAATCCCCACATTGGCTTTTTGTGTAGATGCATTTAAAGAGGTGCAGACGGGGAGGTTTTGGAGGTCTATCATATCTAGCATATGCTGCATGTTTTAAGGTAAGTTTCTAACGCTGAATCTAATGAAACCAAATTCAAAATGATACAACCACCCCAAAAAAAAGTTATAGTCCTTTTTATGTAATGATGATTTTTTTTCAGGTACAACAGGTAAGGTATTATCGAAAACCCTTTGAAAATAAAGGTATGTTAATGAAACTTGGAATAAATGTTCCATTTGTCATACGAACTAAGAATCAATAGAAACCCTTAAAATATCCATGACGAAAGGGTGTTTTTTTTAAGGGGGAGGGGCAAGAGTAGAATTTTTACCATAACACACACGAAAAAACTCTTACACTCATGATACTCGCCAAAAATATTAAATTTGTCATGGCAACCAAGAATCAAAATAGTCCATATAAATATATTTGTTGTTGTTGTCTAAAGAAAATACATGACTGGGTCGACTGGGTTCTTATTAACAAAATAATGTTTTTATTTACATATATGCATTACGGTGGTCATTAAATTGGACACATGTAGTCTTGGATAACCCTTATTTGATTCAAAAACATTTAAAGCAATTTCCTCAATTTTTTCAGATTTTTATTTCACCTCCTTCGTCTCCCTCTTTTTACTTGCGATATAGGTTTATAGTATACCATAGTAGTACCATATAGTAGGCAAGTTTTGAAATCGATAAAAAAGAGAGGTCGTAAAAAGTGGGAGGCACAATTCTGTCTTTTTGTCTGTCTGTTTGCATGTGGATCTAAAGCTTAATCCAATGATGAGATCTTCTAAAAATTTTGAACTTCAGGCTTTCTTGTACAAACTCGGTAAAACTGAATTTTTTTTTCTAACATCAAACATAAAGTTACTTGCCATACAACCGTTAAGGAAAAGCTTATTGATCTCAAAAACGACTCCAAAGATTTTGATAAAAATAATCAGTAGATTATGATACCTTTTGGTAAAAAATCCAAAAACTGTTATTAACGGATTTTTTTATTTTCGATATTCGCGTTTATGGCTCAACCAATTTCAATAAAAAAAACTATGCAAAAGCTCCTTTAAAATATCAATAATGAAGCATATCAATATTTAAAAAAATTTTTTTTTTTGAAAATTCAATATTTCAAAAACGGGTTGATGATTTCTTTTTTTCTTTTAGTAAAGTTTATTATTATAATTCAAAGTTAAAAGTTCAAGTGAGCTCAACTCCATGATTGCGTTTCACCCAGGTACGATAGTTGGGCTCATCAGTTAGATGACCAACTATCGTACTGTAACGAAGTTACACCTTTTACTGCCCGGACCACGGGATACAGAAGTACAAAACGCCGAGATTCCACTATACTTACTCCATCAAATGAATTGAGCAACAATCATTGCATACTCTGCGGCGCCCACGCAAATTTGCAAAAGAGGACACCCACTGGAGGTTGTCGGCACACGTCAGCAAAATAAATTTCGCTTGTCGACGTCAGCAAATAAATTTCGTTTGTCGTGTTTATAGTTAACATTTACTCCTAGCTCGAGAATCAACAAGTAGAGGTGACAAATTCATCAAAAATCAGATTCTTCTTGCCATTGTGTCATAGTACCAATCAAGTGTACTAGGTAAAGGAACGTATCTCAAACATTAGTGTAAAAACTAATACGAAGCACACTGCTGGCTATTATTTATACCAGGTAGTAGCTTCACAACCTTTTGGCTTAAGCCGTTAAAACCCCCTTCCGTTTTCCCCTCCATTATCATTAGTTAAGACTAGGGACTCCATCCCAACCTTCGCTGTCTTAACTCTCCGAGAAGCTTAGACTAGGGACTCTATCCCAACCTTCGCTGTCTAAGACTTCTATTTTCCGCCATTTTCGTTAAGACTAGGGACTCTATCCCAACCTTCGCTGTCTTAACTCCCCACCGCACCGTTTCCGAGAAACTTAGACTAGGGACTCTATCCCAATCTTCGCTGTCTAAGGTTTCTTTTCTCCGCCGTCATCGCTAAGACTAGGGACTCCACCCAACCTTCGCTGTCTTAGCATATATTCTTCACCGCCATAGTTAAGACTAGGGACTCTATCCCAACCTTCGCTGTCTTAACCACTGACCGTATTTCCGCTGCAGACTAGGGACTCTATCCCAACCGTCGCCGTCTCAGCTATCCGCCGTTGCTAAAGACTAGGGACTCCATCCCAAACTTCGCTGTCTTTAGCGTAAAGGGTAAGGGATTTACTCCCGCAATTTAAAGTATATGAAATAACGTGTTAGTTTATTATTATAAGATCAGGAATATTGTAAAAGTATATGAAATAATTTGTTAAGTTATCAGTAAATAAACGATATATTGTATTTTGGAACTTGGAGTTTTGAACTCTCTACAAACCGAGTTTTCGCTTTCTACGGTTAAACCCTGGACTCCGCTGACCTACCTCAGCTGGAAACAAAAAAGCATCACAGTACCTGGGCGAAACGCAATCATGGAGTTGAGCTCACTTGAACTTTTAACTTTGAATTATATATATTCGGTCACTCCACTTAAACAGAAGAATTTCTTTTTAAATTTTCTTCATATTCGTTTATTATTATATTTTAATATATTCTCAAAACTGGCATACCAAAACTTTTTTAAAAATATTACCAAAATGTAATATATTATGTAAAAAAATTAGTTATTCCAACGATTTAAATTTTTTTTTCATAAATTAATATATTTTCATTTGATTACAAATGGCATACTTGCTCTAAAGATACAACATTTTTATTCCTTATTTAACAGCTTCATACATGTATTTTGCCTAAAACTTTTTTGCGGCATAATCATAATATCTTAAATTTCAAATAATTTAGCTTCAAAATTATGAAGTATTTCAATTTGACATAAATTCTCGTAAATCTATTTCTTCTTATCGTAATTTATTAACTCTAGTTCTATTTTTTTTTCCTTAGAAATTCAGTCTTGGAATTAAATTCAAGATTCTTATAAAACATTTAATAATGCTCATAATTAGTGTCAATCCAAAAGTGGTCTTCATAAGAAAATGCAGCAGCACTATCCTGCGAATGTGATTGTGAAATGAATTCAAAAGGTAATTAAAAAGTATTTAGCGAACAAAAAACTAATTTTCAAAAAACCAACCTTCCATAAATCTTTTTCCGCTGTTTCAATTTATCTTCGGTATCCTTGAAAAAGTATCTCCGTACACCACTCAGATAGCTATGAAAATATTCAGGCCAATCAATAGAGCCCAAATTGAAGGGTAAAATAGCTCGTTCGCCATCTTTTAGTATGCGATCCAACTCGGCTATATTTCCATTTGCGAACCGCCATTCTTTTAAGCCAAACCAGGACATCATGTCAATTACTTTGGCGATCTTTCGGTATGATTTTGTGTAGCTATAGGAAAATGTTTGCAGCAAAAAAAAATAAAGCTTATAAACGTAAATCACTTTCGGCTAGGCTATATGTGTGTATAGAAAATAGCTTACATCTTCTTCTGTCCAGTTGCCATGGCAATTAAATCTAAAATATAGCCCGGGACGTTGTGGAGCAAAAATGTTAGAATACGATGCACTGGCTTCGATGGAATTATAATGTACGAGAAGCACCTGGAAAATACAAATGGATGACAAAGTGTGAAATGCATATATAGGTACACAAATACAAGCAACACACACAGATGCATTTATGTGAAGTGAAAGGATGCTTAATGGCAAGTACTGAAATACTATTCTTCGAATATGGTATATGAAACCAATCCCAAGCTCAGACCGCATACGTATTTCAGGCAACCCGTTCCATATGCTCCGAGGCTGATGAGACAGTGTTCAACAAATTTAAAACAGTTTGGGCAGAAATAATAGAGCCAATATGGCAAAGGAGACTAAGAATAAGAATTTTCTGAGAGTTATTTCAAATGTGAAGCGTTTTTTCGGTTTGAAAAACTTGGTGTTATCAGCCATCTAAAAATACCCATCATATCGATACCACTGTTTTGGCGGGACAGACGTTTTAATTCAACAGTAGGGTGTGTCACTTTGGTATGGCGAAAAAAATACTGTTCAGATTTAAAATCTAATACCTGCCAATAGCTGCATTAGAATCGTAGGAATAAGAATATATGAAAAGTTTTTGAAATAATATGGTGTTTTGGCTCGCTAAACAACAAGGTTTATTTTCATAAACTGTGTTCTTAGTACTTTTTCTGTATATTGCTTGGATGTGGTTATAGTTAATCTGGGCAGATTTAACTAATTTAAATAATTTTGCTTAAAGTATACAAACAATTAAAAAGAAAAAAATTTAAAATTTAGAATTAAATGTTCGAAATCACTCAAAATTGTATTTTTATACAATTTTCAAGTGTGACAGATATTAATAATTTTATCTTAAATCAATTTTTACCTATACAAAAAAATGTTATAGGCTAATTTTATGACACTGAAAAAGAAAATGACACTCAAATTTGTTTGTAAAGAAACTTTTTCGAAATAACCATATCTGAAAAAGCATTAAAAAATGTTTTTTCGACATATGTACATAAAATGCGGTTTTGCACTTTTTCTTGCAATGTTTTTTTTTTTAATTTAGCTTATTAAAAATTTTTTTAACTTTTTTTCAAAAATCCATTTCAATGGTAAATTTTATTCTCTACAAAAAAAGTTTGCAGAATTATCTCCAAAATTTGCTCCGTTTACGAGTTATATGAAAGAAACCAAAAAGGGTACTTTTGCACCCCTCTCTCCAAAATGCACCCTCTCATTTAATAGCTCTACGTGGTTTTCTCATCTTCAATGACCCCTTTGAAAATTGTTACAGTAAAATCCCATGAACGTCTTAGTTCCTTATTGCCCTGTTTTTTAGGACATAATAAATAGCCTAAAACAAACGTTTTTGTTGTTCTTTTCAAGCTTTTTTAGCGAGCCAAAGCCAATAGCTTAAACGAAAATTTCAAATGAAGAAACTTAATTTTAATATGTAAAGCTACTTTTTGGAGGTATTAGATGTGGAATCCAGTGTTGAAATAAATGACACATGGTACTGGTTTTAATAAAACCACCGATTGCCACACAAATTATTTTTCGTGCTTGGTTTGCGGAAACGATTCCGACAATTTGGATTAATTTTTTAGACTGTGCTCTGCAGGAAGTGACCTTATAAAAATCCACCTACTGCCACGCCTTTGTTTCCAGGTATCTCGGCTCCAATAAATCTAGCAATTTTATAAAATAACGATCTCGTTTCCTACCGATACCGATACCAACCTTACAAAAGTATGGTTCGGTTTGGTACCGTTGACAGCCCTAGTAAATTCCGTTCTATACAATCTCGGGACTAGGCAAAATTTTGTTAAAGTCTTTAAGAAGAACGAAAACCTTTTGAAAAATATACATTGCAAACAGCTTTGCTTTTAATAACTCTTTAACCAAATGTAGGTAATCTTAAACCACACAGTTCTTGATGTATAAAATCTGAGCCGACTGGGCTATTTAAAAGCCCTCCACTGTTAACGAGCACAATAGAAGCAAAGGTTAGCAAACTAAAACTGAAAATAAAAAGGCTTCACTGCTCACACTTTTCGATTTGTTAGACCCGACCCCGATCCTTGTGTAAAGAACAACAGGCAAGGTATAAATTTTCCGTTTTGTGAAAGCTTTCTTTTTTTTTTATATTTTCGCTTTGTTGTGTGTTCTTTCCTTTTGGCTATCCATTCTCTATTCTGTTGTTCATTTCTTGGCGATTTATGTGGGGCTAGAGTATCGGTCCCTCCGGAGAGACAAACGCCAACCACCGCACCGTCATTGGCATTCTCTGCCCAGTGCCATTGCTCCATGTCCGCGTTCCATGTTCGGTCTAATGTTCCGGCTAAAAACGCACACGTGCATGCATCTATGGATGATTGGTGTGAAAAAGGGGGAGCAGACGATGCAGTAGCGGTGTCGGGACAAAACACCAAAAAGAAAAAGGAGTGCAGGCAAAGGAAAATTTATTGATCCTTGTGGACTTACCATAAAGCCTTGTCAAACGGTTCGTGGAATCCCCTGCGGGCCAAGTGCATGTACTGACCCCAGGTCAGATTGTTGCCACTGAAAATATAATTGTAGACCGGTATCTCAGTTGGTACGCACTGTCGCATTTGAAACCTTTAAAAATCGAGGAGAGTAAAAAAAAATAATGTTAGGAATCGAGGAGAGCAAGAAATTAGCGGCTAATGAGAATAAATGACATTATAGAGATGGAAAGGACATTGACTCACCTTCTGGCCACGTCCCAAGCACAAGCTATCATAGCATTGACACAATAATCCGCCGGGACGAGGTTGGCCTTGCAGTTAGCTCTGCCATGTATACACCGGACGAGTCCTTTAGCCGACCAGGTACACACTCCGGATGGTCCGTACAAATTATCCGTCCATCCTGGGAGAGGCTCCTTGTAGGTTGACATAACTATTATGGATGAGGATACAAAAACCGAAAATGTTAACAATATATGTATTGTGAGGCAAAGATAGTGTTGTGCTCTCTACTGCAAGAATTTCAAAAAAATGCACCATTATGATGGCGCGGGGGGTGGAATATTGTGTGATAGTATGTTGGCCTAGAGCTAGAGCTGTAAAATTTGTATTCTGATATTTGAAAAGTTTTCCGGTTTAATTTGCATTATTGCGCTTTTACAGCATCGCCTTGCTTGCCTTGACTAACTCAAGGGAGTTCCAGGGCATCAGCATAAGAGTGGACTCCCATAAAGAAGTTTTACAACATTGTCCTCTTCAGATATAAACTTTCTGGAAGATAAGCATACTGACGCTGCATATTTGTGGCTTTTCACAGCGCGGTCCAATAATAATAATTGTTGTGCTCCTTCGCCTTCTACTCCTACGTGTCGTTGTCGTCCTTGTTGGTGCCTTTTGCAAGTAAGTGAACATTTTATTTAAAGTTTTTGCAAACATAGTTCAGAAATTTTCCCCCAAATGTGTATAGCAATTTATCTCAATTATGTTGATTCCTCAGAGAAAGCGTAAATAAGAGGAGAAGGGTTTTTTTTGTATTTTTGCTTTGCTCAACTTTCCTAAATACTTTCAAGGGAGAATCGGAAACTAATTTCCTCTCGTTTTTAACTTTTTATCTAAAGGCAGAACTTAAAAGTGTAATATTCCTTAGTGAACAGAAATGTTTTTAAAACGTGTTTAAGAGATAAGTCATATTAACAATAACTTTATGACATATGAGCAATGTAGCTAGATACAAACGCTTTTACATATCGTCGGCTTTCTGCCAAAACCTCGTAAGTCCTTAAAAGACAAACGAAATTACTGAATTAAAATATCATTGACTTGTAGCTGTGGTATGGTTCCTTTTGGCTCCTTCAACCAATTTCAAGGTTTTTTTATGATCTAAGAATTCCATTTAGTTACATTCTAAATCTGTTTTTTTGTTTGGTGTTTTAAGGAATATTTCAAATAGTAATTACCAGAAAGTCAATGATATTATTTTCATATGCAAGCGTATGCTCGAATGTGCCTGTACCAACATACTGTGCATCGAAATATTGTACGAATGTACCTCGTATATCGTTTTTCTAAGCAAACTGGCATTATTAAGTAAACCTTTTGCAATTTAAAGCTTTTAATCTTTTTTACTTAAACAAATTTCTAAAAATTAAGAGAAACGAAAAAAACTTTAAAAATAATTGCACGTTTGTAGGTACAGTGGCTTAAAAGTCAAATGTCTTGCAGATTAGTAATGAAGGTGTCATTCTTTTGCACTTTTTATATCTCTCGGCGGTTGTTCATTGAAAAAACAAGCTTTGAGGTAACCTCAAAAATTGCAAACTTCTGGCCGCATAAATGCTAAACCCAAATACAATTTGTATGATTTGAGTTGATGTACGTGCAATTTCTTGATGCAGTGTACGCTTCATATACATAATGAAGAAAACGGTTTCAAAAACAAACCAATCTGCTCATTATTATCAGGTAGTTCTTATTTTGACAACAAAATATGCAATTTTTCGAAAGATGAGATTAAAATAGAGGAAGTACATAGGTAAATATATATCCATAGTAAACCACATATGTATATTACCTAAATCATGTGTTCAATTGGTTTTAATTTAAAATTTGAGCTCAAAGCAGCTGTAGCTTGGTGCAAATTGGAGACGTTTAAATTAAAAATATTATTTTAAAAATATCACACTTGTTCATCGAAAAGGTGGGCCATCTGAATGTTTCTTTTCGAATCATATGGTATTTTGACACTGCCATATCTTGAGCGCTCAAAAAATTTACGAATACTCAATAAAAAACCTTGCAAGCTTACTTAAAAAGTGAACTCCTTGTAGCCGAAACAGTTTTAACTTGGAAATAATGTACCAAATGCGGCTGATGCTCTATCCAAGTTTGTGAAGAATATTTATGGGAGTGGTTTACTGAGTGATCCTTTGTTTCATGTTGCTCTTGTTCAAATCAAATGCTACATTCCACTGGAAATTCATTATATTTGGCTTTAACAAAAAAATATCGACAGTTCTAGAGTTGTTCTAAAAAAGGGTTCGAACTGCTTTCACGTTACAGTTTGTTTGATTCTTTTCATTGTTGGCTATGTTAATATATATGTAGGTACTTTAATTTTATTATTTTTAAATAAAATTAAAATTAAAATAAATTATGGTGGCACAAAAGCTCGAAGAGAACCAAAGCCAAGTGACTTACAACTCTCAACCATTCCTTGTGTGCTAGTTGTTAGTAGGAATAGAGGGGACCTACAATTTTTTGCAGGGTCCGAACGGCCAGATGGGAAGCACTTATTGATGACAAGTATACTCTTGGAACTTGGAGAACTTGTCAGTACAGTACCTAGGACAAAAATATTTCTGTTTTTAGGTGTCAGCGACTGGAAATCGAACCCAGACCTTGGGCATAACAGTCCAACACACTTACTATTATGCCACCAGACACTACAATATTTTTAAATACTCTTTGCCATCGGAAAAAACGACAACTATTTTCCTATATTCATCTAATATTTCGGCTTTAATTTTGCTTTTTACAAAATAAATAATTATTAAAAACCCTTGCGTAGGTACTAGACCTAATCTTTAAAAGTTATGTTTACATATGAAACTTTACATATATTAACCATAATAATAAATCTACAAACCAATTGGCGGTCTGAATATCCCTGCCGGTAGAAAAAATGCCTGATGATTAACCAGATTTTCTGCACATTTTTTTGTCATAGTATACGTATTGGGCATATCCCCAATCAAGCAATGTCGGATTTTCTCCAAAGTCTTATCATCCACTACGCGATAAATCTGCAAAAAAAATAAATCTTCAAAATTAATTTATTTCAACAGCAATTATAATCATAGTAATATTAATATTACAAAAAAAAGAAATACAAAACACATTAATATTAATTTATTAAACGAAATAAAAAATAAAATCCAATTTAATCTAGCGGTTTATTCACCTGCATAATTTTCTCATAACCAATTTCGTTGTCATACACCTGCTCTTTAATAAATTTCAGATTGCAATTACAATACAATGTAGAAATGTGTACGAAGGACTGCCGCGATCGAACACACATCAATTTATGAAAAGATAAAACAACAAAAAAAATAAAAATAGACACACAGTTATAGCAATACAACAATAGTTTTTGTGTTTCAGGATAAATTAATTTTTTTTTCTGTTATTTTTGTATTTTTTTAAACATTTTTTTACCTTTAAATGTCGCATTTCCATCACCAAATCAAGGATTTTTTTCGTCCCCAAGACATTTATATCAATTGCATCGCTGAGTTTTTCATTAAATTTCACCGATGCAACTACGTTGAATACAATCTAAAAAATTGATGGTGATAGATACAAACAAAAAAGAAGTAAATTCGAGAGCAAAAAAAAGTAAAAATACTATATGTATCTACTCTACCCCACACCCAATGTAGCACTCGTGCAAAAATATATATGTATACTCTTTGGTGCAACATACGAGTACCAACAATGATTCACACAAACCCAGCAGCCAACATCGCATACACAGGACCAACCGAGGGGGCTGTTATCCTTGTCATTGAATTGTGTGCTTTGCCCTGTGCCTGCAGCATCAGCTTCAGCAGGATACATACAGCAATAGCAATACCTATTTTCAGGACTAGAGTAATAAAATGTTTATCTGATGCGAAAAAAAGGAGATGTTTTTAATGTTTGTACAGCTTATTGGGGAATTGAATTGAGTACGCGAACGCGTTGAAACGTAACACCTATCTATATAAATGCGAGTACACTCTCATACTAGAGAGTGTACAAGGATAATGAAAAATTGTACAAACAACAGGTGAGTGGCTGGAGGAAGTGCAGTTTTTCGGGGTTTCAGTACAAAATAGTTGAATTGCAATCGGGAAAGGACGGGACACATTGACAGAGAATGTTGTAAAACAATATGAAGCAATATATTTCTAAAGTGTTATTGCCAATTTGATGGAGATATAGCGATATGGGAAAAAGGATTATCTAGTATCTAACCAAATTAAACAAATACATATATTCTTTTTTTCGCTTTATGAGCAAATATTTGTATTGGTTCATAAGCAAACATAAATGAAAGGTTCAAAGAAAAGTCACCACTTGAAAACATTTGGCATAGGCTTACATTGAACTACAATACAGAGTTTGCAAGTTATTTTATCTAAACTGGGGGGGAGGAGGGGGGTACTCCAAAAGGCAAGTATTTGTCGAAATTCCATAGTCAACAAAATTTAAAAATATGTTGGTAGCGTAATTTTGCTTCAGAGCCAGGAGGAGCAGATGCCACTCTTCCCCTTTTGCATGTACCTAATTATAGAAAAAATAGAAAAAAAGCATTTAAATTGTTCTTTTTATGGTATAAATAACTCCTTGAATACATAGCTTGAACTCAAAAACAAAAAACAAAATAAAATCGTTAGAGTTGTGTTCTTAAAAACTAATTGCTTATGTATAAAATTTTAGAAACATTAAACTTTAGATTTATTTATATATATTTACTAACTAAGTTTCAAAAAAAATCATTGACCAGTTTTTGAAATATTGAATTTTCAAAAGAAAAATAATACTTTTTTAAAACTCCAAAATGTATTTTTTTTTTCAAAATTTTGGTATCCAACATATTAACATATTAAAGGAGATTTTGTAAATAATTTTATTGAAATCGTTTTAACCGTTAATGAGAAAATGGAAAATCAAAAAAACCGTTTAATGACAGATACCGTTCATAACAGTTTTTGGTAGGTATTTTTTTTACCAAAAAGTATACCATGATACACTGATTTCTTTGATACATATCGTTACAGACTTTTTTGAGATAAAAAAGCTTTTTATTATAGGTTGTATGGCAAGTAGGTACCTATCATTATTTTTCGATCTTAAACAAATTTCAATCTACCCTCTATAGCCCAGTCAAATTAGTCAAAAAAAGGGCATCAAATCGCATTTTTCGATGGACAAAATGTTTTGTATGGAATCTGTTTGGCTACGTCTCCTGATCATAAAAACGAGTTTTTGGGATTTTTGAGGTTAGGGAAGACCCGCCATCTTGAAAAAGAGATTGGATTTGTTTTTATGCAATAACTCGCTTGCATTTTATTTTACAACAAAACGTTCTAGTACAATCTTGTAGAAGATAAAATTACCTATAAAATAAGCTATCAACGACCTCTGTAGGTGGTTTCATTTTTGAGATATAACGGACCAATGTTCCCCTATGGGTTGTGTTTTGGGGGTGGTATGACTTTTCTTGAGTTTTCTAGGTAACCGTTGATTTTTTTGGATGATGCTCTTAGAGTCATTTTAAGTTCTTGTATCGACCTATAAAATGAGCCATCGATCGCTATCATCGGCCATGAATTGTGCGAGTTATTCAATTAATAGGATCACACTTTATGAGTAAGGAGAAAAACATAAATATATTTTTTTTAAAATGTTTATCCGGTGAATCATACAAAAAAACCGTTACTTAAAATGTTGTCCATAGTAATGATAACAATTTAACATACATGGTACGTGGAGTTGCATACGCACCACACAGAAAGTTGTAAAGCAGCCGGGAAACTTAAGACACCTACATTTCTTGTTGTTGAAAACTGAGTTATCTTTTCTCGATCCAAATGTAAACCGAAGGTATTGCACGCGATTTCACAAGTGTTACCTAAAAAAAAAACTCAACAAGATTCCAAATTTATTAATTGGTATTCATTTATAAAAATCAAAACACCAGTGCTCAGACCAAAAACTAAACTAAACTTGCTTTCAAAAACATTTGGGCAAAAATTTGGATCATTGAGTTTTCAAAGAAAAAACAAGGTGCTTCCTCTGTCAGCGATGACAAGCATCAATATAAACTCATCTCCCGTAGCAGTTGACCCGTTTTTGCAATTTCAAAGAATGTGCATCACGCAGAAGTCCCTCGATGATATGGAAAAATGTTTTCAATACGAACTTGCCCCGTACCCGTTGGCTCTCTCCACAGAAGAAGGTATGAGAAAAGGTACCAAGTCAACATTATACGATGCATTTTCACCGCTGCCGCTGCTCGAAAACGAAATTTGTCATCTAAACGATATGTACTTTGTGGTAGACGGAGGATTCCTTCTACATAAAGTTGTTTGGGATTTCAAAACAAAACCTACTTTCGGTGACATTTGTCAAAAATATATAAAGTACGTTGAAAACCACTATGGTTTCAATACTACCATTATCTTTGACGGATATTCCGATGATCCTGCAATTGCTGGTAGCAAAACATGGGAAAGATTCCGCAGAACAACAAAAAATGATCTGTTGAGCTGAATTTTAATGCGAACAAAACAAAAATAAGTTCATCCAACTCCTAAGACATAAACTTCAAGACACAGGTTATACAGTTTTTCAGGACAAAGGTGATGCTGATTTGCTTATTGTCACTACAGCCATTAAGCAGTCTTCTCTGCATGAAACTGTTACAATCGTTTCCGAGGACATTGATATTCTTGTTTTGTTGACTGAACATGGAAAACTCTTTGATGATTTAAGTGACCTTTCGTTTATAAATAAAGTTAATAAAGGCTTGATGAAGAGTATAAACATACTCGAAACGTCGCAAAAGAAGTAAACTTTTTTCAATCTTTAACTCTGACCTGAAAGCCTGCAAGAAGAAACTTTATTTGAACATGGAAAACATCATGCGAATGTTTTTCTTCGGAAACCCAAAAAATCACACGCACCAGAGAAATGGTTTTCGACAAAAAGTATAAAATGTGACACAATTGTATCAGACAACATTTTATTTTTGCACACTATATCGGGATGTGACACAACGTACTTCGAAAAAAATGCTGGCAACCTTGCTGCAGAAGTGGAAATTTTTAAACGAAAAGTCGCTGACCCAGAAGAACTTATTGTGGCAGGGGAAAAATTCTTTATGGCGCTCTATGGTGGAAGAAAGACAACTTCAATTGACGAACTTCGTTATAAAAAATTTACGAAGTCCGTGGCAAAAACGAAAAACAATTTATGTTCACTTCCCCCCACAAAAGATGCACTACGACAGCATATATTTTGGACGTATCACCAGGTACAAACGTGGCTAGGAAACGACCAGGATCCGAAAAAGTGGGTTTGACAAAAAAAATACAAAAATGTTTGTTCCTGTGATGATCACCAAGGAACCAGCTCCTCCCGAAATAATGAAGGTTATTTCTTGTTCCTGCGCATCAAAACGTGGAGCGGCTTGTGGATGTCGCAAAGCGGGTTTAAAATGTTCCGCCATCTGTGCACACTGCAGCGATGAAACTTGCAGCAACATCCCCAAATGTATTACAATTGCTGAAGATTATTGCGAAGATGAAATTACCCTGCTCTTGCTGATTCATAACGATGAAATGACACCAAACGAAACGATTTTTGAAGCTGATGTATGCGATGATAAAATGCTACCAGGACCTTCAAAAATCTCAAAATATTCCCCTTAATATTATTTGTCTCGCCTTGAAATACTTTCACAGAGAAAACTTAATGTAAAATACACTACCTCTTTTTTATCATTTTTTCAAATTATTCTGTTAATAAAAACCAATCAATAAATTTGAAATTCAATTAAGTTGCATGCAATACCTTTTACATTTGGATTGAAAAAAGATAACTCAGTTTTCAACAACAAGAAATGTAGGTGTCTTAAGTTTCCCGGCTGCTTTACAACCTTCTGTGTGGTGCTGGTGCGGATGCAACTCCACGTAACATGTATGTTAAATTGTTATCATTACTATGGACAACATTTTAAGTAATAGTTTTTCTGTATGATTCACCAGATAAACATTTTCGAAAAAATATATTTATGTTTTTCTCCTTACTCATGAAGTGTGATCCTATTAATTGGATAACTCGCACAATTCATGGCCGATGATAGCGATCGACGGCTCATTTTATAGGTCGATACAAGAACTTAAAATGACTCTAAGAGCATCATCCAAAAAAATCAACGGTTACCTAGAAAACTCAAGAAAAGTCATACCACCCCCAAAACACAACCCATAGGGGAACATTGGTCCGTTATATCTCAAAAATGAAACCACCTACAGAGGTCGTTGATAGCTTAATTTATAGGTAATTTTATCTTCTACAAGATTGTACTAGAACGTTTTGTTGTAAAATAAAATGCAAGCGAGTTATTGCATAAAAACAAATCCAATCTCTTTTTCAAGATGGCGGGTCTTCCCTAACCTCAAAAATCCCAAAAACTCGTTTTTATGATCAGGAGACGTAGCCAAACAGATTCCATACAAAACATTTTGTCCATCGAAAAATGCGATTTGATTTCCTAATTTGACTGGGCTATCTAATGGAAAACAAAAAGAGAGATTTTGATCAGACATGTCATTACGATGATAGGTAAGACGAAAAAGTGGGTCTCACAATTCTGTCTGTCTGTCCGTTGAGCTACAGCCTAAATGAAGATGTAAATTGATAATTTTAAAAATGATAATTTTTACAGCCCAAATGGCTGGATCGATTTTCTTCAAATTATATGCAAAGCGTGTTTTGGTCATTCCCCGACACGTTTTTTTCATTTTTTTCTTAGAACCAAAAATAAAGTTACCTGTCACACAATTTTTTTTATAAGTTTTACATAATCGTATTTTTCTCAAAAACTGCTACACCATTTTTCGTTAAAAAAATCAGTAAATTACTTTTAGTAAAGGCTACCTTTGGGTAGGGAACCATTTTTAAATGGCTATTAATGGTCCTCCCAAAGAACGATTTTTTTTTCAATAATTTTTGTATACAGAAGCTTCCGAAAATATAAATACATAATATTGTGTACCAAAGTGATTACAAAAATATTTTTTTGATTTTTTAAAACTTATTTTGAAAATCAAATATTTCGAGAGCGATATGATCGTTTTTTGAAACTACTTAAACATTTTTAAGCACTATCTAAAATATTTACAGAAGAAAATTTACTTTTATGAAAAATAACGGTTCCTTCCATACAAAAGTTAAAAAACCGTTAAAGAAAGTATTTTTTTCTCAAAAACTACTCTTACGGTTTTGATTAAACTTTTTCCGTATATTAAAATAAGTTCGATCTACTACCAAAAATTAAAAAAATTCACACTTAGCAATATTAATAGTATCTCTCATAGAATTTTTTTTTTATTTTGAATTTTCTCATTATCTGCTGAACGGATTTTGATATACTTTTTTTATATACAAATTTTATTGCATATCAAAATTTTCAAAAAAAGATAATTTTGAAATTTTAAGAAAAGTTTCAAATTATTTTTTTTTTTCGAAAATTCGATATCTCGAAAACGGGTTAACATTCTTTTTTTATTTAATTCTTATATGCACATAAACATAAGCTTTACATTTGCACACCCAAATTTTTACTTAAAAATGTTTTAAAAATTTGATATAAAAAAATATATTTTTTTAAAAAATCACTTCAACGATTTTAAATTTGTTTCATACAATCATATTCAATCAAGAATTAAGATGGCGTTCAGAGTTGTTTTAGCTAATATAATATAGAATGCTTTTAAAAACATTTATCGCATAATTTCTATGTCTCCTCAGCCTCTTGAAAATAAGAGCAAGTACGTGTGACCCAATCGTGGATTTTATTTATTTAACGAGTCCAAAACTTGCCCTGTAGTATAGTAGGTACTTTTGTTTATCGCAAGTAATAGTGCAAAATTAAAATTAAATCAGTGCGAAGTTTTTATTTCTTACTTTTCCCACTCAAAGCTGATTTTCCCTTGAATACATTTTCAATTATCCACTCGGTTCCTTATAAAACTTACCTCAACTTCATTGCAAAGCAAATCTCTGTCCAAAGGCAAAATAGCAAGATCAAGTGAACTAAAATCTGCATTTATTGGTTGAACTTTTGACAGTAATTCCGGGCAATCCTCTCGAATTTTGTCAAAAATCTGAAAATGAATACAGAATAAAAATCTTAAAAAGATAAAAATCGATAAAATCACAAAAAACAAATTAGAAGATACGATATTACTGGTGGGCTCAAACGTTATTCTTCCACATAGAATACGTGTATCCTTACTGAAAAGGAAGCATATAGCACACATACATAAAACAGCTTTCTTTAATGGTGAGAGAGATAAGAACTTCTTTCAACACGTTCTGCCACTGTTTCCTAAGCGTTTGCACTACCAATAAACTTTAACTTTTGGCTGATTAAGAAACTTTGACGGTTAAAATGGTCATGGTATAAAATTTCATATAATTTATTACAAAAATAAGCGATCGATTAGGAATTCTTATCTTGTTAGATATTATTCGCAGCGTTTTTTGTCAATAAATCCATGTAAGGTGAACTGAACTTAATACAAATTGCGTATGACAACGGCTTTCATGAGTCCAAGTGAAATCGCCTGGACTAATCGCCAACGGACGAAAGGCCACTAGAAGCTATTTTAAATCGATCATCTAAATTGAAATATTCGTTTGAAATAAAAGGAGGAAAACATAAATAATGGAAATTAACAAAACATAGCAAACAAATAACCTCAATGATTCGCCGGTAACAAATTCCTACCCAAAACCATAACAAATATGACAAGTATTTTGTCACGCAACTTTCAATTTTAAATTATTAAAAAACTGAAATTGCCGATTAGACAAAGACTTCTATTATTATCCATTACCTGACAACACTAAATTCATCAAATCATTGTTAAATATAACAAGGTTTTCCCCTATTGTGTTCTTGAGTATTGTTGTTAAAAGTAATAAACCACCCTTTAATAAATTAAAATATCCACCCATTTTAACATCACTTTGTGTCACAGAGCAACAATTATTACTTTGAATAGAAATTGAAAATAATTTTCACTTTCGTTTAAAATGTGAAACTGGTATACGTGAGAGAAATTTCCTATCCACCATATGTACGTCATGTTTGCACGGAAAAATATTCTTGGCAACTCGATATCACTTTGATAATAATTCCTATAATTGAAGTTGTAATATTTTGGAACCTTTGCTTTATTTTAACATGACAGTATATGATGAGGAAAGAGAAGAAGTTTAAGTTGAACATAAATATTTAAGTTTTGTATCAGCAAACGGCTCAATAACATTGAAATTGAATAAACTCACAGTTTCCTGGAAAAATACTTCCAAACGTTGACTAGCGTCCATGTCGTTCTTACTTCGAATCAACATGTATATTTTCTTAACCCGAAAAGCTCTAAGAAGTTTTTGAATGAGAACTTTTCCAATAAATCCCGTTCCACCAGTAATAAGGACTGTTGCATCACAAAAGAAGTCACAAATTGGCGTCAAAGAACTGTCTAGGTCCATGGGTTGTTCTAGAGAAAATAATCACCGTTAGACTGATTTTGATAACTTTACTTCTATTAAACCTTGATTGCAGTCCAAAAATGTTTCCTCCATATTGTTTTTGAACAAATTATCAGATTTATTTTTAAAAAATATTTCAACTTCCACTTGTCACTGTCATCAATGGACTAAATCGAAATTAAACAAACCCTCATTCAGGACTACAAATTTAAAATTGAAAAGTTTAAAACAAAGCAAAAAAAAAATAATACTAAATTATCTCGGATCAATAACAACAGATTTGAATTTTCAATTTTTTTCCCACACAGAAACGTGCTATTCGAATGTTCATTCATGTTTCTTGTGATTATTAATTCAAATAGATGATATAAGAACTGGGGCACTCTGAACAAGTTTAACACGCACGTGAACAGATGTTGTCCTTAGCTTAATATGTAATTTGTATGAAATCATAGAAAGGGTTTTTTAATATAAATTAACTTGGGATAACTTTAAGAAAGCTCATCCGTGCTTTTACTCTCGGTTTGTGTCTGGGGTTATTTCAAGACTTTTCGAAGACATATTTTCGCAATTCGCAAGGAAATTTGCTGCTTCTTGTATTTAAACTTCAGAAACAGTGATTAAGAATTTAAATAGAAATTATTATGAAGTACTTTTTTGCAAGCTCATAATACATGCTTTTTCTTGTCTTTGATGTTTTTATAAGAAAAATTATAAAAGCTATGTAAAAAAGCTTATTCAATGTAGGGTGGCTCGTAAAGAAGGCTACAATCATCTTACTGGCTATTTATCATTCATTATATTTGACTAGATTAAAAAAAAAAAATAAAATTGTTTAAAGAGTTTTATAAAAAGAACCAGGGCCTAGTGACTTACAACTCACAACCACTCCTGTGTTTTGTTGGCAGGAATGGAGAGGACCTACAGTTTTTAGCCGAGTCCGAACCACTTTTTCATGACTAGTAACCATCACACCACGAGGTACTACATGGCATTTGATGACTTGAAACAATATGAATATAAGAAAAAAAACTAAAATCGTTGGAGCCGTTTTCTTAAAAATTAATTTTTATATATAAAATTTTTGTAACATTTTTCAAAAAAATTTTTGGTAGGCCAATTTTGAGTATATATTAATATACATTTAAAACTGAAATTTCAAAATATTGAAATTTATTGATATTTCATTTGAAATATTAAGTTTAAAAAAAAAATTTTAATATTTTTCTTAAAAATCCCAAATTTATTTTGCCCAACATTTTGGTATGCAGAATTATTTATATTCTAAGAAAGCTTTTGTGTAAATAATTTTATTGAAATCGGATGAGCGGTTAATGAGAAAACCGAGAATCTAAAAACCGTCATATGGCAGGTACCGTCAATAAATGTTTTTGGTAATTTTTTTTTTTTCTTACCAAAAAGTACACTGTATCTACAATATTACACTGAATTTTTTATCAAAATCGTTGGAGCCAATTTTTGAGATAAATTAGCTTTTCCTTAATGGTTGTATGGCAAATACCGATATTTTTAGAGCTTAAAAAAACTTTCAATTTCCCCTCTGGAGACTTCCAAGAAAATTTTAAGTTCAAAATTTGAAGAAAATCACATCATTGGCTTAGGCTGTAGATCCAGATAAACAGACAGACAGACAGAATTGTGTCACCCACTTTTTTCGTGTTCGCTATCATCGTAATGTTATGTTTGATTGTTATCTCAAATTTTTTTTTTTGCACGAATCCAAAACTTGCCCTTTAGTACCTATGTATATCGCAAGTAAAAATTTAATTCACTCACCAATGGCTCATCACAAAATATAAACAGCATCGGACCAATAAGGATTCATTGCGGAAAACCACTGAAAATAGTTTATTTTCTAAATCTATTTAAATATATCGTCGGCCAAGAGGAGCCTTTTAAAAATAAAACGCTGCTTTTTAAACTGTCTAATGTTTTGCGTCATTTTAAATTTTATAAGAAACGCGATTAATTCAAAAATTAATTTAAAGTAAAGCAAAATCTAAAACAGTTTGAAAGCAGCGTTTTAGATCAAAGTGAAACAAAAAGTTCTGTGGCTGACGAGGACGACTTTTTCCGGGGCGTAAATTATTGTTATACTCATTCTAGAGTATATCATACCAATTTTCGAATGTTTATAATATTTTAATAATTCTTTTAACTTTTTTTCAAAAGGTATACAATATTACCTACTAGCTTTAAACAAATGTACATATTTATTAAGCTATTTGACATCCACCTGTAGTTTAGTATAAAGTAAGTTTCATTGTTATTTAAATATCAAATTATTAATATCGGTTCGGATTAGTGAAGTCTTTTGTCTGGAAGAAATTTGTTTGGATTTATATCATTCATAGCTTTTACAGTTATCTTGTACCTTAACGTTTAAGTTGAATAAATTATTTCTGTAACCAAACCTTTCCTCGAGATCTAAAAAAGGCGATTGTATATTCAAAAAAAAACCTTAAAATGGGTTATTTTAAGCTTTTTACTATTCACTTTCGTTAACGTAAAATAATCCTTAGTTGAAATGGTATCTTCAATTTGTCTTCATACAGTTTTGTTTCCTTCTAAAATACTACACTCATCAATGTTTTCATGATTCTATCCCATGGCTATATCGATAAGGACGAAAAGTGGAAAGGTAAATATTTTTGCTGCAAATACAAAAAACTTATCTTCTAGTTGCTTGTTTAATTCCAAACTAACAGCAAAGTATTTAGAAGGGTGAACAAAATTTAAAAGCTAAATTTTCACATCCAACTTCTTCGCTTCAATTGAAAAAGGTAACTTCATTATTTTCTTACAACGTTATATGAATACTAAATTTACTTCTATACCTTTTCCTGATGCTTATCTTCAAATTAAATAAACCAATTTTCAATTTCAAATTCAATGAAAATTTGGTAGGTATTATATAGCTATTGATAGACGTCAACCAACCCATGATATCTCTATATTACCGGGGTTAGGAAATAGCACCTTAGAAAAATGTGCGCAAATTGATTTTAAAATAACGCTCAAAAAAGCACGGAACAAATTGTTGTTGTAATTTTTGTTCTGCTTTGGGTCTCTTTCTTTTATTAATTAAAAGAATTATCAAAATAATAAATTAAAATAGTCAAATGGGAAAAAAGCTCAAAATAGGACCAATTGGCAAAAACAACGGCAGTAATTTGAAAAACCGCCAAAATGTGTTTGGGCTGTGTGCAGATCTAAGGCCAGATTTGAGTTCAGCGCATCAGAAATATATTTTGGTTCATGTCGGAGACAAAAATTCAAATTTTGTCACACAAAGTAATTTATTCATGTTTTCGAGTACATTTTCGAAATCAGTAAGAAAAATAGTCAATTTTCAACTACTGGAACCCAAGCCCAAGTGTGTTGGCGTAGAAAAAAAACCTTGAACAGAAATTTGCTGGAAATTCAAATTACATATACTTTCAGTTGTATTTTAATAACATTTACGAATAGTTAATAGTTTTCGAGCCATTAGTGAAAAACTCCAAAAACATGTTTTAATAAATTAAATTGAATTAAATGTCAAGTTAAACCGATGCCGTTGTAAAAGTTAGACAACTTTAGGACAACAGTAAACAAAGTTTATTAATAAATTTTTTGAATTGGATGGCTGCCTTAAGTTAGTCAAAGTTTATAAATACGACTGCATATGTTTTTAATTATTACAACTTTAGTTCATGCCGAACCTCTTATATACACTCCCTTTCATTTGAATAGATACACAATTTTGAACACCGATTAACCCTTATAACTCTGAGTGGACCAAATTAATTTTTTTTTAAATAGCATCAGAGAAAGCATCCAATTAAAGAGAGAATAAGAAAACACAAAATCTTAATCCAACCGTCATTACACGTTTTATTATAATTTCCTTCCTTTTTCCTTCCGCCTATATCAATTTTGCTTTGAACTAGCTTAAAGGTCAGACCTTTTATAGCAATTATTGGGATTAATATCAAGTTTTTTTAGGAGAATGGGTGGAGTAAAAGCTCTTACAGCGGTTGAGTAAGCACGAATTCATAATTTTCCTGATCAAGGACTAATGGGGAAAAAAAAATTTGGGACAAAATACCAGAATATCTACTTTGATCTATAATCATCAGGAAAATAACCAAAAGATGGTGTGAATATGAAAGGATGCAAAAAACCTGTTACCTCTTCAAGTGATAGACGCAAAAATTCTAAGAAATGCGGTTAAATCGTGGGTTTTAATGGCTTAAATAAAGAGACAATAAACCACCACTTAGTTGATAGAAGTTCCAATTTTAAAATTCAATGAAAATAAATTAAACCCCACTTTTATGAACCTTTGATACGACTATGGTTGAGTTCGCTCAGTCATGCAAATAAATGAATCCATCTGTTCACTCCAATTTGATCCATTTTTCATTGGAAAAAACGACTTTATGCTACTTGTTTTTTATTTATTTCTATAAGTAGTAAGAAAATTTGTGATTTCCCGAGAAACAGTGGCGGATCCAAAGGGGGGCTGATTCCTAAAATTATTTTAATTGCTAAATACGAATACATTAACAACAACTTTGTATTTGCTTACAAAGCTCAAATTTCATTAACTCTAAATATAATCTTTGTACCTACAATAATCGGAAAAAGTATTTTGACAAAACAAAAATTCGCATTATCTTTCTTTTTATTAATAGAATAAGTCTGAAAAAATATTCTCTAATGGTATCAAGGTGAGCTTCCAAAAAAAACATACAAAAGTTAGATTCACAGTTATAGTTTTGAAAATTAAAATTGTGTTTCAAAAAGGTATATAGGAAAAACGTATTCTAACAAAATTAAAAAGACTTGCTAATAACGGTTGACTTTTTAGTACAGGCAGTTGGGATTGTTTTTTAGTATGCTTTTGGATGTCGAATTTTAATCCGTCATCCATGTGTGGTTATCAAACTCTGTTTGTTTTTTCAAGCCTTAGAGAAATTGGATAAGAAAAATGGGACAGGATTTAGCAAATTTTGATGAATGTTTCAACTAATTTTGGTGCCGTCAAAAATATTAAAATTCTGTTTGTTATTTTATGACTTTTTGATGGGGCGCCTAATTTTTAAATACGCCACTGTGTTCAAGAGTGTCTTTAGCTTCGTTTATAGAGCTATTTCCTATTAGTTTTAACGCTTCGTTTTGAATGCGATCAAGTAGATGCAAAGAAGTTTGCGATGCTCCTGGCCAGATGTTAGAGTTGCACTTGAGCTTTGGGTGGATGTCAGATATGTATATTGTTGCCTGATCAGAAGGAGTAGAAAATTTCTTGCAACGACCTAGAAAACCCAAACACTTTGCTGCATTTTAGCGGTTTCTCCTTATCTTTTTTATTAACAACGCGAAATATTTCTAAAATGTAGGCTCTACTTCCCTCCTAACGCAGAAAAAAAAACAAATATGTACATCCGAACGAACAGATTATCAAACTTGCTGCATGGTGTCGCGCCGGGAAGTTCAGTTTTCGCTTAGTGCGATATATGTAGCTCATACAATTTCTACCAAAAAATATTTTGAAATTCAGTTACGGTGCAGTTCCGCTGAAGTGATGCAGTTCCGTCGATTGCCCTCTTACCTTTAATGTACAAATCCAACAAAAGCATTCAGAATAAAAAGAATTGTATTTAAATTTTTCTTAAAAAAGTTTTGTTGAGTGTCCCGTTCTTGACTATATCAAGTTAAAGTGCGTTTTTCAAAATGGCAGCACATTACTAATTACAGCTGCTCCATTTATTAATCTTGAAATTTTTCATGGATAAGGTATATTTTTGCATATGAAAAATGTATTCGACTCTACATTCTGAACAAAAGAAAATTAGAGTTAGAAAATAGATTTGTCTAAATATGAGCTTTAAGACCCCCCCTCCCCACACACACAGCCAAATCCTTGATCCGCTACTGGCGAGAAATGTATGCTTTATAAAATCTAATAATGGAGCGAAATTCATTTATTTTATTATTTATGCGTTGAATCCTTCATTACCTACATAATTGCTTAAAAATAAATACAGTTTTCTTTTTTAATGGGTTTGTAGATTTTGACAGTTCAAGGCAGCCATGTTTCTTGTATCAGTTCTGAGTTTGTCATGTTTTTATATAACAATGGCAAAAATAAACATTGAACAATACGTTCTATAAAAATTACGAGTAATTATCAAAATCGGTAATCTCTTGTGGCAACGATGCGCACGTTGCGCCAATTTTACGTCCAACCCCGGTATTTCTTGACTGGATTCTGGGGTATTTGAAAGTGAACCCCGATTAGTTACGAGATGCATCAAGTGGCAATCCGCAGTACCTCGTGGCATAATGCCTTGCGTTGGACTGTCATGCCGAAGGTGTGCATTCGATTCCCCACCGTGCCACCTAAAAACAGAAATGATTTATCCGAGGTACCGCCTCTTGCAAGGAACTGACAAATCCTCCAAGAGTATACTTGTCATGAATAAGTGCTTCTCATCTAGCCGTTTGGACTCGGCAAAAAACTGTAGGTCCCCTACATTCCTGCCAACAACACGCACATAGGAATAGTTGTGAGTTGTAAGTCACTAGGCCACGGCCGCATAAATCATCATATGCACATCCGTACATATGTTTGTATTATAAGCTACCAGATGGCATCTTCAGTTGTATGCATAATAATTCTAGCTCTGAATATAAAAATGCCATTATGATTACTTGAACATAATACCCATATTCAAATTTGCAGCTTAACAAATTTCACACAAAAGATTTCCTGACTTTTTTTCCTAAGATTGATCGTTTTGGAAATATAAGCAGTTGTTACTTATTGAATATAGTGATTAATGATGGCCATTTTCATCCCTTTTCAACTTTCCTCAAATTTCGTGTTTTGGATCAGATCTAAGCCAGTTGAAAAAAGACAAAACCTCTATGCAATACGACTCATTGTAGCCCAAAAAAAAACTTTAACTTTATTCCGTTTTAGATTTTATCATAAAAATGAGTAGGTGTATTGTATAATGTCTATGATGTATGTATGTATGATAAAAAAGAATTCATTAAACTAGGTACCATTAGATTAGCCCTTTGGCATATCGATTAGGGTGCAGGACTGTTACGTATCGTTAAAGTTAAAAAGCTTGTTCGGCCAGTGGTTTTTGACTAAAGCTATCGGTTGGCAATCTGTTTTTAAAAGACGCAATGAGATCAATAATCGTACGGTTGCCTCCTGGACTATGTGTGTCTTAAGTCGGAATCAACGTTAATGCCGGAAAAAATGTCTGTCCTATATTTTCTGAAAAACTGTGCCATTTTGGTGAAAATATGTAAATAAATAGTTCCATTTTTGTTTAAACTGAAGAAATATAATTCAAACAGGGTGCAATACGCACCTACAACAAAAAGTAAAAAAACCTCAGAGATAGGCCGAGTATTTTTCAAAAATAAAAATTTGTGGCAATTTAAAGGCCATTTGGATTTGGAGCAATTTTCATGAAATTTCATCAAAATTCGCTCAAGTTTAAGTTAAATACTAAGAATTAAAAGGGGTGTTAAAATTTTGTTTTTGTACCACTGTGCTGCAAGAAAATTTTCATGTCAAAAATACAATCGTGCCACATCGGCAACGCTGATTCTAGTTGCAAATCGATCTTCTTCAGACATCCGCCGCGATGTTCTTTTATAGGTACACCTTCTTGCATTGGCTACTAGCAAAATATAAAGACAGCTGGTATGTCAAAATCTAAAGCTTCATCATTTACCCTGTGTAATATCAAAAATCTTGAGCTCATTTTTTGTATGACGCTAAGCTTGTTGACTAAAACTTTGTATTCCATTTATTAAACACAGTTCGTTATATTACTTTATTTTATTTAAAAAAACATTCCACAATTAAATAGTAGTAAATTTATTTCTTACATTTTTAATTTAGATACTAGAATTAGTATTATTTTACATTTATTTTGTTCGATTCTTTGTTGTATTTGTGTAAGGACTTTGAACTGCGTTTCAATTTCACTTATAGCTATTATTAAATATAAAATAACAATTTTTTTTTATAAATGTCTTAAAGCATTTTCTGTACAAACCAAAAATTATGACACTCGGTTTCAATTTTATTTACAGTGTACGATCACAAGTATAATTAATTATTTAAAAAATCACAGTTTTAGATATTTTGTTTGCTTTATTGAGGAGCGAATAATCGATCATCTCTAAACAAGGACTCTTTATATCCTGCTGATGCTGATGGTTGTTATTTTTGCTGGTGCTTGACTCGTCGAAATAAACCGTCTTGCCATATTTCTCGTTACCGCACCTAACTCGTGACACCTCATTAAGGATGCACGAACCATCACATTCAGTTCGGCTCCCCAATTCGTCCGCACAAATGCACGAACCTGTTTCTGTGTCATGGTCGACGGCGGCGGTGGTGTCATGAACACCATTAGCTGTGGTGATTAGTGAGTTGGTTGTGTTGTTTATCAGATCGCTTGGAATTGTCATCGTTATTGTCGGCTCAATTGAAGGACATAAAATAGCTTCATCGTCGGTATCCTCAATTACGTTCGGATGCAAAGGTTTAAAATCATTCCTCCGCCATTGATAAACTGATGGTGGTTGTTGGCCACCGCCACCTCCACCCCCACTAGGAATCTTGCAACTATTTAGACTTCCGCTGCGGTGGAGCTTTCTCGTGTCGTTAAACGTTATCACGTTATAGCCGAGTTTTGTGGACTTATTGGAATTTTTCACGCTCCCACTTCTGAACAAGGAAGTTCCATTTTGCGGAGGTTGCTGGTGAAAATTCGAATGATTGAAGTGACTCGTGTGTGGATTGAAGACATTATTTCGAAACCTTGTCGACGAATTACCATATGTCGAACGAATTGAACTGGCTCTGGTTTGAACGGACACATTTCGATCCTGGCTATCGAGGGTAGTTTGAAATTTACAAATACACATCGAGAAGCGTTTGTTGAATTCACGTTTGAATTTTTCCTGAAAATTAAATTAAGAATATTACGTTAAATTATTTGTTAAAAATGTATTGGAAATTAAATTGATATTAAAAAAAAAACAGTTAAGGACAAAAAAATATTTTTTAAAATTTTCTTACGTATTGAAATGAAGCAAAATTCTTGGGCCTTGGTTTTCAACTTTTTGTTTATTTTTTACGTTGGGGAAAGTCATACCCACAATGTAATTTTAAATTAGGTTGGGATACAAAATGTATCTTATCACATCGTAAAAATACTTTTTTATTTCTACGAAGCGTATTATTAAATATTGGAAGCAGGCCGGTCAAAGAAATGCAAAAGCAATATTTGTACTGCTTTTTGAAACTGCGTACTGCCATACTGCTATAACGACCTGCTTTTTTTATATTTTAATATAACAAATTTTCAAATCTTTTTGGCTTGTGTTATTCAAACACAAATAATAAGCATACTTTTTTCATACAATATTAAAATCAATACATTTGGATTAGAACGTGCATGGGGTACAAATTTTAGTCGAAATATTTATAAAGTTTATTTTGAGCGGTGAGCAAAACTGTTTATATGATTTGTGTTTTGGTACTTACATAATGTACATCTTCTTATTATAGTTTTGGGGTGCTCGGAGAAGGGAAAGGCCATCATTTTGGAAAAGGGTATAATTTTGTCTTTATTTAATAACTAAATGGAATTTTTTTTTAAAAACTTTATGGAATTTTTCAACCAAAATTACAACATGATAAACTTTTAGAAAATGAGCTAATAGTAAACCCTGTAGAGGCTTCTTAGTCTTGAAGTTAAAGTCAAAAAAAAAAAAAAAAAAAATAGCGAATTATTAAAATAATAACTGAAACTCTCAACAAAAAAGATTATAACACTTTTTTTCGTAAGAGCAAAACATGTATAGCAAAATATGTATAGCAAGTCTTTTTCTGCAATGAAATCTTTTGAATACCACCACTGCAGCACGCTGGAGGAGAGTAGGTAATGAGCGCGTACTTTAAGAACTTAAATGTATGAACAATTATACTGTAGGTACTGCTTTTATTTTCTCGAAGTACTGCTCTCTCGAACAATGAAACGACAGCCCTGCTTGGAGGAACAAGCAAATATTTATAAATTTGAAAATACCTTCACATTTTTATATACATAATTTTCATTACAGCCAAAATTCTGAAATCTTACATGATTATTCTGAAAAGTATTGGTCCTTAAACAGGACTTTATGGCATTTCGCATTGTTTAAATTTGATAAAAATAAAAGCATATGAATATGACATAATGATAATCTGCAATAATTTTATAAACTGATAAGTCATAATCTTTTAAAAATAAATGTAAAAATGTTTGAACTGAAATTGTAATAATTTTATAACATCAAAGGAAGAAGCTGACATTCAATCTAAAGACTTATTGTCAAAGAAACAAAAAATCGTATATTTGATGATTTGCCCAAATATTTAAACATGTTTTGTCAATTTTGCATTGATTTCCTTACGAACCTGAGTTCATCTTAACTTTCATGTCAAAAGGTATACATACATATGTACATACATTGAACCCCGTTTAACTGGATGGATGTCACAGAAAAGCACAAAACCTTTTCATCTCTATAATATTTAATTCTTTTGTACTGACCTTTAGTGAAATGATTCATGGCATAAATGAATATGAAGATAATGAAAACCTTTATTACGGATATAATAGGGTGACGCAAACCTAGGGCTTCAAAATGTGCTGTTTTGTTATCTCAAATATATGTCAAAGTAATTTATGACAACGCACTTATATAGTTATTTAAATTGGTACATATTCTTATGCTTTAAAAAAGTATTCATAATCTTTTGTAGTATATGTATACGCAAAATGTCCCTAAGCATTTTTTCAATGCATCATTATATTCATAGTTTTATTTAATTGCTTTTGCCTTTAGATGAGAGCCTATCTTTTGTCAACCCTATGTTTTGGAACCTTCACTCAATGAATCTCTTAAATGTTCCTACATATGTACCTACATACTTCTATTTCTTTAGTGCTCCCATTTGTGTTTTGTATAATATTTCCTCAAGCAAAAAATATCTTATCTAACCCTATTCACAGACAGCTTTAACAAAAAGGACAAAGTGGTTAAATTTATTTTTCCTCTTACCAAAAGAAATTAGCAAGGGATGTTACAAAAACAAATTGAATTATATAGGACCAATAAGATGGCAGATAAACAATATAAATCGAATAAAAAGAAACATTATTTATTAAAATAAAATTCCTGGACATTTGGGTACACATAAATGTGTGTAGTAAATTGAGTTTCATCATCAATTTTTATTCAATTGGGATTTGATTGTTTTGTGTTTATTTTCATTTTTATTTTCTCTTCATACAAATTGAATCGTTATGCTTTATGAAGGATAATATGCGTGTTATTAAAGTCATTGTTAGTAAAATTGATATGGTGTTAAGGGGGGCTTTCAGCTCCGAAAATGGGGTTTATACTCCTCACACTGAACCCCCCTACCCATAAAAAAAAATTCCTACCCAAAATGCAAGGTTTGGCCAGAATTTTGTAACATTACAGTGAATAGCTGCAAGGCATCAGGATGCAAGGCATCAGGATATGGGTATGGCGAGATTTGGTTCACAGCACCTCATATGTACATAGGTATTTGTTATGTAGTACACACCTACTTCTAACACTGCACTAAGTGATAAGCCATGTAAACACTTTATTTATGTTCGGTCTTTGGTCAAAAGGTTTCGTTTAAAAACATGAATTAAAATAAATCAACAAGCGAAGGGTTCAGTAAACCACCATCCCTTATTATTTTATTTTCAACGATAAATAAAATTTGAGTTAACCTTAAAATTTTCAAGGTAAATCAATAATTGCATTTTAATCTTAACTCATCATTGTATTTATTGTAAGCTGATTTCATCACTTAAATATTTTTGGTTTATCTGTCCGCATGATTAATATTAAATGAGTGATAAAAACCAAAACACAAAAACAAATGCAGATACTTATGTTTTTAATAATCGCATAATGTGCGATTTGTGGAAGAATAAAATATTTAATTATAGATTTAATGTATTTACGTTTATGTTTGGCAAGAAAATGTGTAATGTTGCTTTCACAGATTTATATACATAGAATACATAAGGCGATAATTTTTAATTAATCCTCTTTAACAAATAGAAAGAACAATTAGACTTTTTCTGTCAGCTAATGCAAAATAAAACAAAAATGTTAAACTGTCACTGGTTATAACAATAATTACATTTAAACCAGATAAAGAAATCAATGGAAGTCAATACAGTTTGGACGAAATAAGTTTTTATGGGAACTAGAATGGAAACAAAGTAGGTATATTCAAAAATAGTTTTGTTTTAAGGAAACATGAAGTTTTAATAAAGAGGTTAAAAACAGTTTCAATCAAATTTTATAAAATTTTATTTTACTTTAACCCACTTAAAGGATGTAAGGTGCTTATTAAAAGTTATATTAGTTTTTATTAAGTAAAATCAGCTTAGGCAATCTGCTACTCATAGTCTTAATTTATTTATCATGATTGCTTTTCATCATTGCCAATTTTTGAAAATCATTCTAAGAATTTAATTCTATAGAACACAAATTCCTCACAACATTTTTTTATTGTTGATTATAAAACAAAAGCAATATATTTGCATTCAAAGATTTTTGGTTTATTTGTCTTGTGGATAATATTAAAAACTTGCTTGCTCCGCTGAATCAATTAAAAACGTAAACTAAGTAAGTAGAAGAAAACCTGAAAGTAAATAAATTTAAAAAAAACAACAAAATTTTACGGCGGCTTTTATTTTTCAGTATTCAATTAACACGACATTTGTATACAAAAAAGTGTTAAGACTTTCAGACATTTTTTGTTTAATGTTTTTTACAATAAAAAGAAACTTTTATATAACAATAATCAGAATTTTATTGGATTAATTAAAAAGTTACGATGTTATTAAAACGAAATGATCAAAGTATGATTTTCTCTAGCAAGTTGTATTAATATTTTTGTTATTGTTTATTTTAATCTCTGGGGATGAAGAATTTCACTCAAAAAAAGGAAATTAAATTTTTTAAGCAAAATAGAATCAAACCAAACAAAATAAAAATTAGGAATGTATGAATAAAGAATTCTTAATAATATCTAAATAGCATCACCATAAGTTTCTGCAATAAATGTTGGTTGCATAAGTTATTCGATTACTTTCGAATGTCAAGTGGTGACATCTGATATACCTATTAGTAAACATTAGAGTTTTGTATATTTTTCGGTTATTTAAATGATAAGGCATTGTTTATTTAATAAATAAACAAGACCTTAACCTAGCTGGTATGACGAACGATATCCAATCCCTTGAATAAAAAAATTAAGAAGTTTGTATTTCCTTAATAGCTGATTGGAAAAAAATTAAGGTCATATTATTTACTCATCTGCTGGTTGGTAAACCACCTCAACCTTGTACTAGTATAATACGCATTACGGCCCCAATTCAAGCTTTCTATATTCGCAATACTGTTGATTAGACAACTTTTAATAATAACATGTGTTTCAAACGTCAAAAATGTTATTTACTTCGTTTACGAAATGAACTCCTTAGCCACAGCTAAGCGGCTTCGAATTATTGTTAAATTCTAACATATAAAAATCTCGAATCGTTTGATAATTTAATGGCAGAACAACGTTTGCCGGGTCAGCTAGTTATTTTATAGAGATAAAATTATTCTGTACAAACTGTTTTAGTAAGTTTTACAAAGAAAATTAAGTCTCTGATAAGCCAATATTCATCTCTATGGATGCAAATATCAATAAACAAAATTTACACAACAGAACCGAGGTAAATCCTTTACAAATAAAATGCATGACTAGGTCGCGCGTACTTGCTCTTATGTTCAAGAGGCTGAGGGTTTAAGAAAATTGTATATAAAGACATGGAAATAATAAGAGAAAAATGTTGAAAAGCATCACATACGATATTTAAACTTACTTTAACAATTCTTTATATTATTTGCGGCGATACAGAATAACGTCATTTTCATTCATGATTAAATATGATTGTATTGACAAAAAAAAATAAAAATCATTGGAGCGGTATTTTTTATTAATTTTTTATATATCAAATTCTTAAAATATTTTAAGGAAAAATTTGGGTATGCATATCTTAAGTATTTATTTTATTTTATTAATAATTCAAAAATTTCTCGTTTGAAAATTTTGATATGAAATATTATTTGAATTTATTTTATTCTATTTAAATCCGTTCAGGTGATAATGAAAAAATTCAAAATAAAAAAAAAAATTTCAAATATTTTAGAAAGTATTAAAAAATTCTTAGGTATCGAGTTCTAAGAAAATATATCATGTCGTTTTCGAAATATTTGATTTAAAGAAAAAAATTGCAAAAACTATTAATATTTTCTTGAAGCTTATTGATATAATGAGTACCGTTCTGAAAATAATCCAAAATAAAAAATGGTTCTATGGAAAAATGGTTTTCTATCCAAAGAAGAGTTGTGGAGACATTTTTGAGAAAAACGAGATTTTGTTAAATTGCTACAAAAAATTGTACGGCAGATACCGTTATTTTTGGTTCACCAAATACTGCTTTACCCAGTTTTGATGAAATCGATCCAGCCGTTTAGGTTGTAGCCGAACAGACAGACGGAATTGTGCCACCCACTTCTTTCAATCTTCCATGGCCAATTTTGTTGTCTAAACTTCGTTTTCGGAGCATGTTAAGACATCATAGGTACTATAATATTTTATTTTTATTTTTTTACGGCACTGGCACAACTGAGAGTAGCATGTGCATGTGCATTGTGCGATGTGAATATGTGGCCAGAAAATTAACTCTTAAATTATATTTAATTTTAAGTATCAGCATGCCTAATGCTGGGAGGTATATCTATCTATTTTAATGGGACTATCCCATTTAAATTTAAATAAAAAAAAAGATATTCCATGAACGTATTTTAAAAATAAATGAAAAGAAAATTTTCTTTGAACACAAAATCTCGTGACAACACTGTCTGTATACGTTTCTAAAGAGCACCAGGGTCAGAACTTAATTTTATCAATTTTATTTGCAAAAACAGGAACGTAATTTTTCCATTGGTCATTATTCAGACATCTTTCGACAGTTGACAAACAAAACTGTCTATCATTATTTCTGCTTTGAAAGCCGCTATAGGATGAAAAAACCATAAAACCCTTTTCTATCATCGAAAAAAGAATTGAGTGTCACGTGAAAAATACAGATAACTTTTATCTAATCGAATTCTAATTATAAAATATTCAAAATTTTCCTGGCAAAGTGTAAATAGATTTTCTAACCTTTTGATACTCCCGAAGAAGTTAAATGATAAGAGTAAATACATTGTTAAATTTAATAAAAAATTGTGCTAAGACTTGTAATATGAAATAGTTTTTAATAAAAAAAATTTCAATAGGCCCCCATATCCTTAAGGGCCCAGGGCCCCCAATTGTCTAAAGACACCCCTGCCTATGTACTGTACATATATCGCAAGTAAAAATTACTATATGGCACGCATTGTTACATTGTGGTCAGGTGGCCATGAAGATCCAGCGATTTAGTCCCCACGTTTGGATTTTTTGAGTGGGGTTCCTTAGAGACATAAACTTCAATTTTAAAAGCAGTTCACAACTCACATCCGCCAATTAATAGCCGATTTAAAACCTGCTGCTCACGAAAAAATTATCGAAAACCATCTTAAATGAGTCAATTCTTGCAGCATGTGGCTGAAATTATTTTTCATTATTAACTAAAAACACCAAATTTTCATCAATAATATATTTACATTTTGTGATTTTTTTAAATAGCACATAAAGCAAATACAACAAGAAAAAAATTAATCAAAGTTTCATTTTGTTGTTTGCTTTTACTGAAGGAAAAAATCACACTAACCCTCGAGGATAATATTTTTCTGCTGAAATCATATATATTATTCCCCACTTCTTGATTAGCTTCATTTAAAATCTTTTCTTAAAAATAATTTCCATTCGAGTCACATTTTTGTAAAATATTCAACCCTAGAGTTCCCTGACTACTTAAATTTTTTGTGCTCCCATTTAAATAAATACATATCTTGACCTTTTTTGAGATAAATCACTTTTAATTTAAGACTATTACCAACAAGAAAAGTATGCCAAAGTACACAAAACTTTTGCCCCAAAAGAATTTAGATACAAATCTTAAGAAATGTTCTTTCTTTTAACAAACAAACATTTTGAATGAGTGTTTCTAAATATACTTCAACAGCATACTTAATTAATGTACTTACATTGTAGATTCCATAAATGAAGGGGTTGTAACAGCTGTTACTCATTGCTAGCCAGTCACAGCAAAACCAAATTATGTTGATGAAATGATACTCATTTATTTCCGGAATGGTAACGTACAGGATGTTATAGGACTGCAGAGGAAGCCAGCACATACCGAACACCACAACCACAATAATTAGCATTTTGATTACCTTTTTTGAGAGAGAAAGAGGGAGATAAGAAACAGTAAATTTTTGTTAATAAATAATAATTGAAAAAAAAAATGTTAGATTTTCTTTAAATTTTGTTTTCAATACTGCCAACCTTTTTTTTGTTTCGTAGCAGAGTTATGTCTCTGGAGTCCTGGGCATTACCTGGTGCATGGGTGCCCCAAAGCTTAACTGCCATTTGAATATACACAAAACTGATGACGCAAAACGGAACCAAATACTGGACGAACACCAATGAATAACGATATGTTTGTAATTGTTCATCGGTAAGGTTGATATTGGAACAGAACTCACGTGAGACATTCAGTATAACGTTGTTTTCTGATATCGTTTGAATGAGAGTAATTAAATTTTTTATAGTTTTCCAATTGCTTCCTCTTCTTGTACTCACCTCTTATTCGTTCGTTTAAAGTTTCAACGCGAAAAGCAATTGCACAGGGAACGGCAAAGGCTACCGCAGTAACCCAGATCGTGGCTATAATAATTTTTGATATGAATTTTGTTGGACGGGCTCTAAAAATAGAAGAACAATAACAAAAAGTAATATTTAGTCTGGGTAAAGAAACATTTCTATTGGCTCTTAATACTGAAAATTTACAGGTGTAAAATCTTATTTGTGTGACTAAAATTAAGATTTGATAAGCAAAACATAGTCTGGAATACCAAGGTCCTCCGTAGCAAACTCGACTGATTTCCAACGAATGTTTATAATCATTATCAAATGCGACTAGTTTGATATTGGCTTGCAGCTTGTTGATGTGGTTTACGCTTTTAAATGCAAAGCGTTCCCAATCTATTATTAATTTCATCGATACAACTTTGATTTTGTTTTCTTTCATGGCAAAAACTTATAGTTGCATTTTTGGCTCGACTCCACTCGTTAAAACCACAAGCAGTCAGAATTACATTAAACCTTAGTGCCGAATGCCATATTAAAACCCTTTTGCGACTAGTTAAAAAAATGTTTCCATTTTAGAAGTTACATAGCAAAATAAGTAATCATCTCGTAGGTTAAAATTTGTAACTTGTTAAAACTTAGGAGCAGGGAAAGAAGCTTAAAATAGAAAAACATTTTGTTTAAAAACTATTTATAAAAGGGACTCAGCATTGAAGGTATTGTTTAAATGACATTTAGGAGAAAGTGTTTTAAAGTCAATAATACTAAACAAAATACTGATTTTCATAACTTTTTAAAAATAAATAGATAAATTAAATATACAAAATGTATAAATGCTAAATTAAGTCAATTTGTAGATAAAATCCTTGAACTTTGCACCATATTTTCTCAAAAATATCACTTCATCTTAAACAAAACAGCATCAACGTTTTATACAAAAATTGTTCCTTCAAAATGCTAATCAAATTATATTCATGAAGGTTTATTATTTTATTGAAGAAATTATATTCTTATATTTTCCTCTTTTAAGGAATCTCAGTTTGACAAACTGTCATAGTTCTTAAAAGTTTTAATTAATACGTTGAAGACCTAAAAGTTTTTTTTACAAGAAAAAAACATACAAAATCCGGTCACGTCACCTTTAGTTTCTTAAGATCTTACTTAGAAAAGGAAAACAAATAATTTCAAAAGTTCAAACAGTATTATGTATTTACTTGAGGGGTTCAATAAATTCTTACATATAAATTTCATATAGGGCACTAGCTCTAAATTTAAAGATGATTCAGCTACAAAACACCCAACTGAAGTTCCTGATAATCCATCAACCGACATCTCACACTCCTACTAATGGATGTTACTTATTATTATTTGATGAACCTTACGCCTCTTGAAAAAAAAGTTTTGTTTTCAACAAAAAAAAACTCTGAACTTTTAAATCTAATATCTTTTACCCAAGTTCAATAACTTTTCTTTGAAAATGCTTCGATAATCTCATTTCAATCGAATACGATGACAACGACACCCAACAAGGTCTGTTTGGACAAGAGCTCATTCCAAATTAAATGGCTTTTTTGCCTTTGGTTTGCTAAGTAGTGTACTGGGTAACTTTGTTTTGATTTCGGGTAAGGATTACCTATATAAAGGCTATCCATTGAATTGCTCCTTCGAGATGACCGAAATTACGTATTAAGGTAATCCTTTAGGAAAACCAAAGTCCCATTATTGGGATTAATCCAAAGGCTGTACATATTTTCATTACTTTCACCCCCTATTCATTTTTGTTTATCTTTTTAACACTGTAATTTGATTTTTGTTTTGCCAAAAGATTATATCGTAGTCAATAATTATTTTTAAATCCAAAGTCAATAGCCGGCCAACTCGGCAGGAATTTACCGCACGAATAGAGTTAATATTGACGTTGCTCAACGATTATAATTTAACTTAAAAGAGCATAGTAATTTCCGTTATTGAATTAAATGGAATGTGTAGGTACATATTTTGTGGTTTCAGAACTGATACGAAATTTCATTGCACGCACCGATGTATCGCATATAGAACTGCTCTAATGGTTAATTAATAAACACCAAAATCGGGGAACTTGAAACACTACGCAAGCAATATCCTGTGAGCTAGTGTTGCCACTTTTTTGTAATGATTGGTAGAGTGAGTTATTATTCCGTATGGCCACATAGGTAAAATGGGTCTAACACGATATCTAGAAAACAATAATCTAGAAAGAAAAAATCTCTAAAGTAAAAATCTTGAAAAACTTAGCATTATCTCAAAAACTAATATTTATTCGAAATTTTAAATTTTTTCTATTCCAGGGCCCAGATCACGTAACACGATTCGATCGAACGATCATCGTTTCTACTATTACTCTCTCTATATTTTCCTGTAGATGTGAATAGAGACAGGTAGAGTCAGAACGACGATCGTTCAATCGAATCGAGTTACGTGATCTGGGCCCAGATTTTTTTTCTAGATCTTTGTAATTCGAGATTATTCTTTCTAGATTTTTGTTTTCGAGATTGTATTAGTTCTAGATTTTATTGTTCGTGATTTTTTCTCAAGAGATTCGTGGTAGACCCCCAAAATGTGTGTATAAATTTTTTTTTTGTCAAAACAAATAATCAAACTACTTAAGTACTGTTTCCACACTTTTATGTTAACAACGAAATTGTATTAAGAACTAATACTTCTTATGTGCCAGATGAGAAGAATCAGAAAAGAAAGTTCATGTGATCTAGTCGTGAATTTTTGTTCGTGTTTTTTCTAAAACTGCAAAGTTCACATTTTCTGATGAGGATAATTGCGACCTTCTTATGAAAACCAAAAAGGAATCTAATCTGTTAATACGAGTATGTTTCCATCTCATTTTATAGTTTCAAATTTTTTTTTTATTATACATTTTAAAACTAGGCTTATGGCAACCCTGTCCCAAACTTACCTCAACGGATTAATAATTGCCCGATGTCGATCTATAGCGATTGCGGTCAGTGTGAAAACGGATACGTTTACACTAACTGCTTGTACAAAAGGACAGAATGCACACATAAAGTCCGGCAAAGTCCAGCGTTGCAGAAGTGCGGCTTGGAACTGAAAATTAAAGGTGAAACTATTCAGCCCATTTTCATAATACCACGAAATAAATGGTTTTATTTTTGGGAAATTTACAAAATCCAAAAGGAATGGAATATGGCGGAAGGTTTCAAATATTAAAGACCGGAAATTAAATAGCCCGAACAACAACAACAATAAATAAAAATGAAAACTACAAATCGATAGTTGGAATAATGCCTGCATGTACCGCCAATATCCGAAATGGCTTTAGAGGAGTTGGTGGCGGCATGGCGGCAATGATGACGGCACTCGCCTCAAAAGTGCATCTTTTCCTGTATGTTCAGTTCTATAGTCCGGTTTAGGTAATGGCGGATAACACAGAAGGAATGTTGATGATGATGACGATAGTGCAGCTTTGGGTTAAAATATATTACTACCACTATTTTGATGCTCACCTGAAACGGTATGCAGAACATTCCGATGATAACGTCGGCGAATGCCAAATTAGCAATGTACATGTTGGTGACGGTGCGCATTTGGCGGGTGGTTGCCACCACCCAAATGACCAGAGTATTTCCCACAATGGCTATTATGCTTATCCCGCCATAGAACACCGACAGCAGCGCCACTATCTCTGCAGGGGCCGAATACAATTTTTCTGCGAATTACGAAAGCAAACGTTTTTGATGCGGGATTTTAGTTGTTATAGTTTGATGTTTAAAGGATAAGTAATGAATATTTAGGTGTAGTGCTGTAAATGTTGGCTATATCATTTCATACTAACCATATTCTTCTTCACCGAGGATTTCGTCCGTTGCAGGGGCATTAGCTACCGGAAACTCATCCATCGTTGTCAAACGGAATTCTCGTCTGTTATGGCATTAAATTTTACTTAGCTCCCGCTAGATTGGCCTGTAAAAATAAATCGGCGAGAAACTGTTGTTCATTAATGTGGACGAGTTGAAATGATGGAGTCATAAAATTTTAATGGCAATTGTGAGTGTTGGAAATACGAATGAAGTTTTGGAAATATATATTTTTAGACAGATTCTGGGTAATTTACTCAGGATTATAGTAATTGTTATGTCAAAATGGATGATCAGTCGAAATCAAATATAGGACTGGGTAACCGCTAACGAGAGGCATGTTTCCTTAAGCATTTAATTGTGTTCATTTTTATTACATACTTTGAAAGACGAATTTGAAACAGATGCTTGATAAATTTTTTGCCAATGAGATTTATCGACCAAACTTAAAACAAAAACTCACAGCAATACAAATAAAATGCACGACTGGGTCACAAGTACTTGCTCTTATGTTCAAGACACTGCGGGTTTAAGAAAATTGTATATAAAAACATGAAAATTATAAGAGATTAATGTGGAGAAGCATGAAACACGACATTTAAATTAGCTAAAACAACTCTTTTGACAGTTTGAGGTGAAAAAAAGACTGCCATCTTAATTCTTGATTGAATATGATTTTATGGGAAAACATTTTTTAAATCGTTGGAGGGGTTTTTTAAAAAAATAATTTTTTATATATAAAATTCTTAAAACATTTTTAAGAACAAATTTTGGTATGCAAATCTCAAGTTTATATTTATGTGGATGTAAAAACAAAATTTGAAAAAAAAATTGTCAACATGTTTTTGAGATATCGAGTTTTCAAAAAAAAAAATGAAACTTTTTTAAAAGTCCAAAAACTTTTTTTTGGAAAATTTTGATATGCAATATTATTTAATCTTATCTGAAATTTGTATATAAAAAATTCAATTAAATCCGTCTAGCCGATAATGAAAAAATTCAAAATAAAAAAATACGTTCTATGACAGGTACTATTAATATTTGCTAAGTGTAAAATTTTATAATTTTTGTTAGTAGATCGTACTAATTTTAGTACATGAACAAAAATTAATTAAAATCGTAGGAGTCATTTTTGAGCAAAAAAATATTTTCCATAGCGGTTTTTTAACTTTTGTATTTAGTATAGAAATATTTTAGAGAGTACTAAAAAACTCTTAAGTATCCAGTCTAAAAAAAAACGATCATGTCGTTTTGGAAATATTTGATTTTCCAAAAAAAATTTTGAAACATTTCTTAAAAATCTGAAAAATATTTTTTTCAAAAATTTTGGTACACAAAACTATTTATATTTTTTGGAAGCTTCTGTATAAAAAAAATAATTGAAATCGGTCATACCATTTTTAAGAAAATAATCATTTGGTTTTCCACCCAAAGAAAGTCTTTTATAGAATAAATTTTCAAATTTTTTTTTAAGAAAAGTTGTCGAGCCATTTTTGAGAACGGCAATTCCAGTAACGGAGAAGACAATCGGACGCTTGTAGTAAGGTTTTTCTTGTTAAGAAATTAATATTTTTTTATGGGGTTTTCACAGTTTTTACTCAAAATATCAGCAAAATTGTAAAAGTTGATGGAAAGTCTCTAAGCTTGGCACATAAATTAACTACCGTAAGGAGTATCAAAAAAAAATATTTTCAATAGTTTTGTATAACATTGACCCCATACAAAAATTTTATTAAATATCGTTGTTGTTGTGTGCATTTGCTGCTATTTTAAATGGAGTAACTGTTATTTTCAAAAATAAAAAAAAAATATTTGTAAACTCTAATGGTACTTAGCATATGTATTACACTTTTACCGGCACTTTGAGTAAAAGACTGTGAAAACACTATGTATTTTATATGAAAAATTTCAAGTGCTCACTAGCACGTGTAAACGTCAACCGATTTCAATGAAATTTAACACATAAGTTTTTTTAGTTACCTTGATCTATTTTAAGCATGGGGATCAAAGATATTCAGACTTGTTAAAAAAAAAGTGCCTATGAGTCGTTGAAATTTGTATAAGAAAGTGCAATTTTGTCTTCTCCATTACCCTTTTTTAGACCGTAAAACATGATTTAAAAATCTATAAAAATCCACCATAATACTTTCTCAAGTCTTGCTTTATATGCGGAATAATTTTACAAACTTAATATAGTTCACCATTTATACCAACATTTGTCATTTTTCGGTAACGGAGAAGACATGACATGTTTAGTCATTTCGAGGCGAATTAATATTTTTACAGCACTTCTATCAAGAAATTTCCGAATTTAAATAATGTATTGAAAACACTTATAAAAACCTAACTGCACATCGTCATTTGCATCTCAATTTATAGAGAACTGATAGCGGAAAAAATGCTGAAAAATGCCCAGGTACGGAAGATAAAGTATGAGCTTTTTCGATCACTTGCATATTTTACAACAACAAGTACAATTTTATATTTAAAGTTTTTTCGTTAAATCTAATATATACTCTAAATATTAGCATATTTAAATATATTTCTTTCCTTAATTTGAAATTGAGTTGCTTGGTTTCGAAATTTTTGAAATGGCCGAGAAAAATACGATTATGTAAAATTGCTAAAAAAAACTTGTATGGTTGGTACTGTTATTTTTGGTTCTAAAAAAAATGAAAAAAAACGTATGGGCATAATCACCAAAAAACTTTATAAACCAAGTTTTAAAAAAATCGATCGAGCCGTTTAGGCTGTAGACGAACAGACAGACAGACAGAATTGTGCCACCCACATTTTCCGTGTTCTCTATCATCGTTATATCACGTTTGATTGTTCTCTAAATTTTTTTCACGAACCCAAAACTTGCCCTTTAGTACCTATATCGCAAGTAAAAAAGCAATATCAGTATCAACGTCTTTTGTTTTTTTTCAGCAGATGAACGTTTAATATCAAAAGATTGTTTATTCAATATTTGAGGCCGAGGGGTGTAGTTTCAAAACTCTCCTATTCCAGTTTTGTTTTCAAAAATGAGTTAAGTATGAGGAAATGTTCTTTAGAAGGTCCTTCATCTACGTAATTAGGTAAAATTTATAAAACTTATTTTTTCCTAAACTTTTTTGTACTTGAAAAGTAGTGTTTCTTTCAAAATTACACTTTTCCACTCAATCTTTCAAATCAAAACTCATTTATTCCCTTAATCAAAATCAAATTCTGCACCAAAAATCTTCTTTTTCTTCAAGTTTCACATGTTGGAGCTGTTCAGATTTAAATATTCGATTGTTTCCGTTAATGTTGTCCTGCTGCCCTCTTTGAAACAGTTCTAATCTTTCTTTTTAATAGGTGTTCCTTAATTGTTTGACAAAGAAAATCCATGTGATTTTAAGGCATTGTGTCATTAATTAAATAGCTTTCATGAGGAACGTTAATTATATATAAGCTCTTGAATTCACCGCTTTAGATAGAAGAATTTTGTAGATATCTTCTTGTAGCCCATTATTATGGCTTTCCTTAATTGATTTTCATTTTATTTATTTTTAATGACTTCAATTACTGTTTAACTTTGCCAACTATGCTTTGTCATTAGTCTTTTTTTATGTTATTGTTAATTATGCAATCTATTAAGTTATATACAAAAATAATGAAGGATGTTATCCATAGCTATGTATCTGTTAGAAAATAAATTACTAAACACGTGTTTGGTTTTATATGATTTTTAACAAAGTTTATCTAACTAAACCCACAAACTTATTTTGAACTCAATGAAACTTTGGTTGAAAAAAAATCATTCTTTTAATATTTAGCGAAAATGAAAAGACATAAAGAAAGACCACAAAAAAGTTTTAATTAATCAATGAAGCTGGTTTGACATGCCGTTGGTGTCTTTTTTGCAGGTATTTGTTCCTTACTGATGGTGACATGTTTTACAAAATCTGATAATTTTAACAATTTTCTAGACAAAGTTTTTGTTCTGAACATCGTTTCTTTTTGCATTTGCCTTTCTCAGGCAGCCTAATGTTGAGAAAACTTTATTCTAGTCAATAAATTTTGTGTTGTCATTTTATCATCCGCCTCAGCAAGCTTAACTGAATTCTATTGTTTAGGCTAAAGGTTCATGAAAATGTCACCGTCAGGTATAGTAGTAAGAAAGTAAAAATAAATTTAAGAAGGAGCTTTCACATAAAAATTTCTTTTTTTTTTCGTGAAATCATGGTGTTCAGTATGAGATTTTGTCTACACTGTGAAAAATTAAGAGACAATTTTGATATGTTTTTCAACTTCCCATCGGAAATTATTGTAATTGGTCCTATTTGTCTTATCTCCAGATTTTGAGCTCTCTAGAATCGGAATTCAAATTTGTTTTAACTTTCAATCATGTTTTGAAAGTACCTACTCCAAATTTTATCGAAATTTGCTGTGCCATTCCAAGAAATTAAAAATCAAATTAATTTTTAATTTCATTATTTAAAATGGTTATAACTTGCTATATATTAATGGAAATTCATACAAATGTAGTTCAAGCTACGAAGTTTACATCAATTTACATTTAAAATTTGTGAATAAACTACAATAATATGAATTTACTACCACCAACTTTATGGGCTGGAGTTATAGTTATGTATTTTACGAGTGCCGTAGTTCTCGAAGCATTATGGTTAGTGCGTTGGACTGTCATGCCGAAGTTGTGGGTTCGATTCCCAGCCATGGCACTTAAAAACAGAATTGTTTTATCCGAGGTACTGACTCTTGCGAGGAACTGACAAATTCTCCAAGAGTATACTTGTCATGAATAAGTGCTTCTCATCTAGCCGTTCGGTTTCAGCAAAACACTGTAGGTCCCCTCCATTCCTGCCAACAACACGCAAACAGGAATGGTTGAGAGTAGTCACTAGGCCCTGGTTCTCCACGAGCTGTTGCGTCACCCAATTTATTTATTTTATTTATTTATTTTACGAAAGCCACCTCGATCTTTTTAGTAGTACTTAGGGCTTAGGTATAATCTGTATATTTTGATTTTCACAGATTTGTGTTAAATGGATGTAGTCAGATTAAATTGACCCATTAGTAGTTTTTTAAACAAATAACTTTAACTTAGCATTAAATGATGAAAATTGGCGTTACCTAATAAATTCGATGGCTTACCAGTTTCACTAGTCATTGATTAGATATGATCAGCTGTGAACAAACTGGCCCTGGTAAGTTCTTATATCATATTAATTGAAAAACTCTTTGCCATCATCTAGGAGTAGGTAATTCAGGTTGTTGTTGTTCATTCAAACATTTTCAACTGTCAATATTTCATTTTTCTGGCAGTTGCGTATTTTCATAGAAATAGAGTTCCTTTAGCTATCGATAAATTAAGCTTCACAAAGCGAACGTAACGTAAGGTGTTAGGTAATTTTTTGCAAAATCATTTAACTCTAGACCAAAAGGAGTCCTCAGTAAAATATTTAACAAGAAGCTAATACGTTTCACTGTTTTTTTATCAGTGTGAATGTTTAAGCTAACCCGTCACGTCAACGTTAACCCTTCAAGTCAACATTGAGATTGAGGTTAAGGTATATTAAATTGTCATAGCCAGGTAGTATCTCAAAAACAAATGTAAGTAGGAGTAAACTCATATTGGAAATTTAATGCACGCACGTGTGTTTGTGTAAATTCGTGGCCTTACCTACATAATATTTTCTACAAAATACTTCGCAATCTGAAGGTATTCAGCGCCACGTTTTCTTCCTTCTCTCCTTACTTGCGGGTTTCTTGATATTGTAAAGGCTTATAGCATAGCAACTGTGTTCTTTGGCTTATTGACTCGATTCATACAAAGAAATATTGTTGTACAAGTAGATTACAATGCCAATGATACTCGTAATATCTGCAGAATGGAGGCATTGGCGGCAATGGTTCTTCTTGTAGTTTCAATGAACTGAATTAATTAACACGAGTAAATAACAATACAATTCCAAGCAAACCCAAACATATTTCATCAAAGGCATAGGGAAAAAGTAAATATTGTAAGCCTCAAATGTTTGCATAGAAAAACCTCTTTCACACCAACAAAAGGATTCAAGTAGGAGGAAGTGTTTTTTATTGCAAAGGAGAAAAACAAAAAAAGTTAATATTTAAAGTACATAAGCCATACTCGAACACTCTAAAGAGATATTCAAAGTAAACAAAAATATCTGTGGATAGGGAAACAAAATGCAAATCCAAGCACTTCTCAACGATTTATGAATACCAATTTATTTTCTCTCATTTTTTTGTATAAAGTTCAATTCATTCAAAAAATAAAAAGATACTTCCTGTATACACTTTTAAATTATTATAAATGACATTCTGCAAAAACCGTATTTGCTAAGGGTAATGTAAACGTTTAGGTATGCTTTGGTGAATTCTGCAAAAAAAAATCTGTTACGACAAAATTTATTCCTAATCGAGAGAGATATAATCATTTTTATTTTAAGCTCAACAAAAAATAATGTCTTGATCGCAATAGAATAATTTATTCAAAGCAATTCGAAACAATTTTTTCCCACGCCCTCCTTACTAATGGTGAAATTGTGCATTAATGGAGAGAACCCATAACCATGTACTTACAATCGTGGAAATGAAAGTTCAAACAATATCGACAAAAGAAATGGGACTGCTATGGACTTTTGCAGGGGGCATTTTTTCAGAGAGAATTATTTAAGGACGCAGAAGGACAGCGTTAAACGTTTTTTTATTTAATTTTTCTATAAGTATCCTTGTTTGCCTGGAGCTTTGACTTGGATACGAAATTATGCGTAAATAAAGTAAATATGCAAACATTTACAAACACTTTGTTAGCCTAAGGTTCTTAACCATGAAAAAATGTCATTCAGAATAGCAATCTATCTGATCCGTGGTTGTGGTGGAGGGTAAATCAACGACGCATGTTGTTTTTTATTCTTATGAGTCTGCAAATTTTAAGAAAATATTTTCAACCAATGTCACTGGGTATAATCTACCACAAATTGAATACGATGGAAATAAGGTAAAACCTATGATGAGATATTTTTTTTTCTTACTATTTTTTCCTGGTTTAAACTGTCATTGAAAATAATTTTAAATTTAATTTTTGTGATAATTAAAAAAAAAATAAAGCCATTTTGATACATTTTTGTATGCAAAAGTTGGTGCGATCTTCTTCTAAAAATTAAACTATTTTACACTGGACAACTGTTAACAGTAGGTTTTCTTGGTTTTATTTTTCTCATTTTCACCCAAACACATAATTGTATTTTATATCCAAAAACTTACTTGCAAAAGAAAAGAAAATTCTTTAAAATTTAAAATTCGATATCTCAAAACTGGTTAAAAATATTGGTTCTTGAAATCTTATTTTTATATCTGGATATTAAATAAAACTTAAACTTTGCAAACGAAAAGTTTCACTTAAAATTTTTTTACAAATTTTGTAAAAATAGAATTCTTAGTCCAGGAAAATTAGACAAAAAAATGGCAAAACTTTGAAAAATTTTGACAAAGCTGAATTTTGTATTATCTAATTATTTATTAATCTAATTATCAAAATAAAATCCAAAATGGCTGCCCCTAGGAACTTCAGAATTCACCACAAATTTATTTAAATGATAACCATACCAGTTCTCCGAGTCCGAATATGATCTATCCAGCCAATAAGTTTTTGTTTTAGCTAAGCAACGTTTTGTTTTCTTAAACCTAAACTAGATTATATTTTTAAGTTCAAAAGAATCAATGCATGAGCTTGCTAGTTCCATGTTTTGCAAGCAATTTGAAAATCTCCGAAAAAATTGACAGTTAAATATTTTGGACGATAACTGCATCTTCTTTCTTCTAGTTTTATGTAGGTAGAGGAGTTATTGAAGTGTGTTTTCACGCATAAACTTACACTATGGCAGTGAACAGCAAAAACAAAATTGCAGTGAGATCGATAAAAACCGAACAATTTATTATTATCTTCTAAGTTCTAAGTATACTATGCACATATAATATGCATATACAATACAAACATAATTGCCAGTATTTCTGTTTAAATTCATATCATTCAAATGAAAATATTATTTCCATTTACTAAATAAGAGATGATTTTCATAGAGATTATCACAGTTGGAATATTTATCCCAGCTGGAAGGATTACAGATGAGCGCACTTTCAAAGAAATTATGCAAATTATTTTATAAGGAACTGATAAATATAGACAAGATTACATATTATCTTATTTCCGGAAAAAAAACAGTTCGGCATAGTTGGTATACTATTTCCCATTCCTATCAATACAAATGAAATATTTATAAGAATAAATGTATCAATGGACTTCTCCAAAAAAGGAGGAGAGACCTTAAGGAAACGATATACTTTTCGGTTGGCTATATTTAAACTCTATAAACACAAAACTATATATTCAATTTTTGCCTGTAAATTCAGAGAACAAACCTAAAACGCCCTTTTGAAGGTAAAAAGGTAGAATTTCAATTGGTTGTGTAAGGAGTTGATTGCAAACACGTGTCCCTAAAAGAATTTCATCTTTTAACTCTTCACGTTATAATAGAATTTTTATGAGACCTTAGACATAATAGAATTGTGTGATAGAATTAATTTAATTTAGTGGAATTTTGTGTCCTTTTTCATAGTTTTTTGAAGAGCAATACTTTTCATAAGAAAAGGCAAACATTTATAACATTAATGAGAAAAAAAACCCTTTAAAAATGTTTTCAAATGCAAAACTTAAATATATAGCTTGGTATAGGTACTAATTAGAAGGAATAGAAAGTGCTTCATCAAATAAGGGAATATTACCTACATAGAGTGGACTTCAAACTCGCACCATTATGTTAGCAGTACCTACAGCACTAAATCATTGTTCAAAGGTATACCATTGCTAACTGACATTTTCAAACCCATTTCAGACATTAATCTCGTGATGAATTTACGTGCTTATATAATGACAGGCAATAATTTCTGGGATAAAAATGACAAAAATAAAATATTATAAGATTTCATTTATTGTATCGATTTCCCATTTTTGTTGATTCAGCACAAATATGAAAAAAGGTAGAAAATATTAATCTTGTCATCGAAAGATGGAATTTAATTTGTTCTTCAAACAACAGCCAGAGCACCATGTTTTATAAGAACAATCAAGCTTGTCAGCTACAACGCCAACCTTGAACGTATTGTTTTAAATGTAAGAAATAAATAAATAAATAAATTGGGTGGCGCAACAGCTCGTGGAGAACCAGGGCCTAGTGACTTACAACTCACAACCATTCCTGTGTGCGTGTTTGTTGGCAGGAATGGAGGGGACCTACAGTTTTCCGCCGACTCCGAACGGCTAAATGAGAAGCACTTTTTCATGACAAGTATACTCTTGGAGGATTTGTCAGTTCCTCGCAAGAGGCAGTACCTCGAATAAAACATTTCTGTTTTTAGGTGGCACGGCTGGGAATCGAACCCACACCTTCGGCATGACAGTCCTACGCACTAACCATCATGCCACGAGGTACTTAAATGTAAGAAATAGAATATATTCAATTTTGTGCTAAAAGACAGATTTTCCAAATGTGAAAAGATACCTTCCAATGGTTGCCAAAAATAATAGAAAGCAACTCCTGAGATAGTTTAGTAATACTTGACAAAAAAATGAGGAATTCATAAGAAAAATGTGTAAGAGGCTAGACTTTGCATTTTATTGTTTTATTCTGTTGTATTCCCAGAAAAAATTTTAATTTTAATCGTGGAGAACCAAGACCTAATGACATACAACTGTCAACCATTCCTGTGTGCGTGTTGTTGACAGGAATGGAGGGGGCCTACAACGAAGGGATAGTTGAGAAGCACTTATTCATTACAAGTATACTCTTGGAGGATTTGTTAGTTCCTTGCAAGAGACAGAAAAAACATTTCCGTTCTTATGTGGCAGCAGCTGAGAACCCAGACCTTGGGCATGACAATTCAACGCACTAGCCATTATGCCAAGAGGTACTACAAAAAATCTCTTGCCATACTTGCATACATAATTATGTCCAACTCTCTGCAACTGGTGCCAAGCAAGATAGAGAGTGGCCACATTCATATATTTATTCTTATAGCCGCATCTTTGCAGTTTTACTGGCCTCTACATATATTTTTGAATGCCAGTTTTAGAAAGCAGGACCTATAGCCTATGAATTGTTTCAAATTTCAAGCTGAAAGTTAACTACTTACACACTTTTTCTCTCGAATAGATAAGAATTGAACAAATCAGCTCAAAAAATAGGGGCAATTCTAAGTTCAAAAATCTTTTGACCATTTTTTTTAATTAATTTTTTATTTTTTTATTTAGGTAGATATTTTTAGATTGCCCAGGAAAATGAGACTTTCACTTCGAAAAAATTCCGGCAAAGCTGAATTTCGGTGGAGAGCTTTGTTTTGAGGTCTTTATAGCATTTCCTAAAAAGTTCCGTAAATTTGGGAACGTTTTTCTCACAACCTGTTGATCCTACGAAAAAAAGTGTCATAATCTTTTTTGTGTAGAATCTTATGAGCAATAATATTAATTTATTAATTAAGAAAAAAAAACATGTTTGGTGAGATATTTACAAAAAACTGTTATTCACCCCTTTTACAGTACAAAATCAAAAGTGTTACTTTGACACTCTATAACTTCAAGATTAATATCTGTGCTGTTTGGGAGCAACATGATAGCTCCATTTTAAAATTTGCGTTTTACGTCCACTTTACATCAAGCTAGAAGCCAAACAGTTCCATCGTGAATTACTTGCACGATTTTCTCCGAGTCTATTGATTGTATGAAAAATGTTAATTTTGTTTGTACCTTCACATTTTTTAAAGAAACTGAAAATTTTAAGAGAAATTAAGAAAAAAATTTTAATTAAAAAAATTTTGCCCCGCCCCAAATTTGCCGAAATTTTAAGGAAACGCTTAAGACGTCAAAACCTCATATATTCTGTTCATACTTCAGAATTACCATAAACATTAGTTCGAAAAAAAATTACCTCCAGAAATAATTACAACCCCAAATTTGCCTTAAAAACGCATAATTTTTAAATTTTGGATGTGAATATGGTAAAAACACAATAAGACTGGACAAATACAATATTTTTCGACTCATTTGTTTTATCAGAATATTCAGTTTTTAATTTTTATAAATTTTTTTTTCTTTTAGTTTTAAATGATAATTTTTAATCTATATTTCGTAACTTCTTTGAAGAAAGTTGAGACGTTATCACACTTCTTTAATATTGACAGTTTTATTTTTGTATTATTTTGTGTTATTTTCATTGAAGAATAAATGTCACCAAAACAAATATCAAATGACTAATTTCAACCATCAACACTAATTTTTGTCTATTGCTTGTAACTATAATCTGAACTGTTCACTTTTTGAGATTTATATTAACATTATTTCATTTTTTGCTTTTTACAAGGATACAGCATGAATTTTACTTACGTAAAAGGTTTTCAAAAATCATAATTGTTTGGATATTGTGCATTTATTAATAAGTACTTTTAAACTTTATTCCGTCTACTAACTTCTTATCATTATATCTATATTCACTAGCATATTATTTTTTTTTCTAATAAATAAAAAACTTTTTCAACATCTGAAAAGATTTATAAGTTCAAAAGTCATACGCCAACTTCAGAATACAAATGACGATATAGAGACTTTATGAAAAGTTATTTTCTCATTGGCATTTCTGAAATCAAACTTTTTCGTTTAGCATCAAAGTTTATTCATATGGTAAATCACATAAATAATAAATTGAGAGAGTAACTTGATGCCTCATATATCACATAAAAAGATACCTACTTGTCTTACATCAAAATTTGTCTGGAAATTGAAAAATTTTAACCTTAATGATTTCCCTACGTATCCCTTGTTTAAAAAACAGATTTTTATTTTTCCACAAGTTAAGGATTTCTGTCTGTGTTGGCTCTAAAATTATTTAATAATTGCTTGAGGCTTCCTTACAGCTCTTTTACCTCGAAGCCATATTCATTTTAATATTTGATGTAGTGTTTTAAAGAACTCGAGAATAAATCAAAGGTTTTATTAAATCAGTCAATTATCTGATCTTTGAGAACTTTTTCTGAATAATAAAAGAAAAAGAATGTTTCACCTAAAATGGGCAAACAGAAAGTATAATAATTGTACGGCTTTGAATGTTTGCTGTTGAAATTTTGCTGTTAAGGATGAAAGAAGAATCAAGATTGAAACGAATATAATTATTATAATCTCTGCGTTTCCTAAGGGTGTTGTTTTCAAAACGCACTCTTCTCTGACAAAGAACCTTTTTATCCTTCCGCATAATTTTTGCATCGGTGAGTTTCTTGTCTTTATTCCTTAAATTGTTGAATGAATAAATAATTTTTTTCAAGTTTTGCATTAGAATTATTTACGCTAGATCAAAATTTTAAAATTGATATATAAAATGCAAATTAATTTCTTATATAAGAATATATTTACTTTGATTTTTATTGGGTAGTTAGTATATTCATAAACTAAACGAAAATATATTGTATACAAAATAAAAGTATACTCAATTTGTTACAAAAATGTTTTATCCGAGTTTTTTTCAGAGGCACAGAACTAATAAGCCTAAACAAAAAAGGAATTGTCATGGTTTTCAATTTTCTCTTAAGCAAGCACCGTCTGGTTTACAACGTTCAACTAAAAGTTAATAGCAACATTAAATAGTAAAAGAAAATTTACTACTTTATAACGTAAAATAAAAAAACAAAAATCAGTAAAATAAATGTTTTGTTTTTTTTTTTTAATAATTTTGAGTTTGGCTATAAATAAGAAAATACGCTGTAAGCTTTTAAAAATTTATTTCACACCGTCTTTTTTAAATAACTCTTTATACATTTTAAGTAACTGTTTTAGAAATGTATGCCTTCCGTCTAAAGGGGAGAGGGAAATACACTCCCCTCCTATATTAATTTTTTCTTAGAACATGTATTAAAATGTTTCCACAAAGTATTTGCTAGTTACTTGGAAACATGCCGTGTGCTTCTTACCATTGAAGAAACAGCTGTTCTCATATGAAAATAAACAGTATTTTATACCTGGGGGTCAACCCTACCACATAAAACAATAACCCAGAGACCATGATTCTTTACATTTATTTCTCTTTCGTTGGTGGACTATTGCGGGAAGATTAATGAAAAAAAAAAATTGTCAAATAAATAACAACTCAAAATTCTTCGGTTTGAAAACAAGAGAAATGATTTAAAAACAACGAAAAACAGCGCGTATACGCCACAGTGAACAAATGTGATTTCAATTTAACTTTTTATATCTTTCTATAGTTTGCGCAAGCAACTGATTATAATAATTATGACAACAACTAGTTGATAGTTATTATGAATCAAAGAATATGAATAAGTTCGAAGTAAGGGAATTGGGTTTTTGAATGGAATGAGCAGGGAAATATCATAAATTTAATGGCGGAAATCTAGGAGTCAAATCGCAGCTTACTTCACAAAACAAAAACAAAAATATTTTCCTAGTGGTATTTCTTTGTGACAAGAAATTATAAAAAGTGCCTCTCTTTTAGCTATTTGGAATCTGCAAAAATTGAAGGTCTCCTCCAACTATCAACACACACAGAGGAAATGGTTGAGAGTTACTATAAGTCCTGGTTCTTCATCACCAAATTTTTTTAAATTATTATTATCTTATAATCAAAGTTTTTTTTTGAATCAGACTTCTTTGAAATTATAGACTTTCTATTTAAATTACGTTTTCAAAATATTCATTGGGTGTATCATGTAACGAAAATTAAAGCTCACTTTAATATTAATGATATAGACAAATATCAGGTACTCACGTCGCCGCCTATTTAATTCTGCCTCTGTACATATCATCATGAATATCACAAAGGTTTGCTAAGTACTTTTTCCAAACGTGTCCTGAATTATTTCTTTATTTATCTGTTAGAAATATAGGACCTTATCAGCAGAGAGAAATGCTAGGATTTTATTCCGGAAAGATGCTTCATTATTTACTTTTTGGGATGTTCTTATGTTAACTCCCATATTAATGATCTGGTTGGTAATAGAGGTTTTTAAAAGCAACGTGTTCTCACGTAAGTTATATCCTTCGGGAAAGTAATTTAAAAAGAATAAACTCAGTTATTTGAGAAAAAACGATGTACATAAAATGTAGTATGTATATTTTTCAATACATAAATTTGAAAATAAAGATATGAAGAATATTTTCTTATAAAAAAACTGAGCATTCTTCTCTATAAAACTATTTACAGTAATTTGAAATAGTGAATTAATTTGGGAAAATTCATAATATCATGAGCAACATGTTTGTACTGTTACCATGAGTTAGCAAATACATATTATTTCTTTCTGGAAGAGTTCCAAATGGGAAGAGAACTTTAAAAATTACCAAAGTACAACTTAAAGGTAAATATAAGGCTTTTGTTTACAATACTCAAATTTTCAGCATTCTAATGACGATAATTAAGTAGACAAATCATATAAAATTTTAATAAGTGGTGTGGCAGTAAGTGGATTAAAATAGAGTAACTTTCTAAATCTTCTTATTAATGATAAAAATAATTTTGAAAAACATCACCGAAATAGAGAGTTAACAAGTCTATACTCAATGGGAAAAATGAATGTTATCAGTATTATTTATAATTTAAATTTAAATTAAAGTCACCGTTTCTGCAAGGGATTGTAATGAGAACTCTATGGACTGAGTGCGTTGATGTATACTAGTTGCGTTTTAATTTATCCATCGAATGAAATACACAATTAATATGTACTCAGTCAATACTTAAGTACATATATATTGTCAGTCCATATAAAATTTATCACGCATAAATACTGAATACAGGTGGTATGTTTCCACTACATCATATGTTTGAACCAGCAACCGTGAAATATGAATTCACTTCATTAGTATTTGAGACTTGCCATAGCTATCTATTCCCAAAAATATATTCATCATACAGAATGATATGTAATGAAAACAAGTAATTTGTATTGAGTCCATAAAATATGTACTGAGTAATGAGTACAGAGTAACTATCACAGATAACTGACATATATTTTCTATGAAAAGAGTCCACATAATTCTGCATTATGATAAATTTTTACGAAATGAATCCGCGAAATAGGCAACATTTTTGCCAATTTGCAATGTAACCTATACACGGTGACCATATTTTAGAAAGCTGAATAATGAACAAAAGAAAAAAGAAAAAAAATTCAACTCAATCTTCAATCATTTATTCCATTTAATAATATCCTCTGAGGAAAAATGGCTCAACTTAAAAAAGAATAAACATATTATAAGGCTCTAAACAATTCAGTCTTTGCTTTAAGCTTAGTTCGCTGCTGATGCGAAACGAAAGATCCCATAAAAAAATGACAACGAAATCACAACTGTAAATTTAGTTCTACTTTTCGTTCTGCAGTACGCTGTTCGATGAGCGAAGTTGATAGTTGTAGAGCAGATTATTTGGGGAAGTCTACACTCTTTTTTCAGACACTACTAATTACGCAGACCATAATTGTGTGCGAAAAAATGAAATTTGTGTTTTTTCGTGTTTTTTTTTTTTATTACAGCATGGCTGCTTGTAATTTTTTTGCATTTGCATGTTTTAATTTTCTGAATTTGTGCAGCTGTCAATGAATATTTTTCCGCTTCGTTTTCGCAAACATTTCGCTGTCTTGTTGGAGATCAACTAAAAATTTCGTTTCGCATCAGCATCGTATTAGGCTTTACATACAAACTTAAGACTAGTACGCTGCTAATGCGAAACGAAATTTTTAGTTGGTCTCCAACAAGACATGAAACAGCAAAAATAAACACGAAAAAACACAAAGTTTATTTTTTCGCACGCAATAAATGGTTTGGGTAATTAATTGTGTGCGAAAAAAGAGTGTAGACTTCTCCAAATAATCTGCTTCAATCATCAATTTCGCTCATTGAACAGCGTATTTCAGAACGAAAAGTAGAACTAAATTTTTAGTTTATGATTTCGTTGTGTCAATTTTGTATGGGATTTTTCGTTTCGCATCAGCAACGTACCTACTAGGCCTTAAGCCTAGTACGCTGCTGATGCGAAACGAAAAATCCCATACAAAAATGACACAACGAAATCATAAACTAAAAATTTAGTTCTACTTTTCGTTCTGCAGTACGCTGTTCGATGAACGAAATTGAAAATTGTTGCATACTTTTTGGAAAAGTCTACACTCTTTTTTCGCACACAATTAATTACCCAGGCCATTTATTGTGTGCGGAAAAATGACATTTGTGTGTATTTTGTTGTTTCTTTCACTACAGCGTGGCTGTCTGTGTTCTTTTTTTTTGTCAGTTGCATTGGTTTTGAATTTTTGAATTGGTGTAACTGTCAATGAATATTTTTTCGCTGCGTTTTCGTAAGCATTTCGTTGTGTTGTTGGAGACCAACTAAAAATTTCGTTTCGCATCAGCAGCGTACTAGGCTTTAGAAATAAAAAACTTAGGTCAAGAATTTATACTGGTTTTTCAATTCTTTATTAAATACACACTTCCTCCTGAGTAAGCTAAAATAATTTTCAATATGGAATTGCTTTTTTATAAATATTTTCAAATAAAACTTACAAAACTCAATTCTTCAGCGCAGACGCAGACGGCTGATGTGTTCATGAAATGAATAGTTTTTGACGGTGTCTACATAGTCTATTTACTGAAAGGCATATTTACGATATTACATGCATAATAAAGAGATAGGAAGTCTACCCTTCTCTTTTAAACGCATTTAAAATCGTAAATATTCCCTTCAGTAAAAAGACAATGTAGACACCGTCTTTGACTTGAACATGACAGACGATGCCAAAAGCGATAGTTCCCTAACTAAGGACACGTTAGCACCATCAGTTTCTTTCTTTTCTTTCTTTCATTGTGTGCGTTATTGTTTTTGAACAAAATTAAAGAAATACAGAACAAATAATGAACAACATACAGAACATTTATATGTTTTCGTGTACAAAATAATTAATAATGAACAACATCTTCAAATACAGAACAGTTCATTATTATAATGAACGGATGGTCACCGTACCTATACCACACTATATCCAATGAATACTGACAGTTTTGTACTGACTTTATAAATTTTTCGCTCAGTAAAGCTACGTCTCACACAAAAAAGCATTAATTTTAAAATTATTATGCAGTATATACAAGTTTAGGTATTTCAAATGTTAATTTTTTTGCAAAATTGTATATTTCTATAAACTTCTTATAAGCATTCCTGTTTGAAAAATGTAAAAACAAATGACTCCATGTAAAATAAAATAGCATACAAAAATGACCCTGAAAACTTTAAAAATACAACAGCCACTAGCTCCATAAGTATTACAATAGCACAGGTTCCCAAAAACTAAATTTGTGTTCTAATTCACTACCGTAAAGTTATAAATTTGACAATAGTCTCCATTTTCTACTCAAAGCAAACACTTTTCCAATAGAACATCAAGTAAAGCTCAAAAGTATTATCTGAAATTACTTTGCTTACATTAATTAATTAAGTTTTTGTAGGCTAAAAGTCTACTTTTGTCTACAAAAACTCAATTAACAAAAATATTATCATTAATTTTGTCTATTCTCAATTGTTTGCCAGCAGTTGAACACTTTTCTAGAAATATTTTGATTAACATATTATACTTATTATTAAATTTAAAAAAGCTGCAAATCCATGTCAATTTAAAAAATGTGCCATTTATTCAATTTATTACTGTCATAATTGTCGGCTTTATTCGAGTCTCACAGGATATTATAATAATTAATGACAATTTAATGAAATAATATTTTTGAGAAATGAGAAAAGCAATTTATCTTTAATTTGTCGAATGGTGTGATACATTGTCTGCTGGAATTCTCTGAAATCGTTCTCATTCATACGAAAACAGCTTTAAGGGTTTCGTATTGATATTTTATACGTACGAATTGGTGGTACATATATACTATACATATGTATGTACATACATACATATATCACACTGATGATTTAACTCTTCAGTAAACATAAATAAAAGAACCCTTATGAGTGATGTTTCGAAAATTATAAGTTCATGTTCGATTTTTATTTTATTTCTTCACAACATAAACTTTAATGATCCAATATTTTGTAAAATCCATCCTTCTTTTGTTTCCTTCTCCCTTAAGATAGTTAAGATTCACCGTTTTTGATTAAATTTGATTAATTAATCCAACTTACTCAGTAATTCAAAGTTTATGTAAGGAGGTGTTTCACTTTAATTCAATTTTCAGCAAAAGTAAAACTTAAAGAACATCATTGAATTGCTTTTCAAAATGAATTAACTTTTAAATTATATCAGACAAAGACGGAGTAGTATTCATTCAGCTTTTGAGGCGTTTCTATTACTCTGGCCGAAATTCCATCATTACTAAATCTTAAATTATAATGACTCATGCCTTGCGAGGAGTTTTCCTAATTTCCTTTTGTTTTGAGTTATTTAATGAGCTTACGATGTAATTATTACAAATTGTATGTAAAAGCATTAGAAACTCATTACTGAATGCCTCAAGTTATTTCACCTGTTTTTGTTTTGTCTGTGACTTGAAATAGATAAAAGGATTAGAGTGTGGCATACACTCATTTCCAATATTTTCCTATTTCAATAATGACATAAAATGCTTTTTTCTAAAAAAGTAGACTTCTGATGTGTTTTCATTTCAGTGCAAGAGGTGAAACGTTCTTCTGTTAAAATAATTCGTGATTGAATTAGTGATAAATTAATATTATCATTAATTAGTAATATGTTTATGTATTTGATGTTGTTTATCGCTGTAAGGAATCAAAATGAAATACTTTTCTATACAAAATTTGGGATAAGCTTAGGATTATCAGACTAAAAAAATCGTATAAACAATAGAATTTCTGGGAAAAGGACAAAGCCTTTGATATGATAGTGCCGAGCTTGATTACATCTCAAAAGACCAATTTGTTTTTACCATTTCTTAAATACGTCCTTGTCTTCTGTTGATTTGTTTTTTCTGTTTTTCTTCCTTGGTGTCATAATAGCTTTCAGACAACAAGAAACAATATGCGAAAACAACCAAGGTCAAAAAAATATCAAACAAATAAACACCAACTGACAGAAAACAACTTTGGGAGTGTAGTGGTATTGATGGGATGAACTAAATGAATATACGCAGAAAAGAACATGTGTAAAGCGTATATGTACATAATGTATTACAAAAATATAGACATTCCTGTTTGTTTTATGATCCATATAAGCCTTCAATAAGAAGGAGAACCTTGACAGGTCCTAAATGCTTTTCTCATTTCATTTCATAGGGATTGCTTATCCATTCACTTATTTTCTGTGTTCCGTCAAGAACGTTGCACAATATCTAAATGTCTAACTGTTCATTAGACAAAGGAGCCTGAAATTTTCTCTCATAGCTTACAGTGGTCATTGAGTAGAGTCAAGGCAAATATTACAAAAAGACCGCGAAATGAAAAAAAAACACAAATTTCAATTCAATAGAATTAGAATGCAAAATTTCTCTTTGCTTTTTAATAGTCACATGACAAACATAAAAATAAGCAGAATTTCGGGACCCACTTTTTCTTAGTATCAATTAAAGTAGGTAATGTAAGATTGCCGTTTTAGCAATCCTGAAAGCGCACTCAAGTTGTGTTTGTTTAAACAAAATATTTTTCTTAAACATTATGTATGTATTGTACCTTTTAGCACCTACATACATATGTAAATATATCGTAATTAAAAATTCATGAGTAAACAACAAGACTGCGTATTTCATTTTTTTGTTTTAATTTTTTCTTCCATAAATTCAAACGCTTGCTCATTTATTATTTCTAAAAAATACTAACGGCCAATTTCTTCACAGAGTCCTAATGTTAGTATCGGTACTAGTCCTAAAGTTAGTACTCAAATCAGTATATCTCAATTCTTCAAACACACAAGAATGAATAAATGAGAGATACTGATTTGAGTATCAACTTTAGGACTATTACCGGTATTATCGTGTGTACTCTGTGAAGAAATTGGCTGTATGAAATCGTCAATATTTGTATTACGTTGAAAGTTTAAGGATTTTTATATTTTATTAATTTTATTCAATATTATTGTTATCTCCTTAAGGCCAATTTGTTCACAGTTCATCATATTTAGTAATTGATTATTGCCACAGATAAATCATTGAATGTGTACCTTAACCAAAATTTTAGTCCATGCATCTACATATAGCTTGAGTTGCTTATCATCCAAACAACCAATTTTGGTGAGTTATAGCAATTTAATGAGATTCTGTAAAAGTCATAATTACAAATTTAACCCACTGCGAACAAACTGCCCCTTAATATCATAAATTTGTGTGTATGTATTGTACTTATATCATTCTTAAAGAAAATTATATCAAGTACATACACAAACTTGATGCAATCTTTTTGTGTCCACAAGTTACCTGAAGAAAGAAGATAATCAATTTGCTTCTACATCATCGCAGTATTTTATATATAATTTATTTATTTTTTCTCATCTAATGTCAGAGACAAATGATAAAAATACTCTCTATTTAAATCAATTTTTCCTTACCCTTAAAGAATACAATTCCAATTGAATACGTACGAAAATGCAAATCATTTTAAGAACGGATAATTGTTTTTTTCTGTTTTATTTTTTTTTTTTAAGAAAAAAACTACAGCACACAAAAATTTCAGCATCATGAAATAAATTTCCATTTTTCTGTTTTCTCGTGCTTATTTATAAGGTGAGGGAGTTTTTTTTCTAGGAACAAGGTGTTATGGCCTTAAGTAGTATGTCTGCTTATTTTATTGGGTGAGACTTGCAAATGTCTTGATTTTGTCCACCTTTTGAATCCATTCAAATTATTTTGTTTTAATTTTATTTTATTTACTTTTCCTTTCTTCAATTTTGTAACTTTTATTTTCTATTTTTTTTGTTCGACTAATTAATTTTTTAGTTTTCCTTATCTTCTTTTAATTTTTATTGTAATGCCAGGTTTTATTTGTCTTACTTCTTTTTCAGACAATCAGAGAACAAAAATAAACGGTAATGTCGTTTTCCTTTTGCCTCTAGGGATTTTGATCCAAAATTGCTAATTTTTCGTGGCAAATAGAACACACATTGGGATTGATTTTTTTTCGTGCTTGTGTGTGTAACATATCAAATTTGCCTTCATTTCGTTGATGTGACCAGTGATAGAATGCGTAGGGAAAAACTCCTAAGAGTAGGTATTTTATATAAGGATTCATGTGAATGTCGGTGTTCATGCCAGCTTCTCGTGAGGCGACTCATTCTGACGTCTCTTCTTTTTAACATTGAAAATGTTTATAGGGTCGTTTTGAGTAAATTATGGTGTTACTAAAATGAATAAAGTGAACAAGTGTGTATATGAGATGAACGCTGGCGTATAAGGGGGATAAGATCGAATTTTTGGTGGTGTTACCATTCATTTTGGAATGAACAAATATGTATAGAAGATGATTGCAGGCGGATAGGGAGGGTACGGTTGAATTTTTGGTTGGTGTTTCTAAAGTGAACAATATAAGTTTTAACTATACATATTACTATAATTATAAAATGCAAGAGCTAGTGCAGTCAGCACTCAGCAGTACATTGTGCTTCTAAAACTAAATCTAAGCTTTGGAAATTTTTTGAAAATGTTTATGATAGGAAAATAATGTAGAGGTGCAATATGACGTTTTTTAAAATATGGTTTTATGTGAAATGGTCGAACAAAAAAAGAAAACAAATGAGAAGTGCCAGAGTAATATTTTTTTTTGTTTATCGATGGTTAAGTTTAATATAACAATTTTGTACATACATATATTTTGCAATTCCAAAAAATCAACAAAGTGAGATATTATTGGTTGTAAGTTCAAAGTTCTAAAAAAGATGGCTCACAAATGCTACACATCAGAGTTAAGGCTGATTGTACTAAATTGTATAGTTTAAGAAAAATAATAAATAACAAATTGTTTCGTTTCAGGAAATTTTGATACCTAGTATTTTTTTATATTTTATATATTTTATATAATTTTTGTTGATCGATTTTTCGCAGTTATTATTTTTTATCTTTTAAATGGTTGCATTTAAAAATCTCAAATTCATACCGGAGATAGATTATATAGATTCACATATAACATGTAAAATTTGATTTTTTTAATCGTACCTAAGCCGAGATAATAACATATTTCTGTTCATTTACATATCACCTACTAACTCTTTAATCTGTGCACCTAGACAATTAGTTTTTGTTTTATTAGCAGCTTGAATAATTGACAATTATTTTGATATATCATACGTTGCTGTACGTTCTATATAAGCTTCACAAATCGAAAATACAATTAATTAAAAAGTGGTACTAAATCTTTAATCAATATTCCTAAAATTCATCGTCGTCGATTTGCATGTTTTTGTGCGGACAAACAGCCCAAATAAACAGAGCACAAAAATATAGTCCCATAGTTCATTGAAGATTTCTTTCTATCTCTGCCAGGGTTGCAAAAGTCGATAAGATTGTACTTTTTTCGATACACTCCACTTTGCTAAAGTACTCCACTTTTGCATTCAACGAAAAAGATAAAGTAAATTAAAAAGAAAATCATCTGACCTCACAAAATGTATACTGTGAACCGAGGCTGACATCGATATAACAGAAGAAATAAAAATGATTAATACAGTTTGTTCGAGAAAATGGCATCTACAAAATACCGGTTTCAACAATCTCGCAATTAAAAATCGAAAAAATTAAATTTATAAAATTTAAATCTCGCAAAATCGAAGGGTATTGCAACAAATTCCTACAGTTTTGTTATAAAAGTTTCGCATATGTAAGTATGTATGTACCTTATATGTTAATTAACATAAACAGCTAAGTTGTTTTTTAATTAATTGGATATAGAAATATTACATACGTTCATACAACAGCAAATGTGGACAAAATATTATCAAATCAAATCAAAAAGTACAGTTCGATACACTTTCCTTTTATATTTTGATACATTGCTGAAACACGATTTCATCCCTGATATCTGTCTAGTAGTTTATTATAAGAGACTGTTCATTTCAGTGTTCAGTGTTCGTTCAGTCTGTCTTCAGTTGCAAAGATGCCTTGTAGTTGGGAGGTCTGTTTGCGCTGCTTGCCGGTAAATATTTTTTTTATTAATAGTATAGAATGCGATGTGCGTGAAAGGTAAGTAGGATAGAATGCATGTGGGATGTTTAGTTTTCAGGTAGGTTCGTTAGGATATTTGTTGGGGGTTTTTTGTTTGTTTATTATTTTACTGTTGTGTTTTGTTTAGCTATGATTAGATGGATTAACGAAGAAAATGAAAAATATGAAATAAGAATACCTACAAGTGGGAATACAAATATAGGTCAATAAAATCACAAAACTAAAACATAAAAAAGTTATAATTTTTTAACTTCCCATTGGAAGTCATTGTAAATGGTCCGATTTGTCAAAATAAAAATTTTAACATATCTTCACGTTTCGCTCCCTAGAATCGGATTCCATTTTTGTAGAGAGATGTCTGTGTGTGTTCGTACGTTCCTTCGCTTTTTTTGTTCACCGTATCTCAAGGACGAATTAAGATATCGACTTCGGATGGATTTTATTGTATACACAGTAGTTTCATTACAAGCAGAAAGGACCTTTCAATAAATTCAAGAAGCAGTTCAAATTTCCTTAGTCTCAGATATCGCGAGAACAAATCGACTTCAGGTTAATTTTATTCTACGCAAATTGACGTAATAAGGAATTGATTAAAATATAGAAGTATATCAACTTATAGTTTTTTTTTAATAAAAAAATGTAGATGAAAATTGTTGAAAAAAGTTGTTTGGCTCGAATATCTTGACAACAAACAATGATATTGGCTTCGAGGTTATTTTATTTTATACGCTAGTTTATAGATACAAATTGATAAAATTTTAAAAAATATTGAATTAATAGTTTTTTTTAAGCGAAAAACTGCAAGCAATTCTACACACTAATTATTAAAAAATTGGTTTTTGCCTCAAAAATCTTGAGAACAGGTAATGACATGACATCGGGTTAATTTAAGTCCACACACTAGCTTAGAATTGATAATTGATAGGATTTATAAAAAAAATCAACAAAAAGTTTTTTTTTAAGTGAAAAAGAACTACAAGATAGGTACTTCACCAAAAATTGTGGAAAATATTTTTTCATCTCAAATATTTTGAGAACAAACAATGATATTGACTTCAGGCTAATTTTATTCTTTAAATGAGTTTGTAATAAATGATTGATAAAATTTGTAAAAATATTCAACAAATAATTATTTTTATCGAAAAAACTACAAGAAACTTAACAAAATTGTAGAAAATTTTTGTTCGTCCCAAATATCTTGAGAACAAACAATGATATTAGCTTTTGGGTATTTTTTTTCTATAAATAAGGATTTGTAAAAATATCCCATAACCAGTTTTTTAAGCAAAAAAACTACAAAAAACCTTACCAAAAAATGTTGAATTGTTTTTAGTCTCGAATATGTTAGGAACAAATAATCATATTGGTTTCGGGCTTCTATATATGTATGTACTAGATTATAATTGACAATCGGTAGGTTTTGTATAATAATTCAACAAACTGTTTTTTTTTTAATGCAAAAAAAAAAAAAAATACAAAAACTATACCAAAAATTGTTGAATACAAAAAAATAACATTGGACCTCTAGCTTCCGGGGCACCACAAATTGGAAGTTACTAGTGTGGGTCACAACCAGCCTCTTTTTGAAAATGCAATAAAGGACCGTATTGCAAGAGTCTCTTCAAAACAGACTGGTTGATTAGACTAAAAGTCAATTTATCGTTATTGCTAATTTGTATTAGTAAATATTTTCCTATTTGATAGAAATTTTAAGTCCATCAAGAATTTTTGGTTGACTTTTGTCTTGCCGAATTTTTTGGAAAAGACTCGTAATAAACCCCAAAATTAAAAAAAAAAAACTACAAAGGGCATAAGAAAAATAGAATTTTTCTGACACGTACCAAACAGCAGCGTTGAAAATTCGTTTGTAGGCATATATTTGAGGGAAAATCAAATATAAGTTAGCGTTGCCTACCACAATTAAACAGTTACACGAGTTAGGAAAAATCTATTCAAATACAGACCGAAATAAACAAGCAATAGGTGTAGAAATTTTTAATTTTTGTTTGGTGCTACCACAAAGCTAAATCAAAAAGAAAAAAGTAAGGTACCGCACGAAGTAAATGAAAAATATAAGATTAGAAGACAAGCGGGAAAATAATTTATGTGGGTCAATAAAATAACAAAAAGAAAACACCTCTTTTGTATATTTGAAAATGAAACAAAATAAAAAAAACTACCGTGGGAATAAGAGAAGACAAATTTTGGGGAGAGGTAACAACTACCAACATTAAATATTTGTTTTTTGGAAAATATAATTTTATTTAGTGTTACAAAAAACGTGATTTTGGAAAACGAAAAACGAATACAGGACGAAATAGGAAAAAAAAGTAGTTATACATATGCTAACATCATTTTGCGCTTAGGGAAGAATCAAAATTTGGTTGAAGATAAAACGGAGGGAAAATTAAATGTATGTATTAAGCAATTAAGAGCTCCGATTTTTGTTGGATTAACGGCTTAAAAATTATCCTTCCTTAATTATTTTTAAAGCTGAAGAAAAAAAAACAATTTGGTGTAACTAAGCGCAAGTAAAGATGGAAGTGCGAATAAAGTTTGTTTAACAAATTTTTAGTTTTCTTAGTTCAATATAATGTTTGGATTGGTCTTCATAAAAAAGATGAACTAAATTGATATGTATGTATAAATTGGTAAAGATAAAATTTAAAAGAGAAAAAAGATTGTATAAATTATAAAGATTAAGGATTTATCTAGCATTAGCAAGTCATTTTCAATGTCCCCATCGTTACTCAAGGAGTGAAATCTGTAAATTTTATTTCACTCTCATTTCTTGGAAAGAATGGCCCAGTGAGGCAGAAATTTTTAATTTTTTTGAAAAATTTTGCCTAACCTCACCATCTTCTTTTTTCACTAAATAGGAATGAGATAAAAGAGAGAGTAGTCAAAATGAGTCACCTCACGTGAAGCTGGTATAAACACCGTCAATAGTTTAAGAGATTTTGAAAGAAAACTTCAAAAAATCGCCAACCATTTTTAACTCGTATGAAAGCAAACGTGAACGAAATAAAAAGAAATAATTCGCAATTATGAGTGCGTCATATAATTTGCTTGCTTGGGTTTTCGTATGACAATTTCAGTGAATGAAAGTTTTACCTTAACATAATCAAAAATGAAAAACCATTTAGGGATTTTTTTTAATCTTTAGTGGATATTTTATTTTTTCCATATATTAACACTGCACTTATTTCAATATTTTTGATAACAAAAAAACCTTCAAAGTTATCACTTTCTTTGGACGAAATGTTTGTTAAATGCAATTCAATGCAAGCGGGTTTTGTGAATCCAGCCATTTGGTAATTTAAAGACACTTATTATCCCTCCGTAGTAGGTATTAGGCATCCCTGAAGGCGTTTGGTAGCCGCCATGCAAAAAAAAAAACTTTTGGACGACTTCACGGGGAAAATTCTTTTTCTACCAAGAGTCCAGTGCACCAAACACATTAATCACATCACACCCGATCAAAAGCACATTAAATTGTTCCAAATATAATAATTATTTGAATAATTGTATGATTTTATTTATCGCACTAAAAATTTACAAAATTCCGAATTTGAAAATAAACAAATCCAATGACAAATCTAATGAAGTGAAGTATCGACAATTGTCACTTTACTTTGGTGTGTGTGCAAGTGCGTGTGAATCCCTCTTAAAACAGGGATTGCAGAGATTGATCCCTGACACACAGAAATCGATTTTTTTTGGTCAAAAGGAAAGCGAAAACCTGACAGGGATCAAATAGAGATCAAAAAAATCGATTTTTTTGGTCAAAAGGAAAACCACATAAAAATTGTTAAATTGACAATCGCTCACTTTAATAATACGACCATGGCTATCAACATTGAAAATAAGTTTCCTGTTTATATGACAACCATGGTTGTCAACATTGAAAATCGTTTTATTCAACTTTACAGCCATTTGTCAATGTGACAGTTGCCAATTGACTAATATCACCGCCAATATGATAATAATTAAGAAGTAAAAATATGTTTTCTGGAAATTAAGATTCAAATTTAAAAGAAAGTAGTTAAGTCATGATCACATTAAATATTGAAACAAATCAAAAAGAGTTTTAAAATACGAAATTTTCTAAAAATAAAATATGAATATTTTATAGAATAACACCTTGTATAAAATTCCATCATAAATTCACTGACTCAATAAATAAAAATTACCCCATAAATAATAGGTATCTGAGTTGAATGACATAAATCACTGAAAGCTTTTCGAATGAGAGATTTTCTATTACCAGTTAATAGATCAATAATTCGTTTGTCTTAAATTTAAATATATTTTCTTCTACAATGGCTGGAAGAAAATCATTGAAAGTAATAAAAATTTTACAATGTGAAAATAAAACTGATTGCAAAAACAAAAGGACGAGTATAAAAATATCTGCCTAACATAAATATAGAAAATTCTTCCATTTAAGTATATGTAAATTTCTTTAAAAAACAAAGCAAATTAAAAAAAAAGGAAAGGAGAAAGGTTTCTTTGCTTTTATTTTCATTCTTTTTTTTGTGAAAATTAAGGTATGGAAAGTTTGTCCTTAAAGTGTGGAAATTTTACATTATTATGGAAACATTGTAAACTTAATCATCAATTAAAAAGAAAAAACTTCAGGCACTAAATTCCTTGATTAAAAAAGTTCCTTTTGGTTTTCCATAAAAAATACTCACCAAACTTTCTTTAAATTACATTTTTTGTGGAAATATTAATTTTATACTGAAAGTACGAAAGAAAAATTACATTTAAAGTCATTAAAGAGCTTTAGGCGGGAATGGACGAACTTATGGTCTTAGAGTGTCAGTTTTCATGACTGACAGCCACTTCAACCAGGCGGGAACCTACTAAAAATTAACTATTGGAAATTTCTCAAAAGCCAAACCGCTTTAAATAAAATGTTCTTCAAACTCAATAGTGAGATGGGGTTAAGGTACACTTGCGAGTAAAAATACGGAATTCCTATTTTGTTTTTTAAGTACAACAAGTCCTTATGCTTAAATGATTATGGTTGCATTTTAAAAGTTGAACTTTCAATTTTAAGTTCAGGGTAGAAACATAAAAATCCATTGAATAATTTTCGTACTATGTGTAATAGTTTTGAAAACTATAAATTATACTAATGAAAGTTTGCACGAAAAGGATACACTTATGTTTAATAAACGTGCCCAATATGAGTTTGTGTTTATTGGTGTGATTTAAGTAGTAAATTCAGAAATATGGTTTCATTGGTGTCCTTATCTTGAACAAAATTAATATCGAGCTCGTAGAAGCGTCAAAGCAAACTAGAGAGTCTGTGCTAAGGCCAAGAACTGGACGTCCGTGGTGTACCACTGAGAAAGAAATCATCATTTGACTGGGATTCACGTCCAACAACTTCTCAGGCTAGTAAGAGGAACCTTCTTTAGTGAATAAACAGTTTGGAGACAATTTAAGAAAGCTGGCCTTACCCCGAAACGTCACGTCGTGCCACAGGTCCAAAATTGGCTACAATTCACCGACAAGCTCGACTTCATTTACTCACGCACACTACGGTTGAGGAGTTGATCAATCGAGGCAACTTATGTATGTTCACTAGGAAAATGCTTAGATTGGACATAGTCTTGTTTTTATTGTAAATAGTTTTGAAATAAAAAATAATTTTCGAATTAAAAAAATTATTATATATAAATTATTTTTTAAAAAATATTTGTAGCCTATTGAATAGACCGGAAATGAGAGGTTTAAAGGAACAATTACGTGCAAGGGTTTTTATTATTGAATATGTTTGTTTGGCCCATAAGCATGCTTAAAACCAAAAATGTTACTGAATTCACCCATGCGTTTCAGAGAGAATGGTCACACTGGCCACTTTTCAGTATTTTTGGTATAACTCGAAAACTAAGTGGAACTTGACAATTTTACATATCATACTTTTTGTTCAAAATTAAATTTTCTATTGGAATGGATAGCTCAAAATATTTTACGAAAAAATTTAAGCAGGAAAAGTTAACAAAAACCAACTTTAAAAAATTCAAAAAATCAAGGATATCTAAATTTTTTTAATAAATTGTGCATAACTTTTTTTGAAGCAAAGATAGGGTCAAGACATGCACAGACAAAACAAAGTAGAGACTAAAGGCCTTAATATGGCATGTTCAAAAATTAATATTTGTTCAAAATTGACAGAGATATTCCCATTCAAACCTTATCATTTCTTATAAATTTTCTCAGTTTTGGCCCGAAAGTCCCTTTTTCGGTACAATATGGCAAATTTCACTTTCGTAAAAAATTTCGAGATCAAAATGTTGATATTATATGACATTAGAACTATAGAGAATTTATAAAAAGGATGTAAGTTCGCAATTTCGTTTTTCAGATCTTTTTAAATGCGTTCAGACCTACAGACCGAACGGCTGGTCTGATTAACATAAGATTTGGTATTAGGTGCTAGGAACGTTAAATTTGTCATAAAGTACCAAAAAAGGCTTTCGGGCAAAAACTGCGGAAAATGATAAGAAATGGTAAAGTTTGAATGGCTATATTCTCTGTCAATTTTTAAATAATATAGCTTTTTTAACATGTCATATTTAAGCCGTAAGACTCCAGTTTACTTTGTTCATGAATGTCTTGAGCGTATCTTTGCTCCGAAAAAAGTTATGCGCAATTTAGAAAAAAAATTTTAAATCTTTGATTTTTCGATTTTTGTTTATGTTGGTTTTTGTTTACTTTTCCTGCTTAAATTTTTTAAGAAATTTTTCAAACTATCCATTTCGATAGAAAATTTAATTTTGAACAAAAAGGACTATATGTAAAATATTCAAATTTGGCTTAGTGCTCGAGTTATACCAAAAATACTGAAAAGTGGCCAGTGTGACCATTCTGTCAGAAAAGCATGGGTGAATTTAGTAGCATTTTCGGTTTTAAGCATGCTTTTGGGCCAAACAAACATATTCAATAATAAAAACCCTTGCACGTAATTGTTCCCTTTCAAAAGGTCTATTCAATAGGCTATAGCAATACAAACTAGATTTAAAAAGAACATTAGAGAGTGGAGATTCGTGGCTTTAAGAAAAGCTAGAGCATGGCATTGTTAGTGTTCCCATTGTTTCTTAATAATTTTTTTCTATTTTGGGTAAACTAAAAAAAAAACTACCCCTCCCGCCTGAACGGGGGAAAATAGACCGAGGAAGGATCTGTTATGATTTAGGCAGGTATTTCAATTGAAGACAAAGCGAGCTGGTTTTTGTGGCTGGCGGTGATCGTACAGGAGGCTTTACTTCAGATCGGTACATCTACGATATTCTGGTGGATCACATCGATTCTTACACTGGGTTTATTGACGAAGAATTCGTTCTAATGCAAGCTTTAACGCTCCATGAAGGAAGTTAGTTGCCACAATGAGTTGGTGGGCGCTAAGTCCAGACTTTGACCTTATCGAGTATTTGTGGGATGAGCTTTTACGAAGGGCTAGGGCCAGAAATGAAGCTCCCGAAATAGTAAATGGAATTAAAGCAGCACTGGTAGATGTATGTTAAGATAAGATACAGTGAAAAAAGTCATCAACCATCAAGTCAATGAAGAATTGTTAAGAAGCTGTAAAAAGAGCACCGGGAGGCAATATAAAATACTAAACCAGTAAATTGCACTTGATTTTGTCTTAAATGCTGAATTCTCCAGCTATTCTCTGTTTCAATTTCACTCAGTTTTTCCTTGTATGTTTCAACTTTTACGATTACCCCCTAAACTCCTTAAGTGATTGATATGGTTTAGGTCTTGATCTAAAGCTAATGATTTAAGCTTTTTAACAATATCATAAAATTTTTTGCACCTCAAATTCGTCCATAGCTATTTTTGTTTTTTTTATAAATCAAGATGGTGATTGATTACGTTTTTTTTCTCAAGAGTGTAGTTAATGGTTGCTTTGTTTTTTGGCTTAGAAAAATAAGGTGCTTTAAGATTTAAGCCAGATTTACATCGATAAAGTCTCGATACGATACAATATTCTAACACAATAAACAATGAGTATTTTCACATCATCGATTCCTGATACGATTTCAATCCTTTCATTGATTGTTATGTAAAAATATTTTATTATAGCGAGAGTGTATCGGTATCGGCACATTAGTGTGGATCTGGCTTTCCTTACAATAAATCGTCATTTCAAATAAAACTGCTAAGATGAGGTTTAATCGTTTTGAAAATTTAAATTTATATTTAACCCTAATATGCATGATCTTTTTAATTAATAAAATAATGATAAAAATCATGGAATGATATCTATATATTAATGCGCTTAGGAAATCGTATGAAATTCTTTCGGTACACTTTTCTCCGTAAATACTTAACGGAAATGCATGAACTATACAACGTTGAAAAGGTTTTGTCCCACAGATGTGCAGAATCTAAAAATGATGTTTCTATGTAGCCATTGAGGTAAGTAACGGCTATTTTTTAATTTTTAGCATTAATGAATTGTATCTTTTTATTCGTTGGGCGAAGAAGTATGAAATTTTGGTAGATGATGGCAATTAATGATTGGGATTTTTGGTGAAAAAATGGAATTTCTTAAATTCAATTATTTGCAAAAAATTGCAACATCATATATATTTGAAAAAAAATTCACTACATAGAATACTTAGCTTAAAACGCAAACGATAAGTCAATTTTTTATTTGTTCAAGTTTTTCAAAAGTAAAATTGGTTTTCATCTGGCTTAAAGCTACACTTTAAAGGTAAATACTTGCAATATTGATTTTAAACTGCATTTACATATTTATTTTCTGTGTTAGAATTAGAATAGAACAGGTCAAGATTGGGCTAAGAATTATCAGTAAGGACTTTTTGAACTTCTGCGGACGGATAAAAAAAAACAACAAAAATAATTTGTATGGTATGTAAAAAAGTGCAATATGAAATTAATGAAATTTAATTTTGAAGATTTGCACACAGTATTTTGTAATAAATGTTTGCAGTTCCAACAATTGGTTTGGTATTTTTTTATTTTCGAAAAGAAATTTGAGTACCTATGTACATGTATATCGTGGACCGTGATTTAACAAAGAATTTGAAGTGAAGAATTTTTGAACATAGTGCGGATGGATTAAAAAAATAATTTTGGTAAAAGTGCAGTATAAAATCGACGATCTGGACATACAATTTTGAATATGTTTTTTTTCTGTATAGAATAACACGGATTGGGATTGCAATAAGAATTTTTAGTTATTAAAGAATTCTTGAATTTTTTGCGGAAGGATCAAACAAAAAGAAATCAAAAACGAAAAAGGAATTTCAGTAGGTAGGTACAACATGTCGTTTTATTAAAATATTAATTAAAAATTAAAATAGCTTATTTAAGTTTTAATTACAATCAGTATACAAAATAGCTATGTATGAACATTTGAATGCAGCAGAATTAATTTTCAAAATTTTCTTAGCGCAATGGTGCAAATGGTGAGTAAAATTGTATGTTTTATTTGTAGTTATTGTTGCTTTGGTAATAATAATAAACTTAACTATTGGAATTATGTGTGCATGTAGCTGGTGAATGTAGATGACGGTTATTTGAATCAATTTTAATATTTTTGGGTGGTGGCAATATGTAGTTGGGTGTAGAAGTTTGAAACTTTGATAAATGATGAATGTTGCTGATTTGGATATTAATGATAATTTGAAATTTTTAACTTATAGTAAAGCTGAGAAAGCTTTAATTTGGCAGCGCTAAATGTTATCAACTCAAGTCTTTTGAGTGGTTCATTGATTGATTTTGCTCTTGCTAAGAGACTAATGGCATTTTTCTTTTTTGGCTCTGAGCATAGGCTGAGCGATCAGAGCAGAGCTCCGAGCAGACTATGATGAGATTCCTCAGATTTAATTATGAAACACACTTGAGAATTGAACCGTCATTTCATAGGTGTCTTTGATGGTAACGTGAATAAGAAAAAAATCAAAAAAATTATATTTGTTCCTAAACAACACAAAAACTAAAACTCAAAATTATTTTTTTACTGAATTTGATGGGTGACTGCCCAGGGAAATCCATTTTTAAATATGTATCACTAAAAAATAAGTGAAGTTGGCTTCGCTCAGCGTTTCGATTCGCTCGGTCATTTAATCCTGAGCTTATTGAGCAAGCTCTGAGCTAGCTCCGATGGAAAAAAGAAACACATTTTTTATGCTCTGATATGTCTGAGCTAAAAAAGAAACATAGAATTTTTGTTTGACAGTTCCGTGATCTGCTGTGAGCTAAAAAAGAAAAACGCCATAAATTGAATAAATTGAAGATTTTTTGTTTAGAATGTCAAACGTTAGTGTACGTTCTATTCAAGCGCTTCAATTTAATTCTTAAAGGGCCCTGGAGACGCTCGAACATGGTGCGAGTGAACATAGTTCGACTAAACTCCACAGACACAGAAACCAAACTACTCGAACTTCATTATTCTTACGACTTATATGTCATTCACAATATTGACTGTCACATTTACTTTATTTTTATTCAGGTTTTTTGAAATTTTTCTTTTTATTTTTTAATATTGAACTCAAAATTAAACCGAAATGTTCGAGTAAACATACGAAACCGGTCCGCAAACAGTCGAATCTGGTACGACAAACTACTAGCCCCGCCCTCGAACATTGAAAATTTTCAAACTCCTTTTGATTTTGGTGAGACCAAATTTATGTTTAGTGACACCAAATAATTGGTACTCGAACCAGCCCGCAGACAAGTAAAATCAACTCGAACATAGTACTCGAACCATGTTCACTCGCACCAAGTTCGAGCGTCTCCAGAGCCCTTAAGACAGACTTAAGAAAACAAAATGATTCTAAATTGCCTGCTTGGTTCCAAAAATTACTGAAACAATCCATCTTTGTAAACTTAACTTATTATAAGCTGAATGCTTGGGTTTTAACTAACAGTCGCGGTTAATCCTTTTAAATAAATATAAAAGGTAATTTTTAACTAAGAAATTCTACCTTTGCATTACTTATCAATATATGTATGTATTAAAATAATATAGATTTTAAATGGTCGAATTTCGACCACTGGGCGGATACTAGTATATATAAACATAAGAAGATAAAAATCCTCAGACCCAACCTCATGTTCGAATATAGTGAGGTTTTGTCTCTTAATTGATTGTTAAGAAAACTTAGCAGTTCGGATCAGCAGGAAATTGTAAGTCCCCTCTTTTCGTGTCATCTCACAACACGCACACACGAATGATTATAAATGATTATGGTTATAATTCAAATCTTGAATATGTTTTGTTAATACAAAACCAAAATAGTGTATACATATATAACAATTAGAAACTATGTTCAAGGAAATATACCACAACGTCTCCCCATCTTAACTTCACATGTTGGGTAAGCTGGATTGAAAATAAATTTGAGTTAATTCTGCCTTAAATGTTTTACTATCTTAAAACATAGAAAAATAACAAGAAGTCATATTTAAAGTAAAAACTTAAAGACCATTATAAAAACTGGATCCTTTTAATAAAACTATATGAAAGGAATAACGTACTTTGCTTCCCCTCTAGTTCAAACAAGGAGACAAAATTTCTAACTTGACAAGTGTGGCTTAATTTTCTTGTAAATATATTGTTAAAAAATACTTTGTGGCTAGAGGTTGAAGAGATTAAGAACATTTTTGTATTGAGGTTTAGTTATTTTGCTGACAAGTGAAAATTCTGTGGTAATCAAATTAAAATTTAACTTTGACAAAAAATATTGCAAACTTTTAATTATTTTAAAAAGAATCTACTAAGTGACTGAGGTTTTAACAAGAATGCTATGTCATTGGATAAGAAGAGAATGAAGCACTTTTAAATTGGGTTATATGTGTGTTTGTATGTACATTCATCATTGTATGTATATTGCATGTAAAATAATTTATCAATCGAAAAAAAAATATATTTATTATTTCAAAGAACGGAAACAATTAAATACGTTCAGATACTTTATATATTTTATAGCATGAAGATATTTACCAAGGTAAATTTGTATTTATTTGCATTTCTACGAAAACTGTTAAAAGGCAAAAACAAATTTAAAACAAAGGCAAATAAAATCCACTGTGAGATTTCCTTAATTCGCAACTTTTAAACAAAACTGAAATATGATAATAAATGACAAGATAGCCGCATTCACTTGGGAAATTTCCAAGAAAAGTTTTGTTATTCCAATACCTACAAAAAATACTCAGCCATCTACAAATTCTTCAACTTCAACTAAAGGAGTAAATTTTTTTTGTGAGAAAAAAGGGTCATTCAGAAAAATTGATACAGAGACAATTCAAAGTTGTTGTATATCCTAAGGGACGATGACCATTAAACAAATAAAATTTATCTACATTTCTACTTTTTATCCCTAATGGCAATCTCTTTAATTTTTCGATCGATATTATTTATCAAAAGTAAATCCTTCTTATTTCAAGGGAATATAAAGTCAATGAGACATACATAATGCTTAGTGAATCAATTTATTTAGTAAAGTTATCTAAGGATTTAAAGTCCTCCTACCAGACTTTTTTCTATTTTAAAGTTTTTTTTTTTTTAATAAATGTGATTTGTTAAACATTTGAAGGACTTCAGTGTACATTTTTTGTTTCTCAATGACAGTGCAAAAGTAAGACCAAAAACTTTAATTCAATTAAACAAGTAAAAAAACGAAAAGCAAACAGAAATGTTATTGTTAAATTATCTACACAGCTGCTTTATTATTATATTCGTTTTTCGTTTCTTGAGAAACCACACGATACCGAATTAATGTGAGGAAATCAAAGTGAAAGGTCTTCTTTAAGATTTTGTTTTATTTTATTTTTCGATGTTAAGTTGAAATACTTTATTTCATAACGTTCAAGTTTAACGTGACATGGTATCATTTGATATAGATGGGAAGAATAAAGTGTAATGGGAAATTTTTTTTATGATTACCTTCAAAAATTTAAATAGAAAAGCCTATAAAAAGATCGCAATCAAATTTATTAAAAAAAGAAATTTGAATGGCTGAATGTTCGGTGAACTCATATAAAAAAAGTACGTATACACCACCGTTACCCACAAATGTGTCACAAAATTTAAAATAAATAAACGTTTAAGAGGAAAGTTGAAAGCACTCACATATTTGATTTACTTTTATGATGCTCAAAGGTTCAAAGCTAAATCTTACAAAATATATTTTTGAAGAAAATAAGAAGAAATTTTTTCTGAAATTTAATTTAATTGCTAAATTTGCTTTAATTGTTATATCTGTCTTGATTACCAAAAGTTAAGGTTTTTTATTTCATGCAGACAGATTCAATTGGACTAACTATCAGCATAGCTTATCTTACTCTAGGATCTATTTCTTTTTTTAATCATATGCTAAATTGATATGACTTTCGAAGAAAAGGAAATTGTAAACATAAATGGGGACATTTTACTGAAGATAAGTAGGATAAAGTCAACGTATTTTTCTTACAAATGGAATACTTTTTAACCATTTTATGAACATCACTATATATATCCTAAAATATCTGCTCGTTTTCGTGCAAATAATAATCTTCTTCGAGAAGATGTAACGTGATGATGAATTTGAAGTAGACGAACATCAAAAATGATTACATGGCCAGTTCATTTGAAACAAAAATGGGCTTAAATACATTTAATAAGACTGAATTTTGGGGCTGTTTCGATTTTACTTTTTAAAAAACCCTCTGAACAAAATTGGCATTTGATTTGAAAAAAATTAAGATAGTTTATGTTTTTCTTTAACAGACGATAAAGTTTTGACAGAAAGTGGGCCCGGTCAAACTGGCTGAAATGTAGGTATGTTGTTGGTTGTGTGTTAGTGACCAAAAATTCCCATAGAATTTGGGTCTGAAAAACATTCCTTTCCCAGTTATAACGGTTTTAATGGGGGCTCTTAGTGATGGCTGCTAAGCAATACACTCAACTGATGTGCAATAAAAACAGCTGAAAGTTTATAGGCAAAATGAATCGAATGGCTTCAAGATGTTATCTTCTAATATTTTTGACATGTCCCCCCTTCACTTCCACCCCCTTCCCCATATTTACTTACGGGGAAATTCCCAGATTTGGGACTGGAAGAGAGGAGTTATGTGTACGTGTGTGTGTATTTGAGTGTGAGTATGTGTGTGTATGTTCGTGTGTATACATATGTGTGTGTATGTATATATAAGCTATAGTGTTCCATAGGATCTTCACCATTACTTACACTTACATACACTTTCTTCCGGTGGTCAGTGTCCTGCATCAATGATATTTTCAGGTGATGCATTGCTGGGATATTGAATATCCTAGTAACAAATGCTTCCAGAAGAACGCATTATAAGTTTACGCTACAAATGATCGTATACTTTTAATATAACACCATAAATGTGTATAAATAGTTACTTAATTTAAGCACTTTACATGTACAATTTAAATATGTGAAAGGTTAATTGTATAAAATTTGGTCGCTACGAACAGCGAAATTTTCACTCAGAGACAAAAAAAAATCCACATTGTTATATGTTTTCTAGTGACTTTTTGAGTAAGAATTTAAGAAATAAATTAATGTTAACGGTTTAAAACACATTCAAATTTTTATACAGAATAAATAAATTGCTGGAATTTAAAGTTTTCATACCATTGGAAAATCTTGTAGCAATAGAAAAATGTAAGTTTTATAAATAAATTCAAATTTTTGTTGGATTTGGCTATTATCTTTTGAGTTGGTGGTTTTAAAAATCAAATAAGAAATTCAAATCACAAAGAAAACAGTTTATTTTAATTTTTCCCAAACGAAAAAAAAAGATATATTTTTGTTTGCGTTACTAATTAGTGAATAATTATTAAGTATGGTTTCCGTTACTATCCAAACTCATTTTTTTGGAAAGCACACCCCCTGAAACAAAAGTCTATGCCACCGCACCAACCCGTGCTGGTCATACTTTTCCCACATAAATTTGTATGGATATTTCACATTTGATTTTTTTTCTCTTGAACTATGATTGATTAATAAATCATTGAAAAAAACATAATAATTTTGTAAGAAAACCATATCAAAAGAAATTATGAAAACAAATTATCAATAATTTATTTCGATTTTTCAAATTGTTAAATATTTAAATTTTTTTCTTATTAATATTTATTTATTTTTTCTTAGTTGTTGAACAATATCTTCCTCATGCAGGTACTGTTGTTTGAAATATAATTAATCCCTGGATTAATAGAAACTACTCTTAGTAGTTTCTGAGAAATTGAAATTAACTATTGATTATTTGTTTTCATAATTTTTTTACATGGTTTAAAAAAGAAAATAACTTTGATAATAATTAATGTAAAAAACAAAAAACTGTTGAAGATCGAGACAGAAAATAAATAAATGAATCTTAATAACTTTAAAAATCAAAATAAATTATAGGTAATTTATATGCAGTGTTTTAAAGAAATAATAAATCAATAAATCAATCAAAAAGTTGACAAGAACTGACATAGCTCCAGAGAAAAATAATAAAATGTGAAAAGTGTGAATTTCACTCACAAATTTGTTTGGGAAAAGTATGACCCCTCCAAGGTTAATGACCTCGGATCAAATTTTATTGGTCAGTCATTTTTTCTTACGGCATAAACTTCCGTTTAAGAGGGTGTGCATTCCAAAATGTTTTTGCGAAGTTTTGTACACCTAAATATGAAGGTACATATATGTATTTACTTTTTGATTTTGATTTTTGCGAAAGTTGTTCTGTTAAGTTCACGTGAAGTTCGAAATACACTTTTTTTTACAAACTAACAAAAAATCAGTTTTTCTTCATTTTTCAGAAGAGAAAAGTTACCTGCTAAGTTCATAAGAAGTTAGCAGGACACCTATTTTCTTCCAAACCATGAAAGCAATTAACATTTTTATGTATAGCTAATTTACAATAAAGTTGCAACTAATTATATGATACTTAATCTGAATTTCCAAAAGTATCGCACTAACTTCTTATACTCACACAAAATTTTCCATGTAGTACTGAAAAAGAGGCTTTCAGCCCAAAACTGCATAAAATAAAATTGATTTTTGAACATGCAATATTAAAGCCTTTAGCCTCTACTTTAATTTGTCTATGCATGTCTTGAGCCTATCTTTGCTTCGAAAAAAGATAACCACAATTTATTAAAAAATGTAGAGGTCTCTGATTTTTTAAGTTTGTTTTTTGTTAATTTTGTATAATGAAATTTTGTATAAAATTAGTAAACTTCCATTTAAATAGGAAGTTGAACAAATAATATTAAGTGTAAAATTTTAAAATTTAGCTTAGTTTTTGAGTTACATGTATCAAACATATTGAAAAGTGACATACTGGCCACTCTCTCAGGACCGCACGGAAGAATAAGATTGCGTTTTCAAATTAAAGCATGCTTATGCCTCAAATAATTCAAAAATTGTACCTTACTATAAGTTATATTCAATAGCATATATTATGAATAATATGTAGCTTTCTCAAAATACTATATATTAACGTTATATTTCATATATTTCATTTTGCAAAATCTATAATGTAAGTACTATATGAATTCAGAATTTTATAATTGGCTGTCTTGCGAGAAATTAATTTAGTTCAAGCATGTTATTACAGTTATAAAACATCTTTTTAATGCAACCATTTCTCGAATCATACCCAATTGGTTAATAAATCAACAAATAATGAAATAAATGACAACCAAAGGCGGAAGAAAAACAAAATTAACAACAAGCACTTCTCTGTTTACTTGTGCTGGAAACACCCTTATGAATGTGAATTATGCTTAAAAGCATCTATTTTTTCCTCATCATTAGCGGTATCTGTGTTTTAAGCCTAATACTCACCTCTTTGTGAAATAAAAATAAAGCTTTTTTACAATCCCTAGATACCTACACCTAAAAAAAAAATAATCATTAAAAAAACATAATTAAGTCTTCACGTGAAGTTTAGGTACTCAGTTTGAAAATTAAACAGGTAGATACTCATCTTTAATGAAAAAGAAAAATATTAACTTTTATGATAGTCTTTTTATAAGGATCTTATAAAAGTGCGAATAAAGATTGTTTTGATCCCATGGTTTGTTATATTAGGTTTTTTGGTAGCAACAAAAGCAAACGATGGTTTAATCTTAAGTATGGGTTGGGTGTATCCTTTTTTAATTTGCAGACCATTTGTTTTTAGCAAAACAAATTAAGAGATAAATGTTTCAAGTTTTTACAGTAAAATATTTTTTTTTCCTGATTATAAAATAAATAGAAATTTAATTTTATCTTGAACTGAGTATCAAGTTTTAAGAAGAAGCAAATTTGGTGCTATACATGAAATGAAAAAATAACACCACAGTGCGTCGATTGAAGAATCTATGCAGCACAGAGAACTGCTTTTGAAACTTACAAAATGATTGCATAAATAATTTTCTATGAGAAAGATTTCCAAACAAAACAGCTTTTCTTTGTAAATACCAGTTTTGATGCACGATGAATTTATGGACTGAAAAAATAAATTAAAGTCCTTCATAAAATGGGGGCCCATTAACACCCATTTGCTGATACAGAACTCAAATATTTAATTTCAGCTTAATCGCTAATGTGCTATTTTATTTTACGAAAATTAGCACACACATTTGTACGTGCTTAGGCTAACCTTATATCATACATATGTACATATGATTCAAATTTGTTTCACCAAACTCACCTTAGTTATTCAAAAGTTTTGAGTAAAAAAAATAATTGTATTTAGCATAACAATATTTTTCTTAAAACAAAGGCTAAATTTATTAAATACATACCTACTTTAAAGCCCATCACTAGGCAAAAAATGTTCATTTGCTTACACACAAAGCATCATAAACAAATCGTGCAGGTATAATCTATTTTAATTCTTAGTGTCAGCTAATTGCAAAGAAACACTACCAATGATTTTCACTTAAAAATTCAAATTTAACTCATCTGTTTGCATTTACTTCGCACAATTCTGAAATTATATCGATAGAAGTCAAACAGCGATATCTTCTTTTTGTTTATGTAAATTTATTTTATTGAGTGAGATGTCTATACACACTTCAGATTTGCTCTTTGTATTTAAGTTCTTTTAAATCGGAAAGTAGAGCAGAGCTGCACGTTTTCATTTTATCACCCACAAAATTATGACTCGTGATTCAGATGTTTTTGTGAAGTACTCGTAACATTTGCAATTATGCTAAGTGATACATTTTCAAAAGTTAATGTTTAATTTAATTTTGAGCTTACGTTACTTAACGTAGGCAACGAACGGTTCTTTTGTGTTTCTTTGCAGAAAATGGCAAAGAGTATGCAAACATAATTAAAATGTTTTTCAAAAGCAATTCACAAAGAATGAAATTATGGTTTGGGATATGTATTTGATGACTTTGAAGAACTTTTTTTTTGGGAAATATACTCTGAAGCAAATGGCGAGGAGCTACATAAAGATAAAATTCCATATAACTCAGTCCATCTATTGAAACAAGAGTCAACATTATAAGGGAAGACAGCATATTCAAAGGAAAGCAAATATTTAACGATGATTTTCGGAGAAATTATTTGAAAAAAATGTCTATTTTTTTATTCAGAATAGACTAATTTTGCATGTTTAATGTGCTAGAGATGTATTCAATAAATTAAAATTGAAGACGTTTCGTAAATCTACCGTTACATCCGACAAATCATTACTAACAAAGATTAAACGATGCTTTTTAGCCGACGATAAACCGGCATTGTGTCTTAGGGGAATCTAATACCTCCCAATCGCTTAGCGACAGCTTTAACCAGTCAATTTGAGTCTTCACATTTAAGATACCCTTACTGATTTTGAACCATCCCTGTGTGGGTTCGGTGGTTTTGATCTCGATTGAAATTATGCCAGGTTAAAGATAGCGAATGGTTCCAAAATTTATTTGAGAAGCAACAATAAAATAAGCCTAGTACACTGCTAATGCGAAGCAAAAAACTCCGCTGCTATAGTTAGACCTACCTGAGCGGGAAACAATAAGAACTTCACATTTTGGCATGTTGTGTTTTTCATGGTTATTTCTCTTATTTCTTTCTTTACCATGTTGCTTTTGATTTGTTGGCATTTGCATTTGATTTGATTTTTTGAATTATTTAAACTGTCAATGAATATTTTTCGCTCTTTTTTCGTAAACATTTCGCTGTCGTTTTGGAGACCAACTAAAAATTTCGTTTGTATCAGCAGCAGAATGTGGTTGCATGTACCAGCTCTTATTTTCAAGAGACTAAGAATTTTAAAAATTGTTTATCCTATAAAACATGTGAGAAAAGGCATGAAATTCATTCGTACAGTTTCATGCGGAAAAAAATCAGAATTTCCAAAGCAATTGTCCATCTTTTCTGTGCATAAAATATTCAAAAAATGTTTGCTCTGGGGTAAGCAACTCATTGAGTCAATAATTAATCCTTGATTAATAAACTGTAGGTCTAAAAATGAAAAACAATTATTTTTGCTTCCAAAAACGTTTTGTGGGTGGCAATGGTGCAGTGGATGTAGTGCTTGACTGCTAACTTAGAGGTGTGGTTTCGAGTCCCATTCTAGGGAGCATTCTTTTCTATATTCTCCCAGCTTAACTGGACGCCACCCGTGAGATTTAATGAGATAATAAACACCTTAATCTCAATCCACTGTGCCAAATCTTTCCTATCCTCCTACTCTTTCTAACTAGTACCGTGCAATTTTGGTTACATTAAAAAGACCTTAGGTCTTACAGGCATATAGTTAAATTATTATTATTATTATTATTATTATTATTGTTTTTCATCTATTTTTAAGCATACAGTTTTTAAATTATGAGTGAATTATTGACTCAATGGATAGCTTAGGCCAAAGCAGAAACAAAATAGGTGGAAAATCGTTTTGAAAATTTTGTTGCTGAGCTGTACACTATGCCTGAGCTAAAAAGTAGAAACAGGCTGTTTAATTGTTGTTGTTTTCCATCTGATTTTCTGTTTATTTTCATTTGTTGTGTTTGGGTCATCAGGCACTTCATTTTGAATTTCATAATATCAAATGAAGGTATAAAAAATATCCAGTCAGTCGTCAGTCTTTTCGTCAAGTTATTGATTCTTCTTTTTATGATTTATTTTTACAATTATGGAAAAACTTTATTGAGTTCGAGAATTGGAATTCTGAAGTTCAAAACCCAAGTTTTGCAACATACAGAGTTATGCCCTATTTTGTATTAAAATTTTTCGTGTGATCATAGTTCTTAAAGTGAATTCAAAATTCTATACGAACACAGAGTCCTGTGTTAAGAAATACTAAAAGACTCTTAATCCTTTTTTGATCCGTTATTCTACCTTAGAGAATGAAGTTAAAAAAAACGAGTGCAACAATTCCTTTTTTTTTAATCTTAAATCTGAAAAGTTGGAGAATTTCAATAATATCAATGATAAAATATTCAAAAAATTGCTTTTTCAGATAGTGAACAGAATTTGTGATTGAAGAATTAAAAATTATTAGCATATCTGGAAGATAATATGGGTATAGTGGGTACCACGACCCAATCCAGAATTTTTGAGTGGGTAAAATACCAGTATTTAAAAAAAAAAAAACAAATTACCAGGGTACATAGAAGAATGAAATAAAAAAAACTATAAGTAATATTTCTGTTTTGAATATTCAAAATTGAGTCACAAATATCTTCAGAGGTCATAAATTAATTTTTCAATATTTCCTTTATTTTGGTGGACACTTTTGGCGGAATCAAATGATTTTGCAGCTTAAATAATTTTTTTGTGACTATAATTTTTGTTTTAATAAGTCGAAAGTTAGTGGATTTCTACCGTTATAAATAATTGTCACGTGAATGTGCGCGCCCTACAGTGGCCACACAGCCCCTATTTTGTATTCAGGATCCGTAGTCCATTTTTCACTAAGTGTATTTGGTAGCTTGTAATTTCTTGAAAATTTTCAAAAGCATAGAATATAACCCAATTTAGGAAAACTTAGTAGAAAGACATATTATATCATTGTGCTTTTCATTTTAAATGTTCCCAAAATTTACAATTTTTTTTAATTAAAATAATTCAACATGCTGTTTCATTTGTTTCGGGACTCATTTTTGGAGTGCTTTGGATTATTATTAGCTGCAACTCTGCACTACGATATCAGCCAAAACAGTAGGATTTAAGGAGTATATTCGGAGTCAAGTATTCAATTTATTTTATTAAGACGTCGAACAAAAAACTCTAGAAGTCAGTGTTATCGAATGGTATTAAGAAAAAGAAGCCATTATTGATGTTTAAAGAGCCTTCCCCGTCAATAAAATCGTGCAGATATTTGACAAAAAAGTTTTTGATATGTCACTGGACTTCAAGTTGATGAACATCAAATAACTCTTTAGCGCAAAATTACAAAACGACTTGAATGGTACGTTCGAAAACTTCAAATTTCAAACACCCCAAGATTTTGATTTCACTAAATAACCGAAACATAAATTATTCTACGAGATTTTTAAAACTTTCGGAATAATTCACAGCAAACATATGAACAAAAAAAGGCTAACAAGCGATATGTGATATAGTCCAGTCATTAGGTCATTTGACCTTGCGCGCAGAGGCACTGTCTGATTTTTTTTCATGGATCGATAGAGGCTCATTTAAAAAGCTTAAATCCAAATTTGCACCACCTGACAACTTTTTTTACCAAAGTTATTGGTAAAAATGTGTTTTTTGCCATTTTTTTCGTCTTTTGTGAATATCTCGGCTGCAGTATGTCGCACAGAAAAAAATAAAGTATGGATTTATTTATAATAAGATTAGCTATTACATTATAAAAAAATTAATTTGTTTAAACAAATAAAAAAAAAGTTATAGTAAGTTGAAGTAAGTTTTTATTGTTTGAAAATCACTCTTTCTTGATTATTAAGAAAAAAGCTCATTTAACGATGAGGTTTTTATTTTTTACTTTTAAAGTCTTTGTAATTACCTACAATTAAAAAAAAAATTCAGCCCTTAACTACTAACACAAGCCGAGAAATAAATTTATGAACATAGGTAAGTCGGCGCACCCACGCAATTTTATGTTTTTAGGTTTTATTTTATATCTCAGTCCCAGTATGTCGCAAAGTTAAAATTAAAAAATTTTATTGTTTATAATAATTCTTTCTATCAATTTGCGTTAAATTCAATTTGTTTAAACAAATAGAAAAAAAGTTGCAGTCCATTAATAGGTTTTTTTGTGTTGATTTTATAGCTTTTTTCATAACTATTGAGAAAAAAACTGTATTTAACGGTACTTTTTTCAGGTTTACTTTTTTTTGTAGTCCTATAAATTTTCTATAAATTAAAAAAAAATAGTCCATTACGACAAACAGGAGCCAAGTTATTCATGAATTAAAAATGACGAGTCAGTTTACTAACGCATAACAATATTCTTTCTTTTTTTTTTGTGAATATCTCGACCTCTGTGTATGCATGGTATGGAATGAAACTGTATTATTTTTAATAATATTCATTATGGACTTAAAGGAATTATATTTTTTCCAAGTAGATATCTACATACCTACAAAAGTTAAAGTTAGTAGTAACTAAGTTCATTTTGTCTTATTCCACCCACGCTAACTCTTTTCCGCACCATTAATCCACTACAAAGATCAATTAAATTTGTCTTATTCTCAATCGTTTTGGGCGTGAGGGCATTTTGCATTATAAAGATGTCTGCATCTTCTAAGGCCTGGGAGACTTAAAAGCCACGATATCGAAGATATTTTTCAAGAAGAACGATAAAGGTATACAGTATTCCCCGTTTGATTGCACCTCGCTTATTTGATTTTCCCGCTTAATTGATCTCTAAAAAACCATATCTAAGAAACTAAAAACATGTTAATGTTTCGGTCAATTGAACTGCCCGGTCAATTGATCAAAAAATCAGACAAAATGGTCGGTGCAATTAAGCGGGGAGTACTCTACCTTCTATCTACCAAAAATTGAGCCTTGTAAGATTCATGAGAGTCGAACAATCCATAAAAGAAAATACATATGTACATTAGAGTGGTCGTTAAAAAAAAGGTTATCCCAGATGGACCCAAATCGACTCTAAATGAAGAAAAGAAAATTCCCTCATTTTTATTTTCAGCCTCTATAGTCCTGTAGGGGTAAATTAAATTTCCCCTTTTTTTTCTGCTTACTAGAAAATTCGCGTAAGATCTGCCAAAAAAAATCAGAGCATGTAGGTGGGAACCATACAAGAAAAAATCCTATGGGAAGGGGGTATTATCTCCCCCCGCTTGGGCGGGAAGGGTATTTGCATAAAATAGAAAAAAAAATAATTAAAAAACAACGGCAATACTTACAGTAATGATTTGTAGCTTTTTGGAAAGCCAGAAGTCCATTCTTACGGCTTGTTTTTAAATTAAGTTTTTTTGATGAACAGTTTTGGCAAAAAATTGTTTCAAACTCAACATTTTGAAGAAAAATTTTTATTTTTTTTGTATTATAGGTCTGAAAAAAGAATTTAGTGAAATTGTTTATTCAACGAACTTTTTTTAATAATCATATCTATTAAAATGGACTTCTGGCTTTCCAAAAAGCTACAAAACATTACAGCAAGTATTGCCGTTGTTTATTAATTAGTTTTTTTCTATTTATGCAATTATTTTATTAAATTGCCCCTTCCGTCCAAGTGGTGGGAGATATTACCCCACTCCAGTAGGATTTTTTTCTCGTCTACTTCTCACCTACATGCTCTGAAAAAGGGGAGATTTAATTAACCCCTACAGCGACTATAGGGGATGAAAATAAAAATCTGAAAAAATAAGGGAATTTTTTTTTCTTCATTTAGAGCTGATTTAGGTCCATCCAAATAATAAAAGATTTTTAAATCCGAAGAAGCCGCGTCTGTGGGGAAAAATGTATTTACTGCACTATATGGAGGAAGCAGTTAGGAAACATCGCTGGACCATCTTTTCTCACGCGCGAGTGTTAAAATCAAGTCCGTTCTGCTTCTTTGCCACCTACAGAATCAGCAGCAGAACAACACTTATTCCGGACATTCCATCAAGTACAAGCTTGGTTGGGAAATACTGGAAACAAAGTTCAAGAGGATTGGAGCCGGTGTTGGCTTCAGGGCCGACGATCCCACCCACACTCATCGACATGATTTTCTGCACGTGTACGAAACAATGCGGTGCAGCCTGCGTGTGTCGAAAAGCCGGACTGAAGTGTTCAGCCGTCTGCAAGATCTGCTGCGGGAAAAGCTGCTACAACGTAGTTGATATTGCTGATGACTCCGAAGACGAGGAAAACTACGACCTTGTGCTCACGACAACAGCTTTTTCTAACGAAAATGAAACAGAGCAGAGACCAAACCTTGAATGTCATAATACTAATAAAGAGAGTGAAAACGAAATACCCTCACGCCTAAAACGGTTGAGAATAGGACCAATTTAATTATTGATCTTTGCAGTGGATTAGGCCTACAGGGGATACCACAAGATTTTAAAAAACGCGCCTCATACTCTAACCCTTGGCTGGTGCGGAAAAGAGTTAGCGTGGGTGGAATAAGACAAAATGAACTTAGTTACTACTAACTTTAACTTTTGTAGGTATGTAGATATCTACTTGGAAAAAATATAATTCCTTTAAGTCCATAATGAATATTATTAAAAATAATACAGTTTCATTCCATACCATGCATACACAGAGGTCGAGATATTCACAAAAAAAAAAGAGAGAATATTGTTATGCGTTAGTAAACTGACTCGTCATTTTTAATTCATGAATAACTTGGCTCCTGTTTGTCGTAATGGACTATTTTTTTTTAATTTATAGAAAATTTATAGGACTACAAAAAAAAGTAAACCTGAAAAAAGTACCGTTAAATACAGTTTTTTTTCTCAATAGTTATGAAAAAAGCTATAAAATCAACACAAAAAAACCTATTAATGGACTGCAACTTTTTTCTATTTGTTTAAACAAATTGAATTTAACGCAAATTGATAGAAAGAATTATTATAAACAATAAAATTTTTTAATTTTAACTTTGCGACATACTGGGACTGAGATATAAAATAAAACCTAAAAACATAAAATTGCGTGGGTGCGCCGACTTACCTATGTTCATAAATTTATTTCTCGGCTTGTGTTTGTAGTTAAGGGCTGAATTTTTTTTTTAATTGTAGGTAATTACAAAGACTTTAAGAGTAAGAAATGAAAACCTCATCGTTAAATGAACTTTTTTCTTAATAATCAAGAAAGAGTGATTTTCAAACAATAAAAACTTACTTCAACTTACTATAACTTTTTTTTTATTTGTTTAAACAAATTAATTTTTTTATAATGTAATAGCTAATCTTATTATAAATAAATCCATACTTTATTTTTTTCTGTGCGACATACTGCAGCCGAGATATTCACAAAAGACGAAAAAATGGCAAAAAAACACATTTTTACCAATAACTTTGGTAAAAAAAGTTGTCAGGTGGTGCAAATTTGGATTTAAGCTTTTTAAATGAGCCTCTATCGATCCATGAAAAAAAATCAGACAGTGCCTCTGCGCGCAAGGTCAGGCCCTTTTTCACGACGTGATGACTGGACTAATAGGGACATGTTTTTAAGAAATTTATTTTAAAAAAAAAACGAACAGTAAAAACACTTGAAGGAAAAATTGCAAAAAAATAATTTAATTTTTGCTATAGAAATGAAAATAAAAATTAAAATGTTTATAAAATAATTTTTAATTTATTGAAAAAACTTTAATAAAATCACAACATTAATATTTTATTTAAAATTAGCGACGCGTTTCGGATTTCTCATCCATCTTCGGGCTTAATCAGTTGAACTTTTCAATTTTTGCTCTTCGTTCGTCTGCTTTTGACGATTCTAGGATCATCATTTTCTAAGAAACCGTGTTTTTTATTCTCTGTGTGCTCAAAACTAATTTAAGATCAACAATGTTGCAGGATTGAATCAATATTATTGCTAGGTACATTACATGGTTATTCCCATTCTACCAATTATATTGATTTGAACAAATTGGTAAATAAGGAAAGTTTGTGTTTTTAATCATGCTACCCTCTTTGTCTGAACTTGATTTGCCGAGCCTGATTGTTAATATATCCGATCTTAAATGTTCACCTATTCCTATGGTGCTTAGGACATAATATTAAAAATTCTTATAAATATAGATTTTCTTCAAATAGGTAATTTAGAACAATAAACTGAAAGCAATTTATTTTTTATAGCTTGAGAATCTACTTCCTTATTGTCTCTCTACCTATATAAGAAAACATTAACTGCAATTATTTTCTAACTTTTCTCGTATCTTACATACATAAAATAATGTTTGTTATACCTTGTTAGACTATTTCATTAAGAATTTCCGAAATAACAATAATCATCAAACAAACATCTACAAATGGCAAGATATAAAATTATTCTTCAAGCTAACAAGCTACTTCTATATATGTATAGCTTCAATGGACAACCAAAAAAATCTCATTCAATTAATTGGAAAATAAACCAAAGTCGAAAACGACTCCATATCAAGGACATTATCTCAATGATTTAACTCATCGAATTACCAAAGTCAAAAGACGTTTACTCACTTATCCTTCCATAATCCGTTTAGTATTAGACCTTAATCCGAAAGTTATCGTCTGCGCTAATTAAATTTCGCACATTCTTCCATTCACTTGATCCCCCTGTGTTCGAAAAATATCAAGATACAAAAAAAACGTCCTTCGTTTATCCCCAAAAGCGATGGGTAAGTTAACCAAATCAACACTCTTTATTTTTATCACACCCGAGGGTTGTACTCAACGTTATTTTTATTAAAATATTTTTTTCTTAACAAAAAAACTTGTTTAAAAAAAAAACTAATATTCTTTTAAATTCAATATTAAATTCCAATGTAACCACTTTCAGTGAAATTCACACTTGCGATTCAGGAAGAACGACGATTTTTGCAAGCATCATGAGACACGCACGATGATTATTATCCTGCGGTAGGCTTAAACTTCTTGCCGACAAATTTGTTCCTTACTCGGTGAACTCAAGATACCAACTAAAATATACTTCCAATGCCATGCTGCCGAACAAGTGGTTGCTTTGGTTAGAAGATACACTTGTTTTGTGTGCGGCATACACAGGCACAGCTAATGCCGCCTTTGAAACTGAAATAAGGTGACTATGTGTACCATCAGAGTGTGTGGCAACGCCATCGCCATTATTGTGTCTATTGAATCCTTAAATTACCCATCGATTATTGGAGAGATATGATATAAGAATCCTTTGTCCGGTTTTTCTTTTCTTTGGAGAAATAAATGGAAATTGCGTAAAAGTTAGAAGGAGTAAAATGTGTGTTTTGTATTTGTGGAAGGCCTTTCCATTATTGACTTACGCACATGACTCCTAAATCAAAACATTATCACAGGAACAGGATATTGAGCAAAAATTGTTTACTCGAGGAGTGTACCTACTTCTATTTTTGCAAACTTAACAAAATAGGCTCTCGTTTCGTCGTCGTTGGCTACGTTTTCATGCGGACATATGTGTAGGCGACAAAGGAAGGACATATGTGTAGGCGATAAAAGGATGTTTGTTTGTTTTTTTTTTGGTATTTTTAAAACTGTTTCAATAAATATTAATAATAATGCTGGGAATAATGTTCAATAAAATTTAACACATTTATGCTGAGCCACATTTTTCCTCAATGCAGGCATATGAATTATAAATTATTCTGATTTTATTCTTCTAAACCCAGTTTATAGGCTATTTTTGGTCATAAGTCGGTAAGAAAAAAGGAATTTTGATCTCGATCTTCGAAAACTCAATGGTCCTATACAAAAAGCAGGGTGTTTTTTTTTTTTAATTTCCAAAATAAACCTTTTTTACATAATTATGGTTTATTAAAAATTTTGAAGAACGAAGTTAGTACTTTCTATTATCGGTTAATTTAATGGATCAATAATATTGACTGTTTGCATATTCTCATTTAAAACTGACAATCAGTTTAGTATAGTGTTTCCACACTATTTTCACCCTTTTGCAAAAAATTAATTCTATTGTAAATTAAATTGCAAATAAAATGCGTCAAGGATTAATTTAATAACGAAAGGGTAAAATTCACAACATTTGCAATTTAGTTTGCAAAAGGTTTAATTTAATTTCCAAAAGGGTAAATTTAATGTGAAATTATCAGCAAAGTTCGAGACATTACACTACCTTTTTGAGTTGTTTAGCAAGTTAAAAATAGAAAAGTGAAACAATATTTTTATTTTTTCAAATCACGATTAGTTAGCAAAACTTTAAGCAATGGTTAAATGCATAAAATAACGTACTTTCATGTTCGACCCTTATTCTACAATCCAAATATTAAATTTAATAACCAAAAAAAAAACAATTCCCATCTAAAAGTTCCCGATTTATTTCTGATAGTACAGCAACAGCTACAAACCTTTATTAATGGTTTTTACAGCTTTAATCAAATCCATAACACCACAAAACAAACAGTTAGTATATAGCCGGGTTAAAAATTCCAATTTGCATGAATTGTTTAAACGACATTATTATGGCCAGTAGTATGTCTTCCTGTCGTTATGTTGATGTGATGGCGCCCACAATTTATTTTAATTAAAAACGCAAAAGCTTGCTTAATCGGCGTGAATTTACTGACCTCATGCAAAATCTGCCACCACTTTGCTTCATCCTCACCACACCAACTCCCGACCTAACACTGCTGTGATATCATAGGTAATTTTTGTCCCTATTGGAGCCATATTTACAAGTCATCATTTTTATTGAGATGAATGTCACAATGTTCTAGTGGCCAATCGTTTGGGGTGAAATTGTTATGTTTTGAGGCTTTGCAAAAAAGCTTTCATCTCTAAATTGGATCGGGTATTTATTATATGTATTTTGCTCCCAAAAAAAATTCAAGGTATGAGAGACTACAAAGTCTTTTATACAAAATAGAAAGGTATAGATCACTTTTCTAACTACCTTTTCAATAACTAAATGCCCATATTATGTTTTTTTATATTTTTTTCAATAAACCCATCCCTTCGAAGTGAGTCCTTTTGAAGTTTGAAAATGCTACCAGAAGAGAAAAATAATAAAGAATTAAATGATTAAATGGGATTTTATATAAACATGATTTTTACTAACGTTTCGTTGGTCAAATATATTGGAGACATTTTCTTTTGAAGAATTTAGGTCAGTTTTACTTTCAAAGTATAAAAACTTGTATACCTAGCTGTGTTTTTCATTTTTTCTTACAATGAATTAATTAGAATTCCAGAGTTCTTGTTGAGGTTCAAATTTAAGAATAGGGTATAATTTTTCTAAGAACTCATTTGGTTTAATTTATTTTATCAAATGTGAAAAGCTTAATTTTGAATTTTCCCTGATAAAACGTTTCATCTTGTCTTCTTAACATGTATAATGTATATATATCATAAGAAAGAATGGACGAGGACAAGAACTTTGTTGATAGCAAAAAAGCCCCAGCTGAAATTTATCTTCCTGTAATGTTGTTTGTGTTTACCTTTAGACCGTCAATTTGTTAAAGTGAATAATAAACATTTTTGTGTTTCAATTTTGATGCTCACCCATTAATTTAAGGATATTGTTTTGTATAAACTAATAAAATGTAGCATACTTGTAGTGTGTGACCTGTCTGGTGGTGATGGCGTTCATAGTGAGATTGTGAAATAGTTTAAGGTAGCAGTACAAAATTACTAAAGACTGTAAACTAATATAAGCACAAGGAATTCAAGGATTACAGAATTAAAAGATTAGCTTTATATCTTAAGGATTATAATAAAGCATACTCGGCGCTAAAAATTAAGGACAGACAAATTACAAAAACTGTACGACCACAAAATTTTGATCGCGATTTATTTGCTTAGGTGTTTGCTTGTACCTATATTGGGGATTGGGGGTAATATCTGGAACCACCAATCTCTTGAACCAATTTCAAAAATTGTTTCACTAATGGAAAGCTATCAATGTCACTGAGTAATAAAGTCCAAATTTTGTTTTGATGAAAATGTGTGGGTAAAATCTAAATAGGTACATAATCGTATATGTGTATTTTGGGTATTCATGAGAGTTTTTGATTTTTATATTTGTTAAGGCTAAAATGTAAAGTGAGGGCTGATGTAATGGAATTAAATATACATACATCATACATCACGGGAGGACAAAATTATTTTATTTTCCAATTATGATGTTTTAGAGAACAAATTTTCTGTCCATAAACACCTTAATCGTTTTGATCGGACAAGTACACGGTTCATAATCTTATTTATAAAATCATAATTTCACTCCAGAACACTCTTAAGATACAATTTATTTGTAGCACTAGCGCATATTTCGGGTATTCCGTAAAAACTTGCCTTGCTTTGTCTTGCCTATATCCTTTAAAAGTTGCAGTTTCCGTTTAAGTGCCATTTGCTTTCACAATAAATACGTCTCAGGAAAAAATATTAATTTTGGAATCATAGGTATAGGTATTGACTTATTACATATTTATTATAAATTTCTTCCTTAGACTTATGTACCCGTGCGAAGAATGATCATAAACATTAATTAGAAAAAAATTACCTCGAGAAAAAATATAACGCATTTTTTTAGATTCAAATATCTCAAAAGCGCGACGTGCTAGAGCAATTTCTTGGCCAGATTCGAACTCAACGCATCAAAGACCACCAGAAAATTATATCCTGGTTCATGTTAAGGACAAAAATTCTAATTTTGGCACGCAAAGTTGTAAATTAGTGTTTTCGAGTGGATTTTCGGAAACAGTAAGAACACGTAAATTTTTAACTAGCGTTCGAGTCCAAATGGGTTGTCGCAGAAAAAGCCTTAAACAGAGATTTGTTGGAAATTTTTTATACTTTCAATGGTAAAAAAACTCCCAAAAAATGCACTTTTGCATCATTTTCTACATTTTTGCTGTCCATATTGCATCACTGAATTTTGTTCAGTAACCCCGAAAACATAAAGCAGAGAACAAATCAAAGCCACCTCACAATTTGCATGCTAAAAATACAATATGACTTGACTATTGTGAGTTTCACCCGAACAACATTCCACCCAGAAAAATTGACATTTTACTTTTCGCCTATTGTGAGTTTCAATCGAAAAATATTTTATGTTCGAAAATTCTCTTCATTGTGAGTTCACATTTCGGGCTAAATGCATCATAATTAAGAGTTTAAATCTGCACTTACCTATTTTTTAGGGAGGAACGAAAGAAATTTAAAGGCTCCTTCGTACAACTTTTTTGTTTACTTTAGGGCAAGAGAAGTAATAATCTTTTAAGATTCTGGCTGAACAAACCTTGTTCAGTGAAATATTTTCTGGGCGAAACTCAAAACTCAAGTTTATTTTCATTCAAATACAAATTTTACGAAAATCCTTTTTTCCACAAAAAATGTAACGTTTTTTCTATGAGTTTTAAGAGGTATTTGATGAAACTTAGGTAGTCACAAGGCATTTAAGGCTTTTAATTTAGAAAGCTAGACAGCAATTACATATACTAAAGGTAGGTATGCGTATTAATTATTCCAGTATAATCACTTTAATGTTTTTATGTAATATTTTTTGTTTGCACTTCAGACACCCATAAATTAAATTGAACGTGCCCATTATATCTCTTTTTTTTGTCTTTTTTTTTATAAACCTATTTCGGTCTATTGCAATTAATATTCTCGAAGGAAACTTTGACTCTGACTATCTTATGGAACGCACAAAAATGAGATAAATAAAAATAAAACAAAAAATTAAGACCGACTGAATGGCATGTCCTTGTTGGGAAACTGACAAGATTTAACACAACCGAACATTTGTATTCCTGACAGGATTTTTAAATGTACAAGAAATAAGAATATATATAATGACATACAATGGAAAAAAAACTCAATCCTTAATCAGTGATATAAGTCTCATACATTGTTCTTAATGTGGAGTCTCTTTTAATTTCTTTTCGAAAAAAATTCTATCGAACAAAAAGACATGCAATTATCCTTCCTTTAGTTAAGAGGAAAGGAAGTACATGTGAGCAAGTTGTGGATTTTAGTTTTAAAGTCAACTTACAGTTCTCCCATAAAATAAGAAATTTTTAGATGATGAAGTTCAATGAAGAATTTGGAAATATAATTTCGTATCGTTTTTTATTGTAACATAAATAGTGCTAAAAATGTTGTTTTAACAACATTTCCTCCTTTTAAATCATTCGGAGAAAATCTTTTTTGTTTTCATTTTGTTAAATTCTCGATTAACCTTCATCACATAAAAAATGATTTGTTTAATGTTCTTTCTTTATTTATTGGTCTTTTAAATTTGTGTAGAATTTTTTTCCAATGAAAACATATCTCTATAATAAAACATTGAGGTTATGATAATGAATTGAAAAAACACAATCGTCTTCTACAAATTGTATCTGTGTTATTTGTAATTTCAAATTAAAGAAACAAATAATTATGTATCGAATTGTTTTACTACAGTTAATATTATTATGGGATTTTTTCAAACATTAGTTCACAATCGCAGATGTTTTATTTTTTAATGAACAGTAAACTGTACAAAAGCATTTTTAATGTGTTTACAATCATTTTTATCTGTAATTTTTATCATTTAAATGTCCATTGAAATAGAATTGCGTTTTAAGTCAAATATCGAATCGCACATTAAGAATAACAGACAACACTGTGTCGTTAATTCGAAAATCTTCATTTCCTAAAGAATGCTATAAAAGGTTGTGTTTCTTGTGTAATTGCCTTAGATATACATAAATATGGGGGACTGAAGGTAGTAGCTGTTGTTTGTGAGTTTTATATACAAAATAAAATGCAAAGAAACGACCTAATAACGCTATCATCCGTTTTGTTTATACTGATTTCAAATATATAGGCAGTTCACACATTTAAAAGCAGTGTTTTAAATTAAGGCTAATGCAACACGAATATCTTGTATACGCGTCTGTTTGTTTAGTTCACCATGAGTACCAAGAGAAGCAATAAGTCTGTATATACAAGCTTTCTTGCAAACTTTAGAATCGAACTTTAGAGACGATGTCTTTCCCTTAATGACGCGCGAACTGTAGAACGTCATAAGGAGACCTGTTACAAATCTGCATTGACTCATCACGAGCATCGAAATGTCCGAAATGTTCAAAGTAAGGTAAGTTTTATGAACAGTGGAATTTTCTAATGATAAACAAATAAATTATTTCTTATTAAACAAACAATTATTTATTAATGCTGAAATTAATATTTAGAGGATGGTGAATGAGATGGGAAAGCGGCAACTAAAAATATGGAAATCAGAATTAAGAAAATGAATCAGACCTGAAAGTCTGCCGTTATATCTATATTGGATGACTTTGATTTATAAGAAAATAAATCTTAACACATTTTTAGCAATCAAATATTATTTTGCTATCGCGAGAAAAAATATATGCTTCGGTCAAAAAATGTATTCGTACAGTATTCACATTGGTCTCGCTGCAGAATTTACCCTCTTCAATATATCCAAAGTCTCCTGAAATACTCGCATTAGTGTTTTGTCATTGTATAGTCGCTCTCAAATAGGAAAAAATGGGAGGGGTGAAAGTTTACAAAACTGAAATATTTATTTTGCAACAGTGACTTTTGAAGTACCTTCTTTTAAATTCTGGATCTATTAAATTCTGGATCTAATGTGACCATAACCAAACCTATACAACTTCCTTGCAAACAATTATCCAACAATGAAAAGTACTTAAAAATCCTGTGTCATATGCCTAGATTGACCAAAAGAAATATTGAAGTTTGATAACAATTTTTGCTAAATGCAAACGGCTAAGATGAGAGGCACTTTATCATGACAAGACTTTCTCTTGAGAGATTTGTCACTTGCCAAGAGGCAGTACCTCTTCAAGAAACATAAAGTGAGACATACTTCTTATTTTTTTTACGTGTTAAAGTTTTGTATTTTTAAATGAACCCACTCATATATTATAAGATGTTATTAATGCCCTGGCATTAGAAACAAAATTTCAATTCTGTTGAGTACTTGTTCTTCTCCTCAAAGACAAACAAAATTGAAAATAAAACGGGGCATCATATAAAGAATTTATTTGGAATCAGACTTAAGCCTAGTTCGCTGCTGATGCGAAACCAAAAATCCCATGCAAAAATGACACAACGAAATCATAAACGAAAATTTTTGTTCTGCTTTTCGTTCTGCATCTGCAGTACGCTGTTTGATGAGCGAAATTGATTGTTTCAGCAGATTATTTGGAGAAGTCTACACTCTTACACCCATAGCAATTTGTGTTTCAATTACAAACGGGGCTAATAACGCTGGCAGAAAACTGTGAATTAAGAACTGATTGAATTTGGAGTAGAAGATCTTCTTTTGCCTTAAAATTTTTAATTTGTTCATATTAGCTAGAAAGAATTTTCTCTAAACAGGGGGAGCAACAATTGTACCGCTTCCTTCCACACAGTTCATTTCTCTCTACTTAAAACTTCATTTTCATCCATGAATTCCCCCATCGTATGCAATGGACCATATGTAGGAAATTTATGTAGATGATTTTTTTAATTTTGCTGTTAATTTTTTTTTAAGTTCCTTTTATTTTTTAATTATTTTTTGGTATTATGTTTCTTTTATTGTTTTTCTTTGTTTTTTATCGTTTTGCCCTTCTCCTAGTATTTTTTTGATTTCCATCCTTTGATAATTATGTTTTGGCTTCCTATTGGCAAAGAAACTCACTGCCTTATTTCAGCTGAATAAACCTGCTCTTAATATGAAGTGCAATTTATCAACCTTAATCCAAGGATAGAAACCACTCAGCAACAAACAAAATTAAGCTCAAATCATTATTGATTTACATTTGTCATTTTCAATATAAGAACGCATACATCACAATGTGTGAAGATGTTCAAAGAAATCTGAGATCCAGGACTCGTACTCGTACTTATACTTATATTTCAATAAAACAAAGCATATTTTTGTTGATGGTTGGCAGCTTGTTTTACAAAAGGCCTGGGTGTACATATGTATGTTGCATGTTTGAGAAGTGTGTAATTTAAAAAAGCACGAACTGAAGTGGGTAATTTTTTCGCAAGCATCTTTACACATGCGATACGTATCTACATTCATAATGTATGTATGTTACTACACTGATTAAAGAAGTGTGTTGTATCCTAAGGATTCATAGTTAGAGCATAATTTTCCCCTGGAAAAACTTTAAAACAAAACTCTTTCCCTTTAGGGGTTATTAATTATTGTTAGTTACATTTTGTAATCCAATAATATTCTAAATATACAATTCACACATATTTTTCAGTTATGTTTTTAAAAAAATCTTAATACACATAAGATTTTGATTAAATCAAATCAAATGTCTTATAATATAAATATATACAAAATAAAAAAAAAGTTTGTTTTCAAATTAATTTAAGCTTATTTAATTGCTTATATTATAATCCCCAAATCAAAGGGCACGGTAGTGCCCAGCCAAGTTCGCGGCACTACACCCTTTTTACAGGAACAAACTCAGGCGATTTTCAACCCCCCTCTAACATCAGTAGGTACCAATAAAGTCAGAAACTTCAAACTCTCAGTATTTGCTGAGCTGATCAAACACATATGGCTCACCAAATTTCAATTCCTTAGCATTAGTAATTCCCGAGATATAGGACTTCAAAAATCGCAAAAACCGTAACTGACTGACTCCTAACTCCTGACTCACTGACAGATCATCAAAATTATGGAGCACTTCCCGACATCGTAGAAACTTGAAATTTCGCATAACGGTAGGCCTTGTGGTGCATACAAAGGAAAAAATGGAAAATATGCAATTTTCTATTCAGGGGGCGTGGCATCCACCCACTTTCTTAAAAATTCTTACTTTTTATATGGAGCACTTCCGATTGTTGTATAACGATGAAAATTCGTAGAAAAAAATTGAAAATTTGGAATTTTGCCATCCACCCACTTTATCAGAATTGCTATTATTTATTTGGAGCACTTTCGGTTGTCGTAGAATTATGAAAGTTTGTAGAGCGGTAGGGCTTGATTTTCACCTGGCAAAATAAATCTTTGCAAAAAGGAGCAAAATCACAACAAAAACATAAATGTTAAAAAAAAGCCAAGTTCTTTACGTACAAGAAACCTGTGCGTAAAAAGTCTGCCAAAAAAGTAATAAGATCTAAAATATATGCCAAGTTTTTAGTTCGTGAAGTTTAATATCAAATATCTTAAGTAGATTAATATCGAAACAATTCCAAATAATGACAGAAATTTGGTATTTAATGATTCCTGATTAAAATTTGGAGGATTTACTTGGCAAGTTTTCTCACAAAATGGCATTGAGGTGATATAACAACGCGAGGTTATCAACTTGTAACTAAAGGACAATCGGCAAAACTGTATAAAAAGTGGTCTAGGAACCTATAACAACGAGACGTATGTTGTTGGAAAGGTATTTTTATGCGCTACAATAGTTACTATGGCAGTTCATTTCAAATCACTGTGTGAAAAAAGTTATTTACTATCCAAGGTTTTGTTTTGGTAATTTCAGTGTGGAACACATTTATACAAACTAGTCTCACCAATACCAATAATTTGTATGTCATTGAAAAAGTAATTTTTATGAACAATAATAGTTTCCATAACAACTTATTTAAAAACACACTGTGGAAAAAGTTATTTCCTGTTTTATTGAGTTTTGCTACAGATAAAATTTATGGAGCATGGGCAACAAGTAGCGAATAACTTTTTTCACACAGCTGTCTCATTATAATTTTTGTACATCAAATTCTGACTGGTGCTACTGATTCTTCTGTCCTCCTAGAGGTAATGAGTATTAACATCAACTCACACTCTCTTAGATTATTACCCCAATTCAATCTAGCTCCTCACAGAACTGATTATGGCAGAAACGAACCAGTTACAAGAATGTTGAGGGAAGTGAATTCTAGTTCAAATATTTTTGATTATAATCATAGCAAGATCACACAAAGAAACTTCTTTATAGTTTTTCCCATAACTAATCTTAATAATTAATGTAGTACCTTTATAGTAAAAATTAAGTAACATTAAATACAAAGAGAAACTGAAATTGAAACTAAAAACTCAACTTACTGACAAATGCTTTTGCACGCTATTTCATTTAAATTTACAATTTTGATTTTTTATTTCGCCATTTTTATTTTATTTTTTTTTTATTTTTACTTTTTCATTATAGATCAGCTTTAGATTGATCCTATTTTTCATTTTTTACTTTTTTCTAATTTCTAACTGCTTGAATTAAGCAGACCTAAACCTTTTTTCTCTCATTGATGGTCGTGTCGCTTTTGGAAGGTAGTTGTTGTGTTATTCTGTCACCAGCATAACATAATAAGCTTTCTTTATTTTGATCTTAGAGCAATTTTTATGCATAAGTTCCGATATGACTTGCAATCGAAGCTGCCGTCATACTCGGTGTAAATGGACCCCAGCGCGCGCGGAATCTGGGGGGGATAGAGGCGTGGGATAATTTAATTAATTTAATTAACTACTGTATTACATAAAATTTCCTTTCCAACGACATACGTCCCGTTGTTATTGGTTGAACTTGCGTTCACACTTTTTTCCCATACAAAAAAAAATCATTTTTTCACACTAAAATGAACCACAATAATTCGTTAGTTTTCGAATAACTTTTTTCACACAGTGATTTGAACTGAAATACTATTAAGGGATTTGTAGATAATGACATACATATTGTTGTTATTTGTTTGACCAGTTTTCATAAATTTTGCCCATACTTAATATATTTTATTCATACTAGAATGCACCAGAACACAATTCTATTTAGCGAATAACTTTTTTCACACAGCAATTTGAAGTAAGCCCTCATAATAACTATTGTAGTTCATAAAAATACCTTTCCAACTACATATGTCTTGTAGTTATTGGTCCTGAAAACCGTTTTGTCCTATTCTCCTTTGCAATGATTCTTGAAAGTAATTGTTTTCCTTTCCAAAAATTCACTTCAAATCGTTTCTATATCTGTTATATTAAGGGTATTCATGCAACGTCGTAAGTTTACAAATTGTGTAAAATGATAAGTTTACGCAAAAGTTTGCATGAACGACCTTTTTATTAATTTGGTTAAATGCTGTGTAATTGAATCAGCTGTTCGTTAAACGTCAAATATTTGGGCGCGTTCGGCTTGGGTCGAGGGGTGATGTGTGCGTAAAAATATATATTTGTTTTAATATAGATATGTGTAGTAAGCACTCCTGTTAATTCAATTATATTTGTTTTGCTTTGAAATAAAAACATCAATGCCATAAACTTTGCTGGAATCTCAATACCATTTCAACTCAGCTCAAGTGACAAAAAACCTGGAGCTCCCGATCCTGCTTGTAAAGGTAGTAATTTTTAAATAGAGAACCTCTCCCGAGCCAACGTGATGCCGGAAACTCGGAAGGATAAAACAAAATGTTAAGCTAGAACAATTAAGGCTTTCTCAAACCAATGCGAAATATTTGGAACGACAACGAAACTTTTGCCTGTCAAAATCAATGGGTTAAAAACCCACGAAAAGTTGTTTTCTAAACAGTCAAAAGAAGAAGTGAGGAATATTCCACTTAAGTTAAATGACTCATCCCTCTCTGTTTTTCGTTCCAACTTCACCAAAGGTCAGTTTTACTCCCGTGAGATGAGTATGGTTTTCATGTATTCGCTCATTTTCAACCGACCACTTCAGTAAACTATCAACAATTATTATAGTTCTACCTTCATATACATGACAATAGTCGCGTTGTAAGGTAGAAATATATTAGTCGCAAGCTCACGGCAGTGGTCGGATGAAAATCAGCGAATACAAACAAATCATACATATGTCACGCCCATAATGTTCTTTTCTTCATTTTCGTTAAATTTTGCTTTCGGAAGTGAATAGAGCGCCCCCGAGTACACTTCACGGAAGTGAAACTGAAATTTGTAGAGGTAGGAACGAAAAAAAGAGAAAAAGTGAATTATGGCTTAGTTCTGATTTTGACAGTTCAGAAAGATACTTTGCATTGGCTAATGACATCTGTTTCTTACAGCTTCCGACTGTTTAGACCACAACAAAAGCATTAATAACAACACGTTGTTGTAAATGAAAACAACACGTTCGTCGTCGTCAACGAAATATTCGCATTGGTTTGGGTGAAAATTTATAGTTCTACCTTAATAATTTACGAAAAGTAGCTTTCCTTCAGGCTCTCCCAAGCCAACACGAAATTTAAGTGAATGATCTCAATACTAAAAAACAACAAAAAACTGGCTTTGTGAATTCTTCGCTATAATTTCGCGTTGGTTGGGCAGAGATTTAATCGTTGAGTAAATGTAAACCTTCTAATTATTTTTTTTTTGTGTAAACTACGTTTTAATTCACAACTTTTATCACCAACTAATTGCAATGCAATAATTACAGAACACATTCAGAGAAATCTCCGAGATATCATTTATATCATGTTTCTAAACATGCCTACTTCTAAAAGTCACCAACACGCCTAATTCAATCTCTAAAAGTCACAATGACGTTTGGAATAAGTTTAACCAAATATTTGGTTAATTTTCCGCAGCTAAATCCTTGGATAAAATTAACCAAATTGTGTAAACCATTTCCCATACAAAATTTGACAGTTCATTAACCAAAAGATAAAATTAACCAAATCGTAAACTTATCTAGTGTTTTACGTAGTTGCATGAATACCCCTAGTAAGTTGAAAGTCTTCATCTGGCCATACAAAACTTAATAAAAAAATATGATTAGTAAGGTATTATGTGGCTTAGCATGTAAATTATAACAGGAGATTTCTCAGAGAGGCCTAGAGTTATTGGAAAAAATTAAATTGACTTTTAAAGATAAATATTATAACTCTTAAAAATCCTTGCTAATTTTGTTTGAAAAAATAAATTCCTTACTTTGTAATTATGATGTTTTTTATTGATGAGTAATAAATAGTAGGTATTATTCTAAAACATAAATGTTAAAAATAGAGCCAAGTTCTTAATAGCACACAAAATCTGTATGTACAAAGTAAGACATAAAAAGTAACGAATGACAGAAATTTGGTATTTAATGATTACTGATTAAAATTTTGGTGGGCTCACTGGTCAAGTTTTCATACGATTTAAATTATGAGTAACTGAGTAGGTAGTTAAGAGAAAACTTGACAAGTAAATCCAAATTTGGATTTCTTTTTGTATGAAAAATACTAATAAGAAACTTTAAGAATTCGAGAGGATGCCAATCCTACATTTTTGGCTTTTATTCTTGGATGCACTTCAAACACCGATCTACCAATTTTTATCATTCTGTAACTATCGAAAGTGCTTCATATAATGTATAAAGCACTCCAAATACGATTCAATCTCGTTGTCAATTAAACTGAAATTTCGCCACACACAACATAAAAATAGTTGAAATACGATATACATACATATGACACATTCGTATTGGTAAATGGACCAGCTCCCATAAATGTTTGCCCATTCTCCTTTACATTGTATTTTTGTCATAAATGAAAGGCCTACAATTAACTGAAGATTTCTCCGAGAAGAAAGGAGGTACCTATCGGGAAGATTCAAACTGATTTTAAAAGAAGAAAATTACTTCTTTCAGAAACCATTAAAAAATTTGTTGAAACAATTTACCTCACATGATGAAACATTGCTCTTGAGTTTTCTTCTTTTAAAAGCAAATAAAATCCAGATTATATCGTAGTTATGCAGCATATATGTACATTCCGTGCCACCTAAAAACAGAAATGTTTTATTCGAGGTACTGCCTCTTGCGAGGAACTGACAAATCCTCCAAGAGTATACTTGTCATGAAAAAGTGCTTCTCATTTAGCCGTTCGGACTCGGCAAAAAACTGTAGGTCCCCTCCATTCCTGCCAACAAACACGCACACAGGAATGGTTGTGAGTTGTAAGTCACTAGGCCCTGGTTCTCCATGAGCTGTTGCGCCACCCAATTTATTTATTTATTTATGTACATTCCTGAAATATTGATATACTGATTTCATTCAGAACTAAGAATATATGTATAGAAATCGATATGAAAATTCTTAAAAAAACTAAGTGAAAACTTAAACCAAGAATATAAAATAAAAAGTTTTTAATCATTTATTTTTTTCTTTAAGAAGAGGTGAGTATTAAAGGTATGTACATAACATATGTTTGTATGAGTTTTTTACTAATAAAAAAGTTTTCATATCAATTTTTTTTAAGTGCAGGCGTATTCTATTAATTTCCTTTAGTAAATCATTTTATCTTCTTATAGTATCATATGGCATAAGATTGAATGCTGTCAATCTTGACATATATAGGGAGGATGAAAGTGCCCGATTATATTTGATTGCTTATCGTTAAATAAGGATTTAGTGCTTTTTTGGAATGCTCCTTGGAGAGATAAACGTCTAACAAACCGGATTTTATTTGTTTGTCATCAAATAAATACTAAAAAAAAATAAATAAATTGGGTGGCGCAACAGCTCATGGAGAACCAGGGCCTAGTGACTTACAACTCACAACCATTCCTGTGTGCGTGTTTGTTGGCAGGAATGGAGGGGACCTACAGTTTTTTGCCGATTCCGAACGGCTAAATGAGAAGCACTTTTTCATGACAAGTATACTCTTGGAGGATTTGTCAGTTCCTCGCAAGAGGCAGTACCTCGAATAAAACATTTCTGTTTTTAGGTGGCACGGCTGGGAATCGAACCCACACCTTCGGCATGACAGTCCTACGCACAAACCATCAAGCCACGAGGTACTACAAATAAATACTATAGATTCAAAATTACACACATACCTACATTAGGTATAAGTATGTACGTAGGTTCAAAATCTTCGAGGGATAGTTGAAGCCTCATTTTGAAGATAATAAATTTCTGTCAGTGCTATCAATTTGTTTTTTTTTTTTTATTTGAACTTCGATAGAACTTTCGACTATGTAAAATTCAGCCAAATGCACAAAAAATAACAGAAATTTAAAATAAGAGATCAGGCCTATTGACCCTGAGAGTTTTTGTCAAATTAAGGCTTGTCTATCTAAGTATACTCTGTTTTTTAGTTTCGGAATGAGTGTTAGTTCATATACCAACACACCAGACTAATGAACATTAAAAGCAAATCACCTGGAAAACAAACTTGGGTCAATTTACAAATCAGATATTGTGTTCGCAGAAAAGTGATTCTTATAAAGAATGGAACAAAAAAAATCTTTCATCCTTACAAATATAAACTTAGATAAGTATCTTAAGTCGTTACACATTTCTAACAATGCTGCAAAGTTGATTTTAAAAAAAACCATTTGTGTGTTGAATGGGATTTTTTTTTTCAAATTGTATCTGCGATGCTCCTATTTAGCATACGCCCTCACCCAATATATAACGGAAGACTGAATCTTTGATAATCCTTTTAAATATCTATATAAATGTATATGAATAAAAATAATGCGTATTCAGTTTATTTATTGAGAAGGAAAAGGATACGAATAAAAGAAGTTTAATGTTCTGGAGGAATTAAAAAAATTGAAAACCAGCCACATAAAATGATTTTTTAAATAAAACGATGGAAATTCAAAATCCATTGCGTCATTCAATACAAATTTGTATGTATGTTTTGTATAGGTACTTTAAATAAATATCTGTAACATAATATTATTCGGGAATAAGAGAATGTAGGTGTCGGCCTGCCTGCGTCAAGTTCTATTAAATTCTTTCAGGAATATAAATACCATTAATATGTAAATTTGTAATTTTAAATACAATAACGAAATGGAGGTTATCATGTCTGCAAGGTATTTAGTTAAAATTTAAATACATTTTCATGCCAGAGCAATAACCTCATTCAAGAAGATGAGAAGAAGGACTTTGGCTAAGAACACAGAACCTGTTGAACACAACACAAAAACCATAGAGTCCTTAATTGTGAGAAATGAATCGAACTAAGGAACAGGTGTATTCGACTTTTAAATTCTATACTTAATAGTGTTCCAGACAGTGCACACTTGAATAACAGCACCAGCGAAACATAGAGGGGTGGTAAAATTTTAAACTTTAGATCTGAGGTAACTTGTTCACGACTGTATCAGCCATTCCTTGGGTTTTAATGGACTAAGAATGTTGTAACAGATTTAATTAATTTATCTATTATAAACTGTGTTACAACTCTGTAAAATTTTGCTTTTTAAGTTGGTTTTTTTGTGTGAACTATTAGCAATTTTTAATGTATAATTTTCAAATTATAGAGTAACTTCTTTAACTTAGGTAATTTAACGTTATCCCATTTGGTGAAATGAGAAAAATAAAATAAACAAACGGGTCCTTAAGTTCAACTAAAGTGGATATACGTGCTATACTTTCTTCCTCGTAACCTGTCACGTAAGAGCTTATATGTTGAACTTAAATTTTGTAGTATCGTTTAAGCATATTATAGTCTTAATTGCTAGAAAATCATAAAATTTTGATACATCGTATCTAGCGTTCCAAAAGATTATTCAGTGTAATTTTCAATGAGTTTACCCACCACCCTTATTGAAATAATTTGCCCTTAATCCATATTTGAACTATGTTTTTCTGTTTGTGTCTCTACATATTTGGTTTTAAAAATAGATAAGTTTAATATTTCTTCCTTCGTTCCCAAGTTGAAATAAAAAAAAAAGAATCTCAAATCCAGACGGTACAATTTATACAATTTTCTTGCATCATTTATTCATTGGGTATAGCACAGGCATTCAATTTAAATTTACCCATAATTTTCACCTTTTTTGAAATTTCAAATGATTATATGTACGTAAATTGCTTTTAACAAACAGTATTACGTCCTTATTTTTAAATAAGCAATCACTAAAAGTAACCATAAACATACTTTTCCCAAAACCACATTTTTGTTCATTTCCGTTTGATGTAATCCCTCCATGTGGAAATTCAAAATTTAAAGCACAAATTCTGTTGCTATTGCTCTTTTTGTTGGCACCAAGGTCTTGGATACTTTTTTTATGGAGCTTTAAGATTTAACCAGGCAGGCACCCAAAACAAAAAGGGCAAACATAAAATAAAAGGCTATCAGTTCGGAAAGTCCCTTTAACCTTTTTGAATTCTAAATATATTGGGTATACGCTTGTCAAAACAAAAACACCTTTCATTGTTTACTTTAAAAATTCTTGAACCATGGATATGAAAGGATGTATTTTCAAGTTATTTTTGTGTGTTGCTTCATGAAATTTAAAAATTTACAATTAATTTGAAAAAGACTAACAGTAGAAAGGCCTTGCTTTTTGTTCTTTTTAATTTCTTTAATTGGATAAAAATAAAGATTTCAAAATTCACTGATGCAAACCAGATACTTTTAATTAAGACTTCCCTTAACAGGTTTATATTGCCAGTTCAAATTGTGACATACTGAATTAACAGAAAAGAAAAAAATATCTTACGTCTTCTTGTGGTTGTGTCTCATGAGATGGTTTCAATTTCACTTTTGATTTCGCAAAAAAATAAAAAACAATTTGCAGACAATGTGAGAAGACCAGGAAAAGGGCTGCTGAAAAACCTTCTTTCACTTTTTGCTATAAAAGCCCTGAGGTACAATAGAAATGCCATCAGTATCTATTTTTCTTTCTCTCGAATACCAAGTCAACAGAAGAATACAAATAAATCAAAATGTTTAGCTTGGTGAATTATAAAAAAAGTTGACAATAATGGAATTTATATTGAAAATATTTTTCCCTTCAGATTGGAATTTTTACCCTCATGACTGTGGCTGCTGCCCGACCTGGACTACTTCAATCTCAGACATCTTTAGAAACGATTGGGTCCATTGTGAATCACACCCCCACTGCAATCACCCACCAAAGCAGAACTGAAATTCACAACCAACAGCCAGTGATTAGTTCAATCATAGCACCAGTTTTTCGTACAATTCCTTCTCAGGCAATTTTACAACAAACTCCAATAATTTCGTCACAAATTCAATCGACGTCAGCACTTCTTGGAGAACAAGAACAAGAACAAACTTTGACTACTGGTCTGGGGTCAATAATTGGAGGAGAGGCTACAATTTTAAATGACCAAAGAGCAATCCTTCAAAATCAAGGGTCATTGATTGGAGGTCAAAGTATTATTGTTGGTGACGACAGAGGACAGTTGATTGAAAATGGAGCATCCATTATCAACGCTCAAAATTCAATTATTGGTAATTCAGGACTGTTAACAAAAACCATCAACACTTCCGGTTTACAGTTGAATGGCATTAAAGGTCTAAGATTTTAACTTGGTAAATTTTAGATAACTTCCATAGTTTGAAATTTGTATACATAAATAAACAACAAAATTATTGATAGTGGAATATTTATCTATTTTGGTAATTAAGAAAATTTTGGGGTGGATTTATTGGTGCAATCATGCATGTACATCTTGTTTTATGGTACTGACAATAAACTGTCACATTTTATTAAAATTATGAATATAAAATCAATTTTTCTTATTGATTTGATGGATGAACATCCATTGACAAGATAAAATTATATGTATGTATGTCCCTGCCATTGATCTTTGTCTTAGTTTTAAAAACATGGTGACTTTTATTTAAAAAAAAAGGAATAGTCAAATTTCAATACACTTATGCGATGGCTGCTATACAGCAATTTGTTCATCAATTAGGTATAAGTTTTTTTTTTTTAACTATATGCCTGTAAGACCTTAGGTCTTTTAAATACAACCTGAATTGCACGGCACTAGTTAGAAATAGTAGAAGGATAGGAAAGATTTGGCACAGCGGAATGAGATCAAGGTGTTTATTATCTCATTAAATCCCACGGGTGGCCACCAGTTAAGCTGGGGGAATATAGATAAGAATTCTGCCTAGAATGGGGCTCGAACCCGCACCTCTAAGTTAGCAGTCAAGCACTACATCCACTGCACCATTACCACCCGCGTTTGTATATTTTATTTTAATATTGTGCTTTGGCTTCTTTTTTTACACTTTCAGATCTTTGCGAGAGAGACCTTTGCAAAAGGGACATCTTCTGGCCAAGGAAATGTTCATCACTCAGTAGTTAGTAAACAACAAACAAACGGCTTTCGTAGCAATAGGTCCACTGGTGATCTGATTAAATCTCACTGAGCAGTGGGACAAATCTTAACATCGTTTTGGAGAAAGTAAGATTGTTGCACTTGACAGAGTTTAGCACCAAGCTCTCTTATCGAAAATGTGTGCATTTTGTATTGATGAATCTCTTCTTCGTTGGATTAGAAATTACCTTTCGGGCCGTTCAATACAAGTTGTATTGGATGGTTTCAAGTCTGATATTCATAAATAAATGCTGGTGTGCCTCAGGGTTCCGTTTTGTCTCCGACTCTCTTTCTCATTTTCATTAATGATCTCTTGTCTGAAACATCTAATCCATTAAAATGTTTCACTGATGACAGCACTGTTAGCTTTTCATATTAATTTCTTGATTCACATCCCTATCCTTCGGATGTGGAACTTGAGTGGCAGCGTATGATAAGCTCATTAAATTCTGAACTTGACGGCATTGTCCAGTGAGGAATTAAAAATCGTTTAAAATTTAATGCTTCAAAAACTCAATGCTGTTTGCTGTCCAACTCCAACATAATACTCGCACTTCCAGGAATGCACAACAGTTTACCCTTGAACCCAATTTCAAACGTACTATTGAGCACAGAGATTTTGTTTTAGCCGAACCACATGAATGTGGAATGCTTTACCCGGCTCTATTTTTCCCTTCCATTTTGATTTTCTGAATTTCAAAACCAATGTGCATCGATATCTCCTTTCAAATCCAAATCAAAGCAATAATTATAAGACAACAAACACTATGACAGTGAAAATATTAACAATTACAAACATTTAAGAGAGTCAGACTACTGGCTTTTAATGCAGTTCTGAGACTATTGATTCTGATTTTAGGAGTTATTCAAAAAATGTATAAGTAATTTTTTCTTTATTTGTCTCAAGAGGATTGAAGACTATTCAAAAAAGCTAAAGTCAAACACCATGAAGATCGTTGGGCGATTACTAACGAGATCACTCAACGCAAAAATATTGAGGTTATCTGACCGCAGATGTAGTTGTCAACCACAAATGTAACCCAAAGTTATACTGGGTAAAAACATCTTGACTTCTTAAGGGATTTGACCATCGTGTACTCTCTTATCTTCTGTGATCGAAAAATCATACAATGAGTATGAGAAAAAGGATTAACAAAGCTTGATCGAACTCGATGAAGTTAGGAAGCCCTAAAAATCAAAAATACCATTCTCAACAGATCGCTGTTACACCAAGCTGGTATTGTCGAGTTCAAAGGAGAGATCCTGAGAACCCCGTCAAAAAGGCATTATTATACCCTAATATTCAGAAATGGAACAATCCAAAACTGTGTGATCGATAGCATAAAAGCACCGACAAAACAAAAAGAAGAAGAATAAAGGAAACCAATCGTCAAATGTCAAAAATAAATTCATGAATCAGTTGATAAGATTTATACTTTGTTTGTATTATTTTCTTTGAATTTACTTATCTGCTAGTTTCGTACACTCAAAAGTTTTCAATAATCCTCTCCATATTGCCTATGGATTAGTTTTATTTAAGACCCCAAACTATCAGATATTAAATAAATAAAGAATCTTTATTCGAACTCCAGCTGCACATTGTAAGTAATAAAATTATGTTCACGGTGGTATCCTAATTAGTTAGTGATTGTGAATGCAATTATAGACCAGAAAATATATTGTTCCGCTTGTGTGGTCTCATTCAATTAAAAGCAATTTTTATTTGCTGATGAAGGAAAAAACTGGCAAAATTTTCATTGAATTTCAAATTCATTTTCCTTGAATGAATAATTTTGTATTAATTCATATGGACCAAACACACCTGCCGCATAAATTAAATTAGCTTACGTATTATATGTGTGTCTAAATCTAAGTCTATAACATTTAAGAAGTATTGAATTTAATTCAGAGTTAAATAGACAGTTTTTTTTTATTTTTATCTTAAGCGTGATATATTCCAATCTTAAAAACAGCAATTCTCTTCTAAGATTTAGTATTGCGTGGGTTCGATTGGTGTTGAACAAAAAATTTGCCTTAGCATTCCCGAGAAATTCCTCGACTTATGCACAATGTTTTTTTTTTTCTAAAATTGTATCAAGCTAAAAAAAGTTTGTTTAGGAGTTTATTTAAGAAACATGAATTCTCAGATCACATAAAAATACAAATAAATCCTCCATCGTGAATCTTTGAATTCTCATTTTTTTTTTTGGATTTCTTAACATTTCCCTGAGGATATTTTCCCTTCCGGAGGAGTTATTTTCGTTTTGTTGAGATTTATGGTGGTGTTGAGCTATTCTATGTATTTCAAGGATTTCCAATCATTGAAAATGGTTAGCATGTTTATCTATAAAGTGGAAAGGTTGAAAAACTTGTAATGCTCTTATTGATTTTATTACCGATGAGAAATTGAATGCATAATGATGATTATTTGTATGTATTATTATCAATTTAAGGGAAGGTGAATACATTATATATATAAAGTTTATAAATACATCGTCTCCTCAGAAGCAAAAATTTTGTTTTGGTGATTTTGAGTTAAGTATACAAAAAAAAATCACAAACAAAATTCAATTTTCCTGTCAAAATGCCATGAGATAAGTCGTACTTTTTTTTAAAGGTTTTTTTTATTTTTAACTTTACTATACCATTATTTGAATGAAGAAAAAAATGTATTAGTTTCTTTTTCTCCTGCTCCTCCTGTGATCTTTATATGAAAACTAATTCTTTAATGACCAATTTCAAGAAAGACTTTTAATAATTAAAATAAAATGCACGACTGGGTCGCACGTACTTGCTCTTATGTTCAAGACACTGCAAGTTTAAGAAAATTGTATATACACACATGGAAATTATGAGAGAAAAATGTAGAGAATCATGAAATACGACATTTAAATTAGCTAAAACAACTCTTTTGACAGTTTGGGGTGAAAAAAAAGTATGCCATCTTAATTCATGATGGAATATGATTGTATGGGAAAAAAAATTTTAAAATCGTTGGAGCGGTTTTTTTTTAAATTAATTTTTATATATAAAATTCTTAAAACATTTTTAAGAGCAAATTTTGGTATGCAGATTTAAACTATATATTTATGTGTATATAAAAACAAAATTAAAAAAAAAAATTGTCAACCCGTTTTTGAGATATCGAATTTTCAAACAAAAAGTTTGAAACTTTTTTTAAAAATCCAAAAACTTTTTTTTTGAAAATTTTAATATGCAATATTATTTTATCTTATCTGAAATTTGTATATAAGAAAATTCATTTAAATCCGTTAAGCTGATAACGAGAAAACTCAAAATAAAAAAATACGTTCTATGACAGGTACTACTAATAGTTGCTATATGCAAAATTTTATAATTTTTAATGGTAGATCGTACTAATTTTAGTATATAAAAAGATTAATCAAAATCGTAGGAGTCATTTTCAAGCAAAAAAATATTTTCCTTTGCGGTTTTTTCACTTTTGTATGGAAGGTACCGTTATTTTTTCATAAATGTAAAATTTTTTCTAAAAATATTTTTGTGAGTACTAAAAAAATCTTAAATATCGAGTTTCAAAAAAATCTATTTTGCCGTTTTCGAAATATTTGATTTTCCAGAAAAAAATTTGAAATATTTTTTAAAAATCCAAAACATATTTTTCCAAAAATGTTGGTACATAAAACTATTAACATTTTTTGGTAGCTTCTGCATAAAAAAAAATAATTGAAATCGGTCACACCATTTTGAAGAAAATCAAAATTTAAAAAAATGGTTCCTTGGGAGGTACCATTAATAACCATTTTTGAAAAATGGTTTTCCACGCAAAGAAAGCCTTTACTAAAATAAATTTATTGATTTTTTTTAAGAAAAGTTGTCGAGCCGTTTTTGAGAAAAATACGATTATTTAAATTTGCCAAAAAAATGTATGGCAGGTACCGTTATTTTTGGTTCTAAAAAAAAAAGAAAAAAACGTGTCAGCAGAATCACCAAAAACCACTATGTACCAGGTTTGAAGAAAATCGATCGAGCCGTTTAGGCTGTAGACGAACAGACGAACAGACAGACAGACAGAATTGTGCCACCCACTTTTTTGGTGTTCTCTATCATCGTAATATCATGTTTGACTGTTATCTCAAAATTTTTTTTTGCAAGAATCCAAAACTTGCCTTATAGTACCTATAATCGCAAGTAAAAACCATTCAACCTTAAGATGCTGTTTTTTAGTTTCACCATATGCTTTTAAATTTATGAAGATTTGTAATGCCCTTGTAAACTAAAAGCTCGTTTTTGTCTCATTAAATTTTAAAAGTCTTTTTTGTAAAGCCATTCCAGTCAACAACAGCTGATATTTTGCTGTCAGGATAATTGTCCCCTCATCCATTATGCTTTTCAATTTTTCTCATACACTTCGCATGTGCGAGGGAAACAACTTCTTTTTTTTGCATCCAGGGATGTTAGGCAAACTCAGTCAAACTAAAATATCCCTAAAGTATACCTTCTCTACATTGGTGAGACTGAAACATTTTAAATGTCTAATAAAATTAAGAAGGTGTTTAGATAAAAGCAATTTTAGTGTTTTTTTTTATGAAATTGGCCATAAGAAAAAAAAACTTCAAATCGATTTTCTGAAAAACTTCAGATTTTTAGGTAAGCCACTTTGATTTTGAGGGGACGATATACAGTGTTCCCCGCTTGATTACACCGAACATCTTGGTTGATTTTTCGATCAATTAACCGGGGAGTTCAAGTAACCGAAACATTGACATGCTTGGCGTTTAATAGCTACAAACTTTTAAGATCAATTAAGTTCGAAAATCAATTTAGCAAGGTGCAATTAATCGGGGAATACTGTACCATATATGTATGTTACACTTTCCTTTTGAAATAAACAAAGGGAAACAGATAAAATAAGACACACACCTACAAAAATAAAATAAAAATACAACTATAAAAATAAAGTAAAAATACATAAAACAAAACTTTGTAAATAATGGTTATTTTGATGCCCAGTAGGAAATTTCGTCCTCAAGGAAAAATTTCGGTGAATAGCACAATGAATTCATGAAATACTTTTTACGAGGAACATGCATGTAATGATTTCATTAGAAAAAGGTGTCGCCTTTTTCACCAGTTCATTATTTTCATGACATCACCCTTTCTTTTACTTGGTGCAAAAAATCAACTGAATTCAGTGCTTCCCATGCAGTATACAATTTCATTGCAAGAAATCATGCTTCGAGAAACACGAGGTTTTCAACGATGAATAGTAATGGACAAAGTCCTGAGCTTGTGATTTTTTGGTTCTCATTTTATAAGATAAAGTTCACAGTGACTTCCCGTAAGAAAATCAATGTAAGATGAACTGAACATTACTCAAATTGCATTTGTTAAAACGTAAATATAACTTTTGATTTGAAATGAGAACTTCTTTTTGGTTCATTTTAATCTTAAATTAGACAGTACACTACCGATGCTGATGATTTCACTAGATGATTAAGTAGGTTCCATTCACAAAGTGATTTCCTTGGTGAACATTCATGACATTTTTCATTTAAAAAAAGATAATGGCCAAGTGAAAAAGCAACTCCATGTACCTAGTGATATCACTGATGTATATTCACGGTATGTTTCACCAAATGCAATCAATTATGGAATAAGCAAGTTACACCTTCTTAGTGATTTCACTACTGAATATTCACCAAGAAAATCATACTTGGTGAACGCCAATGACAACCCCATGTTAATTTCCTCGATGATTTCACCTCAAATTCCTTGGGTGTAGCTTCCATTCCTCGAGGAAATAGAAGGGGATTCCTTGGTGAATTTTTGAAAATTTCCCACTGGGTGTTTAAAAGATTAACGGGTGAATGATCAAAAGAGTCTATAGACATATTAAACATTATACCTTGGGGGAAATGGTGTTTTCTTTTAAGAATAAGGAAGTGTAGTGTGTCTTCTTTAACCCGAAGAAAAATTGAAATATCTCCATTTTATAGGTTTGACATAAATGCATTTTAATGATTTTACTTTGCGCATTTTTTAATTTTAAAATTTAAATCTTCTTTGCTGTGGGAGAAAATGTCTGTTATTTTTGTGATTTCTTAGAAAAAACTTTTTTGTTTGGTATAAGCATCTTAACAATTTGCTTTGAACCATTTGCAGTTGAAATGATTCACACAAAACTAAGACATTATTTAAGGATTCCAATATAAGTTTCTCAATTTTGAAGTCGGTTTTTGTTTATTATTTGCAAAAAAAATTTTACCTGTAAGTACAAATTGGTTTTTAATTTCGCTTCAACGACAGGAAATAGCACTGAAATTTTCGAAGATCTCAATTCCCACGAGGTTTTCATTTTGGATTGGGAAATTCTGTCTAGATTAGAAATTTATAAGCTTGTTATATGCTGCCGTTGTATATTTCCACATTCGAAAAGGATAAGGATGTGGATCTAGAAACTGCAATATTCAAAGCTGACGGTACTTTCGTCCACGGAACAATTTAATGGGTTAGCTTAGTAGCTTTAGACAAAAGATCATTATTTGTGCATATAAAAGAGAGAGTCGGAGAAAAAATGGAGGCTAGAGGCTGACCAGCATTGATTAGAATTATTATTAGAAACTATGTATGCATACCCACTTAATGATTTTAAAAAGTCTATTACTCTTACAGTAAAGGACATTTGGGTCATAGAAAAACTGTTACTGCAATTCATTGTTTATTTTTGATTAATTGATATACAAAGTTGTCTTTTCAAATTCAAAAACTTCAAATCGATTTTCTGAAAAACTTCAGATTTTTAGGTAAGCCACTTTGATTTTGAGGGGACGATATACAGTGTTCTCCGCTTGATTACACCGAACATCTTGGTTGATTTTTCGATCAATTAACCGGGGAGTTCAAGTAACCGAAACATTGACATGCTTGGCGTTTAATAGCTACAAACTTTTAAGATCAATTAAGTTCGAAAATCAATTTAGCAAGGTGCAATTAATCGGGGAATACTTTACCATATATGTATGTTACACTTACACTTTCCTTTTGAAATAAACAAAGGGAAACAGATAAAATAAGACACACACCTACAAAAATAAAATAATATACAACTATAAAAATAAAGTAAAAATACATAAAACAAAACTTTGTAAATAATGGTTATTTTGATGTTTAAAAGATTAACGGGTGAATGATCAAAAGAGTCTATAGACATATTAAACATTATACCTTGGGGGAAATGGTGTTTTCTTTTAAGAATAAGGAAGTGTAGTGTGTCTTCTTTAACCCGAAGAAAAATTGAAATATCTCCATTTTATAGGTTTGACATAAATGCATTTTAATGATTTTACTTTGCGCATTTTTTAATTTTAAAATTTAAATCTTCTTTGCTGTGGGAGAAAATGTCTGTTATTTTTGTGATTTCTTAGAAAAAACTTTTTTGTTTGGTATAAGCATCTTAACAATTTGCTTTGAACCATTTGCAGTTGAAATGATTCACACAAAACTAAGACATTATTTAAGGATTCCAATATAAGTTTCTCAATTTTGAAGTCGGTTTTTGTTTATTATTTGCAAAAAAAATTTTACCTGTAAGTACAAATTGGTTTTAAATTTCGCTTCAACGACAGGAAATAGCACTGAAATTTTCGAAGATCTCAATTCCCACGAGGTTTTCATTTTGGATTGGGAAATTCTGTCTAGATTAGAAATTTATAAGCTTGTTATATGCTGCCGTTGTATATTTCCACATTCGAAAAGGATAAGGATGTGGATCTAGAAACTGCAATATTCAAAGCTGACGGTACTTTCGTCCACGGAACAATTTAATGGGTTAGCTTAGTAGCTTTAGACAAAAGATCATTATTTGTGCATATAAAAGAGAGAGTCGGAGAAAAAATGGAGGCTAGAGGCTGACCAGCATTGATTAGAATTATTATTAGAAACTATGTATGCATACCCACTTAATGATTTTAAAAAGTCTATTACTCTTACAGTAAAGGACATTTGGGTCATAGAAAAACTGTTACTGCAATTCATTGTTTATTTTTGATTAATTGATATACAAAGTTGTCTTTTCAAATTCAAAAACTTCAAATCGATTTTCTGAAAAACTTCAGATTTTTAGGTAAGCCACTTTGATTTTGAGGGGACGATATACAGTGTTCTCCGCTTGATTACACCGAACATCTTGGTTGATTTTTCGATCAATTAACCGGGGAGTTCAAGTAACCGAAACATTGACATGCTTGGCGTTTAATAGCTACAAACTTTTAAGATCAATTAAGTTCGAAAATCAATTTAGCAAGGTGCAATTAATCGGGGAATACTTTACCATATATGTATGTTACACTTACACTTTCCTTTTGAAATAAACAAAGGGAAACAGATAAAATAAGACACACACCTACAAAAATAAAATAATATACAACTATAAAAATAAAGTAAAAATACATAAAACAAAACTTTGTAAATAATGGTTATTTTGATGTTTAAAAGATTAACGGGTGAATGATCAAAAGAGTCTATAGACATATTAAACATTATACCTTGGGGGAAATGGTGTTTTCTTTTAAGAATAAGGAAGTGTAGTGTGTCTTCTTTAACCCGAAGAAAAATTGAAATATCTCCATTTTATAGGTTTGACATAAATGCATTTTAATGATTTTACTTTGCGCATTTTTTAATTTTAAAATTTAAATCTTCTTTGCTGTGGGAGAAAATGTCTGTTATTTTTGTGATTTCTTAGAAAAAACTTTTTTGTTTGGTATAAGCATCTTAACAATTTGCTTTGAACCATTTGCAGTTGAAATGATTCACACAAAACTAAGACATTATTTAAGGATTCCAATATAAGTTTCTCAATTTTGAAGTCGGTTTTTGTTTATTATTTGCAAAAAAAATTTTACCTGTAAGTACAAATTGGTTTTAAATTTCGCTTCAACGACAGGAAATAGCACTGAAATTTTCGAAGATCTCAATTCCCACGAGGTTTTCATTTTGGATTGGGAAATTCTGTCTAGATTAGAAATTTATAAGCTTGTTATATGCTGCCGTTGTATATTTCCACATTCGAAAAGGATAAGGATGTGGATCTAGAAACTGCAATATTCAAAGCTGACGGTACTTTCGTCCACGGAACAATTTAATGGGTTAGCTTAGTAGCTTTAGACAAAAGATCATTATTTGTGCATATAAAAGAGAGAGTCGGAGAAAAAATGGAGGCTAGAGGCTGACCAGCATTGATTAGAATTATTATTAGAAACTATGTATGCATACCCACTTAATGATTTTAAAAAGTCTATTACTCTTACAGTAAAGGACATTTGGGTCATAGAAAAACTGTTACTGCAATTCATTGTTTATTTTTGATTAATTGATATACAAAGTTGTCTTTTCAAATTCAAAAACTTCAAATCGATTTTCTGAAAAACTTCAGATTTTTAGGTAAGCCACTTTGATTTTGAGGGGACGATATACAGTGTTCTCCGCTTGATTACACCGAACATCTTGGTTGATTTTTCGATCAATTAACCGGGGAGTTCAAGTAACCGAAACATTGACATGCTTGGCGTTTAATAGCTACAAACTTTTAAGATCAATTAAGTTCGAAAATCAATTTAGCAAGGTGCAATTAATCGGGGAATACTTTACCATATATGTATGTTACACTTACACTTTCCTTTTGAAATAAACAAAGGGAAACAGATAAAATAAGACACACACCTACAAAAATAAAATAATATACAACTATAAAAATAAAGTAAAAATACATAAAACAAAACTTTGTAAATAATGGTTATTTTGATGTTTAAAAGATTAACGGGTGAATGATCAAAAGAGTCTATAGACATATTAAACATTATACCTTGGGGGAAATGGTGTTTTCTTTTAAGAATAAGGAAGTGTAGTGTGTCTTCTTTAACCCGAAGAAAAATTGAAATATCTCCATTTTATAGGTTTGACATAAATGCATTTTAATGATTTTACTTTGCGCATTTTTTAATTTTAAAATTTAAATCTTCTTTGCTGTGGGAGAAAATGTCTGTTATTTTTGTGATTTCTTAGAAAAAACTTTTTTGTTTGGTATAAGCATCTTAACAATTTGCTTTGAACCATTTGCAGTTGAAATGATTCACACAAAACTAAGACATTATTTAAGGATTCCAATATAAGTTTCTCAATTTTGAAGTCGGTTTTTGTTTATTATTTGCAAAAAAAATTTTACCTGTAAGTACAAATTGGTTTTAAATTTCGCTTCAACGACAGGAAATAGCACTGAAATTTTCGAAGATCTCAATTCCCACGAGGTTTTCATTTTGGATTGGGAAATTCTGTCTAGATTAGAAATTTATAAGCTTGTTATATGCTGCCGTTGTATATTTCCACATTCGAAAAGGATAAGGATGTGGATCTAGAAACTGCAATATTCAAAGCTGACGGTACTTTCGTCCACGGAACAATTTAATGGGTTAGCTTAGTAGCTTTAGACAAAAGATCATTATTTGTGCATATAAAAGAGAGAGTCGGAGAAAAAATGGAGGCTAGAGGCTGACCAGCATTGATTAGAATTATTATTAGAAACTATGTATGCATACCCACTTAATGATTTTAAAAAGTCTATTACTCTTACAGTAAAGGACATTTGGGTCATAGAAAAACTGTTACTGCAATTCATTGTTTATTTTTGATTAATTGATATACAAAGTTGTCTTTTCAAATTCAAAAACTTCAAATCGATTTTCTGAAAAACTTCAGATTTTTAGGTAAGCCACTTTGATTTTGAGGGGACGATATACAGTGTTCTCCGCTTGATTACACCGAACATCTTGGTTGATTTTTCGATCAATTAACCGGGGAGTTCAAGTAACCGAAACATTGACATGCTTGGCGTTTAATAGCTACAAACTTTTAAGATCAATTAAGTTCGAAAATCAATTTAGCAAGGTGCAATTAATCGGGGAATACTTTACCATATATGTATGTTACACTTACACTTTCCTTTTGAAATAAACAAAGGGAAACAGATAAAATAAGACACACACCTACAAAAATAAAATAATATACAACTATAAAAATAAAGTAAAAATACATAAAACAAAACTTTGTAAATAATGGTTATTTTGATGTTTAAAAGATTAACGGGTGAATGATCAAAAGAGTCTATAGACATATTAAACATTATACCTTGGGGGAAATGGTGTTTTCTTTTAAGAATAAGGAAGTGTAGTGTGTCTTCTTTAACCCGAAGAAAAATTGAAATATCTCCATTTTATAGGTTTGACATAAATGCATTTTAATGATTTTACTTTGCGCATTTTTTAATTTTAAAATTTAAATCTTCTTTGCTGTGGGAGAAAATGTCTGTTATTTTTGTGATTTCTTAGAAAAAACTTTTTTGTTTGGTATAAGCATCTTAACAATTTGCTTTGAACCATTTGCAGTTGAAATGATTCACACAAAACTAAGACATTATTTAAGGATTCCAATATAAGTTTCTCAATTTTGAAGTCGGTTTTTGTTTATTATTTGCAAAAAAAATTTTACCTGTAAGTACAAATTGGTTTTAAATTTCGCTTCAACGACAGGAAATAGCACTGAAATTTTCGAAGATCTCAATTCCCACGAGGTTTTCATTTTGGATTGGGAAATTCTGTCTAGATTAGAAATTTATAAGCTTGTTATATGCTGCCGTTGTATATTTCCACATTCGAAAAGGATAAGGATGTGGATCTAGAAACTGCAATATTCAAAGCTGACGGTACTTTCGTCCACGGAACAATTTAATGGGTTAGCTTAGTAGCTTTAGACAAAAGATCATTATTTGTGCATATAAAAGAGAGAGTCGGAGAAAAAATGGAGGCTAGAGGCTGACCAGCATTGATTAGAATTATTATTAGAAACTATGTATGCATACCCACTTAATGATTTTAAAAAGTCTATTACTCTTACAGTAAAGGACATTTGGGTCATAGAAAAACTGTTACTGCAATTCATTGTTTATTTTTGATTAATTGATATACAAAGTTGTCTTTTCAAATTCAATAAAAAGGAAAACACTCAACTCTGAAAAAAAAAAAACAGTAATTGATTCAATTTCCTGATTATGCTCTACAATTATTATTACTGTTCTAAGAGAGAACAAACATTTTTTAGCGCAATGAATAATGATTAAAAAGAAGTGTTTTGACTCGACTAAAAGTTTGAATTGTATAAAATTACCCTTGAACAAGTTTTACGAAAAATCAGTTTCATATTTTACATGATTCTGGTTTTTTTGTATGGTTTTATATGAGTAAAGCAGCCACTTGCGTCATCAGCTACTTGGTTGAAAGTCAGATTCCACTCAACCTCCAAATCATACCTGCCACGTGTAACATATTTCTTTGTAACTGGATGTAAATCAAATCTCCCCTGGATAGCAAATTTCACGACGTTGATATACACTTTCTCATACACAATGGTCGATACTCAAGGACAAACGTAGCAACATGAAGTACATTTAGAAGGTGTGGAACTAATGGCCCATATCATCACATATCAGATAAAATAAAATTTGAAGTAAGGTTCAAAACTTATTTCAGAAATTCGGTTTTTAAGACAAACGAACGGGAGGTTTTATATTAAACCTTATGATACATTACTTTCGAACAGGATCCGCAGTTGATTTGACGAAGATATATTTTCCATCAAAAAAAGAAGATACAAGTAAAATATCCTTAAGGCAGAACAAACAAAATAAAGTTTTCTTTTGTTTTCAATTTTTACCAGGTTCGGTTTTTCACACAGGTACATAGGTATGTGTATTTATTTTGAATTAAATTATAAGATATGTAAATGTGGTTACCCATATAAGCTTGAGGGACATTACACAGACATGGGTAGATATGGTTTTTTTGTTGAATTATTTGACATATTATATCTACTATATGAAGGGCTGATAAGGGTCAAGGCCTGCAAAAGAAAGTTTTACATTCTTTGTCAATTTAAAATTAAACTATTAAATCTTTTTTTCATGAAAAATGTCTGGATTGACCAATCATTATAAATGTATGCCATTAAATGCCTTGTATTTGTTTTTTTTTTTTTAAACCTTCACCTGTCATATAATGGCCTTTTCGATTGGCAATCCGGAACACTGATTCGATACGTGTGAACGCTCCTGTTTTCGATTCTGAAATCAAATCCAGAACAATTTTCTCTTTTTTTTAGAACAAGAAACAAAAGTTTATTAAAATGTATGTAGAGTAGATGTTTGAGAAGTGTTATGTTTTGTACTTACCATGACATTCTGTGTTTCATTTGAAACATTTTTAAAGTGTACAGTGATGTGCAAAAATGACTGTTCCAAATCATAATACAAAATGAAGAATTCAATGAAATTGATTCAGCTATTACCGACAAATAAATTCAAACAAGCTTATCTGTACCAAAGTCTTGAGTTTTTTTTTTTTAATAATATACAAATTCTATAAAATGAAGTTAATCACCCAAGTACAAGACTTAGCACTTGTTTTGTGAACTAAAGGCATTTAAACAAATTTTTGAATCAACGCCAACCTTTCCATTTTTATGCAAGCATCCTGTTGCAGAAATTAATTTCTTCATCCATATGTAGCTCTTAGTTTATTTTTGAAAGTCTAATAGTTATTACATATTTGCCAACCACATATTCCCCACCAGATGAAAATGTCATACAAAAACTGATTTGACAAACACTACCTAAGTTAAAATTTACTAACAAATTTGTAAAATTTCACAGTAGTATATGACTATAGTGTATTTATATTGTTCTTACATAGCGTTGCAACCTTGTCACTTATTACAACTTAAGGAAATGAAAAGAAAATCCTTAGGCGTTTGTTTTTTCGTCTGTCCATTTTGTTTTTGAGTGTGACAACAAAGCTTATCTTCGACCTTCTTACGGTTGAGTTAAATTTTTCCAGGTGGAGGATTTTAATGCTTTGATCAAATACGTGATGAAGGCCATCAAGGAAAGTGGAAAACTGGAAAGATCTAAAAACACTTTTGCTACCTGGACTTTGTGTCAATAATAATTAAAGATGTAAACAAATCTTTAGCCACATTCCTTTATTGTGGTGTTCATGATAAATTCTTGAAAATTGCCCTTTATATAAATGTCTACTTATGTATATATAAATCTCTATAATACATTAAATCTTAAACTTTGTAATATATAGCTAGCTTATGTCAAGATAAATTTATGTCAAAAGGGTTGTGAAAACCATTTGAATAATATCCCAAGAATATAATATGTGCAACTAAAATACAAAAACAATCAGATAGTATATTGGAATTATATACATACACAGGGTGTCTCACAGTCACCGCTACAGACAAAAATTATTATTGGTTCTTGAGGTAATTTTAAGTCGAAAAACTTATGAGGTACTAGGCTCAGGACTCCCATAAATGAGGTGCCAAAAATCGCTATGACCTTGAAATTTTTAAAAATTCATTAAAAAAAATCTATACCTGACCAATTACTGAAACTAGCTGACCTTTTATAAAGACCTACAGATCTTTTAGATGGTACACATTTTTTGCAAATTTCCCTAAAATGAGGTGCCAAAAATCGTTTTGACCTTGAATTTTTGTTAATTCATTAAATATTCATAAAAAAAAAATCTATGGCTGACCAATTACTGAAAATAGCTGAACTTTTACAACCGTGAAACGGCCTTTCACATTGCATACTTTTTTTATTTAAATGACCCAATTGAGGTGCACAAAGCTTTTTTGTGACCTTGAAACGAACTTAAAAAATTCATAGAAAAAAATGTATGGCTGACCAATTACTTAAAATAAAAAATCTTTCGGATGGTATACATTTTTTGAAAATTTCCCATAAATTAGGTGCCAAAAATCGAGCGTGACCTTGAGCGACCTTGAAAAAGTTTAAGCCTTCATTACAAATTATCTAGGGCTGACCAATTTCTGGGATTACTTGACCTTTTCTGACCAATTACTGACCAATTAGATGGCTTCTTTTTACTTGCGATATAGGTACTATAGGGCAAGTTTTGGATTCGTGCAAAAAAAAAATTTCGAGATAACAATCAAACATGACATTACGATGATAGAGAACACGAAAAAAGTGGGTGGCAAAATTCTGTCTGTCTGTCTGTCTGTCTGTCTGTCTGTCTGTCCGTACCTCAACCTACAGCCTAAACCACTGAAGCGATTTTCTTCAAATTTTGAACTTAAGGTTTTTTTGTAACTCTCCAGAGGGGAAATTGAAAATTTTTTTTTAGCTCAAAAAATAACGGTACTTGCCATACAACCGTTAAGGAAAAGCTTATTTATCTCAAGAACGGCTCCAACGATTTTGATTAAAAAAAAATCAGTGTATTATTGTAGATATGATGTACATTTTAGTAAGAAAAAAATCACCAAAAACATTTATTAACGGTACCTGCCATATAACGGTTTTTTTGATTTTCTCATTAACCGCTCATTCGATTTCAATGAAATTTTTTACACAAAAGCTCTGTTAGAATATAAATAATACTGCATACCAAAATTTTGGAAAAAATAAATTTTGGATTTTTAAAAAAAGATTCAAAATTTTTTTTTGAAAATTCAATATTTCAAAAACGGGTAAATGAATTATTTTAAAATTTCAGTTTTAAATGTATATTAATATATACTCAAAATTGGCATACCAAATTTTTTTTGAAAAATGTTACAAAAATTTTATATATAAAAAATTATTTTTTAAGAAAATGGCTCCAACGATTTTAAATTTTTTTTTGCATATATTCATATTTTTCAAATAATCAAATGGCATACTTTTTTTTAGCTCTAAGTTATTTATCAGGCTGTTTATACAATTAAAAGAACGATTTAAATGCTTTTTATACTTTTTCTATAATTACTTGAATATTTTTTAAAGTTCTTAAGCCCCACATAACTTGAACATAAGAGCAAGTACGTGCATTTTATTTTATCAAATTTCCCTCATATGAGGTGCCAAAGGTCCTGAACCGAGGTAATATTTTCATTTTCTGTTTGTTTTAGAATTATGTATAATGTTTCTTTGGGTCTCTTTTCAGTTAATTGGCTTCATAATTGTCAATCTACGACAGATTCTTTCTTGCATTCAAACAAGAATTTGTAATCGCTTAGAACCCAGGCCTACAACTTTTTCTTGTGTTGATAACGATTTTACAGCAATTCATCTTAAACGCGAATTTTGTAAATTTTGAGTTGTTTTTCTTACTTTGATTAGGGCTTTTTTTATAATGAACGCATTAAAGGGGTTGTGACTACCCTTAAATCGATTAAACATAGTGCGAGCTTTAGGAAAATAGGGAAGGATTCAAGAGGCGATACCGATGCGCATTGGTTTTGTAGTTCTGAATATCAAAATGCGGAGAAATATAGAGTCAGGTAAAGCATTCCATATTTGGGTAGTGCGACTAAGAAAAAATCTCTGTACTTAACAGTAAGCCTGAAATTGGGCTCAAGGGTAAACTGATGTGAGAGTATTACGGCTGAATTGTTTAAGGGGAAGAATGGAACTGGCTCTTTCACTACAACATTGTTTGTAAAATTTGCAATAAAGTAATGACAAACTCGAAACATTGCGGGGGTGTTTGAGAGATGCAGATGTTTCCATTATAGCTTTATCGCCTATCATTTTTAAAGCTCTTTTTTTGAGTTCTATTCCAGAGTCTTAAATATGGGTTTTAAGGAGCATCCACCCAAATATGGGAGTTGTACTCAAGTTTTGGACGAATGAAGGCTATATAGATTACAGCCAGATCAGAAGGGGGGAAAAATTTCTTACATCTTCGAAGAAAACATGAACATTTCTCACCATTTTTAGCGAAGTCGAATATATTATCATTCCACAGGGTATGGTCTGTGATGCACAATGCACATATCCAAAACTGAAAGCTGTTCGGTTTCCTCGATGAAAGTGTACCTTATGGATAGTGACATAGGGGGTGGATTTCGCTTTAACGACAGACTGCATTGAGTTTTCGAAAGTCTTTGATATCATTTTATTCAAAATAAATTCGTTATTTGGTTATAATTTTGTTTAGATTTTAGATTTAGATTTAGTTTTTTAAATAATTTAAAATTTAAAAATTCGCGTTTGATGCTCAATTGCGAAAATCTGCTGGTGTTATCTACCTAAAAAAAATTGTAGGCCAGGCTTTAGCGATTACAAATTTGTGTTTGAATGCAAAAAGGAAAATTTAGAGGCAGTTGACTGAATCGGCGTCTAAAATCATAAAACCATTTACTCGAAAACGAGTAATTACGTCATCTGTGTTTCGACTTAAAATAACCCAGGAACCCACGGTTTTTTGTGGACACCCTGGAACATAGCTTTTATGTATCTTTGCAACCTTATATTCTCAAACTTGTAACAAAAGTTATAACGGGTGATTTTTTAAGAGGTTTAGAACTTAAAAAAAAAAAAAACACAAACAATTCGAAAAAATGAATGAAATATTTATTTGAATCGATAGTTTGAACCTTGCAATTTAATGTTTAAAGATAATTTCATGCAAATGTTGACCGCGGCTGCGTCTCAGGTAGCCCATCCGCTGAGTCCAATTTTGGCATACTCTTTCACACATATCGGCCGGTATCTCACGAATGAATGCATGGATGTTGGCTTCCAGTGCGTCAATCGAAGCGGGCTTGTAACTATAGACATTATCCTTGACATACCCCCACAAAAAATAATCTAATGGTGTCAAATCGCACGATCTAGGCGGCCAATTGACCGGCCCGAAACGTGAAATTAACTGTTCACCAAACTCGCCTCGCAATTGCGCCATTGTTTCGCGTGCTGTGTGGCATGTGGCACCGTCTTGTTGAAACCACATATCATGCAAGTCAAGAACTTCCATTTCGGGCAAAAAAAAGTTTGTTATCATCGCTCGGTAGTGTTCACCATTGACAGTAACGCTGCGATTCGCATCATCTTTGAAGAAATATGGCCCAATAATGCCGCCGGCCCATAAACCGCACCAAACAGTGGCTTTTTCGGGATGCATTGGTAGCTGTTGCAATGCTTCTGGCTGATCTTCACTCCAAATGCGGCAATTATGCTTATTTACGTACCCATTCAACCAAAAATGAGCCTCATGACTGAACACAATAAAATGGAAGCAGCGCGCGATGAACATTTCGAACCGAGCACGAATTTTGATAGTAAAATTCAATAATTTGCAAGCGTTGTTCATTTGTAAGACGACCCATGGTTAAATTGCAAACCAAACTGAAGCTGTTTGACAGTGACACAAGGTACTAAACACACGTCAGCTGTCAAAACCAGTGTTGCCAAAACCAAACCAGCTAAAAAATCACCCTTTATAACGAGTATCACAAAATCTCAAGATACATAGGTACCCTTGAAATATTAACAACTTATATACTGTATTATTGATTTGTTATATTGCACGAACTAACCCTTTTTATGTTTATTATTACTTATTTCCTTGACAATGTAATCTTCAATAGGAATTGATCAAAAATATAAGAGAAGTCCTATCAATTACAATTGAAAATACTTATACTCTGATTCTCCAGAACAACCAGCACCATGGAATCCTAAATCCATTACACACACTCAAGGATTCATAGCAGGAACACAACAAGTAGCTATTCACTTCATCCTTAATATGAGTATGTGGTAATAGAAATATACATATTACATATGTATACTTATACATAGATCTGGAGCTGTGAGTTTTTGTTAATTACAATACTTATACATTTATGTATATTACCTAACAAAATAAAATTGATTCAAGTGTGTTCAGGATCAAGTTTCTTAATGGGGTGAATTTAATACCTATTTATTTCGCTATGGTAAGCCATTTATGTTTATAAATCAAGTAAATCAAGAGTGAGTGTTTATGTTCAACACTGTCGTCATGGTTTTTAAACTATAAACCCTATAGTAGCAAGCCTTAGTGACTACTAAGTTTTAATTGCACACTTCCTCATCGCTATAACTAAGCAAACAAAACACTATTGTTCAATTGATAGGCTCCAAGCTTTTCCTTGTTATTGATGAAGGGATAGGTATTCTGTAGTTTACTAAATTAAAATAAGCCTCAAGTCAAGAAAGTTAATTTATTATAAAAGTTGAAGTCAAAACAAAACTGAATTCTTTTAAATAAAGGGTTTTCCCATAAGGATGGGTAGATTTTGATAGCTTATATTGACTATATTGTTTTATCTTCCAGACACTAAAAACAAATCGTCGAGGAACGCGTTAACGATGTTATATTCTGCACATACAAATAGCGAAAAAAAAAAAAAATTCAATTAGATTGCCCTATATGAAAATCTTATTGTTTTAATACATACTACACAATATGGCATTGGTATAGCATTTTCATAGAGAAATCTGACATATTTTATGAGGAAAAACTCACAGATGGAGGCATCGAAAATGACTTGTTTATCATGTTGCGGTTTTTACAGACTGTTCCAAAACGGAAGGTGGGTTAGAGTCAGGCATCTTTTCAGACAACTTCCCAATAAAAAGATAAAAAAAATTCCTTCACACAGTTTTAACAGAGCTTAGCTTAAAAGTTGTGCTAGCTTAAATTTAAGATATGGCGCAACATCACATAACCATACCGAGTTTCAAAAAAATCTCCAGTCTTTTGTGAAATGTTTAGTTTTCAAAAAAAAAAAGACTGTTTTTTAAAAATCTAAAAAAATATTTTTTTTTTAATTTTTGGCACACAATACTTTTTATATTTTTACTTGCGATAAAGAGAGAAGTTGAAGTTTTTTTCTTAGCTCTAAAAATAACGCTACTTGCCATACAACCGTGGAGGAAAAGCTAATTTATCTCAAAAACGGCTGCAACGATTTTGATAAAATTATCAGTGTAATATTGTAGATATGTTTTACTTTTTGGTAAGAAAAAAAAATATCAACAAAAATTATTAACGGTACCTGCCATATAACCGGTTTTCTGATTTTCGGTTTTCTCTTGAACCGCTCATCCGATTTCAAAAAGATTTTTTGCACAAAAACAACACTGCATACTAAAATTTTGGATTTTTAAAAAAGTTTCAAAATTTTTTTTTTGAAAATTCAATATTTCAAAAACAGGTTGATGAATTATTTTTAAATTTCAGTTCTAAATGTATATTAATATACATATACTCGAAATTGGCATACCAAAAATTTTGTTGAAAAATGTCACGGCTCCAACGATTAAAATTTTTTTGTTTGCTTATATTCATATTTTTTCAAGTAAATTTTTTTTGAGATCTAATTTATTTATCAGGCTGTTTATACAATAAAAGAACGACTTAAATGCTTTTTTATACTTTTTCTATAATTACTTGAATATTATTTAAAGTTTTTAAGTTCCACACAACTTGAACATAAGAGCAAGTACGTGCGATCGAGCCGTGCATTTTATTTTTTAAGCTTCTATATAAAAAAAAGTGTATTCAAGTCAGTCATACCGTTTTGAAGACAGTCGAAAAAAAGAAAATGTTTTTTTCGAGGCATGATTAATAATAATTTTTTGAATATATAAATGGTTTCCCACCCACAAAGGTGGCCTTTATCTAAAGTAGTGCATTTATTTGTTTTTAAGAAAAGTTTTGGAGCCATTTTTGATAAAAAGACGATTATGTAAAATTGGAAGAAAAATGTGACAGGCACCGTTATTTTTGGTATAAAAAAAACATTTAAGAACATGAGGGGGGAATGACCACCCAAATGTACCGAGATTAAAGAAAATCCATCCAGGCTTTTAGGCTGTAACTTAACAGTAACAGACAGACAGAATTGTGAGACCACTTTTTTCGTCATCCCTAATAACAAGTTTGATCAAAATCATCAGTTCGATTTTTTTTTACGAATGCATAACTTGCCACATAGCACCTACGTATTATATAGGAAGTAAAAATGCATAGCTGCACAAAAATACCTATCACCAAAAAATATAATTAGACGTAAAGTAGAAAAGTACAAAAATAAATATTTGAAGCACAAATGAAATATCTTGTTTATTATTTTTACTTGCGATTATAGGTACTATAAGACAAGTTTTGGATTCGTGCAAAAAAAATTAAATAACAAATATGATATTACGATGATAGAGAACACCAAAAAAGTGGGTGGCACAATTCTGTCTGTGTGTCTGTCCGTCTGTCTGTTCGTCTACAGCCTAAACGGCTCGATCGATTTTCTTCAAACTTGTTACATAGTGGTTTTTGGTGAATATGCCCACACGTTTTTTTCATTTTCTTTTTAGAACCAAAAATAACGGTACCTACCATACAATTTTTTTAGCAATTTTACATAATCGTATTCTTCTCAAAAACAGCTCGACAACTTTTCTTAAAAAATATTCAATAAATTTATTTTATTAAAGGCTTTCTTTGGGTAAAAAACCATTTTTCAAAAATGGTTATTAATGGTGCCTCCCAAAGGACCATTTTTTTAATTTTTGATTTTCTTCAAAACGGTACGACTGATTTCAATTATTTTTTTTACACAGAAGCTTCCAAAAAATATAAATAGTTTTTTGTACCAAAATTTTGAAAACAATATTTTTTGGATTTTTAAAAAAAATTTAAAAATTTTTTTTTTTAATTAAATAAATTTTTCTCTCATAATTTCCATATTTTTATATACAATTTTCTTAGACCCGCAGTGTCTTGAACATAAGAGCAAGTACGTTCAATGTGCATTTTATTTTATTTACTTAAATTCGGTTTTAAAATCACTCAAAATTGATTGTTCAACAATGATTTAAAAATTTGAGCGTGCAAAAGAAGAAAAACATGTCAGTTTGTTTACTTGCCCAAAACTACAGATTTCTACCAATTTCAATCCAAAGTTAGTCGAAGCTCATATACCAAACAAAATTGTGGAGTAATTGGTATTTTTGGTCAATTTTATAAGCTTTCATCAAAAAAAAAAAACACATCAGAACCATAGAGGAAATCTAATTAATATATAAGTGAGTGTTCTGATAACCACTCTTATTGAATTTATCCTCAAAAAAGAATTGGTTTCTTTGTTTACAATGAAGGGATTAGTATAAATTATAGGATGCTTAATGGTCCCCATGAAATATCTTTAACTCCAGCCTATGTACCTACATATACTCCATGGTAGAGCATTCAAGTTTGTCTTGTGTCATTGAAACCATCTCTCTTTTCTCTATGATGGTAAGTACAGTCTATACTGTGCGTATGTAATCATACAGTCACATAATGTACATATAGTTCAGCTACAACCAATATAGTATTTGTTGAACCGTCTGAAAATTTTAAATTTTTGTTTTCATTTTAATTTTCCAATATTCCCGTAATTTCCTTTTTCAACAACCCCTCAAAATAATTTGTCTAACTCCACCTCTAGAATAAATTCAATTTAAAAATTTCTGCCCACACTAACTTGCGCCGGTGATAACATCATTCTTATTCCCCTTCTGAAACAATCAGTTGAATTATTAAATGCCCCCCACGAACCTTTACAAAAATTGCTATGACATTCAATATTCAAACAAGTCTGATTATAAAATGATTCTTAACTTGTACGGATGTATCTATGTAGGGTATGCCCTTAACGTCCAGAATTCCATTCATATTCAAAAAAATTAAAATTACATTTTGAAGAAATAGTCTTTGCACATCACCAAGTTGAAATATATAAATAGTGTTGTACTAAAATCAACCTTATTCTATTTGCCAATCACTCTATCCTTCACCAAACCCTCTAGAGAATTTAGAATTTCAGAATATGGTATGACCTTGACCGAAAACAAACAAAGAGATGTATATAAAAAATTTAATTAACTACATATGATTTATTTTCTTTTTTTTTTTGTATAGACAAACAAATGCAAGTACAAGTTTATTTACATGAATCCTAACTGTATGGACCTTGACATTGAAGAAAAATTGAGTTTTATTCTTAATGAATATCTTAAAAATGTGAATTGTCAGGTTGGAAGAATTTTTGCAATAATCAATAATCTTAAAGCAATATCTTCCAAATTTAGTTTTTCATTAAAGTCGAGGTTCATTTTAAAATAAAAAGAGGTTATTTCTTATCAGTAACCGTCAAATCCTTACGTCAGAATATGTAAGTAATTTTACGTCAGAATATGAAAGTAATTTTCCTATCTACGATCCTTTCAATGACTAAAAAGATTTTTTTGTCTGTATTAAATAAAAGAACAGACATTTTTACCATTCACATAATAGATGGATGCCTATTGAATTCTCTTAAAAACAGAAATCAACTGTGCCTACATACATATAAATATATTCAACTTAAAACCAGAGATTTTATTTCTTTTTTCTTTGCATTTTTCATCAAATTGGTTCTTTCGCGTCACAGACTTCCAGGCCCACTTTTTTCTTTTGACTTTAAAATTCATGCCAAATTCGAGAAGAGTTGATCTTAGCTAAAATTTTAAGTTAGTTCTAGAGGTATAAGGTGACCTTATTTCCAGAAAAGAGAAATCATGTTTAGAACGACGCGACGCACACGACGACCATTCATGAACTTAAATTATTCAAACCATCGTCACTGTCGTCGTCGCTGCCAAAAATAACTATTCCCTTCTTATAGTCTATTATAGCCTTTTTATCATCCTGAATGACATCACAATGTGACCTTTGATCCTTTTTTGAGACTTTGAAAAACTGTCACAGATAAAATTTCTTAAAACACCCAACATCATCGTTTGAAATGTTCTACTTAGCCTTATTTTCCCCATTGTGATTATCGTCTGTCTGAGTTTGACTACCAACATTTATTTCGCTCAAATTGAATCTCTTTAAACCCAATTGGCATTTTTTTTGTCTGACGTCAAATTCTAGCTAGAATATGGTTTTAAAAAAAGTAATAAGGTATTTACCTACGAAATTGAGTTCAAGGTGATGTTTGTTTAGAACTGCAATAGAAAAATATTGTTAAGGGAAAAAAGTAAATAAAAGGAAGGTACGATCCCGTCGTAAATACTTGCTCTTTAGATAATACCCTTATTACAAACAAAGCATAATATTTCCGTTGAATAATCAAATTGAAACATATTTGAGGCCAATATAAAATTTCATGCAGGTGCAGAATCAGGAGGACATTACACAAATTGGACTGTTTCCAGGGTAATTAACAAAAAAAAAATTTGTGGGTGCCTTATGTAAGGAGATACATGCATGCTCTAATTTCCTACAAAAAAGAGCTTAAAACTTTATTTCGTACAAGACACAACTTTCCAAGCTGAAAGGTATTATATCAAAAATATTTTAAATAATCTTTATTTTATTAAAAGATGCAACTTTTGGATAGAACGAAAGTGCGTCTTAGTGGCGGTTTCAAACATCAAATGAATTCAGATTTTGAACCATCACTGGACCTTGGGAAGTAAGGCGCTACTAGAACTTTCGAAAACCTTCTACTGAAATATATTGAAGCAAAATGTTAGTAGATTAGTACAATGTTAAAGATAATTAATTTTGATACTTAGCCAAAAAGATGATTTGACAGATTATAATCGAGTTTTATGTTTTATCTCTAACATTTCAGTAAATTTTAAATTGTCAAACACCTATTTTATCTTTTTAGTATCATTTCAAATCCATATAACACTTTGACATTCACAAATTATGTGAAAGAATGTGTTGAGTTAGTTTGTTGCAAGAACTGCTAATGTTTTAGTTCGTGTTCAAATGCCAATACACAGTACGAGTAGATACACAGTAATTTTGCAGGGGGACCGAATGGATGCCGGGATAAGCAGACAACCCAGCGATGCTGGTCAGGGCACAAACTTGTCTGTGGGATGGTTAAAAGCCCCCTAAAGGTGGATGAACTGCAAACGGCGGTCAACGGCATGATAGTCTGGTGGCGGAGGAGCCTTCTTTATTGAAAGGCCAACAGCAGCAGCAAGTAGCATCTGTTACCCATATTGGGTGGCTACAAAAGGCGTCTGTTTTCCCATAGTGGACGGCCTCGAGCAGTTATGTGTTTGACCATACAAAAGGCGGGTGTGCCTGTAAAATCTGAGCTTATGTATGTTATTAATCGTATCTCGGAAAACACCATGGTGGAAGAAAATATGCTTATACATGAAACATGACAACAACTGGAAATGAGTCCTGATGTAACCATTTTATCGAGAAGAGAGCTTCGGCTGCTGTAAACCGCACATCGGATTTGAGGGTGCGGCATCTTTTGTGTACCAGCGTCAATCAAGACGCCATAACAATACATAACTCGATTATGATGAATTAACTAGAAGCTCAATCAACTTTTTAACAGTCATTTTCAAAATTTTCTTTTATTAAAAATGTAACTAGTTGCAAACATTTGTATCATCATCTCAAATTTGATATTTTCCTACAAACTCATTATGTTACCCTTACATTTATTAATCAGCGTCTTCACACACAAACATTTATATGGCAAGTTGAAAAGGAAAACTTCGTTTTATTTCTTATTTTAATCGTTCAACATCTTAAAGGCACCGCGCCTCCGATGCCACGTCCTCTTCAAACAAAAAAATCCTACCTATGTAATTTTTTTTTTTCGCTTTGGTTGGTTGAGCAATTCTGAAAATTCTTAGCAAATATGTACATAAACATTCAACATTCATTTGTGGTTAGCTAAATTTCGTTTTTGTTATTTTTCAATTTGTCAAACAAAAAATCATGCTACCTTTTCTTAACTTCTGATGATTACGATGTTCATGTTCATATCTATTTATTATGGAGGTGTATCATTTATTACCATACTTCATGGTTCCAAGAAAATGAAATTCAATAATATAATTCCCGATGGAAATAACATCTCACCGTAAACATTGCGAGGAAAAAAGATTAAATCAGACAATATCGTAGGGTATAGGTTAAATATTTTCATAAAATATTAGGTAATAAGAGAAAATAATATCAAGGTTAAATAAAAGCACTGTCTAGGATGACTTTGATCTGAGTCTGGGAAAAGTCAACTGAAAGTTTCACTTTAAATATAGGTAAGCTTATACATAATTTAGATTAAAGTTAAAGGAAACACAGTTTTATTTTACAGTGAAAATAAGTTTCCAAAGAGAATCCTACACAATATTTGGTATATTATTATCACCATCCGTGTAAACCAAGCGTGCAAATATAAGATTTCCAAATAAGTCTGAAATAGGATCCAGAGGCAAGCTAATGAGAATTCCCAGAAAAGTACTGAAATGGAAAAAATGTTTTTGGAGCATTATGAAAATGACCAATTTATAGCTTAATTGATGCCCACCTTAAGCCTGTGGATGTGGAATCATAGCACTTTCTAGTAGAAAAGAATCAGCAGCAAACTGAGCCACAAGCAAATTGGCCTTCTCTCTCGTCAATTTAAAAGTTAATGTTTTTATAGTAGACCCAACTTAGCTCTACCTATGAGAATAAAGGCCAAAGTAGGTTATTAATAATTTCTCTTCATTGAAAACAAGACTGATTTGCAAAATATGTCAAAAATCGTTTTGGACCTTCTTGTCCCGAGGTTTGTTCTGCCCCACTCTCCCCTACCTACTTGTATTACATATTTATTTCTTCCATTTCACCGGTCTATATTTATTTTATTTATAATTGAATAAGAAGAAAATTAAAAACAAATAAATATTCTGTTTAGGTGGAGTGACTGAATATAATTAATTCAAAAGTTCAAATGAGCTTATCTAACTGGCTGACCCCAACTATCGTACCTGGGCGAAACGCATTTTAGAGCTCAGTTCATTTGAATTTTTAATGCAAATTGTTTAATTTAGTTTATTTGCAAAAATCTCATACATTATACAGATCTCGTCATAAAAACGACAATTACTCTATAAATAAATCGACTATAAAAATATTGGAAAAACATTCAAGCACAAAAAATTCTTGAATAAACTATGTATATAAACTGATGAACATAGCAATCATAAATCAAATCACATCGACAGGCATTCTGTTTTTTTTTTGTATCAAAATCGAAGCACACGACCACAAAATATAACAAATTTACCACCATTAAACCGTGATATCAACAGACAGAATAATAAATTCCGAAAAGCAAATTGTATTTTGATTTTATTGTTCAAACATTGTGGCGGAAATAGATGAAAATAATGCGTTGGTCTTTTTACAACTACCTTCAAGCTGTTTTGATATCGAACTAATCCAATGGAGCAGCAGAGGCATAGAGAGAGTATTTTGCCAACATATTAAAGGACTTATAAATTAATCTGAATATGTAATTAAATTACAAATGACTTTTCCATTGCCAAAAAGGGGATTTAAAAAAAAAGTGATAATAGCATTTTATTGCACCGAAATCACATGCAAAAATAATAGCATAGTAAAACCATGCACTATGTTTGCACCAAAGGTTTATCTCAGTTCAGATTTTATAGATCTAATTGGTGTTTCCACTGCTCAAAAAGATTTAGGGAATATTTAGTTTGACAAGACCTTTCAAATGCAAATGGTGTTTCTTTTTTTTTGTAAAGTGCAAGTGAGATAGAACGTTTCATTTGTGTCAAAAAATACAGAGCTGAATGCAGCCTCAAAAAACTATTTCCCGCAGGAAGATTAAGCAACATTTTAATTCTAGACTTTCGAAATAAAATGGTATGATAAATCTTCGTTTTGAAGAAGTTTTGAAGAAGATTTGAGGTTAATCTTATTTAATCTCAGATTAATGTTTGGTGAATATGAAGTATTAACATCGCAAATGACGGAAAGTAAAACTTACCCACATAAATGTCAATTGTTAATAGAAATATTCAATAAAAGCAAAATTGAAATTAAAATTCAGTTTCAACTGAACGCCACCCGGGGCATTTAATGAGATAGAAAAAACCTTATTGTCAACCCACTCACAGTTCCAATATAAGTTCTTTAATACTTCTTATCCATCTTACTTAATATTCAGGTCACATTTCAAAGGCCTAAAGTCTCTTAGACATTATTAAATGTTTGTAGTATTTTAGAACAGGCATTCGAAAATGATTTCCTTTGGCTAATTTAATGGGAGCTAATTTTGTCACCAATCTTAAGCCCAAAAAAATAAACAGAGCTTTTCAATCCTTATAATTTTCACCAAGGAATAGTTAGGTATACGTCATCATTTATTTGTGAATGCTTATGTGCCTGTATGTATATCCTTATGAAAATCTGTGAGGGTCAGGTAACAGGATTGAATTCATTGATCCCACAGTTGCAAAAAATTTAAAAAGTCCATGCAGTAAGAAATGTATAGATCTGGAAAGAAATTCCAATAAATTACAATAAATTAAATTGAAGTAAAATATTTCAATTGTTTCAACATCACTATCCAACTCAGTTGTTCTCCCTTGTACTAGAAGCTATATTTTTCAATTCTAATCTGATCTCTGAATTTCTGAATCACGTCAGGCTTTTGAGATATTCTATTCTAAAAATACAGCAATACTGTTTTTACTATTCGATACCTTTCCGTTTGAATGCATTAAGCGAAATTTAAAAAAATGTTAGAGGAATCGAAAAAACCTCTTGTTCATTTATTGATTTGTATATTTGAAAAAAAAATAGTTCATCATTAGATTTGGAACGGGATTTTCAAATCAAAAACCCCTTTACAAATCTGTTGATTACTACAAAATACACAAATAAATAACTGAACAAGACGTTTTTCAAAATTTTGAAAATGTCGCTTAATACATTCTTATGGGAAGGTAGGTATCAACAGTACTAGATAAGGTAACATTACTAAATAAATTTCCCCAAAAAACTTTGTGACGATATCTCAACTTACATATCGTCCCCTGATTGCAAGAACTAGGTAACTCAATTCTCTATTTTTATAATATATCGGCAAAAACGGTATTATTTTGTACAGCTTTAAAGATTTTTTGTTCAATCTTTTTATACCATTGACAAATATAGGAAGAATTTGTGAAGTTTCAGGAACATACAAATTAAACTTTCCATCGTCCTCCAGTAGCTAGGCTTCTATAAAGGTTGCTATCTCCAAAATTTATAAAATTGTGTTACCTAGTTTTTGCAATCAGCTGACGATATGTTCCTTTTTAAAATTAATTTTTTAATCATGCTATTGTTTTAATTTTTTCTCGACAAAAAGTTGATCTTTTTTGGTTAAAAAAAATGTTTATTCGACAAGTTTGAGGTAATGGAACCACCTGCAATCAATAAAATATATCTATTCACAACCTGAAATAACTATTTTGATTTTCATACTTCTACTCTATGTTTAAATTGTATCGAAATCCAAATATTTTTTAGCGGCTATCGCTTTCGCCATTTTTTATTTCTGACAATTCAAATTTTAGTTTGTTGTTGTGTTATGAACAACAACAAACTTAAATTTGAATTGTCAGAAATAAAAAATGGCTGTGAACGTGAGGACGTAAATATGCGTTTACGCAACAACAAGTATTGAAAGTCATAATTCTATTTCTCCGTATTATGGTAGGATTGAAATTCCAATTATTCTAAACCAATAAACCAAATCATTAATAATCAAATCACCATCACCCAAAATTCTGAACTCAACCCTTAAAAATATAAAAATCAATTACCCGTTTAAAATTCAAATAACCGTTAATTACCTAAACGGCTACAGAAACACACGGCATTGCATGCATTTCCATTGACGGAGAAAAAAGTACCGAACGTTTTTTCTAAGCTTATTAATATAAACCTATAAACAACAGGTAAAATTCTTATCATGGAAATTGTGGGGTAGTTTAGATGTGTTCCCTCCTATACGTTTTCGGGTGCTGAATCCGAATCTGATGTTTAAGACAAAAATTCTTGTAGCAACATGGAAAAAAATGCAAAAATGCATTTTTGGGAGTTTTTTACTTATAGCTCTAAAACTATCAATTATTCGTGAAATACGTCAAATTACAATTGAAAGAATAAAAAATTTCCAACAAATCTCTATTTAAGGTTTTTTCTGCAACAAACTACTTGGATTCAAACGGTAGTTGAAAATTGACGTATTTTTACTGTTTCCAAAAATCACCTCGAAACAATAATGTACTACTTTGAGTGACAAAATTTGAATTTTCGTCTTTAACATGATGGTCTTAGATGCGCTTGGCTCGAATCTGGCCGGTCTATAGCACACCATGTTTTCGAGATATTCGAATCTAAAAATTTAAAAAAAATGCGTTTTTGATGCAAAGTTGGGGTTATATTATTTATTAGTAGTTTCGAATTAATGTTTATGACCATTCTGAAGCATAAACATTTTGCTTTGAAATTCTTTTTGAATCTTCCAAATACCTTCATTCATCTTTGAGAAAATCATTAATTAGTGGTTAGCCTGCGTCCTTAACTAAATATTTTGAAAATACGCTAAATTCATAAATTTCAAATAAGGATTTCTTAGAGAGAAATAGAAATCGATTGTTGTAAAAAAAAAACATTGAACTAAAATTAGTTCGAAATTGTATATAACTTCAATTAACTTCTGTGAAATTTGTGAACCAATAGTTTTCGAGTTACCCTTTGTAAAAACGCCAAAAAATTGCACTTTTGTACCACTTTTGGCAAATGTTTGCATGTTGCATCACCCTATTTTTATCGCAAGCCTCAGATTCGAATTCAGCACCCCCGAAAACATAAAGCAGAGAACAAGTCAAAACTACCTCACAATTTGCTCGCTACGAGCACAAATTGACTGAACTATAATTCATTTACCGCTAACGGAAAAACCAATTCTAAACTATGAAATACTCGTATGTTACATTATTATAAACTTAAAGGGATAGTAAAATCACATATATTTCTACATATTACTAACTCCTACTATAATTCATTTGATGAACCTATGTAAATAACCTTGAGGCTTGAGCTTAAGCTTCTTAAATTCTGAAAAAATCCTCATATTTTGTCTAAGAAAATTTTGTTTAAATAAATTTCAATTTTATCAAAACTTAGAAGAAAGAAAATCATCTGTGGTTCATCATTCAAATTAAAGTCAATAAGAGCATTGGAAACTTATAGCCAAAATGCAAATCAAATTACAATTTTGTATTCAATTTCCGTTTCAAAATTTTGACATTTTCATTAAAACAACTTGTTCGAAAAATTTGTACAAAATGTTTTACCAAAAGACGTAAAAAGTGGAGTTCAGAGCAAGTTTCTATTTCAATATCTGTAATTAAATGATTTGATACAAATTTTTTATTTGTAAACATAAAACATAGAAATATCATACAAGTTAAAATAAGACAATTTTTTGTTTTTCGAAAGAAAAGTTAAGAAAACTCGGAACTGATATGACTTTTTGCAGTATCAACGACGACATATTATTTTGTCAATAGATCACAGTGAAATTTGTTTAGTTTGCTAAACACCCAAATATTTCAATATTGCTATATTTTATTGCTCTAAAACTATATTAAATTGTAGTTTTTGTCCGATTTCCCAGACTTATTTCTATAGTAATAATATTTTTATGTTTATGATTAACTTTTCTATCATGTTTTGTATACTGTTAAATATAGTAATATTTTGTACCATCTTCCATGAGCCAATTTTTGCTTGTCTGCTTAAGACTCTTACAATAAATTGCATATTGCATAGTCTGTTAGAAAAAAAAATTAATGGTCAAAATACCGAATTGTCAAAAGCTAGCTAAATCATTTGAATAGTGAATGACATAATAATGTCAAAGTTCCCAAAAATAGGTTTTGGAAATTCCATATTTTTGTATATTTTAGCAGATCACTGACATATCCACAAAATAACTCTGTAAGCTGACAGATCATACAAATAATTGAAATTTACATTTTGTGGGTGGCATTTTCCAGATTTGGACGATACACCATAATGCTTACGAATTATTATGTTTAGACAGAATTTATTTTCATTGCTTGAAAATTGTTACTCACTCTCGATGTTTTTACTTCAAAAATATCAACTCTAGGTACAAGATTCTGATTTTTTCTGAAATAAATTCTAACACTTTCAATTTCAGAGAAAACATTTATTCAAAATGCATGTGTAGCATATCACTTCTCGCTTAAAATCATTGCAGACGTAAAGGCATCTTCTAGATTTTTCAAAAATAATGAAGGTCAAAAATGTATACAAACAAACAAAAATGCACTTACCTTAGTTTTTGTTTAAACTAAATCATTTCAAGTGCCACCGTAAGAATTTCCTTTAGAATTTGTGTGCTAATGAGTGATCTGTTGAAATACACTCTTACCGACACAATTTAAATAAACATAAACATAAACACATCCTCGCACATGGCGCCAAAATTAAATATTCAAATATTAATTATAACTATTATTGCTTTTGATAAATACAACACGCAGGTAGTTTTAATATAAAATTTCCGAGGTGATAAATTATTAATTTACAATATTTTCACTCACAGTAATAATTTAATTGATATTTAATGACAAGCGGAACGCTTTGTGACAATTTATAGCATTTTTAAATGGCAGTGCATCCGGTGCAACTTTAAAGAAAATCAATAACAAACGTTCCTACATAATATGTATATAATTCATTCAACGAATACAAAAATTCAAGTGGAAAACAAAATTATCATTGAATAATAATTCAGTCCGACTGGCACGAAATGAAGAATTCAACTGAATATTCATTTCAGATTCATTTATTTGAAAAAAAAAGAACAGACAGACACCTTTTGGCCTTGTGGGCCAATTCTTATGTGGGTGAAGAGATGCTTTGCTATCAAGATTTTTTTTATGTTAACTTGAGTCGTTTATTTGTATTATTATTACTCCCTTCTTATTGCAGTTGGATCCTCCGTGTAAAGGATATGGATTTTTTTATTTTGTTTTTGAAAGTAACAAAATAACAAATATAAGTGGGTTATCGTGTTCAAGTTGAACATATAATATCATTAAATATCTTTTTATTATGAATTACTTTACCTACATAGTTTCGGAAGCTTATGTTTCTAAAGAATTATTTATTATACATATTTAGCTTTATTTAATATCCACAGTTATGAAAATAACATCGTTACAATTTGATTTGTACTTCAGTTTTGTCTGTGTCTTTTTCAGCACTGCGTCATATTAGCAATGTATTTTCTTTCTTTTCAGTTTGTCAACTTTTTGGGGGAAAATTCTTCGATAAGACAAAAAAAAAAAGAAATTTAATGTTGGGAATGTAACATTTTTAATGGCTCAAGTAAGGACTTATTTTTCGCATTTAAAGATTTCCAAATATCTACAAAAAATACTGCGTTTTGTATGTTTCTTTAAAAGTACCGCTTGAAGAATATAAGTCCACAAATTTCGAACAAAAAAAGTATAAGCTTTGTCCGCCATTTTGAAAAAAAGCTTTGAAAGACCTAAATGCGATTTTCTCGGCTCCTATTGAGCATAAACCAGTATTTTTTCTTTGACTTTGAAGGTAAGAATATTTTATAGAACTTTTGCCTATAAATATTTGTGACATCTCCTTCAGATGAAAAATAATTGTCGAAAAACTGTCAAAATTTTTGGGTAAAAATTTGTTTTTAGAGTTTATCTCGCCTCTTGTTCATCAACGCGAATAATTACTTAAATAGTTTCTTGTAGAACATGTAACTTCCTAAATGTCTTAAATGCAGCATTACAAAGTTGCCAATATCCAGCACATAATTCCTTATAGGAAATTATTATTTGTACTGTGGCGCAAACAAATTATGGATTCTTGTAGAAGAATACAATGCAAGTATTTTTATCTTTAGAGGCGGATCTAACTCCTCTTGGTCGCGGAGGAGGGATGAGTCCCTGAAAAAAGATACCCAAAATGAAATAGTGCCTTTTCCTTGGGCACTATTTCCTAACGCCAGCGGTAATTAGGGACACCTTTTCTGTAGAATATTGCATAATAATAATATACCTTCACGCTTTGCATCAAATATTTTTCAATAGCGCTTACCGTAAAAGTACATTTTGTCTAGACTTTAAATATTTTTCCTTAGATTTGGTCCAAATTCCATTGTTTTGGCAACTTTTCCTAATTTGGGCATAGTTTCCCGTTTGCATATTTCAATAAGGTATTATTTTGCGCTAAGTTACCTCTTATGAAAACGTCCCGGAATAAGGAAATATAACTGAGTTTTTAGGTTCTTTGTAAATATATGGAGCGTTTCATTTTTATTAGTTTGCTTCAGTTAAGCTTTAAGCATCGTCCTTAATTCGTTTAAATATCTAACAGCTTAAGCTCAGAACCTAGCAAATAATCTTTTTTTTTTCTCAAATTCTTCTTTTTTGTATTCGTTTAGTTATTTGCTTCCTTCTCAAAAATACCAAAGGATGAACTTAATTAATTCTTCCTTAAAAATGCACTGCAAACTAACATCAATCTTGACTTGTTTTTGTTTATGTTTACTTTAATCTTCAATCTATAAATTTTATATTTTAAATGTGATTAAACGGACCACGACTAGCCATTTTGTTTGTTAAAGGGTAAAAGTATACATAAAAATGATAGATGATATTCGGCTCTATTTCGGTATGGAAATAATAAACAAATACAAAAAGCCTTAAGGGTTTTACTTGGATTACTAGGGGAAGTTATAAATATAAAATGTAAAGAAAAATACGTTTCTGGCTGCGTTGATAAGGCACACTTGTTTAATTTAGGTCAACACTTGTTTAATTTAGGTCAAATGAAACAACTGTGATTGATGATTACCAAAAAATAGGCGAAAGAAACTCTACGACGATAAAGATTTAAGAGATGTTTTATAATAAGTTTGTATTCCTTAGGGAATAATCTTAAAGCCACATATTTATCATTAATAAATAAAATGTAATTATGTTTACCATTTAAAACTAAGCTCATCTTTATTTAAACGAAAAGCAGCAAACTATGTATTTACGAGTAACTGCATATAATGAGAATGACACACATTTATATAATCTCAACACATTACTTGGGACATATTATATTTGCTTTATTTTATCTACGGTGTTATAACCAGTTTCAAAATAAATATTTACTAAAGCTAATTAAGTCCGGAAGCGGAACTTTTATTAGCCTGCCAGACTATCGCAGGAGTAAGAAATGTTTTTTATGGAGAAAATAAAATCTTAATTGTTTGAATAATCTTTGCGTATGTGTTGGTTTAGGTTATGTACATGTGAACGTAATATGATGCTGTTATTATATCAACTTTACTATCATAAAGCTTTTGTATTTATAGGCAATATCTAATTTTTGATACTCGTTAAGTGAATGAAATGATTCCATAAAGTCATGTACGTACAGAGCATTAGCTTATAAAGAGAGGAGAACTTTCTACATGATGTAGGTTTAAGAACTAATGAATTTGTCATGAAATTTGAATCAGATGGGTGGCTTATGTGACTTTGAACCAAAACGATTGCTCTGGTTACTCAATAATGGATGTCCTGCTAGCTTCATATAAACTTAGCACAAAAACTTTCTTAAAAATGAAGATAAAAGGTCCGAGAAAAGTTCGTTGTTGAGAACTAATTAATTGCGAATAAGCTACGCAAAATAAATTTATTTAAATAGAAATTTAAGAACTAAATTTAAAAATAATAAATTAATTAATATTTTTTGTTGGTAATTAATTAATAAATAATTAGTTCTCCACAACCAATTCTGTTCCGATCGTTTATCTTCGTTATTAAGAAAGTTGCCCTGTCACGCGAAGTTAACAATAACCCATTTTTCGCAAACGAAAAAGAAATTAATGTCTGCACTTAACTATGTAATTCGCAATAGTCTTTCCAACCAAACTGTAGGTGGATTTGCAACAAATGTGTAAGGGCTCAAGTGTATGAAAGTTTAACGCCAGCAAATAGCTTCTTTCTTTAAGAAATAATAGAGTAAGTTAGGGTTATGTGGTATATGCGGGTAATGTGGTATAGGCAGTTATGAATCAGCAGACGGTGATTATAATAACAGAAGTAATGCGTATTTAAACAAATCTAAAATCGTCCATTAATTCGCCCAAATTGTTGAAATCCGTAATTGTGTGCAGCTGAGTTTTTTTTTTGGGTGGAACAAAAAGTGTTTGTGCGCTTTGAAAAATTTCGTTCTACACAAATTTGTCAATGCATCCGAAGAATTTATTAATCATTAACATTACTTAATTTTTTTTTTGCTTAAATGTTTTTATTTTAAATTTTATTTTTTTTTTTGTAAAAATATAGAGTTCGGCTAATGTGGTATACTAGCAGTGGGCTAATGTGGTATAGTATTCCTAATGGGGTATAGTATACCACATTACCCAACCTTAAAGTTTATACTTGCGTCAACTGACTTTTGTGCTTTTGCTATGATGTTTTTTTTAAATGCCCAAAAAGGTGAAATTAGAAAATGGGACCCGAAAGATATGCAGAGAACCACTTGTACTATGATGAATGATAAAATTTGCCTTCAAGACACTCGGAGGACCACTTGGTATGGTATACCACATTAGACAGCAAGGTGTACCACATTACCCATTACTTTTCAAAAGTGACGATTTTGAGGTCTTATTGTTATTATCAAAATCTTTGTAAGTTACTGTTAGAATCCGAAAAAAACGTAAACTTTATAGCTTATATGTTCGTGCTAAAATTTACCAAATTTGGGAGCATTCGTGACACTACTTTTTATGTTAAGTCAAAAATACAAACATGTATACCACATTACCCTAACTTCCTCAGGTAAGTAGTCTTAAGTATACGATCTACTCTCTGAAAAACTAGAATTTTTGTGGTAATGATGGAATTTCTAATGTAATAATTAAGAAAATTGCACCAAATTTAGTTGATTTTCTAGCCCACCTATTCAATTAAAGTATTTTTAGTGGAAGTTTTCCTGATCAACTGAAATGTACATAGGTACCTATGTATGTATGTACGTAGTACCACTTTTCAAAAAGGGTAATCTAAAAGAAAACAAATTATTGACCATATTTACTTGCTTTCCTCAAATAATTTTGAAAAAACTTTAATTAATGTGCATCGAACAAAAAAAAGTTTTTTTAGTCCAGTGCAGTTTGGGTTTTGGGAAGTTCCACAGCAGACGCTCTTTTATGTTTTTGATCTTTCACTTACAAAGCTTTGGATAAATTAAGTTTGGCGATGGGCTCTTTGTTGATATTACCAAAGAATTTGACACGGTTGCTCATGATATTCTTTTGCATAAGCTTTATGATGTTGATTTTTTGTGATTTATCTGCAACTGGTTCGCTTCTTAATTTAAGAAGCGTAAACTAAGAGTAATAATCGGAGATTTCTTAAGTAGCCCCGAGGTCTAAAGCTGAGGTGTTCCCCAAGGGTCAGTCTTAGGACCGGTTCTGTTTTGTATCTCCATTAACTTTCTGTTTTCTCTACCTTTTGCATGTAGAGTTACGACTTTTGCAGATGATGTAGGAATTGCATATGGCGGAACGAGCTCTCTGAATCCGATGGCTAATCTTAGCCATGATATTGATTTATTTAAAATATGGTTTGGTTTGGTCAGTTTAAGTTCGCTTGAGTCATCATATGATGAAGTCAACCTAAGGCTAGGACCGCACTTGCGATTTCAATCGCGCGTCTGTTTAGTCGCCAGAAATAGAACACATGAATTTGAATAAGAATGAACGCACATGCGACCTAGAAATCGCGACGATTAAAAGTCGAAAATTTGTTCCATTTTTCTGGCGATGCAATTGTCGAAAGGTAAAATGAAACAAACGGACTTACATGGTTGTGCTCACACTTGCGATTTAAAATAGCGCGACTGAAAAATCGTAATCGCAACTAGAAAAAATTATACACGCACTTGCGATTTTCAAACGTACGATTATTTAGCCGCAAGAAATGAGACACATGGTTTTAAATGTGAATGCACACATATGCGACTTTAAAATCGCAGCGATTAAAAAAATGGAACCAGATCTATTTTTTGAGCGTTTTTTCTGTCGCGAAATTAAATAGACGCATGTGCGTGCATTTATATTAAAAGCTTTTTGTTCTATTTCTTGCGATTAAATAATCGCGCGACAGATAATCGCAAGTGAGTGCATGGCAATAATTTGTTGCGATCGCGATTTTTTAATCGTAGCGATTGAAAATCGCAAGTGCGGTCCTAGCTTAACTCTTTTGACTGTCAAAGTTTAAGGTTAATTGATTGTGCTTGTGCATCTGCATCTGAAGCAGCCTTTTATGAAAGTGCGGCCTGTAACTCCAATTGTTTTCAAATTTAAGTAGTCAGGAACTTTAAATACCTTGGTACTACCATTGATCAAAATATAAGTTCGATGCAACACATTTCTGGTTGGGAACGGAACGGTACTTGCGCACTTCCATTAGGTGTTTCTGTGGATTAAGATAGTGATGTTCTAAAAATAAAACACTTAATACTTATAACCACTATCATTCAAAACTGCAATTTGGAACAAGTGCTTGGTGTGGTGAGAGATTGTTCACATGTCCAACCTGTCCAACAACAGCGGATCACTCGCAACGATACAAGATGTGACAGACACACAATATTAAATAACAACAAAAAACTGTCATCAGCGAATATTTTGCGTCAGTTTGGAAGAGCCTTTATTTGCTACAAAACCGACACAACTCAAAATTTCGAGATATATACTACGTTTTCATTCGACCTAATGAGGTAATTTCGTTGAAAACCTCCAAATTCGACATGAAATCATCTCATTTCCCATACAAACTCACATTTCGAAATGAGATAATTTCAACCAAATTTGCACGAAATTAGGTTGGAAATTTAATCAAAACCTAACGAACACACCCAATTAGCCACAGTTTGAAGAGCTCTGAAAAAGTTTTGTATGAAAATGTCAAAGCTCAATGGAAGGAGACAGAAAAAACAACAACAAAAAGCGATTAACAGCCAGTTGAGATTCAAAAATGAAATGAGCTGTCAAACGAAATTACCAAATTACAAATGAAAACACTTTCTCTGTGATTTGCAAAATTACATCATTTCGACTCTAATGAAAACATAGTATTAGACTGTATCCGCCAAATATGATTTCCAATTTTCTTCATACCGAGAGCTAAGGTGGTTTTATTTTTTAACATCAAGATATTCACACATCAAAAGTCAAAAACAAACACTAATATAAATTATATAAAGACCATCTTGCTATAATATTTCAATAGAAACTAATGGACTATTCTTTACTGATTGAATATTATATTATAACCTGATTGATTGCTTAATAGCCTATAGTCAATTTTTTCCCCTGATAATTAATTGAAGTGTTTAACTAACATGTAATTGAAAAATCAGCTGTAATGAAAATGGGCGTTTAAAAGTAAAAGTATTATTTGTTGTCTAATGTCACAATCACAATTTCAAGTTTGTTTTTCTTCTTTTGCTTACCTATGGCACTTAAACACAAAGGCTGCATGGAGGACCCGACTTAAATTTCAAATATTTAATGAGCCTTCACCAATCACCGTTTATTATTTACAAACTTATCGATAGTAAATTTTGCCAGCTCTTCGTTAAGAAAATCACTTTCAGTTTACAATACATATACCTTTTAAATTTCGAAAACTTCACAAAACATTCCTCAACGTTTTAAAGGTAGGTAGGTTCCTATACCTATATCATACATGCGCAAAGATAAATTGGGTGCTTCAAATTTTTCACTTGCCTTATCAATAATATTCTTCAGTAAAAAATTATTGCCTACTTAAATAGCAATTGAATTCCACAATTTATCTTAAAAGGTGGTAAACTATCAGAATTCAAACAATTTCCCCTAAAGCATACACTTCCATTGATTGCTAAGTAAATACCGAAAAGTAATAAAACGGTTCTACATAAAACTTTAGGTACACCGTAATTTTAAGAAAATATAGGTGCTTTGCAAGAAACTCATAAATTTCTCATACTCTTGAGCTATAAGACAGTGAGACATTCACACTAGACAACAACCCTCAAGTCATCTAAGATTGTCACTTTGAACAATCATGTTTGTGGGTAAATCGATAAAAGTTGACATAGGCACATAGAGCAGGTAGGTAACCCGCTTATCGAAATCTAATGAGCGATAAGCACCTTCAAGTGTGTATTGTCTCTGAGGTTGAACAAGTCTCCTTAACAGTTTAAGCTGAAAGTTAATTATACATATATCTAAAAGTACATAAGTAGTGCCTATTTGTGAAAATTCCTTGAGCGAACCTTGATAACACATGTTATTTGGATAAGAATTCAGACTGAATATTATATAGCATGTGTCTTGAACACACATAGGTATACCTACCTATTTATCTTTTACATCAAACAGTGTCAGGATTTTAAAAAGAGTAGAATTTGTATAGCCCCTGTCAGGATCCTGTTTTTCTTTACTCAATAATAATTGCTTTCTGAGAATTTTGAAAATCCTCTTTTTCAAATTCCGAATAGCAACCCAAAATGGCAAAGTACCAACCTACCTACATAAATAAATACTTGCTCCCCTTTATGCTCAAGTCAGTGTTTTATTTTATTTTCAGAGTCCATTAAAAATTGTATAGTTTTATTACCATCATGGCAGAAATAACAAGCTCTCAAAACAAGCCGCCAAAACACAAAATAATTGCTTTGGGTACATATAGATGTGGCTTGTACTGTCACAACCACATCCTTTTAAACGTTTCGGTTCTTTTTTACTTGTTTATTTCGAATTGCTTTCATTTATGTGGGCGGTGAAAAAATATTGTCGAATGGAGGTTAAATGATTTATTTTTTGATTATGTTGATGCTGACAATTTTAAGTTAATTTTAAATAAAATAGTCGTCCTGCTATTTCAGAAATGTTAACAATGTTGAAGAGATTATATATTTGTTGTTAAATAAATTTAGTACCATTTTCATTTTAATTTAGAGGACTTTGGTTGAATGACTTTGGTTGATTAAGTTAATCATACATGTCCGGATTAGAAGAACATATAGACAGCTGCATTTTTTGATATAAAATTTGAAAAACAAAACCACTGAAACGGACGTTTATAATTTCTGAGATCTCATAGGAGAGCGAGGACCCCGTATTCTCATACAAATATTATTACATTTCCTCACAAGAATTCCTCAATTTTACTGCTATGAAAAAGTCAGAACGAAATAATTTGGATGGTTTGTTCAAGTATTAAGTATAACTTCCTGTCAAAGGAAATCAAATAAGAAGAAAAGAAGTAGGTATTTGTTTTTCCGGCGAGAAATCCTGTTTTCCAGTTAAATAAGAGTTTCGCCTGGGAATGAGAGATAACGAGCTGGAAGCTCGTATACCTTCATTTTGGCGTTCTAAAAAATGTCTGAAGCGTTTTATAAAATCTCATGTCTGCAACGTAGGTTATTCAAGGTCAAACGTCACAAAAATCACGTTTTCAAGGTTATCTCAGTTTCTATAGCTCCAATGAAGTTAATATCTATCATCAAAGTTATAGAGCATAAGATTTTCGACAGATTGTCTTCCAATTACTTTTGAATGCACCCAACCGTTTTTGAGATAGAGTCAAACGTGAATGTCGATCATTAAAATATCCTTTACGATGAATAATTTGTATTATTATTAGTTTATACATTGTATTCAATAACATGTTAAGCAGAAATAAAATGAGTTATTTTAATTTTAATTTTAATCAGCAACTGTATATTATTTATAGTTTAAATTAAAGTTAAGTGAAAATTTACAAATCTTTGGTAATACACATGAAGCTTTGTAGATTTAACGAACAGAGTATATCGAGGATGATCGATACTGTCTTGCAGATGTCGGAGCATTGTATGTATATATCCGTAAGATGCGTACTTCATTTTTGTTTAATTGTTGTACAGGGCAGTTTTATTTTAGAAAAACTTCAGCCAGTTGTTCAAAATTTGCAAGTTTTCTAGTAACTTTCTTGCTGGATTTGAATATTCACCTACTTTGATTTCGATTTTCGAAGCGGTTTTTTATTCACGCTGCTGTTCGACGTTTCCAACAAGATATATGTAAAATGTTATTAAATACAATGTACATATTTTAACAATCATGCAAATTATTCATCGTCAATGATATTTAAATGATCTAAAATATATATATGTATATAAGGTATTATTCACCGAGATTCACGTTTGACCTTGCATTACAGTATGTTTGGCTGAGCTCTCCGCGTTCTCTGCTATCTATCTCAAAGACGGTTGGTCGCATTCAAAAATAATTGGAGGACAATCTGTCGAAACTTTTATGCTCGGCCATTCCAAAAATTTCGAAACCAAGCAACTCAATTTCAAATTAAGGAAAAAAATATATTAAAATATGCCAATATTTACAATATATATTAGAGTTAGCGAAAAAATTGTAAATATAAAATTTTACTTACTGTTGAAAAATAGGCAAGTGATCAAAAAAGCTCATACTTTATCTTTCGTCTGGGCATTTTTCGGCATTTTTGCCGCTATCAGTTCTCTATAAATTGTGATGCAAATGGCGATGTGCAGTAAGGTTTTTATAAGTGTTTTCAATACACTACTTAAATTCGGAACTATTTTTCTGATAGGAGTGCTGTAAAAATAGTTTTACGCCTCAAAATGACTGAACATTTCATGTCTTCTCCGTTACCAAAAAATGACTAAAGTGGGTATAAATGGTGAACTATATTAGTGTTTGTAAAATTATTCCGCATACAAAGCAAGACTTGAAAAAGGACTATGGTGGATTTTTTATAGATTTTTAAATCATGTCTTACTGTCTAAAACAGGGTAACGGGGAAGACAAAATTGCACTTTTTCATCCAAATTTAAACGACTCACAGGCACTTTTTTTTATAGTCTGAATTTCTTTGATCCCCTTGCTTAAAATGGATCAAGGTAACTAAAAAAAAAATATGTGTTAAATTTTATTGAAATCGGTTGACGTTTACACGTTCTAGCGAGCACTTGAAGTTTCTCATATAAAAAACATGGTGTTTTGACAGTCTTTTACTCAAAGGGCCCGTAAAAGTGTAAACGTTGATGGAAAAACTTTAAACTTGGCAAATATGCTAAATACCCTAAGGAGTATACAAATATATTTTTTTTATTTTTGTAAACAACAGTTACTCCAATTAAAATAGCAACAAATGCACAAAAACAACGATTTTTAATTAAATTTTTTGATGGGGTTAATATTATGCAAAACTATTGAAAATATGTTTTTTTGATAGTCCTAACAGTAGTTAATGTATGTGCCAAGTTTAAGGATTTTCCATCAACTTTTACAATTTTTCTGATATTTTGAGTAAAAACTGTGAAAACCCCATGTATTTTGAATGAAAAATTTCAAGTGCTCGCTAGCACGTGCTAACGTTAACCGATTTCAATGAAATTTTACACACATTTTTACTTGCGATTATAGGTACTATAAGGCAAGTTTTGGATTCGTGCAAAAAAAAAACTTTGAGATAACAATCAAACAAGATATTACGATGATAGAGAACACCAAAAAAGTGGGTGGCAAAATTCTGTCTGTCTGTCTGTCTGTCTGTCTGTCTGTTCGTCTACAGCCTAAACGGCTCGATCGATTTTCTTCAAACTTGGTACTTAGTGGTTTTTAGTGATTCTGCCGACACATTTTTTTATTTTTTTTTAGAACCAAAAATAACGGTACCTGTCATACATTTTTTTTTTGGCAAATTAACATAATCGTATTTTTCTCAAAAACGGCTCGACCACTTTTCTTAAAAAAAAATCAATAAATTTATTTTAGTAAAAGATTTCTTTGAGTGGAAAACCATTTTTCAAAAATGGTTATTAATGGTACCTCTCAAGGAACCATTTTTTTAATTTTTGATTTTCTTCAAAATGGTATGACCGATTTCAATTATTTTTTTTATACAGAAGCTTCCAAAAAATGTTAATAGTTTTGTGTACCAACATTTTTGAATAAATATTTTTTGGATTTTTAAAAAATATTTCAAAATTTTTTTAAATCAAATATTTCGAAAACGGCATCATAGATTTTTTTGAAACTCGATATTTAAGACTTTTTTAGTACTCTCTAAAATATTTTTAGAAAAAATTTTACATTTATGAAAAAATAACGGTACCTTCCATACAAAAGTGAAAAAACCGCAAAGGAAAATATTTTTTTGCTTGAAAACGACTCCTACGATTTTGATTAAACTTTTTTCGCATACTAAAATTAGTACGATCTACCGTCAAAAATTATAAAATTTTACACATAGCAACTATTAGTAGTACCTGTCATAGAACGTATTTTTTTATTTTGAGTTTTCTCGTTATCAGCTTAACGGATTTAAATGAATTTTTTTATATACAAATTCCAGATAAGATTAAATAATATTGCATATCAAAATTTTCAAAAAAAAAGTTTTTGGATTTTTAAAAAAAGTTTGAAACTTTTTTTTTGAAAATTCGATATCCCAAAAACGGATTGACAATTTTTTTTCAAATTTTGTTTTGATATACACATAAATATATAGTTTAATAGTTGCATACCAAAATTTGTTCTTAAAAATGTTTTAAGAATTTTATTTATAAAAAATTAATTTAAAAAAAAACCGCTCCAACGATTTTAAAATTTTTTTTCCCATACAATTATATTCCATCATGAATTAAGACGGCATACTTTTTTTTCACCTCAAACTGTCAAAAGAGTTGTTTTAGCTAATTTAAGTGCCGTATTTCATGCTTCTCTACATTTTTCTCTCATAATTTCCATGTTTGTGTATACAATTTTCTTAAACTCGCATTGTCTTGAACATAAGAGCAAGTACGTGCGACCCAGTCGTGCATTTTATTTCAATTGCCTGAATCACTTTTATCATTGATGAGAATAATTTAAAAAAAAAAACGAATTTCAATATAACTGAACAAAAAAGAAATCTTTAATCGTACGTGTCTTCTCCGTTGCCATTAGCTGTCTTCTCCGTTACCATCTTTCATATTTTTTTCTGTTAGTAAAATGAAACTTGGCATTAAACCAAGGATGGTTTTTGATAAATGTTGGTTTTATGAAAGTGTGCAAAAAAAATCAACTTCATATCTTAATGGACGGCGCAGAATTTTAAACTTCAAGGCAATGGTCGGAAATCTCTAAATCGTACGTGTCTTCTCCGTTACCGTCTATTTTTTTGAATAAACTTACTAAATTTCATAATTTGTTGATGAAACTTATGTGTCGTGTACTTTGTGATGAATTCTTAAAAACCACTGAGTTTCATAAAAAAATATTAATTTCTTAACAAGAAAAACCTTACTACAAGCGTCCGATTGTTTTCTCCGTTACTTTGGAATGGCCGTGCTCTACAATTTTGATAATAGATGTTAACATCATTGGAGCTATAGATACCGAAATAACCACGAGATGTTTGACCTTAAATAACTTACGTTACAGACATGAGATTTTATGCGACCTTTCAGACAACTTTTAGAACGCCAAAATGAGAATGTATAAGTTCCCAGCTTATTTTCTCTCATTCCCAGGTTGACCCTTATTTTTTGCTTATTTGACTGGGCTATTATGTATTTCTCCTGCATGCTCTTTTAAAGTGTCGGTCAGGAGAAAATTTGTCAGTGCTCAGAATTACAAATTGGCGTACGACATTTTTGTTCTTCAATTTGAAAATTATCAATCGACAACAATTTTCTTTTTTAATCAAATCGTTTTTATTTATAATTACAAAATAATCATTTAACTTTTTGCTTCTGAAACTATGTACCCAACCATGTTTACAATTCATTTAAATTATATTTTTTTTATTAAATTATATTGTAAATCCTTAACACATCAGAACCTTTTGGATGGTACATTTGAGATGTAATGCCATCGGAAAACAAAATATTTCTTAATACATAATACCGCAATAAAGAGTTAACCCTTCGCTGTAGGTACACAAAATATTCAATGAAAATGAAAAGGGTCAAGATCGTTAAAGTCAACACCACAGCCGAATCGTATCACGTAACTTTCGTGAAAAGCAATAATACACGCACCTTTGTGGAAAACTTTGCACGTTCTCAAGACATAAGTAATTGCTCTTCATTATTTATTCAAGACTGTGGCAACCCGGAAACCGTTTTTATGGTTGCGTTGGAAGGAAAAAAACGAAGATATGCACAAGCTGATTTTGCCAAGCATATTATCAAAATTAGTTTATACATATTTTCGCCTTGGAGGGCGATTCGTAAATGGAGGAAAAATGTACATTTGTGTTGTTTAAAGACAAAGGGTGAATTATAGGTTGAAACTGGACGATTCTTTGAAGAGCTTCAAAGTAAAAAGAAGAACTTGATCTAGTGGTTCAAAGCTTTAACGTCGCTACAGGCATTAAAGATGTATTACAATGGATCAAACATATGTTGATATTGTTTATGAGAAAGTCTGAAAAAAGTTAAAACCATAACAGGTTCGTTTAATAAATGCTATTTCTAGAAATTCAAAAACGAAAACAAATGCATATGTTAACATTCTTATATTGATTTGAATCTTTGATTTGTTATAATTTAGCTTTCGTCTTTAGTTATGTCATATCTGGTTATTATTCATTTGAAATGTTTTGTTTTTTTTTCTGACGTGTATGTCCTAAGCTTCAGCATCATAATAAAGGGAAGTACAAAATAAAAAGGTTAACCTAACCTCTCTTAAGAAATTTTTTGTATCAAAACATATCAGATACTTTACCTTTTCACATTAATGACGTGAGTTAACCATCTGAAAAAGTCTCAATCCCTACTCAAGCCCATATTACAACATGCCTTAATCGAATTTAGTATATCGTAAATCAACTACACACAATAACTGATTAGGTATACATAGGTATCTAGGGAAAAACGTGCTGAGAATTTCCCTTAACAAGTAACATTTCAGTTTATTAGGGTTTACCTTTATCCATCCCAAAACAACACTAATTTCCTTTTGTTTTGTAATATGCTCTTGATTTTGGCAACAATAAAATTGCACATCATATTGAACTTGGTTACGTCAAGAACTTGTGCTGGCTAATTCTCATCAATTGCGCAAATAAATTTTATAAAACATCAAGATAAACTAACTCTTGCATTTTATTTATCAAATTGTGTATATTAAACCCGTCATACATAGGTTGTTTATTTAAGCTTGCTAAAAGGTTTAAATTTTAAAACATCATTAAGAATTTATAGTATGAGATGATGAAAATTTGAAGCCTTATTTTTATTTTGTTGCAGTGAATTGACAAGTATTTTAGTTTCCAAGTTGGTACGTACTTTTCTTTTGATTTTCTGACAAAATGTCTGCTAAGCTAACGCTACGTTTAAACTCTATCATTGTCTTTTGATGTGTAAAGTTCGTCGTCTCGACTTTATGTCCCTCTTGTACATCCTAGACTTGAATTATTATTTATGATTTCATTTAAATATTATATATGAGTTCGGTTTGACATCCGTTGATGCTAACTCACTTCAAGGATCCTTTTTGTGACAGAAGTCGTTGAGAAACAAAAATATATAAAAACAAAAATTCAATTGGGCTTTCATTCGTCAATAAATTTAATTCTCTGAGGCAGAAAAAAGTCATTTCTATAAATGAAACATTTTTGACTCGTTAGAAAAAGTAACTTCATTCCTCATAAATTAACATTTAAAATTGCCCTTTTCTTTACGAACCAAAATCCAACCATATCGTCGTGTTCAATATCTTATGAGTGCTTTCTTATTAACTTTATCAAAAAATCATCTCATCAAAGTTTATATCCTTAAAATTTAGGACATTTTAAGAAAGGTTTCATTAATTTGTAAAACATCTTGTCGAAGAAAAATTCAAGTAAGTTGACGTCGGAAAATTCTAAAAATTATTTCAGAAACAACGATTTGCAAAGGCCAAATACTTTTCTTTTATTATGTTGATGGGATTACCGAACCAATAAATTGTCAAAGAAAACTTCTGGTGGTGGTTATTCTGATATTCGATTAAAATTGCTCCCACTTCTAATACTTGCCGAGACACTTGATGGATAGAAATTAGAAAATATAAAGAAATCTTTAAGAAAATTGTAAGATTAACTGCAGATAATCATCCCGTTATGATGGGAGCATTTAATGGTGTTCAACCAAAACTGTAAACTTCATTCTATTTGTAGCCATATTTTGAATATCTGGGTACGTAAAATTTAATTTATAAGCAAAAGCAGGTGGTGAGAAATATCCTAATATTCTTTGAGGTATTGAACCAATAACTGCCTACCCTAACACGTGTCGAATAGGTGTAAAATTTGATGTACACAAGAGTGTACACAAAAGTGTGCATTCAAGACATATTTATCTTGCAATTTTGAACAATTGTTGTCATAGGTCCATCTCTCTGTAGTGAATCCCTGAGAAGATATAGAGAGACAAGAAGTTTCCAAACATCACTTGTTTACCTGAGTGTTTTTTGAAAATTTTGCCGCTTTCTTTTAAGGGACACACAACAAACCTATGACAACAATTGTTCAAAATTGCAAGCTAAATATTTCATGCATGCACACTTTTTCCCTCCGACCAATAGGCATTGAAATAAATCGATATACAAAATGTACGTCAAAGTTTAAACCTGTTTGACACGTGGTTGGGTTGGCAGTAAAACGGTTATTGGTTCAACCCATCAAAGGCTATTATCGATATGACTTAGAACTTTTTGCAAATGACTTGACTTTTTATGTCATTGGCTCTCAGTCTATAAAAAAAATAAATAAATTGGGTGGCGCAACAGCTCGAGGAGAACCAGGGCCTAGTGACTTACAACTCACAACCATTCCTGTGTGCGTGTTTGTTGGGCAGGAATGGAGGGGACCTACAGTTTTTTGCCGAGTCCGAACGGCTAAATGAGAAGCACTTTTTCATGACAAGTATAGTCTTGGAGGATTTGTCAGTTCCTCGCAAGAGGCAGTACCTCGAATAAAACATTTCTGTTTTTTAGGTGGCACGGCTGGGAATCGAACCCACCCCTTCGGCATGACAGTCCTACGCACTAACCATCAAGCCACGAGGTACTACTCAGTCTATAACATTGCTGATAAATTAACTTAAGTAGATTTTATCTTTTATAGTTAGGGGAGCCCACAATGCTAAATGATTTCGTAGGACTCGGCGCGTGGAACCTATTGGATTTTGAAGATTTGATGATAGAGAGAAAAAATGTTAGTAAATTTACAGTATACCGTTTCATCGGTGGGGGGAGCGTCTACAGGTGTTCAAAAATGTCACATGGACACATTCAAGCGTGTCAGCTATTGATAGTGTATATGGCCTGCGTCTTTCTTATAAGGGAGGTGTATGGGAGGGTAGAAATTGGAAAACAAATGGATTTACTCGAACCCGTCAGATATTAATAGGGGATGTTAAGTGACCCCAAGGATGCTCACATTCAAAAGACTGAAGGTTCGGATGTGATGCAAGCTTGTGGCAGCTTCTTGGAAGTGCAAAAAAAATCGCCATTTTGAAATACTCGAGCGCGTCAGATTTTGATATTCATATACGGTTCAACTTGATGTCCTACATGTGCTGAACCTTAATCTGACGATTATCTGGAGGGGTTTTCTTAATCTGACGATTTGAAAAGAAGAATCATTTTTATTCAGGATTTTCTTAATCACTGGGGAGAGTATGATAACCTGAGCGCCAAAAATTGGAAACGAATTTTTGGAGAAGATCAAATACAAGCATTTTTTACTACACGAGGGAGGGGTCTATGTCACCCCGTTCAGGAGGTAGAGGAGATTCTCCAAAAAAAACGACTTAAATGAAAAAATAAATATTAAAAAACAACGACACTTAAAATAAAAGAAAATAATTGATTTAAATCCAGAAATCTGTTCTTTAATCCTACATTTAAATTAAATTATTTGTTTATTTAATTCTTAATAATTTGTTAATTTTATTTCAAATTAAAAAAAAAAAACAAATGTCTTAATATCAAATAGTTATCAAATTGTTGTTATCAATTTATGTATATCTGTTTATATATTCTATAGAAGACATTTCTGTTATGGTAATTTTATTTTAAATTAAATGTATATTGTAATAGGTAATATTAAAAGACGCATTAACTATTTATAGACCCTGAAGATGAGGCAAAAGACCTCGAAATATATAGGCAAAAATAAAAATATAAAAGAATGCGTTTTATTGAACTTCAAAGAAGCAAAACAAAAGGTAACATTAAATAAATTATTTGTGTCAATAGTTTACAAAATACTTGCATTCAAACTCAAAATTTTGATAAAAAATAAGCTTCCAGTGTTTTGTGTTCGATTCAGAATTAATATGAGCATTAACAACAAAAAGAAAATTTAGTTTTTCATTTCACAATTTTGAGAAAAATTGATCCAAATATTTTGTTTGCTTTTTTTATCAAAGTTTTGAGTTTAAATGCAAATATTTTGAAAACTATTGATTATTGTGGAATTAAAGAACAGATTTCTGTTAAAACAGTTTATTGTTTTGCATTTTAAGTTTCTTGTTTTAATATTTGTTTTTCCGTTTAAGTAGTTTTTTTTTCGAAAATCGCATCTGCCGCCTCAACCAACGGGGCGAGAAAAACGGCAGATTATACTTTTCCCGTTATCCTAGAATTATTTACTTCAAAATAAAAGAAAAATCAACCACGACGATTTTTTTTTTGTTTGAAAGTTTGTAACCCTCCCACTACCTTAGGTCACGCTCAAATCGTCAGATTATTAAAATAAACACTTTTACGCATGCAATTAATTAATTATTAATCTGATACCCTGCCCTAGGCACGCGGCCCTACATAGAGGACTGATATATGGTGGAGGAACTCAGCAGGGTGCAAGTTACCCCGCCTTATACTAATATGACGTGCTCGAGTAAATCCCAAAATCCCTTAGTGGGCTCCCCTACTATTTTTGATGCAAGAGTATTTTGGTATATATGTGCATCGTACTTGAAAATATATTACAAACTAGGTACTCTTATATTCAGTGCATTTAAAATAAGGATTTTCAGTTATATGATAAGAGCTTTAGGTTTATAGACTGTTGTTTGTTTTTTTTAGTGCTAAAGTTCAGAATAACTGCGTAAGAATATTTACTTAACTGGTGTTGGTATTAAATCTCAATTAAATCTGTTATTAAAGATTAAAATAGACTTAAAAACCATCTACATAAGGTTACAAATCTTAAATATTCGGTTTATCAGCAAAAAGGAAATCTACTTTTTTAAAACCAATCGCAATTTATCTCTTAAAATAAAATTTCAAAAATAGAACACATTTTAGAGTAAATATGAATCTTTTCTTGAGGCGGTTTCTTTTGAGAAGAAAGCCTACACAAGTAATTATAGATCTCAAAAGTGGGAAAATAAAGTAATTATGGTGTTGACAAAGCAAATACAAGGTTCAAGAAGGTATGTTCATGTTCATGCTCACCGTGTATTGCGTTCATATTTGATAAGATAATTAAAATTATTAAATAAATATTGAATTTTTGTATTCACATGCACGAAACAGTCTCATTTTCGGGATTTGTCATGTGTTTATATTTATAATGAACATCATAGCATACTTATGTACGTTAAATACAAAAACAACTAAATTGATTAAAAAGACTAAATTTATTAAATTAAAGAAAAAATCAGTCCACATTACGTTCTCTAGGTTTTAAAATTTACCAAATTCAACTTCGAGCACATTATGCTCAGAAAAATTGTAGCAAAGCTCCGTTTAAGGTATTTGCTAATTATGGGTTGTTATTCTTGTAATTATTCTAGTCTCCGTGAACCTTGGTCTAATTTTGCATATTGCAGTTCAAAATATTTTCGCTTTTCTTTCATTCTGTTCAACCTCTTTCAATTGTATGATTTATGGCCAAAGGAAACTAATAAATAAATCGATGCGGAAACAAATAAGAATTGATACCTACTTTAAGTCTGAAGGCTAACAAAAAGTCTGAAAAAAAGAAACAAAAAAACTTAAGTGAGTATACGTACTTGATTTTTGCTCTATAAATTATAATTTTTATTTTTTTTTTTATAAAATAAGGCTTCAACAATTTTATCTACAAGAACTAAATCTAAAAATGCTTCAACGCTAAAGTCGGGAAAACAATAGCTTCTATCTGCATGCTGCATCCAAATTCAAGTTTAAATCAATTTTCCAGCCATTCCCTCCAAGTAGGGCTTCACGCATCAGTGATGTTGCCTCTAAACAAGTGGTTGAGCTGTCATTCATAAAGAGAATAGCATTAAGAGTTTTATTTTGTTCGTGTTTTTTTTTTTTTTTTTGAAAACATGACCATAATGAAGTTTAAAATGAAGACAAGACAAAACAAAATATTTAATAGGTTAGGACACGTAAGACAATATAAATTTTGTAAGTGACAGACAATAAGACAGCAGCATACGTTTAGGCTTTCAATTAGCTTTAAGATCGCTACGGATGCGCCTAGTGACATACAAATTGACTCCATTAGAAGCTGATTTATAAAAGCACAAACAACATTTAATCATAGGCATTAGGTGGTGATATCATCGATAAAAATACACATTTCAACACTTAATCTAAACTTAAACATAATTAAGAAATTAAAATATTTCAGGCATATTAAATATTAGTCATAACCTCGATACACAGAAAGCTGCTGCGATGGGGATTTATAAAAGCCATAACGATCTGTATCGGAATGATAGCCATAACCAAGGTTGCGTTTTCCATCATACCGAGGGTTATTGTACCCATTATAGGAATTGAGACCTCCATTACCTCCATAACCACCGTAGCCACCATTGCTGGTAGATGCAGTTACTCCATAGTCACTTGTTGTTCTGTACCATGGGTTGGAACTAGGATAGAATGATTGACTGGGATAGCTGCCAGCCCCATGTCCAAGAATATTTGTTCCAGATGAGGGGTAATAGCCAGCACTACCACTACCACTAGGGTAGTATCCAGAATTGGGATAGTTTCCTGAACTGGGATAATATCCATTCGAGGGTTTGTATGAAGGATAATAACCGCCACTCGATGAAGGATAATAACCGCCACTAGATGAAGGATAATAGCCGCCACTTGATGATGGATAATAGCCGCCACTGGATGATGGATAATAGCCACCACTTGATGATGGATAATAACCTCCACTAGATGATGGGTAATATCCACCCCCCGTTGAAGGGTATCTACCAGGCTGGTAAGATGGGTATGTCCCATAGGACGGAAATATTCCCTTCAAGTTGAATACTGTAAACATATTAAAAAAATTACAACAAATAATCGGTTTTATTAAACAATACAAAAAGTTTTATGTACATTTATAAAAAAAATATTGGTTAAAACTTTTTTATTACACTCCACTTCGCTTGATTGAGATATTCATTACGTCATAAAAAAAAAAAAACAAATGGAAAAACTTTAATAGATAGATATTTATTTTTTAATATTAAGAAATACTTTAATAGTACATAATAGATTTCAAAATAAATTACAGACAAAAATAACTTTAACAAAAATCGAAAGCAGCAAGATTTGCCTAACTGATCGGTGCGTGTAAACGAAAAATAAGGGTATTCAAGCAACAGCGTAAAGTCGTCGTAAACGCACACGGTTAAAAATTCTTGGGTATTTTTTAATACAGCCTTTGTATTACAGCCGTATTCAATACAGAAAATATTATTTTTTTTAATATTCTGTAAATATTAAAGAAATTTTCTGATAACTTTGTATACAATTCTTATAGATAAGTACCTACTAAAATTGTTATTTGTAATACCAAAAATATTATAGATTTCGTATTCCTTTGTTATATCTGATATTATTTAGCTTTAATATATTTCAAATTTACTTCAAAATTTTAATATTTGCCTAGTATTAGATTAGAGTGTTGTCATATATTTAACCCAGAAAATATTAATAAGGTTAAACTGTTTTTGTATGATTATTGATTAAGATTACACAAAGTTTATTTTGTAATAATATTAAAAAAATACCCCAAAATTTTTAAACGTGTAGTAAAATTGTAAACTTCGCAAATCTGTCACATCGTCCATACAAATTGTGGCAGAATTACGTAGTTTAAAGCTTTACAACGTTTACAGCGACTTTACGCTGTTGCATGAATACGTCTAATATGTTTAAAATAAAATTAAAATATTAATATTGAATAGTATTAATGAAATTTGATATAAATGTTTATGTCACAGTAGGTATCATCAAGGTAATTAAAAACGATGACTTTAAAGCTGAAAATAATTTAAAAAAAATAACTAAATTGTTTTCAAAACGAACTAAAATGTATACCAAATAATTCCTTGTAGCCACATTCATTTGGGTCACATCTGTGGTTTCTTGAAGAGGTTTGAAACACAAGTTATATACTACTTATAATTCACTAATACATCGTGTTCGAGTTTAACCCCGCTCCTGTTCAGAAAATATAATGGAAAAAGTCTGCTTTTTTGGCGATAAAACGTAAAATAATAAAACGCAATTTGTTTTTTGAGTCAGAATTTGGTTTCAAAATTCTGTATAGCAAAATGGTGAAACTTCAAAAATTTGTACTCAAAAACTATTTGTAAATGATCTTTTCCAAATTGGTTAAATAATGAAAATAGTGCGCCTTAGAAAAAAGATTGGATTTACAGAATTGAGGAATAAATACAGAATAACTATACAACGCCCTGTTTCCAAACTTTCTCAAGAGACGCCACTGACATTGTCATGAGCAGAAATGTAAAACAATACTTTCTTTTGTGTTGTGTTTGCTTTTTTTTGCTACTGTTAATTTAATACAGTTTTAATTTGGCAAAATAATCTGAAACTGGTAAAAAGATAACGTACAAAAATTACCGACAACTGTGTACTTAACATTAGAAATAAAAAGTTTTCCAATAAAGTCGGATTGACGTTCAAATGGAATAAAACCAATTGTGGGTGAAGCTAGTGAAATTTCTTATGTATGCCATTATTTCTGGAATAATTCAAATGTCCGGCGAGGTTTTGCATGGTGGCAAGGATCCGAGAGGTCGAATTTCCAATTACTCTGCCGCATAGATCAAGCTGAATCTGAGCTATAGCCTGTGGGTTCGATTGACCTTTAAACCATCGGTCGCTTACGGCTTATTGCCATAGAATTGGGAATGACTGCATTGACGGAATTAACTACCGCTGGTTTTCCTCCACACACTCATCATGGGCATCGGTGATATTTTCATGTAATCCTGCATTTCGCTGACGTACGGGTAATGGCTGATTATTCACTGAACCGGTCACCTTGAATAGTCAACTAGAAAGGTCGATCAAGTAATCCGTAAAATGAAGTTTGATCATTTGATCGCGTTTATCAGTAACTCAATAATAAATAACTGATTTGAGAGGACAAATACCGCCAAAACAACATGGCCGCCGCAGACTGTCAACATAGACCAGTCCCTATTGGAAGACCTTTTATAAAACAAACTGGAGATGAACCGATATTAAGGACCTGTTTCACAATGTCGTACTAAAGTTCTGATTAGTTAACCGATGCACATGTGAATTTTAAGGCAGGGTCATAAGTCCATGAGTACAAAAATAATAATAATGCAGGTGGCATGGGTAAGTTTATGTCCTGTGTGGACTTATCACACTGCGCTAATATTTGTGTGTCGGATAGTAAATCAGTAGGAGCTCGTGGCATGATGGTTAGTGCGTAGAACTGTCATGCCGAAGGTGAGGGTTCGATTCCCAGCCGTGACACCTAAAAACAGAAATGCTTTATCCGAGGTACTGCCTCTTGCAAGGAACTGACAAATCCTCCAAGAGTATACTTGTCGTGAAAAAGTACTTCTCATTTAGCCGTTCAGACTCGGCAAAAAACTGAAGGTCCCCTTCATTTTTGCCAACAACACGCACACAGGAATGGTTGTGAGTTGTAAGTCACTAGGCCCTGGTTCTCCACGAGCTGGTGCGCCACCCAATTTATTATTAAATTTATTTATTATAGTAAATCAAAGCCTTACTTAGATATTGACAAACAAGTCCTGAGTATTAGCTGTGTGTTATTATCTTCTAACGGGATGTGGATCTCAATTGACTTCTTTTGTATTAGATACGTGTTAAAAATGAATCCTGATCCAGATACCAATCCCACAGGAAGATAATAAAACACATCTGTTATTAACAAAATACATATAATAATAACGAAGTAGACAAAAAAATCTATTTTTAATCACTTTTAATTTATGTATGAATGAAACACATTTTTTAAATGTTTCTATTCAAGCAACGTAAAGGCGGACATTCATAATTAAAAATTTGCAATTGAAAAACTTGAACATAGTATAGATACTAGCTGACACATAATAATACACATCTAACTATCTTGTAAGAAAAAATTCATACAGCATCTTACATTTTCCAACAGTTTCTGATCCTTCTAAGTCTTTATCCTTTTCTGTTCCAGCTTTTCCATTAGATTTACTAACTTTTGAAGTTCCATGGTCTTCACTGGATAAAGCAGTTCCATTTTCAAGTATGATACACTAGAAAAATTGAAATAGCTATCGAGTTAAATAATCATTAACTATGCCAAAACTTCACTGACCAAAAAACACAAAATCACCAATATATTGTTCATATTGAAATACTATTTCGTTGAAGGCTTTAAAAATACACAAAGTTTAATCTATAAATCTTAGCTTTTTTATTTATTTTTTTTTTAATTCAAAACACTCTTCGTTCAGCCACTGGGAACAATATTCTATTAAACAATATTTCAACTAACCATCATGTGTCTGTCATTTATATCTTCTGCTCGTAGTTCTGAGACGAGCTTTAACTCTGTGAGATACAAATTTTGCATGATAGCTTTTTGGTTCAATGCAAAAAGTGTGAAAACCCCAAGCAATAAGACACAATACCTACAGAACAAAATTAACAAAACAAAAAAAAATAACAGATACTTTCTGACTTAAAAGTCGATTGTGTGTAAACATAAACAATTTCCCATAAAGTTGTGTAATTGGGTTCGAATCTATTCGTTCAAAATACACAGACGGCTGCCCAGTTTAATGCACCTAAATAGATATCCAAAAAAAAATAAAGTGTCAATAATTGCAAAAACATTGTTCGCGCAAAGTTAAATATTTAATAATAATTATGTCTGACATTCAAAATTATCTTCTTGTTGCCAAAAGTCAAATTTAACTTTGTGATAAGGTGTTAGTTTAGCTTCGCACCCTCTGAGGCTAAGGAAAACGTATAAAACAAATTGTACTTAACTGTGTTTAAAGAAGCGTGACATTTTTAAAATTGAAAGTTGTTGATGTTTTGTGAGTCAAAGGGGCCGATTCGGCGGTTGATGTTAAGGTGGTTTATCCAATTTATGTAGGCACCTACGATAAGTTAAGCTAATACGAGGCGCAGTGCCTCTTTCATTGAAGTTGAAGCTTTTTCTTAGGTTAAAGTAAGTCATCTTCTACTTGATAAAGAGCTTTTTTAAACAACCTTGACATTGACGCAGAACATTAAGATTTTTATGTTTTAAGCTTGATATCAAATATTCGGCCATCCGGAAGTTTGAATTTAATAGGCTTTTAAAATAATAGACGTATTACACTTACAAAATTGTGGATGTACATAATCGTTGATTACTTTTTGGAAGAGTCTTAAAGAAAAAATAATTTTCATCGAATTAAAAGGGAAAAGCATAAAAATTTACTCTACAAAATCTTAAGTAAAATCGCTTATATAGGTACAGAGTGTCCCGGACCTGAGTGGAAGTATTTTAGAGTGTGGTTCTTGGGGTTATTCTAAGAACAGATGAATTCAAAACTTTGAAAACCTGAGGCTTTCCGTTTTCTTAATATAAGTTTTACAATTTCCTGAGTAGAAGTTAAAAATAAGCATAAAGATCAAAATATTGGCGAGTCATATGGCAACATATTCAAACTGACAAGAATAGAAACAATAGACCTTAGAATAGAAAAAAATTACCGTGATTAGGCTGCATCGTTCTTGCGATTTCTTAATACTTTTATTTGAAAAAAAAACATGTATATCTTTTCTTTCCTTTAGAAATTATATTAATATTAACTAGGTATAGTAAGTATATTAACTTTATAACTGAAATAAAAACAATCAAGTTTCTCCCTATAAGTATGCCTCTTTGGACTTCAAATATCTTTTTATTGGTTTCAGGGATTGGTTTAAAAAAAGAAAATAATAATTAAATCAAATATTTATTTTAATATAGAAGGTAATAATTTAATTAGTTGGCTGTAACTCTCACAAAGTTATACTTATTCTGTAAGCAAAAGCATTGATATTGATTCTTAACGTTTTATATCATTATCAATGATCATCTTCGAAATATACACATTCTTCTCAAATGCTCATGCTAGCAAAAGATTAAATTGAGACCAAGGGCCAACATCTGTCTTTCTCGTTTGATTTTAATGTAACAAACAGCACCTCTTGCATCTATTGAATATCATATCAATCGTTTATTTTTTTTAATCTGAGCTTTGCATTTCAGCCTTATTATAGTCTTTGAAGCATTGTATATCCATTAGAATTTATATACAATGCTTTGAAGTATGTAGTAAATGAGCTTTTGACAACTCTATTGCATACTTTTGTGTTGTAAGTTTTCAGTTACTGTTATAATTAAGATGCGTTATAGTTTTAGGCATCATATATAAATTTTGTCTTCTATAGTAAGCAATTTCGAGGGCAACCTCTTATTTCGTGCAGTAAAGGAGCTATGTTGGCTGATTTCCTATCATTGAGTTTAAACTCTACCAAAAAGGCCTGAACATGTTTTATTGGTAATTTAGCCGTTTTAAAGTTAGAACTAGTCATCCGTTAAACTCAAAAATTCAAATTTTGTCACGCAAAGTTGTTAATTAGTAGACCAGGAAAAATAGCACAAATCGTATGGGGAACCTTGAACAAATTAATTAATGAAATATTAAAATTGAAATCGACGCAAAACTGCCACCTCTATAACATATCCAAATTCCCCCAAAATCCCCGCATTGGCTTTTTGTGTAGATGCATTTGAAGAGGTGCAGATGGGGAGAACTTGGAGGTCTATCAAACTAAAACATTTGTTTTGGTACAACCTAACCATACGATACATGCTTTAAAGGTAGTTTTTAACGCTGAATCTAATGAAATCAAATTCAAAATGATACAACCATCCAAAAAAAAGTTATAGTCCTTTTTACGTAATGATGACTTTTTTTCAGGTACAACAGGTAAAATATTATCGAAAACCCTTTGAAAATAAAGGTATGTTAATGAAATTTGGAGTGAATGTTCCATTTGTCATACGAACTTAGAATCAAGACAGTCCCCAAAAATATCTATGGTGAAAGGGTGTTTTTTTAAGGGGGATGGGCAAGTGAAGAATGTTTACCATTACACCCACGAAAAAACTCTTACACTCATGAAACTCGCCAAAAATATTAAATCTGTCATGGCAACCAAGAATCAATATAGTCCACATAAATATATTTGTTCTGGGGGATTTTTATTAAAGAGAGGGAAAATCTGGCAAGAAGTTGAAAGATTTGAGCCAAAATTCCGATTTGGTGTAATTGAGGTATATACACTAAGTATGGTATATGATTTAAGGGTATTTTTTAACGCTGAATCTAATAAAAGCAAAACCAAAATGATACAAGCACCCTTAACAAAGTTATGGTCCTTTTCAAGCAAAAATCAATTTTTGAAATCGTATTTTCGCGCAGAACAGGTCAAAATGTAACCGCCACAAAAACACTATTAGACAAAAGATATTTGTATGGACTATTTGGATTCTTGGTTGCCATGACATATTCAATATTTTTGGCGAGTGTCATGGGTGTAAGAGTTTTTCCGTGGGTGTTATGGTAAACATTCTACACTTGCCCATACCCCTTAAAAAAAACACCCTTTTACCATGGATATTTTTGGGGACTATCTTGATTCTTAGTTCGTATGACAAAAGGAACATTTGTTCCAAGTTTCATTAACATACCTTTATTTTCAAAGGGTTTTCGATAATATTTTACCTGTAGTACCTGAAAAAAAGTCATCATTACGTAAAAAGGACTATAACTTTTTTTTGGGTGGTTGTATCATTTTGAATTTGGTTTCATTAGATTCAGAGTTAAAAACAACCCTTAAATTATGTATCATATGGTTAGGTTGTACAAAAAGAAATATTTTAGTTTGATAGACCTCCAAGTTCTCCACGTCTGCACCTCTTCAAATGCATCTACACAAAAAGCCAATGCGGGGATTTTGGGGGACTTTGGATATGTAATAGAGGTTGCAATTTTGCGTCGATTTCAATTTTAATATTTCATGAATTAATTTTTTCAACCTCGGAACCTATTTTTCCTGGCCTATAGTGTTTTGGAGTGGATTTTCGGAAGCGGTAAAAATACGTCAATTTTCAACTAGATCTTGAGCCCAAATGGGTTGTTGCAGAAAAAAACCTTAAACAGAGATTTGTTGGAAATGGTTTATACTTTCAATTGTACTTTAATTTAATAATAGTTTTCGAGTCATGAGTAAAAACTAAAAAGAAATGCATTTTTGCATTTCTTTCCATGTTCTGTTGCGAACAGGTTTGGATTCAGCATCCCTGAAAACAAAGCAGGAAACAAATCAAAACTATCACATAATTTGCTCGTTAAGAGCCTTTTTGAGCACAAATTGACTGGCCTTTAATACAAGATTAATTATTGAAATGAAGTTTTATTGCAAGGCACTATTCGATACGAAAATGTATCGTCTTCAAAAAAGATCTTAAGTAATTTTTTTGATATGAGTGATAATAGTTACCATAATATCAGCAATAACTAAAAAAAATGCAAATTTTGTATTTGTATTTATTGATAAAAAAGAACTTAACATTAAGATTAACATCTTTTAGAAAATTAAGCCTTGTGGTGAAATTTCGTTTCGGACATTAATGAAAGTATAATAATAATATTAAAAACTATAGATAATGCATAGATAAATGTTAAATTTCTGTTTCTGTCAGAAACTAAAACTGTAGGTGGTTATAAAGGTACGGTGGTTGTTCAGTGTGGACAATCTTAAATAACATGGTAAGCGTTTTAAATACAAACTTTTCGTAAAGTATGAAATGTGGTCGGATCTTTGAAGTCCAAAAACATAGCGAGCTGCATTGTTAAAAACAACTTTCAATTTTCTCTGGAACATGGCATCATAACAGCATTTACATGATCCTTCCATGTTGGATTACGATTAAAGATCACTCCCAAGTTTTTCGCTGCATTTACGTTCTCAACTGGAATGTTATTTAGGTATATTACCGGAAAATAACTTAAGTCTACAGTCTTCTTTGAAATGACGAGGCACTTAGTCTTAAGCGGATTAAGAACAAGACCGTTGGCGCCGGACCACTCAAATAAGGCATTCAGATCCATGTTGATATTGTAAATGTAATTCTCGATTAGACCCAGTGCTGTACTTCCGAGATACTGGACATCATTAGCAAACATTCTCGTTTCACCATGCCTCAAAATATTTGGTATGTTATTCACAAAAGAAGAGAACAATAGAGGTCCCAGAATGGATCCTTGTGAAACACCTCGCGATATTGAAATGAACTCCGAAGCTTGAGTTCCAGAAACCACAGCTTGACTCCTTCCCGTTAAGTAAGAAAAAAAAATGTTGTAATATAAATGTATGACAATGTTATCGGATGAGTTTGGATAGTTGTAATTTTAAAACGGCTGGATTAACGATAAATCATTTTAAGACCTTTTCAAAGATTTAGAATTACTCTTTTTGAATTCTTATAAGAGCAATAGTTTTATAAATCGGACTCCCCCATATACTAACTTATATCGCACGAAAAGCATTAATTCCATAATGGTTTTGTTTCCATATTTTACACTAAAAAACGAAAGAATCTGTTAAATTGATGTGAAAATATGTTTCAGTTCAGTTGTCATTTCAATTGTAGTTGGCGGTGAATCAAAGTCTTCGAGTTCCTTTTTTTTCAATATGTCGAAACGGAGTAATAATTTGGTCGATTTCAATGAAATTAATCGAGCGTGTCCTTGTTTGTGGAAGAAAAGTGATCAATTAAATTGAAAGCTTAAGAGTGTTCCGGACTGAAATTGTGATTTCATGAAAAAGATTGTGAAGCGTGTACTTGTCTGATCAAAACGATTAAGGTGTCTATGGACAGATAAACTTGTTTTCTAGGAAATCATTGGACAAAATTTTTAGTTATGTGCTCTTGTTCTTAGTAAAAGCCTCTAAGAAAACGAGAAAATGACAGCAGTTTTTGCAAAACAATGTTTAATAACAATAAAACTCCATATTTTTATTATGCCACTATTCGAGAAAATTTTTAATTTTGTACCTAATAAAAATTTTAATAATACAAAATAAAAAAGCTTGTAAATTTTGAAAAAAACGCATTTTTGACAGTCAATTTTTTATACCTAACAGTATTTTTTGACAGTTTTATTTTCAGTGGATATAAATTCAATTTATTTTTCATAATTTTCATTAATTATATAATCATAATTGTATCATCTGATATTGACATTTTTAATTCTTAAAGGGCACTTTTTGACAGAAAATTTATGCAAATTTGGAAGTTAAAATCAGTTACTTTTTCAAAATGTTTTTTTTTGGTGCAATAATACGCTTACTAGTGACCAATTAGTAAAAATAAAAAGTTTTATAAAACAAAATATCTGATGAAAGTGAAAAAAGCCGGTCTTATATACGCAAAAAAAAAGTAAGCAAATGACTGGTTTTGTTCAGTTCGGAGCACTCTTAACTGAAACTGAAAGCTTAACTGATAGTTCAACTGAAACTGAAACGGAAATGATCATCTAGATGGGGTATACTACATTTTCATCAGAGCCGAAATGAAGTAATTTCGCAAATCACAGAAAAAGTGTTTTCATTTGTAATTTCGTTTGACAGCTCATTTCATTTTTACATTTCAACTGGCTGTTCAAGGACGTAGCCAGGCCTACGCTAGGATGAGCTCAGCTCACCCAAACAATTGTTTGGCATTTTAAGATTTTGCAAATTTTTAACTTGAAAGAAAAGAAATATTTCAAAAGTCAATTCTATGTTAATTTGCGCGTAAAAATTTTGTATCAATTACTTCATTTATTGAAAATAAAGGAAGGCATAGCTCTTCTTAAATCATTTTTTTTCAAAAAACTTTAAACATTTTGAATAGCCAATTCAATACAATAAAGTTCACATATGAAATTGAAAATGAAAGAAAATTATCTTTCTTAGATTTGGAAATTCAATATGTGAACGGTAACATTGAATTCGGAGTATTTCATAAGCCCACAAGTACCATGAGAACCATCACAAGTGATTCGTTTTGCCCAATCCAGCACAAAATGGCCGCGTACCACTCGATGGTTCATAGATTGTGTCGTCTGCTCAATGGTAGAAAGTTTGTTGTCAAGAGTGGCAATGTGACTTCTGCCACAACCTTTAATATTAAAAATGGTCTTCAACAGGGAGCGGTCAACTCGCCGATTCTATTCAGCATTTACACCAGCGATCTGATAAGTAGTCTAACTCAGGCAATTGCGTATGCCGACGATCTAATTGCGTACAGAACAGCTCCAAAAGTCGAGGTCATCAGAATTCTTTTGCAGCGTGACTTCGAAAAGATTCAGGGATATTGCGATGACTGGAAGTTGAAAATCAACTTTCAGAAATCAGAAACTATCTTGTTTAGGACTCCGTTGCGTGGAGCCACAAGGGATACGAGAAAGAACTGGCGCAAGCTGGTGATCGTAGGACCAAATGGACAGCCACTGGCGAGTAAAAGTGTAGTAAAGTACCTTGGCATCTGGATGGATCAGTATTTGTATTTCGACAGACATATAAATGCTGCTCTGTCCAGGGCTAGGGGAGCTTTTGCTCTGACGAAACGGTTGTTTTATAGCAGCCGGCTTGACAGCAGGGTGAAGGTGATTTGCTACATGGCCCTCATACGGCCGATGATTGCCTATGGGTGCCCGGTTTGGTTCAACGTTGCCCCATCTCAAATGGAAAAGATTCGGGTGTTTGAGAGGCAGTGTCTTAGACGCTGCCTTGGATTACACAGAACACCAGAGTCGGAGTACAAACACTATTATTCCAACCTGGTTCTATACAACGGCGCCAACATAAACAGGATAGATAATTTCTTGCTGAAGCTTATTCGAGGTCACATTGCGAGAGCAATGACCTCGACCAACAGCTTAATTTTTGGGGCTTATTACCCTAAAAACGATTACTACGAGAGTGTGCGTCTAAGCGGCTTTATTCCGCCCGATGCATTCCTCTATTTAGACAGTCGAGGGCTGATCCAGGATAGAGCGGCGGTTCCGCTAATCTACCACGTCGGCCGTAGAACTGTAGATCGGCGGCTCCTTTACAATCGAGACGTCCTCGCACAAGACGGAGCTGAGCACCTTCGGTTCAGTAGGACTGTGTCCGATCGGGACCGAAGAGATAGGGTAAAGCAGGAGAACCAGTTCTGGTGGTTGAAACCTGAACACGATGTTCCTTCTGATATTTAAAAGTTGACTGCATTTTTCTATGCCATGGCCGACTTACATAGGTTTAGGTATTTAGTTTTAAGCAGGGACAGTCAGGGTGGCACAAAAAAAAAAAAAAAAAAAAAAAAAAAAAAAAAAAAAAAAAAAAAAAAAAACCAACAAAAACACAAAAAAAAAAAAAATACAAAAACCCGAAAATGCTTGCTGTGGCTGTTCTAGTTTGTAAGTAGTTTATAAGTAGCTTGTAAATAGTTTTAAGTAGCTTTATAGTAGTTTTAATTAGTTTTATTTTAGTTTTATTTAGTTTGTAAGTTGTATATAAAACCAACAAAATAAAGATAAAGATACCAAGTTTTTTTCAATTCTTCTTGGTGAAAAATAAAACCAATATGAATTCTAGTTTTAAGATAGTTCTTAGGCCGAAAGGCATTAGCATTAAGTTATTAGCTTAACTTAGAGCGCCCGAATGGGGCCAGTAAGTTAGTTGTAAGATATTGATAAGTAGGCTAGTTTTTATGAATTTTTTGTCTAGCTTTAAGATAGGTTTAAGAAATTGGAAAAATAAAAATTGAATTCAAAAAAAAAAAAAAAAAAAAAAAAGATTGTGTCGTCTACCCTTATCGATATTGAATTTCAAAAAAGAGTATGAGTACATAAAAACAACAGCTTGTGTAAACGGTTTTAGTGAAAAAATGGTTGATAAACTAGTCTATAAACATACGCGAAAAGTGAACAATTTTAGCATGACAACCTTTTTCACACAAAATGGCACAAATCAAAATAAAAGATAAGATAATAACTAATAAAATGAAAAAAGTGTTCAGTGACCATCAAATAGATATTGTGTACAAAAACGATAAGAAATTAGTAAATTTATTAGGCTCCACCAAAGACAAAACACCATCTTTGAGCAAATCGGGTATATACGAGATTGAATGTGATGACTGTAGACAAAAATATTATGGACAAACAAAACGTAGTATCGAGACAAGATTTAAAGAGCATATGACATATATTCGCCTCAATCAACCACAAAAATCTGCAATTGCATCTCATGTGTTAAATTATGGTCATGAAAACATAACCATCGACAAGTTAAATCTCCTCAAACAAGTGAATGACCAGAGGAGATTAGATGCATACGAATCTTTCTTCATACAAAAAGACCCTAACGCACTCAACTTAGACAACGGCAATATCGAATCTTGCCTACTTAATATAATTTGCCAAAACAACGTATAGAGACAAATATCGCAAAAGTGACCTTTGACCATTGCTGTGTGTTATACAGTCCAACAGGAGAAACAGTTCATTAATTCTTGATGTCCAACGTTTAGTCGTGATTGCTGATGATGAAGCGCACAAGCTTCGAAATGCATTCAGGTTAGTTACGCGTTTGTTTTCTGTTTGTTTTTTTTTGTTACTTTGTTAAATGTAAAGTGGTTTTTAATCAAAAGAAAACAAATTTTGTGCCGACTCAAGTGAAGTTATTTAAGGTGTTTTTAATTGTTTAAACTTAATTTATCGAACTTCACGCCGTTCAACATTCATTTGTTATTAAGGCATAGCTTGTTTTTGAAGTGATTGAAACAATAGGTAGCTGCAAAGGAAGCTATATATGATGGTCTTCTGACCGGTCACAGGATGTGCATTCTTGAATTTGATGGAAATAGATGAAATTTTGGGTAAATTTGCCGAAAAAAACGAAGAGCCCAATTTTTTCAAATACCTTTTGCTTATATTTGTGATTTAATGTTATTATATTTTAAATCAGTTAATATTGTTTTAATAAAAATTGTATACCTATCTAATAGACAACATTATGATTTTCGTTAAAAAATTTCAGCTCACCCAAAACTACCTCAGGCTCACCCATACTTTTGATCCTGGTTATGGCCCGGCTGAGTTCTACTTCCACTGAGCTTTGACATTTTCATACAAACTCTTTTCAGAGGTCTTCAAACTGTGGCCATTTGAGTGTGTTCGTTAGGATTTGACTTAATTTCCAACCTGATTCGTGCAAATTTGGTTGAAATTATCTCTTTTCGAAATGTGAATTTGTTTGGGAAATGAGATGATTTCGTTCCTAATTTGGAAATCTTTAACGAAATTACCTTATTTTGTCTAAAAAAAAAACGTAGTATTAGATGAAGGGCGTGTTCAGATTATTTCGAAGGAAGAAAATAAGAAGAAAAACGAATACAGTGTACTCTCTCCCCTTACATCCGGTCGGATTTCAAAGACCGGAAATAAATACAAGATTTTTCAAATAAATAAGTCTCCCATAATCGGACACGGTCGCCAATTTTCACAACTGCAAGCAATAGAATATCACTCTCTCTTAAACGCACAAAACATATCTTTGGCAAACGTTTTTCTTTACCTTCTTGGTGTTTCGTTTTTCTTGCCTTGAACCTTGCAATGAAGAATAACATAACGATTTGAATAAAAATAGCTTGTTAAAATCTTAAGAAGTGTGCTATAATAACCACAAGGAGATTCAAAAACTTTTCTTTAAAACAAAGAAAATGATTCAAAAGCATTTGGTATCGATATACAGTTCAATTAAAAAAATATGGCAGTTAAAAGCCGAAAAGTAAAATTTCGGATTTCTTTGTACAAAAGAAAAATTAAGTTTTTGTTATCTACATTCTACATACATTTTGTATATAAAAAGGATCTAAGTAAGAAATTGTTCTAAATGGTGTAAAAACAATTTTTTTGAGGCATTGTTTTTGTTTTTTTTTTTTTGTATTTGTTTTCTCTTTGTTTATATGTAAAAATTTGTTTTTGCTACAGAAAAATGTATTTCCATTATAAAATGAAATTGTAAAGGATATCAATTTGTATTTCTTCCCATATCCGGTCACCTTTCATAACCGGAAATTTGTTTCTGTACCGTCAGTGTCCGGTTATATGTAATTCAAAATGCATTATTTTTTCTTTTGGTGGACTATATAAAATTAAATTATTCAAATTATGTTTGTTGTGACCGCAAATATTTGAAAATAGGTACATTATTTTTGTTCTTGTGGACTATTGAATGAAATTCCAATAAAAGTTTTTAATGATCTTTAGTCCCAATGGGTTTCTCACGGGCAGTTGGACATATCAGTAAGATGCTGTTGTACCTGTGTACCCTTCTAAGACGCATAATGCTCAACCGATGGGTACAAACTCCAATAAAATAAACAGGACTAAACTAAGGACTGTAAATTATATTCTTCTAGGGAATTTAGTCCAGTCCATAAGGCTTTTTGCTTGGGAAAAATGGTGGAAAACTGGATTTTGGTATACAGCTCCCTAATGCCATTCTAAGGAAACTATAAGAAGTCTAAATTGATTTGAGTGACACTAACAATTTTAAGGGGGTTCAAGGGTTCCCCAAAGGGTTTTTAAGAAGTCAAGTTTTCTTCTTATTATTCAAAAACTCATAGTTTATAAGGTTTTGGAAGGTTGCTCAGTGAAACTACCAAATTTTGTTCACTATTGATTATATTACAAAAAACGTCTACTACTATATCCACTTCCAATTTTTGATATTAAATCTCTAAAAACTGAGAACTTGGTGTACTTTTAGATCTTATAACTCTTCATGGCAGATTTGTTCCACAAGTTCTTTAAATGCTTACCTCTAGGGGCGCCATATTTTTTTTTTCAGCAAACAAAAGAATTAACATATGCATTCATTTTTTTTTTTTTGAACAAACATTTTTATTACAATAATCAATTTAAAAATTAAAAACTTATAAATATACATAAAAATTTACAAGCATAATGACAGCTACATGAGTATTTTGTATTCATTTAAAAATATATAAAACAACAAAAAAATAATAATTTTAAGAACACATAACGTAGAAAAGAAGAAATAAAGTTAAAAAATTAAATGTAAGGATTTGTATTAAGATTTAAGTTTTTAGATTAAGAAAAGTGTATTATTATTAGTTGGTTATGTGTGTGTGTGTGTATACAGGTGGAAGAAAGGACGAAACAACGAAAGCATCAAAATCTTAACTTTCACTTCGAAAATTTAGTTATGTTCCTTTGTATTTCACCAGAGGTTTTCTTTTGATTTCATATATTAATTGGTCGCAGATAAATATGCAGTTTAAAATGATCGCTAAGGTTTTTGAAAATTAATATTAAATTTAAATTAAAGAAATATATTTGAAATCAAATTTTAAACTGCATATTTGTATATTTTGTCCGTGTTCATATTTTCCATCAACCGATCTATCATTTATTTAGTGCTCTTGCCTATGGTCATTTGAGTCTAAATGGCCCTCATGGTGGTGTTCATGGCTTTCAGGGTTTGAGCGTTACTTAATGTTTTTGTTGGGCAGGCTTTGGGTGCATGAACATGGACACATGCACTGCTCATTAGATTTATAGGGAGTTGTGAATGCTGCCGGTATCACAGGAGTTGCTTTCTGATCACAATCTGACAGCGCGCTGATAGAAGGAAAGAAAACCACTGGCATAAAAGCTATGACAGCCCCTTCGGGCAGATTTTTAGGAGATAGAGTGCTTGGTCGTCCAGGTTGCTGTGGGTAAACTGGAATTTTATCGGGTAGTGCAGCTGGCATTACGTTATTATAGATCGAGGCTTGTGGTTTGTAATTCGATGAGCTTCTACCGTCGTTGTAGGTATTTGATGTTAGTGTAGCCTGGGAGCAGGGACATTTAGCGTCTGGGGAAGGAACATTAATATATGAAAATGGGGAACTAGTAGGTGTTATGTTTGTAGGGTAGTTTGTGAGTTTACTTTTGTTATCAGCAAAATTGTTGTTAATATTTGTGATTTTTTTGTTATTGTTAATAATATTTTTATTTTTTGGTATGGGGGTTATGTTTTTAAAAGGTTTAGTTGTTGTTGTTGTTTTGGAAAATGGAAAAGGGGTTATTCTACTACTAGTGTTCTTATTATTTGAAATACTCAACCCGAAGTTTGGTGGACGGTCAAAGGCATTTTGTCCAAGGGAACCTGGTTTTGGAGTGGATGAGGATGGAAAATATTTATTTTTTTGCTGTTCTGGGGGAGGAAATAGACTAGGTTCGTAGGAATTACCTAAATTATAGGGTTTTTGGGAATTCAAGGGTGGTAAATAACCCTCAGTTTCACGGTCTGATTCACGGGGATTATAGGGGCGGTTTCCTGGTGTTCCTGGTGTTCCAGGAGATCCGGGTGAACCACTTCCTGGTGTTCCCTTATTACCTGGGCTTGGTTTAGCTGGTGGATAGCCTACAATGAGATTATATATTTCAATGAGATTTCATCGTTTAAATAATTGATATGATGGGTATACTTCAAGCTAGTTAATTTTTCGAAGGAATTTAACTTGAAAATTATACATTAACATTACACCTATGTAATTCAAAATATCCTGCCTGTTGGTCGTGATTGGACACTGTTTGTTCGAACAACTCATAAATATGTATTTACTTTCAACATGAAACGATATGTTTAAGTAAAACTAAAAAGATCTTTTTAATGACGCTATGAATTAGTTTTGTTTTAAAACTTGTTATGTATGATTGGTTCGATCAAACAGAGCTTCAATTATTATAAGATTGAAACAAAAACTAGCTATCTGTGGTTCACCGTTAATGCTTTTGATTTTCAACTTAACATTTGTTTCTATAAAAAAAAATACATATATGTATTACCTGGGAATGTACCGGGAGGCCCTGGTGGTCCGGGGGGTCCGGGAGGTCCGTTTGGTCCGGGGGGTCCGTTAGGACCTCCTGGTCCACCGGGTCCTCCTGGGCCTCCTGGGCCTCCTGGTCCGAAGCCACCATTGCCTCCAAATCCACCTTCTCCTCCAAATCCACCTTTTCCTCCAACGCCACCTTCAGGTCCATTGATATGGTCATAAGCCAAAGCACCTGGTCCCTTAGGTCCTTCTACGTGCTGGTATTTACCAGAGTCATCAGGATAATATTTGCCGTCATCAACATCTATGAAGGGAAATGAAAAATATAATTACCAGAAACGTTTTCTTTCGAAAAATTGTCCAAGCTATTAAAGAGAAACCATAAGTTACGTTACTTACGACGGTATTTACCGTCACCAACATCATCTCTTGGTCTACTAGTTCTAGGTTTATAAGTAGTAGTGGGTCTATAAATACCAGATTCTGTAAATAGAAAGGAAATCAAATATCAGTAAAGTCGTTCCATTGACATTCAGATGCTTAAAGGATCCAATTTCAGGATATACAAAATAAAACAAGTGCATTTCAAAGCATATGAAGCCTTATTATTATAAGAATTATTTATCACCGCCACCTCAACACAAACAATATATTAATAAATTGTTAAAAGCTTAAATTTAATGAAAATGTTGGTTAATTTTTTTGTTGATGAGAAATCATTATGTAAAATTAAAAATAGGCAGATTGTGTAGTCATTGTGCTGTTACGGTTAACATTTATATACGATTAAAACGGAGGGGTTAACGGCCATTCTGGAAGAGATTTGTTATTATTGAGAAATATTAATTAGTTTTATTATTTTTATTTGGCTATGGTATAATAATATCAAAAGTATTTAAGCTTGACAGTGAAAAAAACTGAACTTTGCTAAAAGTTATACCTGTAAAAAGAACTCTTTGTAAAACTGTAATCAAATTGCAATATTACAAAGGGTTTTTTTTTTCATTTTTTTGCCATCACGCTTGAATACCTTCATTAAAAACGGTTAAAAGTTAGAAGAAATGTTATTAGTTGCATTTTAAACAAAAACCTACAAGAAATTTGTTTCGCACAGTTTTCTTGCTAACCTGAATCCTGTGCGTTGAACCCAGGAAAACCAGACTGACTTAGGAATTGATATTGATTGTCCTTTGGTTGCTCGTATGGACTGCGTAAGCCAGTTGAAGTAGGCCCTGGAGGTCCTGGTGGACCTGGTGGTCCAGGTAGGCCAGGGTTTGATAAGCCTGGTTTTCCTGGGAATCCGATGAGTCCAGGCTTTGAATTATCACCTTGTCCCTGTGGTCCTGCTAGTCCGGGTCTTCCGCCTAAGCCTGGTTTGCTTGGTCCAAATGAACCAGGTGGCCCGAATGGTCCCTTAGGTCCTTGCGGTCCAGATGGTCCCAATGGTCCTGAGGGTCCATTAGGCCCGTTGGGTCCATTCTGACCTGTACCTCCATTTCCACCGACACCGCCAAAACCACCATTACCTCCTACCCCACCTTGTTCACCAACAACATGGCCATAGGGATCAGCTCCTGGCCCATGGATGTCTTGATTATGCTGATATGGCACCGAAGAGTCAACATATTGCCCTGAGCTATCACCCGCTCCAGGTTTTTCTGTAAAAATTAAAAATAAATAATTTTGTTTTGTAAAACTTTATTTTCTTCGTAATTACGGGAAGCTTTTTCATAACTTCCTTGGTGATCTGACGATTGACCGGTCAATATGGTTGATATTTGGGAGGCATCAGGTTGCCTATTAGCACTTGGTTTTTCATTTCTATTAGTATTTGGCCCTTGTGAATTTGTTATTCCTAATGAAATGCCAGGAGCATTGGGTCCAGAAGGGCCTGATATGCCCCCGAAACCACCTGTTCCCACCCCTCCAAAACCGCCATTGCTACCAAATCCACCTCGTGAACCTTCAATGTGCTGATAAGGTACAGACGCTAAAGAAATAAAATTTAGACTTTTATATAGGAACCTATCAATGAATATACTTACGTTTTGATTTAATGTTGCTCCCCTGTTTAATTGAGCCTACTGATGTCCCTGAACCTATTTTACTGAGACCTGATGGTCCAGGTGGCCCCGATGGTCCTTTTTCATTTGGTCCTTGAGGGCCTGGTGGTCCAGGTGGCCCAGTGGGGCCTGTTTTATCTAATCCTTGGGGTCCAAACGGACCTAGCGGACCAGGTGGTCCAAATGGTCCACCTGGGCCTGGTTTTCCGATGCCAGGGGGGCCTGGTGGTCCATTTGGTCCTTGTGGACCGGGATTTCCAAGGGGACCGTTCGGTCCTTGTGGACCGGAAGGCCCTAATGGTCCTCCAGGGCCTCCTGTTCCACTACCTCCAACACCGCCGACTCCCCCGAACCCTCCAACGCCTCCATTACCACCGTTACCGCCTTCTAAGCCAACAACATGTGAATACGGATCAGCTCCTGGGCCATGAACACCTTCAATGTGAACATACGGCACTGGTTTTTCAACATATTTGCCATCATTGTTATCTCCTTTGTATTTTCCATCCCCAGTATTTTCTGAATAAAAGAGCTTTTATATTTCTTAAAATCTCTTTCCCCATAAATGCGTACTTACGTGTTTCTTGAATATAGCTCCCTTGTGAGTTATATTGGGATGATTGTCCTTTTTGCCGCTGCGAACTTGATTGTCCAGGCGATCCTGCGGAACCTAATTGACTGGGTCCTTGGGTTCCCTGTGGACCTGGTTGACCAGGTAGTCCATGTGGTCCACCTGGGCCTGGTTTACCCAAGCCAAGTGGGCCCGAAGGTCCAACATTTTGTCCTTGTGGGCCAGGGTTTCCCAAAGGACCTTTTGGGCCCTGTGGTCCGGAAGGCCCTAATGGTCCTCCTGCTCCAGTGCCTCCAACACCGCCAACTCCACCGAACCCTCCAACACCTCCACTACCTCCGAACCCGCCTTCTGAACCAACGACATGTACATACGGATCAGCTCCTGGACCATGTGCACCCTCAATATGAACATACGGCACCGGTTTTTCAACATATTTGCCATCATTGCTATCTCCTTTATATTTTCCATCACCAGTATTTTCTGAATGGAAGGACATTTATAGTTCCAAAATTCTTTTACCTTTTTGTGTGTACTTACGTATTCCTTGGTTATAAGCTCCTTGTTGATTAAATTTGTATAATGGACTGACTGTAGATGGAGATGGATTTGATGCTTCACCAAGTTTATTGTCACGATGCAGACCGTAGTCAAAAATATCTAGTTTGTTGTTGTTGCCGCCGCTAAGGTCACTGGTTTTGGATCCAAATACTCCACCATTACCTTGATAATTTTGTTGTCCGCTTCCCTTTGTTTTTTCTGAGGGTATTCGTCCACCTGCTCTGAACTTATCTCCGAATGATCCTCCACTTCCTTGAAGGTCATTTCTAAAAAGACCAGCACCATTTGAGAGGGGTCCGCCAGCACCTGACGATCCACCATTGCCTCCAGCTCCACCACCATTGAAGTTGCCTTTTCCAGAAGATCCACCTTGACCTTTGTTGTTTCCATTTCCAAGACCAGACGATCCACTTTGACCTCTGTTTTGTCCATCCCCTAGTCCAGAAGATCCACCTTGGCCTCTGTTAATTCCATTGCCAAGACCAGACGATCCACCTTGACCTCTGTTTTGTCCATCCCCTAGTCCATAAGATCCACCTTGACCTCTGTTGATTCCATTCCCAAGACCAAACGATCCATTTTGACCCCTATTTTTTCCATCCCCTCGTCCAGAAGATCCACCTTGGCCTCTGTTAATTTCATTGCCAAGACCAGACGATCCACTTTGACCTCTGCTTATTCCATCTCCCTGTCCAGAAGATCCAACTTGACCTCTGTTTACTCCTCCTCCAAAACCAATAGATCCACCTGGACCTCTGTTAATTCCTCCTCCGAGTCCGGGAGATCCACCTTGACCAATACCAGTACCATCTCCAAATCCAGACAATCCACCTTGACCTCTGTTTTTCAAATTTCCAAATCCAGATGAATCACCTTGACCTGTAGTTATTCCACCTCCAGCGACTTTATTTGATCCAGCCCCGAATCCTCCACCACCGCCTGGAGGGCCAACACCTGTGTTATCTCCTGTCCCAAATCCGCCTCCAGTACCGACTGGTCCAGGAGGGCCAGAGGGACCTCTTGGTCCATTTGGCCCGTTGGGACCGTTGGGACCGTTTGGCCCGTTAGGACCGTTTGGCCCGTTGGGACCGTTTGGCCCATTGGGACCGTTTTGTCCGTTAAAACCATTTGGGCCTTTAGGACCGTTAAGTCCATGCGGGCCACCATCTATACAAAAAATAAATGAATTTAATGAGTGACTTAATGGCAAATGAAAGCGAGTGCCTCGTTTACCTGACCCTAGGCCTCCTCCCGATCCTGAACCACCGCTGGGCCCAAATCCACCAGCGCCACCATTTTGCCCAACAATGTGATTATATGGGTCTGCTCCTGGGCCTTTTCCACCATCGATATGTGTATACTTGCCCAAATCATTTGAGCCATCATTCTTAAAACTATTACTGCCTCTTATGCTTGCTCCACCAGCTTTACTTGCACCTCCCTTGCCTCCATTTGCAAGTCGGCTGCCTCCACTTCCTGTATTGCTTCCATAGATAGGTAAGCTTTTTTCAGCAGATCCACTCAAAACAATTGGACCTTTTTTGTTAGTATCTTGTCGTATGCTATTTGAGCCTCCGACAGCAAATGCACTTCCCGCCTTCACGGGCTTCGTTTGTGCAAAGTTCAGTTCACCTCCATTAAACGAAGGCTTCTTCTTCTGGACAAATCAAAAACAAAAGTAACCTTGAGAATTTGCTACCATGACCACATCTCACTAACTCACTGTGTCATCTGATGGAAATTCTATAACTGGGAAATTCGGTCGTGCTCCACCTTCAAATTTACCACACCCGACTGGGAAGTACAAATCTCTCCAATCTACTTTAACACCCACTCGCTTGGCTCGTTGTTCGAAGCTCTGCATGGAGCTGTCACCTGCCTCAGGGAACACCTCTACTTGCTTTTCAGGCTCGACGGTCCTATAGCCGTGAGCATCAGCTACATAATGTACTACCCTCAATACGGTATATGGATCAATCCATCCATAACAACCGTACGTAACCCCATCTGGGCCACGAGATTCGTGATGAAAATTACCGGTCTCACCGATATCGTAACCGTAACGGTAGGCACCTATTCGTACACAATAACATGGCCGTTTTGGATCAATTTAAAAGCAAAAGCGTTCAAAAAGCAGCGGGCGAGAGTGTTTTATGGATATCTCCAGGATCCACCCGGGCTCCGTAACTTTTTTCATTCTTATATTTTTGAGTTATGATTTGTTACCGTTTTATATATATATATTTACAATTTTATATTGCTTGTTAAAGTTAAATTTGTATAAATATCTTAATTTAAAGCTTAAAATAAATATTTACAATCGTTAAAAAATACCATTTAGGCTTTTTTCTAGTATGTATTTGCAAAAAATACTACTTTAATCGCACCAAAAACTCCACCATTAAAATGCCCAAAATTTTGTTTTTGCGTTGTGTTTTGTGTGATTGTGTGATTGTGTTTTTTTTTTTTTATATAAACTTGTGCTTTTTGTATAAAAAATAATAATTGTACTTACTTGTGTCAAAGTTTGAGGTATAGTATTGAGAATTTGTAGTTTTCTTGTCGTTAATATTTAAGATTAACTGGCGGTTCTCTTTGTCAACTACACGGGCGGCAAGAATTTCTTGCAACGGCAAGATGGCGAGCACCTGTAAAACAAACCGAAAATATTTAACAATTTTATATTTGAAAATCTATCAAAATTAATCTTTTAACAGTTACATTTATTTATTCAAAAGAACGGAATAGAAAAAAAATCTGAAATCTTAGTGCATTCAGCTATAAGTGCCTACTGATTGCAATCTTTGAAACGTATTGTGCGTAACACAAGTTTATACCAGTGATGATTAAAAACATTATGTACCTACAAATAATTTGTCAAGTCATGTAGTCATATTATGTATCTATCAATAATACCGTTTACAAAAATAAACAAATTATTAATTCGGAGCGTTGAACTCTTACCTACTCTTGGCTCATAAGATCACTTTATACCAATCAAAGGATCTACTTTTCACTTCTTTCACCTTTTGTCTATTTTGTCTTTTTTTACATTGTTCATTGTTTTTAATTTTTGAGTGTTTCTGTACGTACTTTTTGTATTGACTAACAAAGTGTTGTTCCAAGCATTGACTAAAACGGCCAATTTTACTATTTTTGACCAATTTGTACCCAACTTCTGTGAAACACTTCAAAAATTGGGTTGTTTTGGGCAGAAAATTGTGCTAACCAGAAGGTAATATATTTCCCCTTCTTGATAAATTATGCCCCACAAACTTCTTTGGGCAGACTGACAATTTTTGCCAAAATTCTGAAACAGACTTTTATCTTCACCAAAGAATATCAATCAGGCAAGTGTTCTCAATTTTAAGAACATCAACGAACATTTGGTAAAAAGTTCACTGATGTTTTAAATTCAAATACGGAACTTCAAACTGTTGAGCAAAAAAATGCTGGAAAGAAGGCGACGTAAGTAATTACAAACTTAAAATTCCCGAAAACGTTGAAGTGAATGGATGTATGGAGTTTTAAATGGGCTCCACTCATTTCTGCTCAACTAAAGAGGCCCTTTTGCTCCTTCAATGCGCATTTAATAAACAATCATAAAAGGCTGTTATCTGAGAACTTTAAAAAGCTGTTGTCAGTTTAAGGCTAGTATTCCCTTTTTTTGCCTTTTGCCTTTTTTAAGTTTTGTAAGTTAACAATATCCTTTCCCTGATGATAACTCATGACAATGAATCAAATTATAGCGAACAAAAAAACTTTTTGTCTTCATCTTCAATACTTGCAGATTAGATATTCAAGTATTTTTAACCAGCCAGGCACACCTTGTTTACGAGAAGTTTGATAAAAAAAATTAAATATTGTGATTGAACACTATAATGGTGCAGTCACACCGTGCAAGTAAAGTACTTGCAGCAATTGTTTCATAAATTTCGATTTTGAAATATTCCTGCAAGTACTTAGTACTAAGTAGTCACACCAGGCAAGTTATAAGCTTGCTAAAACGACTTTTTACTTGCTTGCAAAGCAAACTTGCTGCAAGTACTTTTTAGGTCGCCACACCGTGCAAGCAAGTACATGCTGAAATTAATTGCTAAAAGTACTTGCTGCAAGTAATTGCTGAAAGTACTTGCACGTGCAAGCCGGTGTGATTTTGCCATTTTCAGTTCAGCTTGGAAGAAGAATTTGGTATGAGGAAATCGTTTTTGAACATGAAGATTTGTTGGAATCGAGGCAATTGATTCTTGTAGATTATTATTAGTAAAAATAACATGCGATTGATTGCAGCAAGTGATTTGATTGTAAGCGAGTTAAACTTTCTGATAAAAAATTACTAAAAGCTGTTATTAGCGGTACCTCTTCCTTATATTTTGTTTTTATTTCGTTTAACTTGCCGAAAGTACTTGCTCGCAAGTAAGTCACTTGCTGCAAGTACTTTTCGGGTCGTTACACCAGGCAATTTTTACTTGCAGCAATCATTTTACATGCTGCAAGTACTCTACTTGCTCGGTGTGACGGCACCTTAAGCTTTATATTCTTATTTTTATCATTCCGAAAACAAATCGAACTTTAAAGATGAAGTTAAAATAAGATAAATAAAATGAAACCTCCCATCGCCATCGCATCGTTAAAAATTCAATACAAACAGACACAAATTTCAAAAGAGCAACAGCTGTTCGGCACATTACAAACATATAAAGTTAATTCATAAGTTGAGTCGTACTTGAATGTCATTTTACTTAAAAAACTACATTAAAAGTTAAAAGTTAAAAAAAAGTAAATCGATAAATATATTTTTAATATGCACCTACACATATGTATGTACAAATTCAGCAATGATTTTGTGACAGTGAAAACAAAACAAATAAATTTGAATTGAAAAATTCGCGACAGAAATAACAATGTTGAAAGATTACTCAGTGTCAGTACTTATTTCAAGTGTTTCGCCTACATAATGCCTAAGACAAACACCTTTTGCAATCTTGACATGGCTTTGAAACTCAGGGCAGCAACCGGATCTTGATGCAGACAGAATAGAGTATGTCAGTAGGTCTATGGGTTTTTCTCAGTTACAAAACTATAAAATTAAATCTTCAACTTCTTTGTTAAATGGTATGAAATTAATCGACTTATCATTGTCACAAGGTGCATCATGCAAAACTTCATTAAAAATTGTGTTCATTTTCGATGCAATTTTTGTTGGTTGATAAATAATACAAGACTATAGATGGTGCGGTCGGATTTGCTTCGTAAAGCTGAATCATATTTGTATAAATCAAAAATTATGTAGGTATACTGGTATACTTAATTCGGTGATTAAAATTTCTTTAAATCGTAAACTCCTTACATATGGGAACCCATTCTTTGTCCATTAAAAATTATGTTAAGTACTAACTGAACTTAATACTATACTCTGACAGTTTTGAACATAATTAATAAATATCGAAGTAATTTGAGAACAAATTTCATACTGAAGCGAAAAACTATGATTTACAAATGCATTTCTAAGACTTTTCGGGGTGGGGGTTCATTCAAACCCATGTGATCCCCTTCGGCTATGGCCTTATTGGGTATCTACGTAGTGAAACAAATTAGTTCCAAATTCTATGTAGGAAGAAACATGTAAATCAATTATTTTTTCCAGCTCTTTAGCACAAGTTTTGATTTTGACATATGAAAAAAATGTACTCAAGAATTTTCCATAACTAAACCCTTCTTTCGGTTTTTGTTTTGGGGGGGGGGGGGGGGGGGGAGAAAGTACCCTTTTATATTTTTTTTAATTTCTCAAAAACTAAGAAAGATTTTTACATTTGGTTTTCGATAACTGACTTCAAATTAATGAGAGCATTGAATATTAAACACAAAAACAGCACTTAAATACGTAAAATTTTTTAAAATATCAACTTAAAATTTTTTTTAAGTTTTGACTTTGAAATTTAATTTCTCAAAAACTATTCCCTTAAAAAACTTGATTTGAAAATCAAATACTAGAATGGAGTATTGGCTTTCAAAGCTATAGCATGTTATTGTATGTGCGCTTTAATTTATTTTGGATATTTTTTTTTTCACTTAAAGTCAATGTTTCAGAAATTGCCCCCTCTGCTCAGGGGGGGGGGGGGGGAGATACAACTTTCTCCTATGCAATTTTTTTCACAGAAAATGCCCAGAAATCATGCCTTAAAATATTATTGACGAATTAGGAAACACCCTGCATATTTATGAAATAAGCTGTTCTTAGCTATGCAACAAAATGTTTTTGATCAAAAATAGAAAAGTTCTGAATCCTACAAAACTTATTTAAGGTTTTTTCCATATTTTAGAATTCTTTTAATTACTCCATAATTCTTATTCTTTAAGTGAATCGTTAATACTGAATTCACTTCACATGTTTTTGTATTTAAAAACTCAGTTAATAATGTCAAAATGATTAGTAGAAATTCAGTTTCATATTAACACCGTTTACACGAGTTAAATTATTTTTCATTTAAAACTATGTATGTAGGCACAAGAAGCTTGGAACATGTAAATGTAAAATACAAGATACATATATCCAACTGACATTTTTCACATCATACTCATGTTTCATATCTTTTCAGAAAAAAATGAGGGCATTTATAACAAATTTCATTCAAAGTTGCCATTGAATAAAGACTCCCTCTTTAAAAACCATCCGTGCCTTCTACCAAATGAACGAAAAAACTTCGTCTTTGAATCCAATAAAAATATATATTTACTGACATACCTATGTATGTACATAATGTTTGTATGGCTTTTGTGCTTAACACCTACAAATAGCTATTTATTCAATTTTGAAAAGAGTATTTGTAATAATGGCATTGTCTTCATGCTGATGACAATTTATTATAATTCCTGAATTCCGTTGCTGTCAGATACTATTCATTAACAACTAACCAACAAAATATGTCGACCTTTAATAACAACGGGTAGGTAGCACACATTTCTGGAAAAAAACTACTAAACCACTATTTCATGCACATGCCTATAAATTTTGGCCAAAACGATGATGCGGTTACACTTTTTTGAATTTAAATTTATATTTATTTTTGTTTAATTTCAAATCAAAACAAGTTTTAATTTAAAACACACTAATTTTAATTATAATGGTCCGAAGATTTCAGAAATTTAAATTTTTTCTTTTTTTGGTTTGAATGCTCATTTTTTTTTTTTTGAGGAAAATTCAAACAAATAAATACAAAAATTCAAAACGGGTTTTATTTCTGCAGAAAACCATGCATATATATTTTTTTCAAGCTTAATTGATTTGATTATAATTCAAGGTATGTATGTTGGTTTGTATGCATGTATGTATTATTTTTGTTACGCATGTGCTTCATCGCAGTGGATATTTTGTGTGTGTCTGTTGAGATAGTACCTATAGGAATATACCAATAAACTATAGCTATAAGAATAAACTTCCGTATGCTATTTTAATTAATTAATTTAATTAATTACGTGGAATTAGAGTAAAATAATTCACGTGCTGTCCATTTTTAGAAAAGTGTTGTCAGAGTTAGTTTTGAGGGGGCTGACTTTATAAAGAAATATTGAATTTTAATGTTATGAAAAAAAAAATATGTTAAAAATATTTTAATAATTTATGAATGTGAATAAATCACATTGCTTTCGTTGTCAAACAGTTCTTATAAGCTTATAGGGTAAGTTATGAATGGGTTACTTCAAATGTCCCATACCCTACGGAAAACAAATATGTATTACTACAGCAAAATGTAGTGAAATCTATTGATTAAAATTGTCCTTTCATTTTGTGCCCTAGCAGTTATATTCAGAAAGAGCAGGACAGAGAGGGACCTGCTTTTTAAATATATCTGTGTTCAAGTGAAATCTGCCAGACAACGCCAATTTTGTCTACACTAAAGGCCATTTAAAATTATTTTGACTCAATAACTCAACTAAAAGTGCATTTAAATAGTGCTAAGCCTTCTGTTTGGCTAATTTATTTCAGAAGCACCTATATAGAATTTATATTATATAGAAAAACTTTATAACATATATTTAAATAAAATCCATGACTGGATTGCACGTACTTGTTCCTATGTTCAAGAGGCTGGAGAGCTTAAGAAAATTAAATATAAAGACATGGAAATTATGAGAGAAAAATGCTTAAAAGCATTAAATACGATATTAAAATAAGCTAAAAAAAACTACCTTGATGGTTTGAGGTGAGGTGTTCGTATGGACAAAAAAAACTAAAATTGGAGCGTTTTTTTTTATATTTTTTTAATTTTTTATTTGTATATCAAATTCTTAAGACATTTAAGGAAAAAAATTGATATGCAAATCTTAAGTATTTACTTATGACCATATAAAAATAAAATTTCAAAAAATATTCTCAATCCGTTTTTGAGATATCGAATTTACAAAAAAATAGTTTGAAACTTTTTTTAATTTCAGAAATATCTTTATTGAAAATGTTGATATGAAATATAATTTGAACTTATATAAACTATATATCTATGTATATAAAAAATCAATTTAAATCCGTTCAGCTGGATAATGATAAAATAAAAAAAACATTATATGAGAGGTACCTCTACTACTAATAGTTACTGAGTGTAAGATTTTATTATTTTTGGTAGTAGATCGCACTAATTTTAGCATACGGAAAAAGTTTAGTCAAAATCGCAGGAGTTGTTCTCGAGAACAAAATATTTTCTTCAAAAATAAGCCATTTGATTACTTGAAAAAATATGAACATTATGCAAAATAGAAATTATAAAATCGTTGGAGCAGTTTTCTTAAAAACTATTTTTTTTATGGATACAAATCTGGTAACATTTAAAAAAAATTTGGTGTGCCAGTTTTGAGTATTTATTAATATACACTCATAAGCCAGGTTTCATAAAAATTTATTTACCCGTTTTTTAAATATTGAATTTTCAGAAAAATAATTTATTATTTTTTTTTAAATCCAAATTTATTTTTTTAATATTTTGATATGCAATATTATTGACATTTTAAAGAAGCTTTTTCATAAAAATTTTGATTGAAATCCGTTAAGACGTTAATGAGAAAATTGAAAATTAAAAAAAAACGTTATATGGCAGGTACCGTTAATAAGGGTTTTTGGTAGCTTGTTTGTCTACCAAAATGTACACCATATACCTACAATAAAACACACTGATTTTTCTTGTCAAAAGCGTTGGAGCCGTTTTTGAAATAACTAAGCTTTTCCTTAACGGTTTTATGTCAAGTGTTGTTATTTCATTCTAATGAAGTTTCAAAACTATCCCGAAAGATACAAAAAGAAAATAACATGACGAACGGCTAAATCATAATAACATTGAAGAACTGACAAATGGAGCAAAAATGTCTGCATTCAAAACTAGTTATCCTGTTATTGCGTTCCTTCGCTATGTAGCGTATTTCATTCCGAATTTCAAATCCGTTTAGACTTATCTTTATTGCAAACAGTCAAATTTAAAAAAAAGTCAATTAGCTTAGATGACTCTTAAACTCTTTTGAGTCACACTAAATTAGCAAAGTTTTCTTCATTCATTTTCATTTATTTTCCAAAACAATTATCCAGCAACATAATAAAATATTCTTTTACGCTGGAAATTATGGAAAAAATCAATTCACATCTAAAGTTGATTAAGTGCCTTTGTATTATATTTTGCATGTAAGAGGATAAAATGGAAATACTCAAAATACATACTGCTCCTTAACCCCCTCAGCACCGCCATTGTTGTGATTGCTTACAAGAAATAACTAATTAGGTCTTGTGTTGCACGAAAATTTGGCTCTGAAATAAATACATACATAATACCTGTCCGTACCTACTCTGTTTTCAGTTCGACAGAAATTATGTTAAAGAGCAAGTCAATTTTTGAGGAATTTATTCCATGTTACCTTGTCAACAAAATCCGTTTAACCGATAACGTTTGACAATTACTGTCTCTGTCATCAAAGCCAAAAGCTTCCCATTGTTTGAGATAAATCTTCTTAACAGGTAAGTTGAAGAAACAAATAAAAGAACACACTCAAAAGACGTTATGAAATTCATTCACGATGATAAATGAACAACTGAACACTCCCTTGATGAAATTTTTTTGAAATATGGATTATGGCCCTCCGAGCCAAAAGCACAGACATGCCAAGCATAGTAATGATGATTATGATTATTAAATTACGATTTCTTGTGCAAATCACCGAGAGACCAACCAGATGTTATTGTTATTCCTTATATTTTTGCATCGTAAGTAGGTGAAATATTATTCAAAAGAGTTCCCGAAACGTGCAGCGGCATTTGTGGTCTTATTGTTTGAAATTATCGTGAGAGAAATTAAAAGTTTAATCAGTCAAATGATTGATTTTATTATTTAGCTGTCAATAATTATTATGATCTCGATTAAATATTGGAATTAAGGTCAATCTTGAGCACACACCATATGCAACAACAGGGAATTCATGTTGACAGACACTGGCAGACAACATGTAGTTTCTGGGTTATGTAAGACCACGCACGCATGTGGAATGGAATGACGACCGCGCACGGTACTAAGTATGTATCTTTTGGGAGGTACACACAAGAGCATCTGCATCTGCGCACATTGCATCTTCAACTTCAACAAGTTTCAAGTTGCGAAATCGATGTTCAGCTTAAGAGTTTAGAGTTTGCCGTTGCATTGAAGCAGCCGATGACTTGACGATAAAATGGAATACACAAGTAGTGTGTGGATGAGCAGTCGGTAAATAAAAATGAAAACGAAGGTCAGAGTCATCAAGTTGAGACTGGTCAGTAGGTTTATTATTGTTTTTTTTTTTATTATAATTTTATTTTTGTCGTCTGTAATTCCTACCAGCGCAGCGGGCATTCGGTCCGCTTAACGATTGTGGAAGTGAAACGAGGGCACAAGTCGTCTGAACAGTTTTCATAGTATTAAATGAGGAGTTGAGGACAAGGATTCCAAACTGATCACGAGTGACGATAAGAGTAAACTTAATAAAGGGCCTCCCTTGGAGGGTGACCTCGTTATAAATGCGTGTCCATTAACCATTTCTCGTTTAACTAGAAACGAGGTATCCACCTCTATTTCAAGGAATTTTTTTTTTTTAAATTGCTACAAATTTTCTTGAAAATACATAACATCTGCTTGAGTTATGTAATGGCTTTTTTGAACTTTTGCGCTACGCAACGGAAATGTCGAATTCAATAATAAAGCAAATGGAGTTCCTACAGATCTTGATAGCAAAAATATGAAGTTACACAAATAGTCTTAGTGGTTCGTGTAGAAGTGGCTTGGGATTTTGGAAACAAGGATTTAAAGATGACCTATTCAGTTAAAAAAATTATTATTAATTATAAAATGTCACACATGGTAACGAGAAATTACGCTCAATAAGATTTAATTTGTTTCATTTTCCTGGAGATGTGATTGTCGCTAGTTTAAATGAACTTATTGCTGTCGAATTGTTATGTCGTTGCAAGAAAAAAAAAAGTGTTGCACCTCAGTATGGTTTTATAGTATTTTATGCGTTTATTCACATTTATTCACATCTCGACGGAATAATCTTACGACTGATATCTGAAGTATGCGTTCCAAGCCTTAAGCTAGAGACGCACTTACGATTTTCTGTCCCACGATTTTTCAGGCGCAAGAAATAGATCACATGAGTTTAAATGCACATGACACCAAGAAATCCTACTAAAATGCGATCACTTTGTTAAGTCTCTGCGACAAGAAATCGCAAGTTCAGTTCTAGCCTATAACTTTTATGCTCACACTTGCAACGTTAAATTAATATTCACGTAGTTCTATTCTTGTGTGATGCAAGGCGATTAAAAAAAGGGTTAGGAACACAGCATGATTTCTTATTTCAATTTGCATTCATTCAGATTTCAAAGATTAGTGTTAAGCACTTAAGTGCACTTTGTTTTTTATAATAAACTTTCGCAGAATTTTAAAATTAAATTAGTAGAAATTTGCAGTTTGGGAATTAAATATTTATGTATATTCAACAAAGGGTTCCCAACCGTCCTCCTTTTAGGAGGACAGTCCTCCTTTTCAATTATTTGTCCTCCCATCCTCCCTTCATTAAAAAATGTCCTCCTTTTAAAAAATAAGAAAAAATTGATAGCTTCACGCATTAGCTTTCAATAAAATAACTGAAAGCATTAATTTTTCAAGTCATTAGATTTTAAGGTTTAAGTTTTGACGTAGAGAAAGATGACAAGCTTTCATAATAATAATAAATATCAATGCATGTATCCAATACGTCTGAATACTAAATGTAGGTAATTTACTATAGTGGCAAAACCACAATTTTCTAACATGGGTGTTTCTGTTACAAGACATCTGACTTACGTCAAGATTTTTACCATGGTGATAGTTAGCCACTTTAATATTTCAGAGCCCTAAGTAATTTTCCTCCGTCATTTTGAAAGAGCCGGATAGTAAAATATAAACAGGATCTCTCACATACATACATCAAAATCAAAACAACTATCTATTTCTTTCCTTCTTATTTGATTCACTGCGACAAAAAGTGAATCAAAAAAAATTTAATCTCAGTTTTTGGCAGCATAAGTGAGGAATCATGTTTTATTTTGAAGCTTGTACGCAGCTGAAACGGACTGAAAATTTCTATACAAAAATTGACAAACGACAAATTAAACGAAAAATTTCATTGGGTTTTTTATCTGAAGCAGTTCGATAGTGTAATGTCAACATTCAACAAGATGGAAAACTGTAGTATATTATAATATATGTATTTAAGTCTCCACTTGTTTTCCGTGCACAATTTATTTGCCATAACATTATTGCTGACAGTAAATTGACAATTTGTCAATTGTCTTTTTTTGCCATTTGAATTTAATTGAAAAAAAAATAATCTGGATATCGATTTGATTCGGTCTATAGAGGTAGAAAATCGAATAAATTTTTGGTATTTCTAGTGGACGGACTGTGGCCAAGCGATGTGGCGTTAAAAACCAAACAAGAAGCTAAAATCAGGTTGGAAAACTGATACAACATTTTTAAAAGTCATGTATACGAACGAACCTATCTTTTTATTTATTTTGGCATTTGATATTTAAAACTCCATATTTTCCGCAAAATTTTTTGTTATGCTTCTTTGAATTGTTTAATTTGTTATTAGCTTGTTTGTAGGTATTTTGCTTTACAAACAAATTTCTTTAAAACAATGTCCTCCTTTGGTTATAATGAAAGTTGGGAACCCTAATTTCAACATTAAACACGATTATTTTAACGTTTAAACTTCCCATATTGAAAGTTATTGTAATTGTTCGGATTTGTCAACAGCAACTTGAAAAAAAAATTGTAAAATTGTATTAATCTCGAATGCTCCACATGGGAATCTATTCCATCTTTAGTGGGAATCTACCAAACTTTTCAGAATGAAGTTAATTCTCACCTATAAAGGAAATTTATTGCACCTTTTAATGAGAAAGATCTCCACTTGGAGAGTGGAGTTCTTTCCCACTTGGTGGTGAGAATCAATTTCACTTCATTTTTTTTTAATTCGTTGTTATTAGGTATTTTTTTATAACATAAAGTTTATATAGAGGGTTGCAGGGAGGCAGCATGCCCCCCATATATACCTCACTGTTTATTCGCAGTAACGCTGGGTGCCAGCAATGTATTTATGTAAGGCAAGGCAAGTGAAAATAATATCAGTGCTAGCACCCAGCATTACGTTGTATAAACAGTGCAACCCCCCTGCTTCGGCTCGCTATAGGATTTGGGGGGGGTGCAAGGTTGGGTGTATGCAAAGTTTCTTTTGCATTTAAGGAATCTGGATTTGAAGGAAATTTTGGGTGTAGTAGCGGCGAGAATAAATTCCACTTTGAAAAATTGGACAGTTTCCCATCAAAGATGGAATAGATTCCCATGTGGATGCCCGTGGATTTATTTCCCTGCACCAGAAATGTCATAGGCAAACTGTTAAATTCGATGGATATTATATCTTTTCTTGTCAGCAGTGTAAATCCGCTAATAAAAACGACCTTCTATGTAACAGTCAAACTGAGCGAATTCTCTGTTCAAGTTTCTATTTCAAGGAATTGTTTTTGAAGCCCATCTTAATTCTGTTGACATTCTTAAATGAATCTATGAAAGGTGCCTGACAAAATTGCAAATTGCCATTTTCTAAAATTTGATACCTGTTTTTGTCAACAGAAAGCATATATCACTAAAAATCATGTCATTATATCAGTTAAGATGCAGCATATAAAAGCTACAAATAATGTTAGTAATTTTTTTTTCAATTTTCCAATAAATTGCCAACGAAAATGTCAAACATGATGACATGACTTGAGTCGACAGGTTCTACTTCTTGCATCTTTATATTATTATCATATGACATTGTCCCGAATGTATAAAAAAGAAGTAAGCTTCATAATTATGGCAACATTTTATCAAATATCATTATTTATCTCACCAAAATATAGGAATTTTATTTTATATATTTTTTATTGCTGTAATGACACTCACCTGAAAATAAAAAAAAAAAAACAATTAAAAAGATATAAACAACATTTTAAAATGTAGATATGTATGTATGTTCATTTAAAATATAAAAAAGAAGAAATATCTGAGATTAGCTACGCAGATTTTATGCCATAACTTATCATTTTGTTAATGAATTCCTATTATGTGTGTCATGTTAACTTCCGAAAGTGTTGTGCACGTTTGCGTTTATTTTTTGGACACTTTATGCTGGTTGAATTTTAATTTTCATAAAAAAAAACGTTACATGAGTTGTGACGACTGTAAAGTTTCTGCACGAAAGTTGAATTTTAAATTTATTCCGTCTTAAATAGATTAAGATTTGTTTGATAAACATGGAAAGGGTCATCAACTTGTTAAGTACTTTAAACGGTTGTAGGTTTGCTACTGAATAAAATTATTTTTTTTCCTACACCAAATTACAAGTGCAAAATCAAGGTTAATAAAAAAAGTAGGTACTCAAATTATCGGAAAAATTAATTTGTTTCTTATCAAAAGACTAAATGATAGATTAACTTTGACAGCAGCTGTTGTCAATTTGGAAATTTATTATCAATCTGATTTTAAAGTGGAGGGTTTAATTGGTTCTCAAAATTCCTGAAAATGTACTTGATTTTTTTTTTTTGTAATACGGGACAAAATATATCATCAGAACGCTCCTTTGTTCTATGAAAATGGAGATTATTGACATGAAATATTTTTGGATTAAATTTTAAATGAGACTTTCTTAGTCGAATTGGCATAATATGCTGAAATTGTTTTGCTGCTTCTCGAGTGCAAGTTGCTTTGAGATCGGATGTGGCCATCGAAAAATTTTCAGATACCTTAAATAATCTTCATGGGTTCTGTTCAGTGTTGCCATTAAAATGTTTTCAGAAATCTGCAATAATTACGAAACTAAATCTGCAATGCAGATTTCTAAAGAAGAGACCAGTCTTCATACATCAAATAAACAATTTTATTAGACAACAATTGGAAACAAAAATAAATTAAATGAATTCACATAATAAAAATAAATTTTTTTCTATTGTATGTATATACAATGTTCAAAATGAGTTTGCCGTATACGCCATAAAAATCAGAAGTTTCTTTTCTTCATACACGTACGTCAAAAAATCAAGTAAAATCCTATGTAAAAAGAGATATTTTTCTTGTCAAAACAATACTGAATATACATTTGAAGTTTTATGACGTACGTTGCAGGATAATATTTCATATACGACAAAACAATTCTTAAACAAAAATTTGCTTAAAATGTACGGCAAATTTGACGTAGTTGCCAATTTTTGGCGCTTACGTCAAAACAATACCTGAACTTGATTATTTTGATGGATATACGTCAAAACCAAAAGGAAATGGAAAATCCGGATAACAGATTTGAAAAGATTACCCCCAAAAACATAAGATACATACCCAGTTCAAAAAATGCAACTCGGCGTATACGGAACTTCAATACTAGGGCGACGTTATGTTAAAAAACTGACCGATTATTCATTAAAAATTAACAATATTCTTGGAATTCACGATGGTCTATAAAAACTTTAATCAATCGCGTTGTTTAGTATCGAGATTCAAAATTTGCCTATCGATCAGCAACTGATGAACTTGACAATCGTAAGGGTTGTGATTTGACTTTATGGAACAGAACTTTATATAGTAAGGGTATTCCAACAACAGTAAAAGTCGTCGTTAATGTAGTAAAGTTTTAAATTTCGTAATTCTGTCACAATTTGTATGGAAAATTAGACAGATTTGTGCAGTTTACTACCTTACTACGTTTACGATGACTTCGCCTTTGCATGAATACCCATAGTATAACAATGACAGCATACAAACAAATTTTTGAAGATTTCCTAAAGAAAACAAAAGAACAAAATATTTAAGTAGCTATACGAGTTCAGACAAAATCTGCGATGCAGATTTTCGAATTTCTAAGGTCTGTAGATGGAATGAAAATCTGCAAAATGCAGATAAATCTGCACTAATGGCAACGCTGGTTCTGTTTTCTCAACTGATTACAATTCTTATGAAACACGTCCATTTTCAACGTCAAAAAATCAAAATGACGTTTGAAATGAGTACGTCCAGCAAAAATAGCTGAGTTCAATTTGAAAAATTATTGGTAATGCTATCTTTCCATGGAAGCTTTAAAAAAAATATTAAAACACAAAAACTAAAATACAAGTTAAAAACTGTATTTTTGTTTTCCTGAAAATCATCAGAAAAGTGACATATGACCTTTTGCAGTATCAAGCATAGTTTACAGTTCCCATGTAAAAAAAGTCAAAATTTTCAAAACGATTATCACAGAATAGATCTGTGCACCGAATTGAATAAAATTCAAGGCGAAAAACGTTTGGCTTGGCCAAATTAACTATAGGCTTAAAAATGGAAAATTGTTATTTTTGGATGCAAAAACTATTTGCATGCATTAGGTGAATATATTTTTTTTGAAGTGTAAGCCGACAATCAAAAAAAAATATTTGTTCGCAAGCAAAACTATTGCGGGTCCATTGCTTTGCATGACATTCCATGACAGCAATGTTTTTTTTTTTGCATAGAATTGTAAAAATGTAAACCATATGCAAACAATTAATTTTGCATTTCACCTCATTTATTTTTGACATGCGAGAATATTTGCATATGTTATTTTTGTTTGCGCACGGGGACAACTGTTAAACAGGCTTAAACAACGAAATGGTGTTTCACTATTCTTATGAAGTGGAAGTGACACAGAAAGTCTCATTTGAATCGAAAGAAGAAAATCAAAACCCATTTTCGGCAATGAATTCCTTCAGTCAAATGATGCTTAGAGGTATTTTTATTTTACTGCAGCATACTTGAGACTTTATTTTAGAATTTTTGCTCCAGAGTAAATTATATCAAAGTGTCGAAAAAGCAAAAATATATATCATATTTGTATGTTATTAACACTTGACACAAAAGCAGTATTGCCAAATCTTACATCTGATTGAGTCAACGACTTTGATTTTATCTTTGATCTTGAAATTCAAGTTTTATCCATTATTTAATATAAATATAAATGTACCTACGTGTCAAATATAATTTAAACACAAGTGAACAAGTTCTTTTCCTTGAATTTTGAAATTAAAAGGTTGGTTATATAAAATAAAAATCCATAAACAAAATCCGGTGCATACAAATATGCACAAAAATGTAGTTTATTGAAGTTGCTAACATTGTTTTCAGTTATTATTTTAAACAGTTATAACAAGGAATAGAAATGTATTAAAATTTACCAGTCCAAGGTCATTTTAAAAATATATCAACATTTTAAATATCAACAAAATATACAAATATATTAATCCAGTTAATCTGGAATTTGTGAACTTGTCTGTCGTTTACTAAATTAAATTATTTTGGAGGTATTTTTAAATTCCGATGGTGCTCTTTCTAAAACTTGTTATTTTGTTTTAAAGAGGTTGGTTAAAATCTGCTATTTAAATTAAATCTCTGAAAAGCTTATTGAATTTTATTTAAAATTGAATAGATAAAGTGATAAATATGTGATTCGGTGAAGGTTATTGAAATGGAAGTCTGTAAATGAATTTATAATATAATAAGCACCGTTAGTTATTGAATTTCAAATAAGAAATGAGAATCCACAGTTAGAAATTAAAAACACAGCTGTTACTTGACAAACTGCTTTGAAAATATAAAAATCTACCTGATTACGAGAACCTAACTAGATCAGATTTTGCAGAAGATTCCTGAGTCAAGGCCAATTGGATTTCAAATTAACTTTATTCCGAACAGATTTACTGTATGCCTTAGAGCCGTTTGCTGAATGCTGATACGAAACTTAAATATTTATGTTCAACCTAAACGCTCGTGGTCTGCTTTTTCCTCATCTTGAACCCTCACTTAAGCTCTTATATTGAACTTTAATATTTAAGGGCTATTTGCTGATACGAAACTTAAATATTTAAGTTCAACATATGACCTTTTGTGACAATTTACGCTGAGGAAAAAGTACTACATCAGCGTCTAAGTTTAACATAAATATTTAATTTTCTTAGAAGCTATGTATGTATGTAGAATAAGAATACTAAATCAAACACACTTTATTTAAAAATCCGTTGAACAAAATTGTAAAATTTGTCAAAACTATAAAACTTCAAAAACACTCAAATTATGTGCCAAAATACTGCTGTATGATCAGTTTGAAGTGTATACAACAGTCAAACCAGTTTCAGATGTAAACACTGCCCACTTTTGAGTACTTATCGGCTAGGATATCTGCTGCACTCAGATACCTTGAGTTTTCTTAGCTGCCATATCAGCTATTTTTCACATTCGAAGACAGCAATGAATGGCTTTGGGTAGATACCCAAATACGTGCACTTATCCTACTATTTAAAAGAAGTTATAGCTATTTCATTTCGGCTTTATATTAAATGTTATATATTTAGTAGCTCCATTGTATTATGTACATATGTATTGTACAATGTATATTATATACGTATGTATATAATACATAATGTGCAAAAGTCGATACCCTTCTATCAAGCAAAAACAATTACTTCACTGTTTTACACTTATTCTCTCTAACTCCACACGATATTCGAATTAATCAATAATCAAGAACCACGAAGACTATGTAGTTACATAAATGAAATATATTCAAAACACTCTAGAATGTCAGTAACGCCACATTGAATGTAAAATGTATGACATCTACGACGATGGTAACCTCAAGCATTTAAGATAGAAGTTCTTGGAAGTAATTCAGAAGTTTGCTGAAATCACTACCTACTCACAAGAACAAAACCATCTGAGTCAGGGGCTATGTGTCAGCAAAATTTAAATAACCTGCATGAATGTGCTGTTCTATACATTTCAGGACAACAACATCAAACCGTTATTCGTAATTTATAACGTAGATTGTTGAAACGGATATGAAATGTCAAATGATCACCTGACAAACAAAAAATAAAATAAAATTAACAGTGGGGGACGTGCATTGTTCTTCGGAGTTTAGGTGTCGTTAAATTTTATGATAGCAAAGGTCATTTCTTAATCCGTTTGTTATTGAGAATTCTTCTTTTTTTCACACACTGTGATGCAAGGTATTCGCATATTTTTAAGATAAATTAAGTCAACACATACCTATAAGTCAAACAAATTGTTTTGTCCATAAAGTTTGATTAGCACCGATCATCTTTAGGATGATGATGTTTTTTTTCAGGAATGATTCAATTTTGTTTCTGGTTGTTGATTTTTTGTTTTGGTTTTTTATAGACCATGACATCAATAATGGTACTGACACAAGCTGATATAATATTCATATACAAAGTGTATGGACTTTTGATGAGTTTATAATTTTCGAACAGGCAAATATGCAAATAAGGAAATCTTGTCTTATTAGAAATAATGTAATGTGTAGGTATACATACATGCAAGACCTCAACGTATCAATTATTCTAGGCCTATGACTCTGCAGTCACAAACGAGCATCGCTAAAACAAAAGACTGGCTATCCGTGACTCATTGGCTTTATGTTCAAAACATTAAAATTGAAATTCTTATTCAATCTGTGATCTGTCCAAGAATATTACTTCCTTATACACATAATAAATGGAAATTTAAATCAATTTTTATTTTAATATTGATACCATCAATAACACATTAATCTAAATCTAATCTTTGTTTGGTAAGGGGTTATGTAATCAAAGATTTTTAAATTAATATTAAAATATTCTAAGAATATCAGTGATCGACAAATTAAAAAAAAAAAAAACCAAACTGGCGCTACTTAAAGAATTTAAAATATTTAAGTTGGCAATGGATTAAATTAGCATTAATTTGTTATATTCTCTATCGAACCAAATATTGCAAGATCATTTTCATTTATTTTGAAAATCATAAATCCCAATTTATAAATATTTAGGCTACTTCGAAAAATAAAGTAAAAATATCATCAAAACGATCGATATAACAAGGTCACCAATGAAAGTAACATTTTATAAGGAAATATTATTTTAAAAAAAATTATAGGGGAAAATCGGGGGGATGGTGTTATCCTTGGAATATTTTTGAAATATTATTTGAATTCTTTTAAAATACATGTACCTTAAAGTCTTCATAAGGAATTTTACGAAAATTCTGCGTAAAATTACATTGAAAAAGGTTTAATCTTCAAATTTGGAACATATATCAAGAGTATATAAGAAAATTCTTTTAATTAATATTTATTCAGCTAAAAATAACCACATGATTTATTGTTATTTTAGCATGCTTAAAAAATAAGAATCTTCTTCAATTTATAATGCCACAACACAGAGACAAATAATTTGAATATATTGCATTATTGAAAAATAAAAGCACCTACGAGATAGGTATTGAAAGCGCATCATCTCACCCGCGTTTACCCTATTATGAGGCTATGTGATATAATGGTATATCCTAATGTAAATTTTGAACTCCATTAATGGTATTTTATTTGTTTTTATTATATTTTTGTGAAAAACAAAAAAACGCCTACAACTTTGAAATCATTAATCACTCTTTTGGGCATATGATTACACGAGAAACCTTCAAAGAAACAATATTTTATTTCGAAATCACTACGAGATGACGACTACAATATTAACGTACATATGTCGATAGGAAATTAGCAAAACATTTATTTCGTCAAGTTTTAAAATGACGTAGTGCTGACCTAATTTCCGACATATTTTGATACTTAAGACATGATACATGAACCTAATGTCATAATATCCATCGATGCAAAATATTAGAAAATTTGGTCATTTGTCACTAGTGTGAATCCAGCTTAGTACTAGATGCCCTTTTGTCAATTTTTTGGATCGTTCGTGTTTCAAGTGTTTAAGAGGCTGGTGACAATGTGCCTGATGGGTGTTTTAATACATAAAATACAGTATACAGTAACAGTACAAACACGAACTGCAAGATACAAAAATATTTGCGTTATCAAATTGTGCAAACATAAGAAAAAAAAGGTAATATAAGGGGACGCATTTGGTCTTCTATGAAAATTGAGCTCATCAAGCCCACAAACATCTTTAAAATAAAATAAATAAATTTAGTGGCACCATAACCATATTCCTTGCAAGTAGCAGTGTCCCTAAAAAATAAATATTTTTGTTTTTTTTGTGGCAGATAGTGGGAATCGATCGCCAGACCTCCATCGTGACAGTTCAACGCACTAATTATTACGCCGAGGGGATCTACAGACCACTTTAATACCATCCGATTTGAAACCACAATGACAAATGTTGTTTATGCAACATCACGATAAAGTATTATTTGAATCTTTGATGACATATTTTTGACAAATGAGAAATTGCCTAAGCATAATAATATAATTTAGTGCCTCGGGATCACATTTTGAAGTGGTCATTACTCTTAACACCGAGTCTTCTTCTCAGGCTTTGGAGGGCAAATGACCTCTTGATTTCTATACATTTATCTGTGGTAGGGTTAATGACCTTTTCCCATTTTGTATTGTTCCTTTTTATAAGATTAACTATCACAATATTTGCTTATCGAAATTATGTATTAAACAATCTTTAACGTTGGTAGATGACTAGTTAATCTGTTCTTACAAGTCCGAATCAAGAATAAGAGAAAGTATCTTCACGAAATTCGATTTAGATAATAATTTTATTCTATTCAATTAACAAGAAGTATATATTCAACAGTGAGTATAAAAAATTGTCGATAAGAATAAATTAGCATATCGAACTAGTCTTGCCAAAGGAGCAACTTTCAATTTCAATGTGATGCTATTCAAATTATTTTGTGTTTTTTTTTTTTGTAAAAAAACATAAATTGTTAATCTCTGGAACTGTTTTGTATGTTGAATTTTAATTTTTATTTTATTGGCATTCATGCAAAATATATTTAATACGAAAAATATTTTTGTTTCTAAATTATATAGACTTTAAACATGTGCTTGGTTTGTATAGGCTTGTTGTCCTTGAAATTTTAAAGATACCATAATATTGCAAATGACACAAATATACGACACGCACATCTTAAACATTTTAAAAAGCCATAAACTCAACGTCAAGGTGTTATACTGCATTTCAATTGTAAGATGAACACACATAAAAAAAAAAAACAGTCAAGATGCACATAAACATTTCTGAAGACGAAGTTAGACTGCATTTGATTTGTGAATGTCTTTTTTAGTCAGGTATTTATAATGACTTGATTTTTTTTAATAGGTTCTTTTGAAATGAGAAAAATAAACCTTTCACTAATTTAAACCATCATCTAATGAATTCGAATCCACCCATCAACATCAAAAAGTTAATTTGAAGAGATGACATTTAAAAATTGAGATTACTATATTATGGATTTTTGTTTTCTGCCTTGGATTGAATTGTTTAAGGTTTTCAAGAATAACAAGTACATGCATATGTATATATTTTTGCTCATGATATATGTTTAGGTACTTACATAGGTTATATCAAGGATATTTTATTACTAAGGTTAGTTTAATAGAAGAACCATAGGTGTTGTTTAAAAGGTCTTCATTTCATAGCCTAGGACATGGTCGAAGCTTAGTAAATACAGATAAACATCGAATATTATGGATAAATGGGTTCATGTTTCGTTTATTAAAATGTGCTGCCGCTGGTTGTTGTTCAAACAGCCCAAAAATTTGGAATCACAATTGATTGACTATTCAATTCCCTTCGTTTCTTTTGCACCAGCCTGCGAACGATGGGAAAGGGGGACACATCAATCTCTGTTTAATCAACATAATAATTAATTTCTAGGTGCATGAATTTAACCACATTCTCCTAGAAGAATATAATTTGCAGTGTTTTTGTGCTGCAAGTTTTATTAGTGTTGATAATCATCAACAAAAAAAATTGCGTCTTAGAAGGGTAACGACAGCATCTAACTGATGAGCCCAACTGTCTTGCCTGGGCGAAACGCATATTTGGACAAAAGGTCATAAAAATCTTTAAAACTGGCATAATAAATACATACACTATTTCTTCTTATTTGTTTTTTATCTCAGAATCCAAACGAAAATAAAGCATTCATCATGCATAGCACTATTTTTATTAACTTTGTCTTTCAAAACTGTGTTTTTTCGAAACATCGTCTTCCGAAGCTTTCTTTTGAAGCTATGCCTTTTGAAACTCTGTAACTATTTCATCAACAAGTTGAGCTTACTTCGGGCACATCAATCAAAGTGATCGCTTTTGCTTGCATGGTGGTTTCCAAGAAGCTTAAGTTATGTTGGTGAATATTGAATTCATAAATTATAAATTAGGTGGCGCAACATCTCGTGGAGAACCAGGGCCTAGTGACTTACAGCTCTCAACCATTCCTCTGTGCGTGTGTTGGCAGGAATGGAGGGGACCTACAGTTTTTTGCCGAGTCCGAACGGCTAAACGAGAAGCCCTTTTTCATGACAAGTATACTCTTGGAGGATTTGTCAGTTCCTCGCAAGAGGCAGTACCTCGGATAAAACATTTCTGTTTTTAGGTGGCACGGCTGGGAATTGAACCCACACCTTCGGTATGACAGTCCTACGCACTAACCATTATGCCACGAGGTACTATACACATTGCCAGACATACATTGCTATAGAAATCTGAACCGAAACTTTGATCAAACTTTAGATAACGATGACCAAGGAAACGGAAAAGAAGGTCTTCAAATTGTTTTTAAGGCATTGTTCAAACTTTTTAAAATTTTGTTCTTGAGACAAAAGTTTTAGCAGACTAGATCCAAGCTATTGTGCCAACATCGATACGCTCTTGTATCGATGATGTGAATATACACATTGTTTTTTGTAAAAGAATATATTATCGTACACTGAAAAAAAAAACAATATCGTTTTGATATTTTATTTATATCAAATCACACCAACATTTTTCAAGATATAAGTTACATAATAAAATATCAAAAAATTGAGATTTTTCATATCTAAACGAAATTTGCATTTCACGATCATTTACACAATGCATCTAGCAGCTTGAAGTTTTTATAATATCTTCTTGATACACAAAATTTTAATTATTGTGTGCTTTGCAATGTTTGCTATTTCAAAATATCAAGAGTAGCTTAATTCCACGAAATACTGAAACAAATAAATGAAATTGCCTACCAGCGATTATTGATAATAATAAATACTAATTATAAAATATCAATTTGATATTAATAATGCTAAATTAACGTTTAAAAAATATCTCTTTCCTCATATCATTTTTATCTGTTTAGCATTTATAATGTTGAATTAACATTTTGGTATTTTAAAAAATTATATCAATTTCAAATTTTATTTGTTAATATTACCTACATTCAAATAATCAAATTGGTATTAATATTTTAATATTGTTATGATCATTTTATTTATTTAAATTAACAATGCATTCAGGTCATAACGATATAATTGAATGTCAATGGTTATATTTCAAATGTTGCACGACTTTCATCACCAAAAAATATTCTATCAATTTTTTTTTCAGTGTATCGACACTTTATCGATATCGGCGCTCTAATATGAACCCGGCCTTAGCATTACTGGCTTGCCACATATCTGCAAATTTATGAATTTGAAGAAAGTTAGGAAATAGTATTCTTCAGTTTTAGTGGAGCCAATGAATTATGTACATAAGTTCAAATAAAGTAGAGCTCACTTAAAATTCTTTATTTGTATCTGTACCAAATTTATTGAGCTCTAACGCAGAATTAATCGTAATCGAAATATTTTTCGAATCTCAAAACATTTTTAAAAATTCATTCTAGGTAAAAACGAAGTGGAAACCCAACAACGAATTTTGAAATTCACAATATGTTGATTGGTTTTGGGCTTTAGGTCAATTATATTTCAATAATTAAACGAAACACATAATTTTGTTTTTGAACTACGACGTTTCGTCCATGATTATGGAAATTCACAATATCCTAGATTTTATGGAATCGAAAACATATAATCCTTCTTTATGATTTTTGTTTCTTTACGAGAGAGTGCAAGTAACATTTTGTTGTATTTATATTTTTATCATTTTTCATAATTGGGCTTGAAAAGAATAATATTCTAAGACTTTTAAAAAGAATGCATAGTGAACTACAATACGTTTGCTTATAGTTTATAGCTGATTTCGAAATTAAGAATTATAAGGAAATGCTTTATATGATTCCATTCAGATTCCTTGAAATTGAAGTATGTATTTTTTGTGATTCGTACCGAAATTTTACGATATGGAGATTTGTAACGACGCGACGAAAGATTTTCTTAAATGTTTACCAAATTTACATAGGTATATAAAAACTAATTTAAAGGTTATTAGTTTTGTTGATCAATTTAAATCTAATAGCGTGCTGCGTACATCTTAAATTAAACCAAACCCGTAAACTATGAGAAACTGAAAGAGAAAATTATTGAACACAATTTTATAACAAATTTAGATATACTGAATTTTTCAAAGTTTGGTACGAGAATCCAAGAAGCCTATAAAAGTACGCATGAACGTGAATTTACAACATCACAAATATCATCATAATTTCAACTGTCATCTGGTCTTAAGCTTCAAATATCAAACCGTATGGAAGCAGTGTATGTTGTTAGTTGCAAAATATTCATAATTTCAACACTTCACACAGATACATCATCTTTCATGAACTATGGCTATTTTGAAGCAAACCAATCAATTATCACGTTATCATTCGATATGTATGTACTTGCATACAATATGTACTCTCCCAAGTCTTCCATAGTAAAAAATTGTTGTTGTGCACAAAATTGTATATACATATGTGTAATTGAAAAAATATTGATTTTATTTTTTTTCCTAGTTAAGGCATAGCACTTTGTATCTTTATAGTTTATTTGTAGAAAAAGCCTGAAACATTTTTAAAATATTTATTTTATCACTCACCATGCAAAAAACTGCACGAAGGCTCATGTTGTTCGTTTTGTTTTTTAACGTTCGGAAAAAATTAGAATAAAATATAAAAAATAACTTTACACACAAAATCACAGCCAATAATACGTAGGTGTTTGATTAAATCGAAATAAATAAACTAAACCACGATCACTTAACGATTAACCAATCCTGTATAGAAAAATAAATTGAGAAAAATAATTATAATTAAATTAATCCTTTGGCAAGGTCTCTCCTGAGAGTGAAGAAACTTTTTCTTAAGCCTTACAGTCTAAGGTCAGCAAAAAAGAACCAAAAACAGATCGTACAGTTAAATCGATCTTAAGCAACTGAAGACGATCTTCGCAAAACTTTTTAATATAAATAAGAGGAGCCTCCAAAAGTTGGTCTTATATATATTGCTTTTGTTGTTTTTTATTTATTTTTGTTGTTTTCTTGAAATTGTCGTCATCGAAGTCGTCGTCTGACACCAGTTTTAAATTCAGCTTCAGCTGGTGGTATAAGCCAAGTTAACAACTTGAGGAGTATAGCACGTATACTGAAGTATCGCATGGCAATGACGAAGATGATCCATGGGTGCGAGTGGTGGTGGTATCTGTCAGACAGGTTTAATAAGCTTTTTTTCTTCTAAGTTAGATGATATTATACTATACCTATCCATATATGTAGACGAACGGAACGCACTGTAGATGAACTTACATTGCGTGTGGGATAGTCCCAAGAATGTATTGATTTATCATTCGGATTTTACATATTTTGACAAAATAAGTTTTAAGCCGGTGATTTTGAGAGAGGGAGAGATAGAGAGAGAGATAGAGTGAGAGAGATGTAGTAGCAGGCTAAGATTTTATGATTTATTTTATAGATTTTTTTTTATTTGTTATTCTATAATAAAGTTTGCAAATATTTTTTACAATTTCGAACTAGGAAGAAGCTGATTAATGATAGATTACTATGCAGTTTCTATTGATAAGTTTTTTTGTTAAGAATACTCAATACAGTGAACTATAACTAATAGCTTTAGACGGCTTAATTTCTCTTAAAGCTTAGTTTGAAATCAACCTTGTTCTAATAGATACAAATTTTAATTAAGTTTAAAATAAATACAAACATATACCTACATATATATTCCTACAATTTCAGGAGAGAATGAACAGACTATCAGTCACCAGCACTCATAGCTGGTCGTGTGTTTTGCATTAATGCCATACATTTAATGTATGCATATAAAATTATTAATGATGACAATTTTAAAAGCCGTTATTGCAATTTCTTAGATCATCTTTATTATTTATATCTAAATAATAATGTATTTAAACAATATTGGCATTTTACTAGTCCAATCCTAGGACTGGTTTCATTCTTCTAAAAATTGAAAACAGGTCATTCATTCACGGCCTGTTTTCGGCAACTTTGCAGGTGACTTTAGTTTTAATTTAAAAAAAAAAGCTGTCAGTAATTTTTTTCTAATTTCCTAAAAGGCGCATGTAATTTTCAGGTAAGAAAGCTAGCCAAACGATTTGTATGTTAATACTTAATATTCGTTAAGCAAACAAAATGTATCTAAGTCTGACGGATCTGTGATGAATAAATTCTCAGAGAATGGGTAATTTAATTTTCAACTTTTTGGATTTTAAATGTTTAATTTTCTTATTTATTCAACAAATGCGTTTACGAGCCTTGATTGAAATATCTTCATCAAAGGACTATTTTAGATAATTTAGGTAATTGGGTCCTAAATTTTCAAGAAAAAAAAAAAGTTTAAAAAAATATCTCTCTCACAATGGCAATCGATTCTATTAGAAGATCTTGGTTTTCTGTGCTGAATAGATAATTACCAGTCCTTTCTATTTGTTTGTATAAAAAGAGAAACTACAGGCAAAATTGGATACGAAGTGTTCCTGTTACCGTATTTAGCAGAAGGTAAAGAAAATAAAAAAGAAATTAAAATAACATCACACTTAAAATAAAATACACGCCTGAAACGAACATACAATTCTCTTGTGGTCCAAAGTTAAATCATGGGAACGCAATGAACAAACAAAAAATTTAAATTGATTTATTTCAATGCCTACCTATTGGTCGGAGGGCAAAAGTGCGCATACAAGAAATATTAAGCTTGTAATTTTGAAAAATTGTTGTCAAAGGTTTTAACTCTGCAGTTAGTCCCTAAAGAGATAAAGAGCAGTGAAGTTTCCACACATAATGGATCATATTCTTAGATGTTGTTTAAGCTATTTCTAGACAAAACTGGAGCTTACCGGATGAAGTTCCTAAATGATAAACTCCAGATTTTCCTAGCAACATCTTAAGAGACATCTATGAATATTCTTCAATGTGTCTGGGAGCCGACCGTAAGATTACCTATCTCATCGCGGACACGCAAAAATTGGATGCCAACTGATAGCTTTACTGCAAACATTTACAAAACTACTGGTCGGACAAGCTTTATCTGGTCGCAATGGTTAGAATATACACTTTTCAGGTTGCATTTTATGCTAAATGTACCTATAATATAAGCAACTGCTATAAATGGGGTATCAAATGAAAGGTAAGACTGTCCTCTACACGATACCAATGGTCGGACAGACTTTTTTTGGCTGTTGCGACGAGTCCGACCACTTTTCTAAAATCAGGGATTTTGCGCATCCTTAGATGAAAATGAAAAAGAAAGTTGTTAAGGCCACCTTCCTAGCTATTTGATATGATTTTACTCAATTTCCCCTGATGTAAAACGCAGTGTTAAGAAAATACCAATTAAAAAAAAAATGGTTTGACTCGTCGCAGCAGCCAAAAAAGTTTGTCCGACCATTGGTATCGCGTAGAGGACAGTCTTATCTTTCATTTGATACCCCATTTATAGCAGTTGCTTATACTATAGGTACATTTAGCGGAAAATTCAACCTGAAAAGTGCATTTTCTAACCATTGCGGCCAGATAAAGCTTGTCCGACCAGTAGTTTTGTAAATGTTTGTACTAAAGCTATCAGTTGGCATCCAGTTGTTGTGTGTCCGCGATGAGATATGTAATCTTACGGTCGGCTCCCGGACTATTAGGGACTAACTACAGAGAGTTTGACTTATCACAACAATAATTGTTCAAAAATTTAATGATAACAACTTAAGCTTAACTAGGGATTTCCCAGAGATATAAAAGATTAATTGAATTCTAAAGAAGAAAATTAATTCTTTCACGAATCATTGCGATATTTTTTTGAAAAAAACTGAAACTCTATTTTAAAATTGATTTAGAAACTGCGAAAATTGTTTTGACACCAACGCGAGGGATGCCACTTGACTTCTTAGATAAATATGAACTTATGATATAAGATAATAATAACTGGTTCGAACAAACCTCCCATTGTGGATTGTGGTTCAAGGATCAAGGCTATAACCTGGCTATAGGCATTGAAGAATGAAGATATTAATACAATCAAACTGTTAACACACAAAATCTTGCTAAAAGTGCTCAGCTCCTATTTTCAGAAGTATTACACAAGGTTAAAATTTCGTTAACTGTTGCAACTATTTATTTCAGAATTATTAATAAAATAATAATTCACTTCAGGTATCTGGTCTTACCTGGTTCTTGCAGACCGCCACGGATATATATGGCAATAAAACACAAATAAGACATTTTTATCAACAATCGTTAAAGCTTTATATCTATTTATTATCTGAACTTTAAGCCAAAAACTTAAAAAACTGCTTTATTAGAATTGCTTATAACTCCACCACAGGTTTAAAGTTCAATCAAAGTCAATAGAAGCGTTTTTGATCAGGCTCTCATTCTAGTTGAACAAAGAAGTGGGTTTCAAAACAGATTCGATCGGCGCGGCGATTGATTTGAAAATTGAAATTTGCAGTGTATCTATAATCAATTGATTTGAAATGGTGTTGCAAGCTCTGTTGAAAGGACAAAAGTGAGGAAGCAACTTAAAGTCGTCAAGTTGTTTCATAATTTACATCGTTTAAGAAATTTAATTCAAATGTGGCATATGTGTGCCACATATATGTATAAATTAATAAACAAAGACATATTCAATAAAATTCACAAAATCAAATGCTAATCTTTGGTTTTTAAATTTAAGATTAAATAAACTGAATTTCAACATAATAGTAAAATTCCTTGTAATATGAACTACATATATGTACATATGAATATACTTTACTTATTTAAATTGCATTGGATTTTGTATCGCTTTAAAATGTAAAAATTCCTTTTACTTTGACTAATATAAACTAAAGATAGAGATAATATAGAATTTTTGGTTTGTTGTTTAGTTAATTCGACCAACCCGCCCATATTACTTTATAATCCACTATAGTCCCCGTTAATGATACAAATATTTTGTATTTAATGGACTCGTCATTTAAACAAATTCCCTTTTGATTTCATGATAACAGATTTTTGGCTTTGTATTAAACAAAAGCAACTTATTAAAAATTATTTTCGCTTATTAACATTTTTATCGGTTGTCTCGCTTACGATGGACACCTGATCTTATCTAAAGATCTCTTCTTATATTTTTTTTCAACTTACAAAGTTTCCGCATAAAATTGTAAATTTTATTATTAATTGCAACAAGCCGGTAAACCTACATACGCAATATCTTTTAATGACTTTTTAAATTGGTTTGCATACATATGAATTTGGCAAGAATCATTAAAAAATATTGACGGCCCGATTCTGTATATATTAAAAAAAAATATTCACAATATTTAATTATTAAAATCTTCGACATGTAGAATTGTTGTAAACCAAGAAAATGTATTCATCAGACTTCAAGATTGTTTAAGCGATATCTGTAGGTATATGTGCCCAAATTCTAAACTGTCATATTTTATTGAAAGCGAAGTTATCATTATCATTATCCCTTGTTGTTTTGGAATACAAATGCAATGATTGGATTTTATTAATGAGCCAGGAGTTAAAATTTACATTAAATGTTTTTTTTTACCATCGATCGATAAAGGTCATGATCAGTTTTGGAGTCACTTTTAGCTGGCTTTTGTTTTCTTTTTTGTGTTTTAAGCGTCATTTGAGTGGTAAATGTAGGTGCAGCACAGTGGGATATGTAACCGTAAGACAGTGACTTACATTATAGCTTTTACAAAATAAGAACAAACGTTTACCTACCTGTCAAATAAGTGGACAACAACTATGTCAGTTATATGCTTTGTTTGATTTTTATTTGAAAACTAGACTTGTTAGTGCATTTTATATCCTTATTAATTTATTTATGCTATGTTTTCACCTAAGGTTTATCTCAGTTTAGATTAAACAAATCTTTTTGGTGTTTCCACCGCACAAAAAGATTTAAAAAAGATTAAATCTGACAACACTTTCAAAAATGCAAATGGCGCTTCAATTTTTCTTATGAAGTGCGAAAGAGGCAGAATGTTTTATTCGTGTCAAACAATGAAGAACTGAATCGAGTCTCGAATGAATCGTTCAGCACCATGTTAAAAAAGGTTAGTTCGATTTGTAAAACTATTTGTTCTAGGAAGATTTAATAAGATTAATTTCTAATCTCCAAGATTAACGAAATATATTTGTATGGTAAATCTTCAAGATTTAAAGAAGATTTGAGGTAAATCTTATTAAATCTCAGATTAGCGTTAGGTGGAAATGTAGCATTAGACATAAATGCGACATTTCGAGCTAAACTGAAAATATTTCCCATAAATAAGTCTACAATAGCGTTTTTGTTTGATAGTCTCCAGAAGCAGAAGACCACACTGAGTTAAGGGTCGAAACGAATTACGAAGCTACCATAAATCATATTGGGCTAAAGTGCACCGTTATTAAAATTTATGCAAAAATGTTATCTAAGGATCTAATAGATCAATGCGCGTGTGTAGGATGAAAATTAAGCGATTAAAGCAAAAAACTAAGAATATTGGAAACAAATATGACTTAAGAGGTTTCTGAAATGACCGATTCATTTGGGAAAAAAAACAACTAAAACTACAAGCAAGTACACAAATGCGCACACTTTGAAGGTCAAAATCGTGAAATGTTCATTTTTGTAATAAAATGGTACATTTTTTGTGATTTGGAAAAATAAGATATTAATTCAAAACCAAACCAAGTGAAAAAAAATGGATAGCTCGAATATTGTAACTCTCAATATTAAATGATCACGCAAATGGGAATTATTTTTAATTTATTTCGGACGTTCGGAAGTGTAAGTTTTAATTTGGAAAGTCTTTCTTTTTAAATTTCATTTTTATCGAAAAGGATTTAATTCATTCGAAAATCCTTTCTTAGACAAATTCAATTGTAAATTATTAAAAAAAACGGAGATGTACCTACCTAAGATCACTCTCCTTTAAAATAAATGCCAAGTGTTTTGATTAATAACCCTACTGTGTTTTAATATTTTGCGTTGTGTTTTCTAGTAGCACATGAAAACCGGTAGATAGTTTTATATTGTAACGACTTCGTTTCTTTTTGAAATTACCATTAAAAAAATCATCATCATAATTTTTACTTAACTTACATGTAAACGTAGGGATCGGCTGTGAAAAAATATTAAGTTCATGATAAAAGTCGACAAATGTTGTCTGATGGCTGAGCTTGAAATCCAACCAACGAATTCAAAAATTAACCCGAGAGAACCATCGTGGTTTATGCTTGTAGTTTTGTCGCCTTATATGATTTAACTTGATTTTCTCGCAGATTTGCGTACCTATTTGGTCCTTTTGTTTGTAACAATCATGTTTTATGTTGAATTTGTGTTTCAACTTCAATTTTTCGGTCGACAAGGCCAACCTTGAAAGCTTCATGTTAATTTCATATAACAGGATGTGCAATGGCTTTGACATCTTGAGTTCACAAATGAATGACTAAGAACGAACACATTGGCGTTGAGGTTAGGTTTTAAAAGTTATGCAGAAAATTCGATGAATCATTCTGATGACCTAGTTCGCAACCGAACCTTTGGGGTTTTTTTTCTTAAAAGCATTCGCTGAGATGAATATGCTATGTGCTCAGAATGGAAAGGTATGAAAAGAGTTAAGAATACTGGCTAAACACAATGGTGTAGCTGTAGCTTTATCTCGTTGGTCGTAGTACTGTCAAACTATAAATGAACGTAAATAAGAAATTTATGGTGTAGCATAAGTTAAACAAACTTGAACCTACAGCTGCATTCATTGTGCTCAAGCCGTTAATTGGTTTGAATTTTTGTATAATAGGCAAATAAAAATATTGTAAAAAATGGACATTGGCCCTTTTAGAACCAAGGTATAGATGTTTACTATATGTATATGAGTATATCCCCCTTATGAATTTGTTGTTTAATTATGTAAAATAATGGCTTGATTGTAATTTTTCCTCACTTTATAACATTATGTAAATGATAATTATCTAAGACTTTTCTTATACCTATATGCACATGCGTATATGTTATCATAAACCTTGCATTGGATAGATAGGTATTCAAAACATAATTAATAACGTCGTTTGACAAATTAATGTTCTTTGACTATGCTGGCGACACTGATTATTATTGCTGACATCTTGTTACAAAAGAAGCTCCTTCTTTTTGACTATCAACAAAAATAAACACTTAGGTATGTTGTTTCTGAGTTGCCGAAAGGTGTTAAGAGAACAAGCTTTAACAATTAGTCATACTGGTGATTAAAATAATAATTTTTTAAATTATTATATATTTATTTATATTTATCTTTTGCTGTTCAATGAAAATAAATATGGTGAGAAGAAGCTATGTTATATATGTACATACAGTTGCAGTTGCATACAGTTTTTCATAGTTTTGTTGAAAAATTGGTCATATTTTAGCCAGCAACGGGAAGAGGCAAACACTACAAACCGGAATAGCGTGCCCTAATTAGAAGACTGATATCAGGCAAAACTTATGCGCAGGTTCAATGCCTAGTTGAGTGCTAACTAAAAATGGTAAGAAAAGCCATTATTTAATTGCCAAAGTCAGAAAATGGCAGGTGGAAGCCGCTATTGCCACTCAAGTTGATAAAACGAGTCGTCAGTTATTTCAAAATCAATCTCTTTACGCCAGATCCTGAAATTAAAGGCATATTTTGGTTTGATGCCAGCAATGAAATGGTTCGTAGTTTGTAGAAGTTTACGAGAACATGGTCAAGCAGCCCACAGCCCTAGAAAGATACCACTGCTGACAAAAAACAATGTAGCAAAAAGACTGAAGTTGATTTTAATTTTTAAAAAATTCAGCTACAAAATTTGTCTCAATTATGTAACCCAACAGAGCGCTTTCCATATCCACTGCATTAAGGTTGTTTCCCATGCCTTTCTTAATCTACAAGGAATGAATAAGTAATTGATCAATAATTCACTGTTGGTGCACATTTAAAATTTAATTTTGAAGCAATATTTTGTTTTTTGTTAAATGTTAAAAATGTCCGAAAACAAACGACCCAAAGCCTACTTGTAAATTTGCGAAGCAATGATTCCAGGCAAAGAGAGTTGATGTGATGGACGGGCCCGTACAGTCTTCAGACTTAAATCCCATTTAGAACTTGTTGGGCGATGCAAAGAAATGCCAGGCAACTAACAATAAAACCTTTTGGGAAGCTATACAGCACTCATGGAGTTCGATAAGCGTAGAAAGGTGTGAAGACCTGATAAACTCGATGCGACGACGCCGTTGTGCTGCTTTTATTTTAAACGAAGTTTAAACCCTCAACTACCTCTCATGATAAAAATGTTGCCCTAACTTAGCTTTTTTTAATATTTAAAGGTTCAATTCTTTTTTCGAAAATAAAAGCTTAAAAACACAAATTTGAAAATCACATGGGTAATAATTCGGTTAAAAATAAGGGATCAACTTTTTTCAGTTTTGATTTTTTGATAAGGAGTACTACTATTATTTTGACCGCAGCTGTATGTACATATATCATTATATTCTGTGGTGTTTGGGAGAAACATAATAGCTCCATTTTAAAAATTGCGTCTTTACGTCCTAGAATTTAAACGGGTGGACCGATTTTCTTCAAATTTAAAATATTTATGAATATAACCTTTAAAAATGTGTTTCAAATTTGAGGAAAATCGGTCCACCCGTTTAAGTTCTAGATCGATGTAAATCGACGTTGTTTAGTAATTTTGATATGCAATACTATTCAAACTTTCTAAAAACTTCTGCATACAAAAGAGTCTCTCTTTTTGTGTCTGTATATCGTCGTAATGTCAAGTTTGATCAAAATCTCGAGTTCAATTTTTTTAACGAATACATAACTTGCCATAATATGATAAATCGAACATAAAAATTATGGCAGTTCACGAGGAGTTTAAATCCGGCATAAATCAATAAAACATTATTGTTTTAGCATGTTTATAACAAAAGACAATGCGGTTTTTTTTTGACATCACCGCACCGCAGGCTATCTGTCATTTATAGTGACCGTGAAAATGTTTGTGGTCTTGCGGATTGATCTTATACATATCTTATTAGTTCATCTATTGCAGATGACGCCAAATAAAAATTCCATTAACATCAATAAGTGATTAATTAAGCTTCAGTAATTTTTGATTTTTTGGCTCAAACCGACCGTGAATAAATATTAAGATTTCTATTTTGTATTCTATTTTTTTAAATTTATCATTTTTCAAATAATCTTTTTTAACACATAATATAGTTAAAGACAGTAAGGGTTGGCAAGACACAGGAAGTTCAATCCGTCGATGGCACAAGTTTTGCTGGTATTGTAATTTTTACTCAAAACTAAAACTGGTCTGATTCTTTGACAAAAAAATGCTTTCAATTTCTAACATAACATTAAGCTAATTAAAATAAATCTAAAAGTTGAAAAAAAACTAAGTAAGAAAGAAAAAAGAATTGCCTATAAAATAAATGTTATTTACATACGAATTAACATACTTTGATAAGATGAATTCAAATTTCTTCTGTTTTTTTGTTTGTGGGTGATCTAAAAGTAAAAACTATTCTTAAGGACAAACTATATAGGTAACCTAGCTTTTTATATACATATTTTAATATTCCATCTGGTCACAGGGTGATTTTTATAATAATGAAAAGAGAAAATTTAAGTAAGACGTTAATACATGTTAAGCTATTTAGAGCCGTTTGCTCAAACGAAACTTAAAAATTTATTTATGTATATTTATAAGCGGTTGTGTGACAATTTACGCAAAGGAAAAAGTAGCACATAAGCATTTAAGTAGAACATAAATATTTTGGTTTCGTCCCATCTCATCAACCACCTGAGTTCGTTTGTTCAAATGAATCATGAAGGTGTAAGTTCCGTTCACCTTAAATATTTATTTTTTAGTATTCGGATTTAAATGGGTTATCTTGCAATTTGTTACAAAAACATACCTTTTATTACATTTAAAAAATTGATCCTTTTGAGAAGTGGGCTTGTACCTTGATAAACAAATGCAAAATTAGAAATATCAAATATTTCCTACTAACACAACAAACATAAATTTCCTGTTTCAAGCAGAAATAGCTACCTAAATGCTTAAAATTTTCAAGTCACGAGAGGAATTTAACAACTAAAATGTAGGCGTTTCATAACTTGAAAAAGTAAATGTCATAGTTTGCAAAGCCAATTTTTTTGGTTTTTATGAATTCAAAATTCCAATGGTAAACCAAAAAAGCATTAAATAACATAAAATAAATGGCTTAAGTGACTCGCCTACGAGCGTTTGACCAGTTTACACACTTAAAACTTTGATTGAATAAAATTATCGTTAGGTACGCATTTTAACCTTACAATGATGACAATGGCCAGGTATATCTGGTTCAAAAATTCAAAAAATTTTATCTGGCTTAGAATATATATACAATAGCGGTTAAAGTTAAGCAAACAACACTTTACTTGATGGTTTCTTATCATTAGATTCAGAGTGTTTTTTTTTCACAAGGAGACATACTTGAAACTAATGTGTATTAGATTCATTTAGATTTTCGAATGTTCTTTTAAGTAATTGGTTTCACTCTACTTCTACTCAGTTCTGAGATTTTGTTTTTGTATATAGAAAAATAAATTATTTGCCAACATGCGATGAGTGAAATGTAGAACATTAGTGTATTTACTCCCAACTTACAAATCGTCGCGTCATTCTTCAATGGAAACTCCGAAAGATTATTTTAATTTTCAAGCATTTGAAGTTGTTCAAACATGGTTCAACATTTGATCCTTGGTACAGCAATTTTAGTTCACTGATCTCAGTGAATTAACTGATGTTCATCGATGGTTCAAGTATGTAATCAGGAATTATCACATATATAGGTACTTACTTCAACCTTGAACCATCGTTCAACCTCAATTTATCCGCCGAAATCTGAAAGTTAATATAGCTGAACTACTCTATCTTCTATTAGGGATTCACTACATTACATACATAGAGATAACCCTATGACAACAATTCTTCAAAATTGCAAGCTAAATATTTCTTGTATGCACACTTTTTCCCTCCGACCAATATAGGCATTGAAAGGCTACATGAAATTTGGCCCCAATGAAAAATGGCCCCAAACAATAAATGAATTCATAGTGAAATATGGCCCCATTTTCAAAAAAGAAAAATGGCCCCAAAATGAATGAAAAAAAGCCCAAAAAAGAAAACGAATACTCAAACAAAAAATGAAAAATCACCCCAAAAATTTATATGAAAAACAACAACAACTTGAATTATTTTATTTTTACGATTTGGGGTGATTTTTCATTTTTTTGGGGTGTTGTTTTCATTTTTAGTTTATTTTGATTATGAAAAATGGCCCCAAGCTTAAAGAGATTTTTTTTATGGAAAAATCTCCCTAAAAATAATGACAAATATTTTTTAAATCTAAAATCATGTGATTTTTGTACGATTATTTAAACAGGCTTTTGATGCCGATCGCACTATTTTATTAGATATGTTCATAATATACATTATATCATTATATCAATATACATTATATCAAATTCTTAAAAGATCAGTGATTAAACAAACGTACAGGAAAATCGCACGATTGGCAAAAATATATGCATGTATGTATGTAGAACTTATGCAGTATTTCATTTTATTTTATTTTAAAAATCGCGCGATTTTTGGTTTTAAAATAAAATAAAATGAAATACTGCATAAGTTCTACATATATTTTTGCCAATCGTGCGATTTTCCTGTACGATTATTTGATCAGATATTTCAAAAGCTGCAAGGATCATTTTGAGACCATGATTAAAAATAATCGTACACGAAAATCGCGTGATTTCCATGGACGAACCATCTCAGAGTAACAATCAATTGAAAATAATAGGAAAAAATGGCTTGACTCTTATCTACGTCCGATCTAGAACAAAGCCCATTTTTATGAGTTTTTAATTTAAGATAAGTTTTTGGGCCTTTTTTCATTTAATTTGGGGCTATATTTCCATTTTCAAATTGCGGCAATTTTTCATAATGAAAAATGGCCCCATTTTTTGGGTTTTTTTTTTCATTTTTGTTTAAGAATTAAAGTGTGGGGCCATTTTTCATAATGAAATTTGACCCCAAATTAAAAATGAAAAAAGGCCCCAAAACCATGAAAAATCACCCCAATTCACAAAATTTTATTTTATTTTAGTTGTTGTTGCTTCTCATATAAATTTTTGGGGCCATTTTTCATTGGGGCCAAATTTCATGTAGCCGCCATTGAAATAATTTGATGTAAAAAATGTACGTCAAATTTTACACCTGGTTGACACGTGTTTATGTATGCAGACAAACGGCTAATGGTTCAACACCTCAAATGCAATTTTTGATATGACTTTTAACCTTACGCAAGTGAGTATTTTGACTTTTTATATCGTTGGCTCTTAGACTATATGGCAAGTTATGCATTCGTAAAAAAAACAAACTCGAGATTTTTATAGAACTTGTTATTATGAAAAAAGTTGGTCCCACAATTCTGTTTGTATGTCCCTTGGGCAGCCTAACCGCTGGATCGATTTTCTTAAAACTTGCTACATACCGATTTTTGGTCATTCCCCCACAAGAACCTTATAGAGCGGTACTTGGCATACACTTTTTTTTTGTAATTTTACATAATCATATTTTTTTCAAAACGTAGTACCTCGTGGCATGATGGTTAGTGCGTAGGACTGTCATCCTGAAGGCGTGAGTTCGGTTCCCAGCCGTGCCACCAAATAACAGAAATGTTTTATCCCAGGTACTGCCTCTTGCGAGGAACTGACAAACCCTCCAAGAGTAAACTTGTCATGAAAAAGTGCTTCTCATTTAGCCGTTCGGATTTGGCAAAAAACTGTAGGTCCCCTCCATTCCTGCCAACAACACGCACACAGGAATGGTTGAGAGTTGTAAGTCACTAGATCCTGGTTTTCCACGAGCTGTTGCGCCACCTAATTTATTTTATTTTGTTTTATTTTTCTCAAAAAAGGATCCAAAAAGAGTTCAATAAATCAATCAATTATTAAAGGCTGCCGTTGGGTGGGAGACCATTTTTCAAAAAATATATATTTATAATACTATATTATATATATTTATAATACCACTTTTATTTTTTATTCGAAACGATATCACTGTTTTCAATTAATTTGTTTATACAGAAGCTTCTAAAATATATAAATGGTGTACCTACCTAAATTTAAAAAAAAATATTGCTAGATTTTTAAAAAAATATGTATTTCAAATTTTGTTTTTGAAAATCAAATATTTCGAAAACAACATGATCGAATTTTTTTCAAAACTGGGTACTAAAACTTTTTTTTAAGCTCTTTCTGAAATATTTTTTAAAAAATTACTTTTATGAAAAAATAACGAAACCTTCTATACAATATGTTAAGAAAAACAATAAGGAAACAATTTTTTTCTCAAAAACGGGTTCTGTGATTTTGATAAACTTTTTGATAAAAAAAATGTCAAATTATTTTTTTTTTTTAAATTCGATATCTCTAAAACGGGTTGACATTTTTTTTTAATTTTATTTCATGTGCATCATCATCATCGTGTCCTGTTACCCCAATTCGGACATAGGGCTCCAACAAAACGTCTTCATCCTTCACGGTCTGCAGCAAGGTATCTTAACTGTGGCCACGTTTTTCTGTGGGAATCTGCTTCTGCTAAGACAGTAGATTTCCATGCTATTCTTGGTCTTCCAACCCACCGTGCACCTCGAGGATTCCATTCAAAGGACTACTTCCCATAATTTCATCATTTGGTTTTCTCAGTTTGTGACCAATGCATTGCCATTTGCGCTTTCTTGTGTAGACGTCCAGCCGCTCTAACGTACTGTCAGCCTGTCACTCCCAAAAGTATTCGGAACAGAGATGAGTATTTACTTCATATGTAGTAGATCTGCTTCATTAATCTATTTGTACGCATCTGCTACGTAGCAACTTATTTCTACTTCATTTAATTGATATCGTTTAACTCAAAAAATATTAACCACAATTCACAACTTTTATAATATTTAAGTGTAAAATTATATAAATTTGTGTAATTTTTCATTTAGAGGAGATTCAAGCTGTATTTGTGAAACTTACTCTTCAAAATCAGTAATTCTTAAACAAATAACAAGTCAATGTTAAGCTTTCGTTCTGAATATTAAGTAAAACGAAAATAAATTAGTTTTTGTTCCAAAATATTTTTGTTTTCATTATCTGCTACACATTTTACAAATCTACTTCGTTTTTTGAGCAAATTTGTTTCACTTTCTGGGCTCAGCATTATCATCCCTGATTCGGAATCAATCTAGCTAGATATCAAATCTATATAATGTTTGCTCTTGCTCTATTTTGATTAGAAAAAATAAACGGTAGGTAGAATATCGCGCTGTTAATTACTCTTGTTTCCCTTATTAAAATGTGCATAACAAGACAACACAAGCAGAAATCTAGATAACACGAAAAAAATCATGCTTAAAAAAATCTTTCACTCCGAATAATTTTATGAGTGACCGTAAATAAATATGTACTTAAGATTTGCATTTCAAAATTGTTTCAAGAATTTGATTACATATGCATATATAAGAAATAATTTTTTCAAATCTTTTTTTTTTTCTTTTTTCGCCTCAAACTATCAAAGGTCTTGTTTTACCTAATTTTGATGTCGTATTTCATGCTTTTAAACATTTTTCTCTCATAATTTCCATGTTCTTATATAAAATTTTCCTATAAACCATCAGCTTTTTGAACTTATAAGCAAGTACGTAAGACCCAGTCGTGAATTTATTTATTATCAATTTAATTCTTAATTCGTATCAGGATTTTAAAAAAGCATAATTTTTGTTTGGTTTTAAATATTATTAAACTTAATAATCCTCGTGAAAATAATGTTCACGAATCAGATTTGTATATCCTTTAATTCTTGTTAATCTTACTACAAAAACAAAATAAAAAATACGAAATAAAATAAAATAAAATAAAATAAAATAAATCCATTTGTGTTTTTTTAACATTCGCACCAAAATCACATACAAAAATGGAACATTTACATTACTGTCACGTACGATTGAACAGAAAAGAACCTTTGAATAATTTAATTCAATAAAAATGTGTAGTAAACGTTGACACATTGCTCGATGATTTTATATATTTTTGTTTTAATTTTAATTTGTTGTACACGAAAATTTAAATGAAATCACTTAAATTTGTGTTTCAATTACTGCTTATCCACAAATTAATTTTGAATTGTTTTTAAGTGGATGGGATTAAGTTCATATATGTACATTAGGGTGGTCGTTAATGGGATTTTTTAAATTTTAATATTTGGATGGGCCTAAATCAGCTCTAAAAGAAGAAAACAAAATCTCTAATTTTTGTCAGATTTTTATTTTCATCCCCTATAGTCGCTGTAGGCTTATCCCCATTTTTTTGGAAATTCGCGTAAAATCTGCCGAAAAACTCAGAGAATGTAGGTGAGAAGTAAACAAGAAAAAAATCCTACTGGAGGGGGGGTAATATCTCCCACCCCTTGGGCGGGAGGGACAATTTAATAAAATAATTGTATAAAATAGAAAAAAATAATTATAAAAACAACGGCACACTTTCAGTAATATGTTTTGTTTTAATTAAGTAAATCAGATTGTTTAATTATTTAATTTAACTATCTAAATTTTTGTTAATTGTAAATATTTTGCATTAAGATTTGTTATGTTTTGTATGTTAATCAGCTTGAATTAAGCCAGTAAAATAAAATATTTTGAAGCTTTTGGAAAGCCAGAAGTCCATTTTAATAGTTGGTTATAAAATAAAATTCTTTGAATAAACAATTTCATCAAAATCTGTTTTCAAACCTATAATTAAAATAAAAATAATAATTTTTCTTCAAAATGTTGAGTTTGAACCAATTTTCTCAAAACTGTTCATCAAAAAAACTTAATTTAAAAACAAGTCGTAAGAATGGACGTCTGGCTTTTCAAAAAGCTACAAAACATTACTGTTAGTATTGCCGTTGTTTAATTTAATTAATTTTTTTCTATTTTATGCAAATATTTTACTAAATTGCCCCTCCCGTCCAAGTGGGGGAAGATATTACCCCCCTCCAAAAGGATTTTTTTTCTTGTCTAGTTCCCACCTACATGCTCTAATTTTTTTTTGGCAGATCTGACGCGAATTTTCTAGTATGCAAAAAAAAGGGGAAATTTAATTTACCCCTACAGCGACTATAGGAGATGAAAATAAAAATCTGAAAAAAATTAGGGAATTTTTTTTTCTTCATTTAGAGCCGATTTTGGCCCATCCGGGATGACGTTTTTTTTTAACGACCACCCTAATGTGCATATGTACCTATAAATAGATTTTTTTCGTTTTATAATATTTATAATATAATATGATAACCACATCTTCTGTATTACACACACTAATAACCTACTACTTCTGTTAAAAGACTTTATTCGTATTTAGTCCAGTCATATAAGCCTTAAAATCAGCCAAATTACGGAATAAATGGCGGAAAGATGAATTTTGGTATATAGCCTCCTCATGGCATTCTAAGGAAACTGTAAAAAGTCCACATCGATATGAGCGCTTGGGGGATAACGCGCAAGAAAAACTCACCTGGTACTCAACCTCAAAGGTGGTGTAAAAGAGTACATTTTATACAGAAACATAAAATTCGCAACTCTACCGATTTAATTATCTCGAAAACGGTTACTCTTATGAAGAAAAAAAAGTACTGAACATTTTTTGTCGAAAATTGTCTAAGCTACAACCTTCTCATCGACATTTTTTCTGTAAGAGTTACCGTCTCATCGACAATTTTTCTGCAAGAGTTACCGCTTGGGAGATATTTCTTAAAAACCATTTGGGGGGCCCTTTGACCCCCTGTAAAATTGTTAGTGGCACTCATATCGATGGGGGCTTTTTACAGTCTCCTTTAAATGCTATGAGAAGGCTATATACCAAAATTCAGCTTTCCGCCATTTTTTCCGAAGCAGAAAGCTTAAATGACTGGACTAATTAGTTTTTGACTAATATCAGTCTCTAAGAAATTTAAATTATCCTACATTTTATTGACATAAATATGCACGACAGGATCGCACTTGCTCTTGTGTTTCAAGACTATAACGTGGCTAGGCACCCCAGATAGAAAGTTACTACTATTATTTTTGTTCTTAATAAAACTTTATTGTTATCGGAAAAGTGTGAGAAAAGTACTAAAAGGAAATATTTGCCTTCATTTTTGCAAGTTTTTAAGTTCAATTAGATTCTAATATTTTGGAAAGTACTATTATTTGTACGTGTCAGAGCTCAGAAGTACCTGTGAACAAAATTTTAACAAAATTTGTTGAGCAATTAACGCTTTATATTTTAAATAATTTAAAAGCAAAGCAGAGAATTGTGCGACCACAAGCATTGCACAAATTCTATCAGCTGTTGGTACAGTTATTGTTTTATCGTGTATTCTCTCAAGACAATTTTCTCAAAAAAAAGTTAATATTAATTTTTTGTAAAATAAATTTTTCTCCAAAAACCCAGTTTTGTTACTAAGCACAAATGTTTTGAATACCTCTTTAAAGTTAAGGCACATTTTGTTTACAAAATAAACTGTGCCCTGAATTACCTTCAGTTGGTTACCGTATATACTCGCATAATATCATTATGTTTCTATTAAAAATCACATTTTATAAAAACGTCGTTTAAATAAAAGCTTGTCGTGGATGGGCCTAAATCAGCTCTAGGTGAAGAAAAAAAACTCCTTTATTTTTTCAGGTTTTTATTTGTATCCCCTATAGTCGCCAGTGGCGTGGCGTGAATATTTCGAAAAGGGAAGACAAAGCGAAAAATGTATCATCTTCAGACTTTAGAACTCAAAGTTAAAAGTTCAAGTGAGCTCAACTCCATGATTGCGTTTCGCCCAGGTACGATAGTTGGGCTCATCAGTTGGATGACTATCGTACCCTTCTAAGACGCAATTTTGTATCGATGTTTACCGACTAATATAAAAATCACAGCATTAAGATACTATGAATTTTATTATTCTAAGGGAATTTAAGGAAAGTCACTCCACTTAAACAGAAGAATTTCTTTTCAAATTTTCTTCACATTCAATTATCAAACTTTAGAACCTTATCTCACTGTTTTTACAACAAGATGGTACATTTGTACGTCTTTTTTCTACATTTAATTATAGAAATACAAATTCTCAGTAGTTTTCCATTTTAGATGCATTTTTGCATTTTTTTAGATGATTATATGAGCTTCTCCAAGATATGTTTGTTATCTCAAAATATCAATATGTACATGATTTTATATAACCTCGATCCAATTTAAAAAATTCTTTTTTGAATTCGCCATTATTAAAGCTCCTATGCCAATATGTGTTTATAAAACCTGTTAACTTGTGAAATTTCATAATGCCAAACTTTTTCATTTGTCAATCAACATACGGAAACAAAAACTTCATCTTTTTCTAAATTACACTAACCTACGTCTCAGAGTTTTCATTTGCATACCTTATTTACATATGTATGTAGGTACATTTATTTAATAGAAAAATTTACATAGGTACATTTTTTTAATAGAAAAATTATATTTACTGGTTTTAATGATTATCTAAAAGATCGCTATTTGTTTGAACACAAATTTGCTTATGAAATCATGCCCACTGTCTTTTCTAAAGTAGAATGGTCTTTTATCGAGCAGTATAAAATCTTACCTACTTTTCCTGTTACCTATTTTTTCTGATTTTTAGAAAAATGATAGGACTATTTTGTTTGGTAAAACAAATCGTATTATAATTTTTTGAACAAACATTTTTAGATATAAATGTAGCCTATTATTTTCCTGTGGTTTGAAGACCTTAATCTTGAAGATCCGACAATTAGAACTCAAGTTATGGGTTTATTACTAGATCAACATTGATATTTTGAACACAGTCACTTTAAATAAAACGAGAACAGTCGTGTTATTCCCTTCATAAAAGACAAACATAATAGCTGCTTTTTATTATCTCTGGGTCTGGGTCGAGGTTATCTTTTAACATGCATTACAAAAACAACATGGGATCTAGGTTTCTATCGAGGTTAATTTCAATACTCTGACCGGCAGAGGGCTATTTACCATTGTGAATGGATTTCAGCGGTTTGCAGTACTAGGAATAGAGAGGAAAAGAGACAAGTGCTTACATGAAAAACAAATAAACACAAAAAAAAAAGAGACTGATATACAACACTGCTTTTGCACTAACCCACATCGTTTTATTTTCACGAGGTGAACCATATGGGTTATGAGCGATAAAACGCGGCTAATAGCTGCTTTTTATTATCTCTGGGTCTGGGTTATCCTTTAACATGCATTACAAAAACAACATGGGATCTAGGTTTCTATCGAGGTTAATTTCAATACTCTGACCGCCAGAGGGCTATTTACCATTGTGAATGGATTTCAGCGATTTGTCAGCAGTATTAGAAATAGAGAGGAAAAGAGACAAGTGCTTACATGAAAAACAAATAAACATAAGAAAAAAAGAGACTGATATACAGCACTGCTTTTGCATTAACCCACATCGTTTTATTTTCACGAGGTTAACCATATGGGTTATGAGCGATAATAAAACGCGGCTAATATAAACTAAAAAATAAACTTTATTCCCCCAAATGACCTCACTTCTTGCTATGACAAACTACCTTCCGGCACAGATACTTAAAAACCATGCAAAAAAATGTCTGCATCCACTTCCCACAGTACACATATTAAAAGTAATATCTTCCGAGTTTTCATTTTCGTTCAAGATCACGCATGTGTCAAAATCTCAGAGACCCTTGTCAGTTTATTGTTTGTGTACTGTGGCATGTTCAACACTTTCCAAATTTAACATCTAGATTTTCAGTTTTCTCAACTTTCCAAGCCTCTGATTGGCCAGAATTAAGAAATCTGAAGATTCAGTACTGAAATTGAGGCATTGAATGTACCCATTGTCAATTTGACAAGGTCTCTGAGAATTAATTTGTTTTTTTAGTTCAGTGTCTGACAACCGATTTTTGATAACATGCGCAATATATTACCTTTAATATGTGTACTGTGTCCATTGCCAACGTCAATCCACTTCGCCAATCGCCACACCATCGCCATCGGCATCCACAAAAATTCTCTGTGTCCCCAATTGTTCATTGTTCAGCAACCTCTCTGGCTCTCATACAAAAAAAGACGATAGTTCACGTTTTATTTTATTCGTTTAGCATCCCTTTCTTTCTCTATGGCATTTTTTTCACGGTTGCCGTTTTGGTAGGATCCTACCAAACTTGGTAGGATTTTTCAGCTTTGGTAGGTTAAGATCCGATTTTAAATTCTGACTCTCAAGAGTATAAGATATTGTACAAAAATAAAAATTGAGATGATTTCCGATAAAATCAAAAAATGTCAAATACACTCAATTAAACAGAGACTTGAATCAATTGGCGTTCATCTGCCTATGTTTTTAAGAACAAATGTGATCTACTTTCGTTGAAAAATCTTAATTTCATTTCCAAATGATAAAATTTTTGAAATTAATTTTCAAAATAAAATGATTTTAGCCAAATTCATACAAAATTATGTTGAAACATATATTATGTCACAACTCAAGTGAAAACATTTGAAGATTATGTCATAATTGTTTTAATAGAAAATTCCAAGGAAGGAGAAATCATTAAATACTAGCATGAAACTACCTAAATAAATACTTCGGAAATATAACTAGCATCTATGTGCCCAAAAGAACCTCCATGCATAAACCTTGATTCACTTTAAATTTACTGCACATCTTTGGGGTGGGGCGGAATTCGAATTTTTGTTTTAGCTCATCATACCTACAACAATTTCGTTTTTTTTTCAAATTTTCTGGAAAATGGATTTCACGATTGTGAATAAACCTCGTACCTCTAATGTGTTTGAGGTTTCTACCAAAGAAAATTTGCAGAACGGAAATATAGTTCTTTATTTGGTAGGTTTTTATTCGTTTTGGTAGGTTTTTTTGGGAAACTTGGTAGGTATTTTCTTTTGCAGGTGGCAACCGTGATTTTTTTATCTTTATTTGTTCAACACACGCGAATAATTAGACAAAATAAGACGTTCATTCCTCGTCTTTTTAGAGTGAATTTGTTCAAAACGATAATGGATATGAAGATAAAAAAACAAAAGAAGATTCATTTGAACTTTCAATTTAATGTTTGTTTAAAAGGTTTCCGGAAAAGGTGATTTGGTTCCACTTAAATGCTTATAACTTGAGTTTTACTGGTCGGATCTTCAAAATTGAGACCTTGAAATCACGGAAAAATAATAGGCTACATTTATGTTAAAAAAATGCAATGAGAATTGTTTTTTTTTTTAAGTTGGGTTTGTGTGTAAATGGAAATCCACACAAGTGCAGTGCATGCTGCGCATTATACATCAATTTATATTGAATAATTTCGAATGAACAACAACAACTTGTGTGTTTTACCACCAAGTATATGAGCTGCATCGGCCTCTGAATCGCAAGGTTCATGGTTTGCTCCCATATGACGGCAAAGAGTTTTTCAATTAACACGATCATAACCAGACTAAGCACCACTAAAGGAGTCTGATGATCGAGGTGGCTCTCGTGAAATAGCTATAACTCCAGCCTATATACTTGGTGGTAACACACACAAGTTGTTGTTGTTCATTCAAAATTATTCAATAAAAAGAGAATTGTTTTAATTGCATTTAAAAAGGGAAGACGCAAGGAATCGTCTTATATGGGCGCCACGCCACTGACAGTCGCTTATTTTTGCCTTTTTTTGCATACTAGGGAATTCACGTCAAATCTGCCAAACAATTCAGAGCATGTACGTTGGAAGTAGACAAGAAAAAAATCCTATCGGTGGGGGGTAATATCTCCCCCGTCTGGGCAACTTAAAAAAATAATTGCATAAAATAGAAAAAAAAATATTTAGAAACACAACGGCAACACTTACTGTAATTTCTTGTAGCTTTTTGGAAACTCAGACTCAAAGTTTTTTTGATGATCATCTTTGGCAAAAAATTGTTTCAAACATTTTGAAGAAAAAATCATTTTTTTTTAAATTATAAGTTTAATACAATTTTTTTCTGAAATTGTACATTAAAAGAACATGACATATTTGAAAATGAACTATAAAAATTGACATCTGACTTTCCAAAAAGCTACAAAACATTACTGTAAGTGTTGCCGTTGTTTTTCAATTAATTTTTTTTTCTATTATATCCAATTATTTTATTAAATCGCACCTCCCCCTCCCCCCCATAGGAATCTTTTCTTGTCTACTACCAACCGATACATGCTCCGAGTTTCTCAGATTTTTCGCTAATATCTTAGAATGCGAAACAAAATAGGAAATATAATTTAGCCCAACAGTGACTGTAGGGGGTGAAAATGAATAGCTGAAAAATTAGGGAATTTGTTTTTCTTCATTTATAAAAACTCAAAAAAAAAACATATAACGACCACCCTAATGTTAAACCCTCATACTCAGACTTTGGTTATAAGGACATATATCCACTCCCAAAATTTGCTGTCGGTTCTTAGACTTTAAGGTAAATGCCCAATATCTCGGATAAAAAGTTAATCAAGGCTCAAATATTATGATTCTAGCATAAAATAATCAATTATGCTTATTTTTTAAGGTTACTAGTTTGAACAAAATTTTGTTGGTAAAAATTTAATTAAATTCTTTTAGAAAAATTGAAGTGAGTTCCTACTATAATTGGTAAAATAAATAAACAAATGAAATGGGTGGTGCAACAGCTCTTGGACAACCAGGGCCTAGTGACTGACAACTCTCAAACCATTCCTGTGTGTGTTGTTGCCATCAGGAATGGAGGGGACGTACAGTTTTTGCCCAGTCCGTTCAATACAATTTTGAATTTTTAGAACTTAAGTGATAATTGATACAAAAATATAAATTTTAAAGGAATAATTTCAATTCGTTTTATTTTTGTGCATCATTTTTGAGTGGGGCTATTTTCGGCTCCAAGATTTTTCAAATTGGGCTCCACTAGTCTTGAAAAATCTGGCAACACTGATCACCATTATCTTGTAGGCTTCCAGTTCCAGTTCAATTATCATTTTCAACCTCGCCAAACAATTAATTTTTCTCCAAGTTGTTTGGATTAAACTGAGAAATTTGGCTCTTCAATCCTAATTTTAAATCTCCGAAAATAACATTGAATTCTATATTATTCATTCGTGAAATCTGCACTTACATCCAATTTATTTTCAAATTCATTCTCGATTAATCCAAGGACAATAACATCACAACAATTATGACAACTTATATTTTCTGTATAGTATTATTGATTATACAGGGTGTCCCAGACCTGAGTGGAAGTATTAAAGGGGGTGGTTCTTGGGGTTATTCTAAGAATAAAATTGTATGGGGGAAAGTTGTATCTCCCCTTCCTGAGGCAGGGAGGGGGCAGTTTTTGAATCATTGACTTTAAATGCAAAAAAAAACATTAAAACTCAACGAAAACACATTTAATGATGTGCTACAGTTTTTTTGAAAGCTGATACTCCATTCTTGCATTTAGTTTTTAAATCAAGTTGTTTAAGCGAATAGTTTTTGAGAAATTAAATTTCAAAGTCAAAATTAAAAAAAAAATGTGATAATTCATGAATAAATTCATTTTTTTGGGCTTATTTGGGAAAAGTACCTTTTGTTTTTTCTTAATTTCTCAAAAACTAAGAAAGATTTTTACATTTGGTTTTCGGTAATGGATTAAAAAATAATAAATAAATAAAATAAATATAGGGCATTGAATATTGAACACAAAAAAAGCCCTTAATTACGTAAAATTTTGAAAAATATCGACTTAAGAAAAAAAATCACAATTTTTTTTTTTTTTAATTTTGACTTTGAAATTTTATTTCACAAAAACTATTCTCTTAAACAACTTGATTTAAAAACCAAATTCAATAATGGAGTATTAGCTTTCAAAAAAACTACAGCACATTATTAAATGTGTTTTCGTTGATTTTTAATGTTTTTTTTTTTGCATTTGAAGTTAATGTTTCAGAAACTGCGCCCTGCCTCAGGGAGGGGAGATACAACTTTCCCCCATACAATTTTTTTCTTAGAATAACCCCAAGAACCACCCCCTTAAATACTTCCACTCAGGTCCGGGACACCCTGTATATGTAGGAGGTACAATTCTATGACAAGAATTTGATGTCAATAGGTTATAACTCTTACGATTTACTTACCTACCTATTTTTTACAAAAATATAAGTAGGCACATAAATAGAAGATCAAAACTTTCTTGAAGAACCTTTCAAGGTACATATTATTGGCATAAACTATCACTTTATTTAACTCCATAGCTTCTTTCTACAAAGCCATTTTCTTATATTATAAACATCAAGGTCGATTATATTCACTGAGTTTTATAATCCTAGCAAAGTGTCTTTTTATTTCTATTTAAACCAGTTTCCATTTAAATGGATTAAATTTTCTATAATTTTTTTTTTTTTTTTTTTGAATTCTTCAAGCGGTTTGTGCATTTTTGATTGAGATTAAATATTTGCATAAAAATAAGCAATATGCCCTCGTAAAACAAAAAAAAAAGCGGACTTCCAGGTTTTAGAGAAGTGATTGACGTATGTTCGGGCAAAAATGGTCTATTCGATAGACACATTGTATGACTAACTAGTAAAAAGAAACAAAAATAACACAATCGAACAAAATGAATATTTGTTTATACATGCATATGTATGTACGTACATATTTTGTATTTTCAGTCTATGTATGTAGGTATCATGCACAAGTATAAATAACATAATGCTTAAGGTCCTTACAAGTTACATATTCAATTTTCAACCTCATACCAGTTGGAAATTTCATAAATTAATAAATGGCCTACATAAACATGAGAATGCTTGAAGGTTGATTAAGCTTGTCTTGCATGTTTAAAATTAGTTTTTTGCTTTGGTCTTCATTTTTCGCACGGCCTTCATTGCGTTAAGCAAATTAAAGGATTTTTGTAATAACTTTTAGCAGCTATAGCTGATGGTTGTGTGATGTTGATACTCTAAGGGTACCTACCACAAGACTCTTCACATTAATCACTACCATAACAGTTTATAGCTTATAAGCATTAACCTTAATATTTTTTTCCTTGAAGTCAAATATGTACGGACAGGCAGCTCCAAAGGTTATCGCCCACGCCATGAAAGAAGCACTCATATCTGCCAATTATGTATATTGAATAACTTATCGATTTTCAAAAATGTTTATTTTTGCGATGCTAAATAGGAGAATTTGTTTTAAAACTGCCCTTCCTTAACTTGGCTTTATTTTTATATTTAAGCCACAATTATTCCATAACCTGCCCCTGGCACTGAATATGTACTATTTCGATGACGGTGGTCGTGGTGGGTGGGAGTTTTATCGATGAATCTGAGCATCGAAATAAATACAAAATTAAAAATGATTGGTCAATTGTTGCGGTAGTTGATCGCAAACAATAATTAATTACTTTTATAACAAGTATACCTAAGCAATTAGGCATTTGGGAAGCGCAGATTTCCTGCGGACATTGTTTTTCAATGAATGTACTACGAATACATTTGGGGATAAAAATCATTACTACCTAAGATTTATCAACTTGAAATTTATATTCTACCTTGGTACAGTTTATTGGTATGGTCGGTTTGGAATCAATCTGGAATCAAAATCATCAATTTTACTCTAATTTTAGTGATTTTTATGGCTAGTCAGCTTAACGGCTAGGTGCCATGAGAAAATTTAATGAGCATTTAGACAAAAACAAACCTTTCTCACTTTATAAAATAAATAATAGCCTTTGGATCAGGGCAACTTACATAGGTTGGTAGGTACTTAAGTTAGGGTAGTGTTTGATTTAAATTTTATTTCTTCACTGACCAGATTTATAAAGGGTATTTTTTTAGACGTGTTGAAAACCACTCAGAAGAAATAAAACGCATATGGTCAAGGCCACGGTTTGATAAATTGACATTTCTACAAGGTTTTCGCTCATAACTCGAAAACAAAGATTCAAAGCTTGACATTTTTCTTATGCGTATGATAGGGCTCCGTATGTCTCACATTCTGTTCACACAACGTTTTTGATATCTTTTATAGTTTTCGAAATACGGACTTTCAAAGTGGCTGATAACGTTACATTTCACTTCCGAAATTATGTAACGTTATCAGCCACTTTGAAAGGCCGTATTTCGGAAACTAGATATAAAAGATATCACAAAACTTTGTTTGTACAAAGTGTGAGTCTTACAGGTCCCAATCATAGGCATATGAAAAGAGTTGGCTTTGCATAGTTATTTTTCGAGTTATAGGCAAAAAACAAGTAAAAATGTAACGTTATCAGTCCGTGGCTCTAACCATATAATTTAATGGTATGGCCAATAATTTAGCTTTATTATATAAGGCGTTTTCCTTTGGAGGTGGCGAAGTACTTGCAAGTACTTTGCTAGCTTTTTTGAATGGAACACATCAAACTGCTTTCCCATGTAAAATGTATCTACTCGCACATGAGAGCATGTGCAGTTGGTAGTACTAGATTAGGGTTTTCATCTACTCATAAGTACTTTGCCACCTCCAAAGGAAAACGGCTATAGATAAGGGTTTGCCATTATGTTTTAAAAATGATTTCGGGCAAGTGGTCGTCGCAGCTGGCTCGAATAAATTCCAGCCGAGAGGCCCAATTTTCGATCACCAATTTTCGACGCGATGGCGGATGGACTCATTCGGGTCTTCTCCGATATTCTGCTTCACAGCAGCAGTAGCGTCTCCGGTGCGGACTGTGCGGCGGCGGCGCCGGCGGGTCTCTGAGGATGCGCATTATCCACTAGAGTAAACATGGTGCGAAACCGATCCATGGTTGCTCGAATTACCGAGCCTGCTCGGCGATTATGTCGACCGAATATTATACAGCGTGCGATTCGCGATTGAAAACCACACGTCTAAAAAAAACACCCTTTAGTTGTACATCTTCTATCTTTGTAATAATTTTGTAATAATGGGACGGAGAATATTTTGTGTAGCACGTGTTAAAAGTAAATCCAGATCCTGATAGAAGACATTAAAACACAGCTATTATAACATTTTTAACATCGATTATCCTGCAATTTAATGTCGATCAGCTAAATAGCTATCTTACAACTCATCATTGAAAAATTTAATTCTTAGTAGAATACATGTTTAGAAATTAGACTCCATTTTATAAACCTATTTTCATGCAATAATGGTAATATTACGGAGACTTCCTCTAATTTTGGGACAGGAAAGTAAAATGAGAGATTATTTTGATAATTTTGAAATTGCATTCCGGCCCAAAATTCCACAAATGGACTTTAAATATCTCAGTGATCATCGATGAAGTAGTTTAATTATTGAAATAGTATTATGCAACAACTAATACCCATTTTCAAAGTTTTACTTTGAAAAATTTGGTAGACGATTTTTGAGAATTGTCATCGCATAGATAATGTTATTTTTATGAAAAATTTGTGCGTACCTTTATTTCAAAACTACCTATGATAATATATGTATACACGTAAGCATGTAAAATAATTTGAGTTTCTTCTTTTTTTTTTTTTGGAACAATAAAATTATCCAGTTTACGTTTTTCGAGGTTATACAGGTTTTATTGGTTGAAAGAATTCAAAATGTGTTTTCATTCGAATGTGGCAGCTGAGGAATCCTGTTTTTTATTTTTGAGTTCGTGATGGAGCTATTTCTGACATCTCAGAAACCGGAACGGTTAAAATTTGTTAGTATTTGTTGATTGATTTGTATTGAAACTATTTTTATATAAAGAGAATAAAGTGAATTTTGAAATCCATTAATGTAAGATCCCTAGTTTAGTACATAAAACATAAGATTAGACATTAAGTGCAAATACCGATATTTTTGCAAATGATGAAAAGACGAAGTGATTCAGCGAAACAAGCTTGACTTCCTCCAAATTAATTGAATTTTGTCTTTCTAGCTTAAGAGTCGAACATCCACATTAAATAGCCAATTAAAAAAATCAAATTAATTTTTGATTCTCTATGGGATAAATGAGGCATAAATTAAGTGAAGCATTTAAAAGTATTTAATAAATAAAACTCATGCTTGTATAATACCGTAAGTTAATCAACTATTCAAATCAATAAAAGTAACCTTAATTATTCAACAACAAAAAAATATATCACAACCCTGATTGGTAACTTTTTATTACTGTTAATAGTCTTGTTCACGAAACGAATTAACCTTTAATTTAAAATCCGAAAAAACACCCCTAAAAGTTATATTTTCATTTTATTTTAATTGAATTTGATTTTAAGAAAATGTCAAATTCAACATTCCACCAAAAACATATGTGGGTATGTGGGTACGTACATAAGTACATCATTTTATAGATTCTGTTTTGTGTTAAAATTTAGCAATCGAAATATAAAAATTATTTAACATCTCAAGCAACCCTTTTTTATGGTTTAAAAGTTGCTCTATTTGATTAACATAATAAGAGGTTTTGGCTTTTGGGTATGTTTATTCATAAATGAATTTCTCTATTCAACCAAATACAAATATGTATGCTAATATTGTTCAAATGCTGTTTAAAACAAAAACCAATTTACCTAGATACTCTAATTTGCATTGTTGCGAAATAAGAGCTTCTTCTTATTAAAATGTAGGTATTTTTTTTAAGAAATGTTCTCTTTTATTCTTCTTAATAACATGAAAGAAAAATCGTTAGAGGTGTTTTAGAGTAAATTAAAAAAAATACAAAATCTTCTACATATATGTAAGTTTTAAGAACGCAGACAAAGCGATGTTCCTGCAAACGATTTTAATTACCAGCTTTGCTCAATTTGAAATTCCGTAGTGTGAATCGTATAATCTCCCATACGGAATTATTTACTGGATATTGGCAGCTTTACATTTATTTAAGACATTTTTTGATACACATAAAATCTAAATATACAAAAATGTAGACAAATTTTGTGCTTTACAAAAACTATTAAAGTAATTTTGCGTACCTAATTAGTTAAAATTAGAAAGAAAATTAAATTTTAAAAACTAACTTCATACAAGGAAGATCATTTTAAGACATTTTTAATACTTTTAAAAATAAAAGGATACATTTCTAAATTAAATGTTGTACCAGCCTGTATGTACCTATGTGAAAATAAAATGCACGACTGGGTCGCACGTACTTGCTCTTATGTTCAAGACACTGCGAGTTTAAGAAAATTGTATATACAAACATGGAAATTATGAGAGAAAAATGTAGAGAAGCATGAAATACGACATTTAAATAGGCTAAAACAACTCTTTTGACAGTTTGAGGTGAAAAAAAGTGTGCCATCTTAATTCATGATGGAATATGATTGTATGGGAAAAAAATTTTAAAATCGTTGGAGCGGCTTTTTTTTAAATTAATTTTTTATATATAAAAATTCTTAAAACATTTTTAAGAACAAATATTGGTATGCAGATTTTAACTATATATTAATGTGTATATAAAAACGAAATTTGAAAAAAAATTGTCAACCCGTTTTTGAGATATCGAATTTTCAAAAAAAAGTTTTGAAACTTTTTTAAAAAATCCAAAAACTTTTTTTTGAAAATTTTGATATGCAATATTATTTAATCTTATCTGAAATGTGTATATAAAAAAAAAATATTTAAATCCGTTAAGCTGATAACGAGAAAACTCAAAATAAAAAAATACGTACAGGTACTACTAATAGTTGGTATGTGTAAAATTTTATAATTTTTAATGGTAGATCGTACTAATTTTAGTATATGAAAAAAGTTTAATCAAAATCGTAGCAGTCGTTTTCAAGCAAACAAATATTTTCCTTTGCGGTTTTTTCACTTTTGTATGGAAGGTACCGTTATATTTTCATAAATGTCAATTTTTTATAAAAATATTTTAGAGAGTACTAAAAAAGTCTTAAATATCGAGTTTCAAAAAAATCTATGATGCCGTTTTCGAAATATTTGATTTTCCAAAAAAAGTTTTGAAATATTTTTTAAAAATTCAAAAAATATTTTGTCAAAAATGTTGGTACACAAATCTAATAACATTTTTTGGAAGCTTCTGTATAAAAAAAATAATTGAAATCGGTCATACCATTTTGAAGAAAATCAAAAATTAAAAAAATGGTTCCTTGGGAGGTACCATTAATAACCATTTTTGAAAAATGGTTTCCCACCCAAAGAAAGCCTTTACTAAAATAAATTTATTGAATTTTTTTTAAGAAAAGTTGTCGAGCCGTTTTTGAGACGATTATGTAAATTTGCCAAAAAAAATGTATGGCAGGTACCGTTAATTTTGGTTCTAAAAAAAAATGAAAAAATCGTGTCGCAGAATCACCAAAAACCACTATGTACCAAGTTTGAAGAAAATCGATCGAGCTGTTTAGGCTGTAGACGAACAGACAGACAGACAGACAGAATTGTGCCACCCACTTTTCTGGTGTTCTCTATCATCGTAATATCATGTTTGATTGTTATCTCAAAATTTTTTTTTTGCACGAATCCAAAAATTGCCTTATAGTACCTATAATCGCAAGTAAAAATGGGCCTGTACAAACGAAAATATATCTGTGGTGTTTGGTAGAAACATGATAACTTTTTTTTAAAATTTGCGTCCACTTTACATCGACCTACAACCTAAACGGGTGAACCGATTTTCTTCAAATTTAAAACATCATTTTTCAAAGGTTATGTTCATAAGTATTCCAAATTTGAAGAAAATCTGTGGCCTCGTTTACACTCTAGCTTGATTTAAAGTGGGCGTAAAGACGCTGAGTCATATTTATTAGATTTTTTTAGAACACGCTTGGGCAGTTGTCCAGCTAGTCAATGCCTAAATAGTTTAGGCAACTTGTTATTTATAAACGCATTCCAACAATTGCCCAAATGTGACCTCATTTATTCACTGACATGCCTGTATTTATTCATTTTTGAATGAATTAATGAATTTTAGTACGCTTTAGGGCACGTTCAACAAGATTTTCATTCATTTCAAAACTAGAAAATTAGAAAACCAGAAATATTTGCCCACCTTATTCATTAAACGTGTCTTCTTTAAAATAAGATTTGGACAACCAATTTCAGTGGCTAATGGCCAGTTGCACCGACCTCTTTTAAATATTTATTGCTTCGTTTAATTTTAAAATGACATTTATCGGTTGCACCAACCACTTCTAAATCTAACAGGCCAATAAACGAACCAATAAACTAAAATTCCATTTTCCTCCAGATAAATTTTAAAAGCGAGTTTAAACGAACATGTCTAGGTACATTTGTAGGTACAAACAAAATAATTCAATTTTCTTTGACGGAATATTGTTAATTCCAAACTAAAATAACGAAAATAATAGGTGAAGGCATTTTGTTTCCTATTTATAATTCACTACTTAAATAAATAAATTATTCCAGAAAAATTATAGACTAGCCATCATGTTTTCATCTGATAACGAACTTAACCAAAAAATGGCGAGACGTGCGTCGCGTCGGAGTTGTTCAGGTTCACAGAGAAATCCATTTTCTGAATTCGATGACGTCGCTTCAAAATATTTTTTCATAATTTCCAAGAGTGTGTCGAAAAAAATATTAGTGTTGTTTAGTTGGTATCTATTTCAATAGTTTCATAATTTCTCTAAAAAAAAAAGAAAATAATAAATAATAAAAAAACACCAAGATGGCGCATTGTCTGTATCTAATGAGAATACCTTGTTTCTGTTTATTGTGTATTCACATTTTCTTTATTTCTATCTCACTTGCACTGGTTAAATTTTTTCGTTCAGTTTAATAAACATATGATAAAATCCAGGGGTGGTTCATGAACTGCATTTTAGCTAAAAAATGCGCAAAATAGATTGGTGCAACCCAAATAAATTTATTAGTCCGATAAATTTTAACTCCATTTTAGCAAAAACCGCTTTTAGTGAATTTTGGTGCAACTGGACATAAGTTAGCCAATTGGTGCTAAGTGCTTATAAATAACATTTTGGAGTTGGACAGGTGTCTAAAGTTAGACATCGCTTATGGCCAGTTGCACCGACCTCTTTTAAATTTGTATTGCTTCGTTTAATTTTAAAATGACATTTATCGGTTGCACCAACCTCTTCTAAATTTAACAGGCCGATAAACGAACCAATAAACTAAAGTTCCATTTTCCTTCAGATAAATTTTAAAAGCAAGTTTAAACGAACATATCTCACTATACCTACAAAAAAAATTATTTAATTTTATTTGACGGAGTATTGTTGATTCCAAATTAAAATAATGGGAGGTGAAGGCATTACGTTTCCTATTTATAATTCACCACTTAAATAAATAAATTATTCCAGAATAATTAAAGACTGGTCATCATGTATTCATCTGATAAGGATCTAAAACAAAAAATGGCGAGACGTCGACGAGAAAATAATAAATAATAAAAAAAAACGCCAAGATGGCGCATTGGCTGTATCTAATGAGAATACCTTGTTTCTGTTTATTGTGTATTCACATTTTCTTTATTTCTATCTCACTTGCACTTGTTAATTTTTTTCGTTCAGTTTAATAAACAGATGATAAAATCCAGGGGTGGTTCACGAACTGCATTTTAGCTAAAAAATGCGTGAAAGAGATTGGTGCAACCCAAATAAATTTATCAGTCCGATAAATTTTAATTCCATTTTAGCAAAAACCGCTTTTAGTGAATTTTGGTGCAACTGGGCATTAGAATGGGTTTATAAATACCACTGGCTAATTTTAAAATGGAGTTATCAGGTTTCTACCAAACACCACAGATATACATATATCTATGCATAAACAAAAATAAACAAACGGTTATGTAGCAAACACCCGAACAGCATTTTCAGAGGGACAACCACATGCCCCAAAATATTAGTTTAAAATAGAATGAAAATAAGCTTTAACATATAAACACCTTGACAAAGTAGGTATACACAATTTACTGAAAATACTGGAAAGTAAAAAAATCCTTAAGGTGTTCAAAAAAAATTCAATAATTTCCTGTTTGTTAATATCTACAAAAAAGTTATGAAGTAAGAAGCACTGTGCAAAGTTTGCAATCCATTGAAAAACCTGCAACTTTTTGCTAGAAACATTTTTTTGTACAGAAAGTGTAACAAAAATCTGACTTAACATAAGCACTCACCTGTGTGTATGTTTGTTGTGGAAATAATAAATAAGTTGTATGTTACAATTATGAAGTATACAAAATACACTCCCATCATTTAAATAGGTTCAAAATTTTCGGGTGCGATTAACCGTTATAACTCCGAACTGAGCGGACTAAGTGAATTACAGAAAGCATCCAATTTAAGAGCGAATAAGAAAACACACAATCTTAAAATTACCGTCATTACACGTTTTATTATCATTTCTTTAAATTCATGTGCAAATCGTAGCCCTTTTTTTGGATCATGTGAATAGGTACCGACTTCATCATCACTTTTGCTTTGAACTAGTTGAAGGTCAGACCTTTTAAAGCTATTTTTGGGTTTTATATCATGGTTTCTTTGACATGACACAAACAAATTGAGAAAAAAAGGACAATGGGTGGAGGAAAATCTCTTGGCGCGGTTAAGTACGCGGGAATTTATAGTTTTCATGATCAAGGACAAACGGGACATCAAATTTCGGAAAAAAATAACAGAATCTGTTCTTTGAACTTTAATTATCTGAAAAATAAACAAAAAGATGGTATCGATATGAAAGGATGCAAAAAACCTGCTACCTCCGCAAGTGATAGACGAAAAATTTTGAGGGTTGCGTCTAATTCGTCGGTTTAAATGGCTAAAACAAGGGAAGAATCTAGGTTAAGTTCCAATATTCCTACAGTCGAGATCTTAATTAACTGAATATTGAAAAAGAAAAAATAAGAAAAATAAACCACCACTATGTTGAAAGAAGTTCTTATTTGAAAGCTCAATGAAAAGAAATTTAACCAGAGAATATCAAATAAAGAAGACAATCTTCGGCTGCCCATTTGATTTGCCTACAAGCTGAAACGAACAGCTGTGATGATTAGATTTGCAAAGTGCCTGTTGACACAAGCGTAAAAAAGAATTAATTCACGAAAGAGAACGTATGATTTTTAGAAACAAGGAAAGGGATGGCAAAAAATACCAAGTTTCGTCTTTTTCCTCATTTTCAGATATGAGTTTTGCGTTAAGAATCATGTTTCTTTCTTAAAACGTTCTTAAATTGCTTTGTTTTCCTCGTACTATTTCCATTTCGATTAACTTCTGATAGGCTCTATTGTCAAATTCTCTTGCATGCCCTCTTGATTTTTTTTCTGTGTGTATCCACAAAAGTAATTCTTTTTTGCGCTATCCGTGTCACCAGGCACAAAGTATTAGTGAAAATCAGTACAAAACGCACACATAGAACCAACTAGTCATTCAGCACATCATTCAGCACAGGTCTTGCTGTTGTTGCAATTCACATCTATTTCTTCGACACGGAATGAAATTACAAATACAACAATAGGCGTTTTCCTTTGGAGGTGGCGAAGTACTTGCAAGTACTTTGCCAGCTTTTTTCAATGGAACACATCAAACTGCTTCCCCATATAAAATGTATCTACTCGCACATGAGAGGGTAGTACTAGATTATGGTTTTCATCTACTCACAAGAACTTTGCCACCTCCAAAGGAAAACGGCTAATGTAAACAAGTGGGCTTTGGGGGGTGAAACGTACGAAGGATTTATTTAAGCCAATACTCTGTTCTACTAGCTAATTTTTGAATCAAGTGAAATCTAAACATGGTTTTTGAAAAAACGAGTTTTAAACTCAAAATTTGCGAAAAATGGTTAAAAAAAAAGGTTTAAATTGTAATTTCTCAAAACTGTAAAGTTATATATCATTTTTTTTTCCTGTAATTCGTTGCTCTAATTAATTCTGAATCAAAAACTGAAATGATATGGGTGCCAAATGAAAGGTACATTTTTAATCTTTTCATTACGTGTAAAAATATTTTGCTACTATAAACACATTTTGAGATATTTCTAAAAAAAACTACATTTTTTTGCACTGCCTTGACTGCCTGGACAACGATATCTTTACACGATTATAGATATGACTTCTCATATGACCTGTCAGAAAAATTATACCAAATCGTCTGAACGCACTCATAGATCTCATATGACTTCTCAAAAGCAAAAAGCATATGACTTTTTTGATATTAGAACTGCAGCTAATTCCAATTGAAAAGTCAAACGGGATTTGTTGTTCTCATGGAAAATAGTGAATTCAGAGTATTGAAAACAAAAATATTCTTACAACAAAAAAAAATTGTGAATGAAAATAGCAATGGATAGCAAAGCAAATTTGCACTTAAAAATTTATTTGGTTATGATTTTTTTGTTTTGCTTATTTTGGATTTGACAGATAAACATAGAGAAAATCAAATGTGAAGTAAAGATGTGTAAGCATAAAAATTTGATAACCGTATGGTTTGACATATAATAAGGTTTTATAATACAAATTCTATATACTACTGAAATAAATCAGCCGAGTAGAAGACTTAGCATTAAGGATTGGACTTGTTGAATTATTGATTCAAAATAGCTTTTTATGGCCTTTAGTCCTACAAATTGGCGTTTCGTTCGGCTTACTCACTTGAACTCATCAGTGACATAGTGAGGGTTTTGTCAGACGCAATTTGTTTTAAGTTCAGTTCAACTTACATGAATTTTTCAACGAAAATCCACTGTAAACTATATCCAACAAGATTAGAATTCCTAATCATTAAGCTGGAAGTTTTTTTGCCCGGGGCCAGGCATAGTTTCTATATAATAAGGTTTTATAATACAAATTCTATATACTACTGAAATAAATCATAAAAAGCTATTTTGAATCAATAATTCAACAAGTCCAATCCTTAATGCTAAGTCTTCTACTCGGCTGATTTATTTCAGTAGTATATAGAATTTGTATTATAAAACCTTATTATATAGAAACTATGCCTGGCCCCGGGCAAAAAAACTTCCAGCTTAATGATTAGGAATTCTAATCTTGTTGGATATAGTTTACAGTGGATTTTCGTTGAAAAATTCATGTAAGTTGAACTGAACTTAAAACAAATTGCGTCTGACAAAGCCCTCACTATGTCACTGATGAGTTCAAGTGAGTAAGCCGAACGAAACGCCAATTTGTAGGACTAAAGGCCATAAAAAGCTATTTTGAAACAATAATTCAACAAGTCCAATCCTTAATGCTAAGTCTTCTACTCGGCTGATTTATTTCAGTAGTATATAGAATTTGTATTATAAAACCTTATTATATAGAAACTATGCCTGGCCCCGGGCAAAAAAACTTCCAGCTTAATGATTAGGAATTCTAATCTTGTTGGATATAGTTTACAGTGGATTTTCGTTGAAAAATTCATGTAAGTTGAACTGAACTTAAAACAAATTGCGTCTGACAAAGCCCTCACTATGTCACTGATGAGTTCAAGTGAGTAAGCCGAACGAAACGCCAATTTGTAGGACTAAAGGCCATAAAAAGCTATTTTGAAACAATAATTCAACAAGTCCAATCCTTAATGCTAAGTCTTCTACTCGGCTGATTTATTTCAGTAGTATATAGAATTTGTATTATAAAACCTTATTATATAGAAACTATGCCTGGCCCCGGGCAAAAAAACTTCCAGCTTAATGATTAGGAATTCTTATCTTGTTGGATATAGTTTACAGTGGATTTTCGTTGAAAAATTCATGTAAGTTGAACTGAACTTAAAACAAATTGCGTCTGACAAAGCCCTCACTATGTCACTGATGAGTTCAAGTGAGTAAGCCGAACGAAACGCCAATTTGTAGGACTAAAGGCCATAAAAAGCTATTTTGAATCAATAATTCAACAAGTCCAATCCTTAATGCTAAGTCTTCTACTCGGCTGATTTATTTCAGTAGTATATAGAATTTGTATTATAAAACCTTATTATATAGAAACTATGCCTGGCCCCGGGCAAAAAAACTTCCAGCTTAATGATTAGGAATTCTAATCTTGTTGGATATAGTTTACAGTGGATTTTCGTTGAAAAATTCATGTAAGTTGAACTGAACTTAAAACAAATTGCGTCTGACAAAGCCCTCACTATGTCACTGATGAGTTCAAGTGAGTAAGCCGAACGAAACGCCAATTTGTAGGACTAAAGGCCATAAAAAGCTATTTTGAATCAATAATTCAACAAGTCCAATCCTTAATGCTAAGTCTTCTACTCGGCTGATTTATTTCAGTAGTATATAGAATTTGTATTATAAAACCTTATTATATAGAAACTATGCCTGGCCCCGGGCAAAAAAACTTCCAGCTTAATGATTAGGAATTCTAATCTTGTTGGATATAGTTTACAGTGGATTTTCGTTGAAAAATTCATGTAAGTTGAACTGAACTTAAAACAAATTGCGTCTGACAAAGCCCTCACTATGTCACTGATGAGTTCAAGTGAGTAAGCCGAACGAAACGCCAATTTGTAGGACTAAAGGCCATAAAAAGCTATTTTGAATCGTATGGTTTGACTTGAAATGAAATCTCATTTGAGAAATCATACAGAAAATATAATGACAGGTCATATGACTTCTATTATCGTGTAAAGTGGCCTTAAGTGTTTCCGAATAAAGGCTCTCCCAAACCAACGCGAACTCGTAGCGAATCATTCGCAAAGACAGTTTTTTGTTGTTGTTTGACATTTACCCCTATTACACGCCAGCATCGAAACACCTTACCGACAAAGCAATTCGATTCTGTATGGGCATTTACACACCCATTGTGGCGGTGTGGAGCTGTCAAAATACTCACTTCTGAATAAAGGCAGATACATTTATCAGTTTCTGTTTGTATTGCATTATCCTTTAATACTACTTAAATAAACAAATAAACTCACTTCAAAACAGTCAAGCATCAGGAAAACTAAAAATATATCAAACCGTATCGGTAAACCATTCCGTTTCTTTTTACACACCACGTAGTCAGCATCGGCAAACTATTCCGGTGCATTACTACTCGAAATACTGTGTCGGCATATCTCCTTTTTACACGACCATAAAACCTTATCGACACTACGCATCGATACAGTGTTTCGCGGCGTGTAATAGGGGTAATTGTGTATCTTTCATATTTTTATTATTGTGAATGATTTCGCGTCGTCGGCGAATGTTTCGCGTTGGTTTGGGGGATCCTTAATCGCGTTGGCTTGAGAGAGCCTGTATGCACCCAACTCACTACCGACTATACTCGCTCGTGTGGCCTCAAGAGCCTGTTTAGACTGGGAAAATTGAGTCCGGGCTCGTGAGTCTCATCGTGTCTACATTAGAAAATTTGAGGCGCCTCAAAACACATAGTAACAACAACAACTTCAATGTTTTGCGCATTGAAACAAAAACAAATGAGTCAGATGTTTATATTTTCTTCATGCCTCACGACATCCCTGAACCCCCCACTTCTCTTGTCCAGAAACAGCCGTGAGACCGGGCTCAGCCTTCCCAATCTAAAGCGTGGTACACATTATCAAACCTGAGTGTCACGCGTGTTGGATATCAAACCTGCGTGAAAAGCTTCGCGTACACACTTATCAGTTATGTTGGGCGTCAGGCAAGGAAATTCCCCTACTCTCAGAAAATTGTTTCTTTTTATTTTGAGGGTATTTCCGCCACGAATCGTGTTAATTCTTTTTTTTACATGACACCCACGAGCTTTTTTTTATTTTGTTTGCACTTTTTCCACTAATTCACTATAAAAATTCGTGTTTTGTTCCGTGAATGACGGCTCATGAATGAAATTGTGTACACATCATCGAGCAACCACCCAACAAACCGAGGGTTGTCACGCAGTATCAAAAAAATTTGTGAGCAGGCAGGTCTGAGTGTCAAACCATCATTCAGCGTGTACACATTGTCTGTTCGGTTTGATATCCAACATGGCTGACACTCAGGTTTGATAATGTGTACCACGCTTAACATGCTGGCTCCACCTGCCATGAACGATGTCCTGACTATGAACATGTCTAATAAAAATCCAATGGAACCAGAAAAATCCATGTCTTGTCGACGACATGTCGAAGAAAACCAACTTTTGAACACAACCAGCAGTATTAATAAAAAACTGGTATCCGCTCCCTAACACACGTGTTAACTGGCACACGGATAGACAACTTGTCCGCTTGATAACTTTTCTTATTAAAAAAGATATGATATCTTTCCAGTATTTATCACTTCACCTAAATCACCACTTCATCAAATTATGGTGATTTTCTAATACATGTGTCACATGCATGCACTGCCTTACGAAGTGTATACTGGTAGTAGTAAACGGCCCAAGGGGCACGCTAAGTTTGGGATAGGTTGTGGTGACTTCTGAGTAACAAAATAACGGTCGCATTTGTTTAAAAAGAACTAGTCACAGGAACACCACTGTAACCAAAAAAGCGCAGGGGTTGTCCTATTGTGCAACTTAATTCAAGTTACTATGTAGTTACACGTAACACTTGTGTAATCAATGTAGATCGTTTAAAATAAGTTTCTTTAAACTGGATTGCAACAAGTTTGAAAGGTTACAGTCAAGTTCTTGTTGAATTAATAGCAACATATCAATTAGTCTTTGGGGAGTGTACAAAGACTGAACTGAAACCTACCGAATAGTTATTGAAAAGTTTTTCGTAACTATATTTTAAGTTGTTTGACATACATATGTAACTTGTTTCAAGTAATTATTTATCAGTTTCTGAAATGTATTTCTTATTAAAATATGTAACTAAAAATACAGTCAGACATTTGTGATGTGACAACTGTTTTTTCCCTCTTTTATCAATTAATTGAAACAGGTTATATTAAATAATTAATTTTCAAGTCTCTAAATATTTAATTTTCAAAACGCTCGCAGTTGAATCAATTAATATTCATTGCTACCCCCTTCAAAACTTGCGCGCTCGTAAAATTGATTAAATTTTAAGTATTTTGTTAAAAAATTGGTGCTGTTCTTTTTTTTTAAAGATATTTTTTTGTGGGAATTATTATCAAATATTGAAATATTGTGAAATTTTATAAGTTTTGAAGATGAAAAATCATGGTTTAAATATATTAAATCAATAAAAAAGTATAAAAGATCTTATTTCTTGTTTTTTTTTAAGACAGAAACATTTATTTCAGAAAATATATGGCTGAGCGAAAGTTTCCTTTCTATAACCCCATAGCAACTGATCTTTTAGTCCAGTTCAGGGTCGGATTTATTGAAATTGTTCAGGTACAGGATATTGATGTCAATGACGACAGCAGACAATATCATTATTAATTTATTTTTAACACAAAATAATCATTTGTGCCAGTACTCATGATTTTGAAGTGTAAATTTAAGCCTAACTAGCCATGCTTTTTTAACACATTTCTATCTCCACTTGAAAAATGCAAAGATAAAAATGCACCAAAAGGAAAGACTTTTATCTGTTGGGGTGCCCAAAGGAAGCAAATATTGTCATGCTTCCGTCATTTCATCTTGCCGTACAGAGATTTTAAACTGTTAAATTAGTGAAAAAACTTATCAAACGAAATAAAAAAGTGAAATTAAAGTAAATACAATTACTTGCAAAACTTTATTTGAAAAATATATATAAAAGTACATGCAATCCTGCATTAAATCCCATCAACACGCCTTTAATACGGTGTACAAATTTTTCATTTCACAGGTAAGTTTTTTCTCATATTTTTCTTAAAGTTATGTGAGATGATGTTTCTTAGGTACCTAAATACATTATCGTAGAGTGCTTTTTAGCTATTGAACACTTCTTGGCGAAGATACAAAACCGACAAGATAGATAGACATCTAAAAATAATTTATTTAAAACGTTGAAAATTAACTTTGTATTATGGTTGCTAAATGGATTTGAGCGCCTTGCCATTACCAACAAAAACTAATTCGTCCCTGAGCGAGAATTTCACATGACATGACAGATGAATCACAACTAAAACACTCGATTAAAGTATATTTTTGTTTACATCAAATTTGCTTTTTTGAAATGAAAATGCCATAAAATATCAATTTAAAAGTAGTCTACGGTAATTTATTTACCTAAAAAACATCACTTCACATTACTTTATGTGGAAATATCAGACTAAATTAGGTTATGAAATGAAATATTTGTACACTCGTTATTAAAGGTATTTTTAAAGGACTTGACGTCGCACCGCATCATATTTTATATTTCGTTTAATAAACTATTTCAATTATTCACCATACTAGTTTTTATTTCACTTGTTTATTTAGTTTAATAAGACTTTTTCACTTGATTTATAATTTTAAATCTCAATGGACTTCTCTTTAGCACGGCAATATGACAGATATGAATCTCTATTTTTTTTTTTTTTTTGTATCTTGCTGCCTCATTCACCCTCACTCTTTTTCTCTGTCAACAATGATCCTTATGAAACTTTTAAGAAACTATTATTGAGGTTAGTACTAAAGGAGTTTCACAAACGTGTTTGAAACATTTACGAACAAAACATTAATGGAGCGTTCTTTTTCTTAACAAATCTTAGCTATTTTTAATTTGTCAAACAAAGAACTTGTTGTGCACTGACGTAATTCTTTCTTTGTTATTTAGCGTGGTATATATGCATTATTTGTATCGTTGCAAATGATTCGCTATGATTTTGAGTTGGTTTAAGTACTCAAATATTCATACAATTAGTACTTAAGGCCGTGTGCCAATTGCGTTAAAATTCTGGTTAAATTTGATCCCAGTTAAATGTTATCCCTTTTTATAGGGGTGAGTAAAATTTAAGGTTTTTGCTGTGTCAATTGGATTAAATGGGATTTTTTTTTGTACATTCACTTCCCATTAGTTTTGTTGTTGCATTTTTCTCAGTAATGATAGTTCGCAAACATATCAGTTTGCAAAATGAATAATAAATAAATTTCAATAAATTTTATTGACTCTTTTACATTATCAAGGATTTATCTCAAGTTATTCAAACTTCTTCTTGAGTACATACTTAAATTTATTATAAAGTCTTTGTCTATATTTCTTAATCCTTTCATTTAGTTTTAGTTTTTTTCCATTTTTTATCTTTCCCGATAGGATTCATGACTTCTTGATAGCAAAATAAAATATTTATCTACATTCATCTCCCTCAGCTGCTTTTTTATAAGGGTTTACAACAACACAAACAAATCCGGATCGCCTAATGTTGAATTCCTTACAACCATTTCAAATCGATTTTTTTTTTGGTTGTAAGGAATACACAAAAAATCAATTTTTTCCCGTGGGATTGTGTGTGTGTCATTTGACAGTAACTTTGAGGCAAAAAAGTAAACAAACTAATGCGCAAACAAATTAATTACAAATATTCAAAAGTGCATTCAGTTTACTGCGTCCATTTGTTAAACTAAAAACATATATTTGCGTTAAAAGTTGCAAAAATAGACAAAAGTAGTTGTGCGGTCATTAAAGTAAAAAAAAAAAAACCCAAATTTATTCAAGAAACACAACAATCAAGGAACACATCGGCGAGGGCGCGCTTTATATCTCTAAATCGGCTGTGGGGACTTTGCAACGAAGTTTATTGATTTTTTGATAACTTCTCATTAACTATTCACTTTTTTTTGATGAATTAAAATATGTTTTAATAATATATTTGCTTTTAATTTAATTAAATGGACGACGAACACTTTAGAATATTTGTTTAACCCGCCGCAGATTACTTTCAACTCCAGAGAAATGTCAAATCTTGCTAGTGTGTGTGACATTGATTTGAAATCTTGCTGAAAATGCAAGATTTGTTTTGACAGAATAAAATCGATTTTGTTTAGAATAAAATCGATTTTGTTCAGAAAAAAATCGATTTTGGGGTTGTAAGGAATTCGACATAAGATACGCAGCCGAACGCGCCCATAGACATGTCAAAAATTAACCACCGACTAAAATTTTAACTAGCTCCTGAGCAGGTTAAATTTTGAAGTCTATTCACCTCAGTAATGTCAAAATTTAGCCATGGGATCAAATTTAACCAGGATTTTAACGCAATTGGCACACGGCCTAAGTATTATTCATACAATAATTAACAAACTAAATTCCCCTTATCAATATTTTTTTAAGAAATTGATTTATTAAGCAAAATAACTCCCCGTTTTTTTATTTAATGATGGACAAAATTTCCATTGTAAAATTTGTCAAGTCGAGCTATTTATAGATACAAATATAAATTTTAATCAAAAAATATCAGAAAGATATTTCAAAAATGAAAATCGACAACAGAAAATACTAAATTGAAAATAATTACACAAATAAAAATTCCAAATAAATTCCAGATCCAAGCAATAATATTTTGAAAAAAATGAACGCTGAACGTTAGCAATAAAGTTGGCTTTAATGAGGAAAAAGAACGCACTTTCTTTGAAACAACATGCTTTCACACAGTGACTGCTCAGTAACAACAAAAGTGACAGAAACAGTTGTCACACTAGAGTTGCATGCGAACCCTTCAATAGCTCAAGAAATTGAAAACAGTTTTGTGACCGTCTGCATCATCTCATGGAAGAGAGAGTGTTGTAAAATTTGGCTCCACTTTAAAATCAATATAATTCTTGTTAATAAATAATTTTAATTGACTAAGTATTTTTTAACTAATTATTGTTTATAAGTTTTTGAGTGGAGGATTTTAAGGGATAAAAGAAGAAATATAAACAGAAAAAACTAAGAATAGCTGCAGTAGTAAAAAAAAAAAAATAAAACGTGAAAACAGCATTACCTATACAAAATTGTATGGATTAATGACATATCGGACACAATTTTGTTAGTAAAATATTTTTTAAGGATATTCTATGTCTGCCATTAAAAAATATGTTGAGAAATAGGCACCCTTATATATGTTAGTTGTTATTGAAGAATCTGACACCAAGTTACAATGTAGTTGTATTCAAGATTTATTTGTTATTTCTGTCACTTTTTTACTTTGTTACAAAAGTGTTATATATTAGTTTAACTGAATCATAATCAATTAGGCACTTAAGAATTATTTCTAAGTTGCAAAAGATCAAAGTCGCAAAACAGTTTCTATTTTGTTTTTAAGAACGGCTAATTTAAATTAGATTACATTGAAACACAATGGACAACTACTCAGTTACTTTTAAGCCACGCCTATTTATTTTTAGTCTCACTAAATAAGAACAGTGACCTGAATATAACAAAGTTGGAATTAAATTAATTTTAAATACAATGAGAGCATTTAATAACTTCACAAAAACTTCAGGGAAACAAAGATGTTTTAAGAAAACTTCGGAGTTATTCTTGTGAAACCATATTTGGAATTTCTTGTTGCTAAATTCAAATCTGTGCCCCTTGGGGGTGTTATCATACGCGTGCGTGTATGTGTTAAGAAGTTATCCGTTCATTATACGTGGAATCCGGCTAGTTAAAGTTATCCGTACGTTAACACACGTCACAGACTATTACGCATTTGTTAATAAGAATTACTAGTTAACAGATGTATAAACGCTAGCACGTTGTTATCCGCCGTTTATTAATATGGGGGAACATGTATGCTGTTCAAGCTTGGCCATGAGATTTGACGTTTCACGTGCGTGTGAGTTTTTTCTGGTTTTCGTTGTATCTCGAGGTAGCTGGATATTAAAAAAGTCTCTTTACTGTTATCTGGTGTCTAAGGCGTGATTCACACAGAAGTGGCTTATGGTGCTGGTGTGGTTCTGGCCTGCTACGGGCGTGGTGTTGTTGTGCTGAGCTTTGTTCACACAGAAGTGACAGGGAATGGTTATTTGACAGGAAAGCAATAAACACGCACACACACACATGAACACATGAAATATAAAAAAAAATTGCCTTTGGATTTTTGGGCTATTTTTTGCCATGTTTGGTGTTGAACGCTCTTGTTGCAGTAATTTTGTCCTCCCGTAATTACATAATGTTTTTGCATTCCATTGCAGAATTCATTTTTGAACTCATAATCATATTTCATTTTTTTTAATGTCTGACAATTTGACTGAGAGATTTCATTGTGGCGTGACGTTTACGTAGGCCACTGGAGTTTTCAATATGGTGTGGCGATGGCATGTGACACCATATCCTCTCCTCGTCATCTGTGTGTGTATTATCTCATAAGAGAAAATGTGAATTCCACAACGTGGACTATGTATGCAGCACGCCAGAACCACACCAAAACCTCAAGCCAGTTCTATGTGAATTGGGCCTAAGGGCCGTGTATTATTGCAAAAGATATACCTCGTTTACTTGGGGAATTAAATCCGAATTGAATCAGGCTTTAGGTCTATGTAGATCTGTGCGTACGTTCTGTAACTCTCGCATCGAAAAATCTGGTCGAGAAACGATGAAAATTGAAACAAAATGCATGAGTTTTGTTCCATTTTTCAACGTTCCTCGACTGATTTTATCGATGCGAAAGTTACCGAACGTAGGTACTGGATCGGATTGAATCCGGATTAATCTAGCTCGGCGAGCTGGATCGAATTGAAAATGGAGTGTATATACCTAGATCGAAGGATTGAGGAATCGAGATTTACAACTTAGTGATGGTGTGTGTTCGTTTTATGTATTCAGTTTCAGACTATTTAGCTTGTTTTTTTCTTCTGTAGCCTATGGTGGGATATTTATGGTTGAAATTTGTTATTTATTTTGCGACAATTATTATGCACATATAAAAGAAAAAACTGTCCCTTCGATTCCATTTGAATCCAATCTTTCGATCTGGCATCGTCATATACCTGGATCGAAATTTCGACCCGGATTGAATCCGATCCTTCGATCCACTCATGTAAACGTGGTAATAGAAGTATTGGTGAGAGAGAAATGAAACGACATCATTGTATATAAATTCTATAGTATTCTCATGAAGAAAAAAAGCTCGTGGCCATCTATGCGTCCAAATGTAATACTAATTTTTCTTAACCCTGAGGCCACACGAGCCAGTACTGGCTAGCCAGTTGGCTACACAGACTAACTGTCAAATTCCTATTCGTGTATATGCTGTGACGTAGGCGACATGCCAACTGGCTTCTCTACTGGCCAGCGTTCGGATCTTACTCCAAATGGAGTAAATCTACTCCGATTTTAAGGAAAGAAATTTAACTACTACGATTTACCACATTTTCAAGACTGAAGATGGAACCACTTCATTCTATCTTCTGTGTGGTTTGGAGTGGCATTTTAAATACTCTATGCTCACTTAACAAGCCTGTCATGTTGCAAACTGTTATTAGGCGTAGTACTTACTGCATTTTTATCTTCGCTTAAAAAAGTAGCATGTTAAATGCAACAACAATTTAGTATAATTTCGTATACCCCTTGTCTTTTAGTACAATTTTATCTTTGTTTACAACAAAAGAAGCATGTCAAAAACAACAATAATATGAAACTATACTGGATTGTTGTTGTATTTAATATGCTACTTCTTTTTATGTTGAGATAAAAATGCACTTAAAACATACGCACTGACCCCATGCAACATCACTAGCATAAAACAACAAAAGCCAAAGTTTCTTTGTCATTACTAATGTGTCGCGTTGGTTTTTGAGAGCCTTAACTAATTTTTATCACAAAATAATAACTATCATAAAAATTCTTGTTTTTTTTTTTTGTGTGCAGCGATACAAAATACAACAGATACACAATAGTAAGTGCCCTATTACACGACGACTTTAGAGTCATGACTTTTTTCGAAATTAAATGAGTGCGAAGGTGAGATCAGATGTTTTTTCTCGTTCGCACTCATTGAATTTCGAAAAAAGTCATGACTCTAAAGTCGTCGTGTAATAGGGCACTAAACAACAACAAAAAACTGCCGTCGGTGAACGTTTCGCGTCGGTTTGGGAGAGCCTTTAATCAATTCATTAGCCATTTTGTTGGCTTTCTTGTCGAACGGAAAAAGACCCTACAAAACACAACAGACGAGACAAGTGTGGTTCCGGCTTTATTCATCTCCAAACATTTTAGTTCGCTTATCAAATTTGAGTTCTTATAGGGATGGGCATGGACTCCCGATTTTTATTTTATTAATATTTTGTGAACAAAATGTTAGTGAACTTAAAATTTAGTCCTATTTTTCCAAATATGCTACGAAATAGTACTGCCGAACCCTGTTACTGGCTGCTCTACTGGCTTCCCAACTGGCTACGAAAAAGGCAAACCAGTTGACGAGCCAGTTGCTCAGGTTTGTATGTGTTAGTAAAAAAATGTGAGTGTATTGCGACTGGCTAGCCAGTACTGGCTCGTGTGGCCTCAGGGAAAGGGATCTCGGTAAGGCGATCACAGCGAACCTATCGACCAAATGTCTACCTACAAAATCGTGTTTCATGAGAATACTATAGATTGGATATACAATGACGACATGACATGATTTGCCCAGCGAGACAAAATCTGCTGATTGTTGATTGGATTGTGGTTGTGATGTTGGATATCTGTATGCCCTGTGAAGTCGGGGTGTAAGCAGCGTCCAAAGTAATCACACAACCCACCCTTATGTTAAGTGCTACCAAATTTCAAATAAACACCAAAATGAAAACATCCAATGATTATCATCTGTCATTTCAAATTCCCACACACACCCAGAAAATTTTCTTTTTCTCTGAACGTCAGCGTAGTGCTATTTATATTTAATTGTCAATTCATAATTCTAGTTTCAAAGGCCAAACAAACAATACAACGACAATTCCCAAAGCCTTTGAGCATTTCGAAGGATGCAAACAGGTCCACAACGTTTATCGACAACCGAAGAAATTTATACATATTCCGAGAATCGCCGAACAGTCACCATGAAGCGACGAACTTTAGCAGGCACCTGTGGCATCGGAGTCTTTGCCATCGCCCTAATAACAGTTGTTCTGGCTTTTGCCACACCCAGTTGGTTAGTCAGTGATTATCGCATCACAGGATCCAAATTGGAGCGTCTGGGACTTTGGGTCCATTGTTTTCGATCGCTACCCGATGTGAATGACGACAGTCAGAGAAGATTTTTTGTCGGTTGCCGCTGGGTATTCGATCCTTTCACCAAAGGCTACAACGAGATTCGTGGATTCCTTCTGCCAGGCTTCGTTATTGTCACTCAGTTCTTCTACACTCTATGTTTTATCGGAGTTATCTCATCTGCAGTAATGGTACTCATCTTTGGACTCTGCGCGGGTCCCGACCAGAAGCATTTTATCCATCTAATCAAAGCAATTGGGTTTTGTCTACTCGCTGCTGGTTCCTCAGGCTCCATTGGAGTTCTCGTCTTTGCCATTTTCGGCAATCGCAATGGCTGGATGCCGGAACATGCCAATAACTGGTTTGGATGGTCCTTTGTTGTTGGAGTCGTTGGAGCTGTTATGACCATAGTCGCTTCGATTCTGTTTCTTGTCGAGGCAAATGTCCAAGAGAAGAAGAGGAAGCAATTCAAGGAATCCCAGACCAGATTTGAATTAGTCCGCGGTGGAAAGGCTTAGGTAAGGTCATCACAGCAAACCAACCATCCATCGACAATAATTCTTTTTAGTATAAACGATAATTTAATGTTATATTTCAAACGAAGAAGTTTATGCAATGTCAAGCTTAGTTGCCATTCCAATCCGTTCAATGTATCACACATCAATTCAAACAAATCATAGACTTTTTGGTACTTACTTGAGAAACACAAAGACGTTTTTTTAACTTACCTTGCACTTTTGTGTAAGTAAGACTGAATGAAAGCCTACCGCTCCTTTTGAGACAAGTGCTGGACATCATTTTCAACGCCCATTACTAATTATTTGCAGCAATCATTGAAAATCAATTAAGGATGAAAATGAATAACAGACTGATACGATTGAATCTTAAACAGAAACTATTCCAACCATTGTAACTACAACAACCAAATGTGCCTTAAAATTAACCAAAAAAGTTCTGAACAATTGCATAAACTTACTAAGTAGGTTTTTTATAAATTTAAGTACAAAAGTTTTGTACCTTCTGACGATAGAAAAATACATAATTCGAATATTTAATTTTAAGTATATTAAGACTATTGCAAAAAAAAAAATTTAATTTTAACCTAATGATGTTATTCGTTACACACTTTTGTATAGTCTTGCATAAATTGTTTTAAAAATTAAATTCATTTTATACTATATGCACACTATTGAATTAACAAAAAAAAAATAAGATTGTCTTGCAACACCACACCGATTTTATATTCTGCTCTATCACAAATTCTATCGTGGTAAGAGTGGTCAACAATCGCAAAGGAACTATATCAATCATATGGCTTTCTATTCCGACCGGATTCTGTACTCCAATTACGATAAAATATGTTATAAAGCAGACTATGTTTGGTTCTCAACTTTATATCATTATTCCGTCCACAAAATAATGTATTTACAAATTTTTAAAATACCACACAGAACGTCCATTATATTTTAAATAAATTTTACAATTTACAAAAAGCCATGTTAAATGTTTTGATAAAATTCGCTTGTTAGCTTGAAATACATGAAATTATTTCGCGTCATTTTTATATGGAATCAGCGTCAGCAGTGTACTAGCCTTATAGCTAAAAACATATTAGTTGAAACCACAAGAAAGAACTTTTCCGAAGACTTGATGCCCTTAATTGAATACTGAACTCGGATTGGTTCAACATTCGGAATTCATTTGAAGTATTTGAATTTGACATTATTTGAAATATGTAAGTATATTTTTAGTATAAAACCCAGTTTTTTATACATCCAAGCGAAAGTGAGATTCACATATAAAAAATTATTTTATTTCCCAGTCGTGAAATATTGAATAAAATTAAACGCAACTATTTAGGCGACGAGGAAGAACGAATATGCTTTGAAATAAATGTAAATCGGTGGTATTACACTAGGTATCCCGAATTTTGACCAAACTAATTTTTTGTGTAATCCTTTCGACAAAAGATCTTTTGATGTTTCACTTTTATTTCGATATTAGTTCGCATTGATGTATAAACTACATTTTTTTGATGCAAATACAAGCTTTTGTCTTTAAATTATATAAAGATATTTTTTAAACAAATTTGACATTTCGAATTTTATTTTTACGGATTTCGAAAGAAAACCTTGAATATTGACTAATCCGGAAGTAAGTTCGTACTAAATTCAGAACATGAAACCATATTTCGTCGAAATGAGTTCACAAAAAAGGGGAAGAGTGAAATGTCAATTTGTTTTAGTTGGAATGTTGTTCACGTGAAACTCACAATAAGGCTGATTTTTTCTGGCAAAAAAAAAATAATCATTTTTGTCCAGCCTCTCACATTAAATGAGTTTTATTATCTCAAGGATTTAACTTTAATTTAAAATTTTCAATGATATCTGTTACTGGAGCCTAGGCTGCCATGTGGGCCACCGGTGGTACACATTTTTTAACATGAGGTCACGTGTACCACCGTTGGTTCACATCCCTTGGTGATTTGCTTTATTATTTTGATAGACGATTAAAGCTCAAGACTTAGTTAATATTTCTAGTCAACAATTTGCTTTCTAAACGTCTCGAAATCAATCACTAAAATTTTTAATGATGAGTTGCAATGATAGCTATAACTGGCGCCTTACAGTTTGAAATGTTGGTAAAATATTTTTTTTTACCAAAACTTATTTGAATGAATCGATAGTATCCTTAGTGGACAAAATCAGAAAAAATTGAATATATGTATGTAGCGGTTCTTGTTTATTAAAGCAAAAGTAGCTTAAGAACTAAAAATTTTTACTAACATAATTAAACTTAAAAATTAGAGATTAGTATTTTATAGACAATTTAGACATTGTTCATAGTGGAATATGAGTAATTAGACATCTTGACCTGTGGTAAGAAGACGAAGAGCATTTTGTAGATTTTCTATTGCAGATTTCACATCGTCGTAATTTAAGGCACTGCCAGCGTACTTGCAATATTTCTGAGCTTTAATCATTTGTTCGGGTGTAATTTGGACGTTCATTGTTGGTGTAGTTTGCGTATGATCGGGCACATAGGGCACGAATCCACCAGGTTTTTCCTCATCCACCGGTGGACTTGGAAGTTTGTTGGGATTCGAGAGAACTTCTTCCGCAGTCGGCGGAGTTTGTGATGTGCTGGGTGTCGGCTCATCGGGCAATTGACTCTGCGACTGACTTTCTGTTGGTGACAAATCGTCACTGCCTGATGCTGGGGCGGGCGGTGAGCCCTCCCCACCAGCTGCGGCATTATCTTCACCATCATCGCCCATGGGTCCGGGAATCGGAGTTTCTCCGTTTTTCAAACAGTTGTGAATATATGCAGCCTTCCATTTGGCATATTTTCGGTTGTGTTGGGCTTCTTCTGTTAGTTCACCAAAAGCTTGCATAACATCATAGAGAACTCCACATGTGTAAAAGGCCTTCACCACATTTCTGAAAGTAAGAATGTTAAATACAAGAAACCAACCCACAAAAGTTCAACATACTTTCCAAAATTAGATTCTCTGTCTTGTTTGTCGGCGTATAAAAATAATTTTAGGGCATAATTTTCCATATGAGCCTGGGCAGCCACTTCATTGGTGATGGCTTCATTATCAGCGTTTTGTTTTTTTGTCGACTCCAACCAATCCATGAGACCTACAGTGATTGGTTTTACTAAAAAGTATCCAAGAATGCGAATGTAATTCAAGTTACTTACCCAAAAGGAGCTTCGTCTCATCGGGTTTCTGTGCGGATGCTTTAAGTCCAATTTGCAAGGCGTAGAGCCGGGACCAATAGCTTACTACGATGTCCCTGCCATCGTGCTCCTGAGCAATTTTCAGAAAATGTTGAATTTGTTTCAAACTTACCGGACAAGGTGGAAAGTCTGCCATAATAATTGAAAATCAATTAAATGCAAATAAAAATGAATAATGAGTTCTCCCTTTTTGTTTTCGATTAGAATTGTAAAACCACAATCAGAAATGACGACAGTCAAGAAGAAAAATAAAGGATGAATCATATGTAAATAGACTTCTGGCATCACTTGTAAAAAATGAATGGATTCAAAGTCACTGGGCGCATTCACCGCAATGTGTACTGTGATGTAAATAGACTTCTGGCATCACTTGTAAAAAATGAATGGATTCAAAGTCACTTATGACACTGGGGATTTGTCAAGTTTATTGTTCAGTTTAAGCGTGGTACACATTATCAAACCTGAGTGTCGCTCGTGTTGGTTATCAAACCTGCGTGAAAAGTTTCGCGTACACACTTATCAGTTATGTTGGGCGTCAGGCAAAGAAATTCCACTACTCTCAGAAAATTGTTTCTTTTTATTTTGAGGCTATTTCCGCCACGAATCGTGTTGATTCGTTTTTTACATGAAACACACGAGCTTTTTCTTATTTTGTTTGCACTTTTTCCACTGATTCGCTATAAAAATTCTTGTTTTGTTCCGTGAATGACGGCTCATGAACGAAATTGTGTACACATCATCAAGCAACCACCCAACAAACCGAGGGTTGTCACGCAGTATCAAAAAATTTTGTGAGCAGGCAGTTCTGAGTGTCAAACCATCATTCAGCGTGTACACATTGTCAGTTCGGTTTGATATCCAACATGGCTGACACTCAGGTTTGATAATGTGTACCACGCTTTATATTACCCTGAGGCCACACGAGCAAGTACTTGCAAGCAAGTTGGCTACATATACTGCCTGTCAAATTCGTAATTTGCATTCCACTTGCCTCCCACTTGCTTTCCACTTGCATTCCACTTGCTTGTCTCCCAACTTGCTTCTCAACTTGCTTCACTACTGGCTTCAAAACTTGCATGCCAGTTGATAAGCAAGTTGCTTGGGTTTGTTTGTGTTAGTAAACAAATGTGTATGTATTGCAACTTGCTTGCAAGTACTTGCTCGTGTGGCCTCAGGGTTAGCTGTGTTTTTTTGCATATCCAAATAAAATTGTGTGAAAAAAAACGAAAACAAAGCAAAACAATTTACATGTTAAATACAACAACAACTATGTCCATATAGAGCTAGCTAAGTCCTCCATATAGAGCTAGCTAAGTCCAGATAATTAACTGGAGTTAACTTTTGTCCCGATAAAAACGGTATTGCCAGACTACCATTGTCGTTGTGCTATCGATAATTTGTATAGAAACGTTTGTTGGTAAGATAGTTCAAAACAAAATGGCAGACCAAGGCAAATGTTGAAATGTCCCGATGTCGTTTTTTTCACCAATCTCCATATGGACAAACAAAAAAACGCAGCTATTGACGACTAGGAAAGTCAAGATGCGATACCTGGTGGCAAATAAAAACAACTGGATAACCATATTATGAACTGGCTGCCATAACAAATGCATGTATTTACATTCAGGTAAAATAATTGTTATATAAATAAAAATTGATTTTATTTCAATCAAAATATACTTAAATGACTTTTTTAACATTATTTCTTTCTATTTCATTTCAGTTCTCGAAAGAAAAAAAACAACAGAAGAAAACAAGGACAAAAAGAAAACCATTCATAACCAGCCGACAGCCGTAAGTAGCTACAGTATTTTACCTAAAACAAAATGATTTCTACTGCGACGAAATGGAAAGATTTAAGTGCGATGTGCGTTCTAAAGAGTGTTGGAAATCAAAAAAGTTGTCGCTGGTGGATGATGTCTTGAAGCTGCCGTCAATTGCCACATCATTGAGTAACAGTTAAGGAAACAATTGGCGTAAACCTTCCTAGAGCACAAAAGCAATAAAAGATTCACGGACAATCCCAATCGCTTTCTTAAAAGCCGGTGAAATTCGTGCACTCAATCCAGATGTTGAATTTTATGTTACTTCAGTGACATTCAAAGTAATCAAGGGAAATAGACCAGTATACGTCCTTGGTCAGAATCTTAAGAATGACACGATCACCAAGGAGGAATAATCGTTAAATATTCCTAAATTATAAAATAAACAACTATTTACGGGCGAGAGTACCTGCGAAATCGTTTTCACTTTGGTTATACTTTAGGAAACACTTGGTTCGATTTTCAGCACAAATTTATGTTTAACCCCGAGGCCACACGAGCAAGTACTTGCAAGCAAGTTGCAATACATACACATTTGTTTACTAACACAAACAAACCCAAGCAACTTGCTTATCAACTGGCATGCAAGTTTTGAAGCCAGTAGTGAAGCAAGTTGGGAGACAAGCAAGTGGAATGCAAGTGGAAAACAAGTGAGAGGCAAGTGGAATGCAAATTACGAGTTTGACAGGCAGTGTATGTAGCCAACTTGCTTGCAAGTACTTGCTCGTGTGGCCTCAGGGTAATTGTAAGTTTTACTTTATTATTTAATAAAAATATAAGGGTATTCATGCAACAGCGTAAAGTCGTCGTAAACGTGGTAAAGTTTTAAACATCGTAGATCTGTCAAATTTTCCATACAAATTGTGACAGAATTACGAAGTTATAAACTTTACAACGTTTACGACGACTTTACGATGTTGTATGAATACCCATAATAGTTTTTATATTTATTGGAATAGTTTTTCTTCTTTTAATAAATAATTTCGGAAAAACACTTCACAAATCACATATGATTTGCAACAAATTTTGACATCTTATGTGGTTATCTTGTTGCAAGGTTTTCCCGGTAGAGTGCAGCCTCTAGTCGTCAATATCAGTGAGCAGACGAATCCAAATTTTTTTACTTTGACAGCAAGACTGGGGAAATTCTCTGAGCCCTCAGAAATATATGTCAAATATGTGAAATATAAACTGGACATATATTTCTGAGGGCTCAGAGAATTTCCCCAGTTTTGCTGTCAAATACTAAGTAAAAAAAATGTTGGATTCGTCTGTTCATTGAAATATAAACTGAACAATTGGTCGACTGTCTTAAAAATTCTGATACTTTTGATAACGTTTGGTTACAAATAGTGATCTTCATCGCGTTCTTCCACCGAAACCAATTTATATTATTAAGGGTATTCATGCAGCAGCGTAAAGTTGTCGTAAACGTGGTAAAGTTTTAAATCTGTCAAATTTTCCATACAAATTGTGACAGAGTTACGAAAGTTTTAAACTTAACAACATTTACGATGATTTTACGCTGTTGCATGAATACCCATATTATTAAAAATGGTGAGAACTCTCATTTCTTGATTTGTTAAAGAAAAACAAAAGCTGAAGCACCATGGAGGGAAACTCTACTTATTAACCATACATTAATTTTATTGACCTTACCCTGAGGCTACACGAGCCAGTACTGGCTAGCCAGTCGCAATACATTCACATTTTTTACCAACACATACAAACCTGAGTAACTGGCTCGTCAACTGGCTGGTTTCGTAGCATATTTGGGAAAATAGGATTAAAGCTTAAGTTTATTCACATTTTCTTTCACAAAATATTAATAACCCGGAGGCCACACGAGCGAGTACTCGCTAGCGAGTTGGGTACATTCATTAATTGTCAAATCACTCGCCACTCTACTCGCTTACTCGCTTCTCAACTGGCTTCGAAAAAGGCAAGCGAGTAGGAAAAGTTTCGATGTATTAGTAACTCGCTAGCGATTACTCGCTCGTGTGGCCTCAGGGTAAAATAAAAACTGGAAGTCCATGCCCCAGTCGTTAGAACTCAAAGGTCTTATAAATTTGCTAACGATATGAAAAATGTTTGAAGATGAATAAAGCCGGAACCACACTTATTTTATCTGGTGTGTTGTAGTTTTGTGTTGTTGTTTACCATTTTTGTTTATGTGTCGTAATTTGTATCGCTGCACACGAAAAATAAAACAAGAGTTTTTACGGTAAATATTGTTTTGTGATAGAAATAAGTTAAGGCTCTCCAAAACCAACGCGAAACATTCATAATGACAACGAAACTTTGGCTTTAGTTGTTTTTTGCTAGTGATGTTGCATGGCGTTAGTGCGTGTCTTTTTAGTGCATTTTTATCTCCACATAAAAAGAAGTAGCATGTTAAATACAATAACAATCCGGTATATTTCCATATTGTTGTTGTATTTTTATGCTTCTTTTTTTGTAAACGAATATAAAAATGTACTACTGACAAGGCTAATAACAATACCGAATTATATCAATTTATTGTTGCATTTAACATGCTACTTTCTTAAGCGAAGAAAAAATGCACTAAATAAATACAATGGCTAATGACAGTTTGCAACATGGCAGGCTTGATAAGTGAGCACAGAGTTTTTAAAATGCCACTTTTACACCACACAGACGATAGATTGAAGTGGTTCCATGTTCAGTCTTGAAAAAGTGGAAAATCGTAGTAGTTAAATTTCTTTCCTTGAAATCGGAGTAGATTTTACTCCATTTCGAGTAAGATCCGAACGCTAGCCAGTAGAGAAGCCAGTTTGGCATGTCGCCTACGTAATCGCATATACACGAATAGGAATTTGACAGTTAGTGTGTGTAGCCAGCTACTGGCTAGCCAGTACTGGCTCGTGTGGCCTCAGGGTTAAATAAGAAAGCAAAAGTTAAAAAGCCAACATGACCTACCAAGCCGACAACAGATTACAAAAGGGAACGGATTTTCGTGTCGCCAAATGAAATTTCAAACCGTCTGTTTAGCGATTAGGCACCACATGATCCCCTTCATGCCAGAACCATGAATGTGCAAATTTGCCGATTTTGAGTTAATAAGGTGGGTTAATTAACCTTTGGATAATCTATGTTACACCTAAACTAAGAATGCCATGCATACAAGGAAACCACAGTATTTAAAAATGTCAATTACATGAATGTAGATTTCAGTCTCATCAAGTTGAGCCAGAAACACGAATGTGGCACATTCATGTTTCTGGCTCCCAACTGATAGGAATTATCAGCACAAAAACCATGAATGTGACACATTCTTGGATTTGGCATAACTGTATTTGCTAGAAAAGTTACTTCAGATGTAAGAGCCTGTTTAGAGTGGGAAAATTGAGTCTGGACTCGTGGGTCTCATCGTGTCTACATTAGAAAATTTGAGGTGCTCAAAACACATAGAAACACAAACAACTACAATGTTTTGCGCATTGAAACAACAACAAATGGGACTCATGAATCGGATGTTTATGTTTTCTTCATGCCTCACGACATCCCTGACCCCCCCACTTCTCTTGCCCAGAAACCGCCGTGAGACCGGTCTCAGCCTTCCAAATCTAAACAGCGTCTAAGAAACTCACATTCGCGCTCATTGTTACTAAAGCGACCAATAGACACCACACTCGTGTGGTGTGCACACCTGTGTACAAAAAATCAAAATTCTGAGATTTTTGGTGTTGGTGCATCGATCGGTGTTATGTGTATGGTGAAGTGTCTCACACTAGTGACCAAAAAACAAAACTTTTGTCGTAATGTCTCTGCCAAAATCATCCCACAATCAAAACAATTGATCTCAAATATTTTGAAACTGGTCACACAGAGATGGAATGTGATTTCATTGATCCGAAATTTGGAAAAAAAAAAACTCAAAAAATGTTCCCGTGTACGTCCCTGAAGGATGGGCGCAAGTTATAACAGGGACACGTAACTCTCCGGAAGGTAGAACTATAATAGTCGGAAGGGCACTGAAGCTTATGTCAAAAACCAACGAAAAGTAGCTTTTTGGCCTTCCTATTTCACCAAATGTCAGTTTTACTTAAGTTGAACGAAACTTGACGAAACCTTCCACTCCGCAATTATAGCCGCTTCATATGCTTTCCGTGTATTCGCTCTTGTTTTCTTCCGACCACTTAAGGTCCCCTCCGAGCATTGTAGTTGTAGCTTTACATCGAACGCAGAGTCTCAAATACTCATGCAGTTCGATACAGGTTAACTGGCATATATTAAGTTATATTGTTGCTTGAGCCTTTTGAAGTTCACACACAGCAGTATTAGCCCATTGAGTTAACCAGAAACGTGCAAGGGTTTATATTATTGAATATGTTTGTTTGGCCCATAAGTACTTTTCATTATTTTTGGTAAAGCTCGCAAACCAAGCAAAATTAGATTTTCTATTGAAATGGATAGTTTCAAAAAATTTATAATATAATTTAAGCTGGAAAAGTAAACAAAAACGTACCTGCCAAAAATAAAAATCAACGGTTTCTAACTTTTTTAATAAATTGTGCATAACTTTTTTTGAAGCAGAGTAGGGCCAAGCCATACATAGACTAAATAAGAAGAGACTTAGGACTTTAATAAGACATGTTCAAAAAGTTATTTTTGTAACAAATTCAGAAATATGCCCATTCAAACTTAACTATTTCTTGTAATTTTTCACAAGTTTGGCCCGAAAGCCCCTTTTTTGGTATAATTTGTCAAGTTTCGCATTCGTAAAAATTTTTCGAAATCAAGATTTTGATATAATATAACATTACGACTATAGAGAATAATAAGTTCGCAATTTTGTTTTTCGGCAGTGTTTAAATGCTTCCTGACCTTCAGACTGAACGGCTGGTCTGATTAATATAAGATTTGGTTCTAGGTGCAAGGAATGCTAAATATCTCATGTGGTACCAAAAAATAGGTTTTCGGGCAAAAAGTGCGAAAAATGACAAGAAATGGTAAAGTTTGAATGGCTTTATATCTCTGTCAGTTTTCAAATAATATGTCTTTTTTAACATGTCATTTTAAGGTCTTAAAACTCTACTTTACTTTGTTTATGTCTTGAGCGTATCTTTGTTCCAAAAAAAAAGTTATGCGCTATTTAGAAAAAAAAAAACTAAAAATCTTTGATTTTTCGATTCTGATTCTTAAAACGAGAACTAAGTGAATAGTAAATAATTTTGGTTATCATTTATTGTTAAATAAACATACACTTGTACATACATATGTACATATATTGAATTTAGTATGCTTTTTTTAATTTCTCTTTATAGGAAAGTCATTCTTATTTAAAGATGAATGAGATAATTTTTTTATATTTGTTTGTGCCAGAAAGATGAATGTGCCAAATGTCAGGGAAGGGAAGTGGTGTCAACATAAAAAATATATCAGCTTAACAAGATAAATGAGAAAGTAATTTACAAATAAATATTTTTTTCATAAACCAAACTTACTAATTTAACGAGAGCAATAAACATTCAAACATGATTTCCCAACATTTTCATTTTTGCACATTCATGTTTCTGGCATAATGGGGACGACATGCGAAAAGCTTGGAACATGGACCGGAATGTAATTCAGATCGGTTTGTTTAAAATGAATGCTTGCGGTTCTGTTTCAGTATGTATCAACTCGATTTAGCATCAGCTTGGGCTACCTACTGTTTGTTCTCTAACAGTTGAACACAACCGAATAATTGTAACCTCTGAGGTTCCCATATATGGTACAAATTCTGAATCTAATCTTAATGTGATACCTAATAATAAGTGGGTGCATTTGTCAAGCTTCTCAAATGATACTGAATCGGACTCAATTATTGAATACATATCCAACATCACTAAAATTCCTTCTCAAGTATTTAAATGCTTTAAATTAACTAAAAAAGACGCTGTAACTAGTGAGTTATCATTTGTTAATTTTAAGCTAAGCGTTCCTGAAGACAAATTGGATATTATTTTGCAGCCTAATGTATGGCCTGAATTTGTGCATGTGAAACTATTTGTATCATCTCCAAAAAACTTAAAACGCCAAGTGACAATAACAACTTCATAAATAATAATGAAAAAAACATTTGTCATCCTGCACGTCTCCCTGTCTATCCATCAAATTATACGAACTCTCAATTTTTTATATTCTACCACAATGTTGGTGGATTACGAACTAAAATGAATGACATTCTCATCTTCTCATCTTCACAACAATTTGACATTATTGCACTAACTGAAACTTGGCTCTCTGAGAACCATTTCAATTCAGAGATGTTTGACAGTCAGCTGTTCAATGTTTATATAAATGATCGCTGTTATCATACAACTGGTCTGAATCGTAGTGGTGGAGTATTGGTTGCAGTTCGATCTTCTATTGTGAGCATGCAGTTGGAATTGCCTTCTTCTTCTAATTCTTCAATCAACATTGATCAATTGATTATTCATTTATGCGTAGATAATATTCATGAAGTTTTTCTTATTATCAGTTATATACCACCGAAAAGTTCTTTTGAAATATATAAAACTCATATCGATAATTGTTCATTTGTTTTAAAAAATTTAAAAGAAAATCAACACATAATTATCTTAGGTGATTTTAATTTACCATCTCTAAATTGGGTTTTTGATCCCGATGACAAATATTTAGTTCCTTATAATGTCAGTAGTGATTGTGAGAGTGTGGTTGTCGATACGCTAGCTGAGTTCGGACTCAATCAGATCAATTGTTTTCAAAATAATTTAAACCGTTATCTTGATTTTGTTTTTACTGATAACGAATTCGGTGTGTGTATTGACAGCCCCACTCCTCCTCCTCTACCAAACACAGATAATCATCTGGTACAATGTATGAGTTTTGAGTTCTTTGATTATATAAAGCAAACATCTGAAATTGGTTGTGTTCTAAACTATGATAAATGTAACTTTTCTAACGTCTCTAGTTTTTTGAATAGGGTGAATTTGTTTTCAATTTTCGATAATATTCATATTGAAGAAACTTTTACCATATTAACGAATTTATTAAGTGAGGCAATTTATTTAAATACCCCCAAAAATACCAAAAAAAATCTCACTCTAAGCCGTGTTGGTTCAACAAAAAACTAGTAAATTTAAATAATCGGAAAAATAAAGCTTTTAAACTTTATCGTGGTTCCAGGGATGATAATGTTCTGTATGCGAAATACCTTCGATGTAATCGTGAGTTTAATTTTCTCAACAAATTTCTTTATAATAAATACCTTTTGAGTATTGAATCTAAGCTAAAAAAGAATAGTAAATGTTTTTGGAAGTTTATCAACAATAAGAAAAGTTCTACTGGAATTCCTAATTCAGTTCATTATATGGGACAAACTTCTAGTGACACGTTAACTACCTGCAATTTTGTTGCTGACTTTTTTCGATCTGTCTTTAAACCTACATGTAATCAAGCAAGTCATCCGTTCATATCTTCATCTGAATTGATCAATATTAGTCAATTATATGTGGAGAAAAGCGATATACTTGAAGAACTTTTAAAATTAAAAGAAGAAAAACAGTCAGGATTTGATGGTATTGCTCCCATTATTTAAAAAAAATTTGCTTCTTCTTTAGCAACCCCTCTTGAAATCATCTTTAATCGCTCACTTCAAGATAGTAACTTTTTAAACCAATGGAAAAAAATCGTATGTATATCCTGTTTTCAAATCTGAGTCAAAAAATGAAGTTATAAACTATCGGCCCATTTCTAAGATATCCGTAATTCCTAAACTTTTTGAAAAAATTCTTTATAATAAGCTTGTTTTCTCAGTGAAAGAAATAATCTCCCCTTTGCAGCATGGGTTTATCGGTGGCAGATCAACCTTGACCAATTTTACGATTTTTAGTAATTATGTATTAGCTGCTCTTGAACAGGGATATCAATGCGATGTTATATACACTGATTTCTCTAATGCTACATTTCCACCTAGCGCTAATCTGAGATTTAATGACATTAACCTTAAATCTCCTTTAAATCTCGTAGATTTACCATACAAATTTATTTCGTAAATCTTGAAGATTAGAAATTAATCTTGTTAAATCTTCCTAGGACAAATAGTTTTACAAATCGAACTAACCTATTTTTACATGGTGCTGAACGATTCATTCGAGACTCGCGTTCAGTTCTTCATTTTTTCACACGAATCAAACATTCTGTCTCATTCGCACTTCATAAGAAAAATTGGAACGCCATTTGTATTTTTGAAGGTGCTGTCAAATTTAATATTTTTTAAATCTTTTTGTGCGGTAGAAACACCAAAAAGATTTATGCTACATTTCCACCTAGCGCTAATCTGAGATTTAATGAGATTAACTTTAAATCTCCTTTAAATCTCGTAGATTTACCATACAAATTTATTTCGTAAATCTTGAAGATTAGAAATTAATCTTGTTAAATCTTCCTAGGACAAATAGTTTTACAAATCGAACTAACCTATTTTTACATGGTGCTGAACGATTCATTCGAGACTCGCGTTCAGTTCTTCATTGTTTCGCACGAATCAAACATTCTGTCTCATTCGCACTTCATAAGAAAAATTGGAACGCCATTTGTATTTTTGAAGGTGCTGTCAAATTTAATCTTTTTTAAATCTTTTTGTGCGGTGGAAACACCAAAAAGATTTATTAAATCTAATCTGAGACAAACCTTTGGTGGAAACATAGCATTATTAAATCTAATCTGAGATAAACCTTTGGTGGAAACATAGCATAAAGCGTTTGACAGGGTGGATCACTCTATATTAATTGCCAAAATTCATAACTTAGGTTTTCATTCTAATTTATTGAAATGGTTTGAATCCTATCTTACTGGTAGAATTCAATACGTTCGAATTAACAATTTTATTTCAAACCCGGTTGCTGTAACCTCTGGGGTTCCACAGGGAAGTCACTTAGGACCCCTTCTATTTCTCTTATTTATTAATGATATCCCTAATGTTTTGAATAATTTAATGTATGCTGATGACCTAAAATTATTCCTACGGATTAAATCTATTTCGGATTGCATAAACCTACAAAATGATCTTTATAATTTATCTGTTTGGTGTACTAATAATGATCTTCATTTGAATGTTTCTAAATGTCATACTATGACGTTTAACCGTGGTGCGTCACCGATATTGTATTCTTATGGTATAAATGGATCGCCTTTATTTAAAGTTACGGAAAAAAAAGATTTGGGTGTGATCTTTGATTTAAAGTTAACGTTTTCCAACCACATTGACTATATAATTTCTAAGGCCATTTCAATGCTGGGATTTATTTTCAGGAATGATAAAGATTTCTCAGATCCATTTACTTTAAGAGCTTTATATTTTAATTATGTACGATCGATATTAGAATACTGTTCTTCCATCTGGAATCCTATGTATGCTGTCCATTCAATAAGAATTGAAAGAGTACAGAAACGCTTCACCAGAACTGCAATTAGGATTTTACGATGGAATGTTGAAATGCCATCTTATAACACGAGGTGTTTGTTACTGGGAATTCAATCCTTGGAAACACGCCGTACATTTTTTGATGTGTTGTTATTTGTCAGTGATTTAATCAATTACAAAATCAATTGTCCTCATTTGCTTTCGTTGGTTGGTTTTCATGTTCCATCTTGTGGTTTACGTAGTAATCGTTTATTTTGTGTACCTTTTCACAGGGTTAATTATGGAACCAATGAACTCTTAACTCGCTGTTTAAGACAAGCTAATTCACTATGTAATGTTATTGATTTTAATTTATACTTAAGTAGAGACTGTTTAAAAAAAAAATTGTTATTAAGTCTTAATTACGGTGGTTAGTACATATTTATTTCTTCAAATTTTTCTTTCCTTGTACATATGTATATTGTTAATTTTTGTATTAGTCTATAAGAGCTGTGTCTCTGCTTGATGAATAAATAAATAAATGAATAAATAAATAAATAAATAAATAAATAAATACGGATGGAATAAAAAACTTTAAAAAAAATCTGAAATTTAACTGCTACGGAAAAAGGTAATTTTTGGTAAATTGGTTGACTTTCACATGGTAATACCTACACTTTCTCCATCAATATAGCTCATCCCCATTTGCCGAGCCATCAACAACTGTCAAACTCTATTGAAAGGTGCCTCTGATGCCGACGAACTAAAAAACTTTTAAGAGATCAAACATTTTTGAAGTTTTTTGTTTACTGCTCTGGAAAAAAGTGATTGTGGGGCAATTGGGTGACATTTGGATCGAATTATAAATACTAATACTAAAAACAAAAAGTCCCCTTTCACACGAAGAAACAAGTTGCTGGAGATTTTTTTGACGTTTTCTTTTAATCTCCTTAAAAATCTCTTGTACCTTTCATACGAGGAAACAAATCTCCAGGCAGTTTTTGAAATTTCCTTTGAAAGTCTATTGGTTGAACACACCTAAACCTACATGTGAAAGGAAATGTCAAAAAATCTCCTCAAATCCTCGACCGGGGAGATTCTGTTCGCCCCTCTTTCCTCCTGCCCTTCTCACCCAGGAACTAAAAGTTGCTGGCAACTCAGTTTCCTCGTGTGAAAGGGCACAAAGATGATAAGTACAGCATGGGCGTGTTCCTCTTCTGACGGTTCGGAAAGCTATTTTTCGTTGGTTAACATTAACTTTCAGTTCCTTGCCGACAATTTTAATTCTACCTTTAGTAATAAAAATGCGTAGATGTCTTAGTTGTTGTACATAAATTACCCAAGCAAATCTTCAAATTTTCATTTAAACGCTAATTTTAAAAATACAAATTTGAAAACATGTATTTTTGTGTGGTTTATTTCCATTAGAATTTTTATTTAAGTATTTTTTTTATAAAAAAAATGTATTTTCAAATGAAAATCAAAAAAACTCTTGTCATTTATGTGAGTTCCTCTCCAAAAGGGGTATTATATTGTGCACAGGACATAATTAAACAAAAAATCTATATTCCTATGATTACCACGCACAATTCTCGTTTGGCACTTAAAAGTAAAATATACTAGGAAATTAAAACAAAGTATGTAGCTATCACGAGTTTAAAAACTACGACTAGAATTGGGTTGACAAAAAATTAAAATAATTCACTAGGTTTAATCTTTTCACTTTGATTAGAATAATGAGTTTCTAATGTCATTTTTGTTCAATTTCTGCTAGGATAAAAAACGATGGTTAGAAATTAACTTAGTCCTGCTTGATACCATTTGCTTGGGCTGGATTTGCCGATGAAAGTTCAGTTTCTTTTCGACTTGTCTGAAAAAATAGATATACATATGTATATAAATTAAGTTTAAGGAAACTCTAAACCATTTTCAAAGAACTTACCTGATACCAGACAACAAGTCTTCCTCCAAGCATGAATGTAAAAACGAGTGCTGGACCAGATCTCTCAAAAGGATCACTAACCATGTAATGCTGATAAACTCCCAGCAGCATAAGCATCAACAAAGTTATGTTAGCAATATTCTTAACCTTATCTATGGAATATTTGAAAGTTGAATTATTTGAGTTTTTAACATTTCAGCACTGTTGATCACTTACGAAATGGAATCAAAGCCATCGCCAAGCCACAAACAATTTCTAGAATTCCAACACAGCGACGATACCACTTTGACGGAATTTTAATTCCAAACAAGGCAGTGAGAGGGAAAACCTTTGCATACTTTACGTATTCCGTTCGCTTAAATTAAAATAAAATAAGATTTGTATTACTTGACAGTTAAGTATAGTTAAGAAAAATAAGTAGGTAGATAGTATATCTGAAAAAAAGCCTGCCAGACTTTCATATTCCATATCACGATACATGGACCTATGTATAATCCCTCATCCTCCGATTTCGGTTATACCTCCACTCCCAAAATTCTTTGTATTGGTTCCTAAGCTATTAATTGTGTAAGAAAAGTATGAAAAGGTGGCCAAATAGCTGGAAAAAGACAGGACAGCAAAATTTACCGTCTATAAGACTTTAAAACTTCATTGGCTAACACAAAAATTAAAAACTAGGCAGACCCAGCTCTGCACGTGAACCACCTCCTGAAAAGTAAAAAGGCTGGACTTAGGTTCTTTCAAATCAAACCTGACTCAATTGAACATTTTCCAAAGAAAATGCTACTGAAAAGCTCTTCAAGATGTCATGGAAAAAACTGCATCGAAACAACGTTTGCGAGAAACGTTCCGAACCTGTGTGCCCAGAATGTATGAAATCTTTTCATTCATATTGAGAAAAGACCCATTAAAGCTAAACGGCCTCATATGTGTACCTACATTTCTTATTTCGTGAAAAAATAAAAAATAATTGTTTTGTAATTAATTATTTTTTATATTATTTCAATAAATTTAAAATAAAAATGAATTAATTGGATTTGGTTTTAATGTGAGAAAATCGTCCCTGAAGAGGTAAAACCATTTTTAAGGAAACATTTTGGTATGGAAAACTTAAGTATTTATTTATGTGCGTATACAAATAAAATTTCAAAACAAAATTGAAATATTGAATTTTCAAGAAAATAATTTGAAACTTTTTTTAAAAATTAAAAAATTTCTATTGTTGAAAATTTGGTTTTGCTATATTATTTGAATTTAATTGAAATTAATATCTAAGATGATTAATCTAAATCCATTCAGCGGCTAACGAGAAAAATCTTTTCTTGAAATATTGTAAACAGTGTTCAAAAACCTTTAAATACCGAGTTTCAAAAATCGATCATGTCGTTTTTGAAATATTTGAATTTCAAAAAAAGTTGTGTGGTATTTTTAAAAATTGCGGTAGGTACATAATACTATTTATATTTTTTAGACGCTTCTGCATAAAATAATTTATTGAAATTAGTCAAATCGAAAATTAAAAAATGGTCCTTTGGGAGGTACACCTACCTTAACTACCATTTTTTGAAAAATGATTTCACACCCAAAGATAGCCTTTACTAAAAGTTATTTATTTATTTTTTTTTAAGAAAAAATGTGTAGCCGTTTTTGAGAAAAATAAGATTATAGGTAATACTGCTACAAATAATGTATGGCAGGTACCGTTATTTTTTGTTCTAAAAAATTGAAAAAAAAGTGTGGGGGAATGACTTAAAAACGCTATGTACTAAGAAAATCGATCTAGCCGCTTGAGCTGCAGCTTAACGGACAAACAGATAGACGACACCAACTTTTTCTCAGTTCGATTTTTTTACGAATGCATAACTTGCCATACAGAACCTACCTTCTACCTATGTATATATTGCAGGTTAAAGGCATTTCAATCGTTCTTTTAATTCTATACACATATACACAAAATAGCATATAGGTCAAAAACTAGAATGCTATTTGAAAACTTGAACAAATATGAATATACCTATGCAAAAACAAATAAATTCTTTGCAGCGGTTTACTTTAAAACTAAATTTTTATTTTTATATATTTATAAAATTTTGGTAACATTTAAAAAATTTATTTGCAAATTTCGAGCATTTATCGTAAACCTAGCTTCAAAATTAATCATCGAAATTAAAAATTTGAAGAAAGTCGCTTCAGTGGCTTAGGCTGTAGGTCGAGGCACAGACAGACAGACTCACTATTTTCGTGTTCTCTATCATCGTAATATCATGTTTGATTGTTATCTCGAAATTTTTTGTTTGAATGAATCCAAAACATGCCCATTAGTACCTACGTACACACATACATATATCGCAAGCATAAAAGTAAATATTTTATAGTGCTACACTATGGAATCAGTACCGTACCAGTACCCATACAAAAATAATGTTCTCTTAAAACTTGCCTGCCAATTTGGATAGAGAAATTTATCGGGTAAATTAACAGGTGCCAGATGTAGTTTTGTATCACCTTGTTTTATATCAATGTTTAATAAAATAAAACACAGATTTAATTAACCTTTTAAGAGAAGTATTACTTTTGTTATCAATTCAAACTTATAATTTAGCAAAAAAATAATTGCAAACAAAAAAACGTGCTGCCATCAACTTACGCATACCTTAACTACAAAAAAAATACTGACAAAATAAATATTATTATGGATACTAAAATAAACCTCGCCCACCCTTTAATTCTTAGTGTTTTTTCTATAGATATTTCTATAAAAACTTATAGGCACAATTGAAATTATTTTCAAAAAATAGAAAACATAGGAATAGGAAACATTTTTAGTATTTTGGTGGCAATGTCATTTTCGTTAAAAAAAAATATATGATGTTGTTGAACTTGTATAACAAGACTACGCATGTGTTTTTTACTGCCACCTTCCCCTTGTGACCTTAAAGGCCGTGAAAACAGAATACAATGATTCCTTCTACTTTTTAACACCCGATTTCGTAAAATTTGTGGAAAATACTTCATATTGATAGAATAAACTGTTGATATATTTGTTGCTCACTGAGAATGTTAAATTGATCATTATAAAAAGAAAAAGAAAAATGTTTCTCAAGTTTATTTTCCCACATCCATTGAGTAAGTATGTTTTGTTATTTCTAGTAAGTAGGTATGCAGTGTATAATGCATTGCGTCAGTCAAATATGAGGGGATTTATATGGTCAAGATGATATATAAATTAATAGAAAATATTCGATTAATATACTTTTTTACGCAATTTGTATGTGTTTTCTTTTGGTAGTTGAATGTGCTTGTCGTTTCATCGTTCAAAAATAAAGACTCTAAACATTCCTATGTATGTATACCTATATTTTTGTATTTATAATATGAATATCTATGAACAAAATTACACTTATTACAATATTGTAGTACGTTTTGCCAAGTTTATACCATGCCCATTGCAATCATATAACATTCCTTGATTTCTTCAAATGAAACTTGCATTCTTCGTAATGATTTTGAAACTTGAACAAATAGACACACAGAAAAATATTTTGGTATATACATATATCAATTTCATTATAAAAATGGATAATACCAAGAGGTAAGGTAAAATATTTGCAATAATCTATGAATTCCGGATTTACACAACTACTGACGAATTGGCATGAAAAAAAAATAAATTTACTGGTACGCCAGCCTGCCGAGAGCCCAGGACCTATAGAGACTTACAAACTTTCAAGTCTGAACAATTTCTGTGTGCGTGCTTGTTAGTTGTCAGGAGTGCAGAGGACATACAATTTTCTTTTAAATCAAAACGGCTAAGATAAAAGGAGATTTTTCATGTTAAGAAATAATACCCTCAGAGGATTTCTCCCTTCTGTGTTTACACGACTTACAAAATGCCATTATTTTGGCTATATTATATTATGTCATCATCATCATCGTGTCCTGTAACCCCAGCTGGGGCATACGGCGTCAAAAAAACGTCTCCATCCTTCACGGACTGCTGCAAGGTACTTTAGCTGTGGCCACGTCTTTCTCTGGGATTCTGCTTCCGCTAAGACAGTTGATTTCCATGTTGTTCTTGGTCTTCCAACCTGCCATGCACCCTGAGGATTCCATTCAAAGGACTGCTTTGCAATTTCATCGTTTGGTTTCCCACAATCCAACGCCATTCACGCTTTCTTATGTCGACGACCAGCCGCTCTTGACTTGTCCTGCGCCACAATTCCTCATTTGATATTATTTTTGACATTGGATTCGAAGAATCTCAACTTAGTGCGTAAGGAGATTTGACTTGATTTCCAAATTGGGGGCAGATTACCGAAGGCAGCACGAGCTTTATTTATTCTACTTTTAACGTCCAGATCCGTACCACCGTTTGCAGTAACAATACCGCCACGGTAGTTAAACTGTTCGATTTCTTCAACTGGCGTCTCCTGTAGAATAATGCTGCTGTGTGGAAAGGCCTGTGAGCATTATTTTTGTCTTTTAGCTGTTTATTCGTAGACCACTCGACTCTCCCTTCACTTGCAGTGTTTGGCACATCCCGTTCAGACCACTGGGAATTCAGCTGGTATTCCGTCCAGTCCAGCTGCCTTGTTGCTTTTGAGGAGATTAATTGATGTATGGATTTCCGATTCTGAGGGGGTTCGATGTCAATACTCCTATAGGACCTGCGCATCTAGTTTAGTTGGGGCACTTCAGCACTCTGCTCAACTGAATCCTCATTTAGCAGGGCACAATAATGGTCCTTCCATCCACATCCATTCCAGGATGTTTGGTGTTGCTTTTTTTCCCGATAACATCTTTGGCTATTTGGTACAATTCCCGGATATCCCCTCTTCTGGCAGTGATTTCCGCATAATCTGCGAGTCCATCTAACCTCACCATCTTGTCACGTCTCACACAGCGATAGACCATCTATGTACAATGCGGTACTCGCTTCACAAATCAGTTCGATCTTATCCCAGGTGTCTTGGGATATCCAAGAGTCTCTACGACTTGTTGGGTACAGTTTCGGATCTAGCCTCCATAAAAACACGTTTAATTTCACCCCACATCTCATCAATTGTTGAATGCTGGATTCCGTTTAAAGCTAGAACTATAATGCTCGGAGGGGCACTTAAGTGGTCGGAAGAAAACAAGCGAATACACGGAAAGCATATGACGGTGACTATAATTCCGGAGTGGAGCGTTTCGTCAAGTTTCGTTCAACTTTGGTTACGGAAGTGAGGTGCGCTCCGGAGCGCACCTCACTTAAGTAAAACTGACATTTGGTGAAATAGGAGTGCCAAAAAGAGATAGATAATAATTACATTATGGGTGTGTTCCCCTTTTTTCGGTACGGAAAGCTACTTTTCGTTGGTTTTTGACATTAGCTTCAGTGCCCTTCCGACTATTATAGTTCTACCTTAAGGGTGGTGACATAGCTTCGACATACATATGTTGGAGTCATTTAAAGCATTAGTAATGAATTTTGAGCTCCTTGCTGCATCCTGCGCTGATTTTTGTACGGCAGCGGTTCGTAGTTTGAGACTCATCAGAACCAAATGGTGGTCGCTTCCCAACATAATTCCGACACCATGCAGTCTTTGGCCACCCTCTCTTTCATCTTCCCCGGAATACAGCATTCTCGTCTGTCCAGTGTCTGATCTGTATTCAGCTCTTCCTCTCCACTTAGTTTCGCTTATGCCCAGGATACTGATCTTTAGGCGAAGCATTTCAAGCTCAACCTGCTCGTATCTACCATCGCTGTACAAGGATCGAACGTTCCATGTTCCGATTTTCGTACGTATGCGGTAGCTAAAAGTAACATTTGCGCCTCTTGAAAGACTTCTTCTATTTGTCAACGATTCATTTATTATTATGGCGTCTTGATTGACGCTCGTACATGAAAGTTGCCGCACCCCCAAATCCGACATGCGGTTTACTGCAACCGAAGCTACAGAAGGATTTTCTATAAAAAGATTACCTCTTGGGGACTCATTTCCATTTGTTGTCATAATTCATGTATTTGCATATATCCTTCCACCATGGTGTTTTCCGAGATATGAATATGATTAATAACATACATAAGCTCAGATTTGACAGGCACACCCACATTTGTATGGTCAAACACATAACTGCTCGAGGCCACCCACTATGGGAAAACAGACGCCTTTTGTAGCCGCTCAATATGGGTTACAGACGCTACCTGCTGCTGCCGTTGGCCTTTTAATAAAAAAAAGCTCCTCCGCCACCACCGACTATCATGCCGTTGACCGCCACCTGCAGTTCATCCGCCTAAAGAGGGCTTTTAACCATCCCAAGGACAAGTTTGTGCCCTGACCAGCATCGCTGGGTTGTCTGCTTATCCCGGCATCCATTCGTTCCCCCTGCACGTTAGCGTTACCCGCCCTCTACCACGCGGAGGTGTGCATAGGGATTTTCCTATCATTGAGCCTAGGACCGTATAATGTATCCTAGCCATTGACCTATTATAGTATGTCAATGGAACTAGCACTCTCAACTTTTATATTATGTTGCCACTCAAATCGTCTTTTATGATAAAAATGGGTACAAAATGGCTAAGCGATTTTCGAGAGGAACTTAATGTTTGGCAATTTAAGCCATCCACCGCAGATTAAACTTGTACTAAAGACGTGATGGGCACACTAGTATGATTTACAAACAAGCTCGTACAGGGGAGCTTCACTGTCAAATTCGTGTTTGCTGGTCCGCCGAAGCTTGGAGCAAACTGTTTTCAAGTTTATTTTTAAGGTGTGGCAATTGAGAAAAGAGAAAGGCCTGTCAATGTGACAATCTTCTTTCGTATCCAACGGAGGTAGTTACCAAAACAACCAGATGGGAAAAGACTGAACCCAGCTGACGTTTTTGTTTGTTTACAAAAATTATTGCTTATTACATTTCACCTGTAGTACCAAATATAGTACATACATGATAGATAAAATTAGATTCTGTGCCAACCTTTTGGCTAACTCCTTTCACAGTCCAAACTTATCTGACTCCAGGAGAACAGATTCTTCTATTTATATTCTTTCTGAACGACATTTTATAGAAATATTATTCAATGTTCGTACGATCATTTTCAAAGTGATCGTATTAAATTGCTTAGAACAAAGTACTTTTCAACTATAACACGGCCATCCTGCAATTTTCATCGTTCTCGATGAAACAATTCTTAGCGTGCATCTTAAACAAAATAATAATCACCTGTTCAGTTCCTTAGCGTCACTAAAAAAACGTCTTATTCTATGTCTACTTTTATTTGAAAACAATACAACCCAAACAATAAGCTCAGAGGTAATTTAGTTGTAGGTAACATGTGTAGACAACATTCGAAAACAATGCAAAATCAAATAATAAGCTCAGAGGTTCAGCTCGCAAGCCTAAACTTGTCTTATACCATAAACAACCAACTTAAGTAGCTCAGAGGCATCAGCTTGTCTACTTTTATTCAAAAAACAATCCAAGATTAAATAGTCATAAGCTCAGAGGTTTAGCTCGCAAGCCTAAACTTGTCTTATACCATAAACAACCAACTCAAGCAGCTCAGAGGCATCAGCTTGTCTACTTTTATTCAAAAACAATCCAAGATTAAATAGTCATAAGCTCAGAGGTTTAGCTCGCAAGCCTAAACTTGTCTTAAACCATTGACAACCAACTCAAGTAGCTCAGAGGCATCAGCTTGTCTACTTTTATTCAAAAAACAATCCAAGATTAAATAGTCATAAGCTCAGAGGTCTAGCTCGCAAGCCTAAACTTGTCTTAAACCATAAACCAATATGAAACTGGTAACTTCAATGAAATAATCGAAATAGAAAACGAGCTGAAGTCAACGCTCTACATCTACAACATAGTTATTTCTAAAATTTTAGAACACAAATATTAGCTCCCTAAATTGCCTACATTACTTCCCCCTCCGAAACCTTTTCGATTATTTCATTCGGATCAGTCAGTTTTTTTTTTTTTTAATAATTCTTAATTTTTAAAAAAAATTCTTTTACAAAAACAACACAAATTAAAGGCGTGCTGGGTGCTGCACAGATTGACTCTTTTAATACACGCTAAGCATTTCATAAATCTACCTTCTTTTACTATACGCAAGACGTCCTCAAAACGACTGTATTCCTTACAAAATGGTCTTCAACTTAGCATTCTAAAAAGCATAGAACAGAGTCAAATCTTATACACACTATTTGGCCTAATTGCATTCAAATAAATCGGCCAGTATTTCTGACCTCCTCCAGCAACCCTGGCATGATGCTGCTGCTAAGGTGAGTGAAAATTCACATTCAGCCAATTTTTCAAAAGTAGCAGCTGCGTTTTAGCCCTCTCAGTTCCACGCGACATGAATACACTGCAATACAAACGAGTAAGGTTCTGTCCTTCAACCTCCATCCTTAAATTATCATCATGGACGTCGATATGAAGTAATAAAAGCGTCAGCAAAATATTTAGCGCTATGTCAATCTAAATAGTACCTACACTTGCAACTCAATTCCCCATAATCGCTGACTTTCGTTCTTTCATCATCACGATTCACGAACGATATTTCGGAAATTTAGTCGAGTTCCACATGTTCCACCACTGCTCGCTCTGAAAACGGTTTATAACATTCAAAAACTTCTGTATTATATTTAATAGTAATTGAGCGTTCTCCCTTTGAAGTCGGGGATCATGTCATAACGAAGTTGATGAAGCACCATCATGGATCTCTTTCACTCGAACTTTTGTTTGGTTCTTATTTACTAAATTGAATTTCTAGTGATGAATAACTGAAAAAATCGTGCCCAGTTAAATGAGGTAATATCTTATTCTTGGACTTAAAACTGATTTGCATTTTACAAAACCAACTTTTGCTAATTAGCTGTCAAAACCAGACATTTAGACATCATCTTCCTTTGAAAAACACAAATACGACACATTTTGATTGTGAAACATCATTCAATCGATCAATTTAAACTTACTAAACTAAATACTAAATTAACATCCAAAAATTATTAATATAAAGCACATCGACAATCCTGACAATTGCTTTTTTTCTTTGACTTTAGCACATGATTGAAACGGCTCAAGAGCCTGAAAGTATTTTAAAGTAGTACCTATATCGCAAGTAAAAAGCCGTCTTTCAGTCCAAAAGACCAACATTTTCAAAAATCTAACCAGACGGGCGATTGAGGACAAAAAAAAGAAACCAACGGCCTTAGGGCATGGAAAAATCAATTGGTTATTTTAAGAAGACAATTACACAACAGATAATCTCATCTTTAAAAAAACTCAAAGGAACATTCAAAAATGAAAATAAAGCCTCACTAAAATAACATCAACAATAACACGCTTTGAATCATTCGGATATTATAAAAATATTCTTGTCAGGCTAATAGAGCGCACAGGCAAACTGGAAATTCCCATGAATTCAATATTATAATTTTACCAACCATCAGGTTGTCAACACATGTTATTTTGTTCAAACAACACTAACAAAAATAATACTTAAATGCAGTTACTTATCTTTTTATCTTGAGAGCAAACTCTGAGCCATTGTTTCCAATCTTCAAAACCTTTGCTTCTTTCAAGCTTCTGTCTGCACCATCAAAAACAAACAGTCTTTCCTCTGTTGGCTCAATATCACTGAAGACCCAATCAGTAACTTGAAAGTCTTCGCTTCCTAGCAAGCAGCAATAGCACATCCAATAGTGTTAATCATTAAAATCTCTTCCACTTATATTCTCAGTTTTACAAATTTCCGCTTCTGTATTATTCTTCGTTCATCAACAAAATTTTCAGAATATTTTCTCCCATGTATACTGCAAAGTTCAATCCCACTTCTGATGATAGATAAAATTAGATTCTGTGCCAACCTTTTGGCTAACTCCTTTCACAGTCCAAACTTATCTGACTCCAGGAGAACAGATTCTTCTATTTATATTCTTTCTGAACGACATTTTATAGAAATATTATTCAATGTTCGTACGATCATTTTCAAAGTGATCGTATTAAATTGCTTAGAACAAAGTACTTTTCAACTATAACATACATATTATATCTATAAATATAATTTCATGCTAGGTATTAAAATGTTCGATAACAATTAGGATAAAGGCACAGTACACAAATCTAAGGTATTATACTGCGCAGGTTGTCAGTCGGAAATAAAAAATGGCTGTGAACGTGAGGAAGAAAACACACGTAAAAACAACAACAAATTAAAATTGAAAATATCAGAAATAAAAATGGCTGGGAATGTGATGACTTAAATACACGTAAAAACAACAACAAATATTGACATTTCACACAAATTTTGATAAATGCGCAGAAGAAACAAAAATCAAAACTCTTATGATATTACCTTTAATATGTGTACTGTGGGATAAAAGGATTCAGAAACAAAAAATTCTCGTCTATTATATGTTTTTACAACAATATAACTTAATATATGCCAGTTAACCTGTATCGAACTGCATGAGTATTTGAGACTCTGCGTTCGATGTAAAGCTACAACTACAATGCTCGGAGGGGACCTTAAGTGGTCGGATGAATACAAGCGAATACACGGAAAGCATATGACGCGGCTGCAATTGTGGAGTGGAAGGTTTCGTTCAACATTGCTTACGGAAATGAGGGTGCTCCCGAGCGTACCTCACTTAAGTAAAACAGACATTTGGTGAAATAGGAATGCCAAAAAGAGATAAATGATAATTACATTATGGGGGTGTTCCCCTTTTGACGCTACGGAAAGCTACTTTTCGTTGGTTTTTGACATTAGCTTCAGTGGCTTTCCGACTATTAAGATAGAACTAGAATATTCGGAAGCCAACGTACGTGGTGGTACGAAACCGAGTGAAAACAAGGAATTCATATGACATCGTGGTATTTATTGAATTCGTTAAATAACTAACGATAGAAAGCTTATAAAACTAGTTTACATTAAATATAAATTAATATAGTCAATTACAATGATGTATTGAAAAAGATCTCTTTGAACTTACAACTTTTGACATTGTCATTTATACAAGAAAATACACAATAATAGAGGTCTGTTCCTTTACTTTGAATTTCTGTGATTTTCTGTGCACTTCTGCGCATTTTAGTCCAAACTTGTGTCAAATTTCATATACAAAAAATTCTCTGACACAAGTTTGGACTAAAAATTACAGAAACCCAAAGTAAAGGATCAGACCTAATATTTATTGAAGACTAAAATCAATTGATTTAAAGGACTATTCACACCATAGTTTGTTCTACTGAAGATCGGACATATAGGCAACTGTGTTCTTAAGCTTGTCTGACTGTAGCTGACATTCAAACGACACAGAGCTGATGGAGATACTATTGACCCATTTATCAATTTTATAACGAAGCAAAGCTGGATATATTGTCTATGTTTTGAGAGTAAAGGGAGATTAATTAACGTGAGTCTTTGAGCATAAGGAGGTAAAGCATGTCTCTGGGACCACGGAAGAAAACGAAGACAGAAGTGCATTAACCTTCTCTGAATACATTCAAGTCTATTTATGTGAACTGTGTAGTAAGGGGCCCATACCACGCATCCATATTCAAGTACTGGCCTTACAAAAGAAACATACAGAAGCCTTAGAACATATGGGTCCTGGAAATCATGAGGAAATCGTTTTATGAATCCCAGAATTTTATTGACCTTTTTTACAATAAAGTCATAGTGGTTGACAAAGGCTAATTTTGTGTCAAGAACAATGCCAAGATCAGAAAAAACAGACAATCTACATAAAGAAGAAGAATCTAACATATAATTATAAGTTATCATACTTTTTTTGCGTGTAAAAGTCATTGTTTTACATTTGTCAATATTTAACAGAAGACGGTTTGTATTGCACCATTCCCTAAACCTATAAAGATCATCTTGGAGTGTTGAACAGTCATTTATAGAGGTTATAATTTTAAAAATTTTTATATCATCGGCATATAAAAGAATAGAGGAATTTTTAATAATCGAAGTCAAGTCATTTATGTATAAAATAAATAATAATGGACCTAAATGGCTGCCTTGTGGAACACCAGAGTTAACAATAAAATGATCAGAGTGCTCATTTCGAAAATTCACACTATAACACCTATTCTCCAAATACGACGAGATCCACATTAAAAAATTTTCATTGAACCCTAAAGCCTTTAGTTTATTGGTAAAAGTTTTATGACACTATACTAAAATCGGTAAAGACACAATCTACTTGTTTTCGATCTTCGAAGGAATCAAGACAAAAAGAAGTAAAATGAAACAGGTTTGTAACAGTTGACTTGTTTTTGACGAACCCGTGTTGGTTGTCACAAATAATAGACTTACAATTAAAAGATAACACATTACAAATAATGGATTCAAAAAGTTTCGGAATGACAGAAAGTTTAGCAATAGGGCGGTAATTTATGATGTCATTTTTCGACCCTTTTTTATGAACCGGTGTTATAAAAGCACTTTTCCACAAAACAGGGAACATTGAGCATTTAAGTGATTCATTGAATAGAATATGTAGAGGATAGGACAACTGAGACACACATTTTTTTAATACACAAGATGGTACACCATCAGGACCAGGACTAAAACAGTCGTCAAGTTCACGAATACTTTGGATAATTGAACTCTCGCAAATAGAAAGATTAATTGAATTAAGGTGTGAAAAACTAGGGTAAGGAAGGAGTGGATCCATGGGCTCATGAGAACTAGATACTACAAAGGCATCTTTGAAAAAATTTGCAAACATGTTTGCAATTTCTTCGGAGTCATGACTAGTAGAATTTTTAAAAGACATATAGTTAGGGTAGCCATCAATTTTTCTTTGATGACGCGCACATAATTGCGAACTGGTACTCTTCGTTTAGTTTTCGTTTACTTTCACCATCGGACTTGAGAGCGCTCACCGACCACTCTTTCGTACATAAGTGGACGTTAGCAAAATCAAAATGGTAGAAGCAAACTAAAAAGAATTTGGCGCTTGGTGCATAGTTTTCAAAGCTTTTTTTGTTTCTGTTTGATGAATGAATGAAGTAAAATCTTAAATTTTCTTTCATTTAATTAATACCACATCGAATTTTCGTAGTTTCACAATGTATATAATCAAAAGCCAATCACTCTGTACAGTGAATAAGTATAAGAAAATGAACATTGAACAAACAATTATTTACATCTTTTTTCACTTTCCACCACTTAAGAGTATTATGTGTGACTTGTGAAATTGACGTTTTTGAAATCTACTTTTCGGTCTGTTTTGACATAAGCTTCCGACAGCTTCTACCTATTCTTATGTTCTAACTTAAGTTTGTATAAGAGACTTAAGGAAAGACAAAAGCTTGTTAATTTGAAATAATGTAACGAAAGTACAGTTGTTGGAAAGATCTCAACCGAATTGGTCAACCCTCGAAAGAATTAATAAAGAGTAGTGGTTTTTATATATGTTCCACTCTAAAAAATCTTTGTTTCACTTATGTACGGAATATATTTTAATTCAGCCTACAGTTATTATTGTTGTTCGCAAATCTAGATGAGCTACGATACAAAACCAAATGCTGAAAAGCTGGAATGGTTCTTTGCCGTTACACTTTACTGAGCATTTTCGAGTTTTTCCAAATATTTTTGTTTAAGTCTTACGTCGAATAATTTTTTTTCTAGTGGCTTTAACTAGTTTTCAATCAATAGCGTATTTAGGAAAAAATTAATTAAATTGAGCAAATAATAAATCCCCACTTAATTATTTATATGAATAGGTACTGTGCCAAAATCAACAGGGTATTTTTTGATGAATTTTTTCATTACACAGGTTTACATTATATCGGTTATCTTTCGGACACAAACAAATCACAAAAGAGTGTCTTAGCATAATTTTGGATGTTAAACTCGTTTTCACAACCAGCTCGGGTTTTCAAGCTATTACCGTTAGAAAATTAAAAATGCAGTGTTTTCGCTATTGCAAGGTAATTATTACAATCACCAAGTAGTTATTTTTTCAATAAAACTTTCAACGGTTCCTAAAAATATTAATCTTTTTCTTCAAAACTCAGTTTAAATCTTTTAATCTTGGAGAAATCTCTTGTTAAATTGTATGTACATAAAAATAAATATAAATTGAGTGGCGCAACAGCTCGTGGAGAACCAGGGCCTAGTGACTTACAACAACTCTCAGCCATTCCTGTGTGCGTGTATTGTTGTATGTTGCTGAGTCCGAACGGCTAGATGAGAAGTACTTATTCATGACAAGTATACTCTTGGAAGATTTGTCAGTTCCTCGCAAGAGGCAGTACCTCGAATAAAACATCTCTGTTTTTAGGTGGCACGGCGGGGAGTCGAACCCACACCTTCGGCATGACAGTCCAACGCACTAACCATCATACATATGCATTTTGCACACAATATTTTGCGTTTATCTTTAAAAGACTAGGAACAAACTTAGGATAAGGAGAGTAACAGAGATATTCAAGGGTTTAAAATATATTGATATTTTGGGTATTTCTATTGAAAATCCCAAAAATGTTATATTAAGAATTGTCAGTGAATGTGGCTCATCTTTCATTTCCATTTTGAACTAAATGTTTTGATTTTTCTTGTGTCTCTCTTTGATTTGATTTTGGTTTGGCTTTTTGATTTTTGAATATTTTGAATTACATGCATATGTTTATGCACATTATTGTAAAATTTTATAACTTTTTTCTTTTATTTTTAATAGCTGTATTCTCTTTTTTTAATATGAATTCATTAAGCATAAAGCTTGTTACAGGTTTATAATAAATGTAAGTTAGCTAATTTATAACTAATAAAAAAAAAAAAAAATGATCTTTGAAGAAGAAAACAAGTACTTTCAGTGATCGTTGGTTGCTTATTTTAGACGTTTTCCTTTGGAGGTGGCAAAGTACTTATGAGTAGATGAAAACCCTAATCTAGTACTACCAACTGCACATGCTCTCTATTGAAAACAATAATCTTACCTTGCTTCGATTTTTTTTTTCATTTTCTAACGGTATTATTTCGAAAACACGAGCTGAAAGTGGAAACAGTTTATGGATTTGAATTTGCACCAAAAACTTCCCCGTGTCTAGAACGGTGTTATCGTACTTACGTTATTAGAAAAGGAAAGAAATAATAATTTTTTTAAGAAAGACATTTTAGCAAATTTTGTTTTGTTGATAATCAGCAAATTGGATGATCTACTAAAAAGGTCTGACATGTTTTATCGTTGATCCAGCCGTTTTAAAGTTACAGCTAGTCAAACTCATCCCATAAAATTGTACATTATAATTGTCATAAATTTCCTTATTTTTGGTGACTGACGATATTATGGTAACAACTATCACTCATATCGAAAAATTACTTGATATTGGTGATAATAGTTACCATAATATATTCAAGAAACCAAAGTGCAAATCTTATGTTAAATAAAATGTATGACTAGCTGTAACTTTAAAATGGCGGGATTAATTATAAAATATCCCAAGACCTTTTTCGTAGAACTTTCAATTTTCAAAAAAAAAACCTTATGTAGTTGATATACATAACTATTTGATATTATTAAGTTATAAAATTCTAAACACAAACAGGTGATGATTTTTTTCTGTGATGAGGCATGCCATAACATTAAGAGCTCAAATTTTCACAGGCGTCTTTTCTCGTTTAATTAAAACTTTTGAGCCTGTCTGCATGAAATATTTTTTTTTAAACAGTCTAATGTGTATTTTAAATAAAGAAAAAATCAACCCATTTAAATACAAACTTTAAACAACCACATAATGCCAATAATCTTATTTTCTATTGCATTTATTGCTTTAATAAATTTTGAATTGCATTATTTTCCAATTATTTGAATTCAATGTTACTAACTATCAATTTAAAAATAAGGAAGACAATATTTAGATTTCAGTTTAATCCAAATAATGTGAAATAAGGTATATTTTTCGAAAATTTGCAAACATATCTGCATACACAATGTTTATGTATCGGCTTCAGAAGCAGTGGTAAACACTTTTTTTAAGAAATTAATATATTTTTATACTCCACCTATCTCTACGAAGCAAATCTATACCGCAGTACTAGATCTATTCATAAACAAATTATTCCCTTAGGTGTGGAACTTCTTTTTTTCCTGTTAAAACAGACTGAATTGTTCAATTTTTTGCATTAATAATTTTCCTTGACAGACAAAATAATATTGATGCTTCATGATTTTTGCACACAATCATTTTAAATTCATATCACTACATATCTCTGTAGTATAAATATTCTGTAGTATAAATATAGAAACAAGAAATGAGACATGAGTATTTTTTGCACATTTCGACATACCAGTTAACCACCCTTGCGCCATATTTATTCTTTATAAAAATCAATATTTTCAAAGCCAAAGTCCTTTCCTTCTACTTCATTTTGCTTTATTTTTCTTCTTTGCAAGGGGTGTATATTTTAAACAACAACATAAAATAGACTTACCAAGTCTTTGTATAAATCCTTGCTGATGTGTGGCGTGAGTTTAAGTGCTCCCACAAACACAAAAAATAATCCAAGAAGTACAGATAAACTCTTCAGAACAATTGTATTTGATGTGGCCATATTTAAATATCTTTTGACGTTCTCCGTTTTGATGCTTTTTAATATACAATTATTTCTCAAACGAAAAAAACTGCTAACTTTCTATAAAAAGATTTGAACACACTACTTATCCCTAGGCCTGTGACCACAATCTGCGATGTACATAGTGTAGAAAGTTTAACAAAATAAGTTAAGTGCTTGTATATATTTAAAATAAATATCACTTTGTTCAGTAAATTAATGGATGCAATTTCACAACAACAACAACTTATCACTAATAAATAAAAATTAAAAATATTTTCGGTTATTAATTATCGTCACTCGAACTGTCAATTTTCGTTAATTTAAATTTTCTTGAATGTAAACTGCAGTCGCTCTATTGTGTTGCGCTAAGAGACTTGCAAGCCCTTCACCCGGAAAATCGATTCTGAAGCTCCATCAACAGAAATAATCTCTCTGATGGTGGAAATTTATTTCATGGTAAGATTTGAGGTGATTCTGCGTGTGAAAATTAAAAGAAAGCAGTGGTTTTCAAACTGAATTATGCATTGCTTAATTTTGTTTACTGCTCAAAATAATGAAAGAAGCAATTTAATTTTATTAAAATTAGAATGGACTTGAAACAAATTATTATATGCAATGCAGCATCTTGACACTTGAGCTGTATCATTTCTGTTTCAAATATTCAATCGACAGTCTTGGTATGGAGAAACGATTGGAGTTATTGGAGATACCTTTCTACGTTTCACAGCTTTAAGCCTAGTACGCTGTTGATGCGAAACGAAATTTTTAGTTGGTCTCCAACAAGACAACGAAATGCTTACGAAAACAAAGCGGAAAAATATTCATTGACAGTTGCACAAATTCAAAAAAATTAAACAAATGCAAATGCAAAAAATCACAAGCAGCCATACTGTAATGAAACAAACAACAAAAATAAACACGAAAAAACACAAATGTCAATTTTTCGAATACAATAAATGGTCTGGGTTTATTTATTTATTGTGTGCGAAAAAAGTGTGTAGACATCTCCAAATAATCTGCTACAATTGTCAATTTCGCTCATCGAACAGCGTACTGCAGCACGAAAAGTAGAACTAAATGTTAAGTTTATGATTTCGTTATTGTTTGCATGATTGGTTTACAGTTTCAAGCGAAAAAAACCATTGCTGTCATGGAATGTCATGCAAAACAATGGACCGGTAATTGTTTTGCATGCGAAAAAAAAGTGTCGTGAATTAAATATTTTTTTTTTTGGATGGTTGGTTTACACTTCACAAAAAAAATATATCCACCTCAAAGTATTATTTGCATGCAAATTGTTTTTGCATCCAAAAATAATTATTTTTCATTTTAAGGCCCATAGCTTTTTAATTAAGGGTAAATTAATGACTCAATTGGTGGCTTAGGCCAAGATAAACGTTTTCGCCTTGAATATTGTTCTGTGCACCAAACAGAATAGGTGGAAAATCGTTTTGAAAATTTTGATTTTTTTTTTTTCGCATGAGAACTGTAAACTATGCTTTAGGGGTAAATAAATTAAAACTAACCGTGTAACACAATCCTTACGGCTTAAAGAAAAAAATTGTTAAGTTTTGAAAACAAGGCTGAAATTTTGACAGGTGATAAAAATTATTGATTTGAGAATATGAATTCAAAAAATTAGAATCCAAGAATACCGTTGAACGAAGATAACGGTAGTATTTCAGTGCTTTCACTTATGAATTCATATCTTTTGAGTGCATGAATGGATTCTTTTGGTTTTTCATATTTTCGGATAAAAATACAATTACGGTTATTAAGAAACCTCATTTACTATCTACGTCATGTATAAGCGCTATAATCTTGATTTTAAATCAACCAAAAGATAAAATTGCATTCAAATTAACTGCTTTGACCATTATATTATCCACGCCAACGGAAGATAAGAATTCGATATGAAAGGCCTTTAAAATCATAGTTCCTGTTCCACAAATCGGATCTTCAAGGTTAAAGAAAGCTGACATAACAGGCTGGCATTACAATGAAAAGGGGCAACCAAATTTATACTAAAGGAATGAAAAAAGACCCGCTATATTCGATTTAGCAAAGGTTTTTGGGTATCAAAGGGCACGGAAGTGCCCACCCAAGTTCGCGGCACTACACCCTTTTTACAGGAACAAACTCAGGTGATTTTCAACCCCCCTCTAACTTCAGTACCAATAAAGTCAGAAACTTAAAATTCGCAGCATTTTTTGAACTGATCAAACAAAGGTGGCTCACCAAATTTCAGTTCAAATATCGCAAAAACCGTAACTGACTGTGTCACTGACTGGCTCACTGACAGATCATCAAAATTATGGAGCACTTCCCGACATCGTAGAAACTTGAAATTTCGAACAACGGTAGGCCTTGTGGTGCATACAAAGAAAAAAAACGAAAATCTGCAAATTTCTATTCAGGGGGTTTGGCATCCACCCACTTTTTTTTTAAATTCTTATAAATTATATGGAGAAGCTCCGATTGTTGTAGAACGATGAAAATGGGTAGATCGGTAGGGCTTGAAATACTTTGAAAGAAAAAAATCGAAAATTTGGAAGTGGCATCCACCCACTTTCTCAAAAATACTTATAAACTATATGAAGCACTTCTGATTGTTGCAGAACGATAAAAATTGGTAGAGCGGTAGGGCTTGAAGTACTTTGAAAGAAAAAAAATTGAAAAATTGGAATTTTCCTTTCAGGGGCGTGGTTACCATCCACATTCTTAAAAATTCTTATAAATTATATGGAGAATTTCCGATTGCTGTAGAACAATGAAAATTGGTAGGTCAGTAGGGCTTGAAGTACTTTGAAAGAAAAAAAATCGAAAAATTGGAAGTTTCAGTTCAGGGGGCGTGGCATCCCCCCACTTTCTCAACAACTCTGATAAACTATATGAAGCACTTCTGATTGTTGTATAACGATGAAAATTGGTAGAGCGGTAGGGCTTGAAGTACTTTGAAAGAAAAAAATTGAAAATTGGAATTTTCTTTTCATTATGGTGTGGCATCCACCCACATTCTTAAGAATTCCTATTAATATATTTATTATATATATTAATATATTTACAGTGCTATTTATAAACCCATTCCAAGCGATGTCTAACTTTAGACACCTGTCCAACTCCAAAATGTTATTTATAAATACTTAGCACCGATTGACTAACTTATCCACTGAAATTGGTTGTCCAAATCTTATTTCAAAGTAGACACGTTTAATGAATAAAGTGGGCAAATATTTCTGGTTTTCTAATTTTCTAGTTTTGAAATGAATAAAAAGCTAGTTGAACGTGCCCCAAAGCGTACTAAAATTCATTAATTCATTCAAAAATGAATAAATACAGGCATGTCAGTGAATAAATGAGGCCACATTTGGGCAATTGTTGGAATGCGTTTATAAATAACAAGTTTGATTGTTATCTCATTTATTCATTCATTCTTAACGCTGTACATAATTAAGAATCATATTCTTTTGCTCTTGTACAGGAAATTGTATGTTACAATATTTATACATAATTAGTTGACTAAACTATTTAGGCATTGACTAGCTGGACAACTGCCCAAGCGTGTTCTAAGCAAATCTAATAAATATGACTGTTATTATATATTTATAAATTATATGAAGCACTTCCGATTGTTGTAGGATGATGAAAATTGGTTGATCGGTAGGACTTAAAGTACTTAGAAAGAAAAAATTTGAAAAATTACAATTTTCCATTTAGGGGCGTGGCATCCACCAACATTCTTAAAAATTCTAATAAATTACATGGAGCACTTTTGATTGTTGTAGAACGATGAACATTTGTGAATTTACTTGGCAAGTTTTCTCTTAATTACTTACTTAATCACAATTTTAAAATGTATGAAAACTTGACCAGTGAACCCACCATATTTCAATCAGTAATTATTAACTACAAAATTTCTGTCATAATTTGGAATTGTTTCTACTTAAGATATTTGATATTAAACTTCATGAACTTAAAACTTGGATATTTTTGATCTCATTCCTTTTGTTGCTTACTTTTTACGCACAGATTTCTTGTACATATAAGAACTTGGCTCTTTTTTTAACATTTATGCTATTTATGTTTTTGTTGTGATTGTAAATTCTAAAAGAAAAACTTTGTTATTCTCATAATGCATGGAATATACACTAGTCAACGAAATTAAAAGAACAATTTTTTTTTCATTTTTTGTTAGTGTTTTTTGAAGAGCTGTATCTTTGTGACGAGTGGTCATTTTGAGTTGAAACAATGCGTAGTCGTCTTCAAAATGACAAGAAAATCACAATTCCTGTAGATTTGTTTCACAGTTTTGCATTATTAAGATATACTTCTTTGACTTGAAATGAAATAAAAAGTAGGAACAACACATTTTTTCCTTTACCTAGTTTGTAAGACTTTGAAAATTTGGTGAGGAAAAACGGTTCAATGAACTAATTTGAAAATTTACAAGAATATTGATGCTTTAAAAGTCTACAAATTTGCATACCAACGCAAGCCATTCAATCAATATTTGCAAAGAAAAAAAAAGATTTACGAAAGTACCATAAAAAGTAGGTTTTTAGTACGTTTTTTTTAGTCTAACGCTGAACGGTAAAAAAAATAATTTTTACAAAATTTTTAATAACATCATTATTTGCTGATGCTTTTAAAACAATGCTCCTCTTCAGTCATTATTCACAGTCTTCAAAATAATTTTCGCAAATAAATTTTTTGATGAAATACTTCTCAGATTCGAAGTTACCAAAGATCATGGGGCTATCTTTAATACGAAGCTCGATTTTAAAGATCACATTGATTTTGCTGTTGCTTAAGGTAGTGCAATGCTTGTTTTTTTTAAATTGCAGTATTTAAAGATGTTTATACGCTTAAGACATTATTTATGTCTTTGGTCTGCCTAATTAAGAATACTGTAGTGTAGTTTGGTCGCCATTTTATAAAACAATATTTTGAGAATCGAAAGGAACTGTTTAGGTGGGTTGCCTGATTATATCCATCAAGATGTGCTCTTATTGATTTGCAAACGTTCAAATGTCGTAGAAATATTCAATGTACTAATATTATTTGTTAAAGACGTTTTTGACGTTCTTTTATGTTCCCAAAAGATGTTTGAGAAATCATGTAGAATTATTTTATGAGCCTTCATATAAAACTAATTACGGTTTAAATGAACCTATTACTCACTCATTGAAACTTTTCAATTCAGTCTGCAGCGAAGCCATCCTTAGCATGCATAGAGATTGTTTAAAAAAAAAAATTATTATTACACTGTGTAACATGAATAATAATTATTTAGGTAATATTAATAGCTGCGTTTTTTTGTATGTCCATATGGAGTTTGGCGAAAAAAACGACATCGGGACATTTCAACATTTGCCTTGGTCTGCCATTTTGTTCTGAACTATCTTACCAACAAACATTTGACATTTCTATACAAATTATCGATAACACAACGACAATGGTAGTCTGGCAATACCGTTTTATCGGGACAAAAGTTAACTCCAGTTAATTATCTGGACTCTATATGGACATAGTTGTTGTTGTATTTAACATGTAAATTGTTTTGCTTTGTTGTCGTTTTTTTCACACAATTTTATCTGGACATGCAAAAAAACACAGCTAATATTTAAAATCATTTTGATTTTGTATAATGTTATTTATGATTGTTATTTTAATTATGTAATCAGCCGATATTTATATCCATTAATAAAATAAATAAATAAGTATTTCATTCCAAATTCAAATGTTGATACAAAATTTATAATTTTGAAAAACTAAATACGCACGTTTATTGCCTCATCCCTCTTCTCAAATTATGTTACTGCATATTTTATCATCAATCCTACAACAGAGATGCTAAATGTTTTTTAAAATGGTTTTTTGCTAAAATATATATTTCATTTAACAAAATTGATCGACATGGCTTCATTAATAAATGAATTACTCAAGAAATTCTACATGGATCTTTAAAAACAAGGTCTTAAAATACTGTCATTAAAACAGTAGGTATATCTTCACTAGATGACGGATATAACAAAATCTTATATGAGGCAGTGAAAGCCATAGTGGCCTAACTGCAATTTTATAGAAATTGAGTTTATTACAAAAATTGAATCTTTTTTGCTCTACTGAAAATAATGAAAAATGCAGTTAGGCCAATGTCTCTCACGGCCTCATATAAGAAAAACTCGCTTATAAGACAGACATTTTAAAACACACTATGCACATTCCCATAAAATTACGTGTAAAATTAATCTTATTTAAGAAAACTGTTTATAAGAACAACACTGATATAAGAAAAATATTCTGGTACAAAATTTTTCTCACTGCTGAGAAAATTAAACGTCTGTAAGATATCACCCCGTCATAATAAGGGCTATTAGCCCTGTTTTTTAGTGCATTTTTATCTGCGCTTAGAAAGAAGTAGCATGTAAAATACAACAACAATACCCAATTATACCAGTTTGTTGTTGTAATTAACATGGAATTTTTTTCTAAGCGAATATAAAAATGCACTAAAAAACAGGGCTAATATGATTTTGAAAGAAATTCATAGTTTAACGTTTGTTTTTGGTACTTTTGAGAAATATTTATGAAATACAAATACAAGATACATACATACAACTTTTCAGTCAATGCTTTGGAAACTTATTTAAAATTACAATAGTGATATTTAAAGGATTTTTTTTCTTATCATACATTTATCTGTTAAAAAAAGGTTTCTTACTTAGGTATATACAATCATTTGTATAAGAAAACACGGATATTAGAAAGGAATTCTTTGCATTTCTTGACTTTCTTATATCCGTCATCTACTGTATAGAAAAAATCATCAAATTTTTCATGGGAAATTAGGAAAAAATGTAAAAACAATTTGAGTTAATGTTTTTTTCACCTTCTTAATGATCTAAATAACTAAAAACACACAATATAAATATTAATGATAGGAAAAACCCAAGTATTTTTATTAAGTAATTGGTTTAAAGGCAGTGAGAGCCATAGTGGCCTAACTGCATTTTTATTTTTTTTTTCAGTAGAGCAAAAATATGGAGCAGATTAGTTTTAAACACTTTGTGGTTTAAAAACAAAATAAAAATTTGTAGTTTTTAAATAAATGGACATAACTTTGATTTTTATTTGCAATGTGATAAGAAATATAAGAGGCTTTTGATTTGTTATTAAAGATTCTTCAAAATATCCTTATTACTGATCAGATAGGGCACTCCAGCACTCAAGCTTTAAATTTTCTTAAGGGTGGCCTCTAAATGTATAAAGTCTTATAAGTATGGCATGGAGCTATCAATTCAAAAAAAATAGATGCTGAAATATTCAGACAATTCCAATTTCCGTTCGGGCTTGGCTAAGCCCAGAGAATTTTCGGGGCTTAGCCTTAGCCCAGATATAAACTCGGTTACAGACACAAATTTCATACTTGTTATCGATAGTTTGTATGAAGACTCCATTTTTGTTTCTGTAATCTCGTCGCTAAGCCCCGAACCCAAAGTTTCTTTTGTCCAAGTCCATTCGGGCAAGGAAAAGAACATACCTAAGACCCTGTTTAGATTTGTTGGTTTCACTACGTAGTGAAAAGTCATGCCGTGTATACACTTTGTACTTTTCACACAAGACACAAATGTACTTCTGCATGCTGATGGAATGTTTGCAAACTGGCACATTTGATGTTGGACACCGTATGAGTATTTCTGCTCTCGATCTCGTCCAACCACATATCTAGGTAGAAAATTAGGAACCTTTCTGTTGGACGCACAAGCAAAAATGAACAAAATGGAATGAAATGGACCATTTCGGTTATGAAATCTGACTGCTCACTCAAATTTTTATATTTTCTTCTTGACTAACCCCTCCCTTTCTACCTCACCGATTTCACCAACGAACTGTCGTTATGCTGTAGTGAAACCAACCAGTCTAAACAGGGTCTAATAACCTTTTTGCAGAGATCGATGCGATACGACCCTAAGAAACCGTACACCTGAACGTGAAGCGGAAAAACTAGGAACAGCTGTCATGACAAAAGTGAGCATACTGCAAAAGTGGACTACACTTGAATTTTTGTGGTTGCATTTCATTTTATAAAGATTCGTTAACACAATACACGAGCAATTTGGTTATTAATAATTTCGTATGCGTATAAAATAAATTAACCAAAAAAAAACAATGTGCAGCATCGGTGAAGATGATTTTGGAGATGAAGGTGGTCTTCATGCTATGGTCAAGGACAATGACAAAGAACCCAGCGATATTGCAGGTAATTGTTCCAAGTGTGGTGCAGAAGGAAAGCTTTTTAAGTTACAATTTCGTGAGCCAGAATGCTCGAGCTGCTTTTTAGCTTACGCACGTCACAAGTTTCGTGCTACACTCGGTTCATCCAAAATCCTACCAAAAGGAGCTGAAGTCCTTCTTCTCTTCGATGGCAGTGCTGATAGTATAGTTCTACTGGATATGATGCACTTTGCTCAAAAACAAAACACTTTTAAGCGATTGCACGTGGAAACAAAAATTCTTTTTATTGATGAAAGTTCGATAAGCCATTTAAATAGTATTGACGAAGTAAAACAATTTTTAACAAATTATGATTTTCAATGTTATGCTATTTCTGTAACAGATGAAAATTCAATTTGCAAATTGGAAGAGTTAGACTCCTTGAAGTTGAATTGTAAAGAATCAGAAATGATTCTCAAGCCCGTAAAAACATTAACATCTCGGCAGGACTTTGTTAAAATATTAAAGAACAAAGTAATTGAAGCGGCTGCTAAAAACCTTAAATGCAACTATGTATTCCTGCCCGATATAAGCACAAACCTAGCGACAGAACTTATCAACAGTATTGCACTAGGCAAAGGTGCCTCATCTGCCTTGGATGTATCCCTGTTAGATGATCGCTTATCCGATGTAAAGTTATTAAGGCCACTTAGAAACCTCAGTGCGAACGAAGTTAAGCTATACTTAGAAGTCAAGGACTTAAAACCACTCAAAACAGAATCGTATGGTGAGGCATCTGGTCCCAATGCTAGTGTCCAGAACCTAACAAGGCAATTTGTTCATGATTTACAAGTAAATTTTTCATCAACCATATCAACGATTTTTCGCACTGGAGATAAAATTGAGTCCAAAGTAGAAAATATTCCTTTGGAGCAAAGCTCAAAATGCATACTGTGCAAGTCTCAGTTAAGTGTACTCCCATCGAAAACACTTCAAGCTTTGGAATTTTCCCGACTAGCTTCAGCATTTAGTGGAAACATTAACCACAATAAGACGAAAGAGATACTGAAATCTGATCATTTTTCTGATGGACTTTGTCATGCTTGCGCAAATATTCAAAATGATACTGAAGAGGTTATTGTGTCAAGATAGCAATAAATTTTAAATTCTATTAACTTTATGATGTTTTAACTTATTGATTTATTTGTATTATTTAAGAGGCGATTCACGTTGAGACATTCGCAAGGTTTGCAGAGATTTTCAATGGATCTTCGTTTGCACAAGTCCCATTCACTATAAAACTTATCGATGCGAACCGTGCAACTGTCCTTAAGTCAGTTTCAAATTGATTGGAGCGTTTTATTTATGTAAAAATTAAAATTGAACCAGCATTATTGGCCTTCAGAAATTTAAATCATTTTATACGCACTAATATTCACGGATAAAGAAGATAGACATAGATTGGGCTATTCGGGCAACCCTATTTTGCTATACGATTCGATCGAAACTGTGAATAGATTCACGCGAATGTTTCATTCAAATTCCTTCAAATTATTTGTTTGAAATGTTTCGTCTTTTGAGATAAAACCTTACCAGATGTCATATTTTATTTGTAAATTGAAAGAAAATCTATTTTATTAAAGGAGAATGGGAAAATTGGCTCAATTATCCACCAGGAAAGAGAACTATGTATTTGGATAACCCGCTATGTAAGGAGTTATTACGCCGGCAAAAAAAAACAATGGGAGTCAAAAAGTTAAAAAAAGACCGTGTACTTTTGTACGCGCATTTGAAGTTATACTCCCCACACTTCCATATAATGTCTTTTATTCATATGACCATGAGTCAAGACATCAACGCTTCCTTTCTCTTGTTCTTGTCTCTATTGAATACGAAAATGAGCTATACTGTGATATTTAGAATATATTATATATTAATTATTATATTATGGTCAAGTAAATCTATGGTTTGACCCAAGACAAATTGTAACGAAAGAAAATTTTTCTGCGAAAACACAGACCACTGGTACTTAAGACATATCCAAAATAATTCAAAATTAGCCCATGGGAACATTGGTATTTAGTCGTTTCCAATACCGCATATAACAAAATGTATTTTCAGTTATAAAGCAGACTTATGATACATCTATTTATAATGATTTTTCACGCTGATTCGAACTTGAAATCAGTTTTTACCAAAATGAATCTTATAGACTAAAGAATCAGTTATTATATCTCAGATCTTTACTTATGAGTAGGATCTCTAAATAGAGTTTTTTTTTTCATTTCATCAACTTAGTTTTCCTTGTTTTTATAAGTAGGTACTAGGTTGGTTTAGTTGGGACCATTTTGTTTTTTTTTGTTTGACTAAAAATTGACAAAAGCATTGAATGATTTAAGTCAAAAATAGTACTTAATAACATGAAATTTGGAAAAAAAAATCAGTTTGTAACAAAATGTTGTACGTAATGCTATTGTTTTTTTAAGATTTAGGTACATTGTTTTTATCGCTAATTTGGTGTAGGTCTTTGTTTATATCTTGAAAAATAAAAGTCCTAGAACCATTTGGTCTTATGTGTTTGACTAAAAACTGACTAAAGCACTGAATATAAGACAAAAATAGTACTTAATAGCATACAATTTTGAAAATAAAATCAGTTTGAACAATTTGTTTTTGTTTTCAAAACTTTGAGTTTGAAGGTTATTTTTCAAAAACTATTCTCTTAACCAACTTAATTTGAAAAGAAAATTAAGGAATGCATTTCTGGCTTCAAAACTACTTATAGCATGATTCATGATCAAAGGGGGGGGGGGGGGGGCAATAAGACCCCCCTTGGAAAGAATTTTATTATTTTTTCGGTACAACCTACATCCTCTCAATTCAATTCAATTTCTTTTATTGAACATAATATATACAATCTGGCTTATAACTAACATGATACTATGATAAATTTACATTTGTTGGCACATAGGGGACCTAAAGTTATACAATATCTTAAGTTTAACAAATTATAGATATGTATATTTTTATTTTTTTTTTATTTATTTATTTATTTATTTAATGTGCCTTATAAGATACATCTCGTAATAGGCTATATAGTTACAAAAATTATAATTGTTAAGAATAAGTTTTTTATAGTTTAAAGAAAGTTAAGTTACGTAAGTACAATAAATGATCTTGGCAAGTACAACAGAATATCAATAAAGTGAAAAACTATCAAAACAAATGATATACAAATAAAAGGTTGACATGATCAGAATAAAGAGAATATAAATTACATGTCAAAAAATTTAAATTAAAAGTCGGCTGTTCATCCTCAGGGTGTTCATTCCCGGTTGTCAATCGTGTTTTTGGTGTAGGTTGGGGGAAGTGTTGGCGTTTGGCCACGGTAGAAGGCTGACCCAATGTCAACCTACATCCTCTCATCATTAATTGTATCGCATGCAACACGTTTTGCACATGCATAAATGCATTCAAATTTAAGCAATTTCCCGGTGGTGGACTGTGGCTAATTTTGGATATATGTTTTGGCATGTGTCATTGAACCAAACTGCAAATGAATTTCTGTTGTTACAATTTGTTCGGGGTTAGCCCTATATTTTCCGTACATTTACCTGACTATTAATTAAAATTAGTTCTAATACGATTTTTTGCTCAGTCCTGTTTACATAATTTTTTTTGGCCGTAACTTTTAACTCTCACTGTTTTTTCTTTGGCGCCATAGTAAAAATTGCTTCATATTAATCGGACTATTGGACCCATCTCCATATATTTGGCATACTTCAACAATGTATTTTTGGAATTTTTCAAACGGAATCAAAATCTAGATCTCGAGCCAAAAGCCCAAAATCTCATCAAAACCAACTAGATTTGCCATACATTTTAAGATTTCGTAATCTAATAGCCTTCTCACACGGAATCAAAATCTAGATTTCGAGCCAAAAGCCCAAAATCTCATAAAAATCAAATAGATTTCCCATACATTTTAAGATTTAGTAATCTAGTTGATTACCACCAAATCTTCTCAAAATCTAATTGGCTTATTCACAATTACACTTAATTTCTCATTTTTTCTCTCTCGTATAACAGTTTACCCATAGAAGAGAGATGATAGAAAAAAGAGATTTTATATTTATGAGTACAGTGTATTCAGGCTGTGATCCTTTTTATGTTTTATTTGAAGAAAAAGTGAAATATGTACAATTGTGTCTTGGGACTTTGGCTAATTGAAATGGACCTTTTTTTTTAGAGTTCCTATGAGCACTTAAATTCTTTTGAAATGTCAAACAAAATCTGTGGTGTAAACGATTCAAGTAGATTTTGAAATCTTGTTGGTCAAAATCGAGATTTCGGTTTGGTGTGAAAAGGCAAAATAGATTACGACAAAAATCAAAAATCTTTACAAAATCTAATTGGCCCATTCACAATCACACTTTATTACTCTTTTTTTTCTATTCCGTATAATAGTCTACCCATGGAAGAGAGAAGATAGAAAAAAAAGATTTTATATTTATGAGCAGTGTATCGTACGCCCGTGGTCTTTTTTTTTTTTTTTCAGAAAAATAGAAATTTTTTTTTCAGAAAAGGAAAATTTAAATATGTATAATCTCTTTTGCCTATGAGCAATTAAATTCTTATAACACACGGCCTTAGAAACAAACATAACTGTACCCGTAAACCGTATATGGCTCTGTTGCCTATCCAAAGCAATCCGGATAGGTTTTTGTCGGAAGGGTACTGAGGCATGTCAGGTGTGTTTTTTTTTACAAGCCCAGCAGAATTTGACGAAAAAAACGGTATCGGAGCTTAGCGACGCCATGACAGAAAAAATGGAGTTTCCATACATAACAAGCAAGAAATTCGTGCGGGAAAGGTCAGATTAAAAAACGGTGTTTTCCTAAAACTAATGATGCAGATTTTTTGGAAATGTTCTCAGGATTCTAAATTTTGAAACCACAAAATCGTACCTGATCCCATTTTTGAGTTATATGTACACATTTTGGCGTGCCCCCCCCCCCCCCCCCCTTCCGTACGCCCTTGGATCTGACGCAAAGGAATCTCAGAAACTAAGGGCCTTTTGTTGATACGAAACTTAAATTTTTAAGTTCAACATAAGAGCTTATGTGACAGTTTACGCTAAGAAAAAGTTGAACATAAGCGTAGTTGAACATAAATTATTTAAATTTCGTTTCAGACAAAAAAATGGCTAGGTTCTTATGGGCATGCAATCGGGCACTGAAGTTTGGAAAAAATTGTACTTTAAAAATTAAATAAAAGAAAATATTTGTATTTTTTGTTTCTTTCTCAAAAACTATTCTCTCATTCAACTTCAACTAAACATATAATTCAAGAACAAAATTGTATCTTTCTAAAGAGATGTAGGACATATTAGTGTGATCTTTTGTTTGTTTAAAAACAAAATTCCCAGCCACGTTATAATGCGTTAACGCATATATAATAATACATACATACATATACTGTAAGCGTCAAAAAAAGTGTACAGCTGTGAACTGGCTTTTTGTAACTCTAACAGCCCTATTATTGAGACGATTCAAAACTAGTTTTAACGTAAAACTAGTTCTATATAGTCTGGGAGCCAACCGTTAGATTACCTATCTCATCGCGGCCACGCAAAAATTGGATGCCAACCGATAGCTTTAGTCCAAACATTTACAAAACTGCTGGTCGGACAAGCTTTATCTGGTCGCAATGGTTAGAAAATGCACTTTTCAGGTTGCATTTTCCGCTAAATGTACCTATAATATAAGCAACTTATATAAATGGGGTATCAACTGAAAGCTATGACTGTCCCCTATACGATACCATTGGTCGGACTGACTTTTTTTGGCTGTTACGACGAGTCCGACTATTTAAAAAAAAAATGGTCTTTTTTTAACACTGCGTCTTACATCAGGGAAAACTGAGTAAAATCATTTCAAATTGTTAGGAAAGTGGCCTTAACCACTTTTTTTTCATTTTCGTCCAAGGATGCACAAAATCTTTAATTTTAGAAAAGTGGTCGGACTCGTGGCAACAGCCAAAAAACTCTGTCCGACCAATGGTATCGTATGGGGGACAGTCATAGCTTTCAGTTGATACCCCATTTATATAAGTTGCTTATATTATAGGTACATTTAGCGAAAATGCAAACTGAAAAGTGCATTTTCTAACCATTGCGACCAGATAAAGCTTGTCCGACCAGCAGTTTTGTAAATGTTTGGACTAAAGCTATCGGTTGGCATCCAATTTTTGCGTGGCCGCGATGAGATAGGTAATCTTACGGTGGGCTCCCAGACTAATAGAACTAGTTTTACGTTAAAACTAGTTTTGAATCGTGTCAATAATAGGGCTGTAAAAGATTCGATGTTTTAGGAAAAGACCTATCTTATTTTTTAAAGCGGTTAATTTTCAATGAATTGGCATATAAAACATAACAAAAAATTTTATAGTAAAAATTTAATAAAACAATAATAAAAAATTATAGGACAGCTTCTATGCGTCTGGGAATTGACTCTACCGCCACTCTTCAAATAAAATTTAATTTTGTGCCTTTTTGGTTAATATTTTCCTCCAACTAGAGATTTTCCGCCTGTCTGTTACGATAGAATAACGGACGTGCAACCATTCGATACAAAAATTGTTCTTTTAAATAATTATTAACCAATTTTAAGTTTCAAATAAATTTTCTGAGCAAGCGATAAGAGAGTAATATATCGTTGTAGAACTCAATTTTACCGAATTTTGGTACAGTTAGCGATTTTTTCCTATCTTCGAAAATAAAATTTAAAAAACCACAAACCATCATGATCTTACCACTTTCCAATATATTTTCGTTAGTAAAACTGGCAAATTTTCGCTTAAATTGGCAAAAAAGCGAAGTGAGGCTATTCAAATGTTACAAAAAAAACGTTAAATTTAGTGAGAGCAAACCAAATTAGCTTAAAAAATCAACCAGCTTCTAGAAATCAGTTAAAACTTGACTCAATCTCAGGAAGGCTATCTCATCATGTGACTCAATACACAATCATTGTATATCCAATCTATAGTATTCTCATGAAACACGATTTTGTAGGTAGACATTTGGTCGATAGGTTCGCTGTGATCGCCTTACGGAGATCCCTTAACAAAAATTAGTATTACATTTGGACGCATAGATGGCCACGAGCTTTTTTTCTTCATGAGAATTTATATACAATGACACAATTCCGTATGTTTACATTAAAAAAGTGCCAAAAACAGTTAATTTTAATAATAAATAATAATAAAAATAAAAATAAGTGAAGCTATCCAATTGTTACGGACTGTACATGCCTATAACTCAATAATAAATCAGGTACGGTTTCGGGGCTTCTAAATTTAGCGCGTTGAACGTGCCCATTTTTTTACTCGCAGGCGGGAAACAAGATTTTCATTTCTGTCAAATTCTTGTTGAGCTGTTTATTGTTAAAATTATAATTGGGAGACAAGAATAACAACAGGAACAGTGAAATAAAAGCTTCTCTTCTGCCTTCCTTGTATTATTGTTAACCACATAAATTATTGTATTTAAGTAAGTTCATCTTCATTTTATTGTTTCTATCACTGGAATGAGTGTACAAAACAAAAATCAGGAGATAAGGGAAATCAAGGGACAATCTTAACCTTACATGCTGACTAGCCTAACCACTTCGAAAATTCATTATTTTAACAGGGCCTTATAGGACCGAGAGTCTATTCGAAAAAAGTCTATTTGACTTTTTTCTATTCTATTAAACTTTAAACTGGAATTGCCTTACACAGTAGAATATTGAAATAGAATCGACTTTCTAGAACAGAAAAATAAAAACTTCTCGACTGCAGCTTTCAATTGAAATGTCGAATCTGCGTTAATATCCTTCGAATTTTTGAAAATAAGTTTGGTTCAACTAATCTTTGGCAATTTTGTTTGCGTTAAGCAGGTTGTACTAATAGTCTGGGAGGTGACCAAAAGATCACATACATATGTACATATGTATCTCATCGTGGCCACAAAAAAAGGGGATGCCAACCAATATCCTTAGTCCATACATTTACAAAACTACTGGTCGGAAAAGCTTTATCTGGTGGCATTGGTTAGAAAATGCACTTTTCAGGTTGCATTTTCTGCTAAGTGTACCTTAAGGCAACTTCGATCAATATGGTATCATATGAAAGCTAAGACCAATGCTCGGACACTCTTTTTGGCTGTTGCGACGGTTTCGTCCATTTTTATAAAAACAAATTGTCTTTTTTTAACATTGCATTTTTCATAAGGAAAAACTGAGTAAAATCATATAAAATATCTCAAATAGCTAAGAAAGTGTCATTAACTATTTTTTTTTGTGTTCATTTTTATATACGTAAGTATTAAGATAATCCCTAATTTTACAAGTGGTCGGACTCGTGGCGAAACCAATAAGTCTGTCCGGACATTGGTATCGTGTACAGGACAGTTTTAGCTTTCATTTGATACCTCATTTATAGAAGTTGCTTATATTATAGATACACTTAGTCAAAAATGCAATCTGAAAAGTGCATTTTCTAACCATTGCGACTTGATAAAGCTTGTCCGACCAGTTGTTTTGTAAATGTTTGGACTTAAGCTATCGGGTGCTATCCTCTTTTTGCATGAACGAATTTTCTTTGATTTGAGCTATTGGATTATGCCGCCAATGCTCTTCAAAAAGTTAAAGGCTAGAGTTTACTGCATGAGACTTTGTTCCACTATTACTTACTTACTTTACACTTTGTACCAATGATGCTGCAAGATGAGGATGACATTGTTTTCATCAGTCGTGTGCGCCGTTCGTGAGGTTGATCGTGTTAATAGTAAATAAATGTAGTGTTTGTTGCGTTTTGTTTATTTTTTATCGATTTATAAGTGCAATCAATAAGGTTAAACTGTTTTTTATAGTTATTGATTAAGATTACACAACGTTTACTTTGTAATAATATAACTTACTTATCTTTATCCATTTTTTTCTTAAACTATTCCATTATCAGAGGAAAGTCGATCAGGAATTATTGATAGAAATACATATTCTATCAAGTAGAAAAAAATCTATTCTAATAGAAATTCGCAATACCGACAGTAGATTTTAAGTCTATTCGACTTTAATTCTATTCTGAATAGACTTTCGCAATGAACCCCATAATGTACCTAGTACATAGTAAGTGGATACCGGATATAAATTTCGTATGTCTTCTTGTGCACAAATATTTGTGTTAACAAAGTTTCTGGCCCATTGAGTTTATTAATGTCTTTCTTCATTGAAATCTGAAAGATTTGATTTCAAAATCTAGAACAATTTTTGAGTGAATTCAGTTTACATACACGAAAATTGTATGACGTCGTCAAAAATAATTCAAACAAAAAAATTGCCCTATTCGATTTGTCGTTTGACAAGTGAAAGTTTGCATGGATGGGTGAATGCAGATCAAATCTAGAAAGATCGCATTTTTCGTTTTTCAATAGTTAATTAAAAATCTTTTTTTTGCAGAAATGTCGGATTTGGACGAGCGGGAAATCACCTTTGGTAATTGTAATAAATAAAATTAAATATATATACATTATTTATTAAAATTAAGATTTGTTAATTTATTAATACTTTATATTTGTAGAAGAAATAGGGCTGTCCACAAACGCACTAAAACTCGAAAAAATAAAAAAAATAGTTAAACTTAATTTGAAAATTAAGAGACTTCCAAAGCAGAAAAATGCCTTTAAAGGAGGCAAAGATCTTTCAAAAATTGAAAGCAGCTCTAACAAACCATCAACATCGGTGGGATTTGGTAAAAAGCCTGTTGAACTACCAAATGAAAAAGTCACTTCAGAACTTATTCCAAGGCTATGCAATGTCACAACTTGTCCCAGCACAGACCAAATTATGAGTGCTATTGAAGAACTACGTGATCTTGTTAAAAAAAGTTGTAATGAAACGCGCGATATTCGTAAAGACTTACTAGATATTAAAGATTCCATGATTGATGATAATCCAAGCTATGTTCCATTTATGAGCGGCCCCTGTCAGACTTTAGACGATTTCAACTTACTCGAATATAGAGTTCAAGAAGATGAAACCTCAAGGAAAGCTTTGGTATTTTTATAAATGAAAATTAAAAACTGAACCAATTTTACATAAAAACAAATTTCAAAATTCGACAGGAAAAGTTATTTGATAAAATTGCTGACGAATCATTAGAAAGATACGTACGTTGTTGTCTCAAAGCAATTTTAAGTGACAAAGTAGCAGTGCAATGTACTTGGCACGGAAAGAAAGACAGTGTAGCTGTTTCTGTACATGATATGGCCATTATGGGAGTTATATGCGGTAGATTATATTATATTACAAACAACGTTAATAATTTAAAAATAAATAATCATTATATTTTCAGATAGTACACGAAGAAAATTCCCCACAGCAAGCTCATCACTGATCGTTAAGATCATGAAAAAATGGTTCCAATGTGCAAAGGACCGTTGGCGAAGATCAATGGATCGAAAAAAAATAAAATTTGAAGCAAAAGAAATATTACAACACTTAACATGACTATATAGTAGGAGTAACAAACGTTCAGTTACTTGTTTTTATTTGGAAGAAATACTTAAAATTAATTTAAATTAAAACATCTGCCAATCAATATCAATTTGCAATAAAATTATTTATCTCAAAATGACCATTTTGCGCCAACATAAACTTTTTTTTTTAACTTTTGAATGTACGAGCAGCAGATATTAAAATGTATTTATATCTCGAATACTTATAAAATGGAGAAGCACCCTTTTCCTTAAGACGGTAGTATGTACAAGCTTCAGACGTGCGTTGCAAGACTATGCAGATAATAGTGATAATCGTTGGAATTGAACCCGTACTGATTGAAAACGGAAAACAAAAAGATAGCCCAATCAAAAAGTCAAAACAATGGCGGATTTTGCTTCCGTTCCTTTCGCCGAACGTCTATGAATCAGATGTTCGGCAAAAGGAATAGATCCACAATCCAAAATTTTTAATTAAGGTACTTTTTTGTTGGTCGTTTTCAAACCGTAAGGATTCAATTTGACCGAATACAAGAACAACCACCTAAAAATAAAATAAAAATGAGCCAAGAAATTGCTTTTTTTAACAGTAAAACTTTCATTTGGTTCCTTGGGCAGTACTTGCTTCCATTTTCTTTGCTCTCCCATTTTGAAAATGAATAAATAAAATATGGTTTATTTTTGTTTTATTTATTTCTAATAAATCTTACATATTTGTATGAGAAACAATACTACATAAGTTACGATTTACTTATAAACGATAAATGGAGTTGGTTATTGTAAAATAAGATTAATGAGAAAATAAGCATAAACGGTTGATTTGAGTGTCTTTTATACTACCATACTACTACATAACTTGTACCTTTCTTTTTTGAATTTTTTTTTTAAATAAATGATCACATTAAGGTTTTGTTTCTAATTTATATTTGATGATTTTTGTATACGTTTATAGTTACAACGTAATATTAAAAGCAAAAAAAAATGTTATATTTAAAAACTTAAGCTTAATTTTGAACTGGTAATGGAGGTGGAGGGTATGCAAACATTCCAGGGGGGCCCGCTGCAAAGTTTGTGGGAACGGCATATTGATGCGCAGGAGCCGGTGGAGCTGGGCGCGAATTGTAATTTTGAGCTGGTGGAATATTATAATTTGAGCTTGGTGGTGCATAATGGCCAGGTGCACCACCTGTTGGCTGTGGCAAAATTGGCGGCCGTACACTGAACCTCGATGCATTTCCTTCTGTCGATGATGGAGGTGCGGAAGAGAATCGGGAAACGTGACCATTTGACCTCTGCACAGTGCTTGACATGCTGTTACGCGATTCCATTGGTGGCTCATGTGTTGGAGGTTTGTTATAATCGCGTTGAACTTGTTGATTAGAATATCCACCGCGATATCCACCACCGTTGCGATCATCATTTCTTTGTTGGTGCCCGCCGCCATTCATGTAGGCACCACGGCCACCATCACGACCTCCACGTCCACCACCATAAGGCATACCGCCTGAGTGTGACTGATTGCGACCCTGGTATCCTCCACGACCACGCTTGTTGGAACCGGAGCCATACTGTGCCATTTCCATCAAACGAGGATTTATGACCTATGAAATTGTAGAGGAAAAGGTTTAAAAGGGAATCTTATTTTTTGTTCATAACCAAATACCTGATTTGCTTCTCGAAGCACTTGTATCAAATCATTTGCCTTGTTTGAATTTGAATTGGTGAACAAGGTGTATGCCGTTCCCGTGTTATTGGATCGACCCGTACGCCCAATACGATGAACGTAATCCTCCGAGTTTGAGGGGTAATCATAATTGATTACGAATTTCACATCTTCGACATCTTTGTTGTTTGATATGATGAAAATGGTGTATGGAGGGGAAAATAAATATCATTCAAAGAACACTTACAACTAAAATACAATATTTATATAAACTTATTTGAACAAAAAATCATCTCAATTTACTGGACCTCGACTTTAATTTATCTTCTTCACATCCATTATTACAAAACAAATGTAGCTTTTGTTAAAAAAATATTGTTGTTTGTACTTACCAGAGTTAGAAACCTGAAATTTTAAAACATCAATAGCAAAAAGTTTAAGCCTAATGTGTTCTGTTTTTTTGTTTCAAAAATGAAGTCAATTTGGTGGTAAAAAATTACAAATAAAGAAAAATTTAAATTTGTATTGATATATGTAAAATCCAATCATCATTGTCATGAGGATTTAACACGTACAATTGTTATCATAAAAATCGAAGTCCATTTTTTTTAGTTTTTTGTTCTCACATGTTTTAATGAAAAATATATTATGATATTTCAACTTTTATTATATAAAATCACAATAATAATTTGTCAGTCAAAAAGTTGGCCGAGAGTCTGAGAAGTTCATCCTCCATTCAGCGACAGTTGTGTTTTTAGTTTTTAAAATTTGTTTTTGCTTCACGTATCCTATCAAAGGCACTATATATTTTCGTGTATGTATATCAATCGTTAAAGAGAATCCAGTTTATTTTTCCAATGTATTTTTGGCTTATAACTAAAACTACTTTTGAACATGCATTAGAATAAAAAAGGAAAAAATCGGCATTTCCGACGGGATGATGGTAGTTCGCCATCATTAGATTCAATGATTAAAATACCAAATATAGAAAATTGAAATAATTAAAAAAATACTTCTGTTTTCCAGTGTTTTACCTGTTTTAAGTTTTATAACCAGCTGCAGCCACATTTGCTAATTAATTTCTTTTATTTTTTGTTGCTATGATTTTCTTTTTTTACATCGAATCAAAAGTGTACACCTGGTTATTAATTATTGAAGATGAATCCTTGAATTACAAGAAATCCACGAGATCCGCAGAAATTAAAAAAAGCTTGTTCTTTGGCTGGCTGTTGATGCGTTTTAAGTCAAAGGTAAACAACACCTGAACTAAGAAGATAAAAATAACAACAAAACAAGACATTTTTTTAAAGTTTGTAAATTTTATTTTACTTTGTGAGACGTTTTTTGTAAGGCTCCAATGGGTTCCTTACCTCGATGTTTTTTATCGTTTATTTTGTGGTGAATATTATCTTCTCCTCTTACATTGTAGACTTCAAAACTTCATCAACAATGGAAGAACACAGTCGAAAATATATATTCAGCTTTCGAAGTCTATAAAATTTATCGCTAATCGTGTTAAAGTACTATACACACCGCTTTTAATAATGCCTTTCTTTAGATGTGACAACAATATTAAATATCAATTTTGTGTTAAACCTTTAAATTAAGCCTAGATACGTTGTTATTAAAATAATATTGACGAGATAAATAATAGTTAAAAAGGAATGGTTTCCAAACTTAGTTTATTTTCTAGAATAAAGCAATACTAGATACTTTAAATAGGAATTTTATCAATCATAAAAGAAAATTCCAATTGCTTGTGAAATAAACAAAATTTATTAAATTTTGCTCTACAGAACAACAATTTAAACTGAAAAACATGCAAATGATTTGATTTTATTACAGTGCTATCAGAAAGTATAATCGGGAACATCTTTGGAATAAAAAAAGTTCCATAGTTGGGCCCCAGCAGTAATTTGTGTTTGATCTTACAAGAACTGATAGTAGTCAACACTATTCACATAACTTATCTTTCGATGCTAATTTAAAATTGTACAATTGTCTTCATACACACAGATTGCAAAAATAAATAACCATTGTAGGAAATCACAATCAAAAAATCTATTTAAATCTAGAATGGTATTAATTTTCTATGAATTCAACACAAAGAAAAAAATTGCATGTGCTGCTGGTTAAAGCTGTTAACGAATGTTCACTTTACTTATATTTTGTTACACACACGATATCAAAAAAAAAAAACTAATACATGTCTGTACATAAATGCAAGTTAGAAAAATTCTGTTTGAAGACTGAAAAGTATGATGCGCTACAGTACTGCGGTTAGGAATTCACTCAATGATCTAGAAATGGAGGATCTACTTTTGGCATTTTGAGATAAACGCATTTTGTTTTTATCTGTTACTTTTTTTGGATGAATCTCTTTTATATTTTGAAGAAATAGTAACAAGAGAAGTTTTTATTTTTGAACAAATATTAATTTAAAAAACTATGTAGTTTTAAATAATGTTGCGACATTTTGTCTTACCAAGTCTTTCGTGTAGTTATTTTAACTTAATGATATATCCGGATACTTCATAAAAGTATTTATGAACTTTATTAACGTTTTATTAATTTAAAAGAAAAACAATTTATGGGCCCTATTACCGTTGGCGAAGCGAACCAAAATTTGGTATTACAATAAGCGTCAGTTGACTCGCCTCGAAACGTTAAAATTAAGCGAATGCGAATTTTTAGTTACTTGAAGGCGAACAAAAAATAAAATACTATTTTCTTAGGATAAAATATTATTTTGGGATCAAAATAGGGTTAATTCAATGTTTGAAATCAAAAATAATTTTCAAAAATGTCATTATTAACCATATAAAACCATTTAATAATGAAGTTTGAATATAAAAACAACGAATACCAAACTACACAAATTGAAAAAGCTGACGGCGTGTAATCGTTTTCGTTTGCCGTAAGAAAATTGTTATATACGTTTTATTGCAATGGCAATTGAACTGTATAAAGTATAAAATAAAAACTGCAAAATTCTCACTTTCAATTGTTAATTTGGGATTTATTTGATTATATTTGACGTTTGACGCAAAAAAAGTGAATGAATTTTTGTTGTGACAGAGATGATTTTTTGGTAAATTAATTCATTCGCCAACCATAATACGAATTTGCATGAAATTCGCCAAACTCTTTGATTTCAAGCGAACGTGCGCGAACCGTAATAAGCCCCATATTTTTAAAATATACCTAAGCGCAGACATTCAATTTAATAGAAACATAAAATACATATGTACACAATTTTTGTGTGAAGTCTTACTACCGTAAATGACTTTCTTGCTAAGATAATTTTTCATAGCTACAGACATTAGTATGGTAGTTATATATTTTATTTTGAGTGGATATGTTAATTTTTGTTAAAAACAGCATGGTTACATGTATGTATGTATATTAGGTAAGTGTTTGTTTTTTTTTTTTTTGTTGGATGAGCCTAGAGCAGTTTCAAATGAAGAAACAAAAATTCCCTATTTTTTCAGATTTTTATTTCCATCCCTAAAGCCGTTGTAGGGGTTAATTTAATTGCCAATTTTGTTTTGCATACTATGTGATTCGCGTTAAATCTGCCAAAAAATCAAGAGCGTTGAAAGTATACAAGAAACAAAATTCTAAGGGACGGGGTTATATAACCCCCGCTTGTACAGAAGGGCAATTTTATAAAAAAATACATAAAATAGAAAAAACTTAATTCAATAAACACCACACACACAGCTTGTTTTATTTAATTTCAAAATCGACCTGTCCTAATTGGTAAACCAATAATGTATAATGCTTGAAGTTTGAAGATACAGTTCGAAGAGAAATAATTTTAAAAAGAATAACTGTAGTCAGGATGTCGAGAATTTACACATTGCAGTTAAGATTGTACGTGTTCACACTAAAACTGCACAAGATGAAACAAGTGCATGAAGACCCCTTGAGTACTAAGGACTTCAATATTAGAAAATTCGATAGTTTTAGATACAAGTGATCAAAATGCGCAACCTCTAAATATTATTCAATCGTCTTGAAATTTGGCATACATATTTTTTCCACCACTTACGACTCGGGGCGTGAACAAAGTCAGCCGAAAATCACATCTTTGGAAAAATGAAACACCCTAATGTACAGTGACGAGCAATAGTGGACAAATATTTTTACTAATTTTTAAAAGTTGGTGCGAACTTAGAATTGTAAGCCGAGAGGAAAAATTTTAATTTAATAATTTTGTGTATTAAAGCAATTATTATTTTCTTGAATTAAATTAAAAAACAAAATCTTACAATACACTGAAAAAAATCTTAAATGAATTTTTGGAATTGGCCACTTTTGCCCGTTTCGGGATAAAGTTTTGTTCACATTATTTATTCCATAAATCTTTGTTCTTTATCACTTGCAAACGACGTTGGCATGCTCTCTACCAAACTGCGAAGTAATTGGTTGGAAATTCGGCTCCCCTCTAGTTAAATGCGACCCCTAAGCTCATTAGTGTGGGATGGATGAATTTCTTACTGTCATAACCTTGACTGCACAATTGACCAGAGATTCTCAGTTGGATTGCCGTCAGGACCATGCCATCGTCTGAAATTCCTGATTTTCGAACCATTCCTTGACAATTTTGGAGGTATTAACAGGGTCACCGTCTTATTGGAAAATGAGTTCAGACTCTCTGTTGCCACTTTTTGCCAAAAATATTGGCAAATTATAACGTAATAAGTCAAAATATTTTTCATTATTCACTCGATCTTTATTAACTGTCCGATAGAACTTCAAGAAAAACTTCCCCACGCTATAATCCCGAAACGAGCAAAAGTGGTCAAGTCCAAAAATTCATTTAAATTTTTTTTCTGTGTATTGTAATATTTAAAAAAAAAAATTAATAGAAGAAAACAAGATTTGATTGAATACAAAAAATTATAAAATTACAATTTTTTCCTAGCGGATCCGCACCAACTTCTTCATAATAAAAGTATATATCTGTCCATTTTTGCTCGTCACTGTATATGTATCATTCACAGGCAATATTAATCATAATTTTATTCTTAAAACTTAAAAAAAACGTTATTGTGTGTCCTTTGAAGTCCAATGCGATAAAAGTCGATCGTATTATAACATAAGTTATTGCAATTTCTTCTTGTGGAAACACAACTGATGCAAAAGCAACTGAAGAATATTTTAAACTTTCGATGATCGAATTTTGACTAGTCAGTTATCAATCAAAAAACGACACTCGCAATAAGGACATCTGCTTCAAAATATTTGTGATTATCACTCAATTGCCGCTCCGAAAATATCATATGATTGAAAGTAACCATTTTTTAAAAACAGGCAACATCAATCTTCCTTTTCGTCGTAACATTATTTGCAACCTATTTTGTGCTATTAATTGTACTTGTGAGAATACATTTAATGAATAAAGGGTTAAGACATAAAACTCTGTTTTTTTTTTTTTTTAATAGCAGTAAATCAGTAAATGAACATTAGATATTTTATTTTTCTAACCACGAATGGATAGATTACCTCTATACTTACGACTAAAATAGTACTGCTACCACTTGTGTGAAATTTTAAAAGAAGTCAAGGGAAATTTAAAATAACACTTTCAACTATAGGATAGTATTAATAATGGTGTTAGACTAGATATAGAAATAAAATAAGTATTGATTCTAATAATATAAGGATTATAATAATTTTTAATAATATGTAATACGAAAAACAAATATCACGCGTTTATCCAAGGCTTTAAATTTAAAGAATAATCAATTATTTTATAGCATTTTTTTTTTAATTTTATGCAAAGCAGATATCACGGCCATTTTTTTATCGACTGACTCAAATTCTTTTTGTGGTATTTTTATTCATAAATACATACATAAATATAGATATATACATATAATGAGAAAAATCCTTTCGTCATCAATTCCACACCTCCATCCTTTTGGATAAAACATTAAATTGGTACACCGATTGAAATCCTTATTTTGGGGCACTCATCAAGGCGGTGGGTGGTAGCGAAATAATGAAAGAATTTTTATAATAGTTCTACTAAAGAATCTCTTACCTAGTCCACGAGCTGCAACATCCGTTGCAACTAAAATAGACTGTCTGCCATTACGGAATGAAGCTAGAACATAATCGCGTTCTTGTTGAGACTTGTCACCATGAATGGCACATGCGCGCCATCCTTGGCGTGAAATTGTTCGTGTGATTTCGTCAACACGTTTCTTTGTTTCAACAAAAATTATAGTCTTAGTTTCATTCTCAGACGATATTTCGGTCAGCAATTTAATGAGTTTTGTGTCTTTTTCTTGTTCTTCACAAACATCGACAATTTGCAAAATGTTATGATTGGCTGATAAAGTAAGAGAACCAATGTTGATTTGAATATAATTGTCGAGAAATTCTTCAGCCAACATTTTAACTTCTTTTGGCCATGTGGCAGACCACATAAGCACTTGACGATCTGGTCTTATTTGTTCCATTATCTTACGGATTTGGGGCTCGAAACCCATGTCAAGCATACGATCAGCCTCGTCTAACACCAAGTACGTGCAACGTTGAAGGTTGGTCACGCCCCGCTCAAGGAAATCGATCAATCTTCCAGGAGTAGCAATAACGATTTCGACTCCCCGCTCTAGATCTCGGGCCTGCGAGTGCTTTGGAGCGCCACCAAAAATGCACGTATTTCGAACGCGGGTCTGGGAGCCGAAATCGTTTGCCACTTGCTGAATTTGTTGGGCTAGCTCACGAGTGGGTGCAAGTATCAAAGCTATCGGACCTTCGCCATGCTGCAATCTCGGCTGGTTGTTGATATGGACAACAGCCGGGAGTACATAGGCTAGAGTTTTTCCCGATCCGGTTTGAGCTATACCCACCATGTCTCGACCACTAAGAGCGATTGGCCAACCTTGAGCTTGGATAGCAGTTGGCTTATTAAAGCCCTGCTTTTTTATCTCACTCAGCACGTACTCGGGGAATCCACCCTCTTGAAATTCAAAACTTGGCGTTGGAATACTTTTTCCCTTCAGGGTGATTTCATTATTGCTTAGGAACAAATCAACATCGCCTTGTGGACGGTTCATAACCGAATCACATGGCTTGTAAAAATTCTTTTCAAATGGAGTTAACGTCAAGTCAGACCAGTGGATGCGGCGCAAACGATCACCAGGCTTAGATTCATTGCGGCGATCAGTTGGTGGGCCCCTATTATAAGGCGTTCCTCTGCTGTGGGGTGGTCCATTGCCTCGCATTGGCCCTCCACCACCTCCACGATTATCGCGGAAACCTCCACGACCTCCTCCGTTTGAACGATCTCCAGAGCGGTTGTACCTTGAACAAAAAAAAAGTAATTAATATAAAAAAAAAAAAAATAATGACAGCTGAAAATAACATTAACATTTTTTTTACTGAATATATTGATTATTATGTAATGTTTGTACATAGTCAAGATAAATAAATAATTATTTGAGTGACCTTTGTACTTCAATAAACTGTGGACTGTCCACAGTATATAGTCAAGTAAATCTATGGTTTAACCCGACAAATTGTAACAAAAGAAAATTTTGTGCGAAAAGACTCAGACCACTGGTACTTAAGACATATCCAAAATGAGCCAAAATCAGCCATGGGAACATTGGTTTTGTCGTTTCCCATATCGCATATGACAAAATGTATTCAGTTATAAAGCAGACTTGTGATTCATCTATTTATAATGATTTTTCACGCTGATTTGAACTTGATATCAGTTTTTACCAAAATTAATCTTCAAATAAATAAGGAAAATAATCAGAAATTATATCTCTCAGATACTTATAGACCGAGAGCCCACAGCAGATTTTTGGTGTGAACGATAGCAAAAAAAGAAGTACAGGCGTCGAAAGCTTCATTAAAGGCTATTAAAAAAATCAAAGTCTTGCAGTCCACAACTGGAGCCTTTGCGAGTAACAGTGCATCGAAAAAAAAATATGAATGCAACTTCGAGGATAATCGTGTTAGCCGAAATTGGTTTTCACTCTTCCCTAGATAAGCTCCTCGGATCACATATCACGGAATCTGAGACCATTTGGTCATTAATTGTATCGTATGCAAAACGCCTTGCACATGCATAAATGCGTTCAAATTTAACCCATTTCCCGGTGGTGGACTGTGGCTAATTTTGAATATATGTTTTGGCATGTGTCATTGAACCTAACTGCAAATGAATTTCTTTTGTTACAATTTGTCCGGGGTTAGCCCTATATTTTCCGTAGATTTACCTGACTAATAGGGTATGGAAAAGATCCTAGATTTTAATATTTTTGATAACAATCAATTGCAACTTTCGATCGTCAGAATTTCCAGAATTTTAAGAACGAGCAACTCTACTCCCCCTGGACAAGTACTTAATCCTATCTGCAGATAAATTGGTTAAAAACATTGGCAACCACCCTTATGAACTGATGCGAACGATGATAAACCAATAACGGTATCTGGACAAAAATATAGATGCGTTTATTTTTTCGTTTGAAAAACTCAATTTTTTTTATATTTTCTTCAGTAAGTTGTTATTTTTATAGGGATATTCAGTTCAGTTGGAGAACGATCGGAAATATACGGCGTCTTGTGAACGAATGACTTTGAAAACAAAAAGTTTCAGTCCTTTCATAGCCTAGTTAATTTCCAGATCTCAATCCCATTGAGAACTAGTGGAATGAGCTTATGAAAAAAAATAGGCAGTCAGAATTTTTCAAACGGGCAGCAACTTTAATAGGACGCACCTATTTTTCTGTCCAGTTAAAATTTGCAGTTTTTGCAAGTTTGCCATATTTACAAAGAAGAAAACACAAACAATAAGAGAATTATCATTTTTGTTTGTTTGCCATACTTAGTTATTATGTTATTTTATCAATATCCCTATAAAAATAACAACTTACTGAAGAAAATATAAAAAAAAAGTGTTTCAGGTCCGACGCACGACTGGAGTTTCCTCCTTCAGATCGATTCTCTAAATAGGCACAGAAAAGGCTTACTTAACCTATATATTTTATACAGTAATACATATAGGTATACATACCTTAATCAGAGAATATCAAATAAAGAAGCTTCGTGCGTTTCACCCTCCAAAACCCATTTCGTGTCGAAGAATAAATGTGAATTGCAACAACAACAAGACCTGTGCTGAATGACGAGTTGATTCTATGTGTGCGTTTTTCACTGCTTTTCACTAATAACGGGTGATTTTTTAGCTGGTTTGGTTTTGGCAACACTGGTTTTGACAGCTGACGTGTGTTTAGTACCTTGTGTCACTGTCAAACAGCTTCAGTTTGGTTTGCAATTTACTGGCTGAACAGAATGCAAGACGCAACTGGAATAGATGTCAAAAAAGCTGCAGTAGATGTCAAAAATGCTGCAGTAAAAGTTAAAAATTGTTCAACTCTTGCAGCTCCGGCTGCAGCATTTTTGACATCTATTCCAGCTCCGTTTTGCATTCTGTTCAGCCAGTTAACCATGGATCGTCTTACAAATGAACAACGCTTGCAAATTATTGAATTTTACTATCAAAATTCGTGCTCGGTTCGAAATGTTCATCGCGCGCTGCTTCCATTTTATGGTCGGCATTCTCGACCTTCTGAGCAGTCTATTCGGAAGATTGTGACCAAATTTCGCACCAAATTTACTTTGTTGGACATTAAACCACCAACACGTTTACGTACTGTGCGTAGTGAAGAAAATATTGCGGCCGTATCAGCTAGTGTGACAGAAGACCGCGAAATGTCGATTCGGCGCCGTTCCCAGCAGTTAGGCCTTTGTTACAGCACTACGTGGAAAATTTTGCGGAAGGATTTGGGCGTAAAGCCTTTTAAGATACAGCTGGTGCAAGAACTAAAGCCAGCCGACCTACCACAACGCCGAATTTTTGGTGAATGGGCTCTTGGAAAGCTGGCCGAGGATCCGCTTTTTTATCGAAAAGTTGTGTTCAGCGATGAGGCTCATTTTTGGTTGAATGGGTACGTAAATAAGCATAATTGCCGCATTTGGAGTGAAGATCAGCCAGAAGCATTGCAACAGCTACCAATGCATCCCGAAAAAGCCACTGTTTGGTGCGGTTTATGGGCCGGCGGCATTATTGGGCCATATTTCTTCAAAGATGATGCGAATCGCAGCGTTACTGTCAATGGTGAACGCTACCAAGCGATGATAACAAACTTTTTTTTGCCCGAAATGGAAGTTCTTGACTTGCATGATATGTGGTTTCAACAAGACGGTGCCACATGCCACACAGCACGCGAAACAATGGCGCAATTGCGAGGCGAGTTTGGTGAACAGTTAATTTCACGTTTCGGGCCGGTCAATTGGCCGCCTAGATCGTGCGATTTGACACCATTAGATTATTTTTTGTGGGGGTATGTCAAGGCTAATGTCTATAGGGACAAGCCCGCTTCGATTGACGCACTGGAAGCCAACATCCATGCATTCATTCGTGAGATACCGGCCGATATGTGTGAAAGAGTATGCCAAAATTGGACTCAGCGGATGGGCTACCTGAGACGCAGCCGCGGTCAACATTTGCATGAAATTATCTTTAAACATTAAATTGCAAGGTTCAAACTATCGACTCAAATAAATATTTCATTCATTTTTTCGAATTTTTTGTGTTTTTTTTTTTTTTTAAGTTCTAAACCTCTTAAAAAATCACCCGTTACTTTGCAAATCTAATCATCACAGTTGTTCGTTTCAGCTTGTAGGCAAATAAAATTGACAGCTGAGGATTGGCTTCTTTATTTGATATTTTCTGATCTTAATACATACTCACGCCTGAAAAGTGAAAGGTTCGCAGAATAGTTTGCGCACAAAAACCAAAATATGCATTTCAATTTCTTTTTCTGGTGCAGGATTGCAACTTTACTGCATTTTTTTCTCAAAATCAATCTGCTGCCTTAAAATAAAATCTACTGCACTTGATTTTACGAACAAAATTACCCTTCACGCCCTTAATAATAGGCGTGTTTTAGTATCATCGGGATCTGGATCTGGATTAAGTTTTACACGTAATACAAAAACAAAATAATGGGAAATTTTTTAAAATTGTTTTTGTAACACGTGTTAAAAGTATATCCAGATCCCGATGATAATAAAACAAGCCTAATAATATGATATGTTTAGTTTATAGCTATTTTGTTTGTTCTTTTTATGTTTTGAAAAAAAAAAAACAAATGTTTTTTATTTATTTATCAGTTTTGTTCGAATGACATACATACATACATATATATTTAGTTTTTTGAAAAAAATAAATAAAAAGTTATCTACTGAGAAAATATTGAATCTACTGCACGTTTTTGCAAATATACTGCGAAAAATTTTCTGAGAAGTGGCACCCTGTTCTGGTGTCGTTTTTTCATTTGATAACGTCATTCGTTCAGTAGATTTTACTCCTCATATTTTTTCATACCGGGGGCTATATATGAAAATCGATTCTTACGGAGTAAACTCCAATAAACTCCAAAAATAGTGTTTTTAAAACGAACAAATAAACGCAAAAACGATAAAGCAGGACACTTCAGCTCTCACCCAGGGTCAGCCCATTACAATAGATAAACGCCAACTCTATCCCCCCACCCTTAATAAATGCATCGCGGACTAAACAATCCGGGGACCTCAGTGAAACCTACTTTTATATTAAATTTTCACATAAGTATTATAAATTTAATTTGTATTTTATAGACCAAAAATTATTATTCGGAGTATATTTGTAAAAATATAGCTAAAAAGTGGGATTTATAAATAGAATAACAAATCAACTTTCGACTATCAGTGCATTAAATATATACAACGTCATCATCGGTTCGTATCCTCTTTTTGTGTGGCTGAATTTTCTTTGGTTTGAGCTATTGGATTGTACCGCCAACCACCATGCTCGTCAAAAAGGTAGGGTAGAGTTTACTGCATTTTGAGACTTTATTCCACTATTACTTACTTATCTTTATCCATTTTTTTCTTAAACTATCCTATTATCAGAAGACAGTCGATCAGGAATTATTGATAGAAATAAAAATTCTATCAAGTAGAAAACAATATATTCAAATAGAGAGTATAGACAACCAAACTATAAAAAAAGTTTCCGATTTAAATCCTTTGTAGAAAATAATTTCTATAGGAAGGAGTTATGCTAGCCTTAGTTGAAAGACGATAGAGAAACAAAAACTGACTTAAGCCCAACAAAAATCCAAAAACGAGAATTTTCGTAATGCAAACAAAAATCCAAAAACGAGAATTTTCGTAATGCAAACAAAAAATCCATCCGTCTAGACTACACTCCGTCAGCTTTTTCAATTTGGCTCATTTGGTGTTTGTTGTTTTATTTTTTATTTTATTTTATTCGATGGTCTTATGTTAATGGCATTTTTGTTAATTATATTTTATTGAAAATATTGAAATAACCCATTTTTTATCACACAATAATATTTTATCCTAAGAAAATCGTGAAAATCGCTGGTCAGTTACTTACAATTTTCATTCGCTTAATTTTGAAGTTTGCGGCGAGTCAACTGGCGAATGTTCGCTTATTTTAATACCAATTTGATTCATTAGCCAGCTTTTTGGTGTAATAATAAACGGTAATAGCGCCCTTCTTCTTACATTTAAAATATTTAGATTATATCAAATTTATAATACTTTAGAAAATTCAAATTTATAATCTTATATTTGTACAATTAATTTTTATAATCATATACATATAACATATCCTAAAAATAATTATTTGATTGAACATATTCAATAATTTTCCTTTTGAATTCATTGATGTTGTTTATATATTTTTATTTCTCTCGGTAGATAGTTGAATCCATTAAAACCCATTTAAGAAATTGTTCTCTGAACTATCGTGGTTGTCACTCTTTCTATTCTTAGGTCATCATTGTTTCGTGGGTTATATCAAAGAATATAAAGTTACCAAGAAGACGCATCTCAAACCGTCAAAAGTATCCGCCTTTTTACTATCCTTATAATACGAATAGTGAATATTAAGGTATACGTGGTGTTTGCCAAGATTGTATGAGAAAGAGCACTTTTTCGTTTGACCTAAAGCTAAGTACGCTGCTGAGGTGAAACGAAAATTTTCTGAGTTCTCCAACTCGAAAACGAAATCAGCAACGAAGTGATTGCGAAAAAAAATATGGAGTTTTATCCAGAAAGATGTCAAAATAAATTTAAAAAAAAAATCATAATTGTGTTCTTCAGTTCGTATCGACGGTATTTTCTTCGATTTTCATTTTCAAATAGAATTCAACAGCAAAATAATGTTACGGTCAATTAATTGTATGTGAAAAATAAGTGGAGACTTGGTTCTCGTATCGACTACAATTTTCTGTTTTATTGACTTTTCACTGTCGAGCTGCGTACTACATAACAAAAATCACTACGAATTTTTTCGTTTACGATTTCGTTGTGTCAATTTCTGTATAGAAATTTTTGTTTCACTTCAGCTGCGTACTATGCTTAGAAGCTTAAAAGGCTAATCTTTAATAAAGAGAAAAAACAGAGCACTTCTTAGTTTAACACAAAATCTTAAAAGGGAAATCTCTCATAAAGAAAAAGTTTTAGTCGATATTACAGTTTTTTTTAAGACAAAAGCAATTTTGCGTCATTATCCAAGAAGTGTCTTTTGACGGTGTTAAGATTTAGGCAGTTTAAAGGTGTTTTTTTCCTTGTCCGAATGGGCTTGGACGAAAAAAACGACGTCGGGCCTAAGCTATTTACATGTTAAAAGCGACCAAAACTAAGCTCCTTAGGGCTTAGCTAAGCCCAGGGAATTTTCGGGGCTTACATTTAGCCCAGATAAAAACTGTGTTACCGACATGTTATCGATAGTTTGTTTGGAAACTCCATTTTTTTCTGTAATGGTGTCGCTAAGCCCCGATGTCGTTTTTTTCGTCCGGTTTCCCCGGGCTTGCAAAAAAAAACACACCTTATATTTCTGAGATAGCAGAGGACTCAGATACATAGTGGTGGCCATAGAATTAGAAACAACAATTCTAAACGCACTTTATCAACCATAATTCTTTTTGTAAGCACCAGCGTGCGTGGCTTGTGTCGTTGGTCTTTGACAGGTGACATGTTTGTTCTAAATATGAGTTTCCTTGAACGCGAACAGTTTATAAAACACCGTTATTTTAGAAAATTCATTTATAGTCGAAATTTTTGCTGGACACGAAATTAGAAACGACAAAAGAATTGGTAAATTTAAAAATAAAGAAAATTATTATCAATGTGAGTTGATTGTTTTCAGTTTTTTTTTGATTATTTTTATAATATTAATATTAATTGATTAAAAATACAGCGACGAAAATGGGCAAAAATAAGTATTGTAGTCCAGAACTCCGGAGGCTCATAATGCAGTGCTATCAAAACGAAAACGAGTCAGTTGATTCCATAGCAAAAAGATTTAGTTGCTCGAAAAAGATGGTATTTGATGCTATTCAAGTCAATAAAAGGACTGGCAGCTTTGAAAACCCAAATAGAAAACCAAAAGATCGAAAATCCACGCCAAAAGAGGACAGATTGATGTGCCAAATTAGCAAAGCTGATCCTTTTTTGACTTCTGCAAAAATAAAAGAGGTTGTTTCGCCCCAATTGGGTCAAGAGCTATCAGCTAGAACTATAAGGCGCCGACTTCTAGAACATGGGCCACGTGGATGCATTGCCAGGAAAAAAACACATGTTTCCAAAAAGAATTTGAAGAGGCGTTTGATGTTTGCTAAGCTTCACGCAAATAAAGCCATGGGATTCTGGAAAAACATACTTTGGAGTGATGAATCCAAATTTAACTTGTTCGGGTCAGATGGTAAAGTGTATGTTAGACCCCCTCAGAAGAAGGAATTGGATCCTAAATATACTTTAAAGACCGTTAAGCATGGAGGAGGAAACATAATGGTTTGGGGTGCGTTCTCGTGGCATGGAGTTGGCCCAATAGTAAGAATAAATGGTCGAATGGACCAACATATTTATAAAGGCATCTTGGAAAATGTCATGGAGCCTTATTCATTTGCACACATGCCCATTAGTTATGTTTTCCAGCACGATAGCGATCCAAAGCATACAGCACGGATTGTTAAGCAGTGGTTTTTTGATACAAAAACTAATATTTGTTTGTGGTGATGTCTCCATGTTGTGTGTTGATATAAGATAATAACAAAAATAAAAATAATAAAATTTTAAAAGTTATTTCAAATTTTAAATTTATTTAACTTTATTAAAATCACAACATAAGTTTAAATTTTTGATTAAAGCGACGCGTTTGGGTTCATGGAACCATCATCGGGCTTGTTTCTTTGATTTGCGGTGTTATTTTGCCAAAGTACACTCAAAATAACACCGCAAATCAAAGAAACAAGCCCGATGATGGTTCCATGAACCGAAACGCGTCGCTTTAATCAAAAATTTAAACTTATGTTGTGATTTTAATAAATTTAAATAAATTTAAAATTTGAAATAACTTTTAAAATTTTATTATTTTTATTTTTGTTAATATCTTACAAAAACTAATGTTTTGGATTGGCCCGCCCAAAGTCCAGACTTGAATCCTATCGAGAACTTGTGGGCAGACGTGCAGAGAAGGTTAAAGTCCAAGAACCCAAAAAATTCTGAGGAACTTTTTGAAAATATAAAGGAGGTCTGGGAGAGTATACGCCGATCAAGATGCCGCGCCTTGGTAGAAAGTATGCAGGCAAGATTAGCTGCAGTGACAAAAATAAGGGATTCCCTACAAAATATTAATTTTTCATCGAATATTTTTTATGAAATACCAATTTTTTCTTTGCGTTTCTAATTGTATGGCCAGGTGCAATTTGGGTTAAATAAATAATATTAATTTTCTACTGTTAGTGTCACGCTTTTATTTTTTATAAAATATTCAGAAGTGTACTATAAGTCATGGTCTATTAAAAGAACCACTAACCAACCTCAACAAATTTCCTAAAAAAAAGTTATGCAATTTAACATTGTTACAAAATTCTTGTTTCTAATTCTTTGGCCACCACTGTACATAAACACGATTCATCACTTTTCCCCCTAAAAACTGAGACTAAATTTGTTTGTGAATACTGTATTTTTTGTCGCAGTAAATTACATAAAAAGTAAAGAAAAAGAGTAGTTGTTTTGACTTCTATGTGAGAGATCCTACTTATATTATTACTTATATTTACTATCCTCTGTCAAAAGACGGACGAGGGAAATTATTACTGAGCGCTCAAGTTGCAACCTTGGAAAAAAATTAATTCTTACAGCAATAATTACTTAGTTGAGGATCTTTAAACCCATCTTAAGCTTGAGAAAGTGGACGACAAAAAAAAAATCCTAATAATAAAGCTATTCCTATGGTTCAAGATATATTTTTCATCTGTCTATTTAATCCTTTAGGGCCAGTTTCAAATGTTCCGGTTAAAGTCTCGGATAGCCTATCCGGAACTTATCCGCAAGATAAACTTCAACTTTTGGTAAATTTATCAACCGGTTAGTTTATCCGAGACTTTGACGATGAAACAGAAAATAAATAACAGCAACTTTTATATGCTGGATAGGGTTATGTGTCGGATATCTATCCGAAACTTTAACCGGAACATTTGAAACTGGCCCACAGTTTGAGAACAATATTAAAAAGATATAAGAGAAGAAAATGAACAAAAATAAATAAAACAAAAAAAACTAATAAAAACTTAAAAGCTATGAAACTTTTTTTAAATAATAATTTAGATATATCTGTTTAAAAAGATTATAATGTATTTTAGAAAAGCCTTTATTGAATATTATTTTTATTTTATTATTAAATTGTTGATCCTCTTAAATTGCCGTCGTTGAGTAAAATAGGATTTATCTTCAAATTTGAATTCGCGTCGAATTTTCAACCATAAAGTCGGAGAAAAGGTCTCTGGCACTAGATGAAGTAGAGAGTTGATCTTCAACATTGCCAACATATGTAGAATACACTGTCAGAACTATAGACTTTATATAATCATATATTTCCATTTTCTCGATTTCCGAAAGTATTTGCAATAAAATGCATGGAGGATATAAAAATGTTGCAGCTTTGAAAACTATTTTTTTTGAAGACGTTTAGAAATCTCCAACGTACAAACAAAAGTACCTAAATATCCTTTTTAAAAGAATGACTTAAAACCGCAATATCCCAAACTTTCATGTGGCATTCGTGTGTAGGTATATTATATAACTTTCTTACAAAAAGCCATTGGCGCGATATTGATGATTATGTGTCACATAATTGCATTTCCTATACATCGACCCATTCATAAATCTTTTTAACATCCTCGCAAAAAAAAGAGAGACCAGTTTTTTTCCTAATAATTCAACCCATCCCTAAAAAAACACTAGACAATATACCTAGACCCAAAAAACGAAAACAGTTATCCTTTTATAAAATAAATCCAAAAATGCAGCACTATAGATACCGCATTTTTATTAGGGTCGCATACCTATATTATTTACATAAATACCTAATCTACATACATAAGTACATTTGTCGCAGATATTGGTTTACTTCTTGCAAAATTGCAAATTGAAACCACCGACCATAGAAACAATGAATAGATAAAAATAAATACATATAAAATCTACCAACCCGTCCACAAACTATGATGCAAGACCAACGACAGATCCACGATCACATTGCCTTTGGCTATTCATGATGTTCAAGATATTTTCGAATACCCATTTTCTTTCGAGTATACTCGCTTTGTTTTGAGTAAAATTGTTGCAACTGTTCATGAGTAATTTTTAATGTGGATATAGAAGGCATCAGATACTCATGAGTTCGATCAATTTGTTTGACTTGACTTATGAGTATTTTTACTCGTGGATAAAATGAAACCAGTATATAGGCGGAACGATCGAGTATGAACGATCATAAACAGAAATTGGATTTTGTTCTGGTACACATTCAAAGCAAGTGTGAATAAATTTGACTGGAAGCGTTTTCCTTTGGAGGTGGCAAAGTACTTGCAAGTATTTTGCTAGTTTTTTTCAATGGAACACATCAAACTGCATTCCCATGTAAAATGTATCTACTCGCACATGAGAGAGAGCATGTGCAGTTGGTACTACTAGATTAGGGTTTTCATCTACTCATAAGTACTTTGCCACCTCCAAAGGAAAACGGGTAATGTTTGTACATGTTATCCGCCTAAAATTTTAAACTCACTATCACATAAAACGATGTTTACAATTTTCTCTGTACACAGAAAAAAAAAGCCTTGCGAAATTGGGCCCCAGAATAAAAGATCATGCTGAATAGACCCAAATAGCCGTTTCCTTTTAGAGGTGGCAAAGTACTCATGAGTAGATGAAAACACTTATCTAGTACTACAGTAGACGCTCGATTTAGTGAATCTCGAAATAGTGAACTATCCACAATAGTGAGCAAACAAAATTTTATATAAAAACGATTTAGTACAAAAATGTCGCGCAAGCATTTTACATACATAGCTTGATAGCTCTCAGAAAATGTTTCTGTTTTTTGTAAACCTCAGTGAAACCTGGTTTTTGTTACTTCACTATATCGAGCGTCTACTGTATTAAGTACACATGCTCTCATGTGCGAGTAGATACATTTTGCATTGGAAAGCAGTTTTGTGCGTTCCATTGAAAAAAGCTAGTAAAATACTGCTGGACGAGCACTTTGCCACCTCCAAAGGCAAACGGCTAATATAAGTAGGTGTTAGTAACTGAAATAAAAATAGGTATTAACATTCAGTTCTGGATTATAAAAGAGTCCAATCAAGTTCTGGAATAATTCGCTATTATGACGGTATCGGAAGATAGATACATACTTAATTTCAATACATTCAAAAAATTATTTGGATTGATAATTGATTTAAACCAGCCACTGCAACAATCGGTAGTACTTTACTTAAGTGCTTCTCATATTATTCATCTTCATGTTCATACCTATAAATGCAGGGCAGGTACCTACTTAAATTCAACATCTATTTTCACAATAATTTTCATAGCAGGGAAAGGAAGATCTACCTAAGAAAAAAGATATCGCGCTCTTTCTACCTCTGAGGAAAATTCATTGGGATATTATAATTGTCTGCCATTTGTATTATAAGATAAATAGAAAAACTATGTTTATTTTACATATTACGCAAATTAATTTAAAAAATGCATATATTCCCCTATATCTACGCATACACACATAGTATTAAAACTTAAAAGAACTTGAACAAAATCAATTTCACATAACACGTACAAGGGTGGAATAAAATATTATGGGTCGAGGTTGAAAATAATAGAGCGTAGGAATATACATACCTGCGTGAAATTACTTTAAACATATTCGAAATATTGCATTATAAAAGCCTAAAAAGATATGCTCTTATACCATTCGTAATTTATCTACTAACCAACTTATCAAAATTTTTAAAATTAATTGGAAGAGAAAAATCGATTTGTCGGCCATTTTGCATTTGAAAAGTTAATTCTCAACATTTTAGTTTTCACAATTTTAGTCCAATCTTTCGAATTTACGTGATTAAAACAAAAAGTTTAATAGAAATACTTACATTTTATGTATGAATATTACTTAAACGTTAAAATACTTTTAAAATATAATTTTTTTATTTTTGGGGTTCGTAGCAATAGCAGTTGCAGCGACACGTCCTATCTCAATTATTGAAAAAACGAGAATGAAAATGAACATTGAACAATGAACTTAAAGAGAATTGGAAGATGAGGAAATTGAAATGAATTTTTTGTTTCTTTTTGTTCTTTCTTCGCGGTGACAATGATGCCAACATTCATTTTCCCAATGAAGCCAAGCACACATCTTGCAACTTAAGCCGGAATCACACTATGTCGGCTGAGGCTCAATTCCGCAAGCGTGAATTCTCGGGCCCCGATGATAAAAATGCCCTTATCCAGATGCAAAAAGTTTTTTTTAATGATTGATGATTTTTCTTGTACACATTCTATTTCATCAACAATAGTGTGAGAAAATTGGATGGATGGTGCAGAGGGTATAATTATGTCAAAAATGTGCGACGAGGAAACGAGACGTTAGCTTGACGAGATCCCATCATTGCTGTCAAAGAAATTTCAAGCAATGAAAAGTATACGAGGATATAAACAAGCGCTTCTCGTCGTCACGTCACACCAACAAGGATTTGAAATATTGAAAGAAGGATGCGACCAGCTGACGATTTTCTTTTCTAACAAGTAATTTACATAATGGAATAATTTTTTCATAGAAAAAATACGATGACTTGAAATTAATAAATAAAGTAATTGATAATCTGTGCCTACGTCCTGTAACTCTCGCATCGAAAAAACTGGTCAAGAAACCATGAAAATGGAAATAAAATGCATGAGGTTTGTTCCATTCTCGACTGATTTTACGAAGTTATAAAGGCTCCCCCAAACCAACGCGAAGCATTCTTCGACGACGCGAAATCATTCACAATAATAAAAATATGAAAGATACACAATGCTAAGCAAAAACAAAAAATTGTCTCTGCGAATGATTCGCAGAGAGAGTTTTTTGTTGCACTCTGTATCTTTCATTTTTTGTATTATTGTGAATGATTTCAATTTCGCGTCGTCGGCGAATGTTTCAAGTTGGTTTGGGAGATCCTATAAGGCTCCTCCTATAAAGGCTCTCCCAGAGCCTTTTACAGGTTCCTAAAAAATAACTTAATACTAGTTGTGTTTTTTTGCATGTCCAAATCAAATTGTGTGAAAAAAACCACAACAAAGCAAAACAATTTACATGTTAAATACTGTAGGTCTGTTCGTGTACTTTCTGGACTAAAATTCGCAGCCTATCAAATGTTGAGGAGTGGGGATGAAATTCTCTCAGAGAAAGTAAAACTGTGCAAAAGTACACGAACGTTTTGAACAAACAATTCTACCGGTTTTTAACGTCAACAAATTTGAAAAAAAAAACAGTAATTAAAAAAGTTTTGAATTTCAAATACATATTCCGTTGATAATATTTTTTTAAATGGATTCTTTTAACGCAAATGAAATAAAAATATTAATGGAGTGTGTCAGAAGCGAAGATGATATTTTAAAAAATCTCTTGGATGATTCGGATGATGAAGGCAATGAAGAAGAAGTGTTTGGAATGATCGGGCAGACGTTACAAACAAACAGAAATTGTATAAAGAATTATTTGGAAGTCGTGGTTCCTACATACACAGAAAAAGAGTTTGTGACCCATTTCCGGCTTAAGCCTTCTGTGTATGAAAACCTTTGTAAGAGGTATGAGGCCTCCGAGGAGTTTAAAAAACTTCGCCGTGACAAACGTGCTAGTGCACATAAAAGCACGGCAGTTTTTTTGTGGTTTGCTGGGCATGAAGCTTGTAGCTTTCGGGATGTGGCAGATCGTTTTGACCTTTCCATATCTACGGTCTCTGTAATTATAGAAAGGCTAACTATGTTTATAAGCAGCCTTAGCCCAGAAATTATCAGGTGGCCAAATAATGACCAAAAAGAACAAACCTGTGGATTTTTTTAAAAACAAAGCTGGGTTTTCCAAAGCCATAGGTAAGCGAAACTTTTATTTAAATTATTTATAGTAAGTATATATTTTCAAGCAAAATAATAAGGTACTCATATGATACTTTCTAAGATTATCGTCAATGTCACAAGCGTTGGAAAATTTCAAAATTGAGAAAGTTCTTGCTTTCCGACATTTAAGATGGATTTACTATAGCATAGTATAAATATATGTCGCATATATGAATACCTTATATCTTGATTTTTTGTAAAGGGTAGTTAAATTTTAAGGGCCGATGTTGATTTTGAATAAAACACAAATTATTTAGGTAATTTTTGTCATTTTTTTTATTATGATAATATTGGTATGGTTCAGCACACCTCCATCCGATGGTCCAAATTTTTGATGACGCTGAGGCATAATTGAGGTTCTATGCCGTCAATGTGCTGAATTATCTCATCCTTAAGCTCTTGAATTGTTGCTGGCTTATCGACGTTCACCTTTTCTTTCAAATAACCCCAAAGAAAGAAGTCCAACGGTGTCAAATCACATGATCTTGGTGGCCAATTGACATCGCCTATACGTGAGGTAACACGGCAATTGAATTTGTCGTGCAAAAGAGCCATTGTTTCGTTAGCTGTGTGGCATGTGGCACCGTCCTGGTGAAACCACATATCGTCCACATCCATATCTTGTTCTTTGGCTTAGCCAAAATGCTTTCATCCAAGAGTCCAATCCCTCTGATGAGATGCTTTTGGTGCATGGTTCTTGCAGTGATCAGTGCACAGTGTATTTGTATATTTAAAAATTCTTGCGTTATCAAGTACAATATCGTTCCATATTCACATAACAATGATGACCTCAAACTCTATTTGCTCATCAACCCAACAAATAAGTAATTGGTGTTGCTCGCATGTAAATGGATTCACCAGCTGAACTAAAGACCATTGTTTTAAGGTTGATGATTTGGTTGATTCGCACAAAATCAGTGTAACTTTGTAGTTCTTGGAATACAATTGAGCAATTGGTTAAATAGAAGTGGTGATGTTGGTGCTCGTGGCACTCTTGACTGTGCCCATACATCACGAAAGCAACAAACAGATTACTCATACATATAATAATAATAATAATAATTTTAACTATATGCCTGTAAGACCTAAGGTCTTTTTTAAATGCAACCTGAATTGCACGGCACTAGTTAGAAAGAGTAGGAAGATAGGAAAGATTTGGCACAGTGGATTGAGATCAAGGTGTTGTATTTGGTACTAACCAAGGTGAAATTGACGGCAAAAAATTCAAACAAACCACCCCAATCTGTGAAAATATGCAGCAGCTTGAGAAGAAATAAAAGATCTTGGAAGAATTAAAATTAAATCAAGCTCTGAATTAAATAACAAAAAAAAACAACAATATTCAACCTTCACTAAAACATAAAAAAGAATTGTGATAAAGGTGGAATACAAATAAAAATGCAATATCATGTGTTTTTATAAGTCAATTGAAGTTAGTTAACAAAAAAACATTCATTAGTATTTCTGCGAAGGGACAAATTTATTTATCGTTTTAATCAAGATGGAAGATGAACAAAAAATCTATGTCAGTAAGTAGTAAGTTCGAAGATATTTCTTTTTTTTAAGAGTTTACTTTTGGGGGATGTAGAATGTTGGCTTGTGATGGTGTATATTGGTGTTTAATATCGGTGATATCCACATATATTTATATGTAAATAAATTTGCAGGACCTTCATCATTAAATTTGATAGGTGTACGAAAAAAGGTAGAAGGTGGCAGTTTTTGTATAGGACACTTTTTGCTTGAAGCTGGTTTTTCTTGTTTTTTTCATGTGAAGGCAATAGAAGGCTGAAAAGGAGTTAATTTCATTATTTCTGAGCAAATATATATGTACAACTGAAATATTTACATCTTTCCCAAGTGCTTATTTTAATGTTTGGGTGTTCGTTATCTATTCGTGTAGATCGTTTGTTCCTTGTGCCTGCTGCATCCAAATTGATAGAACTTAGGGCCTTATCAGCTTTCGTTTTCGTTGAAATGAGCATTTATTGTGCATTATCTGGAGCTACAGGAGAATCTGACGAAGATCTTGAAACTTGAACTGAACTTTGATTCCTCTGTAGAAGTAGCAACTCGGTTATGCTCATGTTATTGAAGAATAAAAGATATAAGATTTTGGCGATTGTGGATTATATTGTTCTTAACAAGAATTGCTGGTAACTTCTCATGAAGAATAACTTTTGATGTAACTATGATGATTCCATGGTATCTGAAAAGATTTATTGGCGAAATTCAATGAAAGCACATAGATATTTAAAGCTTTTCAACTCACCTCAATGGACCTTACTGCCTATAAATGATTCATCATGAGTAAACAAAATCAAATTGTTGGATGGCCTTTGCAGATGATTTGTTTTAACTTTCTTAAGTCTTCTCTTTTTCTTTGTATTTGTTGTACAAACAATGAACAATTTTGACTTTCGGTCTTGGATATGGAAGTTATGCAGCTGGTTTATATTCATATTTCTGCACAATTTCACTGGCTTCACGATCGCATTGTATTTCAAAAACATTTTATCGCACCTCCGGGACTTGGGTCTTGTGCTTCAGACTGCCAACATAAAGGTATTTTTTGTATTTTTGTTTGTATTTTTTGTATTTATTTATTTATTTATATATTTAATAGGTAGGTATACAAGTTTAGAAATTATAAAAGAAAAAAAATAAAAGAATTGATTTAACAATGGTCACGTTCAAGCACCGAACTAAAGCGATCTGGATAGGTTTGTGTTGTTGTAATCCCTTGTTAAAACACAGCTGATGACGAAACAGCTGTTGCCAGAAAAGAGATCCCAAGCTATCCTAAAAATTTTAGGATACACAGCTATCCTATGAGAAATGTCAACAACAGCTGACTTGCGTTCAAACACATACATGGAAACAAAGCTATCCTAGATAGGCTAATCTATTCAAACATTGAACGCACCCAATGGTTTAAAATTAAATTTGAAAGTGTTCTTCACCAAAAACCAAAAACCAGAATGAAATTAGCCAAAAAAATAAATAAAATTGGATACACTCTGTAGCGAAGCTTAAAGGCTCTCCCAAACCAACGCGAATCATTCGCCCTCGACGCGAAATCATTCACAATAACACAAAATATGAAAGATACACAATGCTAAGCAACAATAAAAAATTTTCTTTGCGAATGATTCGTTATGAATTCGCGTTGGTTTGGGAGAGCCTTAAAGGCTCTCCCAAACCAACGCGAAATCATAGCGAATCATTCGCAGAGTCAGTTTTTTGTTGTTGTTTTGTATTATATATCTTTCATATTTTGTGTTATTGTGAATGATTTCGCCTCGTCGGCGAGAGCCTTAAGGCTCTCCCAAACCAACGCGAATTCGTAGCGAATCATTCGCAAAGACGATTTTTTGTTGTTGTGTAGCATTGTGTATCTTTCATATTTTGTATTATTGTGAATGATTTCGCGTCGTTGGCGAATGTTTCGCGTTGGTTTGGGGGAGCCTTTAAGGCCTTTGCAGATGATTTGTTTTAACTTTCTTAAGTCTTCTCTTTTTCTTTGTATTTGTTGTACAAACAATGAACAATTTTGACTTTCGGTCTTGGATATGGAAGTTATGCAGCTGGTTTATATTCATATTTCTGCACAATTTCACTGGCTTCACGATCGCATTGTATTTCAAAAACATTTTATCGCACCTCCGGGACTTGGGTCTTGTGCTTCAGACTGCCAAAATAAAGGTATTTTTTGTATTTTTGTTTGTATTTTTTGTATTTATTTATTTATTTATATATTTAATAGGTAGGTATACAAGTTTAGAAATTATAAAAGAAAAAAATAAAAGAATTGATTTAACAATGGTCACGTTCAAGCAGCTGACTTGCGTTCAAACACATACATGGATACAAAGCTATCCTAGATAGGCTAATCTATTCAAACATTGAACGCACCCAATGGTTTAAAATTAAATTTGAAAGTGTTCTTCACCAAAAACCAAAAACCAGAATGAAATTAGCCAAAAAAATAAATAAAATTGGATACACTCTGTAGCGAAGCTTAAAGGCTCTCCCAAACCAACGCGAATCATTCGCCCTCGACGCGAAATCATTCACAATAACACAAAATATGAAAGATACACAATGCTAAGCAACAATAAAAAATTTTCTTTGCGAATGATTCGTTACGAATTCGCGTTGGTTTGGGAGAGCCTTAAAGGCTCTTTGAAGAAAAACTTTAAAAAACAATTAAAACTTTATACAATGTAATGTTGACGAATTTTTATAAATTATTCCCAATTAAAAAAGACGTATTTTTCAGGAAAATTTTAAGGACCAAAGTTAGTTTTAAGTATTTTTCATAATTAAGTATTAAAATACTTAAGCATTTTCTTACTTATTTTGTTGACTCAGAAATAATCCAATAAGAGTTTTAGTAAGGTATAGCCACTAAATTGATAGTAAGGGTATTCATGCAACAGCGTAAACTCGTCGTAAACATCGTAAAGTTGTAAACTTCGTAATTCTGTCAAATTTTCCATACAAATAGTGACAGAATTACGAAGTTTAAAAGTTTGCAACGTTTACGACGACTTTACGCTGTTGTATGAATACCCTTAGTATTTTTTGTTTTATGTTCTTATCAATAAAAATGAAATTATAAAAAATAAATAATACCAGTGCTTTTGAATTTTTTTTTGTTCTTCTTGCTAACATTGAATTCCCTCCTTTCAGTGCACAAAAGTCCTATATCCATAGGAAATTTTCAATTTGGTTTTCATCGATTTCGCATTCGTATGGGAGAGGGTCCTATATCCATTTCTGACTTTTTTCATACTTTTATTTTTTAAAAATAACCGTTACAGCTTTTGACGTCATGTCTTCAAATTACAACAAAGATACTTTCAAACAATGTATATAAAAATTCAAACATCATATTTCTCAAGGAGAAAGTAAGGAAATTATTTTTCAAACCTTAAAATTCGTTTTGTGGGGAATAATTTTTTTGGATATGGGGTATTTAAGTACTCAGGCGGCGTACTGTAAAGAATTATTTGAAATGAACTTTATTATGAGAAGGGATATTGACCAAATTATTTGCGTTAATACGTAGGTTATGAAGGGCATTTCCTTCTGAGATAGAGATGTCCACTTCTGATAAAAAATATCTTAAGAACTTTATAATAATAGAGATGCCTTAATGGAAGAATTTTCAAATCCTGAAATAGAACAAAGCTAGAATGCCAGCGGTTTTTATTACAAATAATACGCACAATATGCTTTTGCGAAATAATCAACGGCTTTACTTTATTCGAATATGCTCCACCCCAACTAGGCCATACTGAATCTTGGAATGAACAATACCATAATAGACCATTACTAGAACTTGTTTAGAACAGTAAGAACTAAAGCCTAGTACGCAGATCGAGCAAAGACAAATTTTATCTCTACTTTTTTTTTCTCAAGACAAATTCTGAAGGTGTAGAGATAAAAACAAAAGTCAAATGAGAACAGTAGCGTAGTTAGAAATTTTAAACATTATAAAATATCCTTCATTTGACATAAATTTGAAGCTTTTACCAGAAATCAGATTCCTTTAAAGCATTTGCAGAGCAAGAAAAATTGATCGCATGCGCTTGAAGGGGAACAATAAATGTGGATGGATGAAAATACATTTAAAAGGTTTAAAATTTTCAGTTTTTTTACTTCTCTGGAAAAAGGCGATTCTAGGGCAGTTCGGTAACATTTGGATCAAAATACACTTTTTCCGTCAAAATATAGTTTGTCTGTCAAGACATCAACTGTCAAATTATATTGAAGGATCACTGCGATGTAAATGGATTAAAAAACTTCTAAAAATTCCGAAATTTTTTACTTCTCCGGGAAAAATGATTTAAGGCACTTGTTTGACATTTGGATTAAATTAATTTTTCGTTTAAAATATAGTTTATTCTTCATCTTTCAAGCCATCAACTGTCAAATTCCACTGAGGGATGGATGCCCTGTAGATGGCTTAAAAAAACCCTGACAAAATCATAAATGTTCACAATTATATTACTGCTCCCAAAATCCAATTAAATTGCCAACTCTGTTTGCTGATTCCAACCATATCGATTTAACTCGATTTGGGAATCAATTTAATTTGTTTATTGAAAAAATATTTTCCGTATCTGAATGTGGCCCTTTGGACCCTTTCCCATTGGCTACGCCACTGACTGATTGAAAACAGCTGTTCTATTTATTCTTTTCTCATTCCATGTCATCATTTTCTGTACGCATTTTATATTTTATTTCCGTCGTGCGTCCTTACAACGTCTTAGTAATGGAAAGAATGAAACAGGGAGATGATTTTAGTTTATAAAAAGCGAAATATATATAAAACGTCACAATTTGTCCGGAAAAATAATGCTTCGAACATTCTTTTTCCGCGCAAAATTAAGTGGAGACTTTCTTTTACCTTTTCACGTACAGCGGTTACAACTGTCAAATTTTGCGTTGGAGCTGCGTACCGCTTGGAAAAAAATCCGAGATAAAATTTGTCCTGGGAAAAATTTTATATGGGGGATAAATTTTGTCTCGATCTGCGTACTAGGCTTAAGATTATACAAGTTTCTAGCACAACAAAGCAGATATTTTTTTAACGAATCTGTATGGTCAAGCCAATTAAGTTTGCTATCAAGAATTACTCCCAGATATTTAAAAGAATGAACAAAATCAATCTTAAAGCGAAATTTTGAACATAGAACACTAGGCAAATACGTGACATCAGTTGAAAAACTCGTGTTATCTCGCAAGGCAAATTTTTGACACTCAGAAGAATGATACCAAATGTTACAATCAAACAGAGCAGAAGAACCTGTCAAGCTGAAGCTTATTGCTTTAGTCTTATTACTCAAAACCATTTTATGAAGAGCAAACCAACGTCTTAAAATATCAATATCTGCATTGATGATGTCAGCAATAAGGTCGAGAGGAGATTTACAGCCGTAAGAAAAAGCAACATCATCAGCAAAAGCGGTGGGCTTACCTATAAAACTTTGATCGAAAATGGAGTTGATAAAAATTAGGAAAAGTATCGGACCCAACACCGAACCCTGTGAAACCCCAATTTGTATATTACAGAGTTTGCTGTAGTTGCCATTAATTTTGACCATTTGTTTACGGTTTGATAAATAGGAGGATAGCCAATCATAAATAAATCCACGCATACCTGATTTGTACAACTTATCTAAAAGAATACGATGATGGACTAGATCAAATGCTTTTGTTAAATCAATAAAAAGTCCCGCAGTACAAAGATTATCGTTAATAGAAGAGTAAACTTCACTGCAAAACTTTAAAAGAGCATCTTCGGTTGATTTACCAGACCGAAAACCAAATTGACAACTACTAAAGTAATTATTTTTATTTAGAAAATTTAAAATTCTTTTTTTCATTGCTTTCTCAAAAATCTTTGAGCATACAGGAAAGAGGGAGATTGGTCTGTAGTTATTGACATCAGTAGTATTAGATTTTTTATAAAGGGGAATAACTTCAGCAATTTTAAGAGCACTAGGAAAAATACCACTATAGACACTCTTATTGAAAATATGAGCAAGAACATCCACAATGTTAAAAACTATATTTTTCATCAAAACATTAGAGCAGACATCAACCGTGGAATTAGTATTTTTTAAAGAATTAATAATGAAAAGCAACTCACCTGAAGTTATTGGATCGAAAAGCAAACTCTCACAAATAAAAATATCATGGTTAAGTCCTCTATCAAATAAATCAAAATCATTATATATCTGAATACCTCTGAAGATAAATTATTAGCAGTAGAAACAAAAAACTCATTAAAACGATTAGCTACCTGAGTTGGATCAGAAATGCTTGTATTACCTTCCACTAAAATAATAGGTTTATCGACATGAGCATTGCGATTCAAAACTTTAGTCACCACATTCCATTCACCTCTTAGATTACCTTTGTTTTTAACAAGTTCATTACAGTAATAGCTATCCTTTCGAACTTTGATTTCATTTGAAACTTCCCTACAGAGCTTGTTATAACTAGCTTTAAAAGAGCTGTTATTGGGATATTTTTTGCACTTTTTTTGAAGCTTATTTTTTTGATCTAAACGAAATATTAAATATTCTGTCATCCATTCTTTCAAGCGTTTAGCTTTACTCTTTTTGACAAGATGTACAGTAGGCCGGATCGAATTTGGTTTCTTTTTTTTTTTTTTAATTTCGCTATGCCTATGGTGCTAAAAGTTGAATTTGGTTTTCCATTAACGATACCAAAAGCTTTCAGCAAAAAAAAAAAATGTCCTAAGGTTCCTATTTTGAAAACAAATTGTCCTTTTTTTTTTTTTTTTTAGTTTTAATAACAGGAAATTTCTATTTGTTGGTAAAAGAATGTAATTAAAATGTCAAAAAGTTATTAGTTTACGTTTTGTAGGCAAACAAAATAAATATATTTTTTATTCACATTGAAGTAAATTCACCGAAAATTTTAATTTAGTAACTAAGACAATATTATTATATTGATGTAAGAACTGAATTTTCCTTTATTTATATCTATTCAAAACATATGGTTCGGGAGAGGGGCGAAGCAAAACATTTGCAACCTTCAACCTAGAATTATAAATTCATAAAGCAAGGAAATATTTTAACTTCAATTTTTTTTTACCTATAGGTCGACATTAATTTTGGAGGGCATTAACAAAGTTCTTCTTTGTTTCAAATTGTGGCAACAGTTTTCGAGATAAGATTCTAGCTTTTATGAATCCATCTCTTGATTCTTGGCCACATACTAAAGCAGAAGCTTCTGTCACCAACTTAATACATCTTTCCACTGCTTGAGTGTGACAGGGATATTTTGATATTTCTATATTTTCAGGAACATTTGCAACCATTTCCCGCAAGTTTTCATCAGATATTGTTGCGGTTAAAGGAGGTTCGGTGATGTCACTGTATCCCATTTTATTAGGTCGATGTAATCATCGGCATCGAAATTAATTTTTGGGATATTGAATTGCCGGATATCATTCTTCTTCTTGCTTCTTTTCTCGGATCTTATTTTTAATATCCTCCTTAAACCTAATCCGCGGATATGGCTTCGGCTATCAGCTAACATAGCAAGTAAAATATTTTCAGGATGACAAAAATATGAGTTACGTTGGATTACGGGATAAATTACTGCCTTAAGTTTTTTCGGTAGATATTTTGATGCTTTAATAATTGACAAAATATGGTTGGGTCCGTCTAAACAGGAGGGCTTTGATTTAATTGCAAACCAGGCAAACGCATACACTTTTACTATATAAGTAGCTAGAACCAGTAGCTCTTTTGACGGCTTTTCTGTTCCTACATATAGCCTAAGAATTCGGTTAGCTGTTGTGAGCCACCTTGAATGGGACATTTTCCCAGGCTGCCGGTTTGCCAATTCTAAAGGTACATTGCCATGAGAAACTGCCTTGCACATTTGATACAGATATTTTTGATCAGTGCTCAAATTTTCTTTCGTTATCTCAGGCAGTTCCACTGTTATCTTTGCAAAAGCTTGAATTGGCAGACTATCACATGCTTCAAGTGCTTTTTCAAGAATTCCAGAAAAGCCTTTGGGGTCATTGGTTTTGCCATCAAGATGTGTCATCAAATGACGAAGAGGAAGTTCATTAAAATGAAGTAAACAAATAAACCAATGAACTGGCTTACCAATGGCCGCTTCAAGTTGAGATACGATACCATTTTTAGATCCGGTATTAACAACGGTTCCATCACATCCGATCGCTTTAATTTCTTGCATATCAACACACAAGATGTTATTTATGAAGTCAATTATACTGGAAGATATTGTTTTGGCATTTCCGGAATCTGGGGTGACATGCCCCACATAATGTCCACCTGGCTCAGCAACAAGGACAATATGTTCTTCCGTAGCAATTTTTCGATGTGTTCCCGCACCAATTTTCTCCAAAATCATCGTTTTATCTTTTCTACCGTCAAAATATAAACCTGATATATTTTCACATTGACTTTGAAGATTTTGACGTAATTTTTTTCTATCTCTTCTTATTTTATTTCTGTCAATGACTTTTGAGGAATCTAACTTGGAAACGACACCAATATCTTGCAGAACAGAACTTACAACAATTGATGCAGATCTGTCGGATATTCCTGTTCTGTCGCAGGCTGAAGCTAAATTGGCAAAATGTATTCTAGCTTTCATTTTTTTAGCCGACAGACTTGTGCTAGGTAAAATATTGACATCATTCACGTCGTCTTCATCACTTGAAGCATCAGCGGGGTCATCCTCACTTTCTGCAGAAACTTCGACTTCATTTTTAAGTCTCTTAGAGTTTTTCGCCTCTTCGTGTCTTTTTCGTTTAAGGGCCTCTTGAATTTTTCTTTCGTTTCTTTTTTAATTTTATTTGTTAACTCCGAATCGACGTTACCAATTAACATACGCCTTAACAGCCTTTGGTCTTGTAGGAAATCGCGTTCCGCTTGGGGCACTTTAGTTACGCAAGGACACTTTAAAAAATCTTTACATTTGCAAGCTGATATGTCAAAAAGTTGATGGCTGTTCGATTTAAATAATTTAAGTTTCTCTATAAACGAATTTTTCTTGGATTTTATATTTTTTTTTATTGATTTATATTGCTCGTTATAGGTTTTTAATTTATGCAAAATCTGCTGATCTGAAACAACGGGCAAGGTAGCTCTTTGCCACACACTTTTTATATCAATCATTAACTTCGCTGATATTTCAAAAACACTTGGATCAAATCCTTTTCTATTTTTCTTTAAGGAATTTCTGATAAATAAAAATGCTTTCATTATATCAGAATAAGTGGGAAGTTGATTGCTTTTTAGCTCGACGGGTGCTCCAAAAACTACACACTCGGTTTCGCTACGCGTACGCGGCATTTTTACAATTTAAAATAACTATAACCGGCAATTTTACAAATAAGAAAATAAAAACAATTGATGCAGTTAAATCAACGCCTTCTATCGATTATTATTTCAGAAAAACCAAGAGCGACACAACCAACATATAAAAAAACAATAACAAGTGGGCCCATGAGAACTAGATTATAAATTCAAATTATAACGATAATTTTAAATTCATTTAATTCTATTGCTTCAGTCTAAAGAAATATTTTTACTAATAAAGCCCCGAAAATAATTGTCAATTATTAATTGACAGTTGATTAATTTATAAACTGTCAATTATCAATTGATGATTGATAATCGTAAAAAGAGTAGAAAAGTATAATATGAGCTTAATAACACTAAATTAATTAATTTTTTTTTTAATTAAATTAAAAAAATCCAAAACTTTGACGTCATATAGGAACCTTGAGATGACGTCACAAATTTACAAAATTTTTTACCCATCCTTCGGGTCCCTAAATTCAACTTTTCCGCATATAGGCGTCAAAGATTTCTAAAAAAAAAAAAATCGATCCACCCTAATGTACAGCTCTCAATTTAGATATTAACCCCCATATTAATAAACGGCGGATAACAACGTGCTAGCGTTAATACATCTGTTAACTTGTAATTCTTATTAACAAATGCGTAATAGTCTGTGACGTGTGTTAACGTACGGATAACTTTAACTAGCCAGATTCCACGTATAATGAACGGATAACTTCTTAACACATACACGCACGCGTATGATAGCTCCGTTTACTACTACCAGTATACACTTCGTAAGGCAGTGCATGCATGTGACACATGTATTAGAAAATCACCATAATTTGGTGAAGTGGTGAATTTGGTGAAGTGATAAATACTGGAAAGATATCATATCTTTTTTAATAAGAGAAGTTATCAAGCGGATAAGTTGTCTATCCGTGTGCCAGTTAACACGTGTGTTAGGGAGCAGATACCAGTTTTTATTAATACTGCTGTAAGTATATTGATAAAATTTTCATACGCTATGGAGGGATCGTTCTCCGCATATACACTATTCCAAAACTCAAAGCGAAGCAGAGTTGAGTTTGACAAAATCAATTTTCTTAGTTGGTGTGGAAATATCGATAGCATTATTTTGTTTAATAATATCAGTAAAGTGAAGACTTATCATAGGCCTTGGTTTTGTTAGTGTGTTGGCTGTTGTGTCACAACGATTTTTTGCCGTTCTCACTTTGAGCTTATCATGGAAAACTACACTGTTGGTCAAATTCCATATAAACCAAACCCGTTGTACGTATTTCAATAGCAGCTCACTACTTGGAAAAAATTATTGTATCCTTCAGGGTTGTGGCACGTTGAGTATTTTTAATAATAGTGATAAAGTTATGATGATGATGAAATCACGAGAGGATGTAGAATGATTGTGGAAAACTAGGAAGAAGTAAAATGAGCGCACATAAAATATTCGAACTTGAAATAAAAAACAAAATTTTCAATACTTTGGAAATTGAAAATTTTGGCCAATTAGGTGAAAAGCAGTTAATTAGCACGCTCGCTTGTTGAATGATGTTGATAAAATTCAGTTTACAATCCTCGCGTTCCAATGTTTATTCGCTTTGCTATCTAGCTATCCCAAAAATTTTGAGATAACTTGAGTTGTTGTTGCGTCAGCTGTTATCAGCTGTTTTTTAACAAGGGATTACAACAACACAAAGCTATCCGGATAACTGAGAATAGCCAGCGGAACGTGCCCAATCCTGATGATTTCGTTTTTTCAACAATTTATTGACATTAGAACAGCAAAAAAATAAAGCAACTTGCCTGGCAACTGGCGTGCCGCCTACGTCACAGCAAGCACACGGATAGGAATTTGACAGTTAATAATAGCCCTGTTTTTTAGTGCATTTTTATCTTCGCTTAGAAAAAAGTAGCATGTTAAATACAACAACAATACGGAATTATACCAGTTTGTTGTTGTAATTAACATGCTACTTTTTTCTAAGCGAAGATAAAAGTGCAGTAAAAAACAGGGCTAATGTCTGTTCGTGTACTTCCCAAAGCTACGAGTTTCTACAAATTTTATTTTTTTATATGAGCTTTGACAGTTCTTTGGGCCAAATTCGTAGAAACTCGTAGTTTTGGGAGGTACGCGAACAGACATATATATATATATATATATCAACTAGCTAACCAGTATTGGCTCGTGTGACCTCAGGAAAAAAACAAAAAGCCCTATTGGCTTCTTTATTTGATATTCTCTGGTCTGCCTGGCAGTGCCTGCAATTTGACAGCAGTGACATGAAAAAAGGAAAAAAAAAATATAAAATAAAAAATGGCGAACTAAAGTTGACCTATGATTTTAATTTGTACGTGTTTTTTTAATGATCCATTGTTTTTGAAACAAACAACAACATGCAAAAAGTAAAAACAAATATTTCTATACAATATCTACTGCGATAAACCTTATACTTTAATCTCACATAGCAAATAGTTACAGGAATTGTTGATTTATCCAAATAACTAAAAACAAAAGGTACATAGCTAGTTAATAAATTAAATAATATTCTAGAACAAAAATAATTGTATGTACTCATTGTTGTTCTTTATTAATTTCTAGGAAGAGAATTTCAAGGTTCCCGTTAGCATTAAGATAGGGAAACAAAAATTTAGTTATAAATAATGTGCGACGAAGAGCTACCGAGTGACTTGGAAAAGCTGGAAATTGGTCCACTGATTCCTCAAATAAAGGTCTGCGATAGCCAACTTCCCGTCTCGCTTAATCCTTTCTATAATAAAATCCCACAAGATACATCTAGGCAAGTAGGGACTGATATTATATTCGGAGACGTTAAGTGCTGTTGCCGAGTTCGTCGGAGATCAGAGAGCGTTTTAGATGAGTGCAAGACGAGTAATACCAGCTCAGCGTTTGCCCGCATAGAGCACTCGATCAAAAACTCAACACAGTTCAAACGTAAAAACCGAAAAAAAGTATTGTTGCGAGAGCCGATGTTAAAGTCATTGCAGAAGTGCCTGCATCCAAAGCACCTGAAAGCATTCGGTGACATCCCGAACAGACTTCTAAACAAGAGTGCCTCCAATGATAATATGGGAGATGGCTTTACTAAATCCTGCCCAACGATCGAAGCTCTGAACGTCGATGACTCTCTATGCTTTCTCAGAATAAGCAGTGAAAAACCTTCAACTTCATCGGGCAGAAAGTCTGGAATAACTGATTTTCGAGATCTCATTGATGAGTGTCAAACTCTGCTGGAAACCAATTTCAGCTGCGAAAGTTGGAACACTACAATTGCTTCAAGGAAAAATCTCAAGCATTTTAGTGTCATTCAGTCGGCTGAGAACCGCTCACAAAGAACAAGGCATTGTAGTGAGAAAAATCACAAAACCCATGATTATGGGTCCAATAAAGAAGGAACAGCAAGGCAGGGTGGCAGTAGCAATGCCAGTACGTCATGTTCCCAGCAAGCCAGAATAAATGCATCTACAGTGACGGGTGGAGCTCATTCGTCGTCAGTAGTTGCTGATGCAACATCACCTTGTGATGTCACTATAGATGAACTGGCCAGTTACTTTGAAACTTTCGTTCACATACCGAAGAAGATGTCTTCAATGGCTGAGATGATGTATATTTGATCAAACATTTCAGATCGAATCGAACCCAAAACTCGCCAATAAATATATTGTACTTCCATTTCTGTTTTATTCTTCTATTTATGTATGAAACATTTTCAATGGAAGAGCATCATCCTTTTTATTTGAAATAACTTTCTTTGATATTTTTCTTCAAAATAATCAAAAGTGTATGAATATATTTAATAGAATTTTCATTTCTGGGTATGGATTGTTTAAAAACAGTCACGAATGATAAGCTTTTTTTGTTAGAATAAATTTTAATGTGTATCTAAAAATTTGTAATGAAAATAAAAAAAAAATAATAAAATATTCCACTGGTTTCAATCATCGAGTTAAAGTTTTGAGTTATTTTTAAGCCAAATGAATCATTATTCTATTAGACTTTGTTTTCGACAAAAAGGTAGAAAATCTGTATAAAAACAGAAGGACAGAAGGAGCATTTTTATTACGTATGTGGGTTGCGGCCCACAAAATCAAGACCTTGGCTACAAAATTAGAAATATGGTAATGGATTTGATTAACATGAATATGGTTATACGTTAGGAAGGGTACAAATACTTCATCGTTTCCTGTAAAAAAAAATCCTTAATGGCAAAAAATAAGAATCCCGAATACACAAAATCTCGAATGACAAAAATCCCTATTACATTCGGGATTGAATCTCGAATTTCACTACTTTTTTAGTACTATTTCAGTACTTTCAAAGAAATCAAACTGTTTTGTATGGCCTTTGACTTCTGCTCGCTTTAGCATCATGATTCATGGCACTGCCTATGAAATAAATTTGAAAATAAACAATCACCTATGTATATAATAACTATTGTCAAATATCAACTTGATAATTGAAAAACATTCACCCATATTCGGAGAGTCATAAGAACGACTCGTATTCGACCACATTCGTATGTTTTTATTCCAGGAGTCGCTTATCCGACTTCACTCGTATTAGTTTTGAGAAACGCACAACATCGCATACGACAATGGACAAAAAACAAATACAAGTTTTATTAGTTCAATATACATATGTAATTTATTCACATTTTTACCAAACATAACTTTCAAGACATTCAAAAGACTGCAGTCCCTTAACTGTAACCCAAGAGAGTTCAAGAATGCATTCTTTTTAAAGGCTTCAATGCATTCAATTAGTCTTCTCTTTAGTATTAAATTCCATTAAAATTGGTGGTCTTAGCTCTTATGGGATACAGTGAACGAAATTAAGACCATCAGTATAAAAACTACTTTTACTTCGATCAATATTTGATATTGCATGTTAAAAGTGCATTTTAGCGGCTACAGCTTTGCTGGCATATAGTTTGCACCTATACAAATTTGTGTGTTTACAAATTTTGAGGCGGAATAAAATAATTTTATTTCCTTGTTTTTTGTTTGTATTTTGAAAGTGCATTACAGAGGATAAAGGGTAGCGCGGTATCACTGTTGTTGCTAATGCGAACGGTAAGTCTAAAAATGTTGAGTTTTATAAACGTACACCAGTTCTCTGACTTATTCCAAATATCAAGCAAATCCATTGGATTTGATCTGTCCGGGAAGGGTACAAGATCCCGAATGCCAAAATCCCGAAAAGCAAAAAATGAGAATCCCGAATGCCATAATCCCGCATACACAATCCCGAATGGACAAAATCCCGAATGACAAAAAATCCCGAAAACATTTGAGATTGAATCCCGAATTTCAATACTTTTTAGTACTATTTCAGTACTTTCAAAGAAATCAAACTGTTTTGTATGTCTTTTCATTTCTGCTCGCTTTGGCATCTTCATGACTATAACAGAAATTTTAAAATAAATCTCGAGATTTAATACAAGCAAAGATAGACGTTGTTTCTTAAAGCTTTTCGTATCCAACGTATACGACTTGAAAAATTACGATTTATATACGAGGCGAGTTCAAGTTCGACTACGAGTTCGAGAAGAAATACGACTTGCAGAATATGGGTGATTGAAATATGGTATTATGTATTTCAAAAGTTAATTGTTTAAAAACTGACCAACTATTCATTGAAAATTAACAATACATATGCCATGCTAAGTATAAGCTTACACACGAAACAAGATGTTTTTTTGACGGGCTTACAACGGAAACAGAAAATAAGCCAGGAAACATAGGCGAAAGTGTCACTATCTTAATTCCGCACGTGAACGGCGCCGTATACGTTAGTTCGCAGATTAACTATAGTTAAAGTGCGGAAACTTGCTCATTGAAGTAAAATTTCGCACTTTAACGGATCGGACCAGATAATTCGCGAATTAACTGGTTAGCGTGCACATCAACTGGTTTTCGCACTTTAACGGTAAACTATACATTATATTGAAATTTATTAATTCGTAAAAAAAATATATATATATATACATTAGACTGTTTCAAAAAAAAAATTTGTTTTCGATTTTCTTGCAAACAGGCTGAAAAGTTTCAGTTAAGCAAAAAAAAGCAGTCTGTGAAAATTTGAGCTCTTAAAATTCATGTTTAGACATGCCTCATCGCAGATTTCGGTTTTCCATACGATTTGTATGGGAGAAAACACCTGTTTGTATTTGGAATTTTATAACTTAATGATGACAAGTACTTAAACTAACGGCATACGTTTTTCTTGTAGAAAATTGAACGATCTACAAAAAAGGTCTGAACATAATTTATCATAAATCCAGCCGTTTTAAGGTTACAGTCAGTCAAACTCATTCCATAAAACTACAATACATATATCTAACGTAAAATTTGCATTTTTTTAGTAATTGAAGATATTATGGTAACTAATATCACTCTTATCGAAAAATGACTTAAGACCTTTTTTGTAGAGGACTAATTTTCCTTCCAAATGGTGCCTAACAATATTACTTAACCTATTACAATAATTAGTCGCTTTTAAATGTGTTTTTTAGTGGTTAATTACATAGAAATAGGTACTCGGCAGAAATTTTTTTGAAATAGAAACTAAAATATACTTTTCCAAAGGTTTTTGGGGTGCCGAGCTCGAATCAGAAGTCAAAAATTTTATATTTTGTCACGTTTATGAGATATTGCTGTTTGAAAATTGAAAAAAAAGAAGTTTTTCGCTGCAAAATAACTCTTTTTCAATTTCCCATACGGCAATATCTCACAAATGTGACGTAGTAGAATATTTCTGACTTCTGATTCCAGTTAAGCACCCTAAAAACCTTTGTAAAAGTATATTTTAGTTTTTGTTTCAAAAAATGTTTGCCGAGTTTAATTAGGGAATTTCTATGTAATTTACCACTAAAAAACACATTTAAAAGCGTCTAATTATTGTAATATAATTCTTTTAATTGAGGTTAAGTAATATTGTTAGGCACCATTTGGAAGGAAAATTAGTCCTCTACAAAAAAGGTCTTAAGTCATTTTTCGATAAGAGTGATATTAGTTACCATCATATCTTCAATTACTAAAAAATGCAAATGATAAATTATGTTCAGACCTTTTTTGTAGATCGTTCAATTTTCTACAAGAAAAACGTATGCCTTTAGTTTAAGTACTTGTCATTATTAAGTTATAAAATTCCAAATATAAACAGGAGTTTTCTCCCATACAAATTGTATGGAAAACCGAAATATGCGATGAGGCATGTCTAAACATGAATTTTAAGAGCTCAAATTTTCACAAACGTCGTTTTTGCTCAACTGAAACTTTTGAGCCTGCTTGCAAGAAAACTTTTTTTTTTTTTAAACAGTCCAATATACATACCTACATGTACAAAATCAAGTATTAAAATAAATTGTAACATCTATTCAGGCACGGCCGGCCAGAGGGGTCGACAGCCAGATGATAGCCTTGATAAAAATAATTTGTAGTGTGTAAGGGCAACAACTTCAGTGTTGAAGGTGTACTTAAAATAGGTGACTTCGCCAAGATCATGCGATTTAGTGAAAACCATGTATTCTGTATACACCGATATTTATACGATTCCTTAAGATTGAGCCTAATATAAAGGGTATTCACAGCGCGGCGTAAAGCCGTCGTAAACGTAGTAAAGTTTTAATCTTCGTAAATCTGTCACATTTTTTATGGAAAATTGGACAGATTTACGCAGCTTACAACATTACTTCATTTACGCTGACGTTACGCCTTTGCATGGATGGGTACCCTTAATGTAGGCAAGGGGGAAACAAATCTGTTGGAATGGGCATTTAAAAGGTAACAATTATATACAAAATAAAATACACTGGGTCGCACGTACTTGCTCTTATGTTCTAGCCACTGAGGGTTTAAGAAAATTGTATATAAAAACATGGAAATTATGAGAGATAAATGTAGAGAAGCATGAACTACGACATTTAAATTGGCTAAAACAACTCTTTTGACAGTTTTAGGTGAAAAAAAAGAATGCCATCTTAATTCTGGACTGAAAATGATTGTATGGGAAAAAAATTTAAATCGTTGGAGCGGTTTTTTAAAAAAATAATTTTTTATATATAAAATTCTTAAAACATTTTTAAGAACAAATTTTGGTATGTAAATCTAAAGTATATATTTATGCTCAAATTTAAAAGTTTTGCGACCTTTAGTCCAAATGCGTTTCGCCCAGGTACAACAATTGGGCTCATCAGTTAGATGTGTTGTACCCAGTGGCGTAGCTAGGATATTTGCCGCCCGGGGCAAAACAATAATTTGCCGCCCCTTCGGTCTAACAATACTTAATAATAAAATCGGTCTTAGAGTTGCAGACAAAATTTTGACTAAAATATTTTTTATATAAATGCAAGGAATTACATTCTGTGAAATATTGATACACGCCACTTTGCCGCAATATCTGCTGAATGAAAATTTTTTGTTTCTGACCTACTGGGATTTAACTTTAAGCCGACTGTATATAATATGGAGACTTGAATTTTTTTTAATGTTGTTCATTAGGCGTGTCTCACCAAATAAAATCTCTGAGAGCTCAGATATTTCTAAGTGGGTCAAAAATTTTTTTACTGAGACGAAAATTTTTTGGGTTAGTTTCTCAATGTTCTTTTTCAGCTAAAACTGTTCATTTGACAGCCAAATTGCAATTTCTCGGTGATGTGCAAATACGAAATCGATACAAAAATATAGAATAGAGGTTGTATTATTTTTCATTCATTTAATAAAGTTTTGTGCTTTAAAATTTAAATATTTAAAGCAGAGTTAAAATTTTGTTTCCATAATTCAGTACGATTGAACAGAGTATCTTTGTTTCACCACAACATTCCGCCTACGTCAACTTGATACTAAGCGCTCGGTGAGATTTTACTTGGTGAGACACGCCTATTGTTTTATCAGTAATCGACAGCGAAACTGAGAAATTGCATATTGTTCATATTTCTCAGATCTAATGATCATGAACCATGAAAGGGTCAAAGCAACGGCTAAGTCACTACTGAGTGTCTGACTACAGAGTTGTTACTTCACTGAAATTGCAGTAGATTGTTGATCTAATACATTTTTTCTCAAAATAAATCTGCTGAAAAATCTACATACTGCACTTCATTTTACGAACAAAAATTAATCTTCAAGCTTTCGCAAAAAAAATCACATTTTTTTAAAATTCTTTGTGTTGAATGCAGCCATTTATATTTGAAAAAAAAACTATTGTTATGTTTTATTTATTTTTATTCATTTATCAGTTTTGTATAAATAATATTATTATTATTTTTTATTTAAAAAAAAAAAAAAAATTATCTGCGAAAATATTCAATCGAAAGCATTTTTGTTTTTTTTTTTCAAATCTAACGTGACACATTCTTTGAGAAAGGTCAAACCCTCTGAACTAAATTGAGAGAATTAACAAACACATATATGTAAGGCTACAAAAAAGAATGGTCATTACGAAAGCCATTTTGTTTCAAAATTTGAAAGAATTGTTAATTTAAAAAAATAAACTTTTGTGTTTATTACCAACTTCTATAATGAGCAACGGCCATGATTCTTCCGCCCCTAGTGATTTGAACACAATGAAAAATTGTACGTTCTTATACGTACCAATGTTATAGAATTTTTAACTTAAAAAATAAAACTTTTTTGTTTATTTCCAATTTCTGCAATAAACAACGATGATGATTTTGCGCCCCTATTGATTTCAATTTAATAAAAATTGATTTAATTATTTATTTTACAAACATTAAACTTGTGTTTATTTCCAACTTCCCATGAAGATCGAGGAAGATTTTGCCGCCCCTACAAATTTGAATACTATTAAAATTGTGCGTTTTCTAATAAAAATTTAATAAAATTTTCAATAAAAAAACTTCTGTAATTGCTTTACATCCCATAAACAATGAATATGATTTTCCCATTTGCCGCCCCTTAATCCTGGCGCCCGGGGCGACCGCCCCCTTCGCCCCCCCCTAGCTACGCTAATGGTTGTACCCTTCTAGACGCATAATTTTTTAGTCGATGGTTACCGACACGTATAAAATAAACAGCGCAAAAGCACTGTAAATTATAAAATGTTTTTTATTCTTAATCATATATATGTATGTGTATATTAAAACAAAATTTGAAAAAAAAATTGTCAATCCGTTTTTGAGATATCGAATTTTCAAACAAAAAATGAAACTTTTTAAAAATCCAAAAACTTTTTTTTGAAAATTTTGATATGCAATATTATTTAGTCTTGTGTAAAGTTTGTATATAAAAAAATTCATCTAAATCCTTTGAGCCGATAATGAAAAAATTTAAAATAAAAAAATACGTTCTATGACAGGTACTATTATAATAGTTGCTTAGTGTAAAATTTTATAATTTTTGATGGTAGATCGTACTAGTCTTAGTATACGAAAAAAGTTTAATCAAAATCGTAGGAGTCTTTTTTAGGCAAAAAATATTTTCCGGTTTTTTAACTTTTGTTATTTTTTCATAAATGTAATTTTTTTCTAAAAATATTTTAGAGAGTACTAAAAAAGACTTAAATATCGAGTTTCAAAAAAATCGATGATGCCGTTTTCGAAATAATTGATTTTCCGAAAAAAATTTTGGAACATTTTTTAAAAATCCAAAAAATATTTTTCAAAAATGTTGGTACACAAAACTATTAATATTTTTTTGAAGGTTCTGTATAAAAAAATAATTGAAATCGGTCGAACTGTTTTGAAGAAAATCAAAAATTAAAAAAATGGTTCTTTGGGAGGTATCATTAATAACCATTTTTGAAAAATGGTTTTCCACCTAAACAAAGCCTTTACTAAAATAAATTTATTGATTTTTTTTGTTGAGAAAAATACGATTATGTACAGTAGGGAGCAAAAATGAGTACATGTTTGTAACTCGCGCACTTATTGTTGCATAAAAACAGAAATAATAAAGCAAATTGAAACATTTTTTTTGCTCTGTATTTTGTGTTCAATTCTCAACAAAACGGTATATAATACACGAAAAGGAGCAAGTTCTAAGAAAAAAACAAAAATAAATCGCATATACTCAATTTTGCACCAAGCGTTAATCAGCAAAAATATCGAAATTTGCCGTTAAATTTGCAAGTTTTTGGTTTGTTTATGACTTCCTATATCTTTTTTAGTTTGAGATATGTTTGATTGCGCATGGTTAGAACTTTCACCAGCGTATTTTAATAAATGAAATAAATAATTATAAAAATTTCATTGCTCTTTAAGAATATGAGGAAACCATCACGACAGATTGAGGACAGTTTTGTATTCATGACAAAGAGTGGCTTCTCGACACAAATGATAGCTAAGAAGCTTAAAACAAGCCAATCGGTGGTCATAAAAGTCCAGAAAATGCGAGTTATTGTTCCTAAAGCACAAGTCAAAGGCCGCAAAAAATTTTGACGGATGCGGACCGCCCTCGCAGGATATTAGAAATGAAAAAGTGTTTAACACCAAATCAAGCTTCTTAGGCAATAAATAAGCCCGTTAGCCGAGAAACTGCAAGAAGAACCCTCAACGACATTGGTTATATCTCAGCGGTTAAAAAAACAAAAGCCCGCATTCTCTGTAAAAACTTGCAAATCTAACGGCAAATTTCGATATTTTTGCTGATTAACGCTTGGTGCAAAATTGAGTACATGCGATTTATTTTTGTTTTATTTGTTTTTTTCTTAGAACTTGCTCCTTTTCGTTATGTTTTATATACCGTTTTGTTGAGAATTGAACACAAAATACAGAGCAAAAAAACATTTTTCAATTTGCTTTATTATTTCTGTTGTTATGCATCAATAAGTACGCGAGTTCCGAACATGTACTCATTTTTGCTCCCTACTGTAAATATTTGCTAAAAAAAATTGTACGGCAGGTACCGTTATTTTTGGTTCTAAAAAAAAAAATGACAAAAATGTTTGGGCATAATCACCAAAAACCACTATGTACAAGTTTGAAGAAAATCGATGGAGCCGTTTTTGGCTGTAGACGAACAGACAGACAGACAGAATTGTGCCCGCCACTTTTTGGTGTTCTCTATCATCGTAATATCATGTTTGATTGTTATCTCAAAATTTTTTTTGCACGAATCCAAAACTTGCCTTATTACCTATAATTGCAAGTAAAAAATCGATTGAGCCCCAAACCGTCTAATAGCTCTAATTACAAAAATAGTCGGCATACTCACTATTATATTGATAAATAAATAAATAAATTGGGTGGTGCAACAGCTCATGGAGAACCAGGGCCTAGTGACTTACAACTCTCAACCATTTCTGTGTGCGTGTTGTTGGCAGGAATGGAGGGGACCTATAGTTTTATGCCGAGTCCGAACGGCTTTAAGGTAGAACTAGAATAGTCGGAAGCCAACTTAAGTGGTCGTACGAAACCAAGCGAAAACAAGAAATGTATATGATGCGCACATAATTGCGAAGTGGAACTTTTCGTTTAGTTTTCGTTAACTTTTGCCGTCGGACGTAAGAGCGCTAAGCGACCGCTCTTTCGTAAGTGGGCGAATGCAAAATCAAAATGGTGGCAGCAAACTAACAAGAACTTGGCGTTTGGTGCATAGTTTTCAACTTTTTTTTCTTTTTATAAATGAATGAGTGAAGTCAAATCAATTTTCTTTTAATTAATTTATATCACATCGAATTTAAGTGGTTTCACAAAATAAATAATTAAAAGCATATCACTCTTTGCTGTGAATAAGTATGAGAAAATAAACATTGAATAAACAACTACATTACTGCAAGTGTTTCCGTTGTTTTTTAATTAATTTTTTTCTATTTTATGCTACTATTTTATTAAATTGCCCCTTCCGTCCAAGCGGTGGGAGATATTACCCCTCTCCAGTAAGATTTTTTCTTGTTGACTTCTCAGCTACATGCTCTGAATTTATCGGCAGATTTTACGCGAGTTTTCAAAAAAAAGGGAAAATTTAACTACCCCCACAGCGAATATAGGGGATGAAAATAAAAATCTGAAAAAATCTGAACTGATTTGAGCCCATCCAAATATTAAAACTGAAAAAAACCCATTATAACGACCACCCTAATGTAATATTTAAAACCACGGCCTATTACTTCAAGTACAACAAAATTCATCGCAAATGCCCGCATTTTGGGCGATTTGGGCGTCGCAAATCATCCGCAAATGATTTGCGAGCATTTGCAGGCTGTCCCAAAGATGTGTTCAGACGATTTGCGACCAAGGATCGCAAATTGTGACGTAAAAATGACGTCATACTCGAAAACATTTGCGACATTTGCAAATCGTCAAATATCAAATATTTAATAATTTAGTTTGAGATCAAATACAAAATTCAAATCTTTTTTAATAAATTTGATAAAAAGGCTTTTGAAACGAACTAATTTTTTAATTTTTATTATGCATTAGATACAATATTGGTTATATTATGGTATGTAAGACAAAAAAATCAATCAATGGTACTTCGTTTATCGAAATTGCAGAGCAGATATTCTTAGTCCAATTACATCCTTTCCAATCTCACTTACTTCACACACATTACACAAACTTCCTTTGTATTGCGGATCATAGGAAGCGCCACAGAATGGACAGGTCAATTCAGGTTTACCTCTATAAATTGGCTTGTAACTGATGCCACAAATATTAAACGGGTTGAATTCTTCGTACTGCAGATTGTGTTCATCTACAGGATTAACTTCGCAGGCCTGTAGTATTTTGCGTACCTGTTGTGCCACCTCTGGCCGAGGACCCAACTCTAGAAGTCGTCTGGCGAACGATGATGCTGTTTTGTAGTTTTTCAGCTTGAAGAACATATTTAATGCTGTTCGAAGCGTTAAGATTTGGTGAACAGGTTGTAATTTACAATGTGTAAAATAAGCCGCCATTTCGCAGAGACGTTTCTGTTCTTCCAGCGTGGACTTTGGAAGTCCTTTGCGCTCAGTTTCTAGTTTCAAGCCTAAAATGTATTCTGAACAAATTTTAAGCAACTGTTGAGCTTCGGCAATGTCTTGTTTGGTGTCCACTACCAAAAGTGGAATGCTTATCAAAATTGAATGGAATTTCTCGATGGCTTCTGTGAATTTGCCAGTGGTAGTTAATTGGTACCCGGCTTGCAAACGCTGTACAAGATCATTTAGTTTTATGCCAAGAGCAGGTCTGCCATTCTTTGGATTTACCTCCGTGTAATTACGCAGCGGGTATGCTTTGAGGGACTTGACATTTGGTGTTCCCTTGAAGCTAGCCGCTGAACCAAGATAATTATGCAGAAATAGGGTCTTAAACGGCTTAAAATTGACAACTCCTATTTGATCATTTAGCAGCCTGAAAGAACTCTCAAACGATCCGGCTTTTACATGATCCAAGACCAGTGAAGAATTATTGGCCCAATGTTGAGGCGGAGACAATCCTTTATTTGGAGCAGCGTAATAGCCGCCATCATTAGCACTAGTCTTAATTCTCTGTGCTAGCTCTTCGGGAACAACCAAATCATCGTCACCAACGTCCCAACCAGCTCCCTCTGTGTCACCAACTTCCTCATTGTCCAAGGCATCGTGCATCTCATCATCTTGTTCATCCAGACCCAAGTCAGCATCAGCTCCCCAGCCATCGCCACCGGCGTCCTCGATAACAGCTGCAGTTTCACTAATATTCAGAGCTTGTCGAACATTTGATCCTTTCGCTAGTGAGGCACTCTCAAAGAAGCCCTTGGACACAGTCAAAAGGGGCCAGTTACTTTCAACCTGTTGAATTGGCACTGGAGGCTTTAACAAAACAGCATTAATATTAACCTCCGGCAAATCATTTCCTTCTTTCGTGATTGATTCCTTGATGACATCAGCCTGCTCGTCGAGACCATGAGTAGCTGCAGTAAGGTATGCCAAAGACATTTGACCACAGTTCTTTAAAATATTCACCCTTTCTTGAACATCCCCAAGTAAAAGTGCACCTTGGTATTGTGCAGATACATCTTTACGGATTTCGGCAATTTTATTCATTTTCTTTAGTTTATCGAGATTTCCAGTAATTAGATATAGGAAGGAGAGTTTGTCAAAGTTCTTCGTACGCTGGTAACACATCTCGACCACTTGATGATTACCTTGCAAAAGGGCAGCTTGACCCAACCTATCCCAGCAGTCCTTATCGTCTAACGCCTTTGCAGCTTCTAGGGCATTTTCAATATTGCCACATTCTAGAGCAAGCCCAAATCGTGTTTTTTCGTCTTTAACAAAATGCAAAGCCACCTCAGGGTACCCCTTCTTCTGTAAATATGCAATAATGCTTTGTCCAACCAGCCGAGCATTTCGAACCATATGAAGTACTTCATCGTATTTTCGATTAATCAAGGCCAATTTGAATTTATATTCTGTTGGATCAATGTGCAAAACCCGGGTACGGCACTCTCGATCTAAGCAGAAGACTTGGTTTCCCTTTACACGTGTTATATATATTGGCAAATCGAGAGTGCGGATAATACCGTGATCCCCATTGGTAATAGCATACTTTATGTGATTGCTAGTGGTGTATATGAAGACCCCAGAGTCATCCCAAGCGCCTGATTTTACACGAGTGTTCTCCTGAATGGTACACAAGTATTGCAGGCGACGATCACAGATCGTAACTGAGTGTTTACACAACAACGCCACCAATGACATATCACCCGACCAAACAACGTACCGGCACTTTGCAAGTTTGATACATCCTACCGATACCAAGCGTTGAACTTCGTACAATGTTACATACTCTGGATCACGAATCAGCAACATTCCAGTTCCGGCATAAAAAATCTCTTCGCAGAATGTTGGGATCTTCTTGGTAACCTCGTTTTTAAAGTTTTTGATCACTAACTGACTATTACGATCTAAAACAGCAAACCTATTGCGAGCTACCCAAATAGCCGTTATGCCCGATGAGCGTTTACTCTCAGTTTCACTTTGAGAAGTTGATTCGGATTCCTTGGGAATTTGACACAAATCGTATGTACTGTTCTCCAAATTATTGGTTCGAGTGCACAGAAGTACTGCATTTAATGCTGGATTATACGACATGCTATGTACTGGTGATTTTCCGCCTCCACGCAGTTGCATAACAACTGTATCCTTAGTTGTTGTAAAATCCAATTTGCGAAGGAATCTTTCCTTAACGTAGTATAAAATATTTCCATGCACTGCATACGCTGGGCGTTCTCTTTCTAATTTGAATACAACCATCCCTGCAAATAAAATTCAAATTAGTTTAGAAAAATAAATAATAAATAAATAAGAGGAACAGTTTTAAATATAATGTCTTCAAAAAATTAAATGTAAAGATAAAAGAACCACCCATTGAAATTGAATTGAATTGTTGGTATTATAAATTATTTGTTAATATTAGACTAATATCACCTTTCTCTTCAATTTCTTTTATAGTTTCTATCAAACAACAAATCTATACATAAAGCTTCCGAGATACACCAACTTTTTAGCTCTTATATTTTCATTGCTCTCACTAACTTGTATTCCAACGTTCTTACAAGAGTCTAGTTTTTTATTTGCAATTTTGTTGTTACCCTCAATCTTTTACCACTGGAGCAGGAAAAAAATATGTTAACATTTGTCGTGTATCAAGGAATCTTCGGCTGGAGCTTTATAAGAAAACATCACTACTTGCTAAGCTAAACAGGTCACAGTTGCTTTGCTTGATACAAATCACAACGGGCCACCTTACCTAATTGCGCAATTGACTTTTGCAAAGGGTGCCAGTATGAAGATACGAAAGAGCACTCAACTCACGTTTTTGTGGATGCTTATGCCTAGCTCATACTATTACAGCTTTCTTTGGAAAATTGTTTCTAAAAAAACACTATAGGGCACTCTAAAATTCATTCAGAATTTAAGATCGTTCAGGGTACCCACAAATAATTATCCTCATATTGCCTTCCCTAACCTATTTTTATGCCTTGTATTCTGGGAGGGGAAGGGGCAAAAATGCCGAATATATTCGGGATTGAATCCCAAATTTCAATACTTTTTTAGTACTTTTAAAGAAATCAAACTGTTTCGATGGCCTTTGACTTGACCAACTATTAATTGAAAATTAATAACATTCATGCAACCCCAAACGGTTTACATCATTTTCAATGAAAAAATAATTTATCAATCGCGTTATTAAATATCAAAATTCAATATTTATCAATTTCAACTGATAATTGTCAATCGTAATAGGGGTGAATTAAAATTTATATGAAAATTTAGAACGTACCCAAATCTTGAATGAAATAAGCTAATGAATTATAATAACACATACATACATGCATACATACGTAGTAAACAACTTCCCCAGCCCATTTTGAATATAAAAAAAACATTAATTAAGTATTATATATTTGAAGGCTAGATTCTTGAATGGCTTAGTACTGTTATAAGATGTTGGCATTCGGGATTCTGTCATTCAGGATTATGGCATTCGGGATTTAAGCCATTCGGGATTTTGTTTTTCGGTATTTTGTCATTCGAATTTTGTTTTTCCATTTCGGGATTTTGGGATTTGGGATTTCGTACTCAACCCTCCTGAAGAGCAATGAATTTATTGAGATCTAAGTGAGATGATGAGGCCAGATCTACACTATTGTGCCGGTAACGATGCCATCTTAATACGATCAAATATTTGTTCATAAGACACATTGAGAGGAGCGTAAGCGTATCAAGTATTGATGATATGAATATATTCATTGTTTCCTGTTTTAGAATACTTTATCATAGGTATTATCGATATCAGAACTATAATGTGAATCTGGCCTAACAGTAAGACCGAAAGTAGAAGCAATACTACTTTTCAAAGTGAGAATACCAGAGCTTTCCCGAAAACTGCAACAAAATTGAATATTTAGACAAAGTTTTTAGAGCTAAAACTTCAAACAAAACTGTGCCAGTAATCGTTAAGGGTGCGTATCTATTTGAGAGTAAAAAGATTGGGGTAGACAACTATCCGAGAAGCACTATCGAGATCTTTGTAGTGAAAGTACTCTCGAACTCTCGAACGGACACGCAGATAGGTACTTCTCTTGGGAAAATGTTGGAATAAATTGTAGGAATCAGTGGAGGATTTATAGACTTTAAGATGGTAAACATGCTCTACTAGACATGATCCATGTTCGGAATATTAACGTCTAGAAAAAAGAAAAATAAAGGAGGCACGAAAATCCATATCTATGCAGTGACATATCTTCATAAATCAGATTACTGATTGGATTGTGGTATGGATGATTGACATTGCACATGTCCATCGAAGTGATACGGACATAGAATTCAAAAAATTAAAACAAATTAACGTTATAAAGAAAAAAGTATTTAACGCCTTAATAATTTCTTTACCTCCATCATGGCCAGCTGCGAATAAATTGAGAGTTGGATGCGCCGTCAAAATCCAAAATCGCTCTCCATCTCGACGGAAAGTGTACAAACATTGACGTTTGGTCATGTCCCATACTCGAATACTTTTATCTTCACTATTCGAAATGATTAAGTCTTGACGTGGATGGAATAGGACACAGGAAACATTGTTGTAGTGTCCACGGCAAGTATCTACTTCCCATGCTTTGTATTCGTTCATTCGCCACAACTTAACTTGACGATCGTCAGCTCCAGAGACAATAAGTGGTAATGTTGGATGAAAGCTAGCCCAATTTACACCCCGATCATGTCCCTCAAGGACGTGCTTTACAACCGCATCGGCTTGGCCAAACAAGTCAGTAGCTCCAGGATGGTTTTTGAGATGATCATCTAGGCCTCCGGGTCCTGGGGCAACATTCTTTTTACGCAGACCAGAAATATCCCAAACCCGCACAGTCTGGTCAAGTGAGGCAGACACAATCTGATCCTCAGTCGGATGGAACTGGGCACACATTACATAATGGTTGTGGCCAGTAAGGACACAAATGCAGTTCCTCGATTGCCAATTCCAAATGCGAATAGTTTGGTCGTCAGATGCACTCAGAATCCATGGGTATTCGTGGTGAAACACAACGGTGCGTACGTAATCTAAATGGGCAAGCAGAGTGAATATGCATCTACGTTGTTTGTAGTTCCACACTTTGATTTTGTAGTCGTCACCACCCGACACAAATAATGGTTGCTGGCAATGGAAAGCGACTCCTCGCACGGGACCGTCGTGTTCGTCAAACTTCTCAAGCAACGTGTGCATGCGATAGTCCCACAACTGAATAACTCCGCTGTGGAGGCTCACGAGAATCCATGGGCGTTTCGGATGGAACGACAAACCCTTAACCCGGGCTGATTTTGATTCGAAATTGGTCAGCATTTTGGTTAACAGAACAGACGTTGTTTGTTTTAATAAATTGTAACTTGTTAATATTTGTTTTACACCACTAATATCGGAAATTAAATAAAAATTGTCTGACTCTCTTCGAAATGCTTACGAAAAATGGAAAAATATATGAGTTGTCAAATTGTGACACGACATCACTTTAGTACAATATTCTATTTCTTATTGGCCGCATTCACCTCAAGATCTGAAAATTCAGAAATTTTTTTTCGTTGAATGCAAAAAAATCGAATTTTCAGTCGAAAGTCAGCCGTTTTAGTTTTGTCAAATTTTTGGTTTAAGCCTAGTATGCACATCGAGCTAAAATTCCGCACCCACATTTCTCTCCAAACACCAGCTAAAATTCTAGCTAAATTTTGACACAAGATTTTTGTGGAGAAATCAGACAGCTGTCTGAAAAGAAATTTTATTCAACAATTTCAAAGAATTTTCTTTCAATATTTCACATTAAAATAATCAAATAAAATAGATTTTTCCTTTTAGAATTGCTAAATCGTTTGTCCTTGAATATTTCTTGGTCTCAATTTTCATTTTCGCAATGTAAAGCTCACATAATCTCACAAATAAATGAACCTGTCACAATTTAGCTCGAGAATTAATGTGCCGAACAATTATTTCACGCGCTAAATTTTGACATGAGTGCGTTCAGTAAGAAACGAAAATTTGATTTTTTAGCTGGAGCTGCGTACTTCTCGGCTAAAATGTTTGACTAAATTTTAGCTTGGCTAAATTTTGGAGAGAATTTTGTATGGGAGCGAAATTTTAGCTCGATCTGCGTACGAGGCTTTATTTTTGACTTTTAAGCCTAGTACGCAGATCGAGGCAAAATTTATCTCCCGTATCCACAAATTTTATCTCGGATTTTTTTCCAAGCGGTACGCAGCTCCAGCGCAAAAAATTTACAAGAAAAGGTCAAAATTCCTATTCTCTATTTTACTCAAGTGTGTAGTCCCAGAATTTCCATTAAATCAAAATAAAAACTACACATTGTTTCTTGCTATGTTTCCACCAAAGGTTGATCCCAGTTCATATTTAATGGGGTTTCCCATTGGTAATTCATGTCGAATTCTTTTCAACCATAGGTAGAACTATAATAGTCGGAAGGGCACTGAAGCTGAACCAACGAAAAGTAGCTTTCCGTACCGAAAAAAGAGGAACACACCCATAATGTAACTATCATCTTTCTCTTTTTGGCATTCCTATTTCACCAAATGTCAGTTTTACTTAAGTGAGGTGCGCTCGGGAGCGCACCTCACTTCCGTAACCCAAGTTGAACGAAACTTGACGAAACGCTCCACTTCGCAATTATAGTCGCGTCAAATGCTTTCCGTGTGTATTCGCTTGTTTTCTTCCGACCACTTAAGTGCCCCTCCTGTTTAGATTGGGAAAATTGAGTCCGGACTCGTGAGCCTCAAGGCCTAATTACATTCATTTCACTTTTGTACAAAAGTGCAAAAGTGAAAAATACAAATATATGCTAGTGACACCTTCCTGCGAAAAAGAGTATTAAATTTGAGTTGAGCTGAATGCATTCAAACACGCAATAGGCTAGTTCAGCAACTATTATCAATGTGAGGGACATCTATGGGTCAGTTTCTTAACTGTTTATTTAGATGTAGTTGTGTTTCACTTTTCTGCAAAAGTAAAAGTTAGGAACGCTCTAACTTTTACTTTTGTAAAACTTGTGCCTCAAATCACATATAGCCAGTTTATATTTCTTGAGCGCTCAGTAATTTTTCTCCGCTTTATGACAGAGCAGGAGGATAAAATATAAACACAATTCTTCACATAGAAGTCAAAACAACTCTCTTTTTCTTTTCTTCCTATGTAATTTACTGCGACAAAAAATATCTGGGCAAGCGAATCCAAAAAATTTCAGTCTCAGTTTTTAAGGGGAAAAGTGAGAAATTTTTGTGCGGAATCGTGTTTATATTTCAGAGTCCTCTGAGCCCTCTGAGATCTCAGAAATATAAACTGGCCAATAGAAACAACAACAACTTCAATGTTTTGCGCATTGAAACAACAACAAATGAGATTCATGAGTCGGATGTTTATGCTTTCTTCATGCCTCACGACATCCCTGACCCCCCACTTCTCTTGTCCAGAAACCGCCGTGAGACCGGTCTCAGCCTTCCCAATCTAAACAGCGCAGAGTCTCGGAGATCGATTTCTTTTTTGGGTTGAAAAGAATTTATAAAAAAAATCAATTTTTTATGTGATTGGGTGCGTTGGCCATTGACATAAATTTTGAGGAAAAAAGTAAACAAATTAATGGACATACAAATACTCAAAAGTGCATTCAGACGCGTCATTTAATACGATTAAAAACAAATATATTTCCGGGAATAGTAGCAGAAATAGGCAAAAATTGTTGTGCGTCCATTAAAATAAAAAAAAAAAACAATCAAAAATCCATTAAAAAACACATCAAATGAGGAACACGTCGGCGAGCGTGCGCTTCATAACATCAATCGACTTTGGACACTTGGAATCGAAGTTTTTTATCACTTCTTATTAATTATGCACTGCTATTTGACGAATTAAAAAACTTTTAAGAGATATATTAAGGGTATTCATGCAACGGCGTAAAGTCGTCGTAAACGTGCTAAAGTTTTAAACTTCGTAAATCTGTCAAATTTTCCTTAGAAATTGTGACAGAATTACGAATCTAACAACGTTTACGACGACTTTACGCTGTTGCATGAATACCCATATTAGTTTTTAATTTATTTAAACGAACGAGAAACACTTTTGAATATTTGTTAAGCACCGCAGAACAAAACTTTCAACTCCAGAGAAAAGTCAAATCTTACTAGTGTGTGTGAAAGTCTGTGTAAATCTAGCTGAAATCGAAAGATTTCATGTCTGTTCGAGTACCTACCAAAACTACGAATTTCTACGAGCTTAGCCCAAAGTTCTGTCAAAGCTCATATGAAAAAAATAAAATTAGTAGAAATTCGTAGTTTTGGGAAGTACGCGAACAGATTTCTTTTCTAAACAAATCGATTTTTTTCTAAACAGGATCGATTTTTTGGTTGAAAGGAATTCTACATAAAGGCCACTTTACACGATAATAGAAGTCATATGACCTGTCATTATATTTTCTGTATGATTTCTCAAATGAGCTGTCATTTTAAGTCAAGTCAAACGGTTTTACTTTTTATGTTTACACTTTCTTACGTCACATTTGATTTTCTCTATGGCTATCTGTCAAATACAAAATAAAAGAAAAAAGTCATAAGCAAATAGTTTTTTTAAGAGCAAAATTACTTTTTTGCAATTATCCATTGTTATTTTCATTCAAAATTTTATTTTTTTGTAAGAATATTTTTGTTTTCAATACTCTGAACTCACTATTTTCCATCAAAACAACAAATCCCATTTGATTTCTGACAGGTCATAATGAGAAGTCATTATGACTTCTATAATCGTGTAAAGTGGCCTTAACATTAGACGCAAAGAGACATCGTGTAATAGGGGTCCAAGCAGATCTGTTTTGACAGAACTTATATCGCATACCACAAAAGTAAACCAAACCAAACACACCTATTTGTTTTCATTTTGTAAAATATTTTTTAACTCATAAAATATTAACATTTTGTAAATTATCTTTAACTCATAAAAAATAAAATGACTCTTGCCCACCGGGCACTATTTACATGGTTTATCATATTAATTTTTCTTATATTACTATGCCTGAGGCTGGACCCACGAACGCATTGGAACTGGTTCATTGTATTCATACCGCTGTGGCTTTTCGATGCCATCCTCATCATTTATGTGATCATAAAAATCGTTACCAAGTGGAGGAACTTGAAGCGACTTAAGGAACTTTTGGTTTCTTACCAATGGTACATTGCAGGCGTATTGCTGAAAATTGCATCTCAAGTTATGATTTGCCTGAAACTTGAGTACACTCAACTCGAGCTATCAATCTTCACAACTATGATACCAATATGGATACTTCTTCCTTCCACGACGATCTACGTTTTTGTAAGCATGCAACAAAGTAAGAACAGTCAAATATTTTGAAGATAAGCTTTATTTCATTTCTTAAAACATAATTTTTTGCAGGAATAAAGGCCAAACGTTAAAAACCATATTTGTTCTGTGTTTGTCTCCTGTTTTGGCGATTTGCAGACCACATCGCCTGCAGTTCCGCCTCATTTGCTTTCGCCTTGTGGGCCAGGTATGTGATTTGATGTTTCCTGCGAGTTCCTAAAGCTGGTTCTTCATCAGTTAGCACACCCGTTGGTTGATAGGTCGTTGCTGATGCCAAGGCGGTTCGCAACCATTCTTCCTTATTCGGTTGCACTTGGTCGTGAGCAATATCGATTACTTGAATATCATTCACCTTACGACGTTTTGCTTGACTCCCGATGAGTGCTTGAATCGCTTCGTTATCGAGCGTCTGTTGAGAGTTTGTTGCAGAAATGTCTGCTTTAGGTTCTTGCTCCAATTGCGGATCATCGGTTTGAGTTATGGTAAGGAATTGTGAGGAACACTTCGCCATTTCAGCAGCTTTTCTATACACCATGGCAGCAATTTCGTCTTTGCTGACCTCTGGTAGTCTGTCATCATTTGTTAGGGAGAAAAAATCATCACTTTCATTGTCCGATTCTTCACTCTCACTCACAGTTACTAAAGATACTCTGGCTTTGGTTTTCGGGGTTGGCTTTTTGTTCGACACCCTTCTGTCAATATTTTCGGTGTTGTGTGCAGGTCGACGATTTTTTACGGCGTCAGGAACGAAGGGCATCGGCTTAGAAGGTTCCTCATATGGACCATCTCTTGGCTTTGCTTTTACAAAGATCTGTTCAGATTTCGGAGTTGGAAGAATACTGATGAGACTGGAAAACCCCGATTGTTTGACTGGCACATCGGTTAATTTTTCCTTCTTTTCTTCAACGTCATCGAACTCTTTAAGTGATGGTATTGTTATGCGCACCAAATTCTTTGTTGTTGTGGGAACTTTTGGTGTAGGGATTTCTAAGGGAATTGCTTTCTTGCGTAGAAATTCATCGTCTTCCTCTTCAATTATGTCGATCTTTGTTTTAGGTTCAGGAAGTTTTTCAAAAAGAGCTTGTATTGTGTCAGTACCGGGTACAGACTTCGGAACTGGAAGGTTCAAAGAAGATTTAAATGGTGCGGGATTTGCTATGATAGGTGCATCTTCTTCGTCACTAATGTGTCCATCAAGAACATGCTCTCGGGTAAAAGATGGAGATGATTCGTTATCTCCGTCGCTTTCGTCACCGCTGCTTGAAGCATATGCAACTAAAGACATTATTTATATTTTTAGCTGTTAAATTGCAGTTTCAATAATTTTAATCGGATTAATATTTGTTATTTTGGTTTAGCTGTCTTTTTTTGTGGTTTTGTGATTTGAAGTTGGAGAAATGAAACCATTCAGATAAAAGTCTTTGCCAGGTATATACTACGAAGTTAGTCGGCATTTACACCACCCGATTTTTCCTCAGACGATCTTTTGTTCATTGATGATGGGAGTAGAAAGTTAGGGGCAGAGAATATGAAATAAAGAAGCCAATCCTTCGTACATTTCACCCCCCAAAACCCATTTGTTTACATTGTTGTATTTGTAATTTCATTTCGTGTCGAAGAAATAGATGTGAATTGCAACAACAACAAGACCTGTGCTGAATGATGTGCTGAATGACTAGTTGATTCTATGTGTGCGTTTTGCACTGCTTTTCACTAATACTTTGCAAATCTAATACATCAGCTGTTCGCTTCCAGCTTGTAGGCAAATCAAATTGACAGCTGAGGATTGACTTCTTTATTTCATATTCTCTGGTTAGGGGTAAGGACCAAATCGTCTGTTCCTGGCAAACTCACACGATGTTTCCAGTATGTTTGCGTTCTCTTTTATACTTTTCCCAGAGTCTTGCGTGTTCAGCGTTGCCACTAATCGGAGAATTTTCCGAAGCTGATCCAAAAAGAAAATGCAGTAACTAGATTTATTTTTTTTTTCGCAGTAGATATGCATTTCCAAATTTGTATTTGTATTTTCAAAGAAGAAATTAATAATACATATAAGTGATTGAAAATACATACATAGTTTGCTACACAGCTCATATGCAAGACACTTAAAGGTTGGGTTCCAGGAGAAAAAACAACAACAATGATGATGAAATTATTTGTGGGATTAATTTTGTTGAATTAAATTTTTTTTCGTAAAACCAAAAAGTATTTGATTGCCAGTAGATGTGTTTTACGAGAAAAAAAATGCAATAGGCAACGCTGGTCCTAATATGCCATCTACCTCTGGATGCAAAATGAAATAGACAGCAATAAAGTATGAAGAGGACAGGAATAGAAATCGGACTGGAAAAATCGTTTCATATCGTTTCATGTAAACATTTCACACGATTTTGGGAAAAATCGTACTGGAAAAATCGGGTAATGTAAATGCCGACTTATATGAATTTTACCCTGAGGCCACACGAGCAAGTACTTGCAAGCAAGTTGGCTACATATACTGCCTGTCAAATTCGTAATTTGCATTCCACTTGCCTCCCACTTGCTTTCCACTTGCATTCCACTTGCTTGTCTCCCAACTTGCTTCTCAACTTGCTTCACTACTGGCTTCAAAACTTGCATGCCAGTTGATAAGCAAGTTGCTTGGGTTTGTTTGTGTAAGTAAACAAATGTGTATGTATTGCAACTTGCTGTAAGTACCTGCTCGTGTGGCCTCAGGGTGCTGTGGCTCCATTAGCAATATTTGAGGCGATGGCAATTGGAATAGGAATGGCAATTTATTGCTTGGGTGGGCATTTTCATTGCCAGGCAATTTCAATTATAAAATGTGTGTATAGAAATATTTGACTGCAAATGCAGTCAAATGCTGTTCAAATCCCCTGTTTTAATTAAATTTAATTTTAATTCACTATATTTTGTCATGTGCGTTCTCATATTCTACGATTTAATTGAAAAAATCAATAAAGAAGCCATTGACAACTACGGGGAACCCCATTTTTACTCAATTTATTGCCTTGACGATGGAAATCAATAATTGCCTCTCATCTTCTACGCAATATTGCCATTGCCATTGACAAAGGGTCTCCATTTGCAATATTCAAGGCAATAGCAATGAGTGAGGCAATTTATTGCCTCAAATATTGCCAATGGAGCTGCTGGGTTACTGGCTGAACAGAATGGAGACGGAGCTGCAGCTGGAATAGCTGTCAAAATAGGTGTGTTTTTTTCCTTGTCCGAATGGGATTGGACGAAAAAAATGACGTCGGGGCTAAGCAATTTACATGTTAAAAACAACAACAACTAAGCCCCTTCGGGCTTATGCTACATTTCCACCTAACGCTAATCTGAGATTTAATAAGATTTACCTCAAATCTTCTTTAAATCTTGAAGATTTACCATACAAATAAATTTCGTTAATCTTGGAGATTAGAAATTAATCTTATTAAATCATCCTAGGACAAATAGTTTTACAAATCGAACTAACCTATTTTAACATGGTGCTGAACGATTCATTCGAGACTCGATTCAGTTCTTCATTGTTTGACACGAATAAAACATTCTGCCTCTTTTGCACTTCATAAGAAAAATTGAAGCGCCATTTGCATTTTTGAAAGTATTGTCAGATTTACAGCCCTATTCTGGCGTTGTGAGGGCTCACAAGTCACAAGCCCTTGTGAGGTATTCCTTGTGAGGTTTGCTGTGATTCGATAACATTTTCGGTATTCTGAGAAAATCCTCACAAGAAACCTCACAAGAAACTCACCACGGTGAATGGACACGTTCAACCATGTAGATTTTCTTGATTTCTAAGATTTCTTTAGCTCTGATTGGCCCACTGTCATACGAAGATAGATGAGTAAACTTTCATAATGTTCTAGATTTATGTTGAACGCACCTATTTATTATGAAGAAAGAAACATGATTTGTTTGATTTTTTTTCTATAAAATTAGCATAATTATGCAAGAATGTTTATTTTTCATTCATTTATTTTAGTTAAGAGGAAAGCAATTAAGAAAAAAACAAACATGTAAATGTCGAAGTTTTCGAAATCACAAGTGTTACTTTTTAATTGTGACCTCCTCCGAAGGAGATCACAGTTTCGATAGTTTTTGTGAGGATCACAAGTTGTGAGGTTGCTGCCAGAATACGAAAACCTCACAAAATCAAACTAACCTCACCTTGTGAGGTTGTTGTGACCTGTGAGGTATCAGTGAGGTTTGCCAGAATAGGGCTGTTAATCTTTTTTAAATCTTTTGTGCGGTGGAAACACCAAAAAGATTTATTTAATCTAAACTGAGATAAACCTTAGGTGGAAACATAGCATTAGCTAAGCCCAGAGAATTTTCGGGGATCAACTTTAGCCCAGATAAAAACTGTGTTACTGACACGAATTTAATACATGTTATCGATAGTTTGCATGGAACCTACATTTTTTTTCTGTAATGGTGTCGCTAAGCCCCGATGTCGTTTTTTTCGTCCGATTCCCCCGGGCTTGCAAAAAAAAAACACACCTAATGTTGAATACAACACGACGCAGCTGGACAAGTTGGTCAACTTTTAAATGCAAGACGCAGCTGGAGTAGATATCAAAAATGCTGCAGTAAAAGTTAAAAATAGCTTAAACTCTTCAGGGACGAATTTTTCACATGAAAACCAAATCCAGTTAATTTATTTTTACTTTAAATTTATTGAAATAATAGGTGTATTTTTTTTGCAAGCCCGGGGGAATCGGACGAAAAAAACGACATCGAGGCTTAGCGACGCCATTACAGAAAAAAATGGAGTTTCCATACAAACTATCGATAACATGTATGAAATTTGTGCCGGTAATACAGTTTTTACCTGGGCTAGAGTTATGCTACATTTACACCTAATGCTACGTTCCTACCAAAATGAAATCCGAGATTTCGGTTGAAAATTTTTATATTTTGAGCCGCTGGAACAAGTTTTCATAGAAATTTCAACGAAATCTTAATAAAAACTCGGGATTTCAACGAAATCTCAATGAAATTCTGCTTCACCAATTTGAAATCTCGAAATTTTTTAGCTGAAATCTCGGATTTCGTTTTGGTGGGAACATAGCATAACGCTAATCTGAGATTTAATAAGATTAACCGCAAATCTCCTTTAAATCTCGAAGATTTACCATACAATTGTTTTCGTAAATCTTGGAGATTAGAAATTAATCTTGTTAAATCTTCCTAGGACAAATACTTTTACAAATCAAACTAACCTATTCCTGTATGGGGCTGAAGGATTATTTATGGCTGAATTCAGTTCTCCACAGAGGGAACATTCTATCTCACTTTCTCTGTATGAGAAAAAATGAAACACCATTTGCATTTTAAAAGGGGCTGTCAAAGTAAATCTTTTTTAAATCTTTTTGTGCGGTGGAAACACCAAACAGATTTCTTAAATCTGAACTGAGATAATCCTTTGGTGGAAACATAGCAATATGCTACATTTCCACCTAGCGCTAGTCTGAGATTTAATGAGATTAACCTTAAATCTCCTTTAAATCTCGTAGATTTACCATACAAATTTATTTCGTAAATCTTGAAGATTAGAAATTAATCTTGTTAAATCTTCCTAGGACAAATAGTTTTACAAATCGAACTAACCTATTTTTACATGGTGCTGAACGATTCATTCGAGACTCGCGTTCAGTTCTTCATTTTTTCACACGAATCAAACATTCTGTCTCATTCGCACTTCATAAGAAAAATTGGAACGCCATTTGCATTCTTGAAGGTGCTGTCAAATTTAATCTTTTTTAAATCTTTTTGTGCGGTAGAAACACCAAAAAGATTTATTAAATCTAATCTGAGATAAACCTTTGGTGGAAACATAGCATTGATACTTATTTGATGATAAAAAAGCAAATGCATTGCAAACTTTTTGCTTCAACTCCGGGAAAAGCGTTTCCGAATTTGTTTCCTTCTGTAGAAAAGTTTGTTGAACGCATTCATCTTTTCGATGTATGTGGTGAGATGTGACGTATCGAGATTCGAGACTTGAAATTGATGCGCTGTCGCTGTCTGTCAAGCTCATATTCATATCACAGATCACAAGCACACTGTGTTTACAAAATCTAGATTTCAAAAACTGAATCTTTAATTTTTATCGAATTCCCGTCAGCTAATTTGTGAAATCAGAAATCTGATTAGTCTCAAAAAGTATATATTGTTCACTGTACTACAAGTAAGCTCGATTGCTAAGCAACTTCATTGATTTGCAACCCATCAAATCTTCTTTCAGGGTATTAACTTGCCATGGTCCGTGTTTTATTTGTTCATCCAGATCTAGGTATTGGAGGAGCCGAAAGGCTTGTCGTTGATGCAGCCTTATCTCTCCAACAGAAAGGTCATAAAGTCAGCTTCCTGACCAATCACCATGACCCAACGCATTGTTTTGAAGAGACTCGTGACGGAACATTCCTTGTTCAAGCCGTAGGCGATTGGTTACCTCGAAAGATTTTTGGTCGCTTTTACGCTTTCTGTGCTTATTTTCGCATGATATACGCCGCATTCTATGCCTCCCTGTGCTTGTCAAGAAGAGAAAAAATAGATATCATATTCTGTGATCAAATCTCAATTGGTTTACCAATACTAAAGCTAGCAAAGCACAATCCCAAAATTGTATTCTACTGTCATTTTCCCGATCAACTGTTGAGTGTCCAAGAAGGATATTTGAAGTCGGTGTATCGAGCTCCAATCAATTATCTAGAGGAGTACACAACTGGCTTGGCAGATTCTATATTGGTCAATAGCAAATTCACTTTGCGTGTTTTCCGCGAGACTTTTAAGCGATTAGATGTGATCCCAAATGTGCTTTATCCATCGCTAAATACCAAATTCTTCGATAAGATGCAGCCAAAGGCCCAGAATGAGGATGCCTTTCAAATCCCGCCTGATGCATTCATGTATTTGTCTATTAATCGTTTCGAACGGAAAAAGAACCACGAACTGGCTTTGCATTCGTTCAAACTCCTCGAGAAATCACTCCCTCGCAACGACTGGCAAAGGTGTCGCTTAGTAATCGCCGGAGGATATGACAACCTCTGCGCGGAAAACATTGTCATTTATGATGAACTTGCTGCTCTGGCGACCAAACTAGAACTAGACAATAAAGTAATTTTACTTAAGTCTCCATCTGACACACAGAAGATCGCCCTGCTGCATAAGACCCAATGCTTGCTATACACGCCGGAAAACGAACATTTTGGAATTGTCCCCCTCGAGGGCATGTACATGTCTAAGCCAGTTGTGGCCCTGAACAGCGGTGGACCAACAGAAACAATTGTACACAATTCAACTGGCATTCTGTGCGAAAAGAATTCCGAGCAGTTCTCCAAAGCCATGTGCAGTCTTTTCCAAGATCAAATGCTATGCGAACGAATGGGCGAAATGGGTCGCAAACGAGTTCAGCAGAAGTTTTCATTTGAATCTTTTGGAAATAAGATAGAGAGTATTATTAGAGAGTTGATAAATGGAAAAATGAAAAACAATTAAGATAAGAAAATTCCGTTTATGTATACAGCTTTTTCCCGTTTTTTTGTTTATTAAATGATGGTTTTTCGTTGATATTATTTTAAAACTACATATACCTACTGAAAATGTTTTGATTTTAGCATTTACTGCTTAAGCCTCAAAATATAGTTATCCCAAAAATTTCAAAATAACTTGAGTTGTTGTTGTGCCAGCGGTCATCTGCTGTTTTAACAAAGGATTACAACAACACAAAACTATCCGGTTAGCTGAGAATAAACATCGGAACGTGCGCAATTTCTTGTAATTTCTAGTACAATTCCTTTGTACTTACTTATGCTTAAAACTGCAAGCACCAGTACCGGGATTTGTACTTATAATTCATTAAAAATAGAATTTTTTTAGTACTTATGAATTGTACATAAATACTTTTCAAGAACTCTTTATTTCCAAAAGTGCTTCTAATTTAGTACGTTAATTCCTTTTGAAATTGAAAAGGTATTTAAAAGTATTAACGAGAGATTGAGGAGCTAAAGGCGATATTACATTATCATATTAATATGGAAAACTTGCCACATAAATATGGTCCAAAAGTGACATATATTTTAAGTGCCTTTCACATGAGCTGCGAACTGCGAATGCGAATAAATTTGTTTAGGAAATTCCAAGCTCAAAAATCAACAAATTAATGTTTTAACTTTTTGACAAAGTGAATAAACGACCCTATCTACAATTTTAAAAAGAAAACACGAACAACAATTAGTTTAAATTGTTAAATTTAGCATTTTTATATTTTCTACGCGATTAACGAGATATTTTCTGTGAACTGCCAAACACTTATTCGAAATCCACAACATCAGGACGCATTCCACAAATCTGCGAATGAAAAATTCGCTCGAATTTAACCTCAAATTTTTTTTAGCACCCATTTTACCTGTTTTTTTTTGACAATTCGCGTCTGTCGGCGACCACTCATGTGAAAGAAATGTCAAAACTCGCTTCCATTCCATGTACACATATTCTTTCATATATACCACGCTTATATGTCACTTGTGGATCGTATTTATATGGCAAGTTTGCCATATATATAGGGTAGTGTAATACTGCCTTAAGAAACAAAAGGTTACTTCCACTTTCTAACTTTTTTTTAGAAAAGGAAAAACAAAATTAAGATATGTCTGCCAATTTTTTAAAATTTGTTTCCTTATGTGCTTCACTTAAGCAGACTGTATTTGTTGCCAAAATATCGCAATTGCAACTTATGTACATTATGTATGTACATACATATTTCACCTTTTGAAATTGAGAATGTTACAAACGTCACCTTTTGATCAAGAAGATAATTGAATTAAAAATTAAAAATGTCGAAAGTCCTTTTTCAAGTTAAATATTCATTGATGCAAGTTATTATATTTGACTTAATAATCTCCTTGGCAACGATAGAATTTCAAGATCGAAGTCACAAGTTTTGAGTTATGCCGGTCTTGCAGCAAATGAGCGATATGTTTTTCAAGTACTTGGAATCATGGTTGCTACTTTGGTAATTATTTTTTCACTTGGTGGAATTGTCATTTTTCATTCCACTGTGTAATTTTTTTTTGAGAAATGAAGAAAAACTCAAATTTACAAAATTATGTTCTCAAAAATTAAATACATACATTTTTTCACAGATACCAGTGTGGTTTTTAGTGTCCTGAATTCGAATCTGACCTCGGAATTGCTCCATCACGTCAGGTTTTCCAGATATTCTTACCCAAAAATACATATTTGATTTTATCTCAACAAAATAGTTTTTCTCTAAAAAAAACTTGGTACAGCATCTGATTCTTCTAATTATTCCCCTGAAAATCCATTTGGAATATCATACAAATGTGATGAATTCTTATGCGTTATAAAAACGATTTCAGATTTTAATTGAAAGAAATGGGCACACCTTACATTTTTCGACAAACTTTTAGAGATGTGCCCTTTTCGAATTTATTGCATTAAACTTACTACAAATGAAAAAGAACCTGAAAAGAAGATTTAAAAAAATCAAGATTTAATTATTCTGTTTTATTTATAAGCCTAAAATAAAAGTTTTGCGAAATTAATGCTTTTTTTCTTAAATTCTGTGTACTCAATTCCATAAATTTCGAGGAGGGCAATCTCATAAATATGAAATATCTAAAAATTTATGAAAAGTAACGTTTAACAGCAAACAATTCTATAATGTTGTTTATTGAACCCAAAATGTAACTGAAAAATAAATTTTATAATCTTTAAACTAGCGTAAAGTATACAATTATACCCCCAATTTTTGACTCAATTATTGGCACCCATTATTCAATATCGATTTTCTCAATAACCCGTTAACCGATTAAGTCAATTAATTCTTTATTTTGAACTTGCACAAATTTCTCACATTTTCGTATCTTTGGTTTTAAGATATTTTCTTTCGTGCGACTAAAATACAAAATTGCGGAAATTTTGGATGTTTTTGTTAAGTACCCATAACTTTAAAAGATGTTTTTCACTGTTTCTGGCTTATTTTTTGATGAAAAAATTTATTTCATTAATTATAATAATGCTTTTAATACTACATTATTGAATTTATTTTTGTTCAGCCCATTTTAGTCCAAAGTTCTGTCAATTTCATTTTTTATATATGAACTTTGACAGAACTTTGGACTTAAATGGGTAGAAATTGGCAGTTTTGGGAAGTACACGAACATACCTATTGTTTTATTAACTAAATGCCAATAATTGGTTCCTAAAAAAACAAAGGTTCAATTATTGACAGGGCTTGCCAATAATTACATCCTATGTAGCTTCAATTATTGGCACTGCCAATAAATGTTCTTTTAACACTGCCAATTGTTGTATCATTCATCGGTTATTAATTTAAGCTTGAAATATGGCGTAATAGACGTTAGAAAATAAAAATATCTAATTTTTTCACTTAAAAGGGTGTCAATAATTATATCGTGGTGCCAATAATTGTAGTTTTTGGTAAGCTTTTTTTAAATTTGTCATTAAAAGTTATTTTTTTCTGCTTTTTTTTTTTGTACTGATTTGTATTGCCTTCCCTAAGGGTTACAAGGTGCCCGTTTCCTTACTAAGCTTCCTCTCCTCCACTCTCTCGCACCTTATCTTTTCTCATCTCCTCTAGTTCTTTTATGCAGGTGCAAATGCGCAAGGCGCTGAACCTAATGGGCGCCTTGAGCAAGCATTAAAAAAGCCACTACCTCGTAACCATGTGATACCTAACCACTTTTTAAATTTTTATTTTTGTTTTAAAGATCAACAGCATTATATAAAAACCAGCTTATTCTGAATTTAAAGGCAGATATTATGCATATGCGGAGTTTGGTAGAAACATGATAACACTAAAGATGATTTATTGACCAATTTGGAATTCAATTTATGAGTGGAAGTGATTTATAAATCTTTCCGTCGGCTTTTTTGGTCACTGTAGTTTTTATAATGAAACAACTATAGTCTATCCAGCAAAAATTGTCAGTACAGGGCTTATGGGCGAGCTTTTTTCAAAACAGTGGTGCCAGTGTATACCATCACAACACTCAAATAACAAACCTGCCACTGAAAAAGATACTTAACCACTGATAAACATACAGGAATTGTTGTTGCAACTCCTTGAAACATTTCGTACACTCCAACATGACCGTCGTCTTTCAGTGCCAAAAGCATTCTGATCGTATACTCGCTACTCGCTACTCGCTTTCGCTTCTACCTTCGCTGTGTGAAATAAAACAAAAAATTCACATTCCAACAGAGTTGCCTTTGCCATGTTGCAACAGTACGACAGAACTTTTTCAGTGGTTTTTATGAAAGAACTTTCAGTTTTGAAGCTTTTGAGAACAATATTTATAAAGGCGAGAGCCAAAAGTGTTGTCGTTTTGATTGTCCCCTTATTATTTGTTTGTATTTGTATATTTGAATAAAGCTATAAAATGCACTTAAAATTTGTACGATTTTAGTCTTTAAGAAGAAAAAAGTTATTTGCGCTAAGTTTTTAAACATTCACAAAGCGTTACGTGATCAAATTTATTTGAAAAGGTGCTGTGGTAATAAAAGATAAATGGATCTTTTTTTTAATATGTTTGAAATTGTATCAAAGGTAACCATATGCACATTGTTCTTCGATTAGTGGCAATTTATAATTCAAAGTACGGAAACCCTGTGAGAGCTTTAACTTGAGACAGATGTATGCAAGCCAATGCAACCAGACTGAGAGGAAAACGTCCTATCTTCCCTGTACTGACAATTTTTGTTGGATAGAGTATAGTTTACATTAGCTTTCCCGACGCACAGTGGTCTGAAAAGCGAATCTAGCGGGTCAAAAGTCCAAAAAATATGCATTTTATATCAGTGCAGATAGTACATAGGTTGATTGTACACATGTCAGAGACAATGAGTAGAGTCAAATTAACTGACAGAAGACTTTAGTTTTCAAGCAATAATACCGTTAATTGCAGACACATCATTCAGTCATTGTTCGTTCAATATTTAATGATGGTAGGACTTTGTTTACCTCTTATTTGTTTGAAAAGTTAAGAACTTTTTTGTTATTATTCCCAAATGTACTATATTTAAGAAGGTTAGTAATTTTGTTTATTTATGATTTATGGTGTTTTAACTAAACGAACCATATCATTTACTTTATTAGTAAGAAAAAATTGATAAAGCATTTATTCTGTAGGCTGCAACTTTTTCTGTACAAACCTGTACAAAAAGATTGAACTTAAACTTAGTTCCAGGATTAATATAGATAACATATTGTTATATTTCATCTGCCCGTTTTTGCCCGTTTTCGAGAAAGTAAAACATAACATCTTACAGGTTATTTGACGACAGTGGACCAAATTCTTCGGCTAAAAGTGAAAAATTATCAGTGGAAAATATCTTAGAGGTCAACATAATATTAGTTAATATAGTTTTACCTATGTTCAAACCATAATTTAGTCCAAAAACTGGCATTGAGGCATTATTTTATCATTATTTCTGTGTCTTTCTTGTCTTATAAAAATATTAAATTGTCCACATAACCATGAAATAACTATTCTAACTATTTGACACCTGCTAGGCTATTTAGGTGTTTAAATAAGATACGGACACACACACCACACGTTTACAAAGATTTGGATTTTTGACCCGCTAGATTTGCTTTTGAGCCCACTGTGCGACGTTTCGGCAGGGGTTGCTGCCTTCCTCAGGGGAACTTTATTACGAAAAAAAAAAAAAATAATACATTTGTTACAATAATGTGTACACTCACTATTTTTATGTTATTAAATTAATTTTAACGTTAAATGACTATTAAATCATTTTTATAGGAAAGAACATTTCAAATGAAGTTTAGTCTATTTTTACAAAGAAACTGATTTTGAAATAAAATTTATGAAGATGAGGCGAGAGAACAATAGACAGCAGAAATGTTTTGTGTATCTTGTTATGTTATTCATATTGTTGTTGTTGTTTATTATGTGTAATGTTTCCAGAGTATATCGTTTTGATACATGCTTCTCTGTTTGCAGAATTTTTACACCATCAAAATCTGGAGATTTCTCCTTTCTTTGTAAAATAGACTAAACTTCATTTGAAGTGTTCTTTCCTATAAAAATGATTTAATAATCATTTAACGTTAAAATTAATTTTATAACATAAAAATAGTGAGTGTACACATTAGGTCTGTTCCTTTACTCTTGGGATAAAGTTTGGGAAAAAGTTCGGGAAAAAGTTTGGGATTGATGTTGTTGTTGTAATGTTTAACCAGAAATGAAAAGTAAAGAAACGCATTTGGGATGTTTCTGGTTTGTTGCGGTTTAATTTACTTATTTAACTTCATTGCTGGTTGGCTCACTGCATACAAAATTATACAATTTCAATTATTTTAACATGCACTTATCATTTTGGGCTCTATAAAAAGAACAAGGAGAAACATTTTACTTTATATTTGCCTCCATTGTATCATTTTTATTTAATTTAATTAAAATAAAACCATTTTATGTACGCTACTTGAAAAATTTAATTTCAAATTTTTCGATCAGCTGATTTGTTATTTGACAAGCAAGAAAGTGCAGTAACTAAAATGTTCGGGTAGATTCTTGCTGGAGGGGAAATGAAAAAAAGTCAAAAGCTTTGGCATTTTCGTGCCAGAAAATAGTAAAGAAACACGTTTTGGGTAGATTTGGGATCCCACGGGCGAGTAAAGAAACAGACCTATTATTGTTTAAATTGTTATTACACTTAGGCCTTCTGCACACGACACGTCGCGTCATAGACGTGTACAAGATTCGTCATGCAGCAACGACTTCTCTACGCCCAATCTTCTGCACACGAAGCGTATCGTCATCGTCAAATAATATTTTTTGCAAAAATCTATTTGATTTTGCATTTCATGTCATTTGTATTAAAGATATCAATCTTTTTATTTATTAAATTCATCTGACCATTGCATTTTGCTTTTTCTTTCAAGTCTCTTCTGGCGTATTCTTGCCATGTATTATTATACAAACACTCACTCTCCAGCAATAACACACATTTTTCGATGAATCTGACATTTTAAACAAATTGTCCATGCACATAATGAAACATTTACGACCGGCGTCATCGAAGATACTGACACTGCTGTGACGAATATGTGTTGCGTACGCCTCGTGTGCAGTTATTCATTGAAATCAATGTGCACATAATCTGCATACAAGCGCAGTACGCGTCTAATGACGAGACGCGTCGTGTGCAGATTGCCTTAATGTAACAAATGTATTATTATTATTTTTTTTTTTTGTCGTAATAAAGTTCCCCTGAGGAAGGCAGCAGCCCCTGCCGAAACGTCGGGAAAGCTAATGTAAACTAGTTGTTTCATTACAAAAACTACAGTGACCAAAAAAGCCGACGGAAAGATTTATAAATCACTTCCACTCATAAATTGAAACATGGTAACTTCATTTTATAATTTGCGTCGTTATCCAATTTTAATCGAGCTAGAGCCTAAACGGCTGAACCAGTTTTCTTCAATTGTATACAAAATTTTTTCACAGTTACATAGTTGGCCCCCTGCACTTTTCTGTTCTTTCTTGTTCTGACAGTTTTCACACAATTGTGCTGTTCTACTCTATTCTGATCCAGTTTTTCTTCATTAAACACAGCTATGTACATGCGCACAATTGAAACGTCAAAATTATCAAAGGTAATTTGTTTCGTTATTTGATTTTGGAATTTTGATTGTGCATTATACAAAATTTGGATTTGAATGGAACCAATTATAAAAAAAATGGATGGTCGAAACATTTAAAAAAAAAAATGCATTATTCAAAAATACTTTTTTGATAATTTTGAAATGCAATATTATTTGAACAGAACTTCTGTTCATTCTATAAATAATTTCATTTAAGTTCGTTCCGCCAATTGTGAGAAAATTCAAAATAAGTTTCTATGGGAGGTATAATTCCAATAGTAAAGCGTACAATTATTTTATCTTTAATAGTAGACCGTATACTTATTTTAGCAGACAGAAATTTTTTTATCAAAATGAGATTTTCCTCAACGGGTTTCTTTTCCTTTTGTATGGTAGGTATCGTTATTTTTGCACAAAAATGAAACATTTTTTTATATTTTAAAGGGTGTTAAAAATCTTTACGCACCAAGTTAAAAAGAAAATTTAATAATAGTTTTAGAAAATTATTATGTATTGAATTTTCCAAAAAAAAAAATTTCTAATATTTCTCAAACTTTTTGTAAGCTTCTGCATAGACAAAATATCAACAACGCTCTTACCTTTTTCGAGAAAATCGAAAGTAAAACAAAAAATTTTTCTATCACTCAAATGTTGTGGTCACTAAAAGTAATTTATTGACTTATTTTTAATCTGTGGGGCCATTTTTGAAAATATTTAATTGGTCACAAAATCATATTGCAGAAACGGTTGAACTTGTTCTTAGAAAATTAAAAAGAAAACTAATGTAGAATTACTAAAAAACGCTATGTCCCAAGTTTAATGAAAATGGATCTAGCCGTTAAGGCTGTAGCCGAACAGACAGACAGAAATGTAAAACCCACTTTTTTCGTCTTCCATTTCGTCGGTCGTTTGATGACATCTCGAGTCAAATTTTTTTACGAATGTAAAATTTGTCAAATAGTGCCAATAATATCCCAAGTAAAAACAAATCGTTAAAAGTGTAAAAATAACATTATTTGTAGGGAAAAGTATCCAGGCAATGAAAGTAAGGAGTTAGAATTGAATTGGATTTCGAAAAAAATATTAAATAATTTGGAAATTCTAAACAAAAAATTCCTTATTAAAAAATAATCCAAAGCTCTTTAGATAGGTTTGTGTTGTTGTAAACCCTTGTGAAACAAAAGCAACTCAATATAACTGAATTTTTGATAAGGTAGCTAAGCTAGATAGCGTAGCGGATAGGTACTATAAAGCAAGGAAAGGATCTTGGTTTGATGTCAGAAATCAGAAAATCACTCAACTTAATAATTTAACGCAAACAACAATTCGAAATTTATTTGTCAATTTTCTTGCGAGGCAATATCCTTCTCATGCATGTGCCTCAACCATTTGAATATATCAATTACCTATAACTTCCTTTTCTATTGGCAAATGCCAGAAGGGGGCAAACCAAGAACATCGAAAAGGACCCTTTCAAGAAGAAAACGATATTTTGAAAACAATATCGAAGATAAGAATATTTTCGGCCTGGTTCAGAGCCAGTGGGGGGCAAATTTATAGACTCCGACAAAAAACAGAAGGCATTTTATAAAATCCATCATAACAAAAATATGTTAGTGGTATGGTATTTTCCAGAGCCAGGGGGGAGGGGGACAAGTGTCCTTTTTGCTTCCCCCTCCAGGCGCCTATGCCCCCCTAATACTTTTTGCCCGGCCTAAATTTAAGGTACTTTTTAGGAAATGCTTAAGACGTCAAAAAAAAGCTCCACCAAAATTCAGTTTTGTAATTGTAATTTCTTCGTAGTTTTGCCATTTTTTCGTCTAATTTTCCTGGACTGAAAAACGATTATTGCACAAAAGAAGTTTGATCTTTGACGTAGCCAGAAGTGAAAAAAAGACCAAAAGCTGTTGAACGTGTTGCTCAAAGTGTTTTATACCGCTCCAAATTGTTTGGACATACAATTCGCATCAGTGCAAACAACATGCCAATGGCCATATTGCACTATTTAAATGCAAAAATAAGTGCTTTATACGGTGCAGTGCAATAACCGTGGGCGTTATTACCCAAAATAAAAGGAAAAACACCCACGGGGGTTTTTTCCCATTTTGAAATGGAAATAAAAGCCGAAGGTTTTGTTTCCTTTTCCTTGTGGGTCTTAATTCGAATTATAAATGGAAAGAAGACCCACTGAACAAAATAAAACAAAAATCAAATTTAACGTCCTTTAAAAGTACCTCAATATATGTATTACGAACAAGCCTTTACCCGCTAATACAATGCTGCTGTATACTATTTCTATGTCCTTCCATTTGTCGTTAACATACAAATTCTGGGCTATGGGTACACGCGAATCAAAATCAAAACTTTCTTTGAGAAAGTGTCTCATCGGTTCTCAAGACAGCTTCCTTAATTCGGCATGAATGGATTTCTTTTTAATAGATCAAATTTTACTGCCCAGGCTTGCGATGAGCTTAATTTAAACCAACGATTGTGAAGCAAATGGTATGAGAAAACGTCAATATAATAGGCGAGTTCAGGAAAATGAGATCTCAGAGCCCTCAGCAATCTCAGTCTCGTGCACAGGATTCCTCAGAAATTTTGCTGTCAAATAACTAAGGAAACAAAATATTGGATTCACTTGCTCAGTACCCCCAACCTACACCAAAAACACCATTGACAACCGGGAATGAACACCCTGAGGACGATTAAGTCATCAGACTTTTAAGGCTCCCCCAAACCAACGCGAATCATTCGACCTCGACGCGAAATCATTCACAATAATACAGAATATGAAAGATACACAATGCTATACAACAACAAAAAAACGCCTTTGCGAATGATTCGCTATGATTTCGCGTTGGTTTGGGAGAGCCTTTAATTTAATTTTTTTTTTGACATGTATTTTATATACATACATATCTATAATTTGTTAAACTTAAGACATTGTATAACGTTAGGCTCCCTATGTGCCAACAAATGTAAATTTATCATAGTATCATGTTAAGCGGGCCATTCACGTTAAGACTGTCACATAGGCTGTCGATTGAACTGTTGCAACGACTGTCGAAAGTACGCACACACGTTGAGAACCAGTTTTACGAACAGTGTGTCAAAAAATTCCTTCAATTTGTTTTTTATTTATTTCGTCTCCTAGAAACAAAATAAAAACTATTAAGATTATTCATAGACTGAGTAGTTCGGTCGCAAGGACTGTCTCAAAAGCTGCCATTCACTATACGACCATTCGGTCGTGTCGCAAGGTTCGTCCAAATTTTCAACGGACTTCCAATATGTCGTTAGTCGAACGGTCCGATGTAAAACAAGGACACTCACGGTAGAACCCGTCGCTCACGACTGAAATTTGTCGTGAGCTGCCCTTACAACAGTTTTAACGTGAATGGCCCGCTTTAGTTATAAGCCAGATTGTATACAGGGTGTCCTGTAAATAATGGATAACCTTGCAACTGGTTATAGCAGGCCTTATCACCTTTCCAGAAAAAAATTTAAAAAAAATATTTTCCCAGTGGTTACTTTGTTATTATATTTTTTTTCCAAAAGTTGTTAACAAGTACTACTTTCCTCAAATACGTGAACGCTACGACCATGGATGAACAATTTTTACTATTTTTTTATTTTTGTAATTTTCTAGAATGTGTTGTAATAGATAGGTGGTACGATTTAATAGTAGTTATTGCACTTTTTTTATTATAATTTCTTACAATATTTTTTTCAGTACACAAATTTATTTTCCAAAAAGTTTGACCACCTCTAATAAATTAAAATTATATGAGATCATGAATGGCCAGTTACTTAAAAAAGTTGTCTAGTCAATGCACTTTCCAAAATGGTATAACACATGTTTGTCTATTTACAAAATAACCAAGAAAATTTGTCAATCATCTAATAAAGCCTTTTAACATTTTCGCAAAATGTCTATTAAAATGTTAAAATAACCTCCAAATTTGGGTCGGGCAAAGATTTTCTCTTTTGATGTGTAAGGGGGTTCAGTGCAGGTATACAAATCGAATTAAGGTGTTGAAAGCCCCACCATTAGGCCACCATATGGAAAAACGAGTTCAAAAGAGTTTTTCGTGGCAACTAAAATTTTATTGTTCTTAGAAAAAAAACTTTGGTACAAATTTGTAGTAAATTCAATTCTCTTCAATTTATGTTAACACACTTTTTACCCTAAAGCTGTAAATACAAAATTATAATCAAAAACATATGAATTTTGTTCAATTTTAAAAATTTTGCTATAACTTTTTTATTTATAACTTTAGGGTAAAAAGTGTGTGAACATAAAATAAAGAGAATTGAATTTGCTACAAATTTGTACCAAAGTTTTTTTTTTCTAAGACCAATAAAATTTAAGTTGCCACGAAAAACTTTTTTGAACTCGTTTTTCAATATGGTGCCTAATGGTGGGGCTTTCAACACCTTAATTCGATTTTTATACTTGCACTGAACCCCCTTACACATCAAAAGAGAAAGTCTTTGTCCAACCCAAATTTGGAGGTTATTTTAACATTTTAATAGACATTTTGCGAAAATGTTAAAAGCTGCTTTATTAGATGATTGACAAACTTTCTTGGTTATTTTGTTAATACACAACCATGTGTTATACCATTTTGGAAAGTACATTAAATGGACAACTTTTTTAAGTAATTGGCCATTCATGTTCTCATACAATTTTAATTTATTAGAGGTGGTCAAACTTTTTGGAAAATAAATTTGTGTACTGAAAAAAATATTGTAAGAAATTATAATAAAAAAAGTGCAATAACTACTATTAAATCGTACCACCTATCTATTACAACACATTCTAGAAAATTACAAAAATAAAAAAATAGCAAAAATTGTTCATCCATGGTCGTAGCGTTCACGTATTTGAGGAAAGTAGTACTTGTTAACAACTTTTGGAAAAAATATCATAACATAGTAACCACTGGGAAAATACTTTTTTTATATTTTTTTCTGGAAAGGTCATAAGGCCTGCTATAACCAGTTGCAAGGTTATCCATTATTTACAGGACACCCTGTATATAATGTTCAATAAAGAAATTGAATTGAAAATCGCTTGCTCAGTTTTTGACACTGAGCCCACTGAGATTTCATTTTCCTGAACAAGCCTTGTAGAAAACAAACTATCACTCAAACGAAATATCAAAATTGATTGATTTTTTTTTTTTAAATTTAATTGATTTAAGTTCAAATTAAGAATTTTAAGTGAGCTCTACTCCATATATAAAAATTAAAATTCTTTATTTAATTCATTCGCTCCACTAAAACAGAAGAATATTATTTTTAATTTTCTTTAAAATCATAATTTAATTGATTTATTTTTGTTCACATATAAAATGAGGTTGTTTTGGTACCAAATATTTTTTTATTTTTTTTGTCTCCTATGGCAAAAAAAGTATCCTATTGACGCTTCCAGAGTCCCATCTATCTCTATATCAAAATTTATCATATTTGATTCAGCGGTTAAGGTGTGAAAGCGTAACAAACAAACAAACAAAATCACTTTCGCATTTATAATAAAAAAATAAATCAAATAGTAAATAATAATATAATAAATAATAATAATAATATAATAATAATATATAATAATAATAATAATTATAATATTAATAATAATAATAATAGTAAAGATAATAATATAATAATAATAATATATAATAATATAATGTCTGTTCGCGTTCCTCCCAAAACTACGATTTTCTACAAATTTAGCCCAAAGTTCTGTAAAAGCTCATATGAAAAAAAAATAAAAATCGTAGAAATTAGTAGTTTTGAGAAGTATGCGAACAGACACATTATTGACATGCGACCAACCTGGCAGTATCTTGGATGACCCGCTTACCAAATGTATTGTGGTAAAAGTTTGGAACGAATTATGAAAACAAAACATATCGGTTTTTTATCAGCTGGTGAAAAATTCCAAGTTTTTCCGGTAAAATGTAGAATTTCAATATTTCGGGATTTTATAGTAACAGGGTCATGACAGTTTATACTCCAACCAAGAAGTAATTTAGTTCAAATAAATTTAGTGGTTGTATGTTGTTGTACAAGTCATTTGTATTTGTTTTTAAATGCTGATTTATTTTTTAAATATATATATTTTTTTTATGATTAAACTTACTAAGACAAAATCAATTAAATTGAAATAAAATGCAAAGATGAGAAAAAACCATTAAATGAACTTCTCATCACATTTTATATTCATCTCAACGGGATTATTCATCAAATGAGTGTGTCACAGGCAAGTGAAAGTGTGAACAAAAATTCAATTTTTAATTTTGTCGCTTATATAGATACAAGTAACCCAAATCCTTTGGCGGATTTTGCGATAGTGCAACTTTACTGTCATTGAAGATAACCCATTGATTGTCCTTTTTAATGTGACAAACATAATGACCAACCTGTGATGAAGTGCCCATATGGGAAATGAAAGCAACCAACGTGTATTTACCATTTCCATCGCGATAGTTCTTGGAAATGGTAACGTCAGCGGCTTCGGGAACATCTACTTCATCTGTGTCCATTGGCAAAGTGTTCAATAAATCAGTATGTGAAAATATCCAATCGGTCGCTCGTTCAATATTATTGTCTGTCGCTTTCAGAGCTGCAGTGGCTTGTTTTTCATCAAAGCCCATGCTCATAAGCATCGCGAGACTTTCTTGATTTGGTTGAAAACCCTTATTTTTACTCAACCCAGGAACAATGAATGGTGCTGAAAAATCAGCATCACATATGTGCTCCATTATCCATTGGGTGGCGACATCCAGACCGGAATTTTTTGTATTGAAAATTGCGCGCTTGCATGCTTCTTCAGGGAATCCCATAACTAGGAGCTCACTCATTACTGCCTCGTCGAATTTGACCTCCGGCACTCGCTCGACATCATTTGGCAGCATTTCTTCATCAGGCTGCAGTCCGCTCGAACGCATATTGGATAAATCTAATTCAGTTGGCATGTCGACTGAAACATCCAATTTTATTGGCACCCAATCTTCGCGAAGGGTAAATTTTTTAAGATGCAGCATCATAAAGTCAGGCATGGAAGCCAATCGGGAAGTCTTCTTAGCAGTGGTCATTCCATTGATAGCCGAACTGTAGAACTGTTCGATTACTTCAGTTTGGAAAAAGTGTTCGAGACAGGCTTGAAGTGATATCTTAGGACGGACAACATTCTCACCGCTGTTAGGTTTTCCACTGGCAGCCAGCTTCTCCTGGTACTCTTGAACTTCGTCCTGATTTGTTGCTGCCGATAAAGGAATCACCAACGGCAGGCAAAATTCCTCCCTTTTGGTATATTTTACTTTCTTGCTATCTCCGCACTCGAACCGATCTTCAACAGAGAACGATAACGAATCTGAAGGGTTTGAGTGGCAACCACCACGGCTGTTGCGCTCCAATAGATTCAGAAAGTAGAGGAAGAATTCACATGCATCTTGTTGCTGTTTGGTGCTGAATTCTGGATGATTTTTTCCGATGATGTTTTTGAACATTGTCGGAGAAATGCCAGTTGATTCTGTATCCAGGGTGTTTTCTGCGATTGCACTGTATTTGCCACTCAAAAGGCCAGTTCCCAATTTGGCAGTTTGGATGTTGAAGTCATTGGCCGGGTCTTGGGGGAATGCATCGAAATACGTTGATGCTCCATCCACAAAACGTGTGATAAAATCTGGAATGGTAAATATAACCTGCATAACACTATTCATGTAGCAGGAATTGCCCAGATTTCGCATCCCAGTCAGCCCAGGCCCAGCTAAGGGCGTGAGTTCGCTTTCGCTCTCAGTCAGTTGGCTCCATTCTCCAATACGTTGATTTATATCAAGCTCGAGCTCAATCATGGACTTTTCGCTCTTCTGCATGGCTGTCATGTTGATACCGAAATGGCTAAGGTGCTCGTTTAAGTTTGGATCAATTACCATATCATCTTCTGGATAGCTGAATACGTCTGCTTTGCCATCAGCAGTGATGGTACCCAGCTTAACAGCAAGCGGGAAACTAGTTTGCTTGTAATACTCTACCGCGTGGTCGTTTCCCCCCGAACCATCGAAGAATTTGCGTCCACACAGTATGGAACCATCGGTGAGATTCAACCAGAGGTTGTTGGTGAGATCACATTTTTCGCATTTCCAGCCAGTAGGCGGGATCTTTTTGCCATTAGACAGCTGCTTAAGATCATTGTAGTATTTGGATACCTGGCGCACTTCGCCATCCCATGTTCCAGTCATGGCCTGCTTCTGTAGCTTAGATATAGCTGACTCGGCAGCAAGCAGCGCCTCAACCGATTGCTGAACTATAAGGGGCAAATCAACATTTGGATATGGAAACTGGACCATCTCTGGCACTACAACGATCTGATATGTGTCCTTGTAGGAATACTTTTGGTTCTTTAGGTCGGCACCACCCTCAACACCGATAGCCAGACGAGTTATCTTTCGCTCGGGGCCGGCAGACACATCGATTTTTTCACTCTCACTTTCCACAATTTTTGTTTTTTCTCTTCGGATATGCAAAAACACTCCATTGCCCGTTTTTTTGAAATATGGCTTGATGAATTCCTCACCAAAACTGAGGAAAGTGGTTAGGTTCACATAAAGACCTGTGGGGGTTTCCGGATTATCAAACGAATACACACATTCATCCTTGTAAATACTTTGGTTTTCGCTGGGGACGTGAATTTTAGACAAATGCTTTTGTAGAATGTCCATCCTGCCAGGGAAAGTAACAGAAGCACAAGTTCTTTAAACAACAGTTAGCTTTAAGTTAATATAGGATAACTTACATTGTGAAGATGTATCCGTGTTGATGATAGAACAATAATTTCAAGAAACAATGTAAAACAAAAGAATATCTTTATTTTGTAATTTTTTGTTTTTAGAGCCTTAATCGTTTCGGTTTCTTTTTTTTTTTCTTTCACTTTCAATATCTGCTGCTTCTCTGTTACAACTTGCTTTGCTACAAAAGAAAGAAAAAGTCATCTTGATTTTGATACTTTTGACATGTTGTTTTTTTTACATAGTGGGCTCGTTCAACCAAAAACAAATTTAGGAAAATCTAGTACTTGAATTTTGACTGAATGGTTCAAGTGACTGCAATCAGCGAGGTTTTACAATAGGGCTTTTTAGCAAATACCATTACATTTCTAAATGTCAAACTCAGGACCTCGGCCATAGAGAACCTATATTATCTAGAGTCGCGACTCGTACCCCTCTTGCCTAAAACACCCGCAAATTTTTTTTGAGCTAACTAAGAGAAAACTCTCTTAAATTCCCTGTCCGTGAATACGTGTGAATTGTGGATTAAAATAAAAAATGGCGTCAGTAGCTCAAAAAGTTGACGTTTAGTTTTTTTTTTAATTACTAAAAGTCAAAATGACAGTTCTAATTTGTGTTGTTAAATTTGTAAATTTGTTAAATTCTTTTTGTGTAAAAAAACCTCTTCATTATAATTTAAAGTGAAAATATTGGCTTAATTCTCCACATTTAAAAAGAAAGAAGTGAACTTTGTAAAACAACAACAACAAAAAACCATAAACTTCGCGTGAATACAAAATATAATTCAATTTTCCCCCTTATTTTTTGATTCATTTCCCAATCATATTTTGAAAATGAATTAAGGATATATGAATGGTGTTTTCCAAAAAATAAAACGATATAAATAAGTTCTGACAATATCAATGGCTTCTTTCAAGATAATATTCTTTTCGAAGTGGCTACCGAAAAAAAGTGCGTTCCGAAATAGTTTATCCTTTTTTCAATGAAGATTCCCTTAGTCTTATACCTAGAATCTCTACAGGGCTGGAAGTAAAGATATACGACATGACGGTATCTCTTGGAGTGGTCAAGACATCCCAAGACGAGTTGGTCTTATATGTACATATAAATGGAGCAATTTGTAAGAGTAAAAAAGCCTTTTCTACTATAAATGTGCTAACATTATATTTCTTAGGACTTCTTGTCAGATTCGATTCAAATTCAATCGATGTTCCCATGTGTGTTGATGTCACAGTAAGCTCAAATGGGAGAACTGGCGGTGCCAGTATACGAAATGAACAATCGTTTGCGATTCCACTTTCGATGTGGGTCATTGGTTAAGCTGTCTCCGAACTGTCGCCGAACTTTCGAGTGGGTAAGGGCCAGTTGTACAAATATTTAACTCGTGGTTCAGCAATTTTAACTCACCGACTTCGGAGAATAGACTGAGGTTCAAAAGATCTTCTACACTCAAGGTGTCTCAACCTTTGCATAACGGATTAGAATCTCTCCGATGAGTATGTGCACAAAAACATCGATAGCAGCGTGAATCGAAGTGAGACACAATTCAATATCAATGCAACGTTCCATGGCTGTTTTTGGAATGGCTTCGGTGATTGCCCTTCAGATGACGCAAAAACGAACCTTGAGAATTGTACTCAATTCCGAAGATATGAATGTTTAAAGTGTAAGTAAAGTCGACTTTTGTTTACATTTTTGGAAACTTTTTTTTATGTTTTGTATTTTTTTGTTTGTATGTTTTAAAGACCTTTCGGTCTAAGAATGTTGTAACCAAAATATAGATTGTTGAACGTAATTAAGACTACATTAAGAGTTAGAACTACTTATATTATTGAATTATAGCTAGTGGTTTTTAAATGCAAGCTTTTAACATTAACAACTTATAGGAATTTCATATGAAGTTCCTTATGAAGGTTTTGATACTTGTTCTTCAACACTTTTTTTTAAATATTTCTTTATACTAAAAACTAGTTTCAGAACCACGAAGGCCGTCTAAATTAAGACTTATAAGGATTTAAATTATTGAAAAATAGTAAGTGGTTTTCAAATGCCAGCATTTCTCATGTTCAAGTTATATGAATTTCATATAACTTCCCTGTGAAGGTTTTGATAGTTGTTCTTCGAGACTTTTTTTTTAAATAATTGGTTAAATTAAAAACTGGTTTGAGAACCACGTAGGGTGTCTAAATTAAGACTTGCTAGCATTTAAATTATTTAAAAATAGTTAGTGGTTTTCAAATGCCAGCATTTCTCATGTTCAAGTTATATGAATTTCATATAACTTCCCTGTGAAGGTTTTGATAGTTGTTCTTCGAGACTTTTTTTTTCAATTATGGTTAAATTAAAAACTGGTTTAAGAACCACGTAGGGTGTCTAAATTAAGACTTATTAGCATTTAAATTATTCAATTATAGATAGTGGTTTTCAAATGCAAGCGGTTTGCGTCTACAACTTTATGAATTTCATATGAACTTCCTTATGAAGGTTTTGATAGTTGTTCTTAAACACTTATTTTTTTAATATTTGTTTAAACCAAAAACTGGTTTCAAATCCAGGTAGGGCGTCTAAATAAAGACTTACTAGCATTTAAATTATTCAATTATAGCTAGTGGTTTTCAAATGCAAGCGGTTTGCGTCTACAACTTTATGAATTTCATATGAACTTCCTTATGAAGGTTTTGATAGTTGTTCTTCAACACTTATTTTTTTAATATTTGTTTAAACCAAAAACTGGTTTCAAATCCAGGTAGGGCGTCTAAATAAAGACTAACTAGCATTTAAATTATTCAATTATAGATAGTGGTTTTCAAATGCAAGCGGTTTGCGTCTACAACTTTATGAATTTCATATGAACTTCCTTATGAAGGTTTTGATAGTTGTTCTTCAACACTTATTTTTTTAATATTTGTTTAAACCAAAAACTGGTTTCAAATCCAGGTAGGGCGTCTAAATAAAGACTTACTAGCATTTAAATTATTCAATTATAGCTAGTGGTTTTTAAATGCAAGCGGTTTGCGACTACAACTTTATGAATTTCATACGAACTTCCTTATGAAGGTTTTGATAGTTGTTCTTCAACACTTATTTTTTTAATATTTGTTTAAACCAAAAACTGGTTTCAAATCCAGGTAGGGCGTCTAAATAAAGACTTACTAGCATTTAAATTATTCAATTATAGCTAGTGGTTTTCAAATGCAAGCGGTTTGCGTCTACAACTTTATGAATTTCATATGAACTTCCTTATGAAGGTTTTGATAGTTGTTCTTCAAGACTTTTTTTTTAATATTTATTTAAATTAAAAACTGGTTTGCGGACCATGAAGGGCGTTTAAATTAAAACTAAAAAGCATCCTGTTCATGAGACAGATTGCTGAGGTCTCTGAGATCTCATTTTTCTGAATATGTCTGTTTGTTTATTTTGTTTATCTTTTATTTTGTCTTTATTTATAGATCACAGTCAGAGCTTTGTCAATTAAATCCAGACTTGAAGTTGCCATCAAAAAATGCCGTGAATATGTCGCTGCTGAATTATCGTGATATTCTTGTCATATTTTTTGACTGTATTTAATTTTATATTGTAATTTACAATTTATTTATTGGATGCTTTCATCTGTGTTTAATTATGAAATTTTAATAAAATACAAAAATTTAATTTTTGCTGATAACAATAATTTTTTTACTTGCGATATTGATAAAGGGGAAGTATTGAATTCGTGAAACAAAAAAATCATCATATGTCAAACATATGTCATTACGATGATAGAGAACACCAAAAATTAACGGCTAACCGATTGTAATCAAAATTTGCATGCAATAATTTCTATCACCTGTGCAAATTTCAGCCTTCCAGCCTCACCCTTTGAAAAGATAAAAATCAAATACTACATAAGTTCAAATAACCATTGCATAATTTTCAAATTTATGATTTTTATCTTTTAACCGAAAGGAATGTTACATGGAAATTGGCTTTCTTCTAGGCCGAGCGAATAGATGTTACACATACAAAAACAGGCAACTTCTCTACTAATTTGTCTTTGCTTTAAAAATAACATACATTTCTCAACTTCGTACAAAAAAAAACTCTTTTTCAGCTACTGTTTTAGCAGTAAAAAAATGTCTTTAATTATGTTTAATGCTGTTTACATCGATCGACTACAATGGTAGAAGGACATTCCTTATTGATCAGTTAAAATAAACAATGTTATATAATTACTAATAATATTTAAAGAAAAATGTTTGCATTAAATAATGCGTCATTTGAACGCAGACAGAAATATGTCATTAAATTAAATTACTTCCTCCGCGTATTATACGTTGTTGCACAATAATTACCAAATATTGCATAGATACGTCAGGAAAGGTTAAGAATTCCAGATCAACATCTTATCATTCTTCCTCAGTTGGTGCTTGGAAATTGGTACCATTAAAGACTTTTGTTGCACACAGCAATGGTAACATTCTTACGGTCGATCTTTTTAAACCGACCTACACCAACAAATTCTCGATCGTCAACAATAAATTTAACAGTTTGAGCGGGGTTAGCAGCATCTCCGTTATTTCCACTGTCTGTACAAGTTAAGCGAGGGCGCATCTAATAAATTATTAAAATTATTCTTTCTTATTTTTGTTTGGTAATTTATTAAATTTCTTACAATGCACAAATGTGTAGCTGGATCACAATTTCCCAGTTAGGTGGAAACTCATTACGACCAACGGACTCCTTTGACGTATTTGTATCAGCATTTTGTTGCGAATTATGTTGTAGTGAACTTAAGTGGAACTCTGGCATTGCACATGGAAGCCCTCATTTTCGCAAGCATTGAATAAATTATGAAACCATAGGAAGCAAAATTAACCATTGGTACGTTATCAGTTTCTTCGTGATTGTTCATAACCCTGAAAAAAAAGTTTGACAAAATTAAGTTTTCAAAGATAACTGAAAGTAGACTTCTTTAATTTTAGGATTTTTTCAAAAAAATTTCAAATACAAATCTTATGATACAATTAGTAGCACTATTAAATACATAATCTAGAAATCTAAAAACCATCTGTGTGGGTCAAACCGTTTGGAAAAATTATCACAGTCCAATTGCCTTTTTCAGATTTTGTTGAAATTCTAAAAAAAAATTCAATTGGGCTGTGATCTAGCAATGTATCAGCAATGTTCTTACGAAAGTTACACCCAAGAACAAATGCCAATGTTTTCAAACTCTGACTTAAAAGTACATACACTATGACCAAAAGTCAAACCGCCGACTCGAGTTCAAATTGGTAAAAGCCAATTTTAAGAGGATTCGAATACGAACTTAGGGATGCATGAACTATTGTCCTAGGTTAAATACTTTGGGAGTTACACCCAAGAACAAATATCATTTTCTTCAAATTCTCACTTAAAAGTAGGTAGGTACCCTCTGACCAAAAGTCAAATTTTAAACCGCTGGCTGGAATTGAAATTGGTAAACGCCAATTTCAACAGTATTCGAATACGAATTTAGGGATGCATCAACTATTGTCCTAGGTTAAATACTTTGGGAGTTACACCCAAGAACAAATATCATTTTCTTCAAATTCTCACTTAAAAGTAGGTACCCTCTGACCAAAAGTCAAATTTTAAACCATTTTTATGATGCAATTAGTAGCACTATCAAATACATATTTCAAAAATATAAAAACCATCTCTGTGGGTCAATCCGTTTGGAAAAATCATGACAGTCCAACTGCCTCTTTTCAAATTTTATTGAATTTCTGAAAACAAGTCAATTGGGCTGTGATGATTTTTCCGAACGGCTTAACTCACAGAGATAATGATATGTTTTTTAACTCTGTATTTAATAGTGCTACTATTTGCATTATTAATTTTAAATTTGAAGCAAAATTTCAAAAAATCCTATAGCAAAAGAAGTTTCCTTTTCTTCATATTAGCACTAAGTGTGCATATGTATACTCAAACCAAAAGTCAGATTTTGATTCGCTGGCTCGAATTGAAATCAGTAAATGCCATCTTTAAGATGATTCAAATTAGAATCTAGGCATGTACCAACCATTGTCCTAGGATGGATACTTTGGAAGTTACATCCAAGAAGAAATTCCAATTTCTTCATATTAGCACTAAGTGTGCATATGTATACTCAAACCAAAAGTCAGATTTTGATTCGCTGGCTGAAATTGAAATCGGTAAATGCCATCTTAAAGATGATTCAAATTAGAATCTAGGCATGTATCAACCATTGTCCTAGGATGGATACTTTGGAAGTTACATCCAAGAAGAAATTCCAATTTCTTCATATTAGCACTAAGTGTACATTCAAACCAAAAGTCAGATTTTGATTCGCTGGCTGAAATTGAAATCGGTAAATGCCATCTTAAAGATGATTCAAATTAGAATCTAGGCATGTATCAACCATTGTCCTAGGATGGATACTTTGGAAGTTACATCCAAGAAGAAATTCCAATTTCTTCATATTAGCACTAAGTGTGCATTCAAACCAAAAGTCAGATTTTGATTCGCTGGCTGAAATTGAAATCGGTAAATGCCATCTTAAAGATGATTCAAATTAGAATCTAGGCATGTATCAACCATTGTCCTAGGATGGATACTTTGGAAGTTACATCCAAGAAGAAATTCCAATTTCTTCATATTAGCACTAAGTGTACACTCAAACCAAAAGTCAGATTTTGATTCGCTGGCTGAAATTGAAATCGGTAAATGCCATCTTAAAGATGATTCAAATTAGAATCTAGGCATGTATCAACCATTGTCCTAGGATGGATACTTTGGAAGTTACATCCAAGAAGAAATTCCAATTTCTTCATATTAGCACTAAGTGTGCATATGTATACTCAAACCAAAAGTCAGATTTTGATTCGCTGGCTCGAATTGAAATCGGTAAATGCCATCTTTAAGATGATTCAAATTAGAATCTAGGCATGTATCAACCATTGTCCTAGGATGGATACTTTGGAAGTTACATCCAAGAAGAAATTCCAATTTCTTCATATTAGCACTAAGTGTGCATATGTATACTCAAACCAAAAGTCAGATTTTGATTCGCTGGCTGAAATTGAAATCGGTAAATGCCATCTTAAAGATGATTCAAATTAGAATCTAGGCATGTATCAACCATTGTCCTAGGATGGATACTTTGGAAGTTACATCCAAGAAGAAATTCCAATTTCTTCATATTAGCACTAAGTGTGCATATGTATACTCAAACCAAAAGTCAGATTTTGATTCGCTGGCTCGAATTCTCATATAATTTCTAAACTATCTATCCTAGGACAATGCTTGATACATGCGTCCTGACGGTGGCATTTACAAAATTCAAGCCAGCGAATCAAAATCTGACTTTTGGTTTGGGTTTATGTACATTTAGTATTATTATTTTAGTGTATATGCACAAATTCAAAATAACTATTTTTTTCTCAACAATTTTTTTTGTTCAGTAAATCTTAAGTCAATTATTTTACAAAATAAATCTGGCCTGTAATGGACTTAAAGCGATCTAAGTGTTTGATATCTCTAAGTAGATTGCACATTAGCTCCATGAATGGATCTTATAACTGGACACTGTCTTATAGGCAAGCACGTTTTGGTTTATTCTCTAATAATTTTTGCAGAAGCTGTATGGATGAGGAAGAGATAGAATCGATTCCTCTACTTCTATGCACGTGTCCTGCTTTATCTCATAGACATAGACTTCACCTTGGTGATTTTTTTTCAATGACCCTAGTGATCTAATAAGCTTAGACATAGGCGGTCTGTTACGCTTCATAATAATAAAATAAATAAATAAATAAATTTGGTGGCACAACAGCTCGTGGAAAACCAGGGCCTAGTGACTACAACTCTCAACCATTCCCGTGTGCGTGTTGTTGGCAGGAATGGAAGGGACCTACAGTTTTTTGTCGAGTCCGAACGGCTAAGTGAGAAGCACTTTTTCATGACAAGTATACTCTTGGAGGATTTGTCAGTTCCTCGCAAGAGGCAGTACCTCGGATAAAACATTTTTGCTTTAGGTGGCACGGCTGGGAATCGAACCCACACCTTCGGCATGACAGTCCTACGCACTAACCGTCATGCCAAGAGGTACTACTACTGTTACGCTTCATAAGAAGCTGCAAATGGTTCACCGAGTAAGGAAAAGGGTTTCCTAGATATTTTGGCACTTGAAAAACAAAAAAAGACCGAGGCTACAGAGGCCACAACAAAGGCGCGAAAACAACACCTGGGACCTACAGCTATGTCTACCCAAAACACTTCGCAAAATACTTTTTTCGCACATTTTTGTTTAAATAATAATATGTTTGAAATGCAAACTTACTTTTAATCTGAAAGTATAAATCTCTTTAGATTTAGAGGATTAGAAATTTTATTTACTGCAATTAATTATTAATTATTTATAATATAAAAACAACAAAAGCCACTCGATCGTTACCGAATCACCACAATAATATTTTTTTACCCTTTTCTTCATCTGTCAAAATATTGAGCTACTAGTCTACATCTGATATGGAAGGAGTTGGGCACGTACGCACTGAGTTTCAAGGGTGCACTTATACTTTTTGATTGTATTTTCTTTAATTTTAGTAAAAATATCGATAACTATTATTTTATTTGTATGTCAGATGCAATAAAATGTTATATTTTATATAGTTTTTGTTCATAAAGAGTTAAAACCTCAATTATATTGAATAAAAAAAAAATATTTTCAATTTTTGAATTCAACGGATTCATATTTTAAATATCTGAGCGCAGGGTAGTCCACAAAATTTGCGCACAGCGCTGTGACCAAATTTTTGTCGCTGTATTGGTGCGGTCTCCATTTAAAATGCACGGGGAAACTAATACATGCTCATAAATTTGGGCAAAATGCTCTCACTTCAGCTTGTAGGGTGAAAGAGAACAAACCCCCGGAGTCGCGACTCTAGATAATATAGGTTCTCTATGACCTCGGCACGAATAAAATTTAGGTAGCACCCATCTTCTCTACACTCAAATTCAACAGAACGAGCACACGGATTTTCAAAGTTGGTTTGTCAATTTTTTTTCAAACATTGTGCATTGTCCGAGAATAAAAATATAAACATAAAAACTATTTCAAAAAAAATTATTTTACTTCCATCCATTAACAGTTATTACCAGTTTCAATATTTGAGCTTTTTCAGTTGACACAAAAAGACTGCATTTTCCCTAATGGAAAGACTTTGAACAGAGCCAGAGGAAAAATAGCAGTGCTTTTTGAATTAATCTTTCTGTTTTCTTTTCCCAACATCATAAACAAACAATAAGGATAATCAAATGATTCATTAGCCGTTTTCCTTCGGAGGTGGCGAAGTACTTACGAGTAGATGAAAACCCTAATCTAGTACTACCAACTGCACATGCTCTCATGCGCGAGTAGATACATTTTACATGGGAAAGCAGTTTGATGTGTTCCATTGAAAAAAGCTGGCAAAGTACTTGCAAGTACTTCGCCACCTCCAAAGGAAAACGCCTATTAATGCACAATAGCCGTTTTCCTTTGGAGGTGGCGAAGTACTTACGAGTAGATGAAAACCCTAATCTAGTACTACCAACTGCACATGCTCTCATGCGCGAGTAGATACATTTTACATGTGAAAGCAGTTTGATGTGTGCCATTGAAAAAAGCTGGCAAAGTACTTCGCCACCTCCAAAGGAAAACGCCTAATGTTGAGAAAAAATGGAAAAAGAACCTTTGAAAATTTGTGTCCCTATTCATTTGAAGTGGAGTGTAAATGTTTGGAAATTGTTTTTTTTGGTAATAGCGTCTGTCAAACGTGCCGAATTGTTAACTGTCACTCTGACTTTGACAATTTGGTAGAGATCTCTATTCTTTGTACAAACCAAAGATGAATTACCATATTATTACTCGCGTTCCGATGTGTATTCGCTATGTTATCTAGTTATCCCAAACATTTTGAGATAACTTGAGTTGTTGTTGCGTCAGCGGTCATCAGCTGTTTTTTAACATGGAATTACAACAACACAAAGCTATCCGGATAACTGAGAATTAACATCGGAATGTGCCCATTGGGCGCGTTCAATGTTTGAATGGATAGCCTATCTAGGATAGCTTTGTATCCATGTATGTGTTTGAACGCAAGTCAGCTGTTGATGACATTTCTCTCTTTTCTGCCAACAGCTGTTTTGTCATCAGCTGTGTTTTAACAAGGGATAACAACAACATAAACCTATCCAGATCGCTTTAGTTCGGTGTTTGAACGTGGTCATTAGCTCTCAGCATTATTTATAAACTCGTTTTATCTACGGAATAGCTCCGACTTTACGAGACGTCTAATCCTGAAAAGCTTACTTATAAAAAAAAAGCAGGAGTAGAGGCGGAGTAAGCCAAAACTTTCTTATAGGAGGAATTAAGCCGGAGTAAAACCGTTTTAGTATTGGTTTAAATTTTGATCCATTTGATCCAGCAAATTAAAATCACCGATTTCGGTGGATTAACTGGGGTTCAACGATGGTTCATACATGTAATTGTCTACTATCACATACTTAACCATCGTTGTACCTCATTTAACTTGTTAAAATCGGTGAGTAAAATTTCTGGACTGTGAATTAAAATTTTGTCCACGTGCGACAACTACTGGCTTCAAATAAAATTTGTATGGAAATCTTTTACTTTCTGACGTTTGTTTACGATATTTTCATAGTTTTGCTATTTGTCTTTTTCATTGAAATCTGAAAGATTTGATTTAAAAATCTAGAATTGCTGTCTTGAATGGAACATCTGGGAGTATTTTTGAGTAGATTCAGTTTAAGGGCTCTGGACTGTGTTTAGATTGTGAAAGTTCTGTCAAAGCTCATATGAAAAAAATAAAATTCGTAGTTTTGGGAAGTACGCGAACAGACATAAAATGGGTATTCATGCAACAGCGTAAAGTCTTCGTAAACGTTGTAAAGTTTAAAACTTCGTAATTCTGTCACAATTAATATGGAAAACTTTACCACGCTTACGACGAATTTAAGATGTTGTATGAATACCCTTGTAAATTACGTATGGGGTCGCAAAAATAATACAAAAACAAATTGCCCCATTTCGATTCGTCGTTTGACAAAGAGATTGTTTGGATGTATGGGTGAATGCAGATCAAATCTCCCAAACTAAAAAGATCGCATCTATCGTCTTCAGATCACATCTTTTTTGAAATAAAACATAAAAATGGTAAAAGTGCAAATCTTCTCCCAAAAAGATCAAATCTTTTCAAAAGTATTAGTTAAGTTATGTTGGTTTGCTCATATATTTTTGTCTCGCAAGAAAAATATAATTCTTTACATGCAGCAGCAGTTTTAATTTAATAAAAATAGTGAAATTAGTTAATTCTTCACTGGTGCTAAAATACCAGATCTAAATATTTCTTGATAAGAAATTGCACCCGTTAAGGCATCCGTCCATTTTTTGTTTATTTCTTCTGTATCCGTATAAATTGTATAACTATGATCTTTCCTTTTTGGGTCCGTGAACTGTAATTGAATTCTATCTGAATACCTTTGCCCCAGTTTAATTTGGCTTACCTTAAAAGAAATTGTTAAAATGTTTAAGTTTAAGGTATGAAGTTTTATAAGATTACTTTTATATGATAAAAATATCGATATGGAACAAGATTAAGTGTACCATCCCCAATTATTTTTGCGAAAATGATGCTTCCCTGAAGTAAGAACACTTGCAATCGCTTACGCTTATCAATTTTGGAAATTTGATGTAGCCATTTATTATCACCCCATTGCCCACTACAAAACAGGGAGTCGTGACATATGAGTTTTCCTTGGTCATTAATTTGTTCCGGAAAATGTTTAAGTCGCCAAAGAACCATCAAATCGTTGACATCTGCATAAATTCTCTTATAAAAAAATTCAAATTAATTAAAGTTATCAGTTTAGGTATATTCCTGTATAGGTTTATGATGAAAAAATATGAAAACAGAGTTGGCCATCAGCGACCTCAGTACACAAAACGAAGGTATTATACTCCGCAGGATGTCAAAATTGAAAGTGTCAGAAATACAAAATTACTATGAACCTGAGGACATACAACAACAAATACAAATTTAAATTGTCAGAAATGAAAAATGGCTCTGGACGTTCGAAAAAAATACGTAAACACAACAACAAATATTGACTGAACAAAGGTAAAAAAAAAAAAGCAAATTCAGTTTAGAAACAATTTGTTTGAAAATCTAATCTCAAACGTTTCGTGCTATTTGATAAAAAATCTCTATGGGTTTGAAAACACTTATTTTTTATTCAACAAAACTTAACTTTTGCGATAAGATTTTAACCGACAAATTGTTTCTACAGAACTGAAGGTGCATTTCTTTGCGAGTGAACAGCATTAAGCTGTAGTTTGATTTTAATTTACATAGTTTGTATTCCTTTAAAACATTAAGCACTTTACCGTAGCCAAGCTCCAGTTAACACAGCCTTTTTCATTTTTTTGTTGAAGTAAATTTGTGAGAGTTGGGTGCTGTTGTGATGTTTGTTCGTCTATGCGCTTTTGTAGTCGCTGGGTGTAGGTACCTAACTCTCTGTTTTCATATTTTTTCCATAGGCCGACATAGTTCCAGATAGATAATTTTTGGTATTAACCTCCATTACTTCAATAGCTTTTTTTAATTCTTCTTCATATTGTGGTTCATCCTTCACAATCGATTTAAAGATTTCTTTGTATGTAAATATCCGACTAACGGGTAACTGCAAGTAGAATTTTTTCTTAAAAGTTCATAAGTAAAACAAAAAAGAAATCTTAAACAAATAGGGCCATATTCATAGATGTTGTATAAGCTGTTGCTTAGCAAATCTGGATTTTTTCATATTGAAACTTCATCAGGTAAACTCCAGTTTAGTCTAGCAACAGCTTAAACATCATCTATTAAAATGCCCCACATAGTTTAACATAAAATACACTAATATATGTACACCTACTAGAAGTAACTTTCCCAAATCATCTGAAACTTCGTTGAAGTAACTCACATGCTTGTGAACAATACACTCAGATATTGGTTTATTTTTGAAGTATTGAACGTACAGGCTCAACATCGTTTTCTCAATTTGCTCCATCTTTGTACCGAATTTACTTGGGTCCTTTGAACATCGTTGAAGAATTGTTGAAAACTCACTGCAAAAATTGAATCACGTGACTTTCGAAATTATACATTCAGGTATAAACTTAGATTGGGATTTTTATTATTGGGGCATACCTACTCAAAGACATTATGGGTATTCATGCAACAGCGTAAAGTCGTCGTAAACGTAGTAAAGTTGTAAACTGCGTAAATCTGCCAAATTTTCCATACAAATTGTGACAGAATTGTTGCATGAATACCCTTATTATTTGTATTTCTGCTAGGCACAGATAGAGTTTATCTGATAAAGTTTCAATAAGATAATCTGTAGTTTTGCTTTGCAACAGCCTAAATAATATCTATGAATGTTCTAATATGTTTATTTGCATACTGCACTTTTAAAAATGTATATACATAGAAACACAGAACTGTTAAATATTTTTTAGTACAGTAACGTTGTGGTTTCATAGGACTGAGACATTGTGTCAGGTCCGGTAGTTCTGATTTTTTGCTGAGTTGTTTAAGATGTTGGCCTAGTGATAATGATAAATCCAATTTTTCGACCTCGAGCGCCAAACGCAGCATTGGTTAAAATAAAAAAAAGGTGAATTTTTCGCGGTTTTTTTACTTATTGGCCATTTAAATCATTTCGCCTTAGTTTCCGAATAAAACATTGCTCTACGATTTCAACCTTACTAAATTTGCTTCAATTTTGTTGTTTTAAATTTTGTATTGCTATATTTTGAAAAGCCATCCCTTGGAAACTGTTTTGTCTACAGAAACGGTTTTGGACTCAAATTGAAGCAAAATTAGTAGGGGAGACTGGATACGGTTGAAACAATTTTTCTTATAGCGTCCATGGCATTGCCATTAATAGGATTAGCCATCATGGAGTGATGTCAAATGAAAGATCGTCATTCCTTCTTTGAACGGGTAGTGTTTTTTTGAGTACCTCATGTGTCAGTTCAAGTGGTTTATTTATCAATTTGAAAGAAAAAAGTCAGTTTGTTTCAATCGTCCCTATACCAGGGGCGGTTGAAACAGTTATTGGGGTCAATTGAAACAGGTGGAAATAATACAAATATTTATATTGTATTATGCATATTAGGGTGGTCCTTATATTGGGTTTTTTTGAAATTCCAACTTGGATAGGTATCAAATTACTCTAAATAGAGAAAACAAATTTTTCTAATTTTTTCTGATTTTTATTTCACCCCCCTGGTCTCCCTTTTTTCACTTCAAGGTACAAACAATGGAGTTAGGGTTATTCTTATATCACGCGAAAAAAAATCAGAACTTATAGATTAGATTCAGACGAAAAAAAATTCGCATTGGAGGGGGGGTCTATTTCCCCCCGTTGAGGCGGGAGGGGTAATTTTCTAAAAATTTGACCCAAAATAGAAAAAAATTATTAAAAAACAACGGGACCACTTACAATAGCATGCTATAGCTTTTTTTAAAGCCATGAATCCAGTCTGTAATATGTTTTTAAAATAAAGTTTTTATTGTTAATAGTTTCTGAAAAAAATAGTTTTCAAACGAAAAAAATTATTATTTTTATTTTTATTTTTGAGTTTGAAAATTATTTTTTTTCAGAAACTATTAACAATAAAAACTTGATTTAAAAAACATATTAGAGACTAGATTCATGACTTTAAAAAAAAGCTATAGCATGCCATTGTAAGTGGTCCCGTTGTTTTTTAATATTTTTTTTCTATTTTGGGTCAAATTTTTAGAAAATTACCCCTCCCGCCTCAACGGGGGGAAATAGACCCCCCATCCCATACGATTTTTTTTTTCGTCTGAATCTAGTCTATAAGTGCTGATTTTTGTTTGGCGTGTTATAAGAATCACACTAACTCCAATATTTGTACCTTGAAGTGGAAAAAGGGTGACCAGGGGGTTGAAATAAAAATTTGAAAAAATTAGGGAAATTGTTTTTCAATATTTTGAATCGAATGAGGGCTATCCAAGACAATGTCCAATTTAAGGACCACCCTAATGTATATATTACATATTTAATTCTTTGTTATGCTTGAACTTTGCTTCATGCTTTTAACATTAGAAATGTTTAAACGGAGGCATACCTACTAACAATGTTAAAAAAAAAATCAACAGAATTCCAAAAATGTGAAACCCCGAGTAGACAAAGAGGGCGAAACGTCAGGGGTATAGACAAAATTATTGTGTTCAAGCTTCACTTTGTTCATGCTGCTCTGCCGAAACAAAATACGAAGAAGATGATAAAGCAGACACCAAAAAAAGGTGAAGTGTTCGTAGACTACCCAGATTCATTGTATATCCAATCTATAGTATTCTCATGAAACACGATTTTGTAGGTAGACATTTGGTCGATAGGTTCGCTGTGATCGCCTTACCGAGATCCCTTAACAAAAATTAGTATGACATTTGGACGCATAGATGGCCACGAGCTTGTTTTCTTCATGAGAATACTATAGAATTAATATACAATGCCAGATTTGCATGTGGAGAAAAGAAAATATAAAAATGAATACCGAATTATGGAATATAGGCATAACGATTTAGGAAAAAAACGCAAAAAGTACCACACAGGGAAAAGTGAGGGGATAGATAATATTGGGTTCGATTTCACATTTGCTTTTGTGGTTATTTGTTTATTACTGTCTGCCTTTAGTCTGTTGGCGCATTGTTTGTTGAATGTGTTGAATAGCGGGGTTCACATGGAACAACAATGTTGGACAACATTGCTTGATGGAATCGGAACAGTTTTCAAAGTATTTTGAAAGTCATACAACAAAGTTGGACAACATGGTTGGTTATGCGTTTAAATGATCAAACATCGATGGTTGTCAAGCAATGTTGGACAACATGTTGGTTCATGTAAACCCATATAATGAATAAATAGCTATTTAAAAATAATAAATGTTACAAGAAATAAAAGGGACGATTAAATCGCTCAAACTTGCTGTTGTGCTTATGAAGGATGAGTAATAATAAGCTAGATAAAATGATAATTTCTACTTACATACTTGTTAAAAGCTTTACCGAATTTCATCAAAATGTTCTTAATAGCCATTCCACACTATCCCACTGAGTATTAACACATGTCAAAAAAGTGTGAAGAAACCATGTATAATAGTGTGGAAACAAAATATGAAATTTCATCACACACAAATTGACAGCGCATCCGACACGATTTGACATGTGTTAATACATGAAAATATTTAGGATCGGTTCTAAAACCATCACACTTTCTATCCCACTTGGGCGTTTGAGGTTATGGTGAAACTGATTTTTGATGCAAGTGTGGAAGGAAAATATGAAAGTCAGTTACATCACACAAATTTGGCAGTCGTATGAAATTTCTTCCCACTTTATTCTGACATGTGTTAATACTTTGTGGGATAGTGTAGAGGCACTTTAATGAGTAAGTCGAAAATAATTAAGTACAGTTAATTGTAGTTTTTATTATTTATTTTTTTTTAATCGAAATGCAGACTAGGTATACACACAAATATTTGTGTATCTACCTACTAATATTTAGGGAAAAAAGCCTTTTCGAAATGGAAATGCCAGGTGCCGTTTTATTTTGGAAATATTAATTTCGTCTCTATTGAATAAACAAAAAACCTTAGGTTCAAAATTTTAGAGAAGATGAAGATGTAGGTACCTAAAGCAAAAAAATAAAAAACAAATTGATACCGATTGGTAATATTTATATTTACCAATCAATAAAATTGGCTTCAGTCAAAGTTTTAAAATACATAAAAGCTTTCTTTATTTCTAATGTACCTCAACTTTCCTAGAATGGCAAATCGGGTAAATTTTTTGGTATTTCGGTGTCGGTGTAGATCGTATAGATTTTCTTGTCACTATTAGTAGTGCATTTGAAAGTTATATTGACCTTGCATTTTGGGTAAGACAAATTCTTGTCTTTTGATGTTTGGGGGGCTGAGTGGTGAGTTTAAACCCGATTTTCGGGACTGAAAGCCACCATTTGGCCGCCATTTTGAAAAAAAAATGAAGTGGAAAAAAGTTTCCACCATATCTTGAAAACCGTTAGTTCTACAAAAAAATATACTTTTTTTTGTAGAAAATTTAGCTCTCTGCAATTTTTTCTATAAGTTTGGTAGAAAAATGATAGCTCCTTTTTTAAATTTGCGTCTTCACGTCCACTTTACATCAGGCTTCAGTCAAAACGGGAAAACCGATTTTCTTTAAATTTGAAACAAAGTTTTTCAAATGTTAGGTCTGATCCTTTACTTTGGGTTTCTGTGATTTTTAGTCCAAACTTGTGTCAAAATATTTTTTTTTTATGAACTTTGACACAACTTTGGACTGAAATGCGCAGAAATGGACAGAAAATCACAGAAATTCAAAGTAAAGGAACAGACCTGTTATGTTCGTAAGTATATCAAATTTGAAGAAAATTGGTGAATTTGTTTAAGCTCTAGTTCGATTTAAAGAGGGGATAAAGAAGCAAATTTAAAAATGGAGCTATCATGTTTCTACCAAACACCTCAGATATTAATATCAACCTCAAAAATCAGGTTCTTTACTGACTCCCCTACACATAAGAAAAAACCTTTCGATAATAAAAGTCATACTTCTTCCACAGAAAACACAATATCACCACTAGACAATAATATTTGAGCACTTGTAGATGGTCTTGGGGAGCTCGGCTGTTCAATTATGGTTCTGTTCCATCTATCTGAACAAGTTTCATATTCATTTCTAACCGGAATTTCTCTCTCGGAGGTGGTATATTTTCTCACAGGTAGACGGATCATCTTAAAACCACGAAAACTAATTAAACACATTGTTTCAATCGTCCCCCGAAAAATTGTTTCAACTGTCCCCACCCTCTTTTTCAACATAAAAAAACTAAATGTAAGATAAACAAAACTGATAGACCCCTACAAAAGTCAGGCTGTTGTATTATACACTCTTTACTGCGTACAGGAAAAGCACACTCAACTATCTCACATAAATAGTTTTCTCACAACAAAAAAATATAAGAGAACAAAAAAAAAAAATACTTTTGTATGGCTAAAAACGGCGTTAGGAAATAACGCCCAAGGAAATAGCGCCCAAATCGATTTGGAAACATCGCCCAACAAAATTTTTATCACCCAAAAGCAAGGAAGAAATTGGAAATATTGCCCAAAACAACTTCGAACCCAAAAAATAAAATGGAAATATCGCCCAAATATTTAGCATGTAAATTGTTTTTGTAGAAATTAGGCGATATTTCCTCAATTTTGGGTGGTATTTCCAAACTTTATTTCAATGAATAGGCAAAGTTTTTAGAAATTTTTGTGATGGTAATACAATTTGTTTAAGATCTCAAAATGATACAGTTACAATTATTGTTGGATATAAATGCAAAAGAAACTTTGCATACACCGAACTTTGCACCCACCCCAAATCCTATAACGAGCCCAAGCAGGGGGGTTGCAGGGGGGCAGCATGCCCCCCCTATACATACCTCACTGTTTATTCGTGAATTTGTATCTACATTTCACCCACTGTTTGTTCGCAAATTTTTAATTTTTACAAACCAAATAAAGGATAGGATTTATTAGGTTTGTGAAATGTAGATACAAATTCACGAATAAACAGTGAGGTATGTATGGGGGGGGGGCATGTTGCTCCCATGCAACCCCCCTGCTTGCGCTCGTTATAGGATTTGGGGTGGGTGCGAGGTTGAGTGTATGCAAAGTTTCTTTTGCATTTAAAGAATCGACCCGAATGCATTTGGGCGATATTTCCTTACATTGCAGTAGTTTTTGGCAATGTTTCCTATTTTGGGCTTTATTTCCCATTTTGCTATTTTTATTTATCAATTTGGGCATTGTTTCATTTTATGAAAGAAAGCAAAATTGAAAAAAAAAAATATTCAAAGACAATTTGTTCAGTGTTTTTTTGGGTGTTATTTCGAAATCGATTTGGGCGCTTTTTCCTTGGGCGTTATTTCCTAACGCCGCTAAAAACATTAAAGCTTCCTGTGTACAACCTAACCTCGCAATGAAAAAAGCAAGATAGGATATTCGTAAAAGGATTTGTTCTGATTCAGTTTGTTTTGATTCGGTTTTTGAGACATTTGTGTTGTTTCAACCGTCCTGTGTTTCAACCGTACCCAGTCTCCCCTAAGGTTGAAATCGTAGAGCGATGTTTTATTCGGAAACTAAGGCGTTATGGTTAAAATGGCCAATAAGTGAAAAAATCCACGAAAAATTCCACGTTTTTCTTATTTTAACCACTGTTGCTTTTGGCGCTTGAGGTCGAAAAATTGGATTTATCATTAGGCCAACATCATAAACAACTCAGCAAAAAATCAAAACTACCGGACCTGACGCAAGGTCTTATGTATATATACATAATTACTGGACTATTTGTAGTTGAAGTATTTTTTTTTTGTAATATTGTTGTAACTCACTTATACAGGTTAAATTTGAATGTACATAAGTATAGGTATGCAATATAAAAGTATTCAAATACAAACTCTTTGTGCCACTTGTAAATAGATTCAATGTTTCCAAAAACTAGTTGTGCTTTCTCACTCTGAAGATCTTTAGGTAATTTTACGGGGCTGTTTGAGTTTAAAATCTTTGGAATACATCTGAAATTTATATTGTAGTTAGATAACAACTTGTAGCAAGTAATCAGTTAACAGTTTAAATTTACTCGTCTACTACTTTTGACAATGCTGCTATATATTTCTGCTCCGTTAAGTTAAGTTCTGAACTGGCACAAGAAGGATTTCTGTAGAAACTTGGGCGAAGCCGAAGTTGTCCAGTTTCCTAAAACATACATAAATATTTATTAGAAGGGAAACAATTGTAGTAGTTCTTACTTAGAAAAATACAACAAGCATACATACGTCCGAACATGTATGTATTGTATATATGTACGTTTTCCAAAGGAAAACGCTTAATATATGCAAAACACACAACAAGGTTTGCGTTCAAGAACAAACCTTTATTGTTGCCTGTCGTTAAAATTCATGGTATATTATAATCAAATAATCTTAGTTACAAATTATAGGTACATGTACAGGGTGACTCTTATAACACACATAAAACGTGAGCGTATAATTTGAATCCAGTCAAGAAAAAATAGTCTGGAATGGGGGAGCTATTTCCCTCTGTTAAGGCGGGAAACAATTTTCCAAAAAAATCTTAAAATGGAAAAAATATATATGTAGGTAGGTAACGTTCCACTCCGCAATTTAAGCCGCGTCATATGCATAATATCGATACCTTCCCGTAAGAATGTATTAAGCGACATTTTAAAAATTTTAAATTAAATTTTTAAAATACCTCTTATTCAATTATTTATTTGGGTATTTTGTTGTAGTAAACAGATTTTTCGAAGCATTTTGAGTTGAAAATCCCGTTCCAAATCTTTTTAGTTTTTTAAATACATAAATAAATAACTGGACCAGAGGTTTTTTTCGATGCCTTTAAAATTTTTGAAATGTCGCTTAATACATTCTTACGGGAAGGTATCGATATGTATTCGCTTGTTTTCTTCCGAGCACTTAAGTGTCCCTCCGAGCATTATAGTTCTGGCTTTATAATCCTAAAAGTTTATTTGTAAAAAAAAATATACGAGGACAGCTTTTACCATGTTGCGTTCGGAGCTCGAGGTCGAAAACTTCTTAAGCCAACATCATAAACAACTCAGAAAAAAATCAGAATTGCCAGATCTGACGCAAGGTCTCCCTCCTACATATATGAAACAACAAGGTTACTGGGGGGCTTGAAAACTTCTGTCAAAAATTTATCAGATGAAAAGTTATTTATCATCGCTTACTTTTGGCTTTGCACTATAAGCTGGGATGTTCAAAGGGTAGACACGGTGCATTCAAGAGGACACAAGCGTCCACAAGCTTTTTTTTCAAAGCGAACCTCTGTCTATCAACTCCTACTCTCACCTCCAAGTGGTGAACATCGGGTGCCTAGTACCTTTAACTGAAGATGGGGTTCCAATCCCTTTGGACGGTTTTAGGGGGCAGCAAACGAGAGAGGGGGGGATGAGTGTTCCCACTAAGGCACTTCTCCTTCATCCAGGCGGCAGCGGAAGAATTCTCAAGATGGAATCAACGGTGGCGTCTACAGTTCCAGTTAGGCTGAACTACTTAGTGAACACCTTATACGGGCTACTACGACATATTCGGAGCTCAGGCCTATAAGGAGCGGTTAATCCGGCTCCCCGCCCTTGGAGTTATATATATAGGGTCTGGTCCTCCAGGTTGGGGGTCGTGCCGTCGGGGTGACTTCCCGGCCACGTAAAGCTATTTTTAGTTGCGAAGCATCAACAAGCCTCGGATACGGACGGATTTACTGTTGACGAACCTAGCAAACGAAATAAGGACAACGAACTTCGGATCTGCACGTGGAATGTTCTGTCTCTCTATAGACCACGTGCAGCCGAACATTTAGCGGAGGCCCTAGACTGCTACAAAGCAGACATCACCGCCATCCAAGAAGTGCGATGGGATGGGCCGGGCAAAAGAAAACTGAAAGACTGCGATGTATACTACGGTGACTGTTACCGACCACAAGGGCAGCGTGTTTTTGGATGTGGATTTGTTGTTAGAGGCAGACTGAGGCAAGAGGTCTTGAGTTTCAATTATGTGAACGAGTGCCTCACGACAATTCGCATCAAGGCTAAATTCGCCAACATCAGCCTGATATGCGCGCATGCCCCCACAGAGGAGAAAGATGACGACACCAAGGACGAGTTCTACGAGCTCCTGGACAAGACATATGAGCAATGCCCTAGCTATGACATTAAAATTGTCTTGGGTGATTTTAATACCAAACTAGGAAGAGAAGACGTCTTTGGTGGCACAATCGGAAGATACAGCCTGCACGACACCACCTCCGATAACGGACTCAGGCTAATCGACTTTGCTGCGGGGCGAAACGTTGTGGTAGCTAGTACGCAGTTCCCGCATCTCGATATTCATAAGGGGACATGGCGAATTCCTGGTCAATCAACCGCCAACCAAATTGACCACATTGCGATCGACGCAAGGCACTCCTCCAGTATCAAGGATGTCCGAACGTTCCGAGGAGCCAACGTTGACTCGGACCACTACCTCGTTGTAGCAAAGGTAATGCTACGGATATCCAGACCAAAGCCAAAACAGGGAAATACTGTCAGGAAGTTCAACGTCGGACGGCTACAGTCGCAAGAAATCGCCAGGTCCTTTTCCGATCGAGTCTCTCGCGCCCTCTTAACTAGTCCTTTGCCGCCAACTGCAAACATCGAGAACCAGTGGAAAAACTGCCAGGAAGCCATCAGAGATGCCGCCTCTGACGTGCTGGGCTTCGCACGACCACCACAGCGAAACCCCTGGTTCGACGAGGAATGCCGGCAAGTACATGCAGCCAAACAACAGGCATACAAAGCGGCGCTGCATAGAAGGACCAGAGCTGCTCGCGAGCTCTACGAGCAGAAGAGGAAAGAGGAACACAAGCTTCTCAGAAAGAAAAAGAAAGAGCATGAGAAGCGCGCGATCGAGGAATTAGAGGGATGCCACTGCAGGAATGAAGTTCGGAAGTTTTACCAAAAAGTAAAAAGAACCTCCCAAGGTTACAAACCCCGAACCGAAGCCTGCAGGGACGATCAGGGGAACATCGTGGTGGAAACGCAGTCGGTGCTGAGGATATGGAAAAATCATTTCTGCAAATTGTATAACGGCGATGACGAACCGAATTCCGCTACCATGCAAATTGCACCATTCAACCTGTACGACGTAGGCCAACAATTCCGTCCACCCGATCTTGACGAAGTGAGGATAGCCATATCTAAACTTAAGTCCAATAAAGCTGCTGGAGCTGATGGCCTTGCGGCTGAGCTATTCAAAGCGGCTGGCGATGAATTGGTTAGGAGTATGCACCAGCTCATCTGTAAAATATGGTCGGAAGAAAGCATGCCCGATGAATGGAACCTCAGTATTGTTTGCCCGATCCTCAAGAAAGGCGATCCTCTGGACTGCACCAACTACAGAGGCATCAGTCTTCTTAATATCGCCTACAAGATCTTCTCTGCCGTACTTTGTGAACGCCTGAAGCCATTCGTCAACAACCTGATAGGTCCATATCAGTGTGGCTTTAGGCCAGGGAAGTCCACCATCGACCAAATATTCGCACTACGGCAGATCTTGGAGAAAACCCAGGAGTTCCAAATCGATACCCACCACCTTTTTATCGATTTCAAGGCCGCGTATGACAGCATCTATAGAGACGAGCTATATAGAGCAATGTCTAGTTTTGGCATCCCTGCCAAACTCGTCCGTTTGTGCAGGATGACGATGGAGAATGCACGCTGCTCCATCAAGGTCGGCAAAGACCTCACCGACACCTTTGATGTCAAAAAAGGTTTTAGGCAAGGCGACGCGCTGTCATGCGACTTCTTCAACATCGTTCTTGAAAGAATAGTGCAAAACTCTCACGTCAACACCAGAGGCACAATCTTTCAAAAGTCCGTCCAATTACTCGCTTACGCTGACGACATTGACATAATCGGACGAACAAAGCGTGATGTCAGTGGTGCTTTTGTGAGCATTGAGAAGGAAGCCAAGAAGATGGGTTTAACGGTGAATGAAAGCAAAACAAAATATATGCTGTCCACAAGAAAGGACACCCAACACCGACGTCTCGGACAGAACGTCACTATAGACAGCTATAATTTTGAGGTAGTCAGAGACTTTGTCTACCTAGGATCCGCTATAAACTCAGCGAACGACACCAGCGCTGAGATCAAACGAAGAATTACTCTTGCCAATCGCTGTTTCTTTGGGCTAAGAAGGCAATTGAGAAGCAAAGCCCTCTCTCGAGCAACTAAACTGTCCCTGTATAAGACGCTTATCATCCCGGTCCTGATGTATGGTGCAGAGGCATGGACACTGCTAACAGTGGATGAGAACGCGTTAGGCTGTTTTGAGAGGAAAATTCTCCGGGTGATTTTTGGTCCCGTCTGCATAGATGGGGAATGGAGAAGAAGATACAACAACGAACTGTATGGGCTGTACAGCGACACCGACCTAGCCACAAAAGTGAAAAGCCAACGACTGAGATGGCTGGGTCATCTAGAGCGAATGGACACCAATGCTCCGGCCCGGAAAGTCTTTGAATCCAACCCCGTGGGACAACGCAGTAGAGGTGGACAGCGTAAAAGGTGGCGCACGCAAGTGGAAGAGGACCTCAACCAACTTGGCGTGCGAAACTGGAGACAGCTAGCTAGAAACCGAGCCGGCTGGAAGAAGCTTGTTGGTTGAGGCCCTGGTCCACCCCGGACTGTAGCGCCACCTTAAGTAAGTAAGTAAGTATAAGCTGTGAGTGAAAAATATTATGCTTAACTATTTATGAGAAAAGAATCATTTTTTTATATATTTTAAATACCAAATAAAAAAAGAATATTGTGCGACTTTTAATAAAATATCTTAAACCAGAATTTGTCCTTAGCTAACTTATATTTTCTTAGGTACGTTATATTTAGTTAGTTCTTGGAACCTCAAAAAAGTTCATTCGTTTATTAAAATAATTCAAATTCTTACATTTTGTTTTGGCAAATATAATTGGTTATCAGGTGGTGACTTCTTTAAGGCCCCAGATTCTCTGAAAAGTACCAAAATATAGAATTATGAGATGAGGTTTAATACAAGAAGTGCAATCAAAAAACAAAAATAAGTTTTTTTTTAAACAAATTATGAAAATTGGTCTGACTTATAAAGCAACAACCAAAAAGCCTGTCCGAAAACTGATGTCCCATTTGCATAAGAAGTTCCTTATGATATTGGTTTACCTGGCCATAGAAACTGAAGGGTAATTCCATGAAAAAGTGGACATGAAGATAGAAAAATGGAAAATTTATCTCGCCCCCTGTCTATTGTTCGCTAGTTTTAAAATTAGAATTACAAAATATCCTACAAGTAATAAGCATACGACTAAAAATAAAATAAAATTATAAAAGGCTTAGCTCTAAACTTTTAAATTAAAAACGTGAAATAACGTGAGTTACCGACTTTTTGTAACGTGAGTTACCATGTATTTTATTAAATTTGTATAAAATATTTTCAATCATTTAAAATTTGTGTACAGATATAAGCAGGCTGGTAAATTCTTCTATCTAATTCAACAAACTATAGTTAGCCTTTATTGGTTTGTTTAATTTTAAGAAAATATGCATAGTACTGCTACAAAACCCGTGTCCGAATATGGTAACGTGAGTTACCAACATGTTTTAGTATTTTTTACTAAGAAAGAATTTATGTTTCTCAAAAATTTGATTTTTTCCTAGGAGTCGAAATCATTACCATGTATAGAGTTTATATTTTGTTTTATTTATTTTTATATAAGCATGGAAATTTTAATGAAAGAGAGCGTAAAACTCTCCTAAATGTAACGTGAGTAACCATGGAATTGCCCTGAAGCTGAAAAGTGCAGTTTGCACATACGATTAAGAGGTTCGTGTATACCAGTGATTCCCAAAGTGGTCCAGGGAGATTCGACGAGGGTCTACTTTGACATGAAAAATAATGAGGGTTCACCAGTTGTAAGTGGGGGTCACGAAAATGTATCTGGTTTCGATAGTAAAGAACAAAAATGTAGGCTTGGCCTTATCTGTCAATGAAGGCAGATATTTAACTTCCTACACTAATCAAAATAAAATGCACGAATAGATCGCACGTACTTGCTCTTATGTTCAAGTTGTGTGGGACTTATGCCGGATTTACACGAATGGAAAGCTGCCAGTATAATGACAAAAAGAATGAAATTGTCCATTCTTTTGTTGTTGCTTTTGTCATTATACTGGCAGTTTTCCAATCGTGTAAATCCGGCATTAAGAACTTTAAAAAATATTCAAGTAATTATAGAAAACGTTTAAAAAGCATTTAAATCGTTCTTTTAATTGTATAAACAGTCTGATAAATAACTTAGAGCTCAAAAAAAAGTATGCCATTTGATAACTTGAAAAAAGATGAATTTATGGAAAAAAAAATTTTAAATCGTTGGAGCCGTTTTCTTAAAAATTAATTTTTATATATAAAATTTTTGTAACATTTTTCAAAAATATTTTGGTATGCCAATTTTGAGTATATTGAACATAGTACCTACATATATCGCAAGTAAAAATTAAGGGAACAAAAAGAAAAAGATTTCAAATTTTTCGGTGATTTTTGACAGGCTGGATTTAAGTGGATAATGGTCGTATTACGACTTAAAAAAAAAAACGTTTTTAAGCTTTAAGAATTAAAGATTGTAATTTTCAGAATTTTTGGCTTACGTTTTTTAGGAGCTTCTCATGCAGCCCTATCATTAATATCGTAAAAATAATATTGTAAATTTTTACTTTTTCTTTGGTCCACGGGCTTTAAAAAATTTGTGCAGTTAGGCTGGCATATGACCTGTTTATTGAGCATTAATTTCCTTTTTTTAAACCACTCCTAATTTTTTGGGAGTATATTTTCAGAAGATCAGCGCCTGTTACTTGTAAGAACTTGCATATTCGATATACAGTGTAACGCGTGTCGAGACTTGCAAAGTGGCGCACGAATTTAGGGTTGGAACTTAGCTGCGACGCAGACTTCCGTCTTTAGATCTAGTCTTCTCATTTTTTTGAAGAGTTTTGGGAATATGGTAAAAATGTAGCAGCAGGGGGTCTACCGAAACCAGGGCCCAATTTACCTCATCAGTTATCGAGTAATACGTGACTAAATTATGTGAGTTTGGCATTACCGCTTACGTTTCCAGCAATCCAGTATACCAAAATTGGATGTGATTACTCGTTCATTCGATCTCTGATGGCACTCACTCACTCGGTCACTGAAGCGGTAATTCGGCCCCAGGTTAATTTTGAAAGTGATCTACGAGAAAAAAAAGTTTGTGAACCTCTGGTGTATACCATAGCAAGTCCGATGAAAAGGAACTTGAAAAAGTTCAAATATCATACAAAAAAGTATCGTCCTTTTTACTTTCCTTATAGTACGAATATTGAATATTATGGTACGCCGCCGTGGTGTTTGCCAAGATTGCATGAGAAAGAGCTTTTCTTTTAATAATTTTTTGTTTCGTTCTTTATATTATTATTTCTAAAAGAGCTTTCGGAATCAGATCTTATTTTAAGATCCAGATAATACTTCTTGGTAACTTTATATTCTTTGTTAATACCTACACAGGATAAGAAATCAAGAGCATCAATATTGCCGCTGTTAAGTTAGTGGAAATTGAAGTCGCAACACCATGATGCTGTGTTCATAAGGTGGCAGGTTATACGGATCAGCCCAGGGAAGACTTTTCAAGGCAAAACAAATGAAGTTATGTTATTGATTCAATTCGGCTTTTATGAATTTCGAGTATTTTAAGCTATAAGTTACCTTCAAATGAAGAGAAAAAGTTTATTGAAAAAATATAACCAAACAAAAAAATAACCTGGGACAAAACTTAAACTTTCTTCTGCTTGTTCGACAGTAAAACATTAAATACAAGTAAAATTTAAGTGCGACATATGTATGTATGTCTCACTGTTCGCTTTTGAACTGTTCTCCCCTATTGATTTTTTTCAGTTTTTTTTTTATTTAACATACAAATGTTTAATTTGTATCTGACTGATTATATTGTTAAAGAATTTCATATAGCAACAAATTACTAAAAAAAAAAACTGGGTTAAATTTCTAAATACATTAAAATACATTTTTTTGAACTTCCACTCACCAAAAGCACATGATCAGCTGGATTAAGTTTACAATAGAAATATAGAATGCAGCATAAAAAAACTGCTATTGGTATTATTCGCAAACCCATTTATAGGTATACTTCATCCAACAAAAATAGGCAGTGTAGGCAAGATAGGGCGTTTGCCTCGCATTCTGCCTTCAGTAGATTGCATAAATCTGTCCTTCATTAAAGCTCTCACAGAGTTGTCGTAGTGTTTATTTTATATAAACCCAAATATGAAAGAATAGTATGTAGGGTTACCACCCGTTTTTTAGATATAAATTTTCATTTAATTGTTTTATTTCGTTTCATTTTTGCCATTTCAAACTACTTACATAGGCGCCAGTTATAGCTATCATTGAAACTCATCATTGGAAACTTTAGTGATCGATTTTGAGACGTTTAGAAAGCAAAATCATTTATTATTTTGATGAAAGATTAAAGATCATGACTTAATTTCAAATTAAAGTAAAAAAAAATTTCAATAAGGCCCAACTTTCCACAACAATTGACTTTTAATTTGTCAATGATCATTGGTAAGGTAGTTCAATCATTGAAATAAGAAAAGTCTTCTTATGCGGAAAGTTGGGCCTATTTGACTTATTTTTTTGGCTAGAAATAAAAATTTTCAATTATGAGTTTCAATGATAGCACAAAATACACGACTTAAAAATACAAATTGCACAAAACTCTAAAAAACACACCTCTACACAAATACACGAGCTAGGAATATAAATTGCACAAGACTTATACCTGTCTTAAAAATACAAATTGCACAAAACTTAAAAAATACACCTTTTAAAAATAAAATTTACATAAAAATACTTAACTTCACCTCGCGATACGAATATCAACAAATATTAGCCCTGTTTTTTAGTGCATTTTTAGTTTGTTGTTGTAATTAGCATGCTACTTTTTTCTAAGCGAAGATAAAAGTGCACTAAAAAACAGGGCTAATGTTCTCCTTCAAAGAAAACAGCTTAAAATGTTGTAACTGCATTTTAACGTATTTTCCACACATTAAAAGAAATCATTAAATATTTTTTTTAAAGCTTTAAAATCAAAAGCACCTCAACAGAAACCCAAGAAAAAAAAGCTGAACGAGTTACTAAATAGACACGGGTAACTCTGAATACACATCAATATTTTAATGGGGGTTGAATAGCAGCAGCCAAAGGCCACAGCAATTCAGTGTGCACTGAGATGTGCGCTCAGGCTCAATATCACTCAATCAGAAATTTACGGGCGGGCAAGCACTTTTTTATGGAGGAGTTCTTTCAATTTAGTATGGTGCAAAAATATGGCACGCTACTGATTTTGAAAAAGCTTTCCCATAAGACGTGTTCTGCCTATTTTTGTTGGATGAACTATAGAATTATTATGATAGGCGGAAAGCTTATGTCAAAACCGACCGAAAAGTAGCTTTCCGAAACGTCAGTATCATAAGTCACCCATAATACAATTAAGTGCTTGAAAGTAATAAAAAAATGTAAATACATATGTATGTAGTTGCTTGTTCAATATTAATGTTCGTATACTTATTCATAGCACAGAGTGATAAGCTTTTAAGAGCCCTACACACGATCAATGTTTATTGTCAATATTCAGTGAAAAAATAATTTTTCGCTGAGTATTGATCGTTCGTATGCTCTTCAATGTCATTGTCAATGAACATTGACGACATTGATGAGAAACAAAATCGATTTGGTTTTCTTCAATGTAAATGTCATTTTTGGCCACGTTGTGTTGTGTTGTCGATGGCAAAAATAAAAATAAATAAAAAGAATAGTTGGATTTTCGGTTTAATTCTCGCGCATTTCAAAAGAACAACACTTTTTTACTACCCAATTTTGTTATTTCTTCATTTTTATTTGCAGATACACCCAATGCAGCACAGTTTATACAATTTTAAGTAAAATTATTGTCAATTTTCATTGATACGTGTGGTGGCAATATTGCATCCATGTTTTTTTGACAGATAGTGTCTTCAATAATTATTGTCAATGAATATTGATCGTATGTAGGGCCCTTTAGAGCCGTTTGCTCATACGATACTTAAGCGTTTATGTTCTACTTAAAAAGCTTATGTTCCACTTTTTCCTCTGCGTAAACTGTCAAACAAGCCCTTATGTTCTACTTAAATATTTAAGTTTCGTATCAGCAAATGGGCCTTAATTATTTACTTTTCGAAACCACAAAACTTTGATGTGATATTATATTATTGTAAATTAATTTATAGAAAATTTAAAGATTTTACTTCACATTCATAAAACAGAAGAAAAAAGTTGAAAGCTGTGCACCATTAGACAATTTTTTTTGTTTGCTATTTTGCTGATTTTTGCATCCGCCCACGTGTATTCGGTTGTTTTCTTCCGACCACTTAAGTGCCCCTCCGAGCATTATATTTCTAGCTTAAGCCTTTGGAGAAACACAATATGCATTGTCTCACTGTTCGCATTGTCTCACTGTTCACAACCTTCCCATACATAATACATTGTACATACTATGAAATCTAGATGAGAACTAAAGTGAACAGCCAGGTGCAGGAATTAATAAACTTTCAAAATGTCTTTGGGATATCTTTTAGAGAAATACCCATTTCGTTTATATGGTTATTGTATAGGTTTTTTGTTAATAATACTGTAAAAAATTGTCCGAACATTGGTATTTAGGTATGTAAATGTTTGGACTACAACTAACGGTTTGAAATAAAATAAAATACCTAATTTGTTTAAGAGGAGTTTAAATTTTTGTAGAGTAAAAACTTTTTAATAATTTTAATTTTAAGATGTTTTGGTTTCGAGTACACAAACAAATAAGTAACATCTTACTTACGCCATTACTGAAGTTCTTTCTTTGCGAAAATTTACAGAGCTCACACACTGCTTATCGTTGACAAATTTTTTGTAACTGACAATTATTCAATATGGCATTTGCAGAATAAGCGTATAGTTAATTTTGAGGCATGATGTTTTTATCTCTAAAACACTCATATCGGTGAGTCAAATAATTGCCCTTAAACTGAAGAAGCAAGTATGTACATAATACAAAAGGGGTCCAGTGGACTGATGCATCAAGAGCAACCTACTTACATTTATGTGTATGTATTGTAATATTTCAGTTCCATTTTAACACCCACGTAGATACAAATAATCATTTAAAAAGAAAATATATGTACAAACATACACTTCTGGTCAACTGAATAGGTACAACATATTCGACCGTTATAACTTTCATTTGAGTGAACTAGTGAATATTTATAGTCGGAGAGCTGCCAGCCATTTCAAGTAACCTACTAGATAAAACAAACATATAAAGCTATAATTTTGTGTGTACTTAATTTGGGATAAGTTAAGTACAAAAACCACAGTCTGGCAACAAAACAAACTGTATATCAGAAGACAGCCATATTCAGTCACTGATCTCTATATATAACTGGATAGCGTATCCATACAAAAAAGTTGACTCCATTTGAAGAACTGTTATAAGTGGCGCTGCCTATTTTTTTTGTTATACTGAAATATACTGAAATTATGAAATTGTTATACTAAAATTATTCCAGACATAGGACTCGAGAGCTCCCTACGATTTGCACTAAACATTCAGGTGTTGGTCAGCTTTTGCAACAGAATAGTTCTGGAATCCCTTGGCACAGGCCGCCTCGAACTGGGGCATCTCGAAGTTGTTTACCAAGTGCAAAAGTCCATAGCCAACACCGTCTCGGTAGATTATGATTTTTTTTGGAAGCTTGTTGTTTCATTTGCCTTTAGATATCAGCGACACACACAGCCCATTCACTTCATCCTACCGCTTTGTATGGACCACGGATTTACTGTACCAGCGAGCGAACTTGGTGTTTATGGAGGCCACAAATGCCGCTACATAATTGCCGTTTTTGGCTGACATCGTGGTACGAATTGATGCCGTAAATCATTAAGGCTAGTCGCGCACATGCAACCTTCAGTTTCGCAACTGTTTGGTTGCAAAAATGAATCCTATTGACTCATATGGGACAGCGCGCATATACAGAAACTATTCATTCGTCGATTCGAGCAACTTTTCAGTTTGTGTTTTGCCACAAACTGGACGATTGCCTGAAATCGGTTTTTCAATTTGTGTCATAAAGAATAATATGTAACTGCGCGCACATTCAACCAAATAGTTGCAGATATTTTACCACATCGTTGAATTTTGTTCTTTCCAAAGTGACTTATGTTCTCTGTGCGAAAGAGAACAAATTTATCTTTTCTTTTATTTGCTGAGCAAAAGAATAGGACAAAGGCGATAATATTTTTCTTTGTATGTATGGGGTAGAAAATTTTAATAAACATTGACGGTGTGTTGGTTAGGTTCGTTGCGATTGCTTGTGGAGTTGCTCATGTGCGCGCTCATCGGTCAACTTGTGACTAAACTGTTTTGTTGCAGTAGCAGTTGCATGTGCGCGACTAGCCTAAGTTCTTAAGGAGAATATTGACACTCCACAGGGTGTTTAGGGGACATTGATACCCATGGCGCGACGCGCGAGCTTTCCTCCATAAGATTGATATAAGGTTCTTAGGAACGTGGTCGTCGCTTTGGCAGGAAATCACCAGCCAGTTCCGTAGATTAACAACGTTTATGAGATGGAAATCTTTTACCTGGCGAAGGAATGTAAGTTGCTCCTCGAACTGACGATCGACCACCTCATGGGGCACGATAGATATTTCGGCAAACCCCAATTTTCGAGAATTTGAAGAGCTGCATTGGAGTTTCGCAGTGACGTGCGGCACTCGAACGAACTGGGTAGACAGTTATAAATTTAATTCATTATTTTCCATCTTATCCAGTCAAAAATAAAAACTGTTAACAAAGTCCAAAAAACAGCGTATGTCTCTTTGAAATCAAACGTTAAACTTCACACAAGACTTCACAAACCTGTCTAAAAAACATGGCTACTAATAAGAAACTCTATTAAGCAAAAATTAAATATCTATTTAATACAAGAATACAAATTACAAAAAATTGTACACAGGTAAGTATATTTATTAAATGCTTGAATTTTTTTGAAACAAACGTTGAAGGGCCAAGATATGTATGTACATAGTCCACACAAAGATTTAAAAACATTATTTTGAAAACCTATTCATAAAAACTGTCCTTGAATATGTCATCCTCATCCTTACTATTTTTTGTTGAGATAATGGTGATCAAAGACAAAAAAGTATGCATTTGTTTGACTAAAAGTTATATAGGTACACCAATCTCAAACAAACAAAACTGGCAGACCTAAATTGAAGCTGAATAAAAAATGTATTGATTTATAAAAAAAAATTCAAGAAACTCATAAAACAAAGAAAATAATAGAGCATTTGATTCTCGTACCATTTCTCTCAGTCGCAATAAGGCAATAATGGTATCTTAAAATAAATATGTATTTGTAAAACAATTTCAAAACACAGCTTCAAAATGCTTTTTGTTTCGACTCAATACGGCATCTAGTCCCAAAGATACAGCTCTTCAAAACGTCAGTAGTGTACTTCTGCGAAAGAGCCCAGCCTTCCTACCTATTGCATTTTTTAGGGTTGACCTACAACTGCCCACTCCTTTTTAATCAACTCCAAAAATAAAAAATTAAGAAGTTGTTCTCTTCACTTAACAGTCAACGAAACGAGTTTACTTTAAAGTTCAAAGCAAAACAAGCAATTAGACAGATTCGAATCTGTCTACTTTCTTCACATAGAAATTCTACCTGAGCAACATAATCCGCTGATTTTATTTTCATATAATTTAGGTAGAACGAAAGACTCTGTCTTCGTTTTCAGTCGGGTTTTCTCGAAGCACGTAGCAGATGCAGAAGGCAGACCCATAGCGAAGCTATAGCGTTTTTATTGTGTGAGCATTGAGATTTTGTGCTTTGTGGTTGTTGGTAGAGGTCAAATTATTATATAAAGAAATAAAAGTAGGTGTGGAAAATGTGAGTGTGTGAATAGTAGGGGATGAATATATGATTTATGTTTGTTAAATTATAGGCGTTGACAATTTGAGATAGGTTATGGATGTTAGGGACTTAATGCAATGAATGTAAACACAGTTTTCTTGATTGTAACAACTAGGTTTCTTTTTTTTTCTCTCTTTACGGTAGGGTAGACACTGTCTAAAACGTCTTATTGACGCACCGTCACTGGAGTTTCGTTCAGATTCCGACAGAACTTAAAAAAACAAAAATAATTTTATTATTTTTACTAATAAAAATCTTTCTTCAAATTACTTTTTTTTTGTGCTCAGCAGACGTGAAAAAGTGGTCTTGCCTAACAAATGTCATCTTCAATTGGAGTCAAAAAAAACTGTTATACTTTCTATGGAATACACTATCCAGTTATATATAGAGATCAGTGTAGGTAGTCTGTGCTGAACCATTGTTAAAAGTGCCTTAACACTATCCCACAAAGTATTAACACATGTCAGAATTCAAGTGGGAAGGAATTTCATACGACTGCCAAATTTGTGTGATGGAAGTGATTTTCATATTTTGTTTCCACACCTGTATCAAAACAAATCAGTTTCACCATAACCTCAAACGCCCAAGTGTGTTAGAATGTGTGATGGTTTTAGAACCAATCCTAAATATTTTCAGGTATAAAGACATATAAAATCGGATGCGCTGTGAATTTATGTGTGATGAAAATTCATATTTTGTTTCCTCACTATATACATATGTACATGTTTTTCTTCACACTTTTTTGAACTGTGTTAATACTCAGTGGGATAGTGTGGAATTGCTATTGACATGATTTTCTCCACACTTTTTTGACGTGTTAATACTCAATAGGGGCCAGGGGGGTTTACATGGAACAACATGTTGTCCAAAATTGCTTGAAAACCATCGATGTTTGATCATTTAAACGCAAAGCCAAACCAACCATGTTGCCCAACTCTGTTGTATGGTTTTCAAAATATTTTGAAAACTTGTTCCGTTTCCATCAAGCAATGTTGTTCCATGTAAACCCGTCTAATATGGGATAGTGTGGAACGGCTATAAGCAAATGGTTTGCTACCATAGAGCGATCTGTGTTTATATGTATTTGTTTGTAATTAAAAAACTGAAGCAAACTACATACATACATATACATATGCTGTTAAAGATTATTCTTTTTTGTCAAGGCCCAAAATGGAGAAATTCAGATAATTAGACTTTTTAGTCATCGGTGAATAATTACTGGTGGATTTTGAGTAATTTTGTGTGAAAACAAAATCATTTTTGATTTATTTTCAGCGAAGAGGGTTGATATTTTTCATTTAATTATTCATAAAAAACTTAAACCCTTGAGAAATATTTTTAAAAATAAAAAAAATCTTAACTGATAACCTTAATTTTTAGTTTTTTTGTTTAAATAAATGTAAAACCGAAACCGAAATCTAGTAAAAGGATTGTAGTAACTCTCAGAGAGAAACCAATTGAAAATAAAAGTTGACAGTTATTTCTCATCTCTGCCTCAAAGCCAACATAAATCAGGCCATCTTTCAAATTCAGCAGGGACTATGCGGAAATGGCATTGAAAATTAAACCTCTCGGATCTATGCCACCGTGTGAAGATACGCGGATATTTTGAACAATTTCATATTCCACACATAATGGCATAGGTACATACATAGGCCTGTTAAAAAATAATAAGAATTTCTCTTATACCTACCATTGTATATCCAATCTATAGTATTCTCATGAAACACGATTTTGTAGGTAGACATTTGGTCGATAGGTTCGCTGTGATCGCCTTACCGAGATCCCTTAACAAAAATTAGTATGACATTTGGACGCATAGATGGCCACGAGCTTTTTTTCTTCATGAGAATACTATAGAATTTATATACAATGCTTATACCACCTGCCATAATTGGAAAGCCCTGTATAATGCTTGAAGTTTGAAGGTACAGTTCGAAGAGAAATTGTAAAGCGAATTGTAGATAAGGATGTCACGAATTCACACAAAAAATGAAACAGCGTGATATAGGTATAGGTTTTATGTTTTTTGTAACAGAATTTCTCATTAGGTTTTGAATCAAGCCTCCTCCGAGACAAAATCCTGGCTACGGCCCTGCTCCTTCGTCTCTGTTCACGAAATTTTAAAATTTTGTCGTCCGAGGAAGTTTACCTAATGTCTGTTCGCGTACCTCCCAAAACTACGAATTTCTACGAATTTAGCCCATAGTTTTGTCAAAGCTCATAAAAAAAAATAAAATTCGTAGAAATTCGGAGTTTTGGGAAGTACACGAAAAGACATCTATAGTTTCTTTTTTAGGACGAATATTTCCTTGTTTTCTTCCACCTTTTAAAAGACGCTGTTGATATACAAGGTTACGGTTGATTGTTATTGTGAAAAATATTATATTATAGAAAACGTCAGTTCTATTCGGCAAAATTCTTAAAATTTATCAAGGTTTATGTCACAATAAACCTTGTTTTGTACGTGAAATCAACTCAAACAAGCCAAGGAAAGGATATTTGCTAGTTAATAATGGCTTAGATATCGCTTAACCTTCTTACCTTCGAGCTTTTCATTCAAAATTCAAAAACAAATAAAAACAAAATTTTTTAAATATTTAATAGGAAGGTAAGTGTTTAGTTTTGTAATTTTTTGGCTGTATCTAAAACAATTCCTTATCTCTTGTATATTGCTTCTATGTTTTATGTTTTCCTCTAATAGAAATAGAAATACCTAGTTCAATATTATAACAATTGATTACAATAGCTTGCATATATGAGAAAAACTCGATCGATTTTAAACAATAATATACATAGGTATGTATGTACAGATATGTGTATTTCTAATTCAGTAAATTAAATGCAAATCACATCGCGCATCCCTTTAACATTTAATTGGTTTAATTCAAAAAATCGAAGTTTCTCCTGAATCTTTGAATTCCTGTTGATGTTGTATAGGACATTCAAGAGCATCAGCCATAAAAATTTGATATTGCAGGACATTTTTTATGGTTCTCAGCCATTCACAATTTGTTTCGTCAGTAGCTGCATTGCAAACATACTGGCACACGTCCGGTCGATTTGGATCTGTTGATTTCAGTAGAAATTTATTTTTTGGTAATACCTCAAGCTGCATTTTGTTCACCTAATAAGAATATTTAAATATGTTTAATCAATCAGTATTGAAAAGGATTAAGTTTAATCTTAGGCTTAGTTCACACGGCCATGCACCGCACGTTTTTTCGCAGTATAAATCCGTGCGAATGAGCAGTGGCGTATACATTCTACATAGAACTTTTCACACAACTTTTGAACGTTTGGCGTTTGGATTAATACTGCCGTTTAGATATATACTGCAAAAAAAACGTGTGGTGTGAACCAGGCCTTACTTGTAAATGAGACCGGTACATATATAAAGGGTTTGTGAACTGATTCTTTTTGCCAACAATATCTGCGAATATAACAGTTTGTTCGAATAGAAAAACTTGAAGCTCTCTGGGCTTTTGTGACATTGTTTTTTGCTCTTCGATACACAACAATGGGCCGTGAAGCAGGAGTTTCCCTTGAGCTGTGATCCTTCCTCCAAAATTTTGAAGTCGTACAACTTCCATCATATCATTGACATCTTTACAAACAACCTGACATAGGAAATTGTTTACTTTAATGTTATTTACATATGTATGTAATTATACAAAGTTAAGCAAAAATAACTAAAATTCACAAGCTGGTTAATAATGATAAATTCTTCATTTTAATTGAAATATAATAATTATTTGTTAATAATAATAACCAACAGCTTTCTTCCTGAACCAAAAATAGGTGCCATGAAAGAAAACCAACCATTGAAATTCGGCCTTATAAGCTATTGATTATATCGTAAAATATAGGGCAATAAGGAACTAAACGTTCATGGTTGTAAAAATCATTAAATGGGTTACAGAGTGCTATTTAATTAGAGGCTGCATTTAGTAGAGGGGGTGGGATCTCAAAAATTGACCGAAATTTCGAGGTAATGCTCAAAACCTTTTGTAGAGAATATAATTTATTACGAAATGGATTAAAACAAAAATTTAGTTAGTTGAATTATAGAAAAAAAAACATTGCAAAAAAATGTGAAAAATCGCTGAAAGATTATTAAATTCCCTTTAAAATTAGTTACTCAATAAGCGGTTTGGATCAAAATCGATTTAGAAATGGCATTTTTGACTATTTTGAGAGACTTGTTAGATGATACGCTCAAACTGGGATTATTCATTTATGACCAGTTAAGTCAAAAACTGTAGTAAAATTTCAAATTTTTGACAGTTTTAGGATTGCCATCTAATTTTTTAAAAATTTTAAAATAATTGCCAAAATCAACACACTAATTTGTTGACGCCACCTGCTGTACTTTTTAACTGTTCACTGTCTTCGTGTAAGTTTACTCGTGTGTGGAAGCAACTTTTCATAATCCCTTAAAATAAAAAGGAGGGAAAGATAAAATTGGAAACTATGGCCCAATAGCTAAACTGGCTAATCCGAAACTTTTTGAAGCAATTGTTTGCCAAACTTTTAGTTTTTATACAAAATCGTTTATCGTTCCCAATCAGCAGGGTTTCTCAAAAGACCGTTCGAATGTCACTTTTCTCAAAGAGATAGTCTTAAATTCATTTCTTGGCTCAAATCCTATTTACTTGAAAAATCGTATTCTGTGAATTTTTATAGCTATTATTCGAAAAATTAATAGTAGATTCTGGAGCTCCCCAGGGGAGCCACTTGGGTCCAATTCTTTTAATTTTAATCATACATGATCTTCCGTCAGTCTTAAAGTACTCAAACTGCCTCATCTTTGCTGATGATGTTACCATAATTAAAACCATTTCTAATAATCTTGACTGTGAAAAGCTTCAAAGTGATTCAAATGATTTTTATACGGTGTGTATGCGAAATTATTTATTGTTTATAATGACAAACGCGAGGTTATTTTCACCCGAAAAATGTCTGTCTTGTTTTTTTGATTATAAATTCAATGGCGTTAATCTGTTAAATGTAAATGAGGTACTTAAGGGAAGTGTGCGAACAATGAGACAGTGAGAGAAAAGAGGCAATGCATATTGTGTTTCCCCAAAAGTTTACACAGACATTGAGACATGTCACTGATACCCATAGCATTTTTCTACATATGCTGCATTCTACATTTCTATTGCAAACTTAATCCATCAGAGCATGTGCTTTTGGGTGAGTGGTCATACAAAAAAGGGAGAAAAGTGCTTTTGTAAATGTATTCAGATTTTGTGTTAACACTCAATATATTCAGTTAAATGCGCCAAGTCTTTTTAATAATTTGTTGCTATATGTTCTTTCAATGCAACAAATCAATCGAATTAAAATTAAAAAAATTGTATGTTTAATCGAAAAAATCACAAGGAGCGAACAGTGAGACATTTTCAAAAAGCGAACAGTGAGTTATATCCTGTACTTAAATTTTGTTTTTTTCATCGAATAAGCAGAAGAGAGTTTAAGTTTTGTTACAGGTTGATTGCTTGTTTGAAATTTTGAATTGACGTCCTTATTTAAAAGTGAAAAATACATGTAAAGCTTTTGTTGTATGTAATTTGTTGTTATTAATTAAACAATTACAACTATTAAATTTTATTTTTTTTTTGTAATTTGTTTATATAGTCTCACTGTTCGCCCTACACTGCCTCACTGTTCGCGCCCTGGGCAAACAGTGAGACGGTTTGCTTTTGCTCATTATTCTGCTTTTTGCAGTTTAACAATAATTATATTATTTAATAATTCAAAGCTTTTACCAACTTGAAAAAAATGTGTCTCACTGTTCGCACCCTTCCCCTATCTTATGTACCTATTTTTATTTTTTTAAGGAGAAAGCATTACGAAATTAACACAAACAAACATGTAAATGTCGTAATATGCGAAATCAGAAGTGTTACATTTTAGTTGTGATCTCCTAAGAAGAAGATCACAGCTTTGATAGTTTTGTGACAGTCACAACTTGTAAGGTTACTGCCAGAATACGAGATATATGTATATATGTATATATATATATTATATATACATATATATATATATATATATATATATATATATATATATATATATATATATATATATATATATATATATATATTCAAATAAATAAATCTATCTCTACTAGTAAAAGTTATAGGCAAATAAGTAAAAAGTTTTGCAATGACTTTTAATTATTTTTTTTAATCCATTTCGATAGTAACCTGTCTTCTCTTCAAAAAAGGTTTTAGCCTTATCTCGAAATATCGCTTTCTTTTTCGAGTTATATGCAAAAAACCTAAAAGGATGTTTTTGCACACCCCGTTTTATTTAAGTACTCCGAAATTTGAATGATCTCGTAAAAGAAAACTGAGACTACAATACCAAGTGGAGTTTCCCATTAACAAAATTTGCTAATATCGATGTATATGTATGTATATGGCGTTTTTTAGTCGCGAAATTTTAAAAGCTAGTTTGGTTATGGTTTTCAAAAACCGAGCAAAGCTTCTTTAAACTATCACAAACGTCACAAGATTGGAGAACAACTTTTTCCCTCGAAATTTAAGCTAATCTACTTCATAAAGTTTTAATAAATGGTTTAATGAATAGTCCAGTCAATTTGTGCTCCTTTATGTTTTCGGGGGTGCTGAATCCAAATTTGAGGTTTGCCAACAAAATTTCGTGACGCAACATGGAAAAAATACAAAAATGATGCAAAAATGCATTTTTTGAGAGTTTTTCACTAATGGCTCGAAAACTACCAATTATTCGAAAATAACATCAAAGTACCATTGAAAGTATAGGTACACAATTTCCAATAAATCTCTATTTAAGGTTTTTTTCCATGATAACCCATTTAGACTCAAGCGCTAGTCGAAAATTGACGTACATATTTTTACTGTTTTCGAAAATCTACTCGAAAGCACTAGAAATTACTTTGTGTGACAAAATTTGAATTTTTGTCTGTAACATGAACCAAGATATACTTTTCTGATGGTCTTTGATGCGCTGAGTTTGAATTTGGCCTTGTATTGCTCCAGCACGTCACGTTTTTGGGATATTCGAATCTAAAGATTAAAAAGATGCGTTTTTATGCAAATTTGGGGTTATATCGTTCGTTATCCTCTTACTACCTTATTCGAAAGATCCAGTCAATTTGTGATCAAAAAGGTGGGGTTTTTCGAATTAGGTAGTTTAAGACGAAAACTAAGGATGTCTTGAAGACGAATGGAGGTATTTCCAAGATGCAAAATGAATTTTGAAGTAAAATGTTCATACTTCAGAATGACCATAAACATTTTTTCGGAAAAAATTAACTCGAGAAAAAAATATATCCCCAAATTTGCATACAAAATGAATTTTCTTTTAATCTTTATATTTGGACTTAAGTTACCTAGCTTAGATAGCGAAAATTATAAAAAAGGAACTCTATCTATACTTCATAACATAAAAAAAAACTTATTATTTTTAAGCTCGTTTGGTTTTTAAAATTTTTAGAAAAAGGTAACTTAAATTTCGCGCGGAATTTAAGTTACTTCTTCTAAAAATTTCAAAAACCGAGCTAGCTTCTTTAAATTATTAAAAACATCACAAGATCTGAAAAAAAATTGTTTAAAGCTACATATGTACATATGCGTAGTTTGGTTTTTGAATAAAAAAAAAAAAAAATAAATTTTGCGTGTTTAATTTATTTTTTCTTAAAATTTTCATAAATCGTTCATCGCTCCGATTTGTAAGTTTTATTTCTCTTTAATAAGCGAAATATAGCCGAATTTCAAAATTTAGTGTAACTGTATTTCGCATGGCGGCGGCGGTGTTATTTCACGGCACCCGAAAAAAGTGGGATGACAAATTTGTAACGTATACAAAATATAGCTTTTAATAATTTAGGTTTAAAAAACATATCTCGAATATTCTGTCAATGAACATTACTTTAATTTTGTTTCAAATAGTATTCGTGAAAGAAATAATAAGAGTATTCATGCAACAGCGTAAAGTCGTCGTAAACGTGGTAAAGTTTTAAACTTCGTAAATTCCCATTTTCCATACAAATTGTGACAGAACTACGAAATTTTAAACTTTTCAACGTTTACGACGAGTTTACGCTGTTGCATGAATACCATCATACTTACTCAAAACTGATTGAACTTACCCTCATAACATTGCAAGCTTGTTCAATACTAGGTACTTCTTCTACCAACTTGGCACGTTCTGTTTGTTTTTTAATCTCTCCCAGCAATAATCCATACTTGGTTATTCTTTGTACAGGCTTAATAAGTAAATCGTTTAACTACAAACACAAAATACAAAGTGTAAAAATGATTCAGTAACTATAGCTTAAATAACCAAGAACTCACACCAAAACGATGCTTTAGTTTCTGTTTGATATGATCGAAATATATAATTTTTTCGGAAACAATGTATTCTGATAATGGCTTATTTTGACAGTAAACAATGTACATATGAAATTTAAATTGGTATCTTTTGATAATTGGACCAAGTTCTGATGGTGTTTTTATGCAACGTTTCAGAGATTTAAAAAAAACACTATATGGAAGTACAAAAAAAAAAAAACAATAAATAACGGTATTCGAATTTAGAGTTTAGATTTAAAGTAGGTACTCTCTGTGCCATTCGTAGATAGCTTCAATATTTCCGAAAACCATTCGTTCTTTTTCACCTTTAAGATCTTCAGGGATGTCATTTTTTGAATAACGAATTTCTCTGATATAACTGAAAATTAAGAATTCGTAAAATAAAAGAAAAGAAACATTTTAACGATAACAGTTATAACTTTACCCTTCAACAATGTCTGCTAAATCTTGAATGTAGTCCGCTTCTGTTGATAAGAGCTCTTTTAAAGCACACAGCCGTTTTCTTTGTGCAGCCTTAACATCAATTGTCTTGAAGTTATTATGAGATTGGGGGAATTACATACATTAACTTAGACTGATTAAAACAAAATTTAATGTTTTCGAATGTCAATGCCACTAGCTTTTTAGTTTAGTGAAATAATAAGCCTGATAAAATGCCAGCCGCTTAGATTAATATTTAGAGGTCGCTCACGCTACTTTCTGTTTCCCATACAAAACGTATGGGAACTTTTTTTGTTTTTTTCTTTATTTTATAACTTAAAAAGCGGTTACCATACAGAAATTATCTATAAGAAAACTTAATGTTCTTTAAAAAATCTTCCCACTTCTCAACTGATTAATGTAAAACTTAGTACTCCTTCCAAAGTTATTGAAGGTCAAAGTGGAGTTCATGGTTAGTTCTAAATTTGTTTGGATTTCGTTTTGAAAATATCGGCTAACAGTTGGACCCGGAAAAGAATAACCATTTTAAGGTGGGGGTATTTTATTTTTATCTGATCACGGGGGCGGGGGCTATTAAAAAAGAAAACAGTAACCGATATAGCTTCAAAGTAAACATTTAAAAAACCACTTGAACTTGCCCGAGTTTGTTCAGATTGCTATGGTCAGAAAATGACCACTCCCAACAACACAAAATTAAAATCAGTCAGATTAATTTTAACAAAATCGAAAATAAAAAAATGGTCCATTTTTTGAAAAATGATTTTCCACCCAAAGGCAGCCAAAGTAAAGTATTGATTTTTTTCTAAGAAAAGGTATGGAGCCGTTTTAGAGAAAAATAAATAAAAAAAATTGTTTAAAAAAAATTGTTTAAAAAAAATTGTATCGCAGGTACCGTTATTTTTAACTCTAAAAAAATGAAAAACGACCATGAATCAAGTTTGAAGAAAATAGATCCAGTCGTTGTAGCCGAACAGACAGATAGAAAGAATTGTGGGACCCAGTTTTGCGTCTTCCCTATCATCGCTATGACAAGTCTGATCAAAATCGCGAGATTATATAGATACCAAAAACAATAATTTAGTTTTTACCATTTTGCACAATATTTTTGAGGTTTTGTGAAAAAATGATTGAAGTACAAGTTGTAGGTCTCTTATGGGGTTTTCTTTTGGTACCAAGAAGTGATTTTTTTCCCATTCAGATCTGTGAAAACACAGATTTTGGCAATTAAAGCCTTCCAATCGGTAAAAAAACTAATTTTTTTTCTATCGAAAATAAATTTTGCAGATCTGGAATTTTTCGGCGGATTTACCCCCCTTTTATTAGCACCATTACACACACACCAGACAGAACAATTGAAAGCCATCAGTTTGTCATGTCTGGATCGCTATAGCTTCTTAGATACAAATCATACATACAATGAAAAAGAAAAATTAATCTGAAATCGTATACTATTCGCGACGAAAAAAAGCAATTTTCAGATCAAAATCTGAATTTACCAAAAGAAACCCCCATTAATTACACTGGTCAACACAAATTTGTTTCTGGGTTCTGCATATGATTTTCTTATTCCTTACATATTACTTATTACATAAAAACTAGTCATGTTTGAAAAAGTTTGCTTTTGTAGCCAGGAGCACATTATGTGAAAATTCATGAAAATGTGCTATGTTAGAATCAATTTAAATAGATATTTTAAGATATAAGACTAAGATACACCAAAACGCTAGAGTGTGTAAGCTGGTTCGAAACAAAAAAAAACATATGATAAGGGGTGCCTATGTTCCCCTGTTTAGGCAGGAGGGGTTATTTTCTTTAAAAAGTTACATAAACTAAAAACAAAAATGTTAAAAAACAACGGCAACACCAAAAAGATTATGGTAATTTTTTTTTTTTTAAGTTAGGACTCTATTCTTTAATTAAATTTTTAAATTAAGTCATTTCCATGAATAGTTTTTTTTTAATCAATTTTCAAACTCAGAATATTGAAAAAAAAAATCATTTTTTTTATATTAATTTTTTCTTAGTTTTACGTGAAAATGTTAGTTTTTGTTTTCAATATTCAATGCTAAAACGGTAATTTTTATCAACAAACACACTGATTGTGGAATGTGCTATTCTAAAATTAAACCTATATAACAATTTCCCAACATTGTTTCATTTTATTGACCTTTGTAGACGATTACTTTCGAAGTCTATAAAGTCTAAGTTAAAACGTTTTCCTTTTTCTTCTGAGTATGCTCCCAATGAAGTTTTTAATTTTTACTAAATGACCGTGCAAAATATTCAATCTTAGAGACAATAACCACATCCATAGCAAAATGCATTTGCATCACCTTCGCACATTCCTAATATCATTTTAACGTCCTTAAATATCAAAATAAAAATGTGTGTAGTTTGTGACACAAATATACTCTAGATATACCAAGTGGGCGTGGGAATTCCCCTCCCCTCTCCTCTTTTAAAGAAAATATTAAAGCAATCATTTATTATTTCTATGAAAACTATGGTAACTGTATTTTGACTACCAACCCTACAAAAGCAAACTTTAGGGGGGTGTAGGTATTTTTCCATCATTTTGGAGCATGACGAATACAAAAATCATGAAATAAGCCCAGAAACAAAAATACTTTTTTATTTTGTTGAGTTGTGTTATCTACAACTTTTTCATTTTACTTTTTTTGGATGGGAGATACGTACTTTTGCCAGAAATGGTAAAAAAAAACAGTTTTCGCTCTCCCACCCACTTCCGGTCATCTGTTGCAGATCAATTTATTTTGTCCCTTTCATATAGGTACATACACATAATAGTCTATTAGGGTGGTCCTTATATTGTTTTTTTTTTTTAGAAATTCCAAGTTGGATAGGCATCAAATGACTCTAAATAGAAAAAAAAATCCTAACTTTTTCAGATTTTTAGTTCATAATAAAGTACAAACAAATGCTATTAGTCTGGGGTAAAATTGCGATTCATTATCAAGCAGCGGAAAAGAACTTTTGTGCTTTTCAGCTGGTTAATATCACTAATAGTATTGGGAAGGTCATCCTGATTATGAAAAATGAGCTATTAGTGGTTTTACCTTGTAGTTTCTTAAACTTGTACTTTCAACTAATAGTATAAGCTCTATTCTGAAACGGGGCCCTGGTCTCCCCATTTTCACTTTAAGATACAAATACGGGGTTATAGGGTGATTCTTATAACACGTGAACAAAATTAGAGCTTATAGATTAGATTCAGACCAGAAAAAAATAGTAATTTTCTAAAAAAATTACCCAAAATAGAAAAAAAATTATCAGAAAAACAACGGGACCACTTACAATAACCTGCTATAGCTTTTTTAAAGCCACAAGTCCACTCTCTAATATGCTTTTTAAATCAAGTTTTTATTGAAAATAATTTTTGAAAAACAATTTTCAAATTTAAAATTAAAAACAAAATTATTTACGATTGAAAATAATTTTTTTTCAGAAGCTATTTAAAATAAAAGCTTGATTTAAAAACATATATTAGAGAGTGGATTCGTGGCTTTAAAAAATTCTATAGTATGTCACTGTAAGTGGTGCCGTTGCTTTTTAATCATTTTTTTCTATTTTGGTCCAAATTTTTAGAAAATAACCCCTCCCGCCTGAACGGGGGGAAATAGACCCCCCTCTATAGGTTCTGATTTTTTTTCGCGTGTTTTAAGAATCATCCTAGCCCCATTATTTGTACTTTAAAGCGAAAATAGGGAGGCAAAGGGGTGATAAAATTTTAAAAAATCAGGAAAATTGTTTTTCAATGTTTTGAATCGAATGCGGGCTATCCCAGACAATGTACAATTTAAGGACCACCCTAATGTGCATAACTTCTATTAACCCTTAATTTTCCCAACTACTGCCAATAATTTTTCCAACCCTGGGAAGCAAATTTTGTTTTTTTTTTTTGAGACCTAGGCAGGTCCCCTAGGTCTCAAAAAAAGAACAGAATTTGCTAGGCAGGTCCCCTAGGTCTCAAAAAATAACAGAATTTGCTTCATAGGGCGAGTTCAAGGTTGGAAAAATAGCTCGCCCTGAAGTAGAACTAGGTCTTCTGCTGGGGCGAGTTGAGGTGAATAAACTGTCAGAGTGGCATGCGCTCTGAAGCATTTTTTTTTGTTTGTGTAGATGACATCTTGAGCAGAACTAACCTACCTACCTATTTGAATTTTGGATTGAAAATTTTTGATAATCAGTTTTTGATAAATTACATATTTTGTGCACGTAAGTATCTCTGCTTTAAAAATAATCTACATGTAAAATACAAAAGTAATTTTGCTTAAAGCCTAGTTTACAGTTCCCGTATGCAAAAAAAACCTACGAAAATATTCTCGCACGTCAAAAATAATTGAGGTGAAAGACAAAATTAATTTTTGCATGATTAGTTTACAGTTTCACGCAAAAAAAAAACATTGCTGTAATGCAATGTCATGCAAAATAATGGACAGGCAATTGTTTTGCATGCGAAAAAAGTGTGGTGAATAAAATATTTCTTTTGGATGGTCGGTTTACACTTCCAAAACATTTTTTTTTCACCTCAAGGCTTTATTGGCATGCGAATAGTTTTTGCATCCAAAAATAATTATTTTCCATTTTTAGGCCTATAGTTTATTAATTAAGGGTGAAATAATGACTCAATGGGTGGCTTAGGCCAAGGCAATTGTTTTTCACCTTGAATATTATTCAATTCGGTGCACAGAATAGATGGAAAATCGTTTTGAAAATTTTGATATTTTTTTCGCATGGGAACTGTAAACTATGCTTAATAAGCAAAGGTAAACATCTCCGCTGAAGTATGCACTAAGTGAATATAAAAACAGAATTTAAACTAACTAAACTGTTAAACAACATAGGGTAAGCGGAGATGGCGGTTTTCAAACATTACATAAGTATTAAAAAAAAATATTCAAAATCTTACATTTGGTTTCATCAATTCTGATTGATCATCACGTTTCGGCTTGTCAAAGGACCAAGAGTTCCTGAAAAAGTATCAAAATATAAACTTATTGTGTAGTGAAGTTATCTTCATTTTCGCTTCAATTGTGTTTTTGGAAAATAAAATTCAAGACTTTGTTTTATATAAAAATAAATAAACACAAATATACATACATACATAGGTATCTCAATTAAGTTTTTGGTGGAGATAATTTACTATTACCTAGGTGCCAGTTATAGTTCTTTAGTTTTGAGGCGTTTATAGTAGAAGATCCCGCCATAGGACGACCTACCCTCATAATGGTACCAGATGAGCAGTATACAGTTTTGTAGGCAGTGTCTTAAAAAAGAATTTGCAATTAAGGGTTGCCAAGCAATTACTCTCAATTTGTAGTGTTTTTCCAATTATCTGCCCCAGCTTAGATGGTAAGCTTTAAGGATATACAAAAAATACCATATAAAGAAAATTTTATTTAAAAATTATAAACTGCGTGATTTTTTGAAATTCGAAATTTCAGTAGGGTAAATGAGGGTAAGCAAAGAGAAAAATCTAGAATCTATTTTCCAAACGAAAAATGATAGAAATTTTTTTCTTTTGCGATCGGTACATAATTGAAATACAAGAAAATCTTCATATAAGTAAAACAAAATTTTTAAATTTGCGAATCGAGATATGAAAATTTGAAAGTCGAGAATTGCAAAATAGAGGTTTCAGAAATAATTCACCAAAAATCAGAATGATGCTCTATGAAAAATATGTATGTATATATTTTTATAAAGATAATTTAAAAAATTTTACCCCTATTTTTCAAATTTTGTGTTTAACCTTTATTTTAAGTGAAGTGAATTTTTGAAATTTGCACACTTATTGTTTCTCGGAACATTTTGTATGATTTTGGATTTTTAAATACAAGTTGAAGAGTCGACAGCATATTTTGAGAGTCGATGTATAACCAAAATCTGGGTATAAGGGTTTACAGGTACATCTATCGTGATATCGAATACCAAAGTCTGGTAGGTTTTTCATTCAGCTTTTGGGTGGGGTGGAAGGTTAAAACGCACTTGGTTTCCTGGCTATGGGTTATGGTCACTAACACTCTGTCATTTTTCCGAAGATTAAAGACTTTAATCTTGATGATCCGATCAATAAGAGCCATGATTTTGACCTTGTCACCCTTTTTTTTGGAGACTTAATTTTGTTGATTTTTGTTTTGTTTTAAATCTCCAAAAAAGGGATGATAAGGTTCACCTAAGATAGTTATATCTTTAGTTCTAATAATTGGACCGTCAAGATTGAGGTGTTTATGCTTAAGAAAAATGACAGCATTATATAAATTTGTTTTTTAAATAAAAGTGGTCAGTGACAGTAAAAAAGGACACATAGCTCTTTTTTTTATGCCCACCCCTTCCCAAGGCTGAGAAAAAAACCTGCCAAACTTTACTATTCGATATCACGATAGGTGTACCTGTAAACCCTTATACCCAGACTTTGGTTATAACTACATCAACTCTCAAAATATGCGGTCGGCTCCAATACTTGTATTATCATAAATGTGCAAATTTAAAAAATTCACTCCACTAAAAATAAAGGTTAAACACAAGATTTGAAAAATACGGGTGAAATTTTTTTAAATGATCTTCCGAAAAATATGTAAATATTTTGCATAAAACATTATTCTGATTTTTGGTGAATTATTTCTGAAACCTCTATTTAACAATTCTCGACTTTCAAATGTTCTTATCTCGATATACAGATTTTTTTAAATTTTTTTTACATATATGATGATTTTCTTGTATTTCAATTATCTATTTAAAAAACTTTCTACTTTCTATAATTTTTTGTTTGCAAAATATATTCTACACTTTTCTCTTTGTTTACCCTCATATTCCCTACTGAAATTTCGGATTTAAAAAAATCACGTAGTTTAGGTAGAATTTTTAAATAAAATTTTCTTTATATGATATTATTTGTATATCCTTAAGGCTTACCGTCTAAGCTGGGGCAGATAATTGAAAAACCCCAAAAATTGAGCTTGGCAGCCCTATGCCTTGACCACTTTTCGACAGGCAAGGCAACCCATGCGCAAATTGTTTTTTAAGACTACCTACAAAATTGTTTACCGCTCATCTAGTACCTTTATGAGGGTAGGTCGTCCTATGACGGGATCCTAGACTATTACGAAGCAAAATCATTTATTATTTCGATGGACAAATAAAGATTATTTGTTTAAGAAAAAAAAACAAATAAAACACAAACATTTAAACAAACATAATTAAAAAATTAAGTGGGGTTTTGTATGTAAATGGAAATACACACAAGTGCAATAATAACTTAAAAAATATTTTTGTTTTATTGGTTTATTCATTATTAATAATCATAACTTAGAGACAAATTAAAATGCATCTTATATTTTTATTCGCCGGCAGATTCGAATTACATTAGGTTAAAGGAGAATGGGCAAATTTGTATGAAACATGGGCGTGAGCGGCCAAGAATGGTTTTGTTATTTTTGGATGTGTTTTAGTCCTACAATCACCGTGAAGAGATTTTTTCATTGTGGTGTACTTCAAAACCGAAAAAAAAAAATGCATTTTTAATCAAGTTTTGCTAACACCCCTATTACGGTTGTCAATTATCAATTTGATATTTGATAAACCTTGAAAATTGGTTTTTTAAACTCAATTTATCAATAAACTGGTCAACAATTCTTTTAGATTTTTTAATTTTCTTGTTATTAGCAACTGTCTGCATCATTCTCAATGATCAAATCAAATTGATATTTGACAATCGTAATAGGGGTGTTAGTTTCATGCTTTTGACCAATTCAAAAATAGAAAAAGAAATTGGAACAAGAAATCTAGACAGTCTCAAGAATATTTTGTATATAAAAATGGCCATATAACATCATTAATAAGAACATTAACCATAAAACTATAATATTACAATCCTCACAATATTAAAAAATCCTAGGCAAAATAATATGTTTAAAAAAATTACAAAGTTGTTGAAATACGTACTGGGTCTGTTTAAACCCGTAATACGTCCTTGGGATATTCTGAAACCCCGTTAAACACACTACTACAGTGTCAGTAGACGTTATAAAGTTAGAATAAAGCATTACACCCACTAAAAATATTAACACTATGCTATATTGCTCAATGCAATTGCATTACATTAACATTGAAATATCTTCTTTTCTAAATGAAATGCAATGTAACGTCCATAGTGAAAGTTGTTCCTGAGTAGCATACCTTTCACTTGACACTAATTTCATTAATGGCCGCTAACGCCCAAAAGTGCCCATTCTCCTTTTACGCCAGTTAAACGGCACGGCTCCAAAAATGATGTTAGCGTTTTAGTATAACGCCTATCGGAATAAGGGTGACAAATTGAAGGGCCTAGCGGCAAAACTACTTAAGTCCACTTGGGACGATTTCGAGAAAGCTTAGCATGCAAGTTTATTACTAAAAAAACGCTCAAAGAAAAAGTAGTCAAAGTAACAAATTATTTTGTCCAGCACAATACTCAATTATTATAAAAACATACATATATTGATTTTAATTTCATAAATTATTTATTCTAATACAGTAATAATATGTTTTACTCATGAGTCAAAAGGATCTTCCATGTTGGAGTTCAAACGATTGTTTGAAAATATCTCATGAAAAAACTGGATATGATTAGAAACGGTTTTTTTGCTTTTCATTCAGTAATCTTTTAATTTTTTTAATAAACCTAAACCGTCCTTGATATTCCATTTACTAAGGCAGGACTTCGATCAGAAGTATTAAGAATATCGGGTAGTTTTATTTAAAGTGTTTAAGTTTCAATTGTGGAAGCTTAACAACTTTCAATTGAGGAACGTTTACAATTTTTTTTTTAATTAAATTAAAATCTTACGCCATTATAAAATCCTTCTTTCCAAAAATGTATAAAGCTCACACTGTTTATCGTTGACAAAAAGTTTAAGAACTAACAATAATATGCCCCATTTTCAGAAGAATCGTTGGTATAAAGCAAAGCCGACTGTGAGACATGATGTTTTTATCTCTGAAGCACTCATGGCGCTGAGTCAAATTAATTCAGTAGTCTCGACCGCAAGTAAGCAAAAGTGGAGTCTCATTCCTATGAGAGATCATTTTGAACTTCTGTTATATTTTGAATAAGCAATCGTTTTTGCACTTATCTTTCAGTAGATCCTATTGTATATAATGTATAAACTCTTACTTTAATCCAAACAAATTAAATGAAAAAATGCTGCATTATAAAAATTTGATTGAATATTTTAAAACAAATATTTGCCTCCAAACGCGACGAACACACAGCAGAATACAAACTTTTTTTACACACTTTTACTTCTGTAAACAATATTAACACTTAAAAATAATAAATGGTGCGCAATAGTGCTTGACTGCTAGCTCATTGGAGTGCTTTCGAGCCCCACTCTTTGGTTATGATTATGATTATGTCGCATAATGGAATCACTATTCTTCAAGCGTTGATGCATAATAATTCAGAAATTTTTATAAGATGTCCTTATCTGAATAATAAAAATAAAACTACATAACTTCAATATTATTTTAAAAGTGAGTATTTTCTCGATTTATTTACGTAATACATACCTTCAATGTGATTTAACTGCAAGCAAATCGCTACAATTCATTGGTTGTTATTTAAAGTTAGAATTCATTAAACTACAAAGATATTATTATTTCTTAATATACCTAATAATTATAATATTTAATATTATTATTGATCAATTTTGTATTCCATACTACATTGCATGTTTTTAATGTGACTACTATTAAGTGTGAGTGCGTACCTATACTTAACTAATTTCCATACTTTTTTTGGTTAAAGTGGTATATTATCTGTATGGAATTAGATTATATATTGAATTTAATTCAAACATTTATTGTTTTATTAACAGTTTTCGATATTTTCAATCAGGTGATTCCCTCTTTTTTTATCAGTGTAAAAATAGACTTTCTTGCTGAAGTTTTCATGTCAACTTATTGTTTTATTTTTTTGATTCTCTAAAATCGTACAAAATGTTTTATGTAATATTCTATTGTAAAAAACATTCCAGAAACAACTATGGTTCGATTTTCATGTTATCCAATCCCAGATATTTAAAAAACAAATAATCCGACTAGGACTTAGGAGCAGGAGTGTGCTAAAAAATATACTCAAATTAAAAGAAAACAAAAATGTGCAGCTTATTATTTTTGATTCTAAAAATTGAGGGTCGAATCTATGTACCTATGTAATTTATAGCTTTAAATTTTGTGAAAAAGAGGTAGAGGTATACATACATATGTATTTTTAAGGTGCTTATGATTATAACAAATAACTTTATTTATAACGCATCAATTTCATAGTGGCAAACTCACACGAAAAAAATCATTTTACATTTCTTTATTCTATCTATTCATAAAACTTAAGAGGTATGTCACAAATCTACGAAAAATTTACAAGAGTTTTTGTTTACTATTTACATATTTACGGGGTTTCCTTTTTGTTAATTGTGCTCGAATTAATAAGAACATAAAATCTAAATTCAAAACACAAAATGGGAATAGAAACTCATTTTTCATCAGTTTTGCCACATCACAGTTCATTTGATATTCTGGGCATATAATAAAGTAAAATTTTCTTAAAAGAATTGTGTTATCCGTAGAAAAAATGTTGTTGGAGATCTTAAGATAAGTTGAAAATTAAATAACAATAACAGAACAGAAAAAAACTGAATAGGTACACATTTTTTTAAATATTTGGTCGCTATAAAAATAGTAAAATTACTCACTTTATGTCTCCTTCTTACATTAATAAAAAAAGCTTAACACAAGTGTCGCTTCAAATTCCACAACTTTTTTTTTACTTTCAGTTTACTTTTATAATCTATTAAATATTTTTTCGAAGAATGAGGTTTAGATAATGTAGCTTTCATTTAAACTCATCATTTTGTTCTTCAGTTTTGAGACATTTAGAAAGCAATAGCAATGAGTATGTTGATGTACAAATTAAGCTTAAGACTTAATTATTATTTCAAGCCATACAAAATTTTGAATAGACCCAACCTTCTACTCAAAATTACTTTTCTTATATCAATGATTGAACTACCTTACCAGTGGTCGTTGAAATATTAAAAGTAATTATATGTGGAAATAGATCCTTATTTTTGTACGAAATAATAACTCTTTTTTCCAAATGTCTCTTTTGTTAAAGGGTAGGCCTCGCTAAATTTCTGGTTAATATTTCATTATGCTCGATGTGGCTTACGCTTTAAAAAAATAAGGCCCAAGACCGACACCAAGACTGCATATTATAGGCCCTATCGGGAATCATCTCGAGGCAAGTTTTGTTTTCCCCGAAATACATATGTACCTACTCTATTACCCTGAAATTTTTTCTGCTATCATCAACATCCGTCAAAATAGTTTTTTTAATAAAAATTCTATGAAATGATAGCCGAATTCCTCTGGAAAATGTATTCCCGATACCACTAAATTTCGAGGGAAACTTTCGAGCATTCTTTACGTTCAGTTTTCCTAGGAGTTTCATTCGCTATAAGCCCCAATAATTCCCAGAAACAAACCGTCTTTGACCGAAAATATATAAATTAATACAAAAAATGTTAGCAATAATATCAAAATATCTTCGAAAACTTTGACATTGGACATAATTCACTAGGTACGCTCCCATATTAGAGGCAATAAACCACTGATCTCTATTATACATAGAGATCAGTGCAGTTCTTCTATCTTGATGGGTATTAAAAATATAAATCTAGAATGATTCCAATATTTTATACATTTTTATCTTATTTCCAACCGAGAGAATGGTGTAGAAAAAATAACCAAGAGCTGGGAGTTAAAATTGTTTGTTTTAGTCTTGAATGCGTGAATTATGCAAAAAAATAGAATTCCGTTGTACATAAGGATTTTTCTTGGAATATTCTGTTGACATTCGAAGGGAATCTGATTCACTTGTCCGTAGTGTTAAAGATTTTGGGCGGTATTCTATTTACTATTCACGTGAACCAATTTACTCCATACATTTTCGAACCGCATATTAAAAGTTACGAATAAAATTGATGTGTACCGAAATATAAGTAAAACCCAAATTTTTGGTAGATAAGTATTTCTTAGAGACAAGTTGTTTTATATTTTGAAAATGACAAACAATTCATAAAAAGACGACTCATCACTTTGTGTTTGACATTAAAATTCAACCAAGGCATCACCCACTCTTTGTGAGAATAAAAAAGTCCAACCATCCACAATTTACATACATATTTAAAACAAGCAACAAAAACAATTTATTAATTGAATACAACACAGGATTTTCACATAAATGTCAAATCGGGACAGATTTTGGTAGAGCGAAAGGGAATCGATTGGGTGAATCGGATGTTCGATTAGAATAGGGCGGATTATGAACATTTTCATTACTTAAGTTTTCTTTGTAAATACAAATATATTTCTGTATGTCATTTTAAAACCGGCCATGACCGGATCTCTGTGGAAGAGCTGATTAGCAGATTCCAATGTTTAAACAATGATTCATGTCATTGAAATATGTACGTACATGACTAGTTTGCGATTAAATAAACTTTCAGCTGATATGTATAAATTGAGCGATTATTACTGTCATAAATTAAATTATATAAATTATGAGTTGAATTGAGACAAAAATGCAACATGACGGGCATTTGGACATTTGATTCCCTTGAAAAAGTGAGACCGATTCACGTTAACATTAACATAAATAACGAGCCTAGAGATTATCACTAAAAATGTATGGAAGTTGAGGATTACTTGCGGATAACACCCTATAGGTAGAACTATAATGCGCTCGGGAGCGCACATAACTTCCAAAGTTAAACGAAACGTTCCACTCCCCAATTAAGATAGAACTATAATCGTCGGAAGGGCACTGAAGCTAATGTCAAAAACCAACGAAAAGTAGCTTTGCTTGGGAGCGCACCTCACTTCCGTAACCGAAGTTGAACGAAACTTGACGAAACGTTCCACTCCCCAATTATAGTTACGTTATATGCTTTCTGTGTATTCGTTTGTTTACTTCCGACCACTTAAGTGCCCCTCCGAGTATTATCGTTCTAGCTTATTACTTTAAGCAAGCAACTGTTATAATATGCATATTGGTTCCTCGGAAACGGCTCTAACGATTTGGATGATTTTTTTTATTAAGTTTATTACTTGATTACCGATCGAAAACCAGATACTAAATAACCGAAACCAATAGTTTTTTACTGAGACTGAGATATCAAAAATTATTTTAACAGAATTAAAAATCAAAATCCGATATTATGGTGTAACCAAAAAGTACATTTTTCATAACTAAAAAATCATGTCAGATTTGGATTCAAAAAAACAAAATATATTCAAAGAAAATATCCGAAAACATTAAAACAGATCAAAAGTGGCGGCAGTTGAGTATTTTGTTGTCGTTCAGTAAAAACTCCCCCAATTCATATTATTATTTTTGTTTTGAAGTATGTAATTGCATTTTAAAAAAATATCAGAATTTATTTTTTATAGAAAAGGAGTAAGATGGGACTTACGAGAGGACTTAAGAAGTTTTTTTTGAACCTTTACTGTTTATTATTTTAGTAAATTTGTTAAATGTTAAAATATTCAAATTTATGTTTATAGCAAGTTTTTTCACAATTTCTTTCTGGAGAAAAGTTTTGATGGAATTGTAAATAGAACTGCGGAATATTTTTATATTTTCCCTCTTTGAAAATCGAACTTGACAAGGAAAAAGCGGCTTCTATTAGAGTGACCTCCGCTTCCGTCTTTTTTATTGATTCAATGAGAAGTGTATATTTTAATGAGAATTATATGGAGCATATTAGATGCCGTTCATCCAAATGCAATATTGTAAATGTGTATACATTTAACATACCAAAGCTCCAAAGTATTCATCTCAATTCTCAACTCAACGAATGCATAACTTGCCATATAGTACATTATATCGCAAGTAAAAAGTCCAAGTAATAAGAGTAATTTATTATTGGTTGCAATGCGTGTAAGGAAACACGGCTGATATTTCAATAACATAGAATTTGGCTTTTTACGATACACAATTTGGCAAACCTTAAGCTAATAATGGGAGATGACGCTCATTTCAGCCACAATGATTACCTATACAAATTGTTAATCTTTTGCACTCAAATATTAACTATTAAATAAAGTTTCCTATCTAGATTTCTTAACATTGCAGTAAAATGAAATTTGAAGATTATGTAACAAATTATTTTTAAGATAAATTAATGTATAAGCAAATAAAAACAAAATTGTATAAACTTTTATAAGTGTTTGTCTTTGTATTTATTTCATTTTTTCACTGTAACTAAAAGGATTTTTTTCGTATATCGCTTCACTTACAACATACTTTTTTATGTTTTCCTCTAATACAAATAGGTATTATTACAATAAGTATAACATTATTGAAGCATAACACATGTAAATGATATAATCAAAGAAAAACGGTAATACAAAATGAAACAAAAAATAAACAAAAGAAACTCATCTCAATTAGAGTAAAATTTATTTGTAAAAAAATATTTTTTTTTGTTCTTATTATGTAAATCACTCAAATGTTCTTAACATTAGCATTAACTAGTAGTTAAAAATAAATATAACTCTATGTAAGTATTATAAAACTCTTTCAATTTAAGAGTCGACTTAAAAAAAATAAAACCATAAATAGAGAACAATAATGTTTGTGTGTGTTTCTAGCGCAACAAATAAAATGCAAAAATAATATTCAACATAATGTTAATGAGGCAGCACTCTAAGAACAAAAAATATTGTGTCCTTAAATGCAGTTTCTTTTTTTTTCTTTTTTAGCTCACCACTTGCCCTTAATACACATAACATTTAGTTTGGTTTAATTTCCCCAAATTGCGGTTGCTCATGAATCTTTTGTTAACTTCTTTTGGTATTCTATAGGACTTTGAAGAGCGTTTAGAAAAATAGTTTGATTTTGCAGAATGTTCCTTATGGTTTCCAGCCATTCGTGATTTTGTTTGACCGTAGCTGCATTGCAAACATACTGGTATAAGTCCGGTCGATTAGGATCTGTTGATTTCAGTAGAAATCTATTATTTGGTAATTCCTCCAAATGCATTTTGTTAACCTGATAAGAAAATTACAAATTAATTAATCAATACAAGATGGTTTTTTGTTTAAATAAGTTAAATCTTACTTGTAAATGAGACCGGTACACATATGAAGGACTCGTGAACTGAGTTTTCTTGCCAACAATATCTGCTAATATAATACTTTGTTCGAATAGGAATACTTGAAGTTCTCTGGGCTTCTGTACCATTGTTGCATTTCGTTCGACATTTTTTTGCTCTTCTACACACCACAATGGACCGTGAAGCAGGAGTTTGCCTTGGGCTGTGATTTTTCCTCCAAATTTTTGAAGCCGTCGAACTACCATCATATCATTGACAGCTCTACAAACAACCTGGTTCAAGAAAATTTTCACTCAATTAGTTATGTTTATAATAAAAATAAAAATATGTACATACAATAAAATATAATGTTTAAATCATTACACATTATTTGGCCATCTAATACTTTATTTAGTAATTGGGGTAAGTTAAAGGTGCAAAATATAAAATTTCAAAATTTAACTCATAACTCCTAGGGTTATTCGTTAATATGCATTTAAGCTGCTCCGTTGAAATAGTGATCAGCTTAAGGAAGGGTTTGTCACCCAAAATTATTTGTGGGATCGCAATAAAAAAAAACTGAATATAAATGTCTGCTGTCAAAATAACAGCCACAAGGAAATGTTCTGTTATAACTTACCATGATTTAGGTATACAACTTAACTTAGATTTTGTTTCAAACATAATTCGTGAAACAAATTTACAAACTCTGAACTGCACTCACCTTCATAACATCGCAAGCTTCTTCCATACTTGGTACTTCTTCTACCAACTTGGCACGTTCGGTTTGCTTTTTTATCTCTCTCAACAATAATTCATACTTGGTTATTCTTTGTACAGGCTTTATAAGTAAATCACTTAACTACAAACAAACAATATAGAGTATAAAAGTAATTCATTAAATAGCTCAATTGAAATTAAGAACTTACATCTAGACGATGCTTTAGTTTCTGTCGGATTTGATCAAAATACATAACATGCTCCGAAACAATATGTTCTGATACTGGCTTATTTTGACAGTAAACAATGTACATGCGAAATTTTGCCTCGTATCGTTTGATCATTGGACCAAGTTCTGATGGTGTTTTTATGCAACGCTGGAGAGATTTCAAAAAGTTACTATACGGAAATACAAAAAAAAAAAATTAATAACGAAGCTTAAATTTAAATTTTTAAATTTAAAGTACTCTCTGTGCCATTCGTAGATTGCTTCAATATTTCCAAAAATCATTCGTTCTTTCCCACCTTTAAGATCTTCAGGAATGTCACTTTTTGGATTACGAATTTCACCGATGTAGCTAAAAATTAAGAAACAAATCAATTAAAAAACAATTAAATTATAACAGTTGTAACTTTACCCATTAACAATTTCTGCTAAATCTTGAATGTAGAGCTCTTCTGTTGACAAAAGCTCTGACAAGGCGCACAGCCGTTTTCGTTGTGCAGCCTCAACATCATTTGTCTCTGAGTTATTCTAAAAATTCGGAGAAACAAATAGAATCGTTCTTATTCAATATATACCAACAAAAAATAAAATCATTATGACCTTCTTATAAATGATTGAGTATGCTTTATGTTAAGACACACTTTATTTACATTTATAGGTTTAATAAATAAAAAGGGTTTATGATGCATGCCCAAAAGCCATAATCTTTCAAAGACAAGATACCCAAGTATAAAAAAGGACGAAATCTCCAAGACAATACCTATTAAAAAATCTCCAAAAGAGAGTCCCAAAAAGAAGATGTGTTACACATCAAGTGCAAAAATATTTGTTTAAATGTAAGCTTTCTTGGAGAATAAAGGCATAGGACATCTGTATTTAGCAAAATAATTTTTTTTACAATGCGTATACATTTATTTTTATTTATGTGTGGGCAGTGCTTAAGGAGAAATCCTCGAAAACAGTCATTGAGTAAAAAAAAACGACTACATTCCGATTCATCATTTCAAAAATGTCCAAACATTGAAATTCTGGTTGTGCCTTTTCTTAAAACGACCACAACTCGATTTGGTTACTATTGGGGGCCAGGTGCTACGCTCATGTAAGAATCATAGAAGATTTTTGAAAATTGGGAGATTTTGGCAAGTTAAGCAAATTATACAGGATTTTGTACATGGGGTCCACTTCCCGGAGGGGAGTTTGCCTAGTTGGATTTTATTTTTTGGGGATGTCGTCCGATTGATGTATTGTTTTTTGGGGATAACGGGTGTCTCCCAAATAAAAACTTATCCTTTGTTTTTATTCTTCCTTAATATCTCTCACCTACAGATTTAGAGAACGAAAGGTTCTATCCCATTTTCCAAGCCGTTAAAAGTTTTAGAGCTTTAGAGACAGCTTAAACATAAAACAAAAGATTGCAATTATTTGCTATTTAATTCGGTGGTAGCCTTTTCAAGCGAAAGTAGACTTTTAATTCAATTAGTCATGTACCTACGTTAAATTTAATTTTATTTTTCTCAAAAGAAGTTTAAAAACCAAAAAAGTCAATATTACCATCACGATTGACCTTTTCGTGGATGGGAATAATGAAGAGTAAACTTTCTCATTTATCTATGTTTATCTAAAAAGTATCAATAAGTTTTGATGAACGCAATGCAATGGCCATAGGAATTTCTACATACAGTTTTGAACTCATCGTAATTCGAGAGATAACTGTAGCGCCACTAAGTAAATAAGTATACAACAAAACTGCTGGGCTCACCAGGGTCACAGTACTGTGTACTGTGCACCAGGGTGAAGTTGCTGGAAGAGACTATCTCAATCTTGACGGGCACGACATGTTTTTAAAAATACTGAAATTTAAATTAAAAACGTTGTATATTTCAATTCAAAAATTGTGTTCCTTCAAATAAGGGAACTCCATTTTTTATCAGCCAACTCCAGGAGTAATTTTCAAAATCGAAATTAATTTCACGAAAATTAGGAACCACAAGTAAAATCAGGCGGTGATATATATACAACTCGTCATTTGATTTAGACAATGTTCAATTTATGAAAGTAAAAATGAATGCATGTAAATGAATGAATGTTAGTAAATAAAACCAATTCTAGATAATATTTTTTCAACATGAAATGACTAATTTCAACATATATTATGTCTGTTCGTGTACTTCCGAAGACTACGAATTTCTACGAATTTTATTTTTTTTATATGAGTTTTGACAGAACTTTGGGCTAAATTCGTAGAAATTCCTAGTTTTGGGAGGTACACGAACAGACATATTATTTCTTCAATTCAAATTAGAATAATCGGAATTGTAAAAGAAAATGAAATATTTTGTTTCAAATTTGGCACAAGTAGGACCTTTTTAAGAATTTTTCTCCATAAAAAATAAATTTAAATAACCATTCTCAGACAAACTTATTGCTGCTTGCAATTAAACGGAAGCCCAATATTTATATCAATACGTATGAATTCCAATGAAAAATTTTTTACATACATACTTTCTACTAACATAGCCTCGATGAAAAATAAGAGGATTTAATTTCAGTTTTGAAATGTGAACAAACATTTAAAACACCGACATATTTTTGTATCGAATATACAAAACTAGCCATTACTGATTTGAAAACATTTGATTCATGGTTTTGATAACAATGCTCTGAATCAATATGCAATAATAACCCTACATAAACCATTTAATACAATCATTTACTTACCTCATCATTGTTATCCTCCGAGTTGTCGTTATTCGCATAACACAATTCAAGATCTCTGCCATTACTATCTGTGCTATTAATGTCTAAGGGTTTTATGATTTTTATGGAATTCACTTCATGTTGTTCCTGTTTAAAAAAAAATTGAAATTCTTGTATAGTTGTCTGTGCACTGAAATAATTTACCAAACTTACAGTTTTCTCCTTCACAATTTGTTCTATTTCGGATAAATCCGCTGCTGCGTTGCCTTCCATTTTCTTGAAAGTACTCGCCTAGAATTAAAATAAAAAACATTAAAACAATGTTTAAACCTTTTGGAGTTTGCATGAATGCTATACATTTATTATTGTTTTATCTTCCATTGAATGTATTTTCTCCTATAATTTGTACAGTAATTATTTAACTATTGTTTGTATGAGCCATGTCGTCGTGTGGTTTTCAAAGTATGTGTTGTTATCTTAATAATGTGTATCAGTTAAACTAAAGGCAAAAAAGGTATGGCAAAGCAACATCGATATGAAATGAGGCCATTCAACATTTTTCTTTTGTATAATGCCAAAAGAGTTTAAACAAAACAAAAATAAGTGCAAATCGCGAATAATTTTAATCTTTTACACAAAAAATATAATTTGTATTTTACAGTTGGGGAAATTTTACTTCCTTGTTAAGATTGCCTAGAGGTTTCTTTTATGTAACACTTTTTTTATAACCAAAATATCTCGAGTGATTGATTTAAATGAAAAAAAAAAAAACAAAACAATGATAAAAGTTTTCGCACAGAAAATGTAAGTTTGAAATGGATAATAACTTCTGACCTGAATATAAGATGTGCTACATTATTAAGAGGTGTACGCTTTCCGAAAACGCCTACACATATCAACACATTTGTTGAGCGGGTTGTTTTAGGTTGATATAAATATAAATTTTGACCGATAATGGGATTTGTGCAATAAGTTAATACTTATTTGAGGGTTGTATGCTTTCTGCAAGTGCCTATATTCGTCTGAGCAGTTTGGAACCATTAAATTTTTGAAAATGGCTAGTAACTTTTTATACAGCAGTTGACTAGACCTTAAACTTTCCAAAGACACCCATATAAGCCCAATCGGTTGAGTTGTTTTGTCACCTATGCGGAACAAGTAAAACACACACACACTTTCGCTTTTATATAAGTATTGTCGGTCTGGAAGAAAAACGACAAAACTTAACAAGTCCCATTCCAAAGAAAATTAAATTAAACTTGGAATTTCTATTAATAAAATGTCTTTACTGAACAAAACGCTTGAGCTATTACAGCTGAGTTTTTTTATGCACAACATTTTTCTTCCTGACCGATGAACATTGATGCAAAATGTCACAAAAGTTGGTATCAATTCAACCGGTAGAGCCTGAAATTTTGAATACTTGTTTGTGATACTAATACGAGTATTTCAGGTATTTCCAACCTTTTGACACGCACACCAACACGCCTACTTTTTTATTTGTTGATTTTTTTGATAAGTACATACATGGTGTTTCCGACTTTTCAATACTTTTGGAAATTATTCTCGGATATGATTTAAGAAGAAAATTGTTTAGGAAGGGGGTCTACTTACTCCATTTCAGCGAGAGTGCCAATTTTATTAAAAAAACATTGACTCAAAATAGGTAAAAAAAAAGTATTAAAAAAAACAACGACAATACTAATTATATTGTTCTTTAGCTTTTATTCAAATCAGACATCAAGTCTTTCATTTTGATTTATTTACAAAAATATTTGTAAATAAATACTCTTTTGGTTTTTATTTTATTCAATTTATGTATATCAATTTTTAGTGGAACGCCAAAAACTAAATCTAAAAATTACGAAAACTACTATTCGCTGGAAATGATTCTGAATGTAAAAAAGGTAAAGCATTGTGTTTTTAGTGTTGCCATTATTGTTTTCTATATTTTTATATCTACATTGCCGGCCATATACATAGATCTCACACCTAATATAGACTTTAACCGACACCTTTTTATGACATGAACAAGAAACAAATTGTTTTTAAGACATTGAATACAACAAATTATTTCAAATCAAAATAAATATTTTTAATTTGAAGCTTAAATATCTCTTGTGATTCCATACAAATTTCAAATTATTATCTTTTGTTTTGGAAAAAAAATAACACTCAAAGCCACCCACGTGCTCTTGTTTATCATTCAAATAATGCCATTTACAAAATCGAAAGTTTAGAGTGCTAGAACTTCTCAGCCCAGACTCATATTCTGAAATTAAAACCTGCTCTGTTTAGCTTTAACCTATCAATACTTCTATTACAATGTGGTCATTTGAGTGCATTTGAAATAAGATATTTTTGTCAATTTTTCATACCTTTGGCAACACTGTGAGATATATAGAAAGATATAATGCATCATCATTGAGGCCGATAAATAATGAATTCGGGCTTGTTTATTGTTTATCAGTCAGTGAATAAATCTATCACGTGAAATCACAATTTGGTCATTCGTATATTAATAACTGTATGACGATTTAATAGGTACGTAGAATTATAGTAAAAAGATAATAGCGACCTATTCGTTTAGAATAACATTTTTGTATCATTTTAATAACAATTTTGCACACAGATATGTACACATGTATTTTTTTACATTTTACTAACCGTTACACAATCTTTTAATCATCATGCTTGGTTACCCAAACTTTTGATTATAAATAAACATATCAACGGTTAAAAAACTTGCTTTTAATTGACATAACTGTCAATTTGTATGCAGAACAATAATTTGTTTAAGAGAACTTTTACTATTGAAGCTGCAAAGTACAATAACAACAATTAACGTTTGAATTGAAAGAATTTGGATTTAAATTTATTTAAGTGGTATATTAATTGAAACTGAATTCCTATAACTGTGTACCTACATTAGGGTGTCCGTTATTTCCCAAAATCGTTTTTAAATAGCAGACACCCCCCAAATCAAAAGTTTATGCCCTAAAAACAAAAATTTGGCCAACAAAAATTTTGTCCGACGCCATTTACACGTGGCTCAAAGCCCATACTTTTCCCATACAAATTTGTATGGGATTTTCGCTCATTTCACGTTTTATTTTTTTTCTCTCGAATAACTGCAGCTATTCTAATTTTTTTTGTTGATTTTCGTTCTTTAGGCATCCCTTTAAAAGACCACATTCAAAAATTTATAAAAAAAAAAAAAAATCGATTTTTTTGCATCGATTATTACTATGGGAACTTCCATATAAAAACATCATAAAACTGAACGTCTTAATATCGATACCTTCCCGTAAGAATGTATTAAGCGACATTTCAAAAATTTTAAAGGCATCGAAAAAAACCTCTGGTCCACTTATTTATTTATGTGTTTAAAAAAATAAAAAAAATTGGAACGGGATTTTCAACTCAAAATGCGTCTAAAAATCTGTTTATTACAGCAAAATACCCAAAGAAGTAACTGAATAAAAGGTATTTTAAGAATTTAATTTAAAATTTTTCGAATGTCGCTTAATACATTCTTACGGGAAGGTATCGATATTTAATTTTAAATGTTTGTTAGTAAATTTTTTGAATGAGATCTCTTAATGAGATGATTTAAGAATAAAAATCTGCAAAAAAAATTAGAATAGCTGCAGTAATTCGAGAGAAACAAAATAAAACGTGAAAAGAGCGAAAATCCCATACAAATTTGTATGGGAAAAGTATGGGCTTAGAGCCACGTGTAAATGGCGTCGAACAAAATTTTTGTTGGCCAAATTTTTGTTTTTAGGGCATAAACTTTTGATTTGGGGGGTGTCTGCTATTTAAAAACGATTTTGGGAAATAACGGACACCCTAACCTACATACATTGCGTTGGTTGGTGTCAATCTTTTAATAAGGAATGATTTTAAAAATGTTGAGTTCGTCTTGCGTTATCCACTTTTTTCTCAGTGTGGCATACTTTTAGAAAACGAATCTTAACAATAAGGTTTATTCTGTAGTGTTTGAAAATTTTGCAAAACACGCCAAGTACTGAATAAATTTACACATTTACTTTCTACGTACTTTCTTGCAGTGTTAATATTTTCGAGAGAATTTCATCACCACACCGTAAAATTTGAGAGTACAGGAATATACTTACTAAATTAACAGGATTTTCCTTCATGTCTTTAAAGGCGGGTGGTCCATTAGATATAAGACAAGGTTCCTGAATAGGCTTCATTGGTGGAGGTAGTTCCAAGCCAACTTCCTCTTCGGGTTCATAATCTGGCTGCTGTGAATTGTTCACTTGCGACATATACTGCTGGGCACTTGTGGGCGTTATTGAGCCCGCTATAGAAGATGATGTTAATTCATCTTCGTGCTCTGTATGCTTTGTAGATAACTGTGGTAAAAGAAAATACAAAATACAATTATATAGTTTTGAACAATTGAAAACAAAAATAAAACTCACTTTAAGGTTTCTTTCAGAAGCCTTCTTTGTAAGACTCTTCTCCATCGGTGGTTTATCTACCTTGCCTTGTGAAAGCTTCCTTAATGGTTGTGGTAACCATTTTCTCCTAAAAAGCATTTTGAGAAGTATTTTTTTTTATCCAAAACTTTGTTTATTTTTTGTGTGTATATTTTTGTACTATCAAAGACATTTCTTGTTCATATTTCGATCATATAGAATTTGTATGTGCGATTGCTTTCACTTATTTATCAACAATGAGCGCTATTTAGGTATAAATGCAAACGCATCGTAAGGAAATAAAAATAAAACAAGACGAATTCAACCCAAACACTTTAAGTTTGAATAGGCTGTCTAAGTTACATGAGAGCTATGTATGTGAAAAAAGATCTTCTACTGTCATCTTTATTATCATTTTTATTATGGACAATAAGTGGTATTAAACTCACATTCCCGGTATGCCGTCCTCGTCGACGGCAACGACGACGACCAGAAAATTTGCATACAGTTTTTCTCCGTTCAAATTGATTGTCTTGCTATTTTTTTTTGTCATGGATCATCTACAATACTTGTTAAACTTTTTTTTTTCTGGACAATTTCCGAATAAGTCAAGCAGTAAAGAATTGAACTGATGAACGATACTCTTTTTGCTTTTGGTTATTAAACTTCAAGAGAACAAAAACTTTGAAACGGTTGCCAGTGCTCGGCAAATAAACATAATATAAAGTTTTTGTTTTCAAGAAAAACTTAAATAAAAAAAAAAACAACAATAGTTGGGATGTTATAATAGAAAGTCAAATACATATATACGAGTGTAGGGTTGTTTCCTTAATTTTCGGGAAAAGTTCGAGCTGGAAAAAAAACTGGAACAGACGATAGTGAAATATTAATTTGGTGTTTAGCCTCCATGTTGTGTTTTGTATGAATGTGAATTTGGAAAATAAAATTAAAAGTTAAAAATTTAAATAATTATTTTAAGTTTTAGATTTTATTTGATATTTATTGAAAATATTTCACAACATTTGAATATATAATTTACTAAGCGACGCGTTTCGGTTTTAAATAACCATCTTTGGGCTTATTGTGTTGACTCGCGGTGTTGGTTCGAGTTGTAGTTCAAATTATATATTCAAATGTTGTGAAATATTTTCAATAAATATCAAATAAAATTTAAAACTTAAAATAATTATTTAAATTTTTAACTTTTAATTTTATTTTCCAAATACACATTGATAGTGAAATTCTTTTCTTTTTCTTATTTTTAATTTGTTCTCTCTCTTTTTGAACATATTTTTGTTGAGATTCTTGGTTGCATGTCATGTTTTGAACTCTTTACACTTCTACTTCCCTATTTTTCTTCCAAATTTTATCTGTTTTTCGATTTTGTATTCTGCTTTTCTGAATAGCAACCCTTTTCAATGTGCTGGGTTATTACTTAGTTTTTATTGCACGGAATAATTTTTGTTTGGCTTGTATGAGGAATTGCTTCCATTCTTATAAAGAAAATTGGCAGGAAGAAAATATCATTGCAAGAAATGATTTAATTAAAATTCAATAAGGATTTGAATGCCAATGTACTGACATCCATGGTATTGCCATTTAGACTGTTTAATGTTTATGTAACCTCACTTCTCAATGCTAATGAGAAAAACAATTTCGGAGAAAATTTTAACTTATGCCAATTAAAAGGTACTGCCAAATACACACACTTTCTTCGAATGAAAACATATCTATCTTAAAGTGCAATCACGTACAAAAAATAAAATGACTATTGAAAACTATAAATACATAGTGTCTCTTGTAGAATACCGCCATACAATCGTCTTAAAACTAAAACAAAATGGCGGTTCAGCGGGAAATTCCTGAATTCAAAAATAAAACTAAATCCTCGGACAAAATTCATTCATGACTTAATTATAAATATAATTATTATTATATTATTATTAACTTAATTTTTGCAAAATTTTGTCAAGCAAGTACTGCACTCAAACTTTTCTACGAACAACATTTCTATTCAATGAAGTATTTCAATAGAAAATAGTAGATTCAATTGGAAAAATAAGGAACGGGACCTGCAACGCTTCTTACATTTTGACTACACTAATCTTCCAAGCCATGTGGAATAAGAAGCAAATTTACTCATGATCTCGAATGTAGATTGTAGTAACACAAAGAATATAATTACAGTTTTAGCATATCGGACTGGTAAACAGAAGACCCCAGAATCAAATCCTAAATAGGACAACTTTTTTTTTTCGTTTGCCACTTGAGGCAAAAGGTTACATAACTGACGGGGCCTGTTGAATTTCGATAGTTACCCTTGGTAGGGTCTTGTTAGCATCAATGTAAAACTTTTTAGAGCCTCGTTAAAAACTAGATTGTTTTTTGTTTTGACGGGTAGGAATATAAAGATAGAATAGCTTTGTATCCAGAATTTATTCCTAAAATGTAAAATTAATGAATAAATAGACATTTTTTGTTGTTTTTAAATAAATGAAACCAGTGCAAATCTACCAAAAATGAAAATACAAATGTGAATAATTACATTGAACGCATCATATTTCTTTCATTCCATCTTTCACATAGAATTAAAAGAGTGCAATCTAAATGTACCGGAATGAGTAAGGAAATAACAAAATGGTTTATCCGGAATATAAAGAAACACACTCTTTATGAACGAATTCATAGAATTTTAACTTTAATAGATATTGCAAGTCAAAACTTAAAACGAAAAACATACAAATCAACAGTGGCAGCCATATTACGTAGCTGTTGCTTGTCGGATCGGTTCCTCATTCGCTGCCTCGTCAAGAAAATAAATAAAAATGAAAGCAATGTTGAACGCCCGTCGGGCCGTCGCATGAGTATATACACATGAAAGATTTTATTTGTACATGGGTGGACGCACAATAAACAAACATAATAACAGGTGAGGGAGGAATGCGGATAGTGGGGGGCAAGGACGCTGTCTAAAAATTATTATTATTATATTATTATTATATTATTTACTTCTCTTTAGACAATCAGCATGATATTAAGAGGTGAATTTAGTAGATATTTATGAATAATTGCATTTAGGGGAATCTTGACAGTAGTAGCGGTGGCACTGTTGTCCGACGAGGTGACAATTGTTGCTTCGTTTTAATACTTTTTATTTTTGGAATTTTTTTTTTATAGTAGGTACCGATTGGATGTTCATTGTGCTGGTGTTGGCACATTGGGATGTAAATGTCACATTCATTTAATTAAGTATTAAAAAGAACAAACGCATGCTTTTCGTAAAAAAAATTAAATTCGAGTACCTATGCATGTATAATATACATATTGTAGAAAAATATTAAGCGAAACTTTATTTGAACTGTGTTATCACAGCAATCGCTTTCGACAAAAAAAATAGTTTTTTGTTTATGATATTGTTGCTCTGAAAAGAAACTTCACTCGATTTAATTTTAGTTTTAAAGAAACAATGAGTTGACAAGAAACAATTAACGAATGATAAACATTTGACACAATTTTTACTACTTACACTAACGTGAGGAAACCCCTTTTAAATTGCCCATTTTCAGTCATATTATTGATTTTTAATATTCCTCATTGCTGTTTAAATATTTCTTTTTTCGCTTTTTTGATACATGTCAAGTCCACATTATTTTAAAAATACCATCTAGCACAAGAAATTTTCTACGACTCTGTCGCGCTGTTGCTGGTCTTATATTTTTTTGTTTGTATTTTTCTCAAGTTAGTATTTCGATACACACGTTTTCACAAATTGTTCAAAATATGAGTGTTCGAAGATAAGTGGAAGAATTCAGTAAAATTTTGAGAAAAAAGCAAAATTCACAAAAGCTCAATTTAAATACAAAGCGATATTATTTTTTTTTCAATGCCGAATATTTCCAATAATCATTTAATACATTTTTTTTTAGAAAAACAAGGTAAAGGAAAAAAATGTCACATTGGTTTTTATAAAATGCTGAATTTTTTAAAATGTAGATATCAATTTTGAGTCAACATGTAAGACACAGCTGAAGCATTTAATATTAACAGGCATTCAAAAGCGATATTTTAAGTTCAGCTCTTGCAAGGTATCTAGAGGGTCTAAGATTGTGAAAAAAGTTTGATTATGCAACTTGGTTTGGTAGTTCAAATGATTTGGAACTTATAAGCATATTTACACGCAATTCGTTTTTGCCTGACAATTTTCAAACTCGTTTGATACTGCACATTGCAGAATAGAAAATCTTAAAAATTTGTAGGATTAAAATTCAGGGAATTACCGCAAACCACGCAATTGTTGGAAACATTTTAGATAAACTTTTACATTTCCAGCTGTACTGTGCATAAGCCCAGTAGTTAGGGTATTGGACTGGTAAACAAAAGATCACAGGATTGAATCCCAGAAAATAAGCTTTTTCTTTATTCTACGGCTCTAGTACAATGGATTTCAGCGTACAGTTGTTCAAGTTGTACGGTACGGAGAGGCGGTTAACTTTGGACGACAACATTATCCCCACAGACAACGAGGAAACAGTTTCCTTCTACTCTGACACAGGGTCAGCCTACTACCGCGGCTAAATGCCAAACCTCCTAACAATCCACACCAAAATCACCACTAGACAACCGGGATGGAACACCCCGAGAATGAAAAGTCAACCGACGCTTAAATTAATTTTGACATGTATTTTATATAATTATAAAATTTTAAACCTAAGACATAGTATAAAGTTAGGCCCCCTATGTGCCAACAAATGTAAATTTTTTCAATGTATCTTATTAGTTGTAAGCCAAATTGTATATATTATGTTCAATAAAACAAATTGAATTGAATTGAATTGAGAGGCGGTTAACCTATTTGAATGAAATTTTCGGATCTGATATCCTTTATCATAACAACATTATCATCATCAACATTACAGTTTAAGAACAAAAGAATGATGTAAAATGATAATCACTCCCACTTTGGTGGGCGTTTTTGAAAAAAAAAAAAACAAAACAAAAATGAAAAAAAGTTACCAACAGTAAAATGATAGGAACTGCCTTTTTTAAAAATTAGGCCACACAAAGTTTTCTTCCACGCCCACTTTTTGGAGGTGTACAAGAGAAGTGTATTAGTACGTTTTTTAACTAAACAAATGAACAGCTGTACATATTTCGTAAGCTATAGCCCAGGAACCATGCGATAGTTACAGAAAATGATGGGTCCAGGACGTTAAGCAAAAAAAAACGTCATTCAAGAATTTTTTTATTTTAGGGGGTCTTCAAACATAAACTTGGTGTTTTTGAAGATTCGCTGTTACTAGCAGCTTATTTGTTTTTGTATTCGATACATGATGGTTCAGTGTTAAATATGTGCTTTAAGTCCGATCGGGGAAGACCAGAGAACATATATCTACTTTTCTTAATTGGACTTTCAATTTGTTTTTAAAAAATTGACCAATTTTTAAAATGCGTTCATAAAATCTTATCCAACCATCAAAATTTTTTCATCTTAAATTTAATTTATTTTTATACGCCTTATGGCCGATTTTCCGAAGGACTTTTAACTATTTAAAAGGCCATTTAGCCATCAAATAATATTTTTTGGTTTCACCATATTCTTTTAAATTGAACCAGATTCTAAATGCCCTTGTAAACTTAAAGCTTGTTTTTGTCTCAATTAGTTTTAAAAGTCTCTTTTGTTGTAGAGTAGAAACAACAGCTGATATTTTGCTGTAACAATAATTATTGTCCTCTCCTCTCTAATGCTTTTTCATTTTTTCAACCTCTTTTTTTTTTTTTTGTATCCAGGGATGTGAGGTAAATTCAGTTTAACTAAAATATGCCTTTTTTATATTGGTGAAACTGAAAATTTTTAAAGATATGATAAAATTTAAAAGGAATGTTTGATAAGAGCAATTTTATTGTTTGTTTATGGCCATTAAAGAGGAAAGATAACAAAAAAAAGCTCAAAATATTAATTTAACTAAAAAAAATGCTAATTTTTTCTTCAAAATCACTGAAGTTTCTCTTTGGGGCCCAAAATTTTATATTTAGAAACTGATTTTATAAACAAAAATCCTGTTCCTTACAGTTCAACTACATATTACTTTATCAAACTGCATTTCAAAAACCTAAGTATATATCATATGCTTGATAAAGCTATTTTTGTCAGCTCCTAAATTTCAGTGCGGTGGCCGGCGCGGCGTGAGTTCGGAATGGAATATGGATTTTTAAGTATGTATTTTGCCATTATTGCTTGCAAATGCTGATATCTACAGGTTAAACCTAGTATTTGATGGGAGACAGTAACGCATTTATTTGTTTCTCAGATGTTCTTGCCGAATTAGGTACCGCATCAGTTTTCGAGTAATAGGTGACTGAATTATATTAATTTCATACCAGTATTAGTTTGTGTAGAATCGACCATGCAAATAAAAATCGTCAAAATCATATTAGAAGTAATGACGTTAAGATTCTGGTTGTAGGTCACCTGGACGCATAGACGCACGGATGCATAAATTGATCGACGCAACAAGGTCGAAAACCAGTTTTTCGGACTTTTTAATCATCGTAATTCTAATTTAAATATTTTTAAATAGGTATTGAATATGTTCAAAAGTTGCACACAAATTCCACTTGTGTCGGAAGAGTTTGACTCATAGCAAATTAACACTCTACACTAAATAAACATAAATTAGCATGAGTCAGCTAAAGAGTCACTTTACAACATTTCAATCGTTATGTAACAAAAAAAAAAAACACAAGAAACTATCAACAAATAATAAGCATGTAGTCGATAAGAGTTGAAGAAGAAGAACAATTCTACATTAAGAATACAAAATGTGGTCCAGCTTTTCAAAACAAATAAATAAAAACATGTACATATGTATGTATGTAAATAATTGGTGAAACCAGAAAAGTGTGGTTTGAGTGTCATCAGATAGCTTAAACTGGGGATTCCCATACAACTCAAAATATTATTGAAAATGGGTTTTTGTATGATACTTGATACCATACTCGCAGTAAAGAAAGGAAAGCTTTTTTGTACCGTCATATGAAGCATTCAAGGTATAAATAAAACAGCAACAACTTGAATATTCTACAACAAAGTTTATTAGCTGGAATTGAAGACTTTTCAAAGGGACCTTCACGATCACCACACTCCTTTAGAGTTGCTTGGTCGAGGTTTAAAACATATAATAGTGTGAGCCATTTTAGGAAAGTCTTATATTTCTATTTGACGATCTGAACTTACATATACCCAGCGGGAAATATTGTCCTCAATTAATTTTTATAGTTGAATTTAATCAATGAATTCACTTGCCAACTCATAATAGAAACGACATGCAATAATTTAGTAAGTGAAGAGTAATGTTAGTTAGTTTCCTTATTTCATAGCTTTGACCCCACTTTCTACTTTGTGTTTTTAGGAAACTGCCCTTTCTTTCGGTGAATTAAAAATTGCTATTTTAAAAGAAATTATGCGATGAAAAAACTGTGGAAAAGTAATGTACAGGTTCATCAGTTGGTTGGTTCATCTTGGTGCGAAAATTCAACTGAATTCAACCTACAACGCTTACAATTTCAGTCAAAATCATGCTTCGAGAAACACGATGATTTCAACGATGAATAGTAATGCACTGACTCCTGAGTTAATGGTTTTTTGGCAACTATGAATTTTCATCTTGTTGGATATAATTCACAGTACCTTTCTAAAAGAAAAAAAATCATGTAAGACAAACTGATCTCAATACAATACAAGTCATCATCGACCACCCGAATCAGCTAATGAGAAGGATGACCACTGAACAACGACATCCGAAGCTAAGGAGGTACCTTAGTGTAATGGAAACTCTTGATGACAACATAATTATGGACAACGAGGAGGCACTCTCGTTCTACGCTGACATTGGGTCAGCCTTCTTTCGCGGCTAAACCCCAACACTTCCCTCAACCTACACCAAAAACACCATTGACAACCACAGTACACAAATCTAAGGTATTATACTGCGCAGGTTGTCACTCGAAAATAAAAAATGGCTGTGAGCGTGAGGAAGAAAACACACGTAAACACAACAACAAATTAAAATTGAAAATGTCAGAAATAAAAATGGCTGGGAGTGTGATGACTTAAATACACGTAAAAACGCTCTGAATAATGCATATTATCCAGTGCGGTGGAAGACGGCTGTGGTGCATCCTCTCCCGAAAAAGGGAAAGGACAACTCCAATCCGGCGAATCTCCGGTCGATAAGTCTTCTTCCGAGTATCAGCAAGGTATTCGAAAAAGTTATCAATAGAGCTCTGTCAAAGTGGGCAGAGGACAATAATATCATACCGGATAATCAGTTCGGTTTTAAGGCGGGACATGACACCATTCATGCCGCGTCTAAACTCGTTTCTGATGTCCAATGGAACAAATCTAAAAAGCAGTGTACGGGTGCCTGTCTGGTTGATTTGGAGAAGGCCTTCGACACCGTATGGCTAGAGGGTCTTTATCTAAAGCTGACCAGACTTGGCATTAGTAAACCACTATTATATATGCTTTATGATATGCTCAATGGTAGAAAGTTTGTTGTCAAGAGTGGCAATGTGACTTCTACCACAACCTTTAATATTAAAAATGGTCTTCAGCAGGGAGCGGTCAACTCGCCGATTCTATTCAGCATTTACACCAGCGATCTGATAAGTAGTCTAACTCAGGCAATTGCGTATGCCGACGATCTAATTGCGTACAGAACAGCTCCAAAAGTCGAGGTCATCAGAATTCTTTTGCAGCGTGACTTCGAGAAGATTCAGCGATATTGCGATGACTGGAAGTTGAAAATCAACTTCCAGAAATCAGAAACTATCTTGTTAAGGACTCCGTTGCATGGAGCCACAAGGGATACGAGAAAGAACTGGCGTAAGCTGGTGATCGTAGGGCCAAATGGACAGCCACTGGCGAATAAAACGAATAAAAGTGTAGTAAAGTACCTTGGCATCTGGATGGATCAGTATTTGTATTTCGACAGACATATAAATGCTGCTCTGTCCAGGGCTAGGGGAGCTTTTGCCCTAACAAAACGGTTGTTTTATAGCAGCCGGCTTGACAGCAGGGTGAAGGTGATTTGCTACATGGCCCTCATACGGCCGATGATTGCCTATGGGTGCCCGGTTTGGTTCAACGTTGCCCCATCTCAAATGGAAAAGATTCGGGTGTTTGAGAGGCAGTGTCTTAGACGCTGCCTTGGATTACACAGAACACCAGAGTCGGAGTACAAACATTATTATTCCAATCTGGTTCTATACAACGGCGCCAACATAAACAGGATAGATAATTTCTTGCTGAAGCTTATTCGAGGTCACATTGCAAGAGCAATGTCCTCGACCAACAGCTTAATTTTTGGGGCTTATTACCCTAAAAACGATTACTACGAGAGTGTGCGTCTAAGCGGCTTTATTCCGCCCGATGCATTCCTCTACTTAGACAGTCGAGGGCTGATCCAGGATAGAGCGGCGGTTCCGCTAATCTACCACGTCGGCCGTAGAACTGTAGATCGGCGGCTCCTTTACGGTCGAGACGTCCTCGCACACGGAGCGGAGCACCTTCGGTTCAGTAGGACTGTGTCCGATCGGGACCGAAGAGATAGGGTAAAGCAGGAGAACCAGTTCTGGTGGTTGAAACCTGAACACGAAGATTCTTCGGATATTTAAAAGTTGACTGCATTTTTCTATGCCATGGCCGACTTACATAGGTTTAGGTAGTTAGTTTTAAGTAGGGACAGTCAGGGTGGCACCAAAAAAAAAAAAAAAAAAAAAAAAAAAAAAAAAAATACACGTAAAAACAACAACTACAAATACTGACATTTGACAAAAAAAAATCATAAAACCAATAAAACACACAAAAAAAAAAATTATAAAAACCCGAAAATGCTTGCTGTGGCTGTTCTAGTTTGTAAGTAGTCTGTAAGTAGTTTGTAAGTAGCTTTAAGTAGTTTTATAGTAGTTTTAATTAGTTTTAATTAGTTATAATTAGTTTTAATTAGTTTTAATTTAGTTTTATTTAGTTTGTAAGTTTTATATAAAACAAAAAAATAAAGACAAAGATACCGAGTTTTTTTATAAATTCTTCTCGGTGAAAAATAAAACCGATATGGATTCTAGTTTTAAGATAGTTCTTAGGCCGAAAGGCATTAGCATTAAGTTATTAGTTTAACTTAGAGCGCCCGAATGGGGCCAGTAAGTTAGTTGTAAGATATTGATAAGTAGGCTAGTTTTTATGAATTTTTGTCTAGCTTTAAGATAGTTTTAAGTAATGGAAAAATAAAAATGAATTTAAAAAAAAAAAAAAAAAAAAAAAAAAAAAAAAATACACGTAAAAACAACAACTACAAATACTGACATTTGACAAAAATTTTGATATATGCGCAGAAGAAACAAAAATCAAAGCTCTAATGATATTACCTTTAATATGTGTACTGTGATTGACAACCGGGAATGAACTACATCCTGAGGACGATTAAGTCAGCCGACTTTTAATTTAAACTTTTTTGACATGAAGCCAGATTTTGTATTATATTATGTTCAATAAAAGAAATTGAATTAAATCAATACAAATTGAGTTTGCCCAAATGCCAATAACTTTTGATTTGAAATGGGAACTGCTTTTTGGTTCGTTTTTATTTTAAAGTAAATTGTAGGTAAATTACCTGTGTATGTTGAAAATTTCACTAGATGATTAAACGAGTTCCAATTACAAAGTGATGATTTCCTTGGTGAACATTCATTACATTTTTCATCGAGAATATCTCAAAAACGTTAAGTGCTAGAGCAATTTCAAGGCCAGATTCGAGCTCAGCGCATCAAAAACCATCAGAAAAGTATATCTTGGTTCATGTTACAGACAAAAATTCAAATTTTGTCACACAAAGTAATTTCTTAGAGCTTTCGAGTAAAACAGTAAAAATACGTCAATTTTCGACTAGCGCTTGAGTCCAAATGGGTTGTCGCAGAAAAAACCCTTGGATAGGAATTTATTGCAATTGTGTATACTTCCAATGGTACTTTGATGTAATTTTCGAATAGTTGGTAGTCTTCGAGCCATTAGTGAAAAACTCCCAAAAAATGCATTTTTGCATTTTTTCTATGTTGCGTCACGAAATTTTGTTGGCCAACCTCAGATTCGGATTCAGCACCTCCAAAAACATAAAGGAGCGAATAAATCAAAACTACCCCACAATTTGCATGGTAAAAATACGATATGACTGGACTAGAAAATAGACTAGTAAGTGTACTGTGATATATACTACTGTGAAAGATACTGTGGAAGATTCTTTATATAAGGAGCGAGTAAGAGCAAGAGAGGATCTTTTTTAACGATGAACATTATGATAATGACCACCATAGGACATTCCAAAAAGAGAAGTAGAATATCGAAGTAGGTATTACAATATCTAGAATATTTTGAATGACTTATCTCCTGGAGAAACCACACAAAAAAAATACCGCATTAAGGCTAAAAAACGAATGTGATGCACGTGGCACAGCACTCATTTTTGTGATTGTGGTAAGAAAACCTTAAACACCATTTCGAAACTCGAAGCATAAATTAGACTCGGTGTCACGAGTATTGTTAAAAAAAAAAATAATAATAAATAAAAAAACTTATTCCGTTTTTTAATTTTAATTTTTGTTAATGGACTGTAATTTTTAAACACAAGTGTTTAGCGAAAAAAGTTATTTAACATATTTTAATTTTCTATAAGTTTGCACTACAATTTTTTTCCTAGCATCAAAAACGCGCGACTTATAAGCAAAAATCAAAATGAACATAAGAAACAAAATGGCGGCCAAATGACTCTAGGTACAGTTGTGAAAAATGTGGTTTTAGACTCGTGAGCCAATACCTTATCGAATAGTGAAGTCAAACCTGACCTCGGATTTAGTTCCCAGTGAAAGTCTAACTTGACCGTACTATGGCGCGATGAAGCATAAAAATCAATTAAATATAGCAGGCAAGGGCAGTTAATATGATTGGACAAAATATCACTAACAAACGTAACTGAAAAGATTTTGAGTCGATTTTCAAGTGATTGTATGCCGATAAGTTGACATCTTGTAGAATAAGAAGGCATTTCAATGTTCCTACCAAGTTTATAAACAACAAATCTAGTGAAATTTTTTTGAATTCTTTCAAATCTCTTAGAGTAAATGTTGTAGTAAGGATTCCAAACCACACAGCAATATTCTAAAACAGACCTCACATAGGCAGAGTTTTAGGGTATATGGGTCCGTGAACTCATTTGAATTTCGTTTAATGAAACCAAGCATAGAATAAGCCTTAGAAGCAATATATTCAACCAGCCTTATTCATAAACGCATCATAGCTTGTGCATAGTGCTATGTACTCGTTATAATGCATCTGAACGCAAAAACCTTATTCATAAAACTTATGCAACGTTACATAGACTCATTATAAGCTAAACGAGTTTGGAGGTTGAATAGTGGCAACATAAGGATATTTTAGTATCAAAATGTCACTAACACACACAAAAGTGAAATATTTTGATATGCGCACATATACATATCTATACCTATTCTTCCCAATAAAAATGTGAGCAAAGAAATAATGAAATAAAACAACAAAACAGATTATTTTCTCAAAAAAACTAATTTTCTTTTATTTATGCAAATATGTAAATGCGTATCTACAATAGATAACACAATGAAAATAGCATAGAAAAACAAAAATAGAGAAACTAAAAACAATCCAACCGGTGGCGGCAGCGCAGCAGGAAAACTGGGGGTTGTTTTGTTTTTTTTTTTATAAAAATTCACTGAGAGTAAATGGAATGGAATTGCTATGAGTTTTTATCGAAACTTTTATTTATTTTTGCTAAAAATGAGTAATGACACAAGAAAACTACAAAATTATAATATTATAGACACAGAAATTGAAAAGACCGAACAGGAAGCATTTTTCTTTTATTGATTTTTCACAAACAGCTGATGTTTGTTTATGTGAAGTTGAAGTAAAACGTAATAGATTTCCTCTTTGTGGTACTTTATTTGACACAAGCGTTGCATAACTAAAATGGATGGGGAAATTTTTTATGAATAAGGATTTATGTAACGTTACATAGTGGCTACATAAATCCTTATGCAGTGCATAACTATTCATCTGTTTAGCGCATTCTAATGAATAAGGCTGAACATGTTTAACAAAGTTGAATTTGGGATCAAAAATTACCCCAAGATCTTTTTTCTCAAAAATTCTATCAAAATTATTATTACAAATTCTGTATTCAAAGAAAATTGGGATGTGGGATCGAAAGTAGGAAAAGCATTGACATTTGGTGACGTTTAAAAATAATTGGTTTTTAGTACACCATTCAGTAAGCCTGTGAAGGTCTTCTTGTAAAAGAACGCAATCAGCTTCATTCTTAATGCATTTGACAAATTCCAAATCATCTGCAAATAAAAGGCGATGGGAATTTAAAAAAGCTTCGGGCATGTCATTGATAAAAATCAGAAAAAGGAGCTGTCCAAGATGACTACCTTGGGGGACCCCCGATGACACATGTACGGGATAAGATAGAATATTATCGATGGACACGAACTGAGTGCGCCCCATCACGTAAGATGCCAGCCATTTCAAAATACTCGAGTGAAAACCTAATATTTGAAGTTTATTCCAAATTTGAGTGGCTAACTCTATCAAAAGCCTTTGCGAAGTCTGTATAGATCACGTCTACTTGGGACCCTTCTTGGAGTTTATTAAGTACAAAGTTAGAAAAAATTGCAAGGTTTGTAGTAGTTGATCTCTTGGAAATAAAGCCATGTTGGAATGGTGAGATTATTTCCTTGATCATAAAAGTTAATCTATCACAAACAAGCTTCTCAAAAAGTTTGGGAATCGTTGACAACTTACAAATGGGGCGATAATTAGATATTTCCTGTTGGGAACCTGATTTGTGGATTGGGATAATAAATGATTTTTTCCAGTCAGAAAGAAATTCTCCTGTAGAAAGTGAGAAATTGTATAGATATGAAAGAGGTTCAGAAAACGCTGATGCACACACTTTTAGAAATGTGGGAGGAACCCCATCTGAAACGGGCTGTTTATCGCTGTTTAAATTAAGTACATAATGCTTTTTCCACATCAGACTTACTAATAGTTAATCGTCCAATATTAGTCAAACTCTCGGGATTCACTTGACAAGCCGCTGACTGTTGGGAACTTATATAATTGGACTTAAAGTAATCAGCAAATAAATTACAAATTGTTTGAATATCTGAATAAGTTGCATAATATTTGGAATTCCACTACTTTTTTTTTGATGAACGTCCAAAAGCATTTGCTGTTTTTTTTAAGACTAGTTGCGATTGATATAATATAATACTTATACAAAAACTTGTTCAGAACATTAAATTCCCTTTCCAGTCGAATATAATTTTCTTTTATAGGAGAGTTATTGATTGAATTACGAAACTTTTTAAATGCTTTATTTTTTTGGTTACTTAAATCGTAAAGTCTTTTTTTAAACAACGGGGCTTTGAATTATTGTTGATTTTAATTTTTGGCACATACATATAACTGCACTTTTCAATGATTCAATAAAAAAATTGTAAGAACTCAATAAACAAGAAGGATTCAATTTTGTATGCCAAGGAATCTGCGACATATAACTCGCTATTGTCTAGAAATATGCTTTTTTATAGTTATATACAAAACTGTTACTTCTAGATTTGAAATAATCATAAAAATCAAAAGCAATATATAATGCAATATGGTGAATAGAGTTGGGAGCAATTGGATATAAACTTTCACCAGCTTGAGTTTTTAATTCTTTGTCAGCATAACCAAGATCAAATAAGCGATTTAAGTTATTCTTACAGCTATTGATTTGAACTAAATCATAACTCATAAATATATCGATTAATTCAATTTCATAATCACTTATAACGTTATTTGAAATAAATTGCAAATCACCAGGGTCATACACCCAATCAATGTTCGGTAAGTTAAAATCACCAAGTATGATAACATGCTGTGATTATCTTTCAGCTTAGATAGATAATATTGACAATTTTGAGCATGTAATTTATAAATATCAATTGAACTCCTAGGAGGGATATAGCTTATAATTAAAAACAACTCAAAGGATTCTTGAGCTCTCCCAGCTGAAGAATGTACTTAATTTTTTGCTAACAAATAATGAGACAATACAATTCAGGGGAAAACACCTTTTCTGGAAATTTTTTGTTGTCACAAACACAGCTTCATAAAATTATTTATAATCACTAATTTTTAGGTGGACTTAGACCATTATTATTCTGAGTGTCCATATTTTCAAATATTTATTTTGTTTTTAAACAAGTAAGTAATCATTTGATAACAAATCAATTTCAATATCGAATTTGTATAATAACAAAACACGCGGTGTAATAATTGATCACTACCAAAAAGTTAGCGAACAATCATTGGGACTAAGAAATATTTTATATTTAAAGGTACATTTTCCGGATGTTAGAGCAACAGATGCATAGTGAAAATGCTCTTACCAAATCAATCGGTTGTAAAAACTAGCCTGATGCTATTTCCTTGCAATGAGCAAAATCGAATCGTTGTTGATACCTATGAGCTCATGACAATCTTGGCAAATAAATCTTGACGAGAAGGTGTATTCTTTGCGAATATAATTGACAGACTGGTTTTGTAGAATATAAATTGCAAACAGGTATGCTATTGTCCGTAGTGTATCAGTAAACGTATCAAATTAAAATTTTAATTCCATTAACATTTTGTATTTGTTAAGATGACGTAAGGAATATGAACAAAAACAGAAACAAAACTGATGATTATTTATCTTCTCATCGTGAAAGTATACACAAAATTATGCAACTCACTTACCCGCTAAATCCACGCCTCTTGGTTGAAGATGTTAGTGGATCAGGTTTTCCGCGGACGTTATCTGAAAAGATAGGTACATTTTTTTTTTTAATAATCACTTTTTATGTATGTATTTATTGTACAATAAACCTACTTTGTTCTTGAATGGAATCGGCTTCTTTTTTATTGGAGGTGCCTTTTTGTAAACCTGGAGGAGGTTTGAGTATTGATACAGGTACAAGTCCTTCATGAACAGGATCATCATTATTTTGAGGATTAAGTCGTACAAGACAAAAGTCTGGATCAGTGGCTGTTGCAATTTCAATAACTTCCACTTGTTGACCCTTCGCCACACTAAGTTCGTTCGAGCCCGGTGTAGCTATATAATCAGACACAACCCATGTAGGTTCGAGTGCTCCAACCTAAAAATAGAAAAATAATTCATTTATGAATATCACCATCATCGTCAACATCATCCGGTCGGTATCACTTTCATGTGATTAAATTCTGCGAAATCTATACGCTAATAATAAAATCGCTTCAAAGGGAGGCCCGATTTACATATTGATTTATTTTTGGGACGAAATGCCACCCTCAAGGCGGGCATACCCACAGTATTCTAATGAATTTATAAATAATCAGATTCAGATAATGTGGGTGCAGTTGCTTGTGGCATGAACCCCCAACACAGGAGGCCTACATACGAAAAAAAACATAGGTTTGAATATTGCTACTTGCAGGTCACACAGCCTCGCAGCTTCTCATTATTTGCATGCAATTGTTCAATCACGTTTTAACATGTAATTTTCGCAATTAGTGGAACATTATGACTCGACTATAGAGTGTGGCAAATTGCTCTCAGTGTGTGGTATTTTTTGTTGTTGTTGTTCTTCTTGTATTTGAGTATTTTGCCTTCTTCTTTGAAGGTGCGTTCCAGTTTGCAGTGACTGTAACTATAAATGGTGACCCTATAAATAAAAACACCACTTGTCGTATGTAAGGCATGGATGTTGATATGGATAGCATCGCGTGTCGATAGTGTGGATTAATTTACCAAGTTGGTGTTTTTCTTTGTTCATTTAAGGATTCCCTATACATATGCATCTACACACCTAATAGAACTTCAAAGGACGACTTGTTGGAAGTTGCAATATAAAAGTAATTAATGCGCTATAAACTTGAGGGTTTTAACAGCTTCGCAAGATAAAATGAGTAAAGTATTTTTTTTATTGTCAAGCTTTTGATCAAATTTGATTTTGATTTTATTTTGGGTGTGTTAAATAATGGCTCATATAACTTTTTAGAAAAAAAAAAGAACAAATACATATCCATTGTATGAGAATGGTGATGAAACAACTTTTTTTTTAAGGCGGCTAGGATGAGAATATTCTTGGACTTAAGGATGACAAACATAGTCTTATATGCGAGAGGAAGATGAATTTAACTTAAAGCAATGTTAAAAAGATTGAGTTAAATTGCAAATATATCAAGTAGGTAGTTTCGAAGCAAATGGTGTCAATTATAAAGTGTGTTTAAAATGAGAGGCCTGATCATATTATGTAATAGCCCATTGAATAGACCTTTTAAAAAGGAACAATTACGTGCAAGGGTTTTTATTATTGAATGTGTTTGTTTGGTCCATAAGCATGCTTAAAACCGAAAATGCTACTAAGTTCACCCATGCGTTTCTGAGAGAATGGTCACCCTGGCCACTTTTCAGTATTTTTGGTATAACTCGAAAACTAAGCCGAATTTGACAATTTTACATATGTACACTAGTCAACAATATTAAAGGAACAAATTTTTTTTCAATTTTTGTTAGCGTTTTTTGAAGAGCTGTATCTTTGTGACGAGTGGTCGTATTGAGTTGAAATAAAAAGCATTTTACAGCTTTATGTTTTTTGTTTTGAGATTTGTTTCCAAACAATTTTTTTTGAAGTACCGTTATTGCGTTATTGCAAAAAATGAGACGAGACAAAAAAATTATTTTTTTTATTTTTTTTGAAGGTCCTCATTTCTATGGATAATTTTTTTTGAGTCAATTAAATGTCATGATCAGATACCTTGTTTATTCAGCTTCAATTCAGTTTTTTGTTGTTGTCGTACGATTTTTTTTGACATGGTTTATCTGACTTTGAATGAAAAAAGATACTTTTAGCCTTGATTACCAATATCTCAGCAAATAATGACGTTATAAAAATTTCAAAGACAGTTTTGGAAATTTGAAAAAGCGTTTTACAAGGTTTTTTTATGATTTTGTAGAAATTATTTTTTTTTACCGTTCACCGTTAGTTTAAAAAAAGTACTTAAAACCGACGTTTTGTGGTCTTTTCGTAAATCTTTTTTTTTTGTTGCAAATATTGATTGCATGGCTTGCGTTGGTATGCAAGTTTATAGACTTTTAAATCATCAATATTCTTGTAAATTTTCAAATTGATTCATCGAACCGTTTTTCCTCACCAAAACTTCAAAGTCTTACAAACCAGGTAAAGGAACAAATTGTGGTGTTCCTAAACAATGCGAAGTTGTCATCAAAATGACAAGAAAACCGCAATTCCAGTGGATTTTTTTCACAGTTTTGCATTAGTTAGATACTTTTTTGAATGGAAATGAAATAAAAAGTACGTTAAACAAAAAAATAAAAAAAATTAATTTAAAAAAAATTTCAAACAAAAAAACTTGATTTTTTTTAATTTTTTTTTTTTTTTGAAAAATGTAATTTTTTTTTCATTTCCATTCAAAAAAGTATCTAACTAATGCAAAAAAATAATTTTTTTGTCTCGTCTCATTTTTTGCAATAACGCAATAACGGTACTTCAAAAAAAATTGTTTGGAAACAAATCTCAAAACAAAAAACATAAAGCTGTAAAATGCTTTTTATTTCAACTCAATACGACCACTCGTCACAAAGATACAGCTCTTCAAAAAACGCTAACAAAAATTGAAAAAAAATTTGTTCCTTTAATATTGTTGACTAGTGTATAATACTTTTTGTTCAAAATTAAATTTTCTATCAAATGGAGTTTGGAAAATTGCTTAAAAAAATTTAAGCAGGAAAAGTAAATAAATCTTATGTTAATCGGACCAGCCGTTCGGTCTGTACTATACACTTAAATGATCTCAAATTCCGTGATATGGGATCCGCGGAGCTTATCTAGGGAAGGGTGAAAACCAATTTCGGCTAACACGATTTTCCTCGAAGTTGCATTCATATTTTTTTTTCGATGCACTGTTTCTCGCAAAGGCCCCAGTTGTGGACTGCAAGACTTTGATTTTTTTAATAGTCTTTAAGAAGCTTTCGACGCCTATACTTCTTTTTTTGCTATCGTTCACACCTAAAATCTGCTGTGGGCTCTCGGTCTATAGGTAACAATTATTTTTTTAGTTTTAGGAATTCTATTTTTGTGAAAAAAACTTCAGAAATCATTTTTTCAAAAACATGAAATAATTAAATTTTTTCATGCTGTTTTTCGAATTCAGCGCATAAAAAACTTTAAGAGAAGTTGCTTTGCATGAACAATACCGTTAAAAGCCAAAATAAGTTGCCCAGTGTAATTTGTATTTTTTTGTTATTTTCAATAAAGGCCACTCAGTACAGTTTATCCTTAAGGGCCCTGGAGACGCTCGAACATGGTGCGAGTGAACATAGTTCGACTAAATTCCGCAGACACTGAAACCAAGTAGAAACCAAACTACTCGAACTTCATTATTCTTACGACTTATATGTCATTCACAATATTCACTGTCACATTTATTTAATTTTCTTTCGGGTTGTTTGGCATTCTTCTTTTTTTTTAAATATTGAAATTCAAAATTATATCCAAATGTTCGAGTAAACCTATAAAACCGGTCCGCAAATAGTCGAATCTGGTACGACAAACGATTAGCCCCGCCCTCGAACATCTATAAATATCAAACTACTTTTGATTTTGGTGAGACCAAATTTTTGTTTAGTGACACCAAATAATTGGTACTCGAACCAGCCCGCAGACAAGTAAAATCAGCTCGAATATAGTACTCGAACCATGTTCACTCGCACCATGTTCGAGCGTCTCCAGGGTCCAGGGCCCTTTAAAAAAAAAATTTGGTGAAGTTCTAAGGGGAACGTTCATTTTGTTTTGTATGTTTCGATTTCGATCAACTAGTGACATTTATCGCTGAGAGAAAAAACAAAATTTCATCTGCAAATTTATCAATAGGTGTGTTAAATGGGCGCGTTCGGCCGCGTATCTTAAGCGATCCGGATTTGTTTGTGTTGTTGTAATCCTGCATAAACAATTCAAGGTATCTGAAAATTTTTTGGATTATGGATAGGCTATCGTTTAGCCTGCCGAACGCGAGGAATGAATCTGTTCAGAAAAGAAAAAGAAAAGTACAGGATTGTGTGTTCCATGAGTAAAAACCTTGCTTCAACAGATTGGCACTTTGTGTTCCACAAAGTTTTCCAGAACAGCTTAGTACAATATTTCGTGCACCTACTTTTGAGGTAGAGCAAATGAGTGAGAACCGTTAAAGCACCAGCTCACAGAAGAGCTTTTCTTATATTTTTGAACTAAACATGAAGAAGAAAATATAAGAGAATATAAAAAATATAAAAATTGATATTAAATTCGAATTGGAAATTAATGAAACAAATAACAATCTAAACATTTTTTAAATTTGCAATTTCACAGCAGATAGGCAACGGTCAATTCCGTCTAAGCAAATCTGTACTTTTCTGTTCTTTCTTGTGCTGACTTCCACACACTTGTGCTGTTCCGATCTAGTTTTTCTTCATTAGATACAGCTATAAGAGTGTCCGTAAGTATAACAATTAATATTTTGTAAAAAAAAAAAAAAAAAAATAAATTGGGTGGCGCAACAGCTCGTGGAGAACCAGGGCCTAGTGACTTACAACTCTCAACCATTGCGTGTTGTTGGCAGAAATGGAGGGGACCTACAGGTTTTTGTCAGTTCCTCGTAAGAGGCAGTACCTCGGATAAAACATTTCTGTTTTTAGGTGGCACGGCTGGGAATCGAAACCACACCTTCGACATGACAGTCCTTCGCACTAACCATCATGGCACGAGGTACTACAAATATTTTGTAAGCAATGCTAAAACCATTATTGATTTATTTTCAACAAACAGGTTAGCCTTAACCATTTATTTTGTTCGTAAAAAACTTAATCATGAGATATTTAAAAAAATAAAAACTAACGGCTTTTTCGTTTGGCCATCCAGAAGCGCCCGGAAGCATTCCCGAATTAAAAGGAAATGATTATAAAAAAAATGAATAGGCCAAACACTTCATCCTATGCATTTTCGTCATCTTCATACCATGCTGTGAAATATATGCTTAGAAGAGTTTACTAAAAGTAAAAACACAAGGTGGAGACACTCGTTGCTGTTAGTGGATGTTCAAAGAAACAGCTCTATGAAAGTTTCATCATTGTATATCCACTCTATAGTATTCTCATGAAAAACGATTTTGTAGGTTGACATTTGGTCGATAGGTTCGCTGTGATCGCCTTACCGAGATCCCTTAACAAAAATAAGTATTACATTTGGACGCATAGATGGCCACGAGCTTTTTTTCTTCATGAGAATACTATAGAATTTATATACAATGGTTTCATCACCAAAATGCAACATACAAGAACAAAGTACACAAATACAATCAAACTCAAACTTCAGAATCAAGAAAAGAGTTGCAGCTTGTTCTTTTGGCATTCTTGATCGGAGAGCTCCGGAGGCTTTTTCCGGATTACCAATCGAAAACGCTATAGATCTCAATTGTCTCAAACCGAACTGCATTTTCATAGTGTCTCCAAGCTGTGTGATTAAAAATTAAATAAATTAAAATAAATAAATAAAAAAGAAAACACGAAGATGATAGGATAGTTATGGAAGAATTTTTAAGATCTCAACAAAGTACTGAGACCAAACCACATTTTGGAACTCTCAACATCGGTGACTAATAATATATTTAAGACAAATATTAGCTACGGTCGATAGCACCTATCTATTTTACTTCCTGAGTAATAAAATCAATCTAAACAATTTTGTTTACCTAAATTACTCCACAGAAAAATTTAAAGAAAACATTGAAAGAGAATAAATAAATACTTACATACGAGTATATGTACAGTGACGAGCAATAGTGGACAAATATTTTTACTAATTTTTAAAAGTTGGTGCGAACTTAGTAGTGAAGCCGAAAGGAAAAATTTTAATTTTATAATTTTTTGTATTAAATCAATTATTATTTTGTTGCATTAAATTAAAAAACAAAATCTTACAATACACTGAAAAAAATCTTAAATGAATTTTTGGAATTGGCCACTTTTGCCCGTTTGGGGATAAAGTTTTGTTCACATTATTTATTCCATAAACCATTGTTCTTTATCACTTGCAAACACCGTGTAGGCATGCTCTCTACCAAATTGCAAAGTAATTGGTAGGAAATTCGGCTCCCCTCCAGTTAAATGCGACCCCTAAGCTCATTAGTGTGGGATGGATGAATTTCTTACTGTCATAACCTTGACTGCACAATTGACCAGAGATTCTCAGTTGGATTGCCGTCAGGGCCATGCCATCGTCTGAAATTCGATTTTGGAACCATTCCTTGACAATTTTGGAGGTATTTACAGGGTCACCGTCTTATTGGAAAATGAGTTCAGACTCTCTGTAGCCACTTTTTGCTAAAAATGTTGGCAAATTATAACGTAATAAGTCAAAATATTTTTCTTTATTCATTATTCACTCGATCTTTATTAACTGTCCGATAGCACTTCAAGAAAAACGTCCCCACGCCATAATCCCGAAGCGAGCAAAAGTGGTCAAGTCCAAAAATTCATTTAATTTTTTTTTCTGTGTATTGTAATATTTTTTTTTTAATTTAATAGAAGAAAACAAGATTTGATTGAATATACAAAATTATAAAATTACAATTTTTTCCTAGCGGACCCGCATCAACTTCTTCATATAAAAGTAAACATCTGTCCATTTTAGCTCGTCACTGTACATCTCAATCTCAATCAGACATCAAAATGCTCTATCTACGAATCAATGCGTATTATTTGTTTCTTATTTTTATTTTTGTATTTCTAACCATTACACCAACCATTCATTATACTTTGAGCAAATAAATCACGCAATATCTGAAATAATTTTTAATGCTTTCAATTTCATTGGGATAAATTGGCGTGCGGACTACATAATATAGTTGTATACATAAATGAAAATGAATCAGCTGTTTCAAATAGCTATTTTTTCAACGAAGTCTACTTGAAAACAATATCTGGAAAGTTTTTTAGGTTTTACCAATTAATTAATAAAGTGCTCTGTGAAAATCATGGAATTGGTCATCTATATCCATGCAATGACCTACAGGCCAAATTTAATTGAAATAGTTATTTCAAAGTGCGTTTAATGTGGTTGAGTTAGTTATTGAAAAGTGTACACACAAGATTTGTTGATCTTTTTAATTGGTATAAGAATGCTTAATTATTGCGCAATGAATACAAATTTTAATATTTAATTTTTCTACAACAAAAAACAAATTTTTGGTGAAATCCGTCTTATACATTTAAGGTTTCCAGAAAATACGATATAATTTTATAGTTTTTTTTAACTCTTTTTAACTAAACCAATATTCTGTATATTAATTTTGGGCTTATATAATATTCGCTTTATATTACGGTACCACCGTAACATAAAATACCACCGTTAGACAAGTAACCATCTCATAAATTGTATAATATTTTCGAAAGGAAATATAGAATGAAATGCTTTTTTACTTGTAATATTTTAAGCATATTCAAAATAGTAAGTCAATGCTAAAAAAGTATTTAAAAAACTTCAAGTTACTATTTTATGTAGAACACTAGCGAAATAAAATGCACGACTGGATCGCACGTACTTGCTCTAATGTTCAAGTTGCTTGAAACTTAGAACTTTTACAATAAGCAAGTACCTAATTATAGAAAAAAAATTGAAAAAAGCATTTTAATCCATCTTGCAATTGTATAAACAACTCGTAAAATAACTTAAAGCTCAAAAGCCAGTATACCATTTGATTTCTTGAAAAAATATGAATATATGCAAACAAGATGTGTTATAGATTTTAGTTTAGTAAAACATGAAATAAAGAGAAACTGTTAAAATAAAATTAAGCAAATCAAAATGTCAAATTGCTTTAAACAACAAAACAACTTTATTTCATCTTTTGTCAGACTTTTTCAAGCAATAAATTCTTTCGCCAAAAAAAATTATTTTATTATACCTAAAACCACTACCTTGAAACATGTGTCATATGCTTATAGGTTGCACCAAAGTTAATTTTTCTGTTTGATACACCACAATTCCCCCCCTCTCTCCCTCAAAAAAACACCCTTCCATGTGAAATATTTTTATAAACTTTTTTGATTTTTCATTCTCATGTTACATGAAACGTTTTCACCAAGCTTCATGATGGTACTATTTTTCTTTTATTCGAAAAACTTTTCGTACTATTTAACCTCTATACTAATCATCGTAGTGCCATGTTTGCTTGTTATCTCCAAATATTTTTTGCACGAATCGAAAACTTGCCTTATATTTAGTTCCTGTGTATATCGCAAGTAAAAATGGTTTATTTTTTTTAAATGGCGATTTTACTATTGAAAAACTGGTATTTAAAAACAATCAAATGAACTAAAAACTGTCTGTTTTGTCTGTTGATCAATCAACTGGAGAACCGGTACTGAAAAACCCGAGGGTGAAAAAGTCAAAGTTCATCAGCCATTTCATTCGCCAAATAATCTCAATCCACTATACGGCAGCGATCAACAAGTTTTGACTTCGCGACAATTGACGAAATGGCTCTGATTGCCGCCTGACTATCTATGAAGATATCAATTTTTTGTTCATCAGTTCACATAGTGAAATATTTTTTGCGGCCTCGGAAACTGCAACCGCTTCCACTTGGAAAACACTGCAAAAGTTTAGGAGCTTCAATGATCTATTTATGGGTGGATTGTCTGAGACGATGCCTGACCCTATCTCAGCGTCCGTTTTCGAACCGTCTGTAAAGATCGATACATGATTTGCATGTGGACCCGGTTTTCCTTCCATAATTCCCTTGTCGGGATATCTCTTAGTGCTGGGTTAAAATCTAAGTACGGTGAAATATAGTCTCTTTGAATGACTATGTCAGTGAATTTCATTGTAATTTTGGATTTTAAAGTTTTATAATCGCGATTGTAACTATTATTTTTAATTTTATTTTATTAACTTAACGGACTTACCCCGATAGTTTTTTATTCAATTTTTTGAATAAAAAACTATCCGTTAAGTTAGTAAAATAAAATGAAAATGAATAATTTCATGATATTCTGTGATCACAACAGTGGCCCTTTTTTCCAATTTTTACAACCTTTTAGTCGTAAAGGCACTTTTGGCCGCCAACTCCTTCGTGAAAAGATCGAGTGAGGCAAGTGAGATGAAAGTTTCTAGAACTGCAGTTGGTGTGTTTCTCATGACACTGGTTGTGCCGATACATGCCAGTCTCTGAATTTTGGTCATGACCTTAAGATTAATTGCCCCATCCAAGGCTGGCCACCAAACCAAACAGGCATACGTAAGTTGAGCCTTGGTTTACAAAATTAGCTGAACAATGGTTAATTAAAACGCAAATACAGTGTACCCAAGATCTAAGAGTGTACAAAACTCTGAGAAGTAGAGTAGCTGTAATATAACTATTCAGTTACAATATAATATAGCCTATTGAATATAGACCTATTCAAAACGAACAATTACGTGCAAGGGTTTTTATTATTGAATATGTTTGTTTGGCACATAAGCATGTTTAAACCGAAAATGCTACTAAATTCACCGATGCGTTTCTGAGAGAATGGTCACACTGGCCACATTTCAATATTTTTGGTATAACTCGAAAACTAAGCCGAATTTGACAATTTTACATGAAAATTTTTTTTTTCAAAATTAAATTTTCTATCAAATGGAAAGTTTGGAAAATTTCTTAAAAAATTTTAAGCACGAAAAGTAAACAAAAACCAACATAAGAAAATCGAAAAATCAAAGATTTTTAAATTTTTTTCTAAATTGCGCATTACTTTTTTCGGAGCAGAGATACGCTCAAGACATGCACAAACAAAGTCAAGGAGAGTCTTAAAGCCCTAATATGATATGTCAAAAAAGCCATTTCGGTCTGTAGGTCTGAAAGCATTTAAAAACAGCCGAAAAACAATATTGCGAACTTACATACTTTTTAAAAATTCTCTATAGTTGTAATGTCATATTATTTCAAAATCTTGATTTCGAACATTTTTACGAATTTGAAATTTGCCTTATTGTACCCAAAAAGGGACTTTATTGCCAAAACTGTGAAAAATTATAAGAAAAGATAAGATTTGAATGGGAATATCTCTGACAATTTAGAACAAATATTAATTTTTGTACATGCCATGTTAAGCCTTTAGTGTCTACTTTAATTTGTCCGTGCATGTCTTGTTCCTATCTTTGCTTCAAAAAAAGTTATGCACAATTTATTAAAAAATTACAAATCCTTGATTGTTTTAGGTTGGTTTTTGTTAATTTTTCCTGCTTAAATTTTTTTATAAATTTGTTTGAACTATCCATTCCAATAGAAAATTTTGAACAAAAAGTTTTATTAGTGAAATTGTCAAATTCGGCTTAGTTTTCGAGTTATAGCAAAAATATTTAAAAGTGGCCAGTGTGACCATTCTCTCAGAAACGCATGGGTGAATTTAGTAGCATTTTCGGTTTAAACCATGCTTATGGGCCAAACAAACATATTTAATAATAAAAACCCTTGCACGTAATTGTTCCTTTATACCCCTCATTTTCCGGTCTATTCAATAGGCTAATAATAGACAAAATAGAAATATTGATCAAAGTTGCTTTTACTTTTACTTTACTTTCTTGATAAGTTGCAATTACTGAGTCACAAATGGTAAAGATTTGGGGGGTGTTTCTTTAACCGAAGAACATATTGAATTTATATATAGGGTTGTTTTTATTGAGGGTGTACCTCATCATATAAACATAGGGTTTCATTTTAAAATGGCTATACAAAAATAATATTCAATAATTTTTTGTCAACTTTTGTTGCTTTCTTCAAAAGAGTACATCTCCCTATTAATTATGCAATATTATTTCATTGAAATTACTACACCTACTTGCACCAAACACGCGTTCAGGATATCTACATCAACTTCTCTATGATTCTGTGCGGATTATCTGCGTCTCAAACCCTGCAATTTTGCGTAGCCGCCGCGGAGACGGAAATACGCCTTATCCGAAAAGATAATTTTCTGAGAATAATTGTCCTCAATATCGAACAGCTGTAATGCTCAAACAGGGAAGCGATAAGGTAGGCGGTGGTCATTTTGCTTGTGAATAATCCCATATCTTTAGGCACCAGTTAAGGCTATCATTGAAAATTTTAATGATTGATTTTGGATGTTAAGAAAGTTTGATGCCATTATTTCATTATTTCTTGCAAAAAAAAATAGGTCTAGCCTTTCACATTAAAGGAGTTTTATTATTTCAAGGATTGAACAAGATTGATCTTTGGAATATTCAGTCTTTTTATGTGGAAGGTAGGACCCATTTGAAATTTTTTTTGGCTAGAAATATTATGCCTTAAACTTTATTTTTCCATCAAAATAATTAATGATTTTCATTCCTAAATGCCTTAAAATTGAAGAACGAAATATTAAATATGAGTTTCAATGATAGTTACAACTGGCACATTATGCAAAATTTTTGTCAAGCTAGTTTGACTAATAAAGTTGTTGAGATATTTTGCACGTTGAGGTTTTCGGGCAAACTTCCGACAACAGCTGCTACATTCTCCGATAAGTGCAAAGGACGAACATGGACAAATGTTCGGTTATAAATCAGCAAATAAGTCTCACGAACTTTCTTCAAAAACAAGCGTACAGCAGCTGCAGTTGGTGCATTATTTTGACCGAAATTCGTATTCAAAATTTGCACACTTTCAGCAAAGCAGCATCCACTTCGGAAGTAACTTTGCAATAGTTTCCAACATTGTTCATGCAAAAATCGATCCATTTCGTATCTAAGAAACATGTCAGTGTCAAAATAACATATGATTAAAAAAAACGAACAGATGACCCACCCTTAATTAACAAATGTACATAGATCAATTCCCATTTAATATTGCTTTGACGATATTCTCTTTCTTCGTGAAAATGGTAATTTCTGATTTTCGTCATTATTTCTTTTACATGCAATTTAAATTGTATTTAAAATTTAAAATAACAGTTTCAAATTAATAATTTATAGTCACTTTAAAATTTGTTAGTTTTCGTGCAAAACTAATTTTGTAGCAAACTTTAAGAAATAAGAACTCTCTCTTCAGTACAATATTAATGAAAAATTGATTGAGTTTTCATCAGCTTACTTGGTAGTCCGGTCAGGAGACCGAATCCATTGCGTTTTTGGGCGGTTATTGTAAGAAAGAATTGGAATGCATTTTTCTTACACACTAATGACGAAATTTAGCTTAGGAGATATTTTTCCAACCATTTCGCTTGGACGCCGTTTTGAAGAATGGCGCCCAATCTCTAGCCCAGTCAGGAAACCAAAATCCCGGCACCATTATCAAAAATGGCGCCCAATCTATGGAAAATGGTAAAATAAAAACAAAACTCGTAAATTACTCGGTAGATTTCCACTATCGAAATAACGATTGATGTCTTAAAAGAAAGGTCATTGTATATAAATTCTATAGTATTCTCATGAAGAAAACAAGCTCGTGGCCATCTATGCGTCCAAATGTAATACTAATTTTTGTTAAGGGATCTCGGTAAGGCGATCACAGCGAACCTATTGACCAAATGTCTACCTACAAAACCGTGTTTCATGAGAATACTATAGATTGGATATACAATGGATAGGCGTTGAGTAGACGCACCTTTTTTGATAAAATGTTAATGTTGCCACTGTTCGGGAACATACTTTTTTGTATGTCAAAAGGTGGGACCTCCCCTTTTTTGGTAGTATTTAACATGAAACAAGTTTCGGAAACGCCACCAGACACCAAACGTTTCTTGTAAAAAAAAACATTTGATGTCTTAACAGATAGGTAATGACTAGAAGCACTTGCTTCTTTTCGAGAATATACTTTTTTTTTATGTCAGAGGGTCCAAAATCCTCTTCTTTGATAATTTATAATATTATGAAAAGCTAAATTACATTTTTAGCATGTCAAATATAAATAACAAATATAAAAATGAGGAACACACAAAAAGCGCAGGGATTTCGGTAGGATAAATTTCATGCTTAGTGTTTAAGGAATGAATTCCAATCATAAAAAAGTTCCCAGCTAAAAAGCGCACTAGATTCGGTTTCCTGAATGGACAGTTGGTATAAGTTCTAAATCATTAAATAAAACAACATACCACACCAATATCATATCGTTTTGATTTGTGTGTTTTTAATATAAACTGCCGGTCATTTGAATAGTTTCACTTATTTTCCCAAACTTCTCTTCTTCTCCCTGAATATTCATTGCAAGTACCCCCTTTGGTTTACATACATTGTATATAGGAGCGTCATTTATTTACACTTAGTTTCAGATATAGAACCAACTTGGAAAATGCACGGTCATTTTAACATGTTACTTTGAGGAAGCAAAAAGGGTAATTCGTAGCGTGCAGGGAAATGTTTTTAAAACATCGGGATATCGAAAGAAAATGGAAGAAGAAAAAACTTAGTAAACAATAATTTGAAAAATGAGTCTGGGAAACAAATTAAAAGAAACAATTGCAGAATGACTACAAAAGCGGTTAGATGAACACACATCAGAGCTGCACCCAACTCTCACCACTTTGCTTCAAAAACAACGACGATTTTAACTGGAACTTGGTTAAAGTAAAGTGTGTTATTTGAAGTGTTTAATATTAAAAGAGAATACAAATTAAAAACTATTCACTGCTTGATACCATTCGCAGTAAAAAGCGCATTCAATTCATCAAAATAATTTGTAAATAAGTGTTTTCGGGCCCAGAGGGAACAGGTGGGTATAATTTCTTCCTTTCGCAATGTAAAACAAAAGGGGTAACTTGCAAAGAATATAAAGTGAGAAGAAGAGTAGTGTGGGAAAATTATTGAACCTATTTAAATAGCGGGCAGTGTATAATAAGAAAATCATCCGTACACGAGAAAACAAATTTGTATTCTGGAAAAAGCTCCACACGTCCTGTTTTCTTTTAAGAGCTTTTCCATCTGGTTTTCATTATAATACGCAGGACCTGAGTTAACAAACAGCACAGTAACACACAGAAATAAATAAATTACATGTACTTATATTTCGTTTCTGCGGAAAAATTTGTGCCGGAAGAGAAAAAAGTCAAAGAACATAAAAGGGAAATTTATGTGGACAATATCCGCCAATTAAATATGGAAATTACTATCTACAAACTTTCAGAGTGAAGATTCGCAATTAAGGTACACATACAAATCTTGGTTACACAAGTAAAGCAGAATTGTTGGCACAAACTCTCAATTAGCTAAAATATCCTAGGGACAATAATTATTATAGGAAACTAGTTACCTCTTGTTAAGAAGAGGATCCTTGTCCATTTAATTTGTGTTGTGTCGCCCAATAAAAATCAATATCTTTTTTATATTAACGGCAAGTGTAAAATATAAATTTGCTTTTGTTCCTTCAAAGCCAACGCACGGCTGACCAACCACATCCTTGTTCAATATATGTACAACACGAAGATTTAAATTTGCTACTCCCAATAACGCCCAAAGCATGTCGTTTTCACTCATGTGGTTATTGATCGGATACGTGATAATAACGGTGATGACAATATTATTTTAATATAGTTCAAGGGGCAGAGTGGGTTGTACGTACATATGTACGTACCTAGTATAGATACAATAGATACATATATACAAGCGATACTAGGCATGAATAGCTTGTGCTGGTATGCATTGGATATTAGCGCTTTGTTTCCACTCTATTGTGTTAAGAGACATGTCTTTCGGTATCCTCTCCTGATGAAAGGAGAGGATTATAAGGAGGCATGTTTACTCGACTAAATGAGCAGGCAGTGAATATAGTTCACTAATTGAGCAATGACATAATACGATACATTTTTAAAAGAAAAATATACATACATTAATGATGTAAAATTCCTCAGCTTTAAGTTCACCTTTGCAGTTCTTAATTAATCACCTTCTGGGTTAAGTAATTTTCGCCACACTTTATCATTTATAAACCGAATTGTTGTAATGCGGATAAAACAAAATTCTTAGATTCGTAACTGAAACAAGCTGATTGAATTCAATTAAAGGGCACATATGTGAGACGTTTTTAAATATACATAATGTTGGTTGCAGATTTTTAATAGTTTTACTCTTAAAACTGTGTTCCGGCGCACGGCGCGATTTATCATTTTGTTATTGATTGTTTAAATGGAAATGTAAAAGTTATCGAATGCAACGAATTTTGTTTACATATTACAAAATGGTTAACCAGAGTCTCACAATTAAAAATCAAAGTTTTTTGGTTTTATTTCAGTTGGCACCTTATAAATGGGAAATTTGTTAAAAAAATGCCATCAATTGGTCAGAAAATGTCAACTAGTCCCAGTTGTCAGCCCTAGACAACTTGTAATCAAGGCTTAAAGTTTCTCAAGGTCACCTGAGGTCACGCGCGATTTTTGGCACCTCATTTTAGGGAAATTTACAAAAAAAAATATATCATCCGACAGATCTCTAGAGTCTAGATGGTGAAAAAAGTCAACTATTTTCATTAATTGGTCAGCCATAGAATTTTGAAAGTTCGTTTCAAAGTCACAAACAAAACTTTTGGTATCTCACTTGGGTCATTTAATAAAAAAGTATGCCATATGAAAGGCCACTTCACGATCATAAAAGGTCAGCTATTTTCAGCAATTGGTCAGCCAAAAATTTTTTGTATGAATATTTAATGAATTAAAAAAAAAAATGTTCGCGACCTTGAAACCAGAAACTTTAAAAAAATCGTAAAAAAGGATCTATAGCTAACCAATTACTGAAACTAGCTGACATTTTATATAGATCTCAAGGTTTTTTCAAGTAGAATTATTTATTGCAAGTTTCCCATAAATGAGGTTCCAAAAATCACTTTGACCATAACAAAAATTTAAAAATTCATTAGAAAAATCTATGGCCGACCAATTACTAAAACTAGCTTACCTTTTATATAGGTAGTTCTAATGGCCTTTCAGGTGGTATTAACTTTTTGCAAATGTCCTAGAAATGAGGTGCCACGAATCCCTATGAACTTGATTTTCTTTTTGAACCTGCACAATAAATGGTTTTCGCATTTTAACGGTAACAGATACACTGGGTTAGTTTTGATTTTAGTTACCCGAAGAAAAACATTTTTCTGAAAAAGGCAATGGTGACCTTTACCAATGTATATACTGCGCTCCTAAACGAAAAGGTCGCATCTTGAAAAACTGAAATTTTTAGGTAGAAGCTTCTCTGTAAATGAACAACCAACAGCTGCTTAGTATAAAATAAATAAAGCAAAAATGACACATGATTTTAAGCTGTTTTTTAATACCCAATCTTATGAAATCAAAATGAAACGTGACCCATGTATCCCATGTGTCATCATTTTCCGGAATTTCGTAATATTTTTTTTGTTTCAATGAAAATTCAGTCATCATTTATAAAGGGGGCTATAACTTTTTTTTAAAAAGTGGTTGTATCAAGTTCGTTTTGATATCATAATATTTGGCATTATTAAACCTCATAAGGTCATGTGTCATAATGCTTACATTATACCAAGATAAATATTTCATTTTGATAAACTTTCATTCCTCTCATTTTGAAAATGACAAATATTTTTAAAAAGCCAAGGCAGGTCTTTCAATTAACTTAGGATATAATGAAGATGGTGAAATTCTACGTCCAAACCCAATTTTTTTATTTTAGAAATATATGTTTTTGTTTACTTTTCTCAGATTTGCAAAAGCCCTTTCCCATCACGGCTTTTTCCCACTCCCAGCGATGTGGTCCTATGGTTTTAAGTATGTTGAGCCCAACGAGAGTTCTCGCACCCTCGCCCTGCGCCAGGTTCTCGATTTATAGGCCAATGCATAGAGCTTTTTGGAGTTTTAACCTGATAAATGATAACCATCCTCTCGTCCTTCTGACAGTGTTGTCACCGTGGCAATACTTCTTAAAAGTAAAGTTAGAACATGAACTAGATATTAGTATAACAAAGCTTAACCCGTCGAAATTATTTGACAGGTTGTACTCACTGACAGCCCCACAACTAATCTTCATCGCACTTTCAAGACCAAAGAAACTTTTCATATGTTTTGTGAAGAAATTTGTAAGTTTTGTTTCCAAAAATAATATCAAATGAGTGTAAAATTAATTTTCTGAATTATGTATATTAAGCTATATAGAGTTTTGTTTTCAAACTTGGCGATCAAAACAAAAATGAAGCCAGAAACATCAACACAAAAATTAAAAAAGAAAATATGATCTTAGTCAAATTATTTACCATTCATCAAAACACTCGCTAATATTTATTCAAAACACCTGGCAATCTAAGCACAGATGACTAGGCAATTTTTCTTTGAAATATGTAGATGTACTATTATTTTGATTAAAGTAAATAATCATAGAAGTTTGTTTTTGTTTATCAACGCGAATAGCCGTGTTCGAATTTTAATAATTTTACAAAATAACCACAGAAAGAACATATTTCTACAGGAATAACATAATATGTATATATTTCTGTTTAAAATTACTCATTAGAAATTGTATGTGAACACTGAACACTCAATCTTATAAGGATATAAGGCGATGTTAGGTAAATGCGACCTAATAAATCAGCGCCCTAGAATTTTAGACATGAAATTTGTTATTTTCGAAAATATCAGGTTTGGTGTGATTTTAATTAAATTAAGCATTCTGTTTTTTGTTAAAATAACTTGGCGTAACGTTTTTCTATTTTCATGTTTTATTAGTTTGAATGCATAAATGCAAGATTACCAATAGTAATAGAGTAATCTTTTTTTTGATTATTATAGATTGTTTGAAAAAAGGAAAGAAATACAAAAACCTATCAAATCTTTTCAATTCTTTCAAATTTAGTAATAAGTAACAAATCTATAGAGTTGTACATACGATCAATGTTCATTGACAATAATTATTGATGATATTTTCTATCAAAAAACTTTGATGCAAAATTGCCACCACACATATCAATGAAAATTTACAATAATTTCACGTAAAATTGTATGAATTGGAAGCAAGAGTGCCGCATTAGGTATATCAGAAAATAAAAAAGAAGGTTATACAAATTGGGTAGTAAAGAAGTTGTGTTAAATAAAAAATTCATTTCAAATTTCCGAGGATAAACCCGAAAATCACCTTTTCTTTTTCTATTGTTTTATTTTTGCCACCGACTACACAACTTAAAGGTCAAAAGACCTAAGATTAAAGCTTTGACAGTTACATTGAAGAACACCAAATCAATTTTGGTTCTCATCAATGTCGTCAATGTTCATTGACAATGGGCATTGAAGAACATACCAACGATCAATACTAAACGAAAAATGACTTTTTCACAGAATAATGACAATAAACATTGATCGTGTGTAGGGCTCTATAGATTAATACTACGTTTTCAACTAAAGATAATCCTGGCTTTAAGGAAGAAGATTTATGTGGTGCGTTCACCGCATGTAAAGATTAAAAAGAAGATTAACTTTGACAGCACACTCATACGCTCGTCGAAGCGTTTCTTCTAAAACCAGACAAGTTGCCTTTGCGAGAGAGAGAACTTTTGGTTTGTCAAGAACTTTTGATCCATACCCAAGGTTGATTCATGAAGATTGCGAATCGGCCTCTTGATACAGTTGCGATGTGCCTTACGGTTTTGGTTGTGATTTGTGTGATTCTTTGACTTGGCCATTTTTTTTTTCTATCAAAATTGTTTTTGACAGTTTAGCGGAAAGAGATTGAAAAGTATTCTTAGTTTTACCCAAAAACTTTCTTGTGAGGGGGGTTAAAATGGGTAGATAGGGTTTTATTCCCGGGAAAATGTCAATATAAAAATTAAAGCTTATAAAATTGGGCTCAAAAACGATCATCGAAGCTTTTTTCTTAGAACCAATCGTTTCGGAGATATCGGATGAATTATGTCTCTATAAAAACTATGACTTTCACATTTCCTTATTTCTTATATAGTAGGGGCATTAATGCACGGTAGGAGGGCATACCTGTCATTTCAACCCAAAGGGTTGATCTTTTGTGTTGCAGTATTTAATGTCCTAACTTAACTTTTAAAAAGAGTTGCCATGGTGGTAATACTGTCAGAAGGACGAGAAGAGGGTTGAGGCAAATCTCAGAAATTCTTTAAACATAACTATAGGTATATCTCGAGAACCAGGTGTTATATGAGTGGTCCTTGGAAAATTTGCCGCTTTATATCTTCTAAGGGACTAACTGCAGAGTTTGACATATGACAAGAATTGTTCAAAATTGCAAGCTAAATAATTCTTGTATGCAAACCTTCCCTTTCCGACCAATAGGCATCAGAATAAATCGATGTAAAAAATTAAATTTAAAATTTTACAATAATCGGTTCAACACCTAATAGATATTGATATTACATACAACATTACGCAAATGACTTGACTTTTTATGTCGTTGGCTCTTAGACTATAAGGATTGTACAAGAATATCGTTCTGAGGATTTGGATTAATTCAAATATTATGAACCTTTTTTTAATATTTGTTTGAAAAAAAATGAAAAAAATTGATTTAAATGTTTTTTACTTGAAAGCCGAATAGAGTAAGATCCCAGGGCCGCCAGACATACATACGTCATTTTATCATAGCTGAATTTTTTACTGTGAATGCACACTAGGGTAGGTATGAACGAATGGATAATACGAACCTTGAACCCAGGTCCGTTTCGGAGGTATTAAGTTCTGAAAGTGCATAAAATGTATGCACTTAACAACTACGTTATTTTATCAAAGCTGCTTTTTTTATATGTTTTAAGGAAAGTTGTGATAAACTTATTTCGAAACTTACCACACACCTACATGGAGGCACAATGTCAGCCAGACACCATTAAAGGTGCCAAAAAAAATCGTGAAATTTTCATTATAATATCAAAGCTGAATTTTATACATATGTTCTTCGGGAAACTGTTACAATATATTTCCCAAGCTGCCCAAGGAACATATTTATACAATATAAAACTTAACTTTGATATTATAACGTAAAATATACGATTATTTTGACAACTTTGGGGTGTCCAGTGAATTAAAAGCCCTATTGTAGGTGTCTGGTTGCTTGAGATATATTGTGAAATAGTTTTCCGAAGTGCATGGAACGTTTGCTTTGACACTAAAACGTAAACTAAAATATTTGTTTGAAAACGTCAAAGGTGTCTGGTTGGCATTTGGTTCCTCTGTAGGTGTCTGGCAGCTTAGGAAATATATTGTAGCAGTTTCCAGAAGAACATATATATCAAATTCAGCATTGATATTATAATGAGAAATTCACGATTTTTTTTTTGGCACCTTTAATGGTGTCTGGCTGACATTGTGCCTCCATGTAGGTGTCTGGTAAGTTTCAAAATAAGTTTATCACAACTTTCTTTAAAACATATCAAAAAAACAGCTTTGATAAAATAACGTAGTTTTGCATCAATTTTATGCACTTTTAGCACTTAATACCTCCGAAACGCACCCGGGTTCAAGGTTCGTATTATCCATTCGTTCATACCTACCCTAGTGTGCATTCACAGAAAAAAATTCAGCTATGATAAAATGACGTATGTCTGGCAGCCCTCGGATCTTGGTCTAGAAGATATATACTGAATTCGTCATTTCATAGTTTCTTTTGTAATTAATTATTTGTAAATACAATACGCAACACTAACTTTTAAATTAAGTTTTCTGATTATTTAGCTAACGTAGTGTCAGTTGTGTGGTTCAATATTTCGTCGGCTTAAAGTGAAAAGCAGCTAACTCCTATTTTGCATTTTTTATAAAAAAAATATTTAAACAAAAGTGTTCGCATTATTTGAATAAAACCAAAATTACATTTATTATTTTTCAGCACTCACTTTTGCTAATTTCAGTGAAATTGAAAATATTTGATAAATTTTTGTATTTTTTTAAATTTTTGAAGTGGTATATAATGATCAAAAAAAAAATTAGGAGTTGGCCGCTTCTAAGCCGACGATTTGTTCCGCGATTCAACATTTTTAACTCATCGATTTCGGCAGATCTACTGAAGTTCAACGTTCATGTTATAATAGCCAGTAACTAACTTGAAACATCGATGAACCTCAATAATTAACTCGCCGAAATAGGTGAACTAAAATTGCTGAACCACGGATTAAAATTTGAACCACGATTGTATAAATGGCTCTTAAGACCGATAAGTTATCGTCTGGCTGCTACACATGAAAGCCACTTTCCAAAAATAAGCCTTATAAGAGCACAAGCGTAAAATGAAGAAGCTGGAAGAACCTATCGCAGCAAATGATCAGTGGTCCAACTATCGCCATTACATCAAAAAGACTGCCCATAGACGAGATAATAATAATGTACGCTAGATAGAGCAAAAGAAAAAGGAGTTGCATTCAATTCCATTATAAAAAAACCTACCAATACCAACCACCCCAGAGAAAGAATAAGTGTTATGATAATGAATGCAGAGCAAACTAAGCAGAGTAAAGTAGCGAGAAAGGAGAAGATCTAGCTAAGATAAAAAAAAAGACCGCACAGACATCTACACAGCTCAAAGAGATTCAATAGTGTGGCAACTGGCGAGGTATTATAAAAAGCAAACAAACTGGCTGCAGGTGTAATGACTGGAAGGTATAAAGGCTGTTCAAAACAGCGAAGGTAATTTAGTTACCCGAAAGCAGAGGGAATAGCATCCAAGAAGCATTACAATTACAAGCAGCTGCTAAATGGGCATAAGGCAGAGCGAGTAATAAGGTAGCCACCAGCCATGATTCCAGGATAGAAGAGTTTCACTCAACAATAAAAAAAAGCTTAAGAAAAACAAGACTACCGGAACCTATGAATTACCAGCTAAGCTCTTCGAATACGAAAGGTATGAATGCATCAAATCATCAACTAATGCCGGATTTACACGATTGGAAAACTGCCAGTATTATGACAAAAGCAACAACAAAAGAATGGACAGTTTCATTCTTTTTGTCATTATACTGGCAGCTTTCCATTCGTGTAAATACGGCATAAGGTAGGGTAGAATGAAGGATATTCGATGAAAACAAGGTAGAAAGAGTTCATTTACCTCGGAGTAAACGTTAACCCCGCCTTAGTGGAGATGTCAGGATTTTGGGTTTTCAGGATTTAGGTTTTCGGGTTCCCGGGGTTTTGGGTTTTCTGTATTTTTGTTTTGAAAAAAAAAAATTCAAAATATGTTAAGGCCTGGTCAAACAGAACGCGATCTGGCGATCTTGGTGAGAAATTACAAACAAAATTTGATCGCCGCGATCTTTTTTTACCAGTGAAGTATTGATCGTATCGCCGGATCGCGTTCTGTTTGACCAGGCCTTTAACAACGTTATAAGTTCAAAGAAAAAAATATCGTTTTCGAAATAAAAAAGAAGAGTTTATTTTTACTCTTAAGGCATTCTGTGGGTCTCGTTGAAATCGCCTTTCAAACAAAAAAACACATAATCACCCTTATGTAGGTACAAAGACAGCCAAAAATTTTTGTTTGTAATCTTGAACTTTGTTAAATGATTTATGAAGCTAAATATATCAGTGCGCTGCACACACCCCACATTGCGGTATTTTTTTATTATTAAATATAATTTCTTAGGATTCGAGCTATCTTTTAATTTTTTTTGCATAATGCCTAAACATACGTAGGTACTACCGACAAAACAGTTCCACAAATTATGCCAGCAATCCAGCATTTAATCAACCCTGAACACTCATTTAAAAACAAAAAGCCGCAAATTACTTTTTGTTCTGCTATTATTATTACTCAATTGGCCATACCACGAGAGAATCGAAGATGAGCACATTCTTCAGCAAGTTTGATTGAATTTTGAAAATAAATTGATCGTTTAAGAAAAATTATTTTCTTGAGTTCGTTTTGGCTTAGGTATGTTGAAATTGAAAGTAATTTTTCAGATTTAGGCATCATTTTCCCACACACATTACTATTTCCGTATTTTGTTGGCTTTTCCCTCCCCTTTGAAAACTTGCGCATACAATGCCGCCAATATTATAGATACAAATGGAAAGCTTAAAGCGTCCTTTTACGTTGGGTGCAAGAGACATGATGAATACTTTTTTCCCTTAACATTGGTCTAAGTAATTAAAGTTTACCTATGTGCAATAGATGTCATCTTAATTATAAAAAATTTAAAAAAAAAAACCGAACCTTAAATACACTTGATGATTGTCGGAACATTCGAAACGATCCAGGTGAATCAATAGTATGCTGCCTTGATAATACTGCATGAGACGAAGTCACACTCGTCTGCCTGAACCAAGGAAGCGAAATTTTTCTGCGACTCTTTTGTGTCTTCGAAGCCAACGGGGGCAGATCCAACTCATTCGCTTCCGATGCAAAAACATCCGCATCCTTTTGTTGTTCGGCTGCCATTGTCAGTGCCAAGGACTCGGACTTAGTTGAACAAAGGGGATGATGGCCACTTTCCGGAAATGCCGTCGTTATTGATGTGTCTGAAGAGAGCACCAGAAACGCTGGCGATAGTGGATGCCCATCATTGTCATCCGAAAGGGCGGTCGTTGATGACGTTGAAAGCATTAACGGTGGGGCTGTTTGTGGCCCATCAACATTTTTATCAGGGGTTTTGAGTTTTTCCAATTGATGTTTCGAACTCGTATTCGAATTCGACCCGACCACCGACAAAGAGGATGTCGACGATGGGTCCGTACTGTTCATTCGCTCACTAAAAAAATTCTTTACGCTCTTCATTTGTACCGTTCTTTTTTAAATTAAATTTAAATAATTTCTAACAACTAAATCACAGTTACATTTACATTTACAACACTATACTTTATTATGCAACACAAATCACACACCTTTGCAATCTTGTGTTAGGCACACTCTCGCGAATGAATTAATTATAATTATTATTAATTCTTTCAACTTGCACTCATTAGGGGGTAATTTCTTGTTGTTTCAAATTTATTTTTGATAAATTAAACTACTGATGTAAATATCCATTCTGGACGATTAAAATTTAAAAATTCTCACTTATGTATAATATATTTTTATGGCATTATCTCGTTATTTTTTGGGATGGATTTTGAGTTCGCTTGTGGCGTAGCATAAGCTTTTCTAAGAAGTCTCCTCTTCTCTCTCTTCAGATTCATACAAAAAACTAACTGCAGTGGTGATGTATGTATTCTAATTTCTTTGAAGAAAAAATTACATAGGTATCTTTATTATGAAATTGAGGGAAAAACCTATCCGAACCGAACAACAAACATGCCAGGTGCACTTACTTATAAAAAAGAAAATTAGTAGTAATATAAACTTTTCGCACTTTCAAAAACACGAAACATTTGTTGTCATTCTAGGAATTTACCGAGAACTTATTTCGAATAGATACGACCGACCCGACCCTCTCCCTTTATTGATAGAGGATGATGCTTTTGAAGGTTGTACACTCCGATGACCGACGAAGACCAAGATGACGATGACGACGCGACGACGACAAGCGAAGCAAGACGACCATGAAAATTCCTTAAAGTTTTCGGTATCCCTTATTGTGTACACCGTGTGAGTATAAGATTCAGTTTGCCAAAAAAAAAGTTTGAAGGCTTGATTTTTGAAAAAAAGTTTTTTTTTTGAGGTGGCGACTTATTTGCTTATCTAGTTTCTAAAGTAAACGTTAATTTATCAGCGATACGGGTTTTCAAGTATTTGAGATAAGATAGATAGGGGATTTTAGAGCTCTATATGCATGTATGTATGTATGTATGCACGTACGTAGAATTGTGATAAATTCAAGTTTAATTTTTTTTTTTTTTTTGTATAGTAAATATGTAGTTTGAAGAAAAATAAATTGGATAGCACAGAATAAAATGCACAACACTGAGATATCGAAAGAAGAAGGCGAACCTTTTTGCATAAAGTCTGCGACAAAACTGGAAGTTTTCGTTCCTTAACGAGAGCGGTACATATTAAGCTACTTGCAGATTGAGCTTCAGCGATTAGATTCTTTTTTTGTTTTGTTTTGTAGATATACACCAAGGGAATTCGGTTGACCAGCTAGCAGCACCAGCAACGTGATCGTCAGATTAGGGTATAATATTTTGTAAAAGTGTGAAAAAAGGAATTAATAGACGAAATTGTATGAACAAGGAGAGCGAGTCAGTATAGAGAGCAGAGAACAGAGCTGAACGGAGAACTGCTGCAGCTAAAAAGCTTTTATTTTTGCGACTCTTGCGTACTATGTAGTTGGTTGGTTGGAAATTGGAAGTGAAACATAATTTTTAGTGGGGTAGGCGTAAGGGTTCTATCCTAATAAAGCTTTTTTTTAAATATTATGTTTTCCCTTTTGACTTGCAATTTGCAATAAAGTAGGTGTTGTGAGGACAAGTTATGCATTTTTTGAAAGAATTCGTCAATTGTTGAAGTTTTGGTTAAAATTGACATTTCAATGATAAAGAAGAAGAGAATATTTGGTATAAATATTTTGTTTGTCTTTACATGTATGCATGATGCTTAAGGTTATTTGGAGTTTGATTGAGGTTTGACACCTTAAAGGTTCGGAGACAAAAAGTTTTTTAGCTTTTTTCTGAAAAAGTTTGTATTGAAATTGTATTTCTACTAAATTGAAAATTATGAAGGACGTCTGCTTGTCTACTCAGGTATTATTTCGTATTTAAATGATAATACCTTTGTGAGGTTTAGAATAGTTTCTTTTTTCCTGATATCCTCACAATTACAAATTATTTAAAATACCTTGAACTTAGAGCGAGTATGTGCGACTCACTCTTTGTGTTGAATTAATTAATAAACAATTTTAAATTATTTTTTATAAACATTCATTCTTCCATATTATTATTTCAGGTTTTTTGTTTTTCTGAGTCAATGGGGCAGTCTATCACAATATTATGACGCGAGCTTTTTCACACTATACGACCGGAGAGCCTGCAATTGTTTGTATATGTTTGCATGAATGTACAATTGTACATATACTATACTATACCAAAACAATTAATCATGTTCTCCTTAAAAGTTTGTTTGCGTTCGGGAGAATAAAGGGAATTATTAATTGAGGTTATAATTGGTTTTACATCTGCAATGGATTATTGAATGAATAGTTTGGTTTTTGTTTAATTCTTCTTGAAATAGAAAAAAGAATATATTGAGAATTGTTGATATTGTTATAAGTTTTTCGTAGAATGATATTACTAAGCATTCTGTGGTAACTAGGTACATTATGTATAATCAATGAGATAACTAATAATGAACTTAGTAGATATTTGAATCACCAGACTAACAACTTCTACATTCATTGTACCTATGCTGATCTACGTAACATGAAATCATTGTTTTGTAAATAATTTCTGGGGAACCAAGGATAGTGAATGAACTTAACAACAAACAAACAGCAACGAACTTTTCAAAGTGATCGTTTTAAAAATCAACTTTTATGTGTCTATGTAGATTTTTTAACAGGTTATTGATTTTTATTTTTTTGAGTGTTGGGTTAAGAAGTTTTAAATTTTGAGGAATTGTTACTAATAATGATTTAGTTTTTTGGTGACAGATTGGAATTTATAACCGACCATAATTCGGAGAAAATAACAGTTTCATAAATATTTTCTAAAATATTACTTATAGTCCAGTCAGCGAAGACTCAAAATTATAAAATAAATCATGCTCTCGGGGTTATTATTTTATGTGATAGGGGTGATCCCTAGGTATAACATAATAAAAGGTATAACATAAATAAAGAGCCTTAGCCAGGAGGGGAGGTTAAAGGTCCCCTTTTGTAACTTTTCGGGAATATTTTTAAAACTAAGTGTTTAAGCGGAAAAGTGTACACTACAAATTGAAAGAATAATAAATTTCCTACAAAAAAAGTTTTATCTATATTTTCGGGAGGAGCAAGGTTAAGAAAGATACCAGCAATAGAAAATTAAAATAAATTGAAAAACAATGTTATTGTCTTACAACATCAATGGTTTTTGATCAATTTACTTAGAAACATCGGAAAAAGTAAGTTTATATTGATGCATGGTCATTCCAGGGACGTTATGAGAGCAAGTTTTAGTGTAAAGGAGGTGGTTGCGTTTAAAATGTCCTTATTTAATTTTTTTCGATACGGTGTTTATTTTCATATGAGAAGCACTGTTTCTTCAAAGGTCAAGAAAACTGCTGACATACAAATAGGCACTGTGTTTGTCAAAGTGATAAATCAAAATTATTGTAAAAACTCAAATGATATTTTGTATCACTTCACAGCTTCGCAGATGTAGATTTGACCCTCTTTATGGATGAGCGACTATATTGGTATAAATGGTCGAATTTCGACCAGTTAATAACCAAAGAAATCCTTTTTTTAAATTTAAATTACTAGCGATGTTCTTTCTATCGGTTTCGTCGATACAACCATGGGTTACACCATAAAATGCAGATTTAAAGACAAACTTGGTTTAGATTTTTATTTTACCCCTTTGTTTCCCTTTTTTCACATTAAGTTACTAATTATGGGTACAGGGTAACTTTTAAAACACGCAACAAAATTTCAGATCGTATAGCTTAGATCCAGACAAGAAAAAAGTCGTCAAGCATGGGAGGGCTATTTCAATCCGTCTAGGCAGGAGGATCTTTAAAAAATAAAATAAAATACTTAAAATGGAAACAAATACCTATATTAAAAAAACATTGACAGCACTTACAAACAATATTATTTAATAGCTTTTTTGAAAGCAAGAAGTCCTAGTCCATTCTTATGTTTTGTTTTCAAATTAAGCTCATTTATAAAATAGTTTTGGCAAAACCGGTTTTCAAACTCAAAATCTTGAGAAATTTTTGTTTTTAAATGCATATGGGTGTTTCCATCGTTACGGGTGTGACAGTGACTCCATATTTTATTAATTATTCACATACTATTCCCAATTTATAAATAATTACTTTACTATTCTATAGGACACCTGAAGCCCTTTTAAAAAAATAGTATACTAAAGTATGAAAAATTAGTGGTTCAGTTATAGGATGCAATTTGGTTGCGTTACGGGTGTGACCTTAGAAAACTGCTGATTTGCGATTAAGATATCTAATTTCCATGTGGTGTAAAATATTGCATGAAAAGTTTGTATCATTTTTTTGCAAATATTTACCTAGATAGTTGATCTTCAGTTTCAGTTAAGAAATGAGAACCAAAACTACGAAAAACTATACAAAATTTCTAATTGAAAACGTTACGGGTGTGACAGGTCATCGTTACGGGTGTGACCGAGCATGATTTGTATGCCTTAAAACAATATAATATACTATATTTTGACGGGAAATTGTTGTCATCGATGTATAATCATTTCTCACATGATATCAGAAACACTTTTTCTAGAAAAATGAAGTTTTTCTCACTGAAAAGTGAATAGATTTGTCACTTCAATGAGAATTTTTCCATTTTCTTTTAAAATAGGGAAATCTTTCACTTAAAGCCGATTCAAATCATATTTAAAGTAGATTTTCTTAGAATTATATCCCTACGTCATGAATTTCATATCTAAAAGCAACAAAACTAAAATTGAGTTGAAAAACAGAATGATTATGATTTGAAATGCCAACCTGTTACGGGTGTGACATAGGCTTAAAATTTTAAATACGCGGTCAGTATTAATTTCAACGTCTTGAAATTTTGTCTGACAGTAGATCATAGTATTTTCCTTTTTTCCCCAAATTATCACATTGAAACAAATTTTTTTCTTCTAGTAATGAAACATAATTTTTTTTTGTTACGGGCGTGACACTAATCACTTTATGAATCAACTGCCAAAAAACTAAAATTGTATTTACTATTGAATAATTAAATGACACGAAAACGTGCTTAGAGTTTTCATAAGGACAAATAACCACCAGTTCTCAAATTTTGAAACAATTAATTATTGAAAATAGGGTTTTGAGTTTCTGATAACAAAAAGTGACTTTTGGAGACCTATTTTGCAAAGTGGTTCGAGCTGCGAAATTAGCGGCGATAAAAAAAATTATTGATAATTTCACTTTTAAAATGAAACATGCAATCTTTTAAAACCGTCTAACGGTCGTTTTTTCAATTCTACAACATACATATTATTTTTCAATTCTCACAAAAGCTAGTACTAAACTAATCATGTGGCTATAGTGGCACGGTGTATAGTGCATCGGCTTCTGAATCGCTTGGTTCATGGTTCGTTCCTAGCAGACAACAAAGAGTTTTTCAATTAATACGAGCAAAACCAGACTAAGCACCACTAAAGGAGCCTGAAGAGGAGGCACTCATGAAATAGCTATAACTCAAGCCTATAAACTTGGTGGTAACACACAAAAGTTGTTGTTGTTCATTCAAAATTATTCAATATTGCCGTTGTTTTTTACTAATGTTTTTTTCCAATTTAAGTATTTTTTTGGAAAATTGCTCCTCCCACCTAAACGGGAGGAAATAGCCACCCATGCTGGACGATCTTTTTCTTGTCTGGATATAATCTATACAATCTGATACTCTTTTTGCGTGTTTTAAAAGCTATCCTGCAACCATAATAAGTTACTTAATGTGAAAAAAGGGAGACGAAGGGGGTGACAAAAAAATCTTTAAAAAAATGAAGAAATTGTTTTTTAATATTTCCAACCGATTGAGGGATATGCAATACTATGTTCAATTTAAGGACCACCCTAGTATATTATGTACATTATACAAATAAATATGTAATATACGAAGATGTGATCTTGGTCTTTGGTCTGCATTACAAATTTTTTTCCGCAGCGCTTGACAACTTTAAAATATCACAACTTGATCGCATGAAGTTGCTCATGTGGTTTAAGGCCTAAGCATTAAGGACATTACGAAATACAGTCATTATTATTTTAGTAAGTTTTTCTTTGTTAATTAACAATATTGTTTGTTTAAACTTAAAGACATAATAGTAGAAGATCCCGCCATAGGACGACCTACCCTCATAAAGGTACCAGATGAGCGGTATACAGTTTTGTAGGCAGTGTCTTAAAAAACAATTTGCAATTAAGGGTTGCCAAGCAATTACTCTCAATTTGTAGGGTTTTTCAATTATCTGCCCCAGCTTAGATGGTAAGCTTTAAGGATATACAAAAAATACCATATAAAGAAAATTTAATTTAAAAATTATAAACTACGTGATTTTTTGAAATTCGAAATTTCAGTAGGGTAAATGATGGTAAACAAAGAGTAAAGTCTAGAATCTAATTTCCAAACGAAAAATGATAGAAAGTTTTTTTTCTTTTGCGATCTGTAGATTATTGAAATACAAGAAAATCTTCATAAATATGTGTAAAAAAAAATAAAAAAAATAGCGAATCGAGATATGAACATTTGAAAGTCGAGAATTGCAAAATAGAGGTTTCAGAAATAATTTACCAAAAATCAGAATGATGTTCTATTAAAAACGTTTATATATTTTTAGAAAGATAATTTAAAAAATATTACCCGGTATTTTTCAAATTTTGTGTTTAGCCTTTATTTTTAGTGTAGTGAATTTTTTAAATTTCTATTTTGCAATTCTCGACTTTCAAATGTTCATATCTCGATTCGCAATTTTTTTAAATTTTTTTTTACACATATGAAGGTTTTCTTGTATTTCAATAATCTACCGATGGCAAAAGAAAAAAACCTTCTATCATTTTTCGTTTGAAAAATAGATTCTAGACTTTTCTATTTATTTACCCTCATTTACCCTACTGAAATTTCGAATTTCAAAAAATCACGTAGTTTATAATTTTCAAATAAACTTTTCTTTATATGGTATTTTTTGTATATCCTTAAATAAATAAAAGATATTATTTTGAATAACTTAAAAACACTTATTTTATTTATTTATTTACTTAAATGCATTTCGGAAGCAATGCTTCCATCGTCAGTAAGTTTTATAAATAAATAAAATAAGTGTTTTTAAGTTATTCAAAATAATATGTTTTATTTATTTCATAAAAAACACGTTGAAAATCTCCAATATCAAATCAATATCCTTAAAGCTTACCATTTAAGCTGGGGCAGATAATTGTAAAACCCCAAAAATTGAGAGTAAATGTTTGGCAACCCTATGCCTTGACCACTTTTCGACAGGCAACCCATGCGCAAATTATTTTTTAAGACACTGCCTACAAAACTGTATACCGCTCATCTGGTACCTTTATGAGGGTAGGTCGTCCTATGGCGGGACCCTAGACCATAAGGTCTTTCAAATTAAAAAGAGGGTATGGTCCAAAACACGGTTAAAGATCAATATACGAAAATCATCTTTTTATAAATACAAAAGGTCTTGAAGAAATTAATACCACAGTTGAAATTCGGTTGAGATTCTTAACAGGATGGGCTTTGGCTAGTTTCAGATACCAAAGACATAATTCTTGGATTAATTGAAAAATATTAATATGCGTTCAAATTGTGTGTATTCTTTAATGTTATTTACTTATCGTATTTGAATAGAAACAATTAAATTCATCAATGTCAACCACTTATCAATACACAGATACAAAATTTGATTAACATTTGTGATGCAGATATAATGGTGATAATCACTATTTATATTTGGAAAAGCTAGTGTCATAAAACCAATGTAATTGTTGAGATAAAATGAACTTTATAGCACTTCTACGATAAGCAACAGAAAAATCTAATTGCATGGGTTCGGAAAATAATAATCCAGGACATATTACAGTAATTAAGTATACGTATACGTCAGCGTTATTTGTCAGAAGTGTGTGGTTACATTTAAAACGTTTTCTGAAGAACCGAATTTCAGTTGATTGTGGTTTATCAGGAATTTAACACGGATAACAAAGACGATTAATATTTTCCAGAAAAAAACACTATCAAAAATGTTGTTTCTTAATAAAAAATTGAAACGTGTGAATAAAATATTTACGCTAAGAAGAATGAGCGGGATTATCAGACTCTTTTTTAAGAACTAACAATTCAACCAAATTAGTTATTTGATAATGTCACCGGAAGGATTTTAGTATGTAGTATCTACATTACCAAAAATCCTGAAACAAAAATAATAGGTGCTATTATAAAATTTGGGTAAAATGTTTCCATGAACCAAAAGAGTCTACAAAAATAAATAAGTAGTACCTCGTGGCTTGATGGTTAGTGCGTAGGACTGTCATGCCGAAGGTCTACACCTTCCATTCCCAGCCGTGCCACCTAAAAACAGAAATGTTTTATTCGAGGTACTGCCTCTTGCGAGGAACTGACAAATTCTCCAAGAGTATACTTATCATGAAAAAGTGCTTCTCATTTAGCCGTTCGGACTCGGCAAAAAACTGTAGGTCAGCCAACAAACACGCACACAGGAATTGTTGTGAGTTGTAAGTTCTCGATGAGCTGTTGCGCCACCCAATTTATTTATTTATTTATTTATAAAAATAAATATATTATTATAAAAAATCTATTTTATAGACTCTTTTGATTCTTCACTCTCATGGCAAATAAAACATTTTTTACCAAGATTCATGAGGGCAATATTTTTCAAGAGTTTTTCTTTTGATAGAAGTGTGGAAGCAATATATGAACATCATTTTCAAAGAACAAATCTGACAGCGCACGAATTTTTATTTCACTTTCATTTTGATATACTATGCGGTTCACTTGAATATAGGCAATTTTTTTTGTATATAAGCGACTGTAAAGTACCGTTCATTGCATGCAATAACAAAATTCTTAAGTGATGTAAGGCTTCAGAACTTCTGAAGAGAATGCCTTAAAAAAAAACACTTTGCTGTACCAAAAATTAAAAGTTTTCAAAAAGCGTTGTAAAATTAAGCAACGAAATTTGGTTCATTTGAATAAAGGCAGTTGTTAAATTACTTGCATTCGTCAATATTTCTTGAGAAAACTAGTGCAACATTATAGTTGAGTAAAGTTAACGTGAAATAGGTAAATTTTTATTAAAAATGGGAAGAGCAAACATTTTAAATACAGCCGGGAAGGCAAAAATAGACGTTTACCACGCGGAAGGTTATTCAAACCGCCAAATTGAAAAAAAAATTGAGCGTAGTGCAATTTGTGTTGACAATTATTTAAAAGATATTCTTTCCTATGAAAAACAATACAAAGGTAGGAAAAAAAATACAAAGGTAGGACATCTACGCCATCTAACAGACGTAAAATCATTCGAATTGCCTACAATTCCAGCTATTCTACATCAAAAATCAAATTCGAAGCAGGGGTAAATGCAAGCAAATCGGCGTGTTATTCTTGGTGTTGGACATCTGAAGAGGTTAAAGCTGACAAAAAAAAACCTGAATTTCGTGCATAAGGAGCTTCGACTTAAGTTTGCGAAACATCATATGGCTTGGACTACAGGCCAGATCCAAACTAAAAATGATTGGCGAATGGTTGTCTTCACGGATGAAAAGAAGTTTAATTTAGATGGACCGCATGGCTAGAACTTTTATTTTAATGATTTGCGCAAAGATGAACGACTTTTAACACGCCATCATAACCGAGAGGGTGGAGTAATGGTCTGGGGTGCGATCACCTATTATGGAGCACTGGAGCCTAATGTTCAAAGCACAAAAATGACGGGAATAACCTACAAGGAAGTATTGTAATCAGCTTTTTCTAAGCTGAAGGACTTTTTTGGACCTTTGCTATGAATCTTGCAACAGGACAACGCAAAAATCCATACCTACTGCTCGTATTGCCAAGTCGTATATTGCAAGCCAACAATTTGAAGTGATGAATTGGCCGCCGTATTCACTTGACCTTAACATTATAGAAAATGCTTGGGGGCTTACACGCAAGGTATAGGAAGGAGGGAGTTAGTACGAAAATAAAGAAGCACTTATCCATGGCATAAGTCTGCTTGGGCCGAATTATAAAAAATGTTTGTACGACTCAGTTCCAGATCGTTTTTTTTTTATTAATTTAAACAAAAACGCTGGTCATACTCACTACTTAATTATTTGTTTTATTATTGCTTATAATAATTACCACAAAAAAGAATCCATAAAATCAACAATTTTTGCTGTTGCCTTTATTCTTGTGAACTGATTTTACTGCTTATTTTTTTGAGTATTTTTACTAACTCAAATATCCGTTACTTTAAAAAGGAAATAGTTTTTGTAAGTGTATTCCATGGAAAGATTAAAAACCTTTGCTTACCGTCAACACATAAGTTTGTTCTGGCCATGAAAGCTGGCCGTAACACACCGTTTAGTACAATTTTATTTTTGCCTTTATTCAAGTGAACTACAGTGTATATATGAATTACCTGTACTGCTTATTATGGTGAAAGTATGTGTAATATTACACATCACACATGATATTAACCGAGAGGTAAAAAATAAAGCAATAAAGTTTGATAAACTCGGATGAAAAGTGTGTTATTGAAAAACCCTACTAAGTCTAAGTGAAGACTTTCACGTTTATAAGAAAAAAACTGATAAAAGAAACATTTCTCAAACACGAATTTTCTTTTTTCCATGTAAAGGAGTTGGATTTAAGAAACCTCCAAAAAACTCATGAAACATGAACAGAAATATTGCATCATAATTTATAAACATTATGGTCCAGGCGCTACTAGACCGACATAGCTCAAAATTGATGATTTTGACATTAGTATTATATTGTGATTATGTTTTTTCTTTTTTTTTTTAAGTAGTACATCATACATCGAAATCTCTCCTCAATTTCAAATAAGAGTGCATTATTCTTGCACTACAGTCATTTTCAATTTATTTTTGAGGAACCGTTATGACGGTCCTGTAACAAATGGGCGATATGTATGTAAGTATCTTAAAATCAAATAAGAATTAATTCAACTTACCTTAAAATAATAAATTAATAAATCTGAAAACTTTACTTTTTTATTTACAGAATATAAAATATTTTCCCAGAAAGAACAGCTTACTTTTGGAGGACCCAAAAAGATTTATATGAACAATACAAATATATAAATGGATCCAAAGAAGTTGATGTGACAATTCGTCTATTGCTCTTATTTATTTTAAATTGCACTGAAGAAATTAAATTGAAGTGATTTAGAAATCGTTTTATTTCAATTTACATTTGAATAGATGTTCTATAAGCCAGTTCTGTAATATTCTGGGCAAAACTCTGCTCTTTTTTTTATAGAGAATCACACACTTCAACTGATTTTAATTTCACACCACAATATTTACTGCCTGTCAAAACATTTAATATAACTGCATCTGTTTTAATAATTATTTTAATCAAAAGAATCTTTTTGAGCGAGAGCAGAGGTGTTATTTGTTTTTGAATTTATCGATTTATTAATTTTAAATAGGGTTAAAGCTTGATTTTTGAAAACTTTTTTTATTAAAGCGTTCTATATTTAGCGGCCCATTGTTTTTGTTTTGCAAGTCGGATTTTTTTATTTAAAGCTAAAGCTTTTCAAAAAATATACGTGTTTCTTCAAAAACTTACCTTATTGTCACTATCAGTTGTATTGCCTGACCCAAAGCTGGCAAGAGAACATCTGTCATGGTCGTTTTCAGTAAGAGGTTCGTCAAGATCACGCGATGATCTTTGCGATGAGCCCGAAGCTGAATTTTTAGCTGGAGACTTAGGCAGAGTGAGTGAAGTACCAGAGAAACATGTTTCTTGCATGACCTCTCGTAATTTTTTGGCCCAAACCTTAGGTAAAATTGACAAATAAAACGTATTATACATAAGTAGATCTTCCGAGAATATATTTTAGTTTGATATAATTACCTGCTTAGTTTCCAAGCTACTCGCTTTAAGTACGATTCGATAATCGGAGAGCATAGGTGATCTACCAGTCCACACAGCAAACTTTGTCTCGTCGCCTTCTATGTGTTCTGTAATACCCATTTCTATAAACAAAAAAAGAAAACCCATTGGATCAAACTTTAAATTTTTTTTTTTTTTTTTACCGGTTGTCATGAGTTTGTTTTTGAATTGATATTTCACAGATCCATTAGAGTCTTTAACTTCTTTAGCGAACAATAAGTACAATTCGAACAAAAATACTCGGCGTTCACGTCCTTTTCGTATTATTTGCTTAGTATCCCAAGCTGAAAATGAATCCTGCAACACAACTTCACCCAAACTGTCCGTCGACATGTCACAATTATCCAGCAAAGACAAATGCATTGCATCGTTTGCTTTTTTTGGTACATTGAGCATCACCTCAAGACCTTCTTTAATCTCACCATGACTCTCTTCACAACACGAAAGTAAATCTTTAAGCAACAGTTGGTACTTGGTAATTCGTTGCACAGGTTTGATGAGAAAAGCCGGCAGTGGATGCTCAACTTTGTGTTTCCGTTGAAGTTCTTCAAAATATGATCCACTATGTTGTACCAACAAATTATTCGAAAGCGGCTTATTCTTGCAGTAATGCACGTACATGTCGAATTTAAGAGCCCAAGTCACAAAACAGTGACCAACATCTTCGGGCATGGTTTCGTACTTTTCTAGTTCTCGAAGAAATATTTTCTGATGGAAATGATAAATCTCTTTCATGTTGCCAAAGAGAATATCTTCCTTGCCAATAAGTGCGGGCGGTACATTGTGACCGGAACGGAATTCTTCTAGGAAACATTTAATACAAGTTTCTAGATCTTTAACGTATGTTCGTTCAGTCTGCATGAGCTCGGCCATTATGAATTCCTTTCGGCGAGCCGACTTGCGTTTCTCTTCGTTTATCTCCTTGGCATTACTGCTAGAGCTAAGTTTCGCTTCCAGAGAAGGGTCCGAATGACGATCACTTGTAGAACCTTCAAATCACATTTAAATAAGATAGTTAGGACATTTTAATTTAAGATAAAAATTGATTTAATGAGGATTTACCTGATGTAGAAGTGAGTGATGTATTTGATTCAGATTCGCCAGCCATTGACATTCCCAACGACTTCTCCAGTTGTTCTCTATATGTGTCCATGCGATTGCTAAAGTCTTTGTATCTATAAACAAAAATTCTTCATACAAAACTCTAAATCTTAAAATAATCAGTCCTTACCTATTATCGACAGATGCCACCCATTGTTTAATCGAACTTGCATGTGCGTGTCCTTTCTCTACCAAACTATCTGCCAGTTGAAGCAACAACTTGACACGCTCTCTTGTCTCCTTGGCTGTGCTGCGGAACTCATTGTGTTCCTTCAGTAGACTTTCAGTTTCCTCAAGTGTCTTTCCAACCAAGTTCGTTCGAGAGGTCAAGTAAGCCTCACCAGTGTTATGAATCCATTCTATTGCTTGTTTTGCTGATCGTTCGAACAATACAAATTGCTGACATTGGTCTAAGCTTTTTTTGCGCTGAGTCCAGAACTCCAGCACTTGGTTTTCTTGAGTTAGCAGCTTATCCAAAATCGACTTGACACGATTCTCACAATTTCCTTGGGGTTGATACTTATAGTATTGCTGCGAGCGATTGGCATACTTGAGGAAAGTCTCTGCTGTTCGTCGAGCCAAAGTACAAGCCTTAAGGAATGCCTCTTTTTGTTCTTGATGTTTTGAAATTAATTGAACGATTGTTTGGGCTTTGTCGCTTGATCCACCCCCGCCGCACCAATCATCTTCTCGACGGTATTCACGATCTAAGCTGTCCAAAACAGTACAAACTTGTTCAGCCGTCTTGTAAAAATTTATGGAAGCTGTGACCAGCTTGTGCCGCTCTTCGGCACATGTCACCAATTGTTGCCATTTCTTCGTGACATCATCGGAGATATCCCGAATGGATTGCGGATCGTAATGATTTGCATTGACAAGCGCATCAGCTCGGTATTTAACTTGCACAGCAGATGTGTGTGTCTTTTCTATAGCCACCTGGAACTGTTCATGTTCCTTTCGAAGCTGTTCAGCTTCTAGTAAGCTACTCGGAGTGACAAAACTAGCCACCAGCATTCCTTCTCCATTGCGAATCCAGCTGATAACTTGGTTAGCATCGTTCTGAAACTGACACAGTTGCACAGCCTGTTCGAGCTTGGCCCGCTTTGCCTCTGACAATTCTTCCAAATCGATTTCTCTCTCCCGAAGGAAATCCAAGAGATATTCAATTCTAGCTTGAGCTGTGTGGGTGGCATCTGCCATAGAAATGAAACCAGCTGACTCGAACATTTGCAGAAGGTCCTGACCTTGTTGTAGAACTTCATAGGTTGCGTTTTGGATATCGGTAACTGACTCATTATGCATGCGTATTAGTTGCTCGGCTTTTTGGTAGTCTCGCGATAAGTCGGCATGTTGAAGTTGCTCTGCCCAAATTTCCAGCTGCGAAGACAATTCCATGGCGTCACGTTCAAAGTATCTCAAACGAAGGATCAAGTCGGCACGGAATTTCCTTGCCGACCACAATTCCTCGAGCTCAATTTTTTGTTTTGTTAATTTTTCCAGTGTCGTTTCCAACGCGGAAATCGATCCTGTATTGTCAACATATTCGAGAGATCGCATTTCTTGCAACAAGGCTTCGCCCTGCGCAATTGTTTGCATACATCCGTTGAGTGTGCTATCCTGTTGATCTTGGTATTGCTGCAGGAGCCGTTCAATTCCTTCGAGATTTTCCTGCGAAAGCATTGTTTCGTCAGTCGAGACATCAGTGCGCAATTGATCGATCCATGAGGTGACTTCTTTCTCATGTGTGTAAAATATGACAGCCATATCAAGACGACGGCGCCTCTGTTCGACTCGTTCAGCAAAACTAGCCACCTGAAGTTCAAGTTCTCTGGCCACAGAATAAATTTCATTCGGATCTGCTTCCCCACTGCGTGCTAGCTCTTCGGCAGCTGCTAACAACTTCTCCGCATTGCTGTATGTGTTTTGTGCAACATTTTCAAAGTGTTCATGTGATTTCTGGTATACGCGAGACTTCTGTAAGTTCCTACCAATTCCTGTGTTTTTACGAAGAAAAACTTCACCGTGGTTTTTTAACCAATCAAGAACTTGCTTAACGTCCTCCTGAAACAATCGCAAAGCCAAAGTTTGATGAAGGCGAATTTTCTCTTGATGCCACTTGGCTTCAAGCGAACGATGATGTCCGAGGATCTGGTGAATCACTGCTAATACATGAGAAGCTCCCTCACTATAATCAGCGGCCGGGTTTTGGCGTTCGTATTTCGTGAAGCTACTGTTTTTTCGATGATCCGGCACTCCAGGAGGTGGCGGCTGATTGCAAACTTGCACCAGGTGATCCAGCTGATAAAGGAGCTTCTTGCTTGTGGAATGAACTTCTGTGTAAGCTTGGCACATGGCCTCATACAGAGATTGATGGGTGCGTATTGCTGTTTCGAGACTTTGAATATCAGATGGAAGGGGCTGGGATGCTTGACACGCAGCAGCCCATGAAGAAACACTGTTGCAGTATTGCTCAGCTTTGTGATGAAATAGCACACTGAGTTGAAGCACAGCAGTACGTTCATCTAACCCAGCGGCAAAATCCTTCCATGTACGGTCCAGCCGTGTGGCCAACGTTTTAATGTGCTGCGCAGCATAATGCTGACTTTCAATTAGCCGACTTGCTACGGCTAATATTCGATCAATATTCACAGAAACATTCATTGAAGCAACAGCGAACTTCTGGTGTTCATCTTGCAAGCTCTTGGCCACGGAATAGTTGTGACCGATTTCGACATAGCTCATTTGGAAAACGTCTCTATTGTGCAATATCCAATCGAACATCTTTTCACAGTCCTCTTCGAAAAGTCGACACTGGAAACATTGATCCAACTTGGTTTTCTTATGCTGCCATAGGGTTAGCAAGCGTTGTTGTCCCTGATGAATAAGATCAATTTGTCTTAGCGCCTTACTGATTGCTGCTGACATGTCGGGGTTATTCGATGCTGCCCTATAGCCTGGTGAGTTATTCGATGAATGTGAAGAGCCATCTTCGGCATGCTGCTGACTGGTCATGTTAATCTTGGCGAGTAATTTCTTTCGCTGTATATCCAAATCTTCAATGGGCAGCTTGAGTATTTTCTTTTTCATTTCGTTGTGATGATCCAGACTGTGTCGGGCGCCATTAACATCTTCAGCGAAATCATTTCGTTGTAGATCTTCTTGAATATCATCGATGCGATCAGCCATATCACTGGCCTGCCAGAAAAAATCTTCAATTGCCAATCGGGCATCTGTCCATTGTTGATGATCATACGGTTGTACACCATCAAATTCAGTTGTAAGCTGATGAGTTTCGGCTATTTTATTGAGTGCTTCGATTGATATTGTGGACGTTTCAAATTTATACTTATTGGTTGAGATGGAAGCTCTTTGCTTTTGCCAGAAATTATCGGGTTTTATTATAACTACGCTATAGATATTAGCACTAAAATGTTCTTGAAGCACTTTAAGTATTGTCTTAACATTTGTCGCACAATTTCCATTGCCTCGCATATCAATAATGACAGTGAAGCCCAGATTTTTTGCTGCATCACTATAAAAATAGAAAACAAATTTATAAAATATTAAAGAACAGTTTTAATTAAAGTTAAGAATGCATTTAAACGGAAAAGAAACCATTCCTTAAAATTGTGTTGCTTTATACGTATGTGTCGTTCATTGTAATAGTGAATCATCTCCATTTTTACTTTAAATATGTATTTTGGGCTCAAACAGCTGTAATAATTATTTTTTTGTTATAACAAAATAGGAAAAATATCCGAAAGCGCACCAAGACTTGCAGAAAAGTTGCGTCAGGAATTAAAAAGAGAAAAGAGAAACTGCATATGGGGTCGCTTATAAGTGTTGTTAAGGTGTTTACCTCTAACTTTGCAAAAGTGCATCAATCCAAGGATTTTGACTTCTGGAAAAAGTAATTTTTACAGATGAGTAAAAATTTAATATCTCTGGTTCTGATGGACAATGGAAAATCGTTTGACGGAAACCATATGCGAATATCTTTCCAGAAAATACAAAAGTGAAGCATGGAGGCGGATCGTTTATGGTGGGGGTTGTTTCTCTGCAGCAGGGATAGGAAAGCTACATTACATTGATGGGATAATGGACTACATAAAATATATTGATGCTTTATGTGGATGCGGCTGCTTCACAATTGCCCTAATGTGATGGAAACCCCACCCAGTGTCACCAAATATTAAGCCATTTATTAAATGGGACCATTAAGTTGAGCGGTTTTTGAATAAATTTAAAACAAAAAGTGCACTTTATATACTGTACCAGAGGTTCCCAAACTTTTTTTCCTCGTAGACCACTTTCAAAATTAACCTCGTTTCGGTAGACCCCCTGCTGCAACGTTTTTACAATATTCCCAAAACTCGTCAAAAAATGCGAAGATTTTTTTTTTTTAACGCTATCAGTACTGCTTAATACAAGCATTTGTAACATTATTTCTGTTCTCTTCGGGTTTTTTCACCTTTAGATACTTGGAAATATTAACATGTCACAGTCATCATTTATCGTTTTTTTAGTTGTTAGTAAACAAAATAAAAATAAAGCCTAACACATTACTAAAGACAACATACATATAATATACAAAATTATAAAGAAAATAATAAGTAAATTATTACACAATATAAATTAGGTGAGTGGTAACATCCAAAATCTAAGAACGCTCATACAACTTGCGCTTAAGTGTAAGCTTAGAGTAACTAAGTCAAAAACATTATGGTTTTTATTCGCCCCATGCTTTATACGAGTCAGTGGCTCATTGAGACCATAATTGGTACGATGGAAGTCAACATGAAAAATGTCAGTGTTACGAGACCTGTGGCTTCTAACTATTAAATAAATTTGGTTTAAAAGAACCGATGAATCAATAGAACCAGTCAGGAGTTGGTGTAAAAACATAACATCAGTTACTTTACGATGTTTTTCCAGAATAGTCATATTTAAAAGAAGTAGGCGATTGTAATATGGAGGGAGATGATTTGGATCATTCCAGTTCAAATGGCTCAGTGCGAAACGTACATATTTGCGCTGGACGGATTCGATGCGATCAATATGCACAGAGTAGTGAGGTGACCAAACAGTGCTCGCATATTCTAAGTGGGGACGAACAAAAGAGTTGTACAACGAAGATGTTACGAGACTACACGAAAATTCCTTACTCCAACGCTTAATAAAACCAAGCATTGCATTGGCTTTATTAACAATTTTCTAAATGTGGAGTGAAAAGTCAAGATTTTGGAGAAGTATACGCCTAGGTCACACGTTGTGTTTACTCTACTAAGTACAGATTGATTTATGCTGTAATTACAAAATGTTGGATTTTTTTTTTCTAAAAAAAAGACATTGATTGGCATTTTGACACATTCAAAAAAAGATTATTATGTGAACACCAATCAGAAAAATTATTAAGGTCATTTTGAAGAGAAATTGAATCTGCTTCATTTCTGATGCCTCTGAAAAGAACTTGGTATGTCCTTCCCTTCAGATATGACTCGATCCATTGGATAAATCTAAAGATGGAAATCTGCGTCGCAGCTGAGTTCCAACCCTAAATTCGGGCGCCGCATTGCAAGTCCCGACACGCGTTGCACTGAATATCAAAAATCGCCGGTTTTCTGTCAAAACCTTGCAAGTCTGTTTTGAAAAATTGCTAAGAAGATAAAAAACCAAATTTAAAAGGTAATAACATGGAATTCTTAAATCGTAAAAGGTTTTCAAACTGGTTGATAGCCCCAAAAGGTACCATAACATAGTTACGAGATATTGATATTTGAATTCTCTGATTTGTTATGATCTGAAATACATTGAAATGGCATATTAAGATTTATGAGGTTTTGACAGAAAGCCTATGATATGCAAGTTTTTACAAATAACAGTCACTGATCTTCTTAAAATATTGTAATATTTTCTCAGGTTCGTTAATAAAACTTATTTACTTTATTCAAAACGTCCACTTATTTATTTCGCAAAATAAAACACTTTACTTTTCTTACTACAAACAAAACGATTTATTCTTCACCACTGAATTAATTCACAAACTTTACTTTTCACTTTTATTACAACCAACTTTATTCATTCACGATTAAAAACAAACTGTGTCGCTGCCGTTCAAACATGTGCCTTTTATACTTGTTTTCCAAACTCTCGAACTAAGGAGAACGTTCTAGTCTCTGCTTCCAGAGCTTTCCATAGGGGAAATTTCCCAATAATTTCCCTTCAAAAAGCTTTTATTTGACAGCTGGTAAATCTGCTATAATCCGGCAGATGGCGCTTCCTTCGTTTGAGAGTTGCTATAATTATAGCTACTAAGGGTATGTTTGCACTGCGACCGTAAGCTTTTTTTGTGTTCGTTTGTTTGCTTTTCGGAGTCGTTATAGTTCAAATATGGAAAGTTATTACACTGCCCCCCTCTTAGGATTGATCGTCCCGAGCAAGTCCATCACTTCCATCACCATTATAATGATGTAAACGGTCGCTGTGAACTACTTTTAGTTTGCCCCTTAATCCTCTCTGAATGCGGTAGACGACATCGTTTATTCGTGTTACAACAGTATAAGGGCCTTCCCAATTTTGTTGAAGCTTCGGTGAAAGTCCCTTCCGACGGTGGGGATTATAAAACCACACAAGGTCTCCCACTTGGAATCCTGTCGTTGTGGCTTTTGCGTCGTATCTTGTTTTCATCCGATCACTCGATAGCTTTATATTCGCCCTCGCTCTTTCGTGAATGTCAAGTAGCTTTTCTTTGAGGTTGTCCACGTAGTCGTCTATTCCTTGTGGCTCACTTGTATAACATCCAAATTTGATTTCGCTTGGTAGTCGTATTGTGCTCCCGAGCAGGATTTCTGATGGTGTATGTCCTGTTGAGCTATGTACCGCACTTCGATAGGCCATCAAGAATAATGGAATATGCCGATCCCAGTCTCGTTGGTTGTCGCTTACAACTTTGGAAAGGTGTTCTTTAAGGGTCCGGTTGAATCGTTCAACCATCCCATCAGATTGTGGGTGAAGCGGTGTTGTCCTCGTCTTTTTAATGCCAAGGAGTGTACAAACTTCCTGAAAAATTTTGGACTCGAAGTTCCTCCCTTGATCTGAATGGAGTTCCATAGGTACACCAAACCTGCTTACCCAGTTGTAAACAATCTGATCCGCGACTGTTTTGGTTTCCTGGTTTGGGATGGCAAATGCCTCAGGCCACTTGCTGAAGTAGTCCATTACTACCAGAATGTATCGGTTTCCGTTTTCGGTTTCTGGAAAAGGGCCTGCAACGTCTATTGCAATCCTCTCAAAAGGCGTGCCCACATTATACTGCTGCATTCTACTCTGGACTTTTCTGCCTGGTCCCTTGCTTGCAGCACAAGTATCACATTTTCGGCACCATTTTTCGACGTCATCTCTTGCATGTAGCCAGTAGAATCGCTGCCTTACCTTTTCCAGTGTCTTATTGACACCCAAATGTCCTCCGGAAGCTCCATCATGCATCTCCTGAAGAATGTCATTAACCTTGGAACGAGGTACGACTAGCTGCATCACATAAGATTTGCCGTCTGTGGATTCCCACTTTCGTCTTAGTACTCCTTCTTGTACATGAAGTGAGTCCCATTGTGCCCAATACGCTTTAAGAGTTGGACTTCTATCGGAGATGTCACCCCATTCTGGTTTCTCTTGGTGTTCCTTCCACGCAAGAATGGGTTCAATATCCGAGTCTTCTTGTTGGGCAGTCCTCAGTTCTTCGTTACTCCAACCGTAAATGGGATCAGCTCTTAATCGCTGGATAGCAGCAACTTCCTTCTCTTCCTGACGTGTGCAGTGCTTGCAGTCCGGTTTGCATGGTCTCCGAGATAAGGCATCTGCATTTGAGTGCAACCTTCCTCTTCGATGTTGGATCTGGTAGTCGTATGTCTGCAATCTCTCGATCCACCTCGCCACTTGACCTTCTGGATTTTTGAAGTTCAAAAGCCAATTAAGTGCGCCATGGTCTGTTCGAAGAAGGAACTTCTGTCAATAGATGTACTTATGGAAGTGTTTTGTAGCCGATATTAGAGCTAGAAGTTCTCTTCTGGTCACACAGTAGTTTCTTTCTGGCTTTGAGAGTACCTTGCTGTAGTAGGCGACAACCTTCTCTTCTCCTTCGTGAACTTGTGAGAGTACGGCTCCAATTCCCACGTTACTCGCGTCAGCGTCAATGATGAAAGGTTTCCCTGGTGTCGGATAGGCCAGAACTGGTGTATTGCATAGGCGCTGCTTAAGTTCCCGGAAGCTTTTCTCGCACTCGCTTGACCATTTGAACGGTTTGCCTTTCTCTGTTAGCTGGTGCAAACTTTTCGCTATTCCAGCAAAATCCTTCACAAATCGTCGATAGTACGTGGCTAGACCTAGAAAGCTTCGGAGTTGATGTTTATCCTGTGGTGTTGGCCAATTCTTTACAGTGTCAACTTTTTCAGGATCAGTCTTCACTCCTTGGGAAGAGATAATATGTCCCAAGTATTTAACTTCAGACTTAAAAAATGCACACTTGTCTCTGAAACACGGCCTTAAGATTTCCACAGTGCTCATCAAATGTTTTACCATAAACGATGACATCGTCCAAATAGACCAGGCAAGATTTCCAAGTAAGTCCTTGTAATACGCACTCCATCAAACGCTCAAATGTTGCCGGAGCGTTGCATAGTCCGAAAGGCATCACTTTAAATTGCCACAGACCATTTCCTGTGGAGAAAGCCGTCTTTTCTCGATCTTCCGGATGGATTTCTACCTGCCAGTAGCCACTCTTCAAGTCCAATGTTGAGAACCATTCAGATCCTTCCATCGCATCCAGAGTATCGCTGATTCTTGGCAGAGGGTAGCTGTCTTTCTTTGTCACATCGTTCAGCCTCCGATAGTCCACACAAAATCGAGTACTTCCGTCCTTCTTTTTGACAAGAACAACTGGGGATGCCCAAGGACTTTTAGAGTTTTCGATGAGCCCATCTCTCTTCATTGTCGATATCATCTCTGCAACTTCGGCTTGTTTGGCTAATGGGAGACGTCTTGCTGGTTGTCGAATAGGTCTCGCGTCTCCTGTGTCGATTCGATGCTGCACCAGTTGTGTTCGACCATACTGCCCACTGGGTGACGATAGTATATCAGCGTACTCGTGAAGGAGGCTTCCAGCAACACTAAGCTGACGTTCAGTTAATTTGGATGACTTCAGAATTTTTGCCTTCATAGAGTTCACTTTCCCAGGGTCCACAGATTTGTGTGTGTCAGCTTCTATGATTTTAGTTATTGCTGATACGGAGTCACACCTTCCAACAACTTCTCCTTTTCTAAGCTTGACTTCGTACGGTTTGATGTTGAGTATCCGTACAGGCACCATGTTGTTCCTTGGTTCCACAAGTGTCTTCCCAAGGATGATGTTTTGGGAAGACTGCTCAGAGTCTGGTTCCACCATTAGATATCGATGGCTTCCCAAATCACCCTTTATTTTCGTCCAAACGAACACTTCTGAAGAAGGTGGCAGGCAAATATCTTCCTTAATGACAGTTCTTAGTGTTGATGAGTTTTCGTTGCCATAAACCATAGGAATTTCCACATTTTGGTACTTAAGAACTTGCTTCCCGATATCAAGAATTACTCCATGTTCTTTCATGAAGTCGATTCCAACGATGCACTCATCACATATATCTGCTACCAGAAACAGATGTGAAAACTCCAGTTCTGCCAAACGGATCGTAAGACGAACCTCCCCGTACACTCTGGCTGCCTCTCCTGTTGCTGTTTTCAGACGGTAGGCGTTGGTGTTATGCAGCCACGTCATTTTCACCAAGTCCTTTCGAACAATGGAGGCAGTGGCACCGGTGTCAATCGTAGCTACTTGCCTCTTCCCGTTAAGTGTTGCCTCCACAGTCAGACTTTTGTTGTTTCGTTTCGTCTGTGAGACTTGGATGATGGTTCTGGGGCCATCGATACCAGAAACCAGCTTCTGCCCCTCGAAGTTGGTTCTTACTCGTTTCCCGTTTGAGAAACGGGGCGAGTAGGAGTTTTGACATTGTTGTTGTTGAAATTTCTGCTTCCACAATGTTGACATGCAGGTCTTCTAGGTGGCAATCTGCACTGGCGTTGAAGATGTCCGGTCTTGTTACAGTTCCAGCATCGAGCAGGTCCATCTCGCTGGCTTCTTTGGAACGCAGTTCTCTGGCAAGAACACTCCTCAATTTCTAGTTCTCTTACCCGATGGACTCCTTGAGAAGCCTGTTCTGCTGCTTCCATAGTGAGTGCGAATGCTAGTGCTTCAGGAAGCGTGCGTTTGCCAGCAGTTCGAATTGCTCGCTGAAGGTTAATATCAGATACAGCACGAACAAAGGCTTCTGTTGCGAATTGGTTGATGATTTCGTCCCCTGCAGCCGGATATGCCAGATGCGCCAACCGTTCGATGTCTGCTTGGAGTTGTTGCAGAGTTTCTCCTCTTTTCTGGACTCTGGAATTGAGTTGTACGCGGAAGACTTCTTGCATGTGTCCATCTCCAAAACGTTTGTCAATGGCCTGAACGAGAGCGCTGAAACTGCCATTTTTATCTGATGGTATGCTTTGTAACAGCTCAGCAGCAGTTCCTCTGAGGGCAAGCGTCAGAGCTATGCATTTGTCTTCCTCATCCCAGCCATTTGTTGCTGCGGCTGCCTCAAACTGCTTCTTGTAAATTGACCAAGAAGTTTGCCCATCGAAGGTTGGTGGGTGCATCTCCTTTTTCTTTGGACAGTCACCAGAACTTTCTCGAACCTTCATTTTCTTTACTTTATCTAACTCCTTTGTAATGGATTCGATTTTATCTTCGAACTTTGCTTCTATTGTCGATAATTGTTTGTCGACAGTCGACAATTGTTTATCGATAGTCGAAAATTGATTATCGACACGCTCATCAAGGGCAATAATTCTGTTGTCAAAGGCCTCTAATACTATGTTCCCACCAAAACGAAATCCGAGATTTCAGCTAACAAATTTTGAGATTTCAAATTGGTGGAGCAGAATCTCATTGAGATTTCATTGAAATCCCAAGTTTTTATTGAGATTTCGTTGAAATTTTTATGAAACCTTGTTCCAGTGGTTCAAAATATCAAAAGATTTCAAGCGAAATCTCGGATTTCATTTTGGTGGGAACATAGCATAACTTACCTTCGAGAAGATTTCGAAGATTTTTTTGTTCTTGACTTTGTTGTTCTAGAAGATTCTTTTGTTCTTGGCTTTGTTGTTCTAGAAGATTCTTTTGCTCTTGGCTTTGTTGCTCGAATCGTTCGAGAAGATTCTTTTGTTCATTTCGTTGTTCTTGGCCTTGTTTTTCAAATCGTTCAAGAAGGTTCTTTTGGCTCGCGAGCAGCTGAGACATAAGATTTGTCATATCCAACGTACTTACTTGCTCTTGCTGTTCTTCCATTTCAATGTCGAATATAAACGTGTCCGGGTTTTTTCCACATCTTCTTAAATCTTCTTGCAGACGAATAATAAGATCATTCTTTGTTCCAGCAGTAGGAAGATTTCGTTTATTCAGTTCTGCCTTTAGTTCCACTAAATTTAAATCATTCAAAGATTTACCCATTGTCTTTTTTTTTTTTCACTTTCCACACAATAAATTTACTGAGTGCACAAATAAAATAAGTTTTATTCCACTTCTAACACCAATGTAATATTTTCTCAGGTTCGTTAATAAAACTTATTTACTTTATTCAAAACGTCCACTTATTTATTTCGCAAAATAAAACACTTTACTTTTCTTACTACAAACAAAACGATTTATTCTTCACCACTGAATTAATTCACAAACTTTACTTTTCACTTTTATTACAACCAACTTTATTCATTCACGATTAAAAACAAACTGTGTCGCTGCCGTTCAAACATGTGCCTTTTATACTTGTTTTCCAAACTCTCGAACTAAGGAGAACGTTCTAGTCTCTGCTTCCAGAGCTTTCCATAGGGGAAATTTCCCAATAATTTCCCTTCAAAAAGCTTTTATTTGACAGCTGGTAAATCTGCTATAATCCAGCAGATGGCGCTTCCTTCGTTTGAGAGTTGCTATAATTATAGCTACTAAGGGTATGTTTGCACTGCGACCGTAAGCTTTTTTTGTGTTCGTTTGTTTGCTTTTCGGAGTCGTTATAGTTCAAATGTGGAAAGTTATTACAATATCCTTCTCAAAAAAATTAGGGGAGGTTTTAAAAAAATGGAATTAATGCTAAATAAAAAGGGGTATATGATGACAGCCTAACTGAACACATTTTTTTCAAGCCCGCGGACCAAAGAAAAAGCAAAAAATTAGTAATATTATTTTCAGAACATACCAATTTTAGCCAACATTTTTGAAAATTAGAATCTTAATTCTTAAAGCTTCAAAGTCTTTTTTTTTACATTATTCACTGAAATACAGCCTGCAAAAATCACCAAATACTTATCATAAATACTTAAGTCCAACAAATTGCACTTTATATTTTTGATGAACTAAAACAAATATTTACGAATCGTTCTCCTGGGTTGTTTTGATAATACCTACTTTTTACCTCTTTAAACGACATTGTTTTGTTGTAATTAAGTCAAGATATGCACGTAGCTTTAACTGCGGAAAATTCATGAAATTTAATGGACTCTGACCTACAAACATAAACAGCTAGAATACGACGACGGGAAAACAGTCTATAATTTTGCACAGAGTGGAACTTTATTTTATTGAATGTAATTATATTTTTGCTTCTGTTTACATGTTTGGTAATCAAATATATGTGGTTCTATGAAGTTTCTTGAATTTTCAAACTTATGGGTTCAGTCGTCAACTTGATGGTTTGGATTTTATTTACTTAGCGATGCAACTCTCCTTCAACTTGACTTTATTGATTACTTACAAACACAATCTCAAACACCTTGGGCTAGCTTTAAAAGGGCTACTGTTTTTGAATAACATGATTAGCCGCACACAATTTGTTAATTAAATATAAGTTGTTAAATATCAGTTTTTGTTCTTTAATGGCACCCCAAAAAAGTGTGAATTTTATGATATGCACAGAGAAACTTATGATTTATTACTCAAGATTAATTTTGTATATAAATAGTGTTGCTTATTTTGTTATTTAAACAAGAGCCCCTTATATTAAAATATTTTAATATTTAAAAAAAAAACTGTACGAAAAGAAATTTAGAGAAGACAAAATGCATGTCTGGTTCGAGAGCACATTATTTAATAGATCAAGTCACTAGAAATAAGAATATAAATGCCTACTTTATTAAAAAAAAAAACCTGAAAATTATTGAATAAAGAAGATACACGTAATCTGATTTTTTGTTCATACTAGTACACTTTCTTAACAAAAGTCCCTTCAATACCAAGAAATAAAATTTCAAATTCAAATGAGTTCGATTCAAGATGTTCAGTAGTAATTTCACTTATATGGTATGTATTATGTATGTATTAGTATTTGGGCGACTCTCCGCAAACTGAAACTTTTGTGAGTGCAAAATTTACGAACAAAATTGTTAGATTGCTTAAACTTTTTTGATGCTATAATGATTGTTATCGTAACTAAAGAGAATGCTAAAAGTGGTCGCACTACAAGTGTACATTTCTTTTACATCAGATTTTACATGTAAAAATGATGAAATGCCACGGTAGTGATACGTTTTCGCTTGCCACGGAAATTTTTATACCTAAATCCACTTTGCAAAAATAATTTTTCAAAATATTTTTTGAAAAAATGTAAGTTTAGCAAACACTATTCAAAAATGGCTTGCTCCATGAATAAAAGTATAAATGGTTCGAGATAATGAATACCACGGGCACCAAACTGATGTCAAATTTTTGCTGCTCGATATCATACACACCATCGATTGTTTTTCATGAAAATATACTGTGACGTATTCTGATCAGAATCGATGCATTATTATTACAAATCCAATTCACCTTAAAACACAGCAAACAACAAATTATTTTATTTTATTTTTTTCTTTCAAAACTAGACAGATTTTGATCTACATAAAACTGCAAATTCTGTAAGGAGTTTGAAATTATACAACATAGAATATTAGGTATGTTCCTTTACTTTGAATTTCTGTGATTTTCTGCGCATTTCAGTCCAAAGTTGTGTCAAAGTTCATATAAAAAAATATTTTTTCACAAGTTTGTACTAAAAATCACAGAAATCCAAAGTAAAGGAAGTTTATATTTGACGTAAATATAAATTAAATCAATTTTTGTTTTTAATTAAGTTCTAACAAAGTAGTTGGTGACTTCATTTTTTGAAATACACGCTATTGATTTTTTCGGATTTGAACTTGCGATACATCGATCACATGATCAACTAGCTAATACAGTTGTAAAGAGTGGAGAAAGTTTAGTAAATACCTAAAATCGCAGAGAGACATAAAAGAATCAGTTTGCTGAGAATCACCCATGTAATAAAATGTTTGTTTCATTTAAACTGCGTGTTAACTTGAGCTAAGTTTAGTTATGCAAAGTATTTAGTGTGACAAATGCTCCAAAAAGCTCCGTAATAAAGTTCTTGTTCCTGATGACCAATAAGGCTGTAAATAAAAAGTGCCTACATCGTCTTGGATGTGTTTCTTTATTAATTATTATAGATAAGGAATAGGTTTAAAAGAAACAATAGACAAAATGTTTATCCAGAATGGATGAATAAATAAAACAAACAGAATGATAATCAGCTGTTGGGTAATGTGTCAAAAAATCGATATGTTTATCGTTGGCTTAGAGTGAAAAGCAGTTAGCTTCTGTTTTGCATTTTTTACAAAAAAAAAATAAAAAAGTGTTCGCGTTATTTTAGTACATCAAAAATAACATCAGTGGAATTTCTTTCAAATTTTCTTTATAAAGTTCAGTAACTACATATATACATAAGAAGACCTTGCGTCAGATCCAATAGTTCTGATTTGTTGCTGAGGTGTTCATTACGATGATTGTTGATTTTTTTGTCTATTTGATGCCAACATAAAGCTGATGACTTGCATTATTATTTTAGTTGGCAAAAAAATTGTTTTTTTTTTCACAACCTTCTTCATAAAATCACTTTTCACATTTCAATGATAAAGTAGTAAGATTTATGATCATTTAAATATTTAGGTGCTGTTGTACAATGTTCAGCAACCTGTTTCAAAAAAACTCATGATGACATTTAATTCAAAAAATTGACATTTCATCCAGGTCATCTCACTTGGAATCATCAGTTGACTAGTTTCAATACGCGATTCTGTATTAAAGTGCTTCCTTTTACTTGGTTTTTATTGGAGAATTAGAATTACTTTTTTTTTATACCTAAGCCCTCCAAGGATAAGAAGATAAATATATTGTCGGAGTAGAGGGGAAAAGCGGCTAAAAAATTTAAAAAAATACAAAAATTTATCAAATAGTTTCAATATCACTGAGGGAAAAGCGGCTAGCTCCTAATTTTTTTATCATTATAGAACACTTCAAAAATGTTTAAAAAATACAAAAATTTATCAAATTTTTTAATTACACTGAATTTAGCAATAACGTTTAGAATAATATTTAATGTAATTTTGATTTTATTCAAATAATACGAACCCTAATTTTTAATATTTTTTTGTAAAAAATGCAAAATAGGAGTTAGCTGCTTTTCAGTCTAAGTCGACGGTGTCCTAATTTACTGTGTACATTTACGTACATTCATGTCCTTTTACAGTTTAAAAAGTTCAGGGATAACTTTTTCGATACTTTCAAGGACATAAAGAGGTAATAAAAAACATATAATAAGGTAACGATGCCAAGTTTTGTTTTCATTTTTTTTTTATTATTAGTTTAAATAAAAAATATATATTAAAACGAAAAGAAAAATATTCAAAATTTCACAATTACCTCGGAATCATAATCAAATAGCTGAGTAATCGTCGCAGATCCTCCGGTTTGAGTCTCTCCCTGCGCGGTGTTGCTGGAAAGCATAGCAATGGTCCACCTCTGCGATCCCTCCCACCAGTTAGATAGACAGCTCGTTCTTGTAAAAGTGTAAGTATATCCCGTGCCCTTTGTCCGTCCATTATGAAGATGATGAATGCTTCTTCTTGATTTCGTTATTGCACCCTGCTCGTTATTGCTGCTGGAGAATCGAACTGGACACAAAAAATTTCGTGTCGAATGCAAATATTTTTCGTCGTCGTTTTTGTCTCTAAACAAAACAAAAATTAAAAGAAGTTAGTTTCTTGGTCTGTGCTAGTAGGCAGTTGTTGTTGTTAGTTCTTTGACAATGGAAGAGTGAGATTCAATGATTCATAACAGAGAATGAAACGAAGGAAAAAAAAAGAACGAAGTTACAAAATGAAGCAGCAGCACTAACAACTGGCCCGAAATCCAAACATCCCAGTGAACCTACCAATTGGTCGTCTTTGCTTTTATCACCATGGTTGTCATAGCTGGGACCACAGAGTTCTTCCTTCTTTCGAGTTGCATTATGGATTTTGAGATTCTTCGATCTTTTTTTTTCAGAGTTACTTGCCGTATGCGCCTCCTCCTCCGCAACCTCACTGTGGGTTCTCCTCTTCAATAAACTTCAATCACACCACACAGCCACACAACACAAAGCTTCGTAATGAAAAATAATAATTATTCTTCTTTTTATTACAAATTAGTTTATTAGATGAACGAAATGGAGCGCAAGCAAGCAAACAGAGAACAGAGCAAAACCAACAAAAAAAACGCGACTTTTTTCTACTTTTCGTTTTGTTATTTTGTTATTTTTAATCTTTTTTTTATTTTTTCATACGACAATGACAACGACGACGGTGGTGATGCTCTTCTCGCCCATTGGAAGAATCAATAAAAGAAGTCAATCACTATAGCACTCTACAACACGACCATTGCTTTTATGGAAAAATTTGCGTTAATCGCTATTGCTTTTGATTATGCGGTAATTATGAGAATTTAGATTATTATTTTTCACTTAGTTTATGGACTCATATTTACTTTTGATGTTTTTGTTGGTTTTTGTAAAATATTCGATTTATTTGATTGAGAATTCAATATTTTTCCGTAGGAGATTCTGGTTCTTTTTTTCGAGAGCACCTCTGCACAAAAATCGTCAAATTGAATACATGGACACGATGAACACATCCACGGATAAAATATAACGAGTGACTGGTGCGGGTGGTTTCAAAAAATATCGAGTAGCCATAAGGGTAGGTTGTTTGAATTGGGAATCCTCGCGTTCCGATGTTTATTCGCTATGTTATCTAGTTATCTCAAAAATTTTGAGAGTTGTTATGTTGGGTCAGCGGTCATCAGCTGTTTTTTAACAAGGGATTACAACAACACAAAGCTATCCGGATAACTGAGAATAACCATCGGAACGTGCCCAATAATTTGGGACGAGAAATTTGTTTCGATTAAAGCATAGTTTACAGTTCCCATGCGAAAAAAATATCAAAATTTTCAAAACGATTTTCCATCTTTTCTGTGCACCAAATTGAATAATATTCAAGGCAAAATACGTTTGCCGTGACCTAAGCCACCCATTAAGTCATTAATTTACCTTTAATTAATAAACTTCAGGCCTAAAAATGGAAAATAATTATTTTTGGATGCAAAAACTATTTGCATGCTAATAAAGCCTTGAGGTGAAAAATATTTTTTTTGGAAGTGTAAACCGACCATCCAAAAAAAATATTTTACTCACCACACTTTTTTCGCATGCAAAACAATTGCCGGTCCATTGTTTTGCATGACATTCCATGACAGCAATGTATTTTTTTTTGCATGAAACTGTAAACTAATCATGCAAAAATTAACTTTGCCTTTCACCTCAATTATTTTTGACATGCGAGAATATTTGCGTAGGTTTTTTTTTTTGCACACGGGAACTGTAAACTAGGCTTATATTACGTTTTCATTAGACCAAATGAGGTAATTTCGTTGAAATTTTCCAAATCAGATCCCAAATTACCTCATTTCCCATACAAATTAAAATTTCGAAATGAGATAATTTCAACCTAATTTGCACGAAATTAGGTTGGTAATTAGATGAAACCAAATCGAACACATCTAATTTCAAAGCTATTGTGAATCACAATTCACAATTGAACAATTTTTGACTTGAAATGTCAATCTTTTGAAGTATAAAATAATAACAAAAACAAAAAAAGACGAAAAGATTTTTTTTAGAGAAAGCTGAAAAAGAATCACGTAAATATTTGCATAAAATAATAATTATCGATATCTTTATATTATTTTGATCTTTTTTGTTATTATTTTTTTAGACAAAATCTTCCTATGCGAAGAGAAGCCTTCTAGAGTGCCGAGTGGAAGGAATGGCTGGTGATGCGCCATGTGATGTTTTGCTATTCTGCATTGGGAAATGAGGAGTTCCTTTCACAATAACACTTATGTACCTTCATTTTGCAACTCCCGAATACACTCAACATCAGAGAGCTCGGGACTATAATCAGATCTCCCAAACTAACGCGAAATCATAGCGAATCATTCGCAAAGACGATTTTTTGTTGTTGTTTAGCATTGTGTATCTTTCATTTTTTCTATTATTGTGAAATTCAGCACCACATATTTAGCTATAAAATATTTTCATATCCCCCATTATTATGTACGTGTATGTGCAATAAAATAGTTTTTTAGTGCAATCTTTTTATTTTCTTTAAAGTTATATATAAATAAAGAAGCAACAAGTGATAGAAATATAGGAGCTGGAAATACCAAGCTTGAGGACAGAATTGTTTGTGTTTCAAGTGACAAATTTTATCGAAGATGGAGAGTAGGCGGATGCACTACCAAAGATTTTCGTATTTGCAAATTCCTTTGGAGGAGCTTTTAAGTTTTGACTAAGTATTTTTGGAACTGGCTATCGAAGTAGCAATTGAAGAAGTCGATACTGCTAAGACTTTTGTCCATTATTTTTCATTTTTTGTAGGGGTAGGTACATATAGGTACCTACATACATAAATCTAGCTCCATTGTGACACTTTTCTCCCATAGCTTTATTTAGGCTAAAAAAAACATTATATGCGTGAGGTATGTAGGTATTCTTGATCGCATCAGGTACATATGAACATTTTTGTTCCTACAGAACTTCAAACCTGAAATTAGGAAAGCCGTTTTGAATTAAAATATTACTCATAAGGGATTATTATTGAATTATATTAAGAGTAATGGTTCCAGATGTGTAAAGAGTTAGTTAATCAGCCAAAAGACTCTTGGTGGCCAACATTCCACTAGAAATCTGGGTCTGCATTTGATCCCACGACAAATTACGTATGCACCTTGGATCCAACAATCAACCTGGCCAGTTTCGGGATAAACATAGACGAAGTGATGTTGAATTGTATAGAAGCAGGATCTTTGGCGTAGGTGATTCTGCTACGGGCTGGGGGCAAGTCGTTTCGCTGGCATTAGAAATAAACAGATTCTCCGGTGGCATTTTCCATTTTAATTGATTTTTTATTTTAAATTTACTACCTAGTGACATTTGACGATGAAGTAAAAAAAAACAGGGTTGTCAAACGAAATGAGGTAATTAGATGAAAACACTTTTTCTGTAATTTGTGAAATTACCTCATTTCGGCTCTAATGAAAACGCAGTATTAAGCAAACATTTTCCAGGCCATGAAAATAAATTATTTTTAACGCTTGGTCAAAAAGAGCGTGGTCCGACGGGACGATCAATATACTTTACTGGGAAAGTAAGAACGCGACGGTCAAATTTTCTTTGTAAATTTTTGCAAATATCGCCAGACCGTTTGGCCAGGCCTTCAATGAAATCGGTTCAAGGTTAGAGTTGTTATAATAACCAATCATCACCATCGTTGAACCACAGTAATTCCACCGAAATAGGTGAGCTAAACGTGGCTCAAAATTTGATCCATGGTCCCCAGGTATGTCAACGCAGTGATTTCAGCGGATTAAGGGCCAGTATGTTCGCTTGAGTTTATAAAACATTGGTCAAAAGAATTTCAAGACCATATATACTTTATATCACCTTTCTCAGACCTATTCTCGAATATATGCTTCTCATGTTTGGTCACCGCATCAAGTTACCCAAATTAAATGGATTGAAACTGTTTCGTGAGTCTCAGCGTGTTTGAGGCGCCTCAGGCGCGATTCAAACAGAAGTGGCTTATGGTGCTGGTGTGGTTCTGGCCTGCTACGGGCGTGGTGTGGTTGTGGTAAGCTTTGTTTACACAGAAGTGTAAAGTGTTCAGGCAGACGGCAGGATTGCCATGTCCTTATTCTTAAGAAAACACTATGTTAAATTTGTTGATGAAATAAAGAAGTTATCTATCTTATCTATCTATCTATCTCTCTACACAGAAGTGCCAGGGAATGGTTAATTGACAGAAAAGCACTAGACACACACACACAAACACAGAGGAACACTTGACAAGAAAATGGCTTCTACACAGAAAATAAATGAAATATAAGAAAAAACAATTTCCTTGAATTATTGGGCTATTTTTTGCCATGTTTGGTGTTGCACGCTCCTGTTGCAGTAATTTTGTCCTCCCTTAATTACGTTAATTTTCATGTATTTGCATTTCATTGCAGAATTCAGTTTTTATAAATTTTATTGAACTCATAATCACATTTAATTTTTTTTTAATGCCTGGCAATTTGACATTTGACTGAGAGATTTCATTGTGGCGTGACGTTTACGTAGGCCACTGGAGTTTTCAATATGGTGCGGCGATGGCATGTGACACCATACCCTCGCCTCGTCATCTGTGTGTGTATTATCTCTCATAAGAGAACAAGTGAATTCCACAACGTGGAATATGTATGCAGCAAGCCAGAACCACACCAAAACCTCAAGCCAGTTCTATGTGAATTGGGCCTCAAAACACATAGAAACAACAACAACTTCTATATTTTGCGCATTGAAACAACAATAAATGAGACTCATGAGTCGGATGTTTATGTTTTCTTCATGCCTCACGACATCCCTGACCCCCCACTTCTCTTGTCCAGAAACCACCGTGAGACCGGTCTCAGCCTTCCCAATCTAAACAGCGTCTTATGCTACATTTCCACCTGACGCTAATCTGAGATTTAATAAGATTTACCTCAAATCTCCTTCAAATCTCGGAGATTTACCATACAAATTTATTTCGTAAATCTTGAAGATTAGAAATTAATCTTGTTAAATCTGCCTAGGACAAATAGTTTAACAAATCGAACTAACCTTTTCTTAAATGGTGCTGAACGATTCATTCGAGACTCGCATTCAGTTCTTCATTAGGTCTGTTCCTTTACTTTGAATTTCTGTGATTTTCTGTGCATTTCTGCGCATTTCAGTCCAAAGTTGTGTCAAAGTTCATATAAAAAAAATATTTTGACACAAGTTTGGACTAAAAATCACAGAAACCCAAAGTAAAGGATCAGACCTATTGTTTCACACGAATCAAACATTCTGTCTCATTCGCACTTCATAAGAAAAATTGGAACGCCATTTGCATTTTTGAAGGTGCTGTCAAATTTAATCTTTTTTAAATCTTTTTGTGCGGTGGGAACACCAAAAAGATTTATGCCCAGTTGCACCAAAATTCACTAAAAGCGGTTTTTGCTAAAATGGAGTTAAAATTTATCGGACTGATAAATTTATTTGGGTTGCACCAATCTCTTTCGTGCATTTTTTAGCTAAAATGCAGTTCATGAACCACCCCTGGATTTTATCATATGTTTATTAAACTGAACGAAAAAATTTAACCAGTGCAATTGAGATAGCATAAGGAAAATTTGAATACACAATAAACAGAAACAAGGTATTCTCATTAGATACAGCCAATGCACCATCTTGGTGTTTTTTATTATTATTTATTATTTTCTTTTTTTTTTCCAGAGAAATTATGAAACTATTGAAATAGATACCAACTAACACTAATATTTTTTCGACACACTCTTGGAAATTATGAACAAATATTTTAAAGCGACGTCATCGAATTCAGAAAATGGATTTCTCTGTGAACCTGAACAACTCTTCGACTTCTCGCCATTTTTAGGTTTAGTTCGTTATCAGATGAACACACGATGCCCAGTCTATAATTTTTCTGGAATAATTTATTTATTTAAGTAGTGAATTATAAATAGGAAACAAAATGCCTTCACCTGTTGTTTTCGTTATTTTAATTGGGAATTAACAATATTCCGTCAAAAAAATTGAATTATTTTTGTTGTAGGTAGTTAGATATGTTCGTTTAAACTTGCTTTTAAAATTTATCTGGGGGAAAATGGAACTTTAGTTTATTGGTTCGTTTATTGGCCTGTTAGATTTAGAAGTGGTTGGTGCAACCGATAAATGTCATTTTAAAATTAAACGAAGCAATAAATATTTAAAAGAGGTCGGTGCAACTGGCTATTATTAAATCTAATCTGAGATAAACCTTTGGTGGAAACATAGCATTACGTGTGATGTGTGTCACACTAGTTCTGCAATGATGTATCGATATCCGAATATGATAAGCAAACAGACCTTGCTGAATCACTGGTTTGTTTTCAGCTGACATATGTCAACTCCAAAATTTGACATTGCCAATTTTGACTTTTGAATTAGGAGTCCAACAAAAAGAATTCATAAAAATTCTGCGAAAAATAAAAATATTGCATCGTAAAAGCAAAACCAACCGCAAGCCGACTCTCGCTACAACAATGGAATCAAATATCAACAGGGTTCTTAATCAAAGTCGGCACCAATTGAGTGGTCAGCTATGCAAGTATACAAATGTAATGAAAGGTAGGTCTTGGTCAAAATTCAGATTGCTCAAGGATCGTCATATCAAAGAATCATTCAATCATTCAAGGTTGGCAGTATAGATGGTTTACGGTAGATGCGCAAGCGGGTACCTTAAGTTATTATCTGTGTGATTCATCAAATGACGATGGAAGCCCTCACATTCTTGGAAATGCTCCGCGAGGTCAGATTCACTTAGCCGCTGCAGTGGTTTGTCCCAGTGACGAGGACTCGAAGACCTTCTCTATTGGATGTGCCTCGGGTGATACAATGAAGCTGAGGGCAGCCGATGCTAGGGCTCGACAAGAGTGGGTTGATGGACTGCGGGCAGTCGTCGAGAGTCACACAAAGGCAATGGACATAAGCGCCAGCACCCTTCCACCCAGAGAATTGCTAGCCGCCTCTGATGCACTGGTAACGGCTCGTCAAGAACTCCAGCAAACTGAATTGTGGTATGAATTATTAGAACAGTTGCATCGTCAGGAAACTAACCCTCTCTTTCCAGCAACGCATCCCTCGCCAGAGCAATCGAAAATATTGAAGGTCCCTTCTCACCTACCGACCCGGATTTGTTGATGTTAAAAGCAATTTCTACCGCAAGCACACAATGCTTGCACCAGTGCTTGAGTCTGCTGCAACGTCACCAAGACATACAGAATACACACAATCGAAACGAGACAGCCAGTGTTTGCTAAGCATTTCGGAAAACGCTACGTATTATATTTGAAACTAATATTTGGCACTCTATTTCTTTTCGATTTCTAGATTTGGGAAGCACTCCTTAACTAATAATACTAACGAACATGTACAGTCTAGTACACAAGAAAAGCCATCATGCGTTTATTGTTTTATTTGCAAAAGCAAAATTATATTTTAACTCCAAAGAAAATATCTAGGTATCTCCTATTTTATTTGAGAAATAAATTTATTTTAATAAATAATTATAACGTGCCTTTGCGCTGATGCTAATGAAATTCTGTTCAGTATTTCTTTTCATTCTTGGATTAAAGTCGATTAGGGTACAATAACATTAGGTGTGTTCTTTTCCTTTTCCGGATGGGCTTGGACGAAAAAAAACGACGTCGGGGCTAAGGAATTTACATGTTAAATGCAACAACAACTAAGCCCCTTCGTGCTTACCTAAGCCCAGAGAATTTTCGGGGTTTAACCTAAGTCCAGATAAGAACTGTGTTACCGGCACGAATTTAATTGTTATTGGTAGTTTGTATAGAAAATCCATTTTTGTTTCTGTGATGGCGTCGCTTAGCTCCGATGTCGTTTTTTTCATCCAAGCTCATTTGGACAAGGAAAAAAACACATATTGATCAATAAGGCAAACAACACTATATACGCAATAAAAAGTGTTTTTCGTTTGCTTTTAATAGTCGCAAATTTGACCAATGCCGCATTTAAACTACCAATAGATTGAATTTGTCCATTTTTTTTGCCAATATTTTACGATAACTGTCACTCGTGGTAATGCAGCACAATTATTGTTAGTCATATTTCGTATAATTGGGCTCCTACCAACTATTCTCAGCTATCTTGATATCTTAGTGTTGTGGTGTAAAAGCAATTCAAGGTACTTGAATTTTTTCAGATAACTAGGTAACCTATCATATAAATACCATACCAACTACGCATTCACAAGTCGAACATTCAATTTAAGAAAAAAAGCGGCTGGATCAATTTCCCCGGGATCCCGAGTTCCGCTATCGCCATACATGCACATATGTATGTATGTAGGACTCCTGACGATTAATATGGGACTTAGAAGTCATATTATAATGAGCAGCGAGGTTCGAAATGAAATTTGTTTATCCAAAATTTGCTGTAAAGACATTGGATAAGATCTTATATGCGACATTTTACATAAGATCGCATTTTTGGTGATGGGGTTAATGGAGCTCATCGTCGAGTCATCAATGAAGCATGTATTTCTTCCAACCGTACTTGGTTGATGATTTGCTTCATACACTCTATCAGTAAATCCCCTCCATATTTGAAGAGCTTAATTCAACTAGCTTACGTTTATTAAAATTAAGTTCTTCATTTGAAATTTTCGTTTTTGAATGGCTCGCTAAAAAAGAACACCAAAAACGTTTGTTTTAGGCTATTGATTATGTCCTAAAAAAACAGGGCAGTAAGGAACTAAGACCCTTTTTGGTTTCTTGCATATAACTCGAAAGCGGAGCAAAATTTCGAGATAATTCTAAAACCTTTTTTGTAGAGAATAAAATTTACCATCGAAATGGATTTATGAAAAAAAAAAATTTTTTTTAAAGTTTTAGTCAGCTAAATTAAAAAAAAAAAAAATAATAGCAAAAAAAAGTGCAAAACTGCATTTTATGGCGAAAAAACGTTTTTTAATGCTTTTTTAGATATGGTTATTTCGAAAAGGTTTCTCTACAAACAAATTTGAGTGTCATTTTCTTTTTCAGTGTCATAAAATAAGCCTATAACATTTTTTTGGATAGGTAAAAATTGATTTAAGAAAAAGTTATAAATATCTGTAAATACTTTAAAATTGTATAAAAATACAATTTTGAGTGATTTCGAATTTTTAATTCTAATTTGTATTGCCTTAAATTTTGTTTTTTTAATTGTTTGTATACCTTAAGCAAAATTATTTAAATTAGTTAAATCAGCCCAGATTAACTATTTTCACGTGAAGCGGACAACGAAAAAAAGGACGGGTCTTGAAATTCGTTCAATTTTGGGTCACTTGTACTTCTTTTGATACTTAAGACTTAACATAAGTGCAAAAGGATTTTGAATTTTGAGGCCTGGTGATGGAGTTATGGGCTTGTAAGGTTTCGGCAAGCCATGGGGTAAAGTTTGAAAGAAAAATGTTTATAAATTAAATGAAGGGATATGAAAATTATTTGAGTACTGGAGTAGATGGTAAATTAGATGTTCTTTTCATTAATGAAATCTAAACCGGAAATCGATTTTTTTCTTAGGTAGAAAACCGGAAGTTAACACTTCAAATCAGGTTTCAAGAAACTTCGACCATTTTAATTTTTTTTGTTAAAACCTCAAAATTTAGCTTATACAATATAGAAACTACATGCCAAGTTTCAGAGTAGGATCTCAATTCGTTTAGAAGAAACATAATTTTTAGTGCGTGGCTCTCATTAAAAAAACTGATTTTTTTGTATTTGTAATGCCCCTATAACCATATCCAAGCAATAGACAGAAAAAGTACTAAAAATACAGTTTTCGAAAATAAACCTTGTTGTTTAGCGAGCCAAAACACCATCTATTTTCAAAAGTTTTTCATATATTCTTATTCCTACGATTCAAATGCAGCTTTTGGCAGGTATTAGATTTTAAATCTGTGTAAAAGTGACACACCCTTATGTATATGTGTTAATCGCAGATGTTAGTTAAAAGTGGGCTTAATTAATTAATTATTAATTTAAATTAAAAATTTAAAATAAGGAAAGGTGTGACGTTAAAATATCGCGATCAGCTAAAATTTAAGTTCAAATACATTAAATAAAACAACGGCTATGATTTTTTAATTGTATATTTCTAATTTCTTGTAAACTCCGTAAACTTATAATTTAATTATAGTGTCGCACAATTTCACTTTTAAAAATTGTAGAAATTTGGAAATTTAAAAAATTGCCAAAATAATACTTTTATAGAGAAAATTTTAATTTTCGGCTCTCCAAATGGTCAATCAAAATTCAAAACTAAACTATTAATAACTTAATAAATGAAAAAGTTTACATATAGTATGTGGATTCATATACATACATACATTAATAATGTTGATGATAATTTATTTAATTTTTTGTTTTGTTTTATTATTGATTTGATTCAAATTATTTTCTGAGCTTTCTATAGGGACATGAGTATTTGAATATACATTGTATTGTATTTTTAAAAATTACTATTACTTTGTTTTATTTTCTGTGCTTTTGCCATCGGCAACTATTTTTTGTTCGTATTAATGATTTCTTTTTTCCATTGAGTTTGAGTTTACGCTAATTATTATGGTTCTATTATAGTTACTAATTCAATTTGTTTTGTTTATTATTTTAAATTGAAACATGTACATGAAGACACTAAAATTATGCTGGCCTATGTATGTATATAAAAAAAGCTGATTTGTGCTTTTTCTTTGAAGTAATTATTTTCCAAAAATTAAGAGTAACTTGGTTTGTTAAAAATTCTTTTGTTTTAAAAACAGCAACGATGGGTCTATTTATATTTTTGTTGTTATAATTTAAAATGGTTTGGTTTTGCAAAATAATACTTACAATTGCGTGTGATTAGGTATTGATAATGCTTCTATTTTTTCTAAATGATAGGCTTACTGTGCAATGGATGTAAATATTACATACAAAAATCCAATAACTTACATATAAAGCATTTCTTTCATTTGTTCTCACATTTATACTCATCATAATAACAAAGGTAAATTTAATCAATTAAAACTATATTTTTGTTTAAATAAATAATATGATGATGTATGCCCAAACTTATGTACAAATAAATGATTACATATTTTTTGTTTTAGCAAAGTCTTGAATTAATTTTTCTTTATTTTGCGTTTCATTGGTTTTGAATTGATTCGGATTAAAATTTTGTATTGAAATCCTCTATTTACACATAGGGCTATATATTAAAATAATTAAAAATACATTTATACTTTCTGCTTAGGTATAGAACAAAACAAAAACAAAAGAACATCGACTTTAATAAATTAGGTTTAAATAAAACTTGTTTTTTTGGAAGCACCAAAATTGACTACCCCTGAATGTTGAATGCAAGAGAGGCTTTGAGATATTTTAATAAACACAATAGATTTTTAAAATTTACTTACAATAACTTTAATTGCGCTTTTATACGAAGAACGGGCATGAATAATGTTTTCTGTGTTTTTTTGTGTGCTTGGCAAAAATTTTAAATTATAGTTTTTAAATTTTTTTATTTAAAATCCAAACGACTAGCCGAAAGTTTAAAATAATATTTATTCAATTTTATATATTATTCACATGGAAATTTGTAAAAAAAATATATTTTTTTTATAGAAAACGATTCGACCTCGTTTACAAAATTTTTATAGATATCATCTGGAAAATGAAATAAAAAACCTTTCAGATTTTAATAAGCTTAATTTTAAATTTAATTTATAATAAGGAAAAGGCACTTTCTATTTCTACTTTAACGTAAATAGAAAACTTTATTAAAAAATAAAACAGGAGAAAAATAAGTTGCGATCTGCAACAATTTCTAACATCTAGGACAATTACCATTCTCAAATTCCACGACAATTTATTCCAAAAAACTTCCTGGTATAAAATAAAATAAATATAAATATAAATTTGATATAAGCAGGTAAATCTGGTTTTAGGTACTTTTTGGTGCTCAGCTCAGATCCGTCAGCCGTGTTTCATAAAATTTAAAAAGCAATGACTTAAGGATCAAATCTTTTCATATTGGGACTTTTCTTGTTTTATTTTCAGCAAAGGAGAATTCCCAAAAATGTATGGGTGAAAAACCCAGAGTCGTTTAAAATGAAACATTATTATTATGGGCATAAATAGCAAATAATTAATATGAAATTATTTTCATAAAAAGTTATCCTCGGACTGGCTAGGCTATGACATATTTTGTTTTTTTAATAGAAAAAGTGTATTTACATGAAACAAAGTCGATAAGGGCGATACAGAAAAAGCGACGCATACCTCCTAAAATTGATCCATGTTATTAGTTAGGTTCTCCAAAACCTCTCGGTGAATTACTAACAAATTTGCTGCTTTCTTAGTTCCTTAGTTCTTTCACAGCTTACAAAATGGTGGTAATCATCCATACTGTCACACAAAGTTTTATACAAAATAATCAAACAAAAACATAAAATCGTAAGAACTCGAATATGTGCGCGTTATAAAAAGTAAGTATTCGCCACAGTATACAAATCTAAATATATTCATTATGTATTGCGCAGGTGGTCAGAATTGAAAGCGTCCAGTAATTAAAGCGGGTCTAAGCCTTGTAAGACTTTATCACAAAAACATAATATTTTGACAAGTAAACGGACCTCTGGATCCGCCATTTTCACCGATTTTGAATACAAATTTAAATGCTTACTATAGTTTTTTTTTAATATGGTAGTATTCGCTACACTACCTATTAACCATCATATCTCTCTATTTCGCACACCTATCGATTTTATTGCTACGAAAATTATTTTGCTGTATTGTGCAATCGGTAACATTGAGAATTAATTTCATATTTGATATCTACTTTGCATGGGACCTATTAAGCAGTTTTTTTTACCGTCACAGCCAGTTTCGGGGATAACTTTTGAAGAAACTAATTTCATATTTGCAACCTACAGTGGATGCCCTTTCGATCCATATATGTTTTATCTTTATCTTTAACGACCGACGTTGGGTTTTTTTGGGCATTCTTCTTTGTAAATTAAATTTTCTCTAGCTGAAATCGATTTTAAATTCCCAACCACAATAAAAATAACACACAGAGATCAACATGTCCTTTTCATTTTCCTGCTTCTTTTTTTTATTTTGTCTTTTTAAAACGATATAAGTTTATCTGATCATAAAACTTCAAACATATTCCTCAGAACATAGAGGTTCTGAAACCTTTGTTTTGTTTGTGTAATTCCAATACCAAAACAGCAATTTAGAAACATTAAAGTACGATTTCGGGTCTGAAACTCTCTCATCTTCTGATAACTCATCAAAAACGCGCTCTTTTTTTATCTTTGAAAATAGGTGTCACTCCCCAAGCTTTTGATAAATCTTTGGACTTCTTAACCAAACCAATAACGGCCGTAGCCAGGATCAAAAGTATGGATGAGCTCAAGGTAGTGCGGGGTGGTTTTGAGCTCGAAGCTTTTTAACTAGTTGTTTATACACAATCAAAAAAACGATTAAAAAAATGCTTTTTTATATTGTTTATATTTTTTTTTCTATAATTACTTGAATATTTTAAAAGTTCTTAAAATCCAAGCAACTAGTTGAATATAAGACCAAGTTCGTGCGATCCAGTCGTGCTTTTTATTTTAAATACTGTTGATGATACTTCTACTAGAAATAGGTACCTATTTTAAGTATCGAGCCAATTTTAATAAAATATGTAGCTCAAAAGACATTTTACAAGGTTGAGCCGCAAGCTTTTCAAAAGCATTCAAAATCTCCAAAATTTTTGCAAAAAAATGAATCACATCAGAATAATAAAAAAAAAGTTTGTCTTGACTTAACGACATCCATTTTGAATGGTTTAAAAACAAGTTTAATCAAAATCGTGACAAAACAATATTTAAAGAATATTTTCCCTGCAAAAAATCTATTCTTAGGAGTCTAGAAAATCCCAGTTACGCGTTTTTCAAAATGGTCGCAAAAACAAATGGGTCTTATTACGAGTAATATTTAGGTAGGTACTTTCGATAAATGACTTTTCTCGAAAGTCGATCATTCAAAAATAAATTTTGGTGTTGCAAATCTTAATTATTGTGAACGAATATTTTCGTTTTTACTTGTTAACGAAACATTCGAATTTTAATTATAGGCCTTAGTAGTTCCCTTTCACACGAAAAAACAAGTTGCTGGAGATTTTTTTGACGCTTTCTTTTAATTTACTTAAAAATCTCGTATCTTTCACACGACAAAACAAAATCTGTTCGAATCTATTAATTAAAAAAATTAATTTTTGATGCAAATTTGGGATTATACTATTTCTCGAGGTAGTTTTTTTTTAAATTAATGTCCATGGTCATCCTGAAGTATCAACATTATCTTTTACTTCAAAATTCTTTTTGAATCCTCCAAAACCTTTATTCATCTTTGAGAAAATCATTAATTAGTTGTTTGCCTTCGAATATCTCAAAAACGTGAGGTGCTAGATCTATTTCACGGTCAGATTTGAACTTCGCCAATCAAAGACCATCAGAAACGTATATCTTGGCTCATGTTAAAGTCAAAAATTCAAATTTTGTCACGCAAAGTAGTAAATAAGTGTTTTCGAGTGGATTTTCGAAAGCTGCAAAAATACGTCAATTTTCAACTAGCGCTTGTCGCAAAAAAAAAACCTTAAACAGAAATTTGTTGGAAATTCTTTGTACTTTCAATTGCACTTTGATGTAATTCACGAATAATTGATTGTTTTCGAGCCATAAGTAAAAAACTCCCAAAAACTGAATTTTTGCTTAACTTTTGCATTTTTCCTTGTTGCGTCACGAAATTTTAGTCGCAAACCTCAGATTAGAACAGGGAACAAATCAAAACTACCCAACAATTTGCTCGCTAAGAGCCCTTTTGAGCACAAATTGTCTGGACTACGTGTGCAAGGGGACTTACGAGTGTCGTTTACTTTTGATAAAGGACTTTTTTTTCCGAAAGTTGATCATCGAAAAAATTTGTTTTGGTTGACCAAATTTTTCGTTAAGAAGTGAAAAAGAGTAATTTCGTTCACAATCGATAGTCGCATTTCGACAAAAGTTGTTTATCAAAAGCCAATGACATTTGCATGCATGTGTGTTGTCTGGTTGCAATTAATATTTGTTTGTACTTAAATATAAGTAGCATTTGGTTAAGTGTTGTCGTGTTTTGAATGTTGAAAAGTTGAGAAAATTTTGATTTTTAAAATAAAATAATTCTTTGTTTTGGATTGGATAAGAATCAGTTCTCTTTTCTTTCTCTCTGCAATTCTAGTGCAATTGCTTCTTCTCTGAATTGGGAACAAAAATCAATTAGATGGGCTTTCATTTATCAATTTTCTGAAAATCTTGAGAATTCAATTTGTTTAAATATACATATACTATATAATATAACTTTAGCACAACTATTTACACTCCGAGTAAAATTATTCAATAAGGTCAAAAGAAAAATGCCTTTAAGAGGAAACATAATCTGAAAGGCTTTATAAATGTCAAACAAAAATTAAATAAGTACAATTACGAACAAAACGTATAAATCAAGAATAGCGCGGAGCTTAACCAACGAGGCCGTATCAGTTTTAATTTCCTTAACTTATATACGATATAATAAATTTTTTTCTTTTATCAATTTTGCATAAATATCATTTTTTTTTTCTTAAATTTTCATAAATTTAGTAGGTATATAATATTTGTGTTAAATTTTCTTTCAAAATTATTTTTTTTTTTCATATAATTCCCAAGGCATTTAATTTCGAGTATCTAAAAATTTCATTTTTAATATAGGCAACGATTTTGATTTTTTTAATTTTTATATTTAAAAAATTTTTCTAGTCCAAAATGTTTATTTTTTGTTTTGTACTATGCTTTTTTGAAATACATTATATTTTCCAAATATTTGTTTTAATTTTGTTCCAAAGTTTCTTTGAATAGTAAAACTATAAATAAAAATATATAAACGCACACTGAAGGATGTTCTGTTGTTGTCAATGTTTTGTAGGTATATGATATAGATTGAATTTTGGAATGGTTTTAATATTCTAAGATAAGAAGAAAATATTTCAAAACAGCCCGTTTTTTGGAATTTTTGTAAAATATAACGATATTTTTGTTGTTTGTTTGTCATTTTGGGGGGTAACATATACATACAGAGTAGAGTAATATTAGATTTAAAATTAAGTTTTATCAAGTTTTCTATTGCACATTGTTGAATATATATTTATTTATATGCTTAATTTATTTTACTTTTTTGTTTTTTTTTTTTTTTAAATAAATTTATACTTATATTATGGATTTTGTTTTTGCTTTACCGTAGGAAAAAAAACTTAGGCTTAAATTTATAGTTGAACCCTTTTATTCGCTCCGACATTCTGTTATGGGTTCTAGTTTAATATTTGCCGGTGTATCCTTGTAGTTGTTTAAGTTCGACGGACATGCTGAGGATCTATCACTGGCAGAACCGACAAGCTCTGCAATATCTTCTTGAAAAAGATGTTCTGGACGCGGTGAAGAGTAGCCTCGGGATGGTTTGTAGGCCATGCCACTTACACCAACTGCCAGATTGACAGCTGGCTCAAGGGACATTTGCAAAGGAGAGCTGAGCAGACTCTCGTCAGGACTATTCATCCGGAGATCATGCGCTGAGTCCGAGGGGGAGGTCGGATGGAGTCGCGGATTATTACTACTGGACGGTGGAGCTACCGCATGTTGGGGATTGTGCACCGAGCTACTGCTGCTGCTGAACAGATTATGTACAGGTGAGATATTGGACTGGTGGCTTGATTGTGAAGGGCCTTCTCCTCGGTGCATAGAGGACGTAGATGACGAAGGGACACCTCCTGTGGAGCTCATATTCGCTCCCATGCCTGGAACCATATGAAGACCCGGTATACTGGCTAAGCTTAGATTAGGAAGACCAGGCATATTCGACGCTGATGGTGAAGTATGCCTCTGCATTGGGTTCTGCCCAGGTCCACTTGAAATGGGGGAGCTTTGCTTTGGTAGTGGAATTCCGCTGGCAGTGCCATGGGGCGACATGTGAGCGGGTAGATTAAAAATATTGGAAGATGTTTCCGGGTGATGGTGTTGATGTGATGGTTGTTGGTGTGGATGTTGTTGCTGATGATGTGGATGGTGTTGGTGTTGTTGTTGCTGTTGTTGAACTGCAGCTGCCATTTGCATTTGTTGACGCAACGCATGCGCCACACCCGCCACGGCAGCCGCAGTGGCTTCTTGAGACATTGAGTCAGCTACAGAAGGACCAACTGGACCCGCTGGGAGACCATTGGGACATCCTGGTGCTCCTGGATAGTTGAGCGCGTTGTCTTGAAATGGAAACACAGGCTGTAAATAGAAATTTATTATAACCTTATCACTTCTTAAAATAACTCCCATATACATACGGAATGGCGTCCATAATGCAAGTGCAAACCCTCGTCCTTAAGCTCCTTTGCATCACGAAATACCACAGTTTTGATTACACCTTTAATGTGCTCGTCTGGCCAAATGCCCAGAAGGATTCGTTGCGGTCGCCCTCGACCTTTAGGTCGGAGATCCGTGCCACCATCTATAGATGGTCCTAGCATATTGTGAACTCTGTTGGCGTACAAAACGAATGTAGGATATGGAATGTCATATTTGCGTGCAGCTTGCGACAAAGATAGACCCTCTTTTAAAACACTAAAAATGGCTTCAGCCATTGTTTCAGGTCGCCAAGATTTCAATGGACCTCGTTCGCGAAACCGCAAATGATGCATTAGATTTTGATTGGTGTTCCAGCACTTTTGCCACATTGATTGCAGTTGATATTGATAGCTATCTGTGCAGAGATAAAAAAAATAGAAAATAAGTAATGGCCAAAATGAATTCGAGTATCTTAAAGTCTATTTAAATGGTAATCTAACTGCCATTAACTTTCCTTCTTCCCTACTTTAACTAGGGAGCGTATTGGATCTATTGAGTTTGATGGTGCGGCTAACCGTATCAAATCAACCCTTCTAACGTTTTTTTTTAACTCAAGTTCATCAAAATGGGAGGACAAAAATGAGTCTTGTAAAGCATTCTACATTCATATTGAGCACCAAAAGAACTTGAAAACTTGAAAGTTTTTTCCAAAATTTGTCTCAAGGCTATACTGAACATTAACTGCCTGAACAGAATGCAAGACGGGGCTAGAATAGATGTCAAAAATGCTGCAGCCGGAGCTGCAAGAGTTGAACAATGTTTAACTTTTACTGCAGCATTTTTGACATCTATTCCAGCTGCGTATTGCATTCTGTTCAGGCCAGTATAGCGCGAGTATAACAATAACAGTTGAATTGTTTAAGAGGAGGAATCAAGCAATGCAACTAGCGAATTCAGTAGAACACTCTGTTTATAAAAATAGCGTCGCGGCGATGTTACAGAAATGATATTATTCCCGTGATAGTTATAGATAGGGTGACCACCTTACCCAAAGCGGATTTCAGTACACAAGAAAATATATATTTTTTAAATCTTAGTTTAGTCTATTCAATACATTAGGTGTATGATGTAGGTACATGAACGTGGATTACTTAAAGATTAAAGTGGGTGATCAAATTATTTTTACTGCCACCAAAATACTATCTATAATAATAATTTTCAGTTTATGGTAAAAATATATATAAAACTTTAACAACTTATTTTTTTCGTTGATTCTAAATTTGTGGTTATTAAGCTTTAAAAATTAGAAATTGAACAAATTCACAAACAAAAATATCTAAAATAACGCAAGCTTTTAAAAGTTGGACTCCATTAAAAAGAAAAGAAAAAGAAAACGATAATGGAAATCCATTTTTATATTCAAAGTTTCTGAAAGTTTTCGTCGTGAAATTTCTAGTTTCGCAAATTTTAACAAGATTTTTAGCAAAAAAGTGAAATGTTTACTAGTTTTCAATATTTTTGTGCATAACACAACCGTTTTTAATACGTTTTTGAGAAATGTTGGTAAAGAAACTTTAAAAGACATGGAAAGCGGAAAAGACTATTCGTCAGCTGAAAAAGCAACATCGTAATCAAGAACTGACCATTCTCAGAGGAAGACAGCATTATTGGTAGGAGTGTCAAAGTTTTCAGTGAGCAAAATTTATTAAAAAAATGGTCGAAAATGCTAGCACAAATGTTGGAAGACCTGGACGAAAAAGACCAAGAATAGTGCGAGATAAACGACCAATAACGGAAATCTGTATAAGAAATAGAAAAAAGTTAAGAAGGATATTGAAACGTTTGATCCAGGAGTTGGGAATCAACATTTTAGATATGAAGACGATGACGCACACGCAATTTCGTTATTATACAATTCAATTATTACAAAAACTGTGGAGGAAGAACGGTTTCAATTCGTGTATTTGATTTCGGTACATTTGTGTGTACCAAGGCTTTTCTTCGGAACACGGTACAATGTACACAGCGTTAAATTTTGGTACTGTACCGGTAACTTTGGTACAGGTGGTCACGCTTAGTTATAGATTCTATTTTTGATTCTATCCAACCTATAAGATTTCATTGTATGGAAAGTGTATGGATCTTGCTTTAAATCCACCGCCCAAAAGTATGTTTAAAAAAATTGTTTTCAGGTCAAATATTTTATTGATTTTCGTAAACCTTTGTTATTATAATTTAATAATTATTTTTGTACATTCCTACTCGATCATCTAAAGTGGAACCAACCAAATGTGGAAGCCTCAGTCTTTGGTTGTTTTTGCATTAAGTTGTAATTGAATAAGTCTAATTCATTGAGACAACATTTTCTTACTATTATGTAACTGCAACTACCCTACATTTCTACGCTTGAATCCATTTTTTTTTTATTGAAACGGTTTTTGGACTGCTTACAGCTCAAGTTTTACACCATAGGTTGTAATAATTACAAAACATTCAAGCTAAATCATAAAAAGCTATTTAATTTAAATACATTTCCGCACTCTAAACATAATATAAATGCGCAATGTACCTTCAATTAAATTTCCATACCAAAATAATATACAAAATTTCCCAAATAACATACCTGCAATAGACGTCGTTGAGGCACCCATCCACGAATGTGAATTCTCCAGTAATTTCGCCTAAAAATAAACAACAAATGAAGAAATTTAGTAGTTATTTAACAATTTGCACGAAAGGTTTTCTTATTATTCATAAAAGGATTTTCTTTTCCCGGTAAAAGCATAATGCTATGAAGAGATTTAGATTTAATAGTAGGATAATAAGGGGACTGATTTTTAGGGGAATGTGGACAAGATTCGTTCATCACTTTACAAAAAATGACATAGCACAAATAGATCTTACCAAGAATATTTAAGTTGGCAAATTGTTGTTTTGGATTTTGTAAGAAGGTTTAACATTAACCGCGAGAAGAAATACTTTCATAATTTAAAACATTGTAAATTTTGGACAAATAAATATTCTTTGGGCTAATATTAGCGCAATTATATTTATTTCTTATTGTGCAGAGTTATAGAGTTTTAAAATTTTTGAATTTATTCTTTTAATTTTTATATTATGATTAAAATTTCAAATATTTAGATACTGTTTATTTATTTAATTTAAATATTTTGTATTCCTTAACAAAATAATATGCTAGCGAACTATTTTGCTTCTAAGCCACAACTTATTCACTCAGTACAATGTTCGAAAATTTCTTATTTTATTGGTGACTTCAAATTTTATTAATGAAGGTTAAGCTTTATAAGAATTTTAAAAACGTAATTTTGATATTTTTTTGCAGATTTTAAAATTATATTATAATATTATATACATACATAATTATAAGAAAAATTGTAAAAATCAAGATAATCATAGGATAAATTAATTCCCTGTTACCTTAGAGATATTTCTTCAATTTGCATTTATTTTAAACTTAAAATATATACAAAAGATTTTGATAAGGATTGACAGTCCAGCCCAAGTTCCCCCGAAAAACATAAAAAAGGATAATTGATAGCTTGAAATTTTTTAAATTTCTTCATTCTTCTACATATTACAAGAAGATATACAAAATATTTCTAGCTATATCTTTCATTTAAAAGGAATGTTGGGGAGGTATGGTTATGAGGTAATGGGGGATATGATGGGTTACAATACGAAGCAGGCCATCGACAAATTATAATGCATTTACGAGGTCAAGCATTCTTTCGGTCTTCGAGAATAGCACAATTTCCAGAATTGACAGTAACTATTAATTTAAAAGTACACGTTTTCGTTTTTAAGGGTTTTCTTTGATTTTTATCGTTTTTGCACTTCCTGTGTAGACAAAAAAAAAACATGTTGAAAGTCCTCAGATACAATACTGTGTTGTAGATTGCATAGTGTACCTACACTTATATTCATTTTTTGTTTAATTTGCAGCTTTTTTTAGACGGGAGGCAAGGGCGGTGAATATAGGTGAAAACGTTTGTGTCAAGTGGAATTGTTAACACGAGCACAGAAAAAGTTGTAATAATTTCCCTAGTGGGGTAAAAAAAGAAACACGGAGTAGGTGCACTTACAATGACGTCTGTAATGATTTTCCCTTCAGTTATTTTCCAAGTGGAATAATAATAAAAAAAAAACTATAGGTAGGTACATGGGTACATAAACATATACAAATACATATGTACATACATTCATGATGGTATGCAAAAGGAGGCGTTTTTAATTCAAAGAATTGATTGTTACTGAATGAAAAATGATTTCATGGATGATGACATGGTCTAAGTGAGTCGTATTCATTATTTTCTATTTTGTTTTTTTTAGCATGAAGTTTTGTTTGAATAAAATTTCGTTTGTGATGGAAAGTTGTGCTAAATATGGAAGAGTAAAGTGTAATATTCCCAAGAAATATTAATAATTTATGACAAATAGTCAGGTTTTCGTCTGTGATGAACTAGGTATGCATACATATGTACATACATAGATACTTGTACTAGGTATATCAAACATTTACAAAGGGGAAAATATGTTAAAAAGATTTACTTCAGGCAGTCTTTTGGATTAATATTTTATTTTAAAAGTTTTTCTCTAGAGTTAACATTAACAATGGAGTCATTCAAATACGGGTAACATTTTTTGGAACTTTAAAAAGGTGCAGAAAAACGAAACAATGATAGGAACTTCTGAAAACTTATTCATTAATAAAATTAAAATTAAGTTAGTACCTAAATTTAAATTTAAATTCTGCTCATTGAAAAGAAAGCCGATCAGGACAGAAAAAGACGGGACAAATTTGTGAAAACCTTCGGAATGAGTGAGAATAGAAAATGGCTATACGTCAGCTTTAAAACATAAAATTAATGCTCTTTTCGGTTGGCATGCCTGTTCCTGTTGGCATGTCAGAATAACAAGTCTGGCTCTGAAAAGAAGAGAAAATGCTTCTGGACTTGATTTCAGAAATGAAACCAGAAGCTTTCAGACTTTTTTCAAATATTGTTCTTCAGTAGAATGTAGCAATACACTGAAACGTAAAGGTAAGCTTTCTTTTTTATTTTCGACACTTTCACTTTCGACATTTTCTTCCAATAAAAAAACGACAGTTAAGTAATTATCGGTATAAAAAACGAAATAAAATCTTATTTTTTTTTTGTTTTTTAAAAATATCATTTACTTAAAGAAGAAGAAAAATTAATTCCTTTTTTTTGTTCTACAACTTAAAGTACCTCATGTGAATACTAAATGAAAATTAATTTTTAGAGAAATACAAAATTTCAAATCGTTTTCTGAAAAACTCAAAATTTTGGGGTAAGCTTCTCGGGGGCGACATACAAATAATCGTCCTTTCGTTTCGTTTTACTGAAACGCCAGAAAAACGACAAAGCTCCAGAAACGACAATTGGTGTTAGAATGAAACTAAAAGATAAGCGTTCTTCACTATTCTCATCACTTTTACGGTAGTTGTTTTGCTGAAACGCCAAATGTCACATTTAGAGCCGTGTCGTTTTACTGGCGTGTTTTTCAAACTTTTTTGTGCTATTCCACCAAAGCTTTTAAAAAATTCTTGTGTCCCCCAAAAATATATTCAAACAATTTTTAACACTCAAAAATTGAGATGTTCACTGAAAACTTGAATGATTAAGAATTACAAAGAAATCACCAGAATCAGATTTTTTTCTTTTAAATAGGCCAAGAGTTGGGTACTTTTTGTTTGCAAATAATTACTGAACCGATTTTCTTGATGAAATATGCTCAGGCGTAAGTCCATGTTGCCGGGACGGGGGTCCTCGAGCGTAAACAACCACCTTATAAAAAATCTCGTGAGCCGTGCATCGTACGACAAAAATAGTAATTTTTTTGAAAGCTAATATTCGTGGCGTCTATAAAAAAAGAATGCGAAAGTGAGATCTCTTTTCTCATTCGGACTCATTTAGTTTTGCAATCTAATATGGTTGCAATGAATATGAATGGTAAATTACCTCCATGTAAAATCGAGCTACGTCCTTGTGGGGCGTAGTCCCCACATTCGGAAACACTGGTTTAGGTCATTCTAAAGCTATGTATAATAGACCTCTTTCCAAAAATTATCAATATGAACTGTGTAACATAAAAAATATTTCGAGCCAAGTTCTTATATGTACAAGAAACCTGTGCGTAAAAGGTCAGCCAAAAAAAGTAATGAGATCTAAAATATATGCCAAGTTTTAGGTTCATGAAGTTTAATATCAAATATCTTAAGTAGAGTAATATCGAAACAATTCCAAATCATGACATAAATTTGGTAATTAATGATTACTGATTAGAATTTGGTGGGTTCACTGGTCAAGTTTTCATACATATTAAATTTGTGATTAAGTATTTAAGAGAAAACTTGCCAAGTAAATCCACCAAATTTTAATCAGTTATCATTAATTACCAAGTTTATGTCATGATTTGGAATTGTTTCGATATTACTCTACTTAAGATATTTGATATTAAACTTCATGAACTTAAAACTTGGCATAGGTATATTTTAGATCTCATTACTTTTTTTGGCTGACTTTTTATGCACAGGTTTCTTGTACATATAAGAACTTGGCTCCTTTTTTAACATTTATGTTTTTGTTGTGATTTCACTCCTTTTTGCAAAGTTTATTTTGCCACGTGAAAATCAAGCACTACCGCTCTACAAAGTTTCATAATTCTACGACAGCCAAAAGTGTTCCTATATATAATAGCAATTCTGATAAAGTAGGTGGCCCCTGAATGGAAAATTCCAAATTTTCGATTTTTTTCTTTCAAAGTAATTCAAGCCTTATTGACCTACCAATTTTCATCGTTCTACAACAATCGGAAGTGCTCCATATAATTTACAAGAATTTTTAAGAATGTGGGTGGATGCCACGCCCTCTGAATGGAAAATTCCAATTTTTCAATTTTTTCTTTCTAAGTACTTCAAGCCCTACCGATCTACCAATTTTCATTGCTCTACGACAATCGGAAGTGCTCCATATGATTTATAAGAATTTTTAAGAATGTGGGTGGATGCCACGCCCTCTGAATGGAAAATTCCAATTTTTCAATTTTTTCTTTCTAAGTACTTCAAGCCCTACCGACCTACCAATTTTCATTGCTCTACAACAATCGGAAGTGCTCCATATAATTTATAAGAATTTTTAAGAATGTGGGTGGATGCCACGCCCCCTGAATGGAAAATTCCAATTTTTCAATTTTTTTCTTCCTAAGTATCTCAAGCCCTACCGACTTACCAATTTTCATCGTTCTACAGCAATGGGAAGTGCTCCATATAATTTATAAGAATATTTAAGAAAGTGGGTGGATGCCACACCCACTGAATAGAAAATTGCAGATTTTCGATTTTTTCCTTTGTATGCACCACAAGGCCTACCGTTGTGCGAAATTTCAAGTTTCTACAATGTCGGGAAGTGCTCCATAATTTTGATGATCTGTCAGTGAGTCAGTCAGTCAGTGAGTCAGTGAGTCAGTCAGTTACGGTTTTTGCGATTTTTGAAGTGCTATATCTCGGGAATTACTAATGCTAAAGAGTTGAAATTTGGTGAGCCACCTGTGTTTGATCAGTTCAGCAAATCCTGCGAATTTGAAGTTTCTGACTTTATTGGTACTGAAGTTAGAGGGGGGTTGAAAATCACCTGAGTTTGTTCCTGTAAAAAGGATGTAGTGCCGCGAACTTGGCTGGGCACTACCGTGCCCTTTGATAGAGTACACTCCTGGATTTTGAAACAGACTTGCGTCTCTTGGTCTTCTTAAGAGCTCACGAACTTTGGTTGGTGGCTTATAAATACTTGTAGTCCCTTATTTGCCCGAAATTTATCAAATTCCATCCGAAATCCCTTATCCCTTATCATAGGTTTCTACGCTCTTTGTTTTTAGCCTATAGGTGTGATTTCTTTGGTAGTAAATACAAAATTTAAACAAATATCTACCTTCTTAACAAATAAAAGAGTCTGCTTAGCTAAAGTTCAGGGTAGGTATTTAAATTTTCATATTTCCTCAACCAAAAAGAAAAACCAACCTAAACGACTTTCCATGTGGACTTTGCCAACCCTAAAAACGTATCAAGAGCTTATAACTCTACCATTTTACAGGTAAATCAAAGTTAATAGATACGTCCATCATCAAGTGCTATAACTGTTTCAATAGCTTAACATGACTTTTATTGTTTGTTTTTGCCAGCCACCCCCCTTTGGAAAAAGTGCATTAGCCGAAAGTGCAGTTCAAATCAAATCCAAATCGAAAAAAACCCCAAGGGCCAACAAAAAATTGAAGTAACGAGAATGGCAGGCAGTTCACAATTGCCTATAAACGAACGAGTATCAACAATTAATCGACTGGAATGAAAAACATTGGTTGGGGTCGAACAACGCAAAAAATGATGTGTTTCACTAGATGAACCATGAATAGGCCATCAACTCACGGGCCAACCACATCTCCCACTGAACAACTGATAAGCCTATCGACACCGCAAACGATAAACCTTTTTTTTCACTTAACAGTTAACACTCAGCCTGCGATGTTTTGTTTGGCGAGCTGCATTGCTTTTTTCCGTGTGAAGCAATTTCACAATTTTTTGTGCACCCCCAGCCCACATCTGGAGCCGGGAAACCCCCCTTTTTATAACTGCATCCGAAAATGCAACAGAATGACTGACTGGGCACATGCGGCAGTGGTTGGCACAACAAGCCACTCGATGACACTTTAGCAGTGTTTAACTGCTGTTGTGCGGGGCCCTGAATGTTGTTGCACCGACCGAATACGCGCCACGTGGCTCTTTTTAGCCTGGAAAGCAGCTAAAAAATCCTGGGCCTTTAATAAGCAACCAATAATCACTGCATACCGAATTGAAGGGCATCCTCGTTGAATGCTTGCACCTGGCTCCTTGCTCCTGTCTGATGGTCGTCCTGAGCAATGGATATGGTGGGTGGAAATATCGTCATATAGAGGCATCAATGGAGAGGACACAGCAACAGGAATCCGTCGGTTCCGAGAACTGATTGCCTGAATAATTGGAGTTTTTCATGTTTTCAATTCGTATATGCGTTTTTAATTTATTTATTTTTTTGTTCTTTTGTGGAGTTTGAGTGGCGCATTCCGTTGGCGACTAGCAATGGCGACAACTGTTCTGCACGTTGTACATTTATATTGCGAAGTTCTTGCAGTAGAGTTTGGGTAAAGAGATATGCATCGCATCCGGATGTATCACATTGCAATGCAATTTGTTGCATTATTGTTTTTATGCCGCAAACGATGATGTGGTTGTTTATTGCCTGAAAAGTGGATATCGATGCAAGTGTCAAAAATTCAATGCAGTAATTAATGGGTTAACATTTAAATCTGTTTTTTTTTTATTTGTGTTTATACCGACTGGGTTTGTGTGTGTTTGTGCATGAATGGAAAATGATATGATTTTGTTTTTCTTTTTGATTTTTGGTGTGAAGAGCGGATTGCCGGAAATACAACGCATAACGATGCGATGTGAAGTGTTTTTTTTGTGTGTATATTAATTACATATATTGGTTTGCCCTTAAATGAAGCTTAATTTAGTCCACTTCTGATAAAAAGAATTTTGATTTGTAAGGCAGGTAGGTACTTCTAAATTGACTCTAACTGAACATGAACACCAACTATTGCTATGTTTGGAGTAATTTTATCTAAGGGTAGTTGTATATCTTTATTCTAATGCCCAGTTGCACCAAAATTCACTAAAAGCGGTTTTTGCTAAAATGGAGTTAAAATTTATCGGACTGATAAATTTATTTGGGTTGCACCAATCTCTTTCGTGCATTTTTTAGCTAAAATGCAGTTCATGAACCACCCCTGGATTTTATAATATGTTTATTAAACTGAACGAAAAAATTTAACCAGTGCAAGTGAGATAACAATAAGGAAAATGTGAATACACAATAAACAGAAACAAGGTATTCTCATTAGATACAGCCAATGCGCCATCTTGGTGTTTTTTATTATTATTTATTATTTTCTTTTTTTTTTAGAGAAATTATGAAACTATTGAAATAGATTCCAACTAACATTAATATTTTTCGACACACTCTTGGAAATTATGAACCAATATTTTAAAGCGATGTCATCGAATTCAGAAAATGGATTTATCTGTGAACCTGAATAACTCTTCGACGTCTCGCCATTTTTTGGTTTAGTTCGTTATCAGATGAATACATGATGACCAGTCTATAATAGTTATTCTGGAATTATTTATTCATTTAAGTAGTGAATTATAAATAGGAAACAAAATGCCTTCACCTGTTGTTTTCGTTTTGGAACTAACAATATTCCGTCAAATAAAATAGAATTATTTTGTTTGTAGGTAGTTGGATATGTTCGTTTAAACTTGCTTTTAAAATTTATCTGGAGGAAAATGGAACTTTAGTTTATTGGTTCGTTTATTGGCCTGTTAGATTTAGAAGTGGTTGGTGCAACCGATAAATGTCATTTTAAAATTAAACGAAGCAATAAATATTTAAAAGAGGTCGGTGCAACTGGCCATAAGTCTTTAAGACCATTTTTGAAAAATTTTAATGTTGAATAAATGTTTTTCTTACTAAAATAAGTAAGAAGAAAGTAATAAAAGAATCCATTAAAATTGATTTATATAGTTGATTGATATTTTTGACCTGAAAAAAATTAAATCCATCAGTATGAAGTTATGTACTGCACCATTGGATGTTTTTACATCTCCGGAAAAAGAGATGTTTGGATAATTGGTTGACATTTTGGTCGAAACACACTTTTTCCGTCAAGTATAGTTTGTCCCCTATCTGTCAAGCAATCAATGTAAAATGTATTAAAAAGCCATCGGTGGATTAAAAAGCCCCTACAAAAATCAGAAATGTTCATAGATTTCTTAATGCTCCAGAAATCCAATTGAATTCACCAGCTCGGTTGAAAGCAAACCCAACTGAATCATTCTAAAACAACGCACGAAATGATTTTGCTTCAAATCGAGTTGGTTTAAAATCTAAAATCCTTGTACCTTGTTATACTTTTATTATTGCTAAATTTTAAAAGGGTGTCTCTTGGAGACTCTTAGGTCTACAGAGATGGTTCTGATGGGCTCAAAAGCAAATGATATTAGTTTGGAATCATAGGGCGAGAATATAATCGAAAACTCGCCCTTTAAGGCTATAATTGCTAAAAACCACGAAATTTTGGTTTTTCGTTTTATTTTTACAAATTTTACATTCGGTGCTCGCGGTCGAAAGTTTGAATAATTCCACTAGGTCATCATCGTAAACAACTGAGTGAAAAGTCGGATCGGACGGAAGGTCTTCCACCTATGAAACGATAAGGTTATACTGGAATATAACAAACTCTCAACATAAATTGTTAAATTTTTCCACGTATAGTTTTTAGTTCAAAACTGAATATAGTACAAGACAACTAAAGGTAGTCTATCTTCTAAAGCCAACATTAATTTCTTAACTTTCAAATTCATAGCTTCGATTACACAAATACTTTTTCAAAAAATATTGCTTATCTCTGGCAGTTATTCCAATAATTTATCGCCACTTCTGCAGAAACTATGTATGTACATATCTATTTAAAAGCGTAAAGGTTTCTATGAAATTTGCACATTTAGCAGCTATAATGTATGTATGTACATACATATATACTGTATGTAGTTCACTCTAAAAACTTTTACAAACTCATAAAACTACAGTTTCAACTTTTGAACTATCAAACTTATATTGCAATCTAACAAAAATATTACTCATATCAACCAACGCACATCACATTAAGTAGCTTTTCCACCAAATTTCCATTTTATGTTACGCGGAAAAAACTAATAATTACATACTTTTCGATCTCTGATCCTGGAAACTAGTACCTATTATTTCTATTCGTATTGTGCAATAAAAAAAAAACAAACAAACAAAAGCAATAAAAACAAACAACTAAGCAAATTTATAAGTAAAAAACAAAACTTAAAAAATAAAAAAACTTCCAATGTATTCCAAATTAAAAATGCAAAAACTCAAATGCTTTTCCTATATAATAATATTTTCTCCCAACCCTTCTTAGAGTCCACATCTAAGCGGAAATCACGAATTCAAATTTCATTATATTCACGACTTTATGAGTAGTTTTTACATACAATATACCATGCTTCCATATAAAAACGATGCACCAGCCCGCACCGGCCGTTGTGCCACAAACAACATCGAACCTCAAAATAATCATTTTACTTCTGTAATTATCATCGAATCGAAATCGAAGGATATTGGAAAGTAACGGTAAATAATTTGCATTTGAAAGTTTATTAAAACAATTATTATTGATTACGAGAAATATTCGTATCCGCTATTCTATAATTCAAAAGTTTCCCACTCCCCCATACTCATGTACCTGTTCCATCAGACAAGGCCCCCACATGACTTACAGGAATGTAGGATAGGTAGTTTATTTGTATCCATGGTTACCAACAAAGGCAAAATCATATTGGGGAATCAAAAACTAAAATTAATCAATAAATACAATTTCTGCAGAAGCAAAATTAAAATGTTGGCAATATTTTATATGTTACATTTCACATAACTTCACACTTCACTAAGCAGAAAACTTCAAAAAACTAACAGTTTAATTTAATTTAATTTAATTTAATTTAAGTTGGTTAGACAGCTCGTAGGCAGCGACAAAAAAAGTTCCATTTATGTGTGACTCTTTGGAGTTGGACGGCTGTCTTCATATAGACAAAGTTTACATATATAATAGGACTGTATGGGCTGACTTTTCAGTTCGAGATTATCATAGCTTTGGGGTTAAAGTCGAGTTAACTCCTTAAAACGTTTTTGTCAATCAATTTAATGAGCTGGGTCTAATTTGGTGAGTTGACTCTGGGTCTGGACTAACTGAACAGATATTTCTGACAGATGCATTACAAAAATCTTTGCAAATAGAAATGTGACACTATGGAAATCGTGGTTCCCAATGTGGCACCATCCAATTAAAGTTAATCCTCAACTTAAAAAATGTTTGTGATACAACTCGACTTTAATTTATTTGCAGGTTTTATAAACTCTCTTTTAACTCAGAGTAAGCACTGAAAAACTGGCCCCAATTTGGACAGGGCCTAGACATCGATGATAAATAAAGGGCCCAGGGGAAAACTACTTAGGTCCACTTAGATTAAAAATACCCTTAATTCAAAGTAAAATTAATGATAAAGTAACAAATTGTTTTGTCTAGCACAAAGTACCTAATTATAGAGACTTACACGGTTTTTGTCACGGGCCAGGTAAGACTGGTTCTAAAAGTAATTTTTCATGCTGAATCCGAGCCCGTCATCAGTTTTCCGCCATCAGCTCTGGTTTCTGAGATATTCCCGTTATAAAATTAAAAAAAACGCAATTTTTCGAATTTTTGAGGTTACATATCCAGCGGTGTGTACATTTTTTGAACAAAACTAACAACGATTCCTGAAAATAATAATTTTCTTCTTTGAAATTCAGTTTAAATTTTTCTAATATCTGCTTAAGTCTTCGGGAAATCCTTAGCTAGTTGTTAGTCCTCATCTGCCACTATAAAATGTTATAAGACTGGTAAAATGGGGTTTAATATGCTAAACACTAACACATACATTTCAACAAGGAATTTCTCAGAGAATACAAAATATATTGCAAAGGAAACCGTTGAACAAAAAAAACCTCAAAAAATGGAAAAAACGGTCACGACTACCATTCTACTAAGGGTACCTCGGAGTGTAACAAGGGTATTGAAAAGATTTTAACCAAATATTGAAGTAAAAGATTAGTGCTTTAAGGAATCGTTACTAGCTTCATTGAAAAAAAATTACATCTCACTTTTACATAGCCTCAAAAATGACAAAAAACGATTCTTTTTCAATTTTACGACGGTAATATCTCAAAACCCCGAGCTGATAGAAAAAAAAAAAGGATGAAAGATTTTAGCTCAGCGCCCAAAAGTATGCCATTATTCATTTGTCGTGTCAAAAAGTTGCCTGATATTTTTTTAACCTGTGTTATGCAAACTATTGATTTTAACTTCTGCATTCTTTTTGTCTGATGCGCTGATATGAGTCAAAAGAACCTCTTCGACGCCAAAATTTTGAATACATTTATTGAAAATTGAAAGATAGTTTTTTTTGAAGAGCTTAGCTGACATGTTGATAGGTCTAGACACTAGTTTTTCTGTTTTAAATATAATTTTGCTTAATTTTTGGAGCAACAAAAATAAACATTTGAAAAAAGTTTTTTAGAAAGTGTGCCATTTTGCGAATCGTTTGTGGAGAGAGCTGTACTACATCAGATAGTACTCACAAAAATTTACAAGTTGTCATCATCAGTTTAGTTTTTTTTTTAAGTGGACTTAAGCCGTTTTTCCACTGGACCCTTTAAGTGTTTGTTAATAAAGTATTGCAATTGGAGGGTGCTCAAAAGTTAAAAAACTTTTGGGGTTTCATCATTTGAAATCCTTTTTGCTTGACTTGAACAGTTTTCGCTGCTAAGTTTCCTTCAGGCGATAATACTTATATTAAATGCTCAAAAACTGGTGTTTCCGAGAAAGTATTTTCTGCTTGAGTTCAAAACCTTGTAGATTAATATATATCATCGTGGTAACCATGCTCATACCTTCCTATAGACATAGAGGAAGGGCGCAGAGCATATATTATAAAGCATCAGCAGGAGCAGCTCCTGTGCAATGCCCATTAGGTAGTTGTTCTTGTTCCTAGAAAGGTGTAGATACGATAGGATTATCAAACATATATTTTATTATCGTATGAGAATCTACATATGTACATATATATGTATAAATGTGTGCAATGCCAAACTTTAAATCGAATTTTTACGGCATATTCGATTTGAATGCTTCGGTCTTGCCGATCGGTCTTAGGTAAGGTAGGTATATATAGAGCTATACATAAGGAGAGGGAGAATGGATAAAACCAATGACTGAACTTATAGAAAAGGTAAACCAATATATACATAATCAACCTACGTAAGGAATCCCTTCCTATCCACTCGATTAACTTTTGGTCTGAATAACTATAGTGGAATAGAGTAGAGGTCGAACAGAAGTCCCTCCACCAGTTTTTAAGTGGAACACGGAAAATTTTAACGATTTGTTTTCTCTCAACACACATGTAAGGTAAAAGACCCTGGGGGTGGAGGATATGGCAAATTATAAAAATATTTCTAGAGAGTTAAATGTGAAGGAGCCATCAGCCATATGTATTGTAAGCACCATAATGAAGCTTAAGATTTAGAAAAAAAAGAAAAAAACATTCAGTCGTGAGCCTACCTACTTGATGTGATGATGATTGAATTTATTTCATAAATTAATTGCTACGGTATATACGTTGATGAATGTGTAGTTTTGAAAGAGGTACAAATTCGAAATATAAACTCCTTATGAGAGGCTTTCAAATTTGAAATTAATTTACCAAAATATAATATTTTACATTTTTAACGTTTTTTCCATTTTGTAGGACGTACGATCAGAATTTAAGCATAAGCTTACATATGTCCCATATAAGTAGTTAGAATTTTGAATAACACATCTAAGCATTTCAACACTATTTTGCTTACGCATTTTTCTCTCCAATAACAGGATTAGAAACCAACCAACTTTTGTGTTTAATTGGGTTGATACTAAATTCAAGAAAAATTAATTCATGAATGCAATTAAATTTGGGATTTTTTCCTGGCATGCAGTTAAAAAAAAATGCAATACTTAATGCAATAACTTTCGCCCTAATCTCACCAGGTTCAACCACTACATTGACGGAGATAAGAGAAGACAGATTTTGAATTTCAAGGCATGGCACTATTCAACAAACGATGATTTGATATAAAGTATGTATGAAATTTCAAAATAAACTACAACGCTTGCGTTTGCAAAAAGCAACCTCGCTTTAAAATTACAAAACAAAGTTTAAAGCTCTCGAACGTGTTTTTTTCTTTAATTTAATTTTTATTTTTATAGAAAAACTTTAAATACCTACATAAGAAAGATACATAGCCTTGAAACAATATTTCAGTTAAAAGAATTATTCAATAATTTATCGTCAAGTCTTAAAAAAAAAGTAAATAAAAAACTTGACTACAAAATTCTCCACTGCAAATCTTTCATGGCCATTCGGCGGCTATATCTAGCTTGGTTATAAAACAACTACCCTCTGAAAACACCCTTAGTAATAAAATAACTGTTCTTCGAAGAAAAAAGACGATGACGATGGCGACGAGGAGTAACTTTTTCATTTATGCAAAATAATTATACAGTTCTTTTGGTATTGTCGCCGCTTCTATACGATATTTTAGTCTGTTTTACTTTGAATCCCTTAGCTCGACCGACCTCTGTATACATCCATTATCCCAACTTCATATCTACATCGCGTCACTGACTATATATTAAATTATATAAGTATAAATTTATATACACATATATATACATATACATACCTATATTTTTCCTTCATATTTAATTTTCTTCAGGTTTGTTTCTTTTTCTTCACTTTTTCCAAAGAAAAGAAGGCGAATTAATTTTTTACTCAAGCGCCTTTACAATCTTCGCCTTGCAAATCTACCTACATTTATATATGTATAGTATACACAGGGAAATATACGTTTATAAATTATAAAATATAAAATGAAAATGAAACAAAAAGAAATAATAAATGAGAAAAGTGTGATGGAGTGGGAGTAAGGGGGGGATTTAATTTAAAATGTGCATACATATAAATTTTATAATAAAGTAAAGACTAAAAAAAAAACAATTAAATGGAGACAGAAATGAAAAATTGAAGATATCCTTGCGATAAAAAAAATAGCAATTTATTTTTAATGGTTCATTTATGTTTAATCATGACCGCAGAAGGCGCCAACACGATATTATTTAAGTTATTCGTTGGAATTTGATGAAACCAGATGCCATTGTAAAGTAATGAGTGTAGTACGCAATTTTCTAATACTTTTACTTGCCAGGTAGTACAAATGTTCTTTAAGGACTGACTTGTTTTGTTATGGATTTACCCCTAATATGAATTCAAAGGTTATATTAAGAGTGAGTTGTAATGCATTTGGCTGTGACGTGAATTTGTGTGGATGTTAATTTATTCTAGTCAAAAAAGCATTCCTGAATTCTTAACTTGAGTTCAAGTCTAAGAAAAAGGTCTTATTTCAAAAGTTGGATTGAGAGCGCCACGTTGGGCGCCAATTATGTATGCTTTTGTTTGTTTGATTTTTTTCATATTATTATAAATGTATTCGAACTCAAAAATCTTCAATTGAGAATCTCTTTAATTCTTAGCAAATGAATAAATAAAAAAAGATGTGCAACCGTATCAAAAGTAAACTCACAAATGGTTTGAGTTTGACAGACGCGTCAAATATCAAAACTGTGATACAAGAATAAAATTAGCCCATTTATGTATATAGTATATTTTAATACGAAAAATATAATAGAGCAAGAAAATATATTTTATTCGAACAATACTTTATCGAAAAAAGCGATCAATGCAATTTAAAAAAAAACCAAGTGATTTTCCCTTCGTCATTTTGGAAGTCAAAAAAGGATGCATCCCATGATCCCCGACCCACTGGTCTGTTTCAATTAACTAACTACTGTGTGAACAGTATTCCAGTTAAACTAAGAATAAATTAATACATGTCTTTAAGAAAGTGAATCAGAACTTGCTTGATGTGCTGGAGCTTTCTGTATTTAGTGTTTCTGTTTAAAATGAATAAACAAATGTCTTTAAGCAAAATTAAGAAACTCTTTGAGTAAAACCGATGCCTTTAGACAGAGACTGCTATCCTATGACACGATATTATTATTTTAGATTATTAAATTATTATATTTGGATGATTACTGAGTACTTACTGACTTTGAAACGCTAGGAAATATTTTGGAAAAAGTTGCAGAAATTCTTCCAGATGCCAAACGCGTCCTGGAACATAACGGTTGATGTCTTTCTTAATTTTTAATATTTGGAACATGAACAAAGTTACTGATATGTCTCCACTCCTCCACATACCCAACCCATGTTGGCCAAAAGATAGGTTGTGTGCAGACGCACCTTGGGGTGAAATGTTAGTGTGGCCACTTTTCGGAAACATTTTTTTTTTGGTATGTACCAAAAGGTGGAACCTCCACTTTTTTGGTAGGTTTTTATTTTTTAAACATGAAACAATTTGCAAAGCCAAACAATATCAAACAAAAAATTATTTTGAATACATATTTGTTTAAATTTGATGTTAAAGTGTTTGTTTTATTTATTAATTTTCAAAGGACCTAAGGTTCATTTCAACCAACTAGTAAGAAAACAGCCATGATCAATTTAAGATTTTTTTTCACTCAAATCTCTCGTTTAATATTTTCAGTAAAATTATTGATCGATTAGCACCTACCAAAAATCTTTAATTCTCGCCAAACTAAGTTCTTAAATGAAACCTGCATTTTTACTCAACAAAACCGAAGAAATATTTTAGTCACCATTATTCAACTTATATTTAAGCTAGTTAGGTACATATGTACATACATAGGTTTGGGTATGATGTTAGTATGTATGAAAAACATTTCAATTTGTAGCATTCGTAAAATTTGTTAATTTATAGCAAAATGATTGATTCAATTTGATTATAGGTAGTTTACTATATTCCAAAGTTTATTTTATTATATTTGTGCAGCGTGTATGTATATTTAACTACAGACTTCTTCTCTCTTTTCCTGCTGTCAATATTACAGTTTCCAGACAATAGTTTGCTCATCAAGCAGCAGCAGCAGATGTGGATGGGTCGACTCGACATTCGATAAGTAGACAGACAGGCGCTGCTGAAAGCGCATTTAGTTGGAGGACCACGTCTGAAACTTGTCGCTCTTCAAATGATGCTGTTAGATGTTTATTCATTATTTTACAATACACACACACACACATATACCAGTAGGTGCATATGTACTGTACATATTTATGAATGTTAATGCACTTAAAGAAAAGCTATGACTTGAGTTCAAATCATTTTTTTAGTGACTTTATGAACTTGTATAGGAAGGTACTTGATGTTTATGAATACAAAAGTTTTTATTTTAATACTTATTATCATCCAAAATGTTTGTCAAAGTATGAAATATATGCACTTACATAATGTAGTACAATTATATGTATTATTCTACGCATATAACTAAATATATGTTCACTAGGGTGGTCGTTAAAAAAAGGTCATCCCGGACTGGCCCAAATTGGCTCAAAATGAAGAAAAAAAATTCCCTAATTTTTCTTCTGGCTTTCCAGAAAGCTACAAAACATTACTGCAAGTGTTTCCGTTGTTTTTTAATTATTTTTTTCTATTTAATGCAATTATTTTATTAAATTGCCCCTCCCGTCCAAGCGGTGGGAGATATTACCCCCCTCCGGTAGGATTTTTTTTTCTTATCTACTTCTCACCTACATGCTCTGAATTTTTCGGCAGATCTTAAGCGAATTTCCAAAAAAAAGGGAAATTTATTTTACCCCTACAGCGACTATAGGGGATGAAAATAAAAATCTGACAAAATTAGGGAATTTTGTTTTCATCATTTAGAGCTGAATTAGGCCCATCCAAATATTAAAAATCAAAAAAACCCATTATAACGACCACCCTTATGTACTCAAATAAAAAGCCAGGGTGAAATTTAGGTAAACATAAATATATCACAGCTTATATCTTTGTATGTATGTACATATGTAGGTATGTAGATGATTCCTTTCATAGGTATAGGTAAGGCAATCCACAGCCTTTAAACACCAAATATGACTGTACATTGAAATAAAATAGGCACAGGTACAGGACTAAGAAATTACATGAATAGGTATGTTTAATCTAATCAAAGTGGTAATATTTCCACTTTATATCCACTCTGTTTTTTCTGTCAGTGTATATACTCGTACAGAGCATGAGTGTATGATGTTTGTTAGTGCTCATTTATTTGGATAAGATTTGGATGATTTTAGCAGTTGAAGTGCAGTTTATGGCCGCACATCTTCATAATGTATCCGCATCTGAGCCACGCAGATATACACAGTATAAATAAATTTAGATTTGGGTAGCATAAAATATATATGACACCACGTCACAAACGCGCCACACAATCAGTCTGAATAAATCATCGAAAACAGAGTGTATTCTGCAATCGGTAATCGTCATCACTCCAACGACAGACAGACGCGACGGTCGGGCGATGCCGACGAAGGATTCTCTGCATCTGCTTGCCATTGCTGCTGCCACAGCGCAATTCATGTCTTCTTGTTTGCCATACCTTTGCCTACTTACTTAATCATACTATAATATGGCAAATCATTTGTCTACCAAGCGAACACATCACTAACCCGTGTTCTATCATTGAGCGAGCAGTCATCATCGCCAACAACCTCCATCATGCGATTTGTGCGCTAATTATATAAACAGGAACCATCCACTCACTATGCAATGATTGAAGCACATCACTCTGTCCCGCCTGAACCACCCACGATACACAGCCACCATCGAACACCAATCCATGAAGTATATTTTGAAAATTGATTTTCAACCCCGTAATATATGCTGGAAGAGCCAGAAACCGAAGACATTAAACTATGTCATCCGTGTCACCACAAATAGTATTGCAACCCCTAAGACTTCTGCTCAATTAACCACAATTTGCAACCACCACCTCCTTGTTACTTACTTATTTACACCAGAATTACACCGCGTCCGTTTTTTCAGCCCAACTTAAATGTGAACCGCAAATTTTTCGATTAATCTTCTACACTGGCTGGGCAGGTCCTTGGGTCCTTGTTGTAGGATTTTTTTTTGGTTTACTCGTTTTACACTTCGGTTATGCCATAGGTATCTTGAACCTGACGGGAAACTTGAAAAGCACAGAATCGCGCCTCCTTGAAAAACCAACAGCGTATTTGTGTAAAAGCCACACACAGCGTGTAGCCTGTTCTTTGAGGACGCGACGGCTTCAAAATATATGTACATACATAAATGTGCGGTTTCTTGAAGGGTTCTTATAGCCACGATGACGATGATGATGGTTCGATGAATGCACTTCAAACCATCAACCATATACAAACACACTCATATAGGTACACCCCTTTTCGTAGACGTTTTTGCTATTTTCTACAAATAATTTGATTTGAATCTCAAAAAGGATATGAAAGATTACGATTTGTTTCGTTTGACTTGCTCTCGCACAAAATCAAGACTAAATCAATAAAAAAAGGTGGGACAAAGTATCAATAGAAATATCCTTTTTTTCTGGCAGATAAGACAAAAATAAATAAAAACTACGCCCTTTCCTGTTAGGGATCAAGAGATGGATGAATTCAAATGCATCAGGCAGAGTCGAAAATATGTAGTTGAACTTATTTATTTCATTATTTAATTCTATGTGTTTTTATCTACTTTCAAACACTTTGAATATACCCCGCGTGGTTAAATCACTTCAAACTGTGTTTATAAACGGTTGTTGTAGACAATATCTCACCATAATTTTATTCTTTTCAATCTAGTCCTGTCCCAGTGCTTACAATTTGGCAGAGGGTTGTTGATGTCGTGTGGTTTATTCATTTAATAGGTTCGTTTTTGTTGATTCTCATTACTTCTAGCAATATTTTGCTCTAAGCTTAGAGGGAATTTTTATCTTCAATTTCTTTATTTAAATATTTTGAGTGAGCTAGAAAAATTACAAGCAACATTAGAATAGAAGAAGGACAAAGCAAATTGCAAAACAGAACCCAATACACACCAAATATTGGAAACAATTTGCATATCATAACCTATTCATATGCAAAAGTTCAAAAAAATAATGCAATTTTTTGTATTCAATGAACTTCCATTAACAGGAAATGTGGTTACTTTTCTGATTGTAAAATTAGAAAAAGTCAATATAGAAGCTTAATTTAGTGCAACATCTATAGTAATGCGGGAAAAGTTAAGTAAGTTGAGAGATCTCTTGAGGGATTATTTTTTGAGCTCCGTTTGAAGTAGAAAATCTGAAAAAGATGGATAAGAAATATAACATAGGAACATAATGATATTTGATAAATTAAAAAAATTACAAAGAAAATGAAAAAAGAAAAATACTTATGCATCCTTGTTTGAGAAAGATTCTAAAAATATGAACACACATTTTTCTAGTAATTTTTGGATAGTTTTTAATTTGTATCTTCCTAGAATGTGGTTTTAAAAATTTCAAAATTATGTGGCTGAAAGTTGTTATTGATTTGTCAATAGTATATGCTAATTTTGCATTTCCAATTAGTTTGATATCTCACGCATGCTCTCCGCAGGCTTCACAAATTTCGCCAAATGATGATAGCTTCAATAGAACAAATTTTCCTTATGTAAAAATGATTCAAGATTGACCAATATGATTGGCTATCGGATCTCCAAGGTTGTTTGGATATCCAAAGTGTGTAAGCCCTTCATCTAGCTTTCCTCTAAAAAAATGTTTTGTGGAATATAACAATAAGTACCTTACCTATACTTACTTCTTTTTCAAAGTTAAAAGTTCAAGTGAGCTCAACTCCATGATTGCGTTTCGACCAGGTACGATAGTTGGGCTCATCAGTTAGATGACTATCGTACTTTTTACTTCTTTTTTCTTCAAGATATAGGTAGTTGGCGCTTAAGGTATTTTTATGCTCTGACCCTGAAAACCCCCTCCCTCGTGGATCCACCACTTACTAGAGAAACTTCCATCAATTGGATTTCCGCTTTCAAAAGTTGATGTATGTACATGTACAGTACATGTACATAAGGGTGATCCTTAAAAAGGTCATTCTATAATTTTAAAAATGGCGTACGAGAAACAATTTTAGGGCATTTATTTCCTTAGAAGGGAAATTTGACTTTTCAACTTTCCTCTATGCTGCCGTGTTAAGAAGAAAAAACTTAAGTGTATTTTTGACATTTCGAGATAAACACGTTTTTCTGTTTTTATCTCTATCTTTTTTGTTTTGATGTTGAGTGTTTTTCTGTCGTTTTTTCAAGTAAATATTTTTTTTGTTGCCTTCATTATTTATCAGATGTACAAATGCTTGTATTGTAGTCACTTTTTTTTCTTAAATTGAGTGTTAAAATGTCAATTTTTCCTAAAAAAAAGCATGGTTCTTTGAACGAACGTCATTTTTCTTAAGTGTTTTAAGCCATTACAAAAGCAAGTAAGGGCTTTTATTTTTAAAGAATAAAATAGCAAACATATCAAAGATGTCAAAACTGGCCCTAACTCAAAACAGCCAAAAAGTCAGTTACTTTTTTTTTTCTTAACACGGCAGTATGGGTCTAAAATTGAGAAAATTTTCGGTTTCGATTTTAATAAATTTTATACCGAATTTTAGATGTACATATGTATGTAGTCATAAAAAATTACATTTATACCAAAATGTAAATTTTCAACCCGTTATTTCCAAAATAATAAAAATTCAGAGTTTGATTGAACATTTTATGTACCTTCATAGATATATAGTATAATTTCACATGCTTACACGGGCGGGTAAGAGTGTTTCTAAAGGTATTTTTTAGTGCTGAATCCAAATTCGATATCTGTTTTTCGACATCACCTCTGGTTTTAGAGATATTCTCATTATAAAATGCAAAATGCAACGATTCCTGAAAATACTATTCTTCTTCTTTAAAAATCTTTCCAATATTTGTTTTTGTCTTCTGACCAATTAGAGAAACTAACTGACCCTTTATAAAGATCTAGAGCCTTTCAAGTGGTATACATTTTTTGCGAATATCTCATAAATGTGGTGCCAAAAATCGCTATGACCTTAAATTTTTTTTAAATTAATTAAAAATTAATAAAATCAATTAAGAAAATCTATGGCTGACCAATTACTGAAACTAGCTAACCTTTTATGGCCGTTAAGGAGCCATTCAAATGGCATACTTTTTTGTCTTTAATGACCCAAGTGCCAATTTTTTTTTTGTGATATTGAAACAAACTTTAAAAATTCATACAAAAATCTATGGCTGACCAATTACTGAAGATAGTTGACCTTTTCAAAGACTAGTTGGCCTTTTTTGACCAGTTACTGACCAATGAGATGAAATACTTTTTTTGCGAATATCCCATATATGAGGTGTCAATGGTCCAGAGCCGTGTATTCATGCTGTGAATTTTTATGTCTTAAGGGTACAAGAGCATCTAACTGATCAGCCCAACTGGTGTACCTGGGTGAAACGCAATATATGGAGCAGAACTCACTTTAACTTCTTTATTTGTAGCTTATAAGTTTTATATAGAATATTAAAACAATGGTCTAGAAACTAAGTTTTTGTAAATTCTTCTCGGTGAAAAATAAAATACGCTCTGAATTCTAGAATTATGATAGTTCTTAGGCCGAAAGGCATTAGCATTAAGTTATTATAGTTTGACTGGGGCCAGTAAGTTAGTTATAAGATATTGATAAGTAGGTAAGCTGGTTTTTATGAAATGTTGTCTAGCTTCAAGATAGCTCTAAGAAAATGAAAAATAAAAATGAATTAAAAAAAAAACAAAAAATATAACTTGACTGCTAGCTTTGAGATTTGGGTTCGAGTCCCCATTCTAGGCATCATTCTTTCCTCTATTCCCCCAGCTTAATAAATATTATAGATTAAAATAATAAAAACTTTGATCTCAATTCACTGTGAAAAATCTTTCCTATCCTCCTACTCTCTTTTACAAGCACCGTGCAATTCAGGTTGCATTTAAAAAGATCTAAGGTCTGAGGTCCGAGCTACTGGCAGAAAATAATAAGACCTTGTTTTTTAAAAAGTTTATACAAAAATAGAATATAAAGAAAATTTGAAAACAAAATTCTTCTGTTTAGGTGGAGTTCAAATGAGCTCAACTTCATATTGCGTTTCGCCCAGGTACGATAGTTGGGCTCATCAGTTAGATGACTATCGTACCCTTCTAACTGATGAGCCCAACTATCGTACCTGAGCGAAACGCAATATAGAGTTGAGCTCATTTGAGCTTTTAACTTGAATAAAAAGTTTCTACTTGAAAAAATTTATCAAAATCGGTTGAGCCATTATGGAGGGGTTGGCTACGAAATCTCGGAAATCAAAATCTCGCTTTTCATAATCCCGCAATTACAAAATCCTGCTTTTCATAATCTCGCAATAACGAAATCCCGCAAACTAAAATCTCGCATATCAAAATCTCGCAAAATTGAATTGCATTGCAACAAATAAATGTTTTTAATCAAAATCTCGCAAATTAAAATCTCGCGCGAGATTTCAATTTGCGAGATTTTGATTCAAAAAATGTATTTGTAATGCAATTCAATTTTGCGACATATCCTTCCTACTGCAGAATATATAATCCAGTGTCTGAGTACTTTTAGACCACACTGTTATTATTAATTTGAACTAATGGTTTTTAATATTATTGTTGTTGAAAGAACAAGAAAGAGAGTGAACATGGTATGATATATCCAGTTGTAAGGTGTCATGTGGGAAGAAAAATTATGCGAAGTGCTCTTGGGTAGGTATGTTCGATTCGATTCGATGATTCGTTGCTGTGAAATTTGAAGTTGCGAGATTTTGATTTGCGAGATTTTGTAATTGCGAGATTTTTGTTGAAATTTGCGAGATTTTTAGGTTAGAGATGTAAATGCGAGATTGTAAAAAGCGAGATTTTGTAATTGCGAGATTATGAAAAACAAGATTTTAAACTTGCGAGATTTCGTTATTCGAGATTTTTAAAAAAATGCGAGATTTCGTTCGAGATTTTGGTTTGCGGGATATCGTATAGCACTCCCATTATGGAGATATAAAGAAAACATACCTAAATGTAAAACAGTTCAATCACTTAGTCAACAAATTTTGGGCAGATCGACATGGTATCTAAAATGTTATCAATAAATACAAACTCTGTATTGAAAAAAGTAGTGCAGATATCCATAACTTAAATTACTTAAAAAAGATATCATCGGAAAAGTTCAATAAACAATCAGAGTAAGTATTTCAATTGAGTATTCTCATGTAAGTTCTTTGATAAATTATAGTTTTAAGATATATAAATGATCTATTGTTTTTTGTTATGGAACTACAGTTTGATATTATATTCTTCTTTGTCTAATAACTCGAAACAAAAACTGCATTGTTTCGAAGGTATTGTATTTACTCGTAGTACTCCCATACTCTTTTCAGTATTACATCTGACTGAATCAAATGATAAAACGGGACATATTTTCATATTTATATTTCAAATTCTTTAGTAACAAAAAGAAAAAAAAAAAAAAACAAAGAAATTATTAATATCTTTGCGTTTGTAAGGAAACATTAATCCTTTATTTTTGTTCTTCTTCTTTGGAATAAAAACAAAAACAACAGCAAAAAACTTGCGAGTAAATTGAGAATTTCTGTTATCAAGCGAAAAGTTTATACAGCCATATGAGGAGTATCTACCTACATATTTATGTATGTATATATAAAACATCTATAAGGATATATGAACTACTGCACACGTTACACACCCCAATTATTAGTGCACCTTAATGCACCTATACACTGATTCAACATTTATTGTTCATCTTGTACTCTGGGTACTCTGATGCTCTTGTATCTGGGTTTCGTCTTATTTATTATCTCTGTCGGGAGATTTTTCCCTTCCGCTTCTGAGGTTTGAATGGATACAACATCCAGGACCAGTTTCTTATATGCACTATAGTTTAGATATGGGTAGTGGTGTAAACGGAGGTAAAAAGTGTTCAGGAGTCGGGCGGGCGCGGCGAGAAGAAATGTGTTTTCTTCCTTTTGGGTGAAATTAAAATTGTGAAACTCAAAGAGGTAAACATTTTTAATATGTCCTTTGGAATGTATGAATAAGTATAACGTATGAATGTGTGTATTTTAATAACACCTCAGTGATAATGACTGTGTAATCCTTGTGTTTGGGTGTGTGTACCTGTTTGTTGTCGACAAGTATACTGAATGCTTTGAAGAAAAGAACAAAAAAAGAAAATAGGTAAATAATCAAAAAAAAAAAGAAAATAGCAACTATGTCAAACGTAGCCAAAACAGTGGAAACATCCTTACAATTTGTATACGCATTTATAAACACCATATTTTAATTATCACTCTATAGTTATATTTTTATTAAAGTTTTGTATACATGGCTTAAGTGAAAATTAACTTTTAATATAGAAATTTTCAGTGTGAAATTCATAGCCTTTTTTATGGTCAGTTTAACTGTTAAAAAATGTCGAGTTAAATAAGTAACTATTCGTAAAAATGTGTGATGTTAGATTTGCCTACCAAAATAAAATCATTTTTAAAATCAAAAAGAAGTTCAATAAATACTTTAAAAAAATTCCATGCTAAGTATGTATGTACTTTAGATTTTCTAACTTGGATAAAATGCTGAAAATTTCAAAATTAAATTTGTTGAACGCACTGATATAAAATAAACGAAAAGTGAATACCAAGCCTTAGGCAATTTGTATTTTTTAGTATTTAAGCCTTTTGTCGTTTAGCTCAGAAATCACTATTATTCATTTCACAGTTACCATTTTATAAAAAAGTTTATTTATTGCTACCGGAACACATTCACTTTGATTTCTGTGAATATTAGAAGCCGTTTTTAATTAAATAAATGTGAGCTCAAAGTTTTAATATTTCTTCTTCACCGTCTTTTGGTTTTTTTTTCAACTCTTTTTTTTTTACTCTATGTTTGCGTGTCAAAAAGCTTTTTTATATCAAATCAAGACCTATGACTTGTACTTATCAAAAAAATTCTCAAAATAAAGAAAAAATAATTGAAATAAATTTCAAATCAGATTTAGAGGTGAAATAATGCAATAGTTTTGCACAATACAAAAAGAAATAAAATATGCAACAGGAAATATCCGTCAATCAAACGCCAATCTCTGAGTTCTTTTGCTATACAATGTAGCTGCCACAAGCAAGCAAGCAAGCAAGCAAGTCAGAGAACAACAATAAAATACAACAACAACAACAAAAAACATAAATAAACTACCTACAATTTTCTAATAAATATATATCTAGGCATCTATGCAAGTAGAAGTGCTGGTAGTTTTCAAAATATTTCCCCAGGAATTCTTCTATACAATCCAGCCAACGAACACCAGCTAGCCAATCAAACAGTGGAGCCATTTAAATCATTCATATATATCCAACGCCAAACAACGTTAGCGCAAGAATATAAAGTTAGTCTTTTTGTTTTTGTTAAATATTTGATACAATTTTATTGCATAGCATTTTCTAGCAGCAGCAATACAGCAGCAACTTCATACTAAAACTATTGCTTCTGGTTCTCTACTCTGTGTGTCCGTCTTTAAAAATGCATGCAGGTGAAATGAATAATTCATCACCGAATAATGGTATTTTGCTTTGGCATAAATATCTAAAGAGAAACCTTGGTAGATTATTTGCTCAAGTTGACCGGTTATATAAAATAGTATAGGATGAACAAGCGTGAAGAGTCTTCTTAGGTCACAGAAAATAAAAATTTACATTTAAAAATTCAAAAATTTGTTCCACATACGCCCCCATGACCTTTCGTCGTTTGAAGATGAACGAGTGAATTTGATTAATTAAAATTTAATAGTATCTGCACACCTTTAACAGTAATTTTTGTAACACAATTTGTAGACGAAATTATATACAAAACATACATACATGGTTTTTTTTTTGCAAATACTTGGTTTGGTGATAGAACATGTTTTCACCAGTAAAGTTATTGGTGAATATGGGATGGCTAAAAAGTATTCCCGGTTTTTCTTATCTTATTTAATTTGATGAAGTTGGTCTTTTAAAATTAAATTTGAATTAAAGTCTAATCAAGTAGGTGGCGAAATGATAAAAAAAGGATTTACCTTTATAGACCGCATTTTGTATTTAGTGGTATTATACAATAAGGAATAAAATGCAAGAATGGGTCGCACGTACTGGCTCTTATGATCAGGAGGGTTTAAGAAAATTGTATAAAAAGACATGGAAATTATGAGAGATAGATGTTTTAAAGTATAAAATACGATATTTAAATTAGGTAAGACAACTCTTTTGATAGTTTAAGGTGAAAAAAGAACGCCATTTCTTGATTGAATGTCATTGTATTGAAAAAAAATTAAAATTGTTGAAGTAGTTTTTTATAAAATATTTTTGTATACAGAGTGTCCCGAAATACAACGTTAAGCGGGAACAGGGTGATAGGGTAGATTATACCAGTAAATGGGGAAAATAAGGAAAAGAATCCATATCACTTGGCTTAGTAAAAATAGCAAATATTTAGAAAAGTATTGAAAATCGATGCCCTAGGCCAAATTTTTTGGTACTGTGGTCACATTTTTCCAAATTTTATTTTTATTCTTACGTAATCCTAAATAGCCATGCTATTGATCACAATTATAAACCCAAAAATAAATATTGTAAATGTCGTAAGAAAAATAAAATTTGACTGTCACTTAAAAAAAAAAAAATTAAGCTAATTTTGGCACTTCGTATTTAAAAAAATGTGCTATTTCACCCTCGGTAAAAAATTTTAAAAAAATTGGCCCTTTTCAACAAAATTTCAAAATGGTACAACACTTGCTACTTATTTATCCAGAAAAAATATTTTTGATTTTTTATTTGCAAAAGAACCCCAGTCGACTTCATATCATTTTAACGTGAATTTTGCTTTTTTGTACTCAAACATCGGTTTTATCGTAGTGTGTGTAAGATGGTTAGGTTAGGTTAAATAGGGTGGTGAAACGAGAAGGTCGCATCACCTCACTCGGATCTCAATGGATCCATTGTGCTCCCCTTATGTGTGTAAGATAAGCAGAAGAATTAAAATAAAACACTGTCTGCCGTAAATAAGAGTGAGATAATTCTACATTTTATACAGTACGCAACTATCTACGTTCGGTACGCTACGTTCCTGCATTTACTCGCAATTTCTCGTAATCGTGAGCTTTTGTGTTTCCATAATTTCTTATTTTTCCCAGTACAGGTATAATCTACCCTATCACCCTTTTCCCGCTTGACGTTGAGTTTCAAGACACCCTATATATGGACATATCAAATTCTTACAATATTTTTTAGAACAAATTTTGGTATGCAAAACTTAAGTTAATTAAAAAAAACAAATCGTTTTTGAGACATTGAATTAAAAAAAAAAATATTTTAAAACTTTTTTTGAAGTTATTTGAAATTTGTAAATAATATAATTAATCTAAATCCGTTCAGCCGGTAATGAGAAAACTCAAAATAAAAAAAAAAAAACGTTCTATGAGAGGTACTATTAGTAGTATAGTTGTTAAGCATACATTTTAATAATTTTTGGTAGTAGATTGCACGGGTTGGGGTCGAAATTTTGGCTGGGTCAAAATTCTTTCTGTAAAATTCTGCTTTCAGAATTCTGCTTTTCAAAATTCTGCTTTTCAACATTCTGATTTTCAAAATTCTGTTTTACAAAATTCTGCCAATAATAAAAAGAAGGTTTGGAAAATGTTTAAAAATATGCGCTTTTAAACATTTTCCAAACCTTCTTTTTATTATAGGCAGAATGTTGTAAAGCAATTTTCTCATACTAGTCTTACCGGGAAAACTTCTTGTATTTGCTTTTTAGACTGCTCTTTTATCTAGGAAAATAATTGTAGGTATGAGCATAGTTTACAGTTCCGTGCGCATAAAAAACAAAACTTTGTAAATGATAAATCCGTAGTTGTAGGAAAGGCGGTAAAATAAAACACCTCGTGTCTTTGACTATTCGTCGAGAAGTGACTTCATTTTATTATACATACATACATATCTGTCAAATATTATGTGTGTCATAAGGACTATTACATACTGGGTTTATAGTTCAGGTTACGAGTTTTAATTCATTTATTAGTCAGTATATAACAGTCTTCCTCACTAATTAGGCTTTATGTTGGTATGGGATGACTGGACGTCGGATCCTATTTGATCTTCTTACTTCAATAACTCGGTCAGTAGGTTCTGCGGCATCCTTTGATTGATCGGGCAGCTCTGCCATTGGGTTGGAATCTGCTGTTTCACCTGATGACTCTTCTGCTAACTCAGTTTTCTTGTTAGATGACGGATCATTCATGGGCTCGATACCTATTGTCTTATCGTATGGTAGTATTTCTTTCCCTGTAGATGGATTTAAATTTTCTGCAATTTTTTTATTCGTGCCAGTGGGAAGTTGTGTATCTGTAGAAAGAAATGTTGGAATTAATTCAGAATGATTACCTTCAACCTTGGTGCATCTTATTTGATCTAAATGCCTACGGTATGAAACCCCATCAACATCAACTATATAATGTAAATAACCATCCCTTTTAACGACTGTACCAAATTTCCATTTACATTCCTTGTTTTGGTAATATCTAATTTGAACACGATCTCCCACACTAAAACTTCTCTTACAATCGTCTAAGTCCATTGTGAAATCAGAGTTCTGTTCCCGCATTAAGTCCAGCCTCGTACGAAGGTTGAATTTAAGCATCATCTCTGCTGGACTTTTACCGGTAGCTGAGCTCTGCGTCTTCCGATACTGCATAAGAAGCCTATGGAGCTTGGTATGCATGTCCCCCGGATCATTAAGTGATGACCTTAAACCATTTTTGAGAATTTGGACGAAACGCTCTGCTTGTCCATTGGTGGATGGGTGAGCAGGAGACGTAAGTTTGTGTCGAATTTTGTTGCTTCCTAAGAACTGATTAAATTCTTTTGAGGTGAAATTGGTCCCGTTATCAGAGACAATCGTTTGCGGAATGCCGAATCTGGCAAATACCTCTCTCAAAGCTCGAATAGTATTGAAACTAGTAATTCGATTCATAGGGAAAACCTCAAGCCATTTTGTCTTCGCATCTACAACTACTAAGAAGTAATTTTCCATGAAGGGCCCAGCAAAATCAATGTGCAATCGTTGCCAGGGCTGTGCGGGTACTTCCCAAGGATGATTTGCAGTCCTTGCAGGTTCTTTTAATACCTTTGCGCAGTCTCTGCAACTTTTCACCAGATCTTCAATGTCACTATCGATCCCGGGCCAATAGCAATAACTTCTTGCCAACGATTTCATTTTAGTTATGCCTACGTGCGCTGCATGAAGCTCAGTTAGAACCCGAGGTCGCAGGGAGCATGGAATTATAAGTCGAATGCCACGATAAATGCAGTTTTCGTTTAACATCATTTCGTTTTCCATATTATTGTATGCTGTATTCTTCAAGCTCGCACCCGTTTTTAACGAAAGCCAAAGAGAAGAGAGGTCTTTGTCACGCTTGGTCTCTCTGGCCACTTCTTCATTTGTAATGGGTAAAACTTCTTCCCAAATTTGATGCACTTCACAGCTTCTACTACCAGTTTTTTCTAAGGGATTCCTTGAAAAGAAATCCACGTTGATATGCTCCTTAGTATTTTTGTATTGAATTGTGTAGTCAAACCCACTTAAAAATTGAGCATAATGAAGCAATCTCTGAGCTGTCAGGAGTGGTAAACTTTTTTTTGGATTGAAAATCGATATAAGCGGCTTATTATCAGTAATCAGCGTAAACTTCCTTCCGTAGCAATGGTTAAAAAATTTGTGAAGTCCCCAAAATATCGCGGTCGCCTCTTTATCGAGTTGGCTATAGTTAGCTTCTGCTTTTGTAAGACTCCTGGATGCGAACGCAATTGGTCTTTCACCTTTGCTGGTTTCATGCGATAAAATCGCTGATAAACCGAATGGAGAGGCATCCGTTGCCAAAACAAGCGGTAGATTTGAGTCAAATGGAACCAGAACGTTGTCACTCATCATTTCCTCCTTTATTATGTCAAAAGCATGTTGACATTCTGAAGACCAAAAATATTTTGTCTCTTTCCTAAGGAGCTGATAAAGGGGGTGTAATTTAGTAGAAAGGTCAGGTATAAACTTGTGATAATAGTTAACCATTCCTAAGAATGAACGTAGTTGACTTAAATTTGTAGGTGGTTTGATTTTCGTGATTGCTTCGACTTTCTCTTTTGTTTTGTGTAGGCCTTCTTTATCAATTTTATGACCAAGATATGTAACACTTCTTTCAAAAAGTTTGCATTTTGACTGATTTAAATGTAAATTAAATTTTTGTAATTTTTCTAATAAGAGCATGCACCTATGATAAGCTTCATCCAAAGTCCTACCCATCACTATTAAATCATCGAAGAAGCATGCAGTACCTTCGAGATCATTGACTATGTTTTCATCCATAAAACGCTGCCACAAATTTGGGGCTGTTTTAACACCGAACATAAGTTTTCGTACTCTAAAAAGCCCCTTTATAGTGCTTACAGTCTGATAAATAGAACTTTCTTCAGACATGTTGAGATGAAGGTATGCCTGATAAATATCAAAAACGCAGAAATATTCACCGTATTTAAGCTTTTGGTATAGCTCATCTACATTAGGAATTGGATGTCCATCGTTAACAACGCAGTTATTAAGTGTTACCTTGTAGTCCGCACATAAACGAACGGATTTATCCGCTTTAATAACGGGTACAATTGGGGTTCCCCAGTCAGAATGTGCAACCTTCTCAAAAACTCCAATTTGTTCTAATCTTTCTATCTCATTCTCTACCAACGATCGAATTGCGTATGGAATAGGCCTGGGTTTCATATAGACTGGTGTAGCTCCTTCTCTAAGTTTGATAACGCCTTTAATGTTTGGAATACTACCTAGACACGGCTCAAATACTTCCGCATATTTTTCAAAAATTCTTTGCTTGAGGCTCTCAATATCTGCATCTGTATATATATTTACTGCGTTAATTTCTAGTAATTTTAACGCATGCATCCACTCGCGTCCCATGAGGGAATCAAAGCTACCTTCGACAACGTATAAATCGCATGCATTACTTTTATTTTTATATTCGACCTGAACCTCTGATTTGCCTACAGCGGGAACGATTTCATTACTGTACGTTTTAAGCATAACATTGGTAGGGGTTATATGGGCATTAGGCCAGTATTTCATAAATGTTTTCTGGTTCATGACCGAAATTGCTGCCCCCGTATCAAACTCCATATCCATAGCTTTCCCATTTATTTTTAAAGAAATAAAGTACTTACCCCTACCATATTTGTCAGCTGATTTTTTGTGTAACCTCACCGCGTGCACTTCTTTTTGCTCCTCCACTAGATCTAGCACATTTATTTCGTACATGTCGTCATGCCTGTTGTCTTCCCAATCATCTTCATCATTGACTTCAATCTCTAGAGTGTTTGCTGCTCTTTGAGAATTCTTCGCTTTGATGCAAACCGAGGCTATGTGGCCTCTCCTTTGACAAAGTGAGCAATGAAGATTCCTAGCTTGGCACTTATTTGCCACGTGGCCATGCTTTCCGCATCTGTAACATATGAGTTTAGAATTTGTATTATTATTTGATCGGGTTGAATTAAAATGTGGATTAAATGATTTGCTTTTTGATGAGCTCCCTTTGAGCTGAACTTGATGCAAGTTTTGCATTGCGCGACTTTCAGACTTTGATGCCTCCATTGCCACAGCATTGTGTATAGTTTTCTCGAGTGTTATGTCTGCAGATTCTTGTAATAATTTCTCCTTTATGTCCGAATCTCTTAGTCCCCGAATAAATTGTGATCGCAAATGCGTATCAAGTGTGGACTTCTTGCAGAAGGTACATGCAAAATTGCAATGAGTACTCAATTTTTTTAACTCTGCAATGTAATTTGCAATTGATTCCCCTTCATGCTGTAGTCTTAGCAAGAATTTGTGTTGCTCCGTCACCTCATTGGGCTTTGGGCTAAGATGATCTTTCAGGGTTTTAATTAATTCCTCGTATGTCTTTGATCCGGGGTCATCTGGTGCTGTCAAGTTGGATAATAGCTGGTAGTATTTTGCTCCAATACAATTAATTAATACTTGCCTTTTTTTTGTATTATCGGTAATATTTTTGAGATCCAGGTAATTTTCTAACCTTTTTATATAATTTGGAAATGGTTCCTCGTTCTCGTTGTATTGTTCAAAATGCAAATTTGGGGAATTTGAAGTTGATTGCAGATTTTGTAAGGCACGAGTCAAGGCATCGAGTATTTCCTGAGCAGGTTCGGTCATTTTAAGATTTTCCTTAATCTTAAAATCCTCGTCGCCACTGATAAATCCGTAGTTGTAGGAAAGGCGGTAAAATAAAACACCTCGTGTCTTTGACTATTCGTCGAGAAGTGACTTCATTTTATTATACATACATACATATCTGTCAAATATTATGTGTGTCATAAGGACTATTACATACTGGGTTTATAGTTCAGGTTACGAGTTTTAATTCATTTATTAGTCAGTATATAACAGTAAACAATTATGCACCTATTCTGTGCAAAACGTTTACAATATTCTAGACGAAAAATGTTTGCCTTGGCCTTATAGCCACGCATTGAGTCATTAATTAATAAACTGTAGGCCTACAAATGGAAAACAATTATTTTTGGATGTAAAAATAATTTGCATGCAAAACAAGCTGTACGGTGAATATATTTTTTTTCGAAGTGTAAACCAACCATACAAAATACTTTTTACTCACCACACTATTTATCGCACGCAAAACAATTTCCGGCCAATCGTTTTGCATAAAATTCCATGACAGCAATGGGTTTATTTTGCATGAAACTGTTAACCAACAACCAATATAATTTTGTGTTTCACCTGAATCAAACTGTAAACTAGGCTTTACTCAACTTTTGCACTTACATTTACAGCTTCATTAACCCGTTAAAGCACAAAATAAAGTGAAATATAAGTTGTGCGTGGATAGTTCGTTGTAGAAAAATATGTGCAGCAGTCAAATAACATAAAGAAATGACGAGCAAAAACCAAATCTCTTCCAGATTGGAAGAAAGTGTTGCACTGAATTGTCTAATAATAAAGTTGAAAAATCGATTAAGGCATGAATACAAAAACAATGGAGATTTTCATAACACCAGGAACTCCAAGCCTATGGTCGTCAATGATTTGGTTGTAAATCTGTCAGACAATTCATTTTCAGCTGAGCAACTTCTCGTTTTAAATAAAGGTCTCAATTTTACACCTCAACCCTTACACCTTAACCTAATGGACACCATTGCGGACATCGAAACTTGTGTTAAATTTAAACCACAGTCAACCAAAGAAATGGTAAGAAATACTGCAAGGCCCATTATTTTAAATGCAAAATCCAATTTTAAACGCGACACCGACACTAAAAAAATACATAACGTGATAAAAGAACTTAAACAGAAGGACGTTTACTATATGAAAGCAGACAAAGGGAACAAGGTTGTGATCATGAATAAATCGGATTATGATGAGAAAGTTCTTAACACAATAACAGATAGCAACTTCAAGATTTTGACAAAAACACCATTGCCAGGAATGATTCGTTCCTCTCGAGATCTGATAAAAAACATTAGTTCTGTTTTTGGCGTCCCAACTTGGAAGTTAAATGTCTCGAATCCGGAAGTACCAAAATTATACGCATTACCGAAAGTACATAAACCTGGCGGGAAAATGCGTAACATAGTTTCAAATATTTGTTCTCCATCAGTAAAAGCCGCTAAATGGTTGGTGAATGAACTAAAGCAATATCCTGTTGAGAGTTTATCGGTAAGAAATTCGTTTGATTTTGTGGAAAAGATAAAAGATACAATTATTGAAGATGACGAAGTAATGGTCTCTTTTGACGTGGAAGCTTTGTTCCCCAGTATTCCCATCCCAGATGCCATCAATGCTCTTCAATCTCACCTTGAAAGGTTCGACATTCAATTGGAGAAAATGCAAGTCCTTATACAAACAGTAAAGGTTTGCATGTCACATAACTTTTTCAAATTTCGTGACAAATTTTATCAAATAGAATTTGGCACCAGTATGGGTAACCCAATGTCGCCTCTTATAGCGGAAATATTTATGTCACAATTTGAAATGAATTTGAAACAAAATGGACTGCTACCACGAATATGGTACAGATATGTTGATGACGTCTTTGCTATTGTGAAAATTTCTGAAATTGCAAAGATTTTTGATACAATAAATTCTCAGTTTGATACCATCAATTTCACAATGGAACAGGAAAAAAACAATCAATTACCCTTTTTGGACCTGATGCTAAAAAAGACTGGAAAGAAGATAGTTTTTTCAATATATCGGAAACCTACAACCACGAACCGATATATAACCAGCGATTCCCACTGCCCGATACAACATAAGTTAGCTGCTTTCCACTCCATGGTACACCGATTGTGCAAGCTTCCACTTTCTACCGCAAACTTCCGCACTGAATATCAACACCTCAAAGAAGTAGCTAAAATCAATGGTTACAGTGACTCAATAATTGACAAACTTATAAAGAAGCATATGCAAAAAATTAAAAAATCCGAACTCTCAACGCTTTTCTCACAACAAAAAAAGTTACTTAACAACAACACCACTGTACGTACTTCAATGACCTATGCCCCTTTAATCACGAATAAACTACAGCAAAAATTAAAACATTGTGATATCGACGTTGTGTTTTCTAATAACACAAAAATTAAAAATTTGCTAGGCTCCTCTAAAGACAAGACGAATCCCATTGAAATGTCTGGGATTTACCAATACGAGTGCAGTGAATGTGAACAAAAATATATAGGACAAACTATTCGGAGTGTTAAAGTTAGATTTGCCGAACATTTTAGCCACGTTAAACATAACAGACCAGAAAAATCGTCCATCGCTTCTCATGCCCTTCAAGAAAATCATATGAATAATATTTCCATTGAACAAGTTAAAATTATAAAAAATGTCAACATCGCTAAAAAACTTGACGCCTACGAAAGTATGTTCATACACAAAACAAACAACCTAATGAACAGCGATAATGGAAATATTGTTTCAAATTTATTTAATTTGCTTTAATATTGTATTAACATCTTTTTGACTAACTGTTAAGTCTGATTTCATAACTTGTCACTCTTATTTTGCATAATAATAGTTTTTTCTTTTACTTTGTTTTGATTTCCTATTCTTCTTTGACTTTTTGTAAACTATTTTGTGTATTGCCGATGATGAGTCGCGAATGACTCGAAATGCATACAATCTTTTTTTAAAATAAATATAAAAAATGTTTAATAAGTAAAGTGTTTTTATTTTGTTTTTATTTTATTTTTATCTATTGTGGTCAATAAGGTGATATCGTTAACAAGAACTATATATTTCATGTTACGCGACCACAAGCCAAAAAGCTTAACGCGTTCTCTGTGTTTTTTGTTTGGTTTCATCCACTGTTTGCAACAAATAAAACTTAGAACAATTTTAAAGTTAATTGAAAAATCACTTTTTTCTTTTCCGTCTTTGAGAAAAACCAGAATTAGCAGAATTTGATTGATTAAAATTTTATAAAACAGAATTCAGAAAAACAGAATTTTGAAAAGCAGAATTTCGCAAGACAGAACTGAATAAAAAGCAGAATTTTGAAAAATAAAATTTTCGTGCAAAAAACAGAATTTTGAAAAGCAGAATTTTGAAACCAGAATTTTGACCCGCTCCCAGATTGCACTGATTTTAGCATACAGAAAAAGTTTTATAAACATTTTAGGAGCCATTTTTAAGAAAAAAATCCCTAACGGGTTCTTAGTATTTGTAGGGAAGGTACCGTTATTTTTCCTTAAAAGGAATTTTTTTTCTTAAGATATTATAAAAAGTGTTAAAAAACCTTAAATACCGAGTTAGAGAAAATCGACAGAAAATTTTGAAAATTTTTTAAAAACCCAAAAAAATATTTGCTGGAAAATGGTTGCTATGTATGTACCAAGTTTTATGAAAATTGATCCAGCTGTTTAGGCTGTTGGACCCACGTTTTTCGTCTTCTTTACCATCGTAATGACAACATCACGAGTTCAATTTTTTTAACGAATGCTTAACTTGCCTTTATGTAGTGTGTACATATGTATATGTATATATCGCAAGTAAAAAAGTGGAGATTTTATTAGTACATGTAGGTACTTGTACATACGAGTAAATTATTGAATGTTTTCCACTATACTTTCTACTCTAAATGTTAAATTTTGTTTTGTTTGTTAGGAATGGGGCTATTGTGGATAAAATTTCCCACGGAATTTCTCCGATCATCTAAAATCGGAAATGCCAACAATTTTCCACTGTTCCTTGTTGGTTTAAATGCGTTCGATCAAAATGGCCATGGAATATTCATTTTCAATGCCATTTCCGAGAAAAATTGCGACCACAATTCACGTTACCAGTTTTTGACGAGAGAAATTGCAACCACAATTCACGTTACCAGTTTTCGACGATGGGAAAAATTCCGTGGGAAATATAATTCACGATAGCCCCCGCATAGAAACTAAGGGATTTTGTACAAGAATGTGAAATGGCCTACATTTTATCTATTTTTACACAGATTTTCAATTGGCTGATTTATTTTCTTTTATAAATTCAAAAGCAAACTGGTGAAAAGTCTTGTTTCAATCCATCACGAAACAAAATTTTCGGAGGGTTATAACTCAAGCGTTGCTTACTGTAAATAAAATTGACAATAAATACTACGAAATCCTAACATTTTAATTTGTTCACGTCTGCACAATGTCAAAGAAGTTTGATTACAACTACGCGTAAGGTTTACACGCAATCATTTTTGTTTACAATTCTGTTAAACACTTCCTATTTTCGTTTGCAATATTTAAACTCTACTTAACATGAGTTTTGTTTTTTTTATTAAAGCTTTTATGCTGATAAATATTTTGGCAGTTTTTAACAAATCATATTTTCAATAGGTATCATAAAAGTTTAGATAAAATTAGCTTCTTGTCTGGTACAAAACTGCCACATGCATTATGTCTTTCATGACATAAGACCTATAAGACGTTCTTTGGACGAGTGTTTTGGCATAAAAAGAAGCATGTTGGAATAAAGTGCCTTGGACTAAGTATCGTAATCAAACTTTCAATTGCTTTTGAAGCGGAATACAGCATCGGTGTTTCCATTTCATCCTTTTTACGTAGGAATATAAATGAGATGATGCTATTTATGTTCAATATTTTATTTAAAAAAGTCTTAAAGATTTTTTTAAATTAATATTTTTGATAAATTCCTGTATTAATTTGTTAGTTTTGTGTTGAGGTATAGAGTAGTAGCCCTTAAATGTTGACACTTAAAGTTGGATTGAGTTGCTCAAATATAGCGACATATTTCGAAAAAACTGGTCTCACAGCTGACTTAAGGGTTGGCACTTGGATTTCGTCCCTGTCCCCGAATTACTAGTGTTTGATGACTACTAAATCTGAAGCTCTATTGGAATGAAATTGAAAAGTTTTTCCTTATAATCTATGAATCTGAATCGAAAGAAAAAGAAATCAAGCAACAATTCCTAGAGACCCTACATAATGTAATTAATAATAAAAATATCGCTACTCGAGACTGACCACAATACTACCAATTAAAATTCCAACACCAGAACCTACTGTTTTGGATGTTCCAACAACTACCAACTGGCCAACTTCCTTTGAAATGAGGATTTCATTATCATTTAAACCGTGTGGCGGTTTGCCAAGGCAAAGCCATCGCATGCAGCGGCAAAAAATAAAAAACTGTAAAGAGAGGTATGTAGTGTTGTATGATTTTCCGAATAATAAAATAATTTGTTTATTGAAAAATACCACTCTTATCCCCGCACCATTGATGCAGTTGCCTTCGGCTTTTTCTCTACAATTATGAGCAGTAAATTGATTTCGAAATGAAAAATGTCCTGTCGTTTCTCTAGACAACGAACGACGCCACCAACCACCACATGTGGTTGAATCACAGTTCATCTCTCTCACTCCCTCATTTCGTATTATAATATATATAAGTTTATATGTATGTAAGCCAATGCAATAATTACATGCGAGGGTATAAGAATAACGAGGAAAAAATATAAATATCCGCAAATACTACCCCCACAATATTGAATTATTTAAATATTGCAAATAATATCATTATTGTCGATGGTGTGAAAAATCACTCGCAAAGTGTCGAGCCATCATGCCATTTGCCAGATGCATTCTCTCCGGTCAGCATGTATATAGGCTCTTTCCACTCAGTGCCGGATTATTGCCAAGAGAAAGTGCCTATAGGCCCCACTTCCTTTAGTTTTTGTAAACTTTTACTAACTATACACTCCGCTTCAACTGAATAGACACACACATTTTCAAAGGAACTTTGTTCATTTTTTCCAAACATTGTGCACTATTGTATGATTTGATGATGCTTATTGTTTGTTTATAATGTTGGGAAAATAAATCAGAAAGAATAATTCAAAAAGCACCGTTATTTTTTCTGCGGCTCTCTTGCAAAGCTTATTTTCACATCGAAAAATGCAGTTTTTTTTGCGTCAGCTGAATAGGCAAACGTATTGAAACTGGTTGTAAAAGTTAATGGAAGAAAGTAAAACTAGTTTTTTTTGAAAAAGTATTTTATTGGGCTATTCTAGTAGTGGGTAGCGCCACTTTTATAAATTAAAACTTCAAAAATTTTAACCGACATGGCATGGCAATGCTTCTCTATGTAATCCAGCAAAATTTCGATCCAGGAAAATTTCATGGCTGAAATTTTGAATTTTCTGGCTCTAAACTGATATCCAGGATTATCAACTATTTGTGAAAAACATCCATACAAATTTTCAATTAGGTTTTGTTAGGCTGAGTACGGTTTCCATTGAAGCACTTCGATATTTTACTCCTCTTTTAAATCTTTCACTATGCATGCCATACGGATGGGGGGTTAATCCTGCTCGAAAGTCGCGTTTATGGGTTCAAAAATATCCAAAAATTAGGGAAAACCTCTTTACAATATTTTTTATGAGTTATTGCAGTCATTTTTGAGCTTTGAAACTCAAACTCAAAAATGCGAAAGTAGCTGATTTCTCCCTATACCATAACATTGATTTCTCAAATATGGTGACACGCTAAAAAGGTTTTTATCCCATAGGGGCTTTCAAAACTAATTTGTTTTTCATCCGAAAGACCCCCATTTTCCTAACTCATATGAATCCTTGTAGAAAAGGTGATGTTCACAAATTAGCTACTTTGGCACTTCTTAGTTTGAGTTTCAAAGCTCAAAAATGACTGCAATAACTCATAAAAAATATTGGTCTATTCAATTTAGGGGGGCGTTTGGTTGAAATTTCTGAAATAAAAAACCCAAGTTCTATTCTTTCTCAAAAATAGGCCTCAAATTTTCGCTTATTTTAAACAAGATCCGTCCCAACAACGTTTATATTTCTAGAAACTCTTCATTTATTAAGTTGGAGTCCCAAAATTATTAAAACAAGTGAAAAAAGTTACTTGTTCCTTCGCGGACTGCTCAAAAATAAAGAGTTTTTGGAAATATTAACGTCATTTGAAGCAATTTTATTCAAAATTCGAACACAAAATTGAAGCTTTCATAATATACAAAATCTCTTTTCATTGACATTCGGGACTTTGATTTGTTGTTTAAATCCCTCCTATCAGTAGTAAAATAGCAATTTTTATATTTGATTTTCTCAAACACTACAACCCTTTTTAGCATATTGCTTTAAGTGTTTGATTTAAAATTTAAAATTGTTACGTAAAATTTTGAAAAAAAATTGGTTTGAAAAAATGTCTTATCCATAATTTTAAGTTTAAAAATAATTTTTTCAAAAACTATTAACAATAAAATTTTTATTTAAAAAGTATATTAGAGAATGGATGTTTGTGTTGCCGTTAAATTTTTTCTATTTTGAGTCAACATTTAAGAAAATTTTCCTACCAACTAAAAGGGAAGGAAATAGACCCCTCCTCCAATTCTATTTTTTCTTGTATGGGCCCAACGGCGAAAGTACCAAGATTTATGGGTATAGGTAAGCTTGTAAAATTATTTTAAATTATCGTGCTGGAATACCTTACTTCACATGCATCTAAACCTACTCACATAAGTTCCGACAATAAATTAAATGTAGTAGTAAAATAAATTAAATTAATTAAATTAAATGTAGTAGTAAAACATGATAATTATAATTTTTTTTTCTTAATTGTATTTTTACAATTTTTATTTTATAAAAACATGTTTGATTGCTGTCACCATTTTGTTCACTCGTCTTCTTTCAATAAATCAAAACTCATTCTTAAAGTGCCAAAACCAGTAAAAATTACTGTCCATATGTCAATATACCAAAGAGAGAAGAGGTTATCATTTATTATTAGGGCCTCTTATCTACTTGTGATTAAGTACAGCCCTGCCTCCAATGAACATCGTTGGGTGGTTTTTGCTGAAGGACCTTCTCTCCTCATCCTCATTAACCACCGCGTCCGTCGGTCGGTCACTGTGAATTTTTATGAATAAAATATTCCATTTTTTTATTAATTCGTGAAAATTACTCAGAAAATAAAATAAAATAAAAAAAATAAACGCCAAGAGTAAATATGATAGCAATAAAGTCAATGCAGCTGGACATCGAGATGAGGACTGAAATTAAACAAATTTAACTATACAACACAGATATACAAAGATGCACATGAGTGCCGGTGCATGTTTATGTATTGAAAGGTCCTTTGGCAGGAGTTATTAAAGAATTATCTTAGTGCATGCCGTTGTGAAATCGGACATTGACATGCATAACGTTGCAAGTAGGTATACTTGTATCTGTACAGTATTCTGTAATACAAGTGTCAAAGTCGACTTGATTTGCCTCTATGTCCGAGCCGAATCCTGAGTCCATATGCTGTTTACCTTTTGTCCTAGCATCACCAGCCTCATATATGCTACCTTGATATTTGATAGGGCACACATCCCTGGACGGATGCTTCGCATCTGACAGAGCAGAGATTTCTTGTGTCTGTATGATGATCTGCCTGGGCCTAATAGAAAATATGTGTACACAGACATGGGGGACATGTCCTGCCACATATATGATTCAATAATGATTGAATTAATTGCGTTAATAACTGACACCAGCATATAACAGATTGACATTCCAAAATTGATTGATTTCATACTAATGTTTTATACACAATTCAGTCGGGCAAATCCGTGTTAGCTGGGGCACTTTGGGGAGGATGCGAGTTGGGATTGCCCTTGCCCCTACTTTCCAATAAATGGAATGAAATATCTAAATGAAAAATTAAACTTTCTCGATGCGGCTCTAGTTTGGATTTGTACGGTTTATTCCTTTTTTTAATTTTAGATGCTGTAAGGCTTGAGTGAGAGAAATAGAGTGAAGGGACAGGGGACAAAACTGGCAATTTTCAAAATTCAAATAACATAATTGCGAATTAATCTAATTTGTTAGATGTCACATCAAAATTTACGTTTTATATCATAATGACTACAGTAATGATAATGACAGTATGCAGACAAAGTTGCTATATAGCAATCATGCTGCAGGATGAGTGATGTATTTATGTTGCAGTCAATTGTATCGTTTTTGATTTACATAAAAGGATTTTACAAAAGGCTTTGGTAGGTATTTGTTGAAATTGTTTTTGAAAAAAAGTGCATCGTATTGGAGAGTTTCTTTTTACCCGAAATCAAAAATGAAAATGAAAACAGTGAACAAAAATAGTTGAAAATGCATGTTTTATAATTTTGCATTTTATATACTATTTTTGGAGTTGCGTAGCAACGATCAAACCTGAAGAAGAAGATTAGTATCTTCTGTCAGATAATGTCAAAAACAATGAAAAATAGTTTTTTTTTCTAATTTTTTTAAACGAGAATATTTGAAAAAGAAAATGATATTCTAAGAGCCGACAGCAAATTTTGGGAGTGGACGTATAACCAAAATCAGAGTATGAGGGATTATAGGTATATGTGTCGTTATATCGAATACCAAAGTGTGGGAGGTTTTGTTTTCAGCCTATGGGAGGGGTGAAGGGTTAAGAAGACCTAGGTTCTCATTTTTATTTTCAAGGTTATAACCTTTTTAATTCATTTAAGAAAATGGATATGATGCTCAATGTATTTACCTATAATCCCACATACTCCGATTTTGGTTATTCATCTACTCCCATAATCTGCTGTCAACTCTTGATCTATGTACTGTGGGGCAGTTCTCAACTTAAAATGGAGCTGAACACATGAGAAACCTTCGGAAAATTGTGTTGAAAAATATTATTTAGCGTTGTTGCATCAAAATCTCATAAATAGCCAAAAAGCAATGTCCTGAAAATCTAAAAAAGTGATTCCAAGCTTGGATATGGCTTGAGCACAATTCAATAACTCAACAAAAGCATTCTGGTAAAAAAAGTTTAATTTTTGGGCAGAGTCTCCAAAACTTAAATAAATGAAACTTGCTATTTTTTGCAAAAATAAAAATGGAAAAAGTAGGTACATATTATCAAAAAAATATTTATACCTGATATTTTTACTTGCGATATACATAGGTACTATAAGGCAAGTTTTGGATTCGTGCAAAAAAATTTTTGAGATAACAATTAAACATGATATTACAATGATAGAGAACACCAAAAAATTGGCTGGCACAATTCTGTCTGTCTGTCTGTTCGTCTACAGCCTAAACGGCTCGTTCGATTTTCTTCAAACTTGGTTCATATAGTGTGGTTTTTGGTGATTATGCCCACACGTTTTTTTAATTTTTTTTTAGAACTAAAAATAACGGTACCTGCCATACAATTTGTTTAGCAATTTTAATCGTATTTTTCTCAAAAACGGCTCGACAACTTTTCTTAAAAAAAAAAATCAATAAATTTATTTAAGTGATCCATATACGTTAAAATCTTTGTATTGTAGTATTGTAAGACCATCATTGGAATATGCTTGTGTTGTTTGGAATCCAACAACTCAAAACGATATTGCTAAGATTGAAAGAGTACAGAAAAACTTCTTACGTTTTGCTTTGAGGAAATTTTTCGGTAGTATTAATACTGTACACTTTTCTTATCGTTCAAAATGCCTTTTGCTAGGAATGCAGTCTCTCGAATCTCGCAGAGAAATGTATAGTGTTATGTTTGTTCGGGACGTTTTGGGTAGTTTCATTGATAGCTCAAACTTGCTTTTCAATATAAACGTATATGCTCCTTCAAGAGTATTAAGGCAGAGGCCATTATTGTTTGAAGTTTCACATAGAACTAATTATGGATTGCGTGAACCCTTAAGTCTTTGCTGTAAATTATTTAATGATGCTTATTATTGTCTTGACATATGTTTGGAAAGAAATATTTTTAAAAAATTACTGTTGGCATTCTTAGCCCATAAATATAATAATTTAAATTTGTAATTGTATATGTATTAAGTATTGTATTAAATATGTAATATCAAATCTGTAGATGAAAATCGTAGATGAATAAATAAATGAATAAATGAATAAATGAATAAATGAAGGCTGCCTTTGCGTGGAAAAACATTTTAAAAAAATGGTTATTAATGGTACTTCCCAAAGAACCATTTTTTTAATTTTTGAAAATTTTACAAGTATGAAAAAGTAACGGTACCTTCCGTACAAAAGTTAAAAAACCGCAAAGGAAAACATTTTTTTGCTTAAAAACGGCTTCTGCGATTTTGATTAAACTTTGTTCATATACTAAAATTAGTACGATCTACTACCAAAAATTATAAAACTTTACACTTCGCAACTATTAATATCTAGTAACTGTCATAGAACGTATTTTTTTATTTTGAATTTTCTCGTTATCGACGTTAGATGAATTTTTTATATACAAATTTTAGATAAAATTAAATAATATTACATATCAAAATTTTCAAAAATAAAGTTTTTGAATTTTAAAAAAAGTTCAATTTTTTTTTTTTTGAAAATTCGATATCTCAAAAACGGGCTAATAATTTTTTTTTTAATTTTGTTTGTATATACACTGGATATACATACTTTAGAATTGCATACCAAAATTTGTTCTTAAAAATGTTTTAAGAATTAAAAATAAAATTAATTTTTTAAGAAACCGCTCCAACGATTTAAATTTTTTCCCAAACAATCATATTCAATCAAGAATTAAGAAGGTATTCTTTTTTTCCACCTCAGACTGTCAAAGGAGTTGTTTTAGCCAATTTAAATGTCATAATTCATGCTTATCTACATTTGTCTCTCATAATTTCCATATTTGTATGTACAATTTTCTTAAACCCGCAGTGTCTTGAACATAAGAGCAAGTACGAACGACACAGTCGTGCATTTTATTTCAGAATCAATAGGATCAATAACATTATTCTTGAAACAAAATTAGGTTAATTTTGCTGACCAGCTGAAAAGAGTTTTTCTTTAAATTGTGAACGTTTCCATTTCTTGTTCTAGGTAAACTCTCTATTGTTAGTGGAAAGATATACAATTTTCAAAAAATCTTGATCCTGAAAAATCGAATTCCAAAAAACTTTTGATTGTAGATTTTCAAGGTGGTTCACATGCCTCCTCCAATTAAATCCTTATATATGTATGTGCATTTGTATCTTTGTAACTTGTCAGTCAATGATAGGGTGAAAACTTACCCCTTATATCTATCCTTACTAAGTAAGTTTTTTTAGGGTGCAGAATTCCCGATGAACTTCTTATCATATAGATAGAAAAAAAAACCCATAGCCCTAGACTAGATAAACATAATTTCGATTACAAAAACAAGATTTCATAATATTCAACAATAAAAGACGACCACAAACCCATTTTATCTAAACATCTCCTTGTGCTAAAATCTGAAAAATGTAACACACTTTTTCTTTTGTCAGAACACCTACCCTTGCTTGGTCCTTTCCGGCAAAACTAAATGGCCAATGTAATTGTTTCTTCTCGCCACAAAAGAATAGCTCAACAGCAAAAAAAAAAAAAAAACATTTTCCACTTAAGCGACAACAACGAGACATAAAAAAGATATCGCTCTCTCAAAGTCAACTGTTCTACAATTGTCGTATAATCCTGAAACACCTAATGTCGGGGTGTTTTTTTTTTTTTGTTATTCTGTGTTCTTTAAAGCCAAACTCGTGACTGTTTCTTTCTTCGTTTTGTTGCTTTTGCTTATAAAGGAATACCCACACTCTATTTTCCACTCTCAGTCTCAGTCTCATCCTAGTGATCTCTGGTTCTACATAGCAATTTGTCCTACACTTTGAAGCCATTATAGTCGTCATCACCATTGGCCTTATCACTTCCGATTCAGCTCGTGTACAGCAATGTCCTCCTTGGCTATAGGACAACATTTTATTTAAAAAGAGTTTTCTCCCATCCTCCAAATGCTCTGTGGCTGTGAGAAACTGCCCCACTTTTCTGCTCAAGCGATCCTTTGTCGCCCAACCCAACCCAACCCAACCCAACCCAACCCAGCCCGGCCCAGCCTAGCCCTGCCAGGACTGGCATACCTACATAAGGCCAAAATACTTCCTCCCACAAAACACTTAATTTTCTATGCTGCGGGAATAATACCACCATCAACCAGAACCATCACTTCAAGAAGATGAAGAAAATTAAATGGAGACAACACAGATATATGGGGATGATACACATACATCCAAATTGGGGAAAGGGAAGAAAATATAGAGCCCAGCGACGGGGCGACGAAAGTCGGCGACGATGACAAGCTACTAGCTACGACGTCGTCGTCGTAGGAGCTCAAGAGGCGAAAGTGAAAACACATCCCTGCTGTTTGGCTTTGCAATGAAGAAGTAGGGTGATGGGGTGGCGAGGGTTGCTGTTTTCTGTTATAAAGAGTAATGTTTGTGCCTATAGTGAATGAAACTTGTCGTTGTCGTAGGAAAGGTTTAGCAGCCCCCAAGGCGGCAGTTGCTGCCGCCTCAGTCGTCGTAGTTGGTCGGAGACCAACAGGTGTCTACGGTACATTACCATGGCATGCAGACAAATGCCAACACTGCTACTTGACTCGACAAGAGCTTTACACAAGAACATAAAGAGAGTAAACGAAATTCTCTTGGGTGGTGGACTATGGTGGGTGGTTGATGGTGTGACCAAATTAACATCAATTTAATTTTAAAAAATACCTACATACCTACCACATTTTTACATAGTCTCATTTATCACTTAAAGTTGAGGAAGAGAAATGGCTTGATTGGTAACTGAAGTTTTGGAAGATATCTATGTAGAAATGTTAGGAATTAAGGAAAAATAGCACACGCGTATCATAGGTTTGTTATCATCCACAAATTTGAGCTTATTCATTCAATTCTCTAACCGATGTTTAAGACTTAGCGTTAACAAATCACTGCTATTATTTTATTTAACTTTCACGCTTAATATTTAAATTTAAATAAAATTATTATCTCTGTTGTTGGACTTAGTTTCAATAAGGTGTAGTTAATATCTTATTTCAAAGAAAAAACGCCTACAAAAAAGTGGACTTCGTGTGTTAGATTTTGACCTCATTCACTTCTGACTTTGTACTTGACAATTTTGAAAGAAAAATATTGACACAGACGATGCACGTAATTGAGTGAATAATTGTAGTAAAAAATGTCATATTTTTTTCATTCATGCAGCAATAGTAGAAAAAAGAAAACGATAATGGTCACACTTATTTGTATAAGAGGGTTGCAAAGGCTTTTTGAAGTACATGACTTCCATTTACTATGTGCTCACTGAGACTTCATCACTTGAATCGTCTTCTTCATCTCCTTGTGTTTGGGGATTACGTTTTTTTTTTTGTGTTTTTTTGGGAAGGGTGGTTTGTTGACTATACACAATGGTCTTGACCTTGACTCAGAGTGTAGACGGCACGAGGTACACACAAATTATTATAGAGTGTATCGTTTTAGGATTGTGCAGGTTGGTGAGGTCTGAGGTGTATTTGGTATATATCTTTGTTTCCGGCATTGTTTATACATAGACATACATAGGGACTGGCTTTATAATAGTTCTGGATGATTGCTTAAGTTAAGTGCGGTTCAACACAGAAATTTGTCAGCTGAAACTTTCCTATTAAGGGTTTTGTCAGTGGTGAGACGGTATTTAGCTTTAGATTTAGATATGGATTGTATTTCATTAGATTAGGTACCTACATATGAACATAACTTCCTCATGTTCCTTTTTTGTTTAACAATACTTCTTGTTGTGTGATTTGTATGATGATTAACCAATCAGGGGTGAAATCGGCTAAATTTAAGTTATTGTCAAATCAAAAAACGCACATATGAGTTTTACTGAGCTTTCCATTTGCGTAAAATACTTGATCATAGGTGAATCTACGATTTTTCCGTAGAGAGGGCCAGGGTTTAGATCTTGGTGCGATATAGTTTTTGACGAGATATTGGTTCGTTGGAGCCATTAGAGGTTCAGTTAGTGGGTATATAAAAGAGACGAGGATTACGTGAATTACTAGGGTTAGTATAAAAAGAGATAGAGTTGTAAAGCGACATGAAGTCAACGGAACCGGAGAGTACAGAGTAGTCGATGAATGAAGGGAATGTCTGATATTTCTCTTCGTTCTTCAAACGAATTCAAATTAATTTGTTTAAGGCGGTTTAGATAAGGAGGCAGAATCAGAGGATTGTTCCACGATAGACCTCAAAGCGCAAAGCGTACGAAACGACGCTGGATGCGTCGATCGCTGAGCTTGCTTTGAGAATGATATTGTCTATTTGAGTGAGAATATTAAGCTCTGGATCACAAAAAATGCCAAGGGCGCGAATATTATCAACGGTGGGTGTTGATCGATGATGGAGCAATTAGAGACGGGGAGGAGATTTGATAGGTTTGCGTGAAAAAGTGATTGGCATTTGACGACGTTTAGCTCCAAGCTATTTTTTAGACACCAAACTGAAAAACAGTCAAGATCCTGTTGAATAAGGGAAGAGTTATGTGTTGAGGAAATGGTCTTGAAAAACTTGGTATCATCGATGTACAGAGAGATAGAAGAATATTTGATGACCCTTTTAATACCGTTTATAGCTAGAATAAACAAAAGTGGGCCTAGGTGGCTGCCTTGGGGGACACCGGAGGTAGATAAAAAAGGGCAAGAGGTGACAGATCTAAATCGAACTCTGTAGTAACGGTTTTCAAGGTAAGAAGAACTCCATTTTAACAAAGAGCATTCAAAGCCGAGAGTGGGCAATTTGAAAAGAATAAGAATGTGGAAAAATTTTGTCGAAGTTCTTGCTGAAATCGGTTGAGATAATATCGACTTCGTAGTCTAACTCTAATGCTGAGAGGGTGAAAGATACAAATTCAATAAGGTTAGTGGTTGTAGACCGGCATTTGAAAAGGCCATGTTGTGAGGAGGAGATGAGAGATTTGCAGTGGGAACTTAAGGTTTCATACAAAATACTTTCAAAGAGTTTGGGTATGAGTGAAAGCTTGGCAACGGGACGATAACTGTTAACATCGCTTTTCGGACCTTTTTTGTGTATAGGGTTTATGAAAGATGATTTCCATATTTGGGGAAACTCTCCTTGATTTAGGGAAATTTTTGAGAGTGGGAGAGACCGTGTGGACCCGGATTAAATTCCTCGTTAAGTTGATTCAATTTATATTTCATGAGATAGGGATTGACGGTTCGAGGGAGAAGCGGTCCAAAGAAAAACTTTGTAGATGATTGAAAAAGGCTGAATCAGGAACAAAGGAGTCATCGGGAAAAGATTGTTTGAAGAATGTAGCAAAAAGGTTGGCGATAGTGCTAGGATCGTCCGAAGCTTCGTAATTGAGAGAAATGGTGGTTGGGTAGCCACCGAATTTTTTTTTGTATAGCTAAAAAACTAAAAAAAAGACTTAGGATCCTTGATAAGGTTGGATTGCGTAATGGAGATAAGAACCAAGATAGTAAGAATAGTCAGCAGGAGAACGAGAGCAGAGGTAACTTTCCCACAAGATAATTCTTTTATTTCGCAGAAAACGAGGTTTGCGATTACACCAAAGCTGGATAAGTAGACAAGGTTTTGTGGTGGGAAAAAGGAACATAAAGAGAAATAGAGCTAAATATTTCTCTGTAGAATAAAGTTAAGGCATCACTTACGGTTGAGTTGTCAAATTTGAAGGAGACTTTGTTGAGGTATTCATTTATTAGACGAAAATTTTCTTTGTGGTAGAGAAGACAAATCTGTAATAGACCAGGAAAAATAGCACAAATCGTATGGGGAACCTTGAAAAAATTAATTCATGAAATATTAAAATTGAAATCGACGCAGAACTGCAACCTTTATAACATATCCAAAGTCCCCTAAAATCCCCGCATTGGCTTTTTGTGTAGATGCATTTGAAGACGTGCAGATTGGGAGAATTTGGAGGTCTGTCTAACTAAAATATTTGTTTTGGTACAACCTTATCATATGATACATGCCTTAAGGGTAGTTTTTAACGCTGAATCTAATGAAACCAAATTCAAAATGATACAACTACCCAAAAAAAAGTTATAGTCCTTTTTATTTAATGATGACTTTTTTTCAGGTACAACAGGTAAAATATTACCAAAAACCCTTTGTAAATAAAGGTATGTTAATGAAACTTGGAATAAATGTTCCATTTGTCATACGAACTAAGATTCCTGTACCTGTTGTACCTGAAAAAAAGTCATCATTAAATAAAAAGGACTATAACTTTTGTTTGGGTAGTTGTATCATTTTGAATTTGGTTTCATTAGATTCAGCGTTAAAAACTACCCTTAAATCATGTATCATATGATAAGGTTGTACCAAAACAAATATTTTAGTTTGATAAACCTCCAAATTCTCCACGTCTGCACGTCTTCAAATGCATCTACACAAAAAGCCAATGCGGGGATTTTAGGGGACTTTGGATATGTTATAGAGGTTGCAATTCTGCGTCGATTCCAATTTTAATTTTTCATGAAATAATTTTTTCAAACTCGGAACCTATTTTTCCTGGTCTATAAGGGGGTGGACTGTAATGGAGAATCGTGACAAAATGAAAGAAGAAGGGGAGGATGGCAGCTGTCGATGGTTGATAGAGAATGGGGACTAAGAGAGATAGAAGAGTAAGTAGGGTCTGTTTTGAAAATAAGGTCAAGTTGCCTACCCATGAGATTTGAGGTGCCACTAACTTGGCAGAGGCTTGATTAAGCTAGGCTTTCTAAGAAGAGACATTCTTTGGCAGATGTGGGATTTGAAGAAAAATAAAACGAAAGATCATCTGATGGATTCCATTTTAAATTAGGAAGGTTGAAGTCACCAAATAGAAAGATCTCATCATGGGGGTCACATAAATGTGATGTGATGTGATGAATCGTTTTAATTGCCTCCTACATATGTAAATGTTGGTTTTTCTTTTTGATAATTTAGTAATTTAGGATGAAGCTCAATGTACAAATGCACAGACTGTCCACTAAATAGACTCAAGGGTGATATGTAAAACCTTCTATTGGGTCTCGAGGACTGGCAAAAGAGGCTAGTTTGGTGATGGGGTTTGCCGGACGAAGAGCGGATATACTATGCACTCACTCTTGGTCAAAGCGACAGTAGAGAGAAAATTACTTGTTGTTTAATGTAATTTAATCTGATTATTGATTAGTCAAGTTGACTGTCGCAATTGATATAAATAAAAGGAAGTTTTATGTAATTATATTTAGTTAGTGATTGTTCCATATTAAACGTGCAGTGCAGAACCGTGTTGACTTCTAAACTTTGGGATAGATTTTCTTTCGAAAATTCAAATTTTGCCTCTAAATGTATGGCAGTTAAATTTTAAAATTGACATGCGTACAACCATTAACCATATTGCATCATGTAGGTATTATAATATTTTTGATCTAATCATTTCCTTCATTTAATTATAAAAAAATGCTTTTGAGAAACAAAGAAAACCTTTAAGATAAGAATCAACAATTTTGTAATAAACAAACAACATACAATATGATAAATAGACTTTATTATAATGTTTAATTATTTTTTTTGTTATTGTAGTTTCTTAATTGTTCCTAACAATTGAGAGTTTCTCATGTCATTCACTTTTCATGTTCATTTTGACTACAAAATAAATATCTAACCTTTTTTATTGTCTGCAAACTACACACAAACATGTGAAATCGTTTGTCTTTGGGTTTGGATTTTTTGAGTGTTGTAGGTACCTTTATTCCTACTTTTGAGTTGTTTCATTTAAATTTTCTAATTACCATAAACACTAGCAACATACCTACATATATCTAATCTACACGAAACGTAGATACATGTGTGGTGCTTGTATCTCAAGCACTCGGTGTGTAATTATAAAAGATATATTTTATTATTGTTTAATTACAAAATGTTGCCGCTTCAAAGTTGAATGTATGAATGAATGAATATAGGTATGCACATATGTATGTATGTAGTACATTGTACATATAATCTAACAATAACAACAGTTACAAGACACAAACAAAAAAACTTATACATTGTTTTGTAATTCCTTATAATTCTTTTTTTTAGTTATCATCCACTTTTGTTGAGAATACATACTGTATGTATAATTGTATACCTACATATGTACATATGTATATTATTTTTTATTGTAATTGTTAGTTTAACAGCCGTTGCAAATAAAATGTTGATTTGTATGTAGATTACACGGATGTTACGTATCTACGTAGGTATCTTTTTTTTATATTTTGTATCTATTGTTGCCTTTCGTTATTTTTCTCTTGTTGCAATTACAATTAAGGTACTACCTATATAAATGTATAATTTGTTGTTATTTCCATAGAAGAAGACTAAAAAAATAATTCATATGAATTGCTTGAGATATTAAAATAGAAGAGGGACTGATATAAGTTAAACAAAAAGGAAAAAAAACTGCAAAAGAAGAAAACCGAACAATAACTCAAATAGATGTGTAGGAAAAGCAAACGGGTTAAATAAAATGCCAGTGTAATACCTATTTATTATTATTATCATTTTTATAAGCGTACCTATATGAACGTTATTTAATGCACTGACAAAAAATTGTATGAAAACTTGTTAAGAAACTTTCTTAAATATCTTCCAATAAAGAAAGGTTGCCATTTTTGATATTTAAATATCTTCCAATAGAGAAGGGTTGCCATTTTTGAAGGTGAAAAAGGGGGAATTTTGTGTCATTTTTGGGAAGATGATATTGTTGAACTAAGCTGCCCACCTTTTGATTAAAAATTCTTCGTGTTTCTTGTTTTGTTTGGCTGTTTTTCATGTTAAGTGCCGTTAAGAGCGTTCATGCAATATGAATAATATGCGATTTAATAATCACGCTTAGTAAAAAATGGAAAATGGATACGAAATGATAAAAAACAACATTTTGTTGTAGTTTATAGCAAACCATACAAATATTTAAAGTGCTCTATTCCAAACCATAAACGTTCAAAGAGAGGAAAATAATTAATAAATAATTTAAGCATTTTTACTTGCCCTAACCCTTTCAACCCGGAAAGCAGTCATTGAATTTACATAACTAATCATATGAGAATCTGATCAAATAACTTCATTTATGTATATTCTGAGCAAAACAAAAGCTCCAAAATTTACCGTTGGGGGCACTGAGTAAGCAGGGATACATGCATCCCACCGAGAAATTCTGTGAAAAATATATGTAATTCAGATCGCAATAATGATAAAAACGGAAAATATTATTCAAGTCACAAAATCGCAAATTTCGAAATAAATAAAAAAATGTCTTCATGTAAACACGAAACATCTTGTAAATATCTGCAAACTTGCGCCTTAAGTAAGTTAAAATTCATTATGAAAAGTTAAACTACGCAAAGGGACCTATTTCACCCATTTCAGAAGTCTATTTTAAAATTTAAGGGCTGTTTAAATATTGAGTGGAATATAATGTATCACAATAAGGTCGAAAGAGTTATATGAAAAAAGTGTGTAGCAACTCATATTACTTTTCTGAATTAATTTCCTTTTGCCGTAAATAAAAAAATTAATTTTGTACTAAAAAAAATAAAGCCCTTCTGGCAATACCTTTTGATTTACCAAATAATAATTATAATTTTGTTTAACTGGCAATGTCATTAAAATGTCAAATGAAAGCTCTTCAAGCTATATCAAAAGAAATAAACATGGAAAAAGCTTTTGTAAAATATGTATAAATACCGATCCTGAAATTGAATAAATTTCATTCTGTTTGTCGATCTCGAATAAGGAACAGTACGGTGGAAAGAATAAAGAAAGACTTAAATTGAATATTAAAAGTTGAACTGCTGCTGTTTTATTATTTGAAGACATTTTTCCACAGCTCTGCGTAACCCAACCCAGGACCTCTCAGTATCTCAGCTACAGAAAATATTAACACTGGAATATTGAGCAGTACGGTAGAGAACCTCAGCCTCTGCTACATATTTAACAGCGTTGATATTCGTCGATTGATACTTTGGTCTCAAACTCAGCCTCGAGACAGAACACTCGATTACCCGCTCCTCGCTCCTCCATTATAAGTGCTAATTTTGGGGCACAAAATAGGTTTTTAGATGAAAAAAAGGGCCGTCCTATGTCCTATGCCTATAGTTTATGATAGCAGCTAAGTATATCAAATCATAGATGTTGAATAATGTTGTCCTTGCAATTTTTATCATATGTTATCAATACAAAAGCTTTTCAGTTTTGTATAAACACCATAAAGATTTGTTCAGTTTATATTTCTGAGGGCTAAGAAAATTTCCTCAGTTATACAGTCAAATAGGGTTCGATTCCCAGCCGCTACCACCCAAAGACAAAGAATGTTTTTTTTCGAGGTACTGCCTCTTTGCGAGAAACTGAAAAACCCTCCAAGAGTATTGTTGCCATGAATAAGTGCTCCTCATCTAGTCCTTTGGATTCGGAAAATGTGTAGGTCCACTCCATTCCTGCTAACAACACGCACACAGGAATGGTTGAGAGTTATAAGCCACTAGGCCCTGATTCTCCATGAGCTGTCGCGCCACCAAATGAGAATGGGCGTAAATGTATGAGTTGCATCCCATCGTTGTAACACTTTATGACCAATATCATTGGAAAGGTCTCAATGAGTTCTATTTTTTTTGTATACTAAGCATAAGTCTGTATCTCGTGCAGGCAAAGGGTAATAGACCATAATAACTATTCCACTGCACTAATATATACTATACAATGAGTTTCATGAATTATGTAGAATGTTTACTGAAATTATTGTTTAGTTGAAATTATGGACGAAGTATGATTTTTTAGATATAAGCATATAAAAAATTTCTATAAAGCGGAATTATGGAAGTTAAATTTTGGATATGTACCAAACATAATATATTAATAGCTTCTTATATAACTTCAAAAATAAGTTCCATGATTTCTATGAAAGGTGTTAAAGCTGAAGTTAATTATAAGGTCACTATAAGAGAAATAGAGAAAGTAGAAAATTAAGGACACAATTAGCTTCTGTAAATCTTTCCACTAAAAGCTTTTTAAATGCAAATTATAAAATGGTCTTGTTTATGCAAGTTACATATAAAAGGTTAGGTAAGGTAAGAAAGGATGATGATAAGGCAAGTCTCATCTTCTCAATTGATCCATTGTGCTCTCTAGGACATAGACAAGGTATTCAAAAGGAGTGGTAAGGAAGGAATTCGTTAGAAGCTTCAGTATGCGTTGCCTTTTTGAGCCATCGTGGACTCTGAATGAACTTAAGAATTCCCTCAGTGGTAAAAATGTGACGTAGCGTCAGTGTCGAACAGTTTGTCGAAAAAGTAAAGTGTTCTCCGAGGGCTGTTTAACTGGTTCTGGCTAAGCTACAGAAATTACAAATGAAGTTAGATGAGCCTTTTTTCTGACACCTCCTGCATAAGTTAGTATAGTCAGATACTTATGTGCCGTTGCCTATGTTAAAATTTTCTGTAGGTAAATGTCACAATTGCTTTCCCAAATCAATTAAAAACATTCCTGTCAATATGTATTTTCTGACAGTGTACCTACGGCTGCTTGAAAAAAATAAAATAAAAAAATAGGAATAAAGTCGGGGGTCCATTATATGAGAGACATTGCCTTCCGTTCCATTGCGATGTTAATTTTTCTTTTCAATAATAAATAATGATATACAGAAGCAGAAACAACGACAACTATACAACAACAAGTACGTTAAATGAGCGAAAATTATTACAACACTATTTTAGACAAAAAACACCAACAATTCTTCTTGCATTTGCATCTTTTTAACTTTTCCATTCGCAGATGCAGAACGCTCTCTGTTAAGGTCTCGAGATATTTTTTTTTATTTTGTGAGAGGTTGATGTTTGATGTTTTGTGTGTTGTTTTTTATTTTTTTTATTTTTATTTTTTACAAAACGAACAGAGCACAAAAATAATAATTTAGATCAAGCCTTGTATATTTGCCGGTGAATATAAGTATGTTGGAGGAATATTGCTGCAATAGCAAACTGCTGCAGCAGCAGGAAACTGCTTTGCATTTAAATGTCTGTAATGACGTTTGGTTGTACCACATACCTAGTAATACATTATAATGTATTGTATGAATGTTTAAACGATCTCACTTGGATAGCATCACAGCCATGGTGATGATGATGATGATAATGGTGGTGGTGGTGGTGGAGCAACCAGTTCAAATCGAATATAGGAACAATTTTATTTCGAAAGTTAATAGTCTTGATTGTGCACAAACTAACATATATGGCAAAATATATTTCATAAGATATGTCTTATAATGAATTGAATTAAATCATGTTTCAAGTTTTGCACAAAAAATTATTTTGAATATAAATTTAATTGCAAGTAGGTATCTACGGTTAGATAAGTGAGGTTTGTTTAATGTTTTTGCTCCTATTTTCGTCAAATTCAAGAAACATGACATGGGCATAATTTGGGTTTCGTTTATTTGTTTTGAAATAACAGATTAATTTGATGATAATACTGAAACTTATTTTAAATATATTCGAAAAGCTGTTTTAATCTTTGAAACATGTTGGACCAATTTTTAGACAAATATTTATCATTAGCAAAAACTATAATACATATATATTATATTCTCTACTTCCCTAACTTAGTCGTAAAGGCTCTTGACTAAATTCCACAGACAGTGATACCAAAGGTAGCTCGAAAAGCTTCCATTGTGAGCTCAGAGGGCCAGACAGTCCAAAACGCAGAAATCAAGGTATTTTCAGATGTCTTCTGGTCCCACAGGTATTTGATGGTACGAACGTCAGATCAATCACTCTAAAAACTTCCTTGATCTTAAAAACTTAGTTCACATAAAATATCAAAACTTTTATCAGTGAAGAAAATTTTGTGTCGGAAATTTGTTAAATTTTAAGGGAAACAAACATTCAAAAACCTTAACTTTTTGATCATTCTTAAGCCATAACATACAAAGTTGTTTAAAGTAATGCACTTTATACACATACATAAATCCTAATCCTTCCATTTTCCCAACTTTTTATTTAATTGAATATTTATCATCAACTCAATTATTTTATTCGCTTAAAGTTTTTGATTTCTTTTTTGTGTTTACCTCCTTGAATCGAATGGCACACATATTATTTTCTACAGAAAACTACATTGTATTATATTAGTTGACGTTGTTTGATTGTATTAAAACTATAAAACGATAACGTACCAATTGAAAACAATGTTCTCTCTTAGATGCATGCAGTGAAATAAACTCGGAGTAGGCGGTTGGTGGTGCAATGTAAGGAGCAGCAGCAGAAGTATAGCTAGCACAGACAACGAAAGAAAACTTTATAGGGCCAGAAAAGTTAATGTTCATTTACAATAAATTCCTTATAGTAATGGAGAAAAAGGCTCCGGCTGCTACTTTTATATAAATTCAGATCATAAAAAATATAACCCAACAGTTTATGATTAAATGTAAGGTACGTACGTTTCATCCTCCACCAACGTCGCCGCCGCCACCAACAGAACTATTCGCTCATATTACATTATTATACCGCACTATTCAGCCGGCATTACACTTTGATATATTCTCGACATAGTATTGCCAACTTTGATGAAATAGGTTTTGTTTTACATTTTGTTCAGTAGATATTTGGGATCTTTTTTTGAGACCCAAGAAAGATGCAATTTTAGAGGTAGAAAACCAATGAATGAAAATTTTGAAATCAACACTTAATTTTTCAAAAAAAAGTTCAGTTTATCGACATGACTTTAAAAAAGGATATATCCCATTAGCCTTGTTTTTTAGTGCATTTTAATCTTTGCTTGATGTTCAAAGGGTAGACATCCACAAGCGTCCACAAGCTTTTTTTCAAAGCGAACCTCTGTCTATCAACTCCTACTCTCACCTCCCCGTGGTGAGCATCGGGTGCCTAGTACCTTTAACTGAAGATGGGGTTCCAATCCCTGTGGATGGTTTTGGGGGGCAGAAAATGAGATAGGGGGGGGAGGAGTGTTCCCACTATGGCACTTCTCCTTTATCCAGGCGGCAGCGGAAGAATTCTCCAGATAGAATCAACGGTGGCGTCTACGAACATTAAGCGGATGCCCTAGACTGCTACAAAGCAGACATCACCGCCATCCAAAAAGTGCGATGAGATGGACCGGGCAGAAGAAAACTGAAAGACTGCGACATTTACTACGGTGACTGTTACCAACCACAAGGGCAGCGTCTCTTTGGATGTGGATTCGTCGTTAAAGGCAGACTTAGGCAAGAAGTTTGGAGTTTCAACTTTGTGAACGAGCGCCTCACTACAATTCTTATTAAGGCTAAATTCGCCAACATTAGGAAAATACTGTGAAGAAGTTTAACGTTGGACGGCTACAGTAGCAAGAAATCAGCAGGTCCTTTTCCGATCGAGTCTCTCACACCCTCTTAAATAGTCCTATGGCACCAACTGCAAGTATCGAGAACCAGTAGAAAAATTTCCAGGAAGCCATCAGAGATGCAGCCTCTAACGTGCTGGGCCTTGCACGACCACCACAGCGAAACCCCTGGTTCAACGAAGAATGCCGACAAGTGCACACAGCCAAACAACAGGCATAGAAAGCGGCACTGCATAGAAGGACCAGAGCTGCTCGCGAGTTCTACGAGCAGAAGTGAAGAGAGGAACACAAGCTTCTAAGCTGAAAAAAGAAAGAGCATGAGAAGTGCGCGATCGAGGAATTAGAGGGATGCCATATGCAGGAATGAAGTTCGGAGGTTTAACCAAAAAGTAAAAAGAACCTCCCAAGGTTACAAGGCCCGAACCGAAGCCTACAAGGACGATCAGGGGAACATCGTGATAGAATCGTAGTCGGTGCTGAGGATATGGAAAAATCATTTCTGCAAATTGTATAACGGCGATGACTGAATTCCGCTACCATGCAGATTGCACCATTCAACCTGGACGACGCACGTAGGCCAACAATTCCGTCCACCCGATCTCGACGAAGTAAAGATAGCTACATCTAAACTTAAGTCCAATAAAGCTTCTGGAGCTGATGGCCTTGTGGCTGGTAAGGAGTATGCACTAGCTCATCTGTAAAATATGGTCGGAGGAAAGCATGCCCGATGAATGGAACCTCAGCATTTTTTGCCCGATCCTCAAGAAAGGCGATCCTCTGGACTGCACCAACTACAGAGGCATCATTCTTCTTAATATCGCCTACAAGATCTTTTCTGCCGTACTTTGTGAACGCCTGAAGCCATTCGTCTACAACCTAATAGGTGGCTTTAGGCCAGGGAAGTCCACTATTGACCAAATATTCGCACTACGGCAGATCTTGGAGAAAACCCAGGAGTTTCAAATCGATACCCACCACCTTTTCATCGATTTCAAGGCCGCGTATGACAGCATCTATAGAGACGAGCTATGTAAAGCAATGTCTAGTTTTGGCATCCCTGCCAAACTCGTCCGTTTGTGCAGGAATACGATGGAGAATGCACACTGCTCCATCACGGTCGGCAAAGACCTCACCGACACCTTTGATGTCAAAAAAAGGTTTTAGGCAAGGCGACGCGCTGTCATGCGACAATCTTTCAAAAGTCCGTCCAATTACTCGCTTATACGCTGACGACATTGACATAATCGGACGAACAAAGCGTGATGTTAGTGGTGCTTTTGTGAGTATTGAGAAGGAAGCCAAGAAGATGGATCTAACGGTGAATGAAAGCAAAACGAAATATATGCTGTCAACAAGAAAGGACACCCAACACCGACGTCTAGGACAGAACGTCACTACAGACAGCTATAATTTTGAGGTGGTCAGAGACTTTGTCTACCTAGGATGCGCTATAAACTCAGCGAACGATACCACCGCAGAGATCAAACGAAGAATTACTCTTGGCAATCGCTGTTTCTTTCGGCTAAGAAGGCAATTGGGAAGCAAAGCCCTGTATGAAACGCTTATCATCCCGGTCCTGATGTTTGGTGCAGGGGCATGGACCTGCTAACGGTGGAGGAGAACGCGCTAGGCTGTTTAGAGAGGAAAATTCTCCGGGTGATTTTTGGTACCGTCTGCATAGGTGGGGAATGGAGAAGAAGATACAACCACGAACTGTATGGGCTGTACAGCGACACCAACCTAGCCGTAAAGGTGAAAATTCAACGACTAAGATGGCTGGGTCACCTAGAGCGAATGGACACCAATGCTCCGGCCCGGAAAGTCTTTGAATCCAAACGCAGTAGAGGTGGACAGCGTAAAAGGTGGTGCACGCAAGTGGAAAAGGACCTCAACCAACTTGGCGTGCGAAACTGAAGACAGCTTGCTAGAAACCGAGCCGGCTGGAAGAAGCTTGTTGTGGACTGTAGCATAAGTAAGTAGGTTAGTAAGTATATTTGCTTGAAAAAATAGCATGTTACATAAAACAACAATACGAAATTATACCAAATTATTGTTGTATATAACATGCTACTTTTTCACACAAAGATAAAAATGAACTAAAAACAAGGTTATTGTCTTGACATTTTTTTCAAAAACGAAATAAGGGCAAATTTTCTATTTTTGGCTTTATTTCGTTGGGCCTTATTTCATGTCACCCATATTTTCTTAAGTACTTATTTGGCAAGGTCTTTATTGTTGAGAATGATTTTGTTATTCGAACCGAAAATAGATACGATAGTGATCGAAATTTCCAAAAAAATAACGGGATAATTGAGATATTATCAGTTGGCAATAATGTGTAGGGCTGAACTCCATTACATTTATTTGTTGGCGGATGGTGGGATGATGTTGCTACTTTATTTAGTTCTGATGTTTCTTTTAACCCCCACAATATGTTGTTGCCTCAAATTACATTGTACCTACAACGGTACAACAGCTCCTTGCACACAATTTTTGCCACCTACCCCCACCCCAACCATCTCTGACTCCATGCCCAACGCCACCGGCCGGCTGGCCCCTGTCGATGCTGATGCCACCCCATTATCAACTTAAGTCATGCACTCTATAGCAGTGGTGCTCCACTAAGGGTTCAACTTCAAGTGCAACATGCACTCGATGTGGCCAAGTAAAATTAAAAACTGAAAAAGTGCAATTAAGATATACGAGCTAAAAATTTATTGAAGGAGTTTCGTTTTCTGCTCGTCCTCGTTTCGTATAGCCGCCTTCGTCTTCTCCTTGCATTGCACACTCAGTTTTTAGATACTTTTGATGCTTTTTTTTCGTGAACTTATTTCCTTCCTTTTTGCCTTTCTTTTAGTTCGTTTTGTGTGTTTCTTTTTTGTTTAAACATATAAAACATATAAACTAGGGATATCCATATATATTTTATGTTTATTGGAGTTATTTTTTTTGTCTTGGCCAGCATTTGCATTATGTGTCGAATTGGAAGCAGTGGCTGAGCTGTCTGAGTGGTACTGAAGTTGGAGAGTGTGATGCCTGTGCAGTGCATGCGTTTTTTATGGTTAAAATACATATTACCGATTTTATGTTTAATTTTGCAACTTTGTTTCGAAATTGTGCATAAAAGTTTATGATACGAAAATTTATAGATTTGAATGTGGCTTTGTATGTGGACGAGTAGCACCAACTGCGGGAGTAGTCGAGTCGTCATCGTCTTTTGTCGGTTGGATCGGAGTTGTTCTTGGTGGAGATGCATTATACGGAGAAGAAGCGGTGGTATAGTGTGATGGTTCGGTGTCGTTGGCGGCATTGTGGCTCTGGTGGTGAATTAATTTTTTGAAATCGCAAAAGTAACCACGTCAAAGGCTGAGAAAATCAATAAAATCTTTTTATATGCGAATCAAATGTGCGAAGAGAGGGTACATATATATTCTCCATAAGGTTAGATATTATATTATACTATCTACAAGCACATACATATAGGTACATTATATAGTTCTTAAGGTTGTTTCATGAATTTTTTACAACGGCCAAACAAATTGAATTGATGCACTTAAATCTACAACCTTATTAAGAAGGTAGCTCTGTGGCTATCAAGGAAGTGGATTTTTATGTTACATTAGCCTAACCATACTGCTACAATGTTGCTAGATTTTATCGGCCATAATCTAGGGGGCTGTGTATATGAATTTTGTTTGCATCAGTCGTTAAATCTACGAGAGTTTATTTATAAATATTTATTGTAATGGTATAAATTTTATACGGCCTGAAGATGCGTAGTTTTTGAAGCAGTAATAATCACGCACAAATGTCCAGACAAATATTTGAAAAAAAAAAATATCCTTAAAAATTCCATTAGCTTACAAAGTAAATCTGAGTAGACAAAGGCCTATTAATATTGGAATTTCTATAGGTATGCAGGTACTAATGAATAAAAATGTAGGGGCTCCAGATTTTATATTAAATAAAATACAAGAAGCCATGATTTTATATTAATGCAAATTTAAGGCTCCACGAACATGAGTTGATTGCTTGATTGCACATCATCAGGTGAACAATGTCAAATGTCATTCCATGGACGGAACATCAACAGTCGTCGTGACATAAAATAATTTGTATTATTATTATAAACTTCTAGCTCAATAGGTGCACATTTACATTGCTATCAGAAAAATGCTGTCACATGCATGAGTAAGGCTAGGAACGCACTTACGATTTTAGTCGCACGATTATTTAGTCGCAAAAAATATTTATAACACATGAGCCACAACGTGAATGAACGCTCATGCGACCAAGAAATTGTATTGAGTTGCGAATGTTTTTTAGTCGTGGCGACAGAAAATCGCAAGTGAGTTTCCAGCCTTAAGAGTGTAGGGGGAGATGGGGGACATTGATATATGCGGGGCACTACAATCGACATTATTCGAAAACTAGACGCAGTAGAACACTCAAATAAACACAAAAAATATCATATCTATCAACGCTAGGTCATATGTGCCCGTCATCCAGGCTTGGCCATCGCCTTGCACCTGACATCCACAAACCTGTTTTGCATTGGGAATGCTTAAGATTTTCCATTGTTCCTTACAGGTTCAAATTTTGTCGATCAAAATGGTAGTCCAGTGGCTACCGATGCCAATAAATTCCGAAAGAAACTGCGACCGCAATTCACGACTCAGTTTTCGACGGTGGGGAAAATTCTGTGGGAAATTTTATTCACGATAGCCCCCAATATGTTGACCCTAACATTTTTTCTAAATGAGTCTTAGATATCATTCGTATCATATAAGCTAGTTTAAAAGACAATAAAAACATATAACATTTTTACTTAGTTATTATTACTGTGAATTATGAAATTTAAATTGTATCAAGGTGTCCAAACTTCCCCTAAGGTTTTTCGTTTTAAATTTATGTGATCATCAGGAGATATTTTGTTTATACTTTTTAGTGGTAGGTATACGAACTTAAAATTTTATTTGTATCTAACTAAATATTTTTTGCTTGTTAGTCTTTCCAGTGTGTTAAGTGTGGGAAAATTTACAATGGATTTTGAACATCTTCATGAGATTATGCAAAATTCAGATTCTTTTTGTCTTTGCGGTTGAAATTTTGAAGTCAATTTTGAACTAACTTCAGCTTTTCGACTAAACTTAAGAAAAAAGTATGTATATAAAGTTAGCAGGACACTTTTGGAAATTCATGTTAAAAACTATCCTATCATTAGTTGCTACTTAATTGCGAATTAGTTACGCAAAAAAAAAATTAATTGCTTTTTTGGTTTGCGAGAAAATGGGTTCAGCTCAATTATCTTTATTTTTGAGAAAGTTGTCCTGCTAAGTTCATATAAAGTTAGCAGGACACCCATTTTTTCGCAAACCAAAAATGCAATTAAATTTGTTTTTGCGTAACTAATTCGCAATTAATAAGTTCTCAATAATAAACTTTTTTCAGCTCAATTATCTTTATTTTTGAGAAAGTTGTCCTGCTAAGTTCATATAAAGTTAGCAGGACACCCATTTTTTTGCAAACCAAAAATGCAATTAAATTTGTTTTTGCGTAACTAATTCGCAATTAATTAGTTCTCAATGATAAACTTTTTTTTGGCTCGATTATCTTTATTTTTGAGAAAGTTGTCCTGCTAAGTTCATATGAAGTTAGCAGGACACCCATTTTTTTGCAAACCAAAAATGCAATAAAATTTTTTTTTGCGTAACTAATTCGCAATTAATTAGTTCTCAATAATAAACTTTTTTTCAGCTCGATTATCTTTATTTTTGAGAAAGTTGTCCTGCTAAGTTCATATGAAGTTAGCAGGACACCTATTTTTTCGCAAACCAAAAATGCAATTAAATTTTTTTTTGCGTAACTAATTCGCAATTAATTAGTCCTCAATAATAAACTTTTTTCACCTCGATTATCTCTATTTTTGAGAAAGTTGTCCTGCTAAGTTCATATGAAGTTAGCAGGACACCCATTTTTTCCTAAACCAAAAAAGCAATTAATTTTTTTTTTGCGTAACTAATTCGCAATTAATTAGCAACTAATGATAGGATAGTTTTTAACATGAATTTCCAAAAGTGTCCTGCTAACTTTATATACATGAAAAAAGTTATCATCGAATTCCAACTTTTTTTTTTTAATTAAAGTCCGTATCTCAGTTTAAAATTTAAATTTTTTTCAAAACTTTTACTTTTGCGTCAAGATGACAGTTTTTGAAATAACAATTTCTTAAATATTATCTATATTTTTTGACCTTACCAGATATTTCCAATCCTTAACTGGCGTGCTTTTTATTTAATTTTAGCTTTGGCGAAATAAAATAAAATTTTAAAAACTTCCGGAAATTAAATGAAGTGATAAACAATAACATTATATTTGTCGCCTGTCCATAGTCAATCTTTGAAAGGCATAAGCAAATAACAACTGATAAAAAATAGCTTTACAGCTTTCTATCAAATTAATTTACTTCCTTTCTGGAGGAAGCATCAATCATGCTGATGACGGATTCCCGGTTGATTGTCCATGGCTCATACACCTACAGGACAGGAAGCAGACCAACAGTGTTTATTTTAAGCCCAAAGTAGATGGGATATCAGACTTCCTTGGCTAGGAATCAAAGAATACAATTTTTATTTCATTTTCTTTTAACAAATAAAGCTAAAGGAAAACGTGGAAAAAAACACATAAAATGTAAATATCATTTGGGAACGATAAATGTTATTAAATTCAGCGTAAAAACAAAATACTTTCTGTAAAATGAGGGTAGGGGGTGGGGGCGGCAGCACAGCCATGCCACGCCATCACAGGCATCTACAGCTTTGTTGCATTAGGTATAGGACATAACCAAAAGTATGAGGAGTATATTCAAAAGCAGCGCTTTATGGGTGTCCTGACTGCTGTTTCTATTGCTTTTCGATATTTTTTTCCATCCCTTCATGACTTCACAATCATCAAGATTTTTTTTTATACATACATAAATGTACCTACATATATAAGTATTTTTTTTATTGAAAATGAAAAACCGAAGAAAATACAAAAACAACACAGAAGCAAAAAATACACATTTTATTGAAAAGAAAATTCCAAAGTATTTGCATAAAATCGATTTTAGGTATTTTTAAACTGAATCAACAGCAAAGACAAAAAAAGTGTTTAATTATTGTTGACGTAGGGAAAGATGCTGTTGTATGTTTAATTTGTGCCTCCACAAGAATAATTTAACTTTTAATGGTGACTCATTTTTATTTAAATGAAATTTATTATACAAACATTATTGTATGTATGAATATTTGTATGTAGTATATTTAACTGCACGTACATAGGTATTTGAATATTAAACGGTTCCAATTATAATTATTTAAGTATGTGTATTCACAGACCGACTATGACGCCGCCGCCGAGGGCGATGACGTTACGATTCCTTCTTTAGAAATGAATTAAGTAGAGAGGGTGTATATTTTGGTGGATGTATTAATGTATGTTTACATCTACTACTATCTACTAATGTACCTACATATGTGTCTAATTTTAAGAAATCTTTGAACTGTAAGTTAAAATAGTTTTTTAATCATTTTAAATATTTTAATATTTTCAAAGCTTCTTGTAAATAGTTTCTGAAAAAAATAATTTTCAAACATAAAAAACTAATATTTTTGTTTTTATTTTTTAGTTTGAAAATTATTTTTTCAAAAACTATTTACAATAAAAACTTGACTTGAAAAGCATATTAGAGAGTGGATTTATGGTTTTAAAAACAGCTATATCATGTCATTGTAAGTGGTCCCGTTGTTTTTTAATATTTTTTTCTATTTTGGGTAAAATTTTTAGAAAATTAACCCTCCCGCCTGATCGGGGGAAAATAGACCCCCCTTCCCATACAATTTTTTTCTTGTGTGAATCTAATCTAGAAGTTCTGATTTTTTTTTCGCGTGTTAAAAGAATCACACTTACTCCATCATTTGTACCTTTAAGTGAAAAAAGGGAGACCAGGGGGGTGAAATAAAATCTGAAAAAATTAGGGAAATTGTTTTTCAATGTTTTGAATCAAATGAGGGCTATCCAAGACAATGTAAAATTTAAGGACCACCGTAATGTATATACATCTGAAGATATGTGTACCTATATGTATACGTACGTACATAGGTAAATGATGAACACATTTTTCTACATAAATTAAATTTTTACATTATTCTAAACATAAAATCCCACCTTCTGAAGTAATTGAGTGTTGAACTTGTTGTAAAAACCTTGGACCTGAAAAACCACCTGCCTTAATTAAACCAGAAGAATAAAAAGAGAAAAATGCTCTCAGAGTTTTTTATTGTAAGTCCATAGTTACAAAATTGAAGTCCAGATCCAGATAGCTGAACACACCTTCAAGGAATATGAAAGTATTGATTTTCTTGAGATTAATTTTTCGTGAACCTACCTACAATTTTTTTTATCATTTTTTCCACAGGTGGCACAGTGCAACTGCGACACGTTAAAATTAGCATAAAGTGACGTCAAAATTCAATTAGCAACACAAAAGTCCACGTTAGTCCAAAAATAAAAACTCTTGGTTGAGAATAATCAATTGCCTTTGTGTTATAACTCAATACCTTGTTGGAATCTTTTATTTTACTTCGCTGAGGGTGAGTTTTCCATATGTAAAATGACCAACGTTATTGTCATGTAGGTTTTTATGTACACATTATAGCCTTTATATATGTATATATATTATAGACTGTGCCAAAAAAAAAAAATAAATTTTGAATTTTCATTATTTGTCTCAAAATTTCGGTAGAGGCTTGAAAAATATTAATCCTAAAACAGAAAATTGCGATGCGCCACCTCTAAATATCAATACAAATAGCTCAAATTTTAGAAGGATTAATATTTTTGGAGCCTCTACCGAAATTTTGAGACCAATCATGAAAAATCAATATTTCGATTTTTTTGGCAAAGTCTAATATAGGAACAGGGTGTCCCGGACCTGAGTGGAAGTATTTTAGGGTGTGGTTCTTGGGGTTATTCTAAGAAAAAATTGTATGGGGGGAAAGTTGTATCTCCCCTCTCTGAGGCAGGGGGCAGTTTCTGAAACAGTGACTTTAAATGCAAAAAAAAAACATTAAAAATCAACGAAAACACATCTAATAATGAATCTTGAAAGCTAATTCTCCATTCTTGCATTTGATTTTTAAATCAAGTTGTTTTAAAGAATAGTTTTTGAGAAATTAAATTTCAAAGTCAAAATTAAAAAAAAATTGTGATTTTTTTTCTTAAGTCGATATTTTTCAAAATTTTACGTACTTAAGTGCATTTTTTGTGTTCAATATTCAATGCTCTCATTATTTTTTAGTCGATTATCGAAAACCAAATGGAAAAATCTTTCTTAGTTTTTGAGAAATTAAGAAAAAACAAAAGGTAGTTTTACCAAAAAAAAAACCAAAAAAGGGTTAAAATGGATAATTCATGAATAAATTAATTTTTTCGGGCTCTTTTGGTAAAAGTACCTTTGTTTTTTCTTAATTTCTCAAAAACTAAGAAAGATTTTTCCATTTGGTAGGCTTTTCTCGGCCACTGTATTTACCTTGATTTCACAAACATAAAATATTGGGTCAAAAATTCAGGTTTTCGTTCCCCTCAAAATACGCCCTCAGATGAGGTCCTAGCCAGGGGGGGGGGATTCACAGGGGTTTGATCCCCCCGAAATTTTTGAGAAAGGCATTCTTAAACCATACTTTTCCATTTTAGTATAAAATTTATACTCAAATTTCTGCAATAGTTATTAATTAATTTAATTTAGTTCACGTACTACGTAATTTTTAATGAATATATTAAGATTCCCAGCCACCTTGATGATTTCTCAAGTCAGCTTAAAAAAAAGATTCGTGTATTCTGATTCCCTCAATTCTTGGCAAAAATGAACAAAAGTTTAAAGAAGAGAAAACTTCAATTTAAAAAAAAAATTGGAACTTGACAATTTAATGCTGAATGCATGATATCTTCCATATTAAAATTGCATACACAACATTATTCACATACACAAGCTTTTTAAAATTTTTGGCGACTCTAAATGAAGTTTTTGAACAGTGAACGTCTAAAAACTTACCTAAGAGATTCTACCGATGAAGATAAACTTTTATTGTTGGAGTTAATGTCAGTTCATCAACTAATTGAGACTAACACTGAGAAAGTTATCATATGGGAAATAATCTATTTCTCATAGGAGTGAGTTTTGCGCAAAAAATTTAATGTAAACCTATTCTGTTATTAATTTTGTATAATATCCTAGGCGCAAAATATTTGCCTTTACCTAAGCCACCCACTGAGTCATTATTTAGCCCCTTATCAATAAATTATAGGCCTTAAAATAGAAAGCAATAAATTTTGGATGCAAATAATGCAATCATCCAAAAAATAATTTCGTATTTCACTTCGATAATTTTTGACATTCGAAAATATTTGCATAGATTTATTTTAGTTTATTTTCGCGCAAAAAATGTCTTTTGCCAAAAAAATTGCGTTTGGAATTTGTATTTTGCTTTTATATAAAAAAATCGTTAATAGCACGGACATTTTTTCTTTGAGGACAATTTTTTTTTCACCTTAAGCTTTTTACTACTCAAAAAAAAAAAAAAACTGTATACTTAGCTTAAATCTTATTGAATAAAATGAAATTAATGAAATATTTGAACCAAGTTTCATCACTATGTTGTTGGAGTTTGGTAATATTTTACTTGTTTCATTGAAAATTCAGCCATCATTTGTATCGGTTTCATTTTGATTTAATAAGATTGGACATTAAAAAATGCCGAGAAACCATGTATGCAAAGATTATACCAAGATAAATATTTTAGTTTGAAAAACTTTCATATTCCCTTTCTCCCCCACTTTGAAAGTGACTATTCAAAAAACCAAAGTAGGTTTTTCAAATAAATTTGGATATAATGTATATGGTGAAATTCAGCACTGATACAAATCTTTAAATTTTATTAATATGAATATTTTTCTAACTTTTTTTTTTTAAATATTCACAGCAGTGTGAAATGGTATATGTAACAAAACCCCCAGTGCCCCAGGGGAGTAAGTTTTTGATTTTGCACAATTCCGTGACTGTAAAATTTATCGAAATCGGTTAATAATTTTTGATGAAATGGTATCACAAAACTTTTTTAAGGATATTTAAATTTAAAGGTTAGAAGATGCGAGTAGGTATACCTACATCATTTGTTTTCGAAATCATAGACACAGTAAACTCTTTTGAATAATTTACAAGACTGCACTCGATTTCCGCATTCTGCAAATTAACATTCAAACATAAACTCTATACAAAGTGGACTGTTGATTCATCTGAAGTATTAAGGCAAAGAGAAAATGCAACAAAAGATCGACCCTTGTAAAATAAACCGTTATTTTTAATCATATTATATACATATGAATTCTTATTCAACATCCAGCGAGTTAAGTCGAAAAATTGAAACAGCATCTAAAACTAATTGAATTTTGAATTTATAATTCACAAAATTGAAACTTCTCAAATTTCATTAAGAAGCTGCAATTTTCTATTCTCACCCTTATAATTAAGTTCTTGATATCTATTCAAAAAAATATTAATGCTACACATGGTCTTGAAAAAGATATACTTACGCAGATATGTATCTTTTAACTCTAGAAAAATGTTCACATTTTAAGTCGACACCGACCGTCAGGCGTTCATATTTATAAGGGTGGTGCTTGCTTTTGAAATGTTTGTTTACTTACACGTGTGCCAGTGAGCACTTGGAATTTCCCTTACAAAATCCGCATATAGATTATACAAACATAGTTTTAACAGTCTCTTACTCAATTTCGGTAAAGGTGTAAAAGTTGATGGAAACGACTTTAAACTTGGAATAATAATGTATCGAGTGGGTACCATAAAAAGTACACAAAAGTTGTTTTTACTCTTTACAAATACCTGAAATTATTAACTCCGTTAAATTACAATAAGTATCATCATTTCTGACTTATTTTTAACTGGGTTAATATTATTTGTAGAAAAATGGAGGGGTTCTATTAAACCTACTCCTTTTGGTGCTCAATACAAATGTGCCAGGTTTAAAGAATTTTAATCAACTTTAAAATTTTAAATTAAAAGTTTCAAGTGCTTTATGGTACGTTTACCGTTAACCAGCGTGGTGTTGGTGAAACAAATTCAAATACCGAACTATTTCAAAAAAATAAGCACCACCCTAATTAGAAGGTACTTATACTATTCGTATAACTTCATTCATTAATTTTCGTTTATTTTAATTGCATTACAGAGATATAATAAGAAAATCCCAGTATTAGATCTTAGATTAACAAATGTACCTACATTTCACAAAACAAATCCAGAATTTCTAAGTACGTATATTCGAAAAAGTTTGCCACCACCCTTCCTCCCCCTCCTCCATACACACAAAATGCAACGCATTGTAGTAATGTCGGTAATAATAAAAATAATAACAGTACTTCGTTTATATCTCAAGTTCCATCTTCATTCGGGGAGAAATAATAAAAACGAAATACTCAGGGGTGTGTTCTTCAGAACATTATAAAATGAATTTATTTTAGAGAATATTATAATAAGCATAATGCCAGTTAGAAGCCCGAACAAATGCTATTCCATGTTGGGTATACCTACATTTTTTTTTCTTAAAATTTCAAATTTAGATTTTTGATATTATCAAGAGTAGTACGTTCTTACGTATAGTATAAGTGCGGGCGGTATGTAGTGTGCGCTTAAGGGTGACTACACCCCGGAATTCCGGATTATTTCAATACGTCGCACAGTGGTTCCGCCCATAGGCCAAAACCTCAAGTCATAAAAGTAATTTTTTTTAATGCAGTTATTATCTATGATAACGGGGCAACTAAGTGGGACTAATTTTTTTTTTCTAAAATTAGTTGTTGACAGTCAGGCACGTGGCAAAGTTGAGTGTTTTTCGCAATTTTTTAAAAAACGTTCATTTGAAAATCGGACATTGCATTTTAGCTATTTTTTGTGTGTTTTTAAGGTTTTATCTGATTAAAAGTGGTAAACATAAAAGAATAATGTATAAATATGATTATGACATATATATATTTTTTTTCACATACTATTATTTTATTATAACTGCTGTTGAAAGAAATGAATTTTAGTGATTTTTAAAATTTTGTGTTTTTTTGATAAGCCAGAACTTTTAGGGCACCCATTTGCACTCAATAATTTTAGTGGATTAACGTAGGCTTATGTTCCCTGTTTAAGGATATATACGGTTTTTTTTGCGGAAATTTGTGGAAATATTAAAATTTTGACTCTAAGTGAAACCCTATTTTCCTTTTTTTCTAGATTCAAGTAATATGATCAAACGCATTGATATTTTTCATTTGTGGCGGAAGGCGAAGAAAGGTCGCAATGCTGGAAAAATTGATGAGACATGGGTACTTTTTAAGGAAAAATATAACATTGAAAGCTTAGATGCACGAAAAAAGATTGTTTTGCTATGCAAACTCTTCCTAAAAAAATGGAATTTAAGTTCTCGAAGAGATGATGCCTTTCTATCTACATATAGTGCTTGGCTTGATTGCGTCGTCGAAGACTTCGGGCCTTACCAAGAAGAAGAAGAATTAATTTATTCACCAGATAATCTAGGAGGTAGGCCAAAGAAGTCATTTTCAGATAGCTCTTCTCGAACTAAGCGGAGACGAATTGCCACAATTGCTGCAATAGATGAAGACATTGCTTGTGCTTTGAAGCATTGCCAATCAACAGACAGTCTTAAAGCCAAGCAATTGAATTCAAACGATGCTTTGAAAATTTTGGTTGAGGCAAAGTTAACAAAACACCAGTACCAAGTCATTAGGAACTTGGTAAACGAAAAGACCGAAGTTGACGTTTTTCCAAGCTATGCTAAGGTTATAAAAGCGAAAAAAGATTGTTACCCGGAGCCTGAAAAAATATCAATATCCGATACTTCGGCTGAAGTTTCCCTTCAAGGTCTTCTAAACCATACAGCCCAAAGAATCGTAGAATCCCAAAAAGAACTTTTTGAAAATTTGGAGATTGATTTAGGTAATACCATCAAATAAAAATCTTTTGCCAACAAAGCTCTCTGTTTTATTGTAAGACTTGTCCTTTCTGTGATGTCTGTAGGTATGGTAATTGTGTATCGTATTCGTTTTAAAGTCGATAACCTTAATAAAGTAGCCAGTGATACAATGTCTAGTCTGAAATTAACAGCACAAGGGGGAGTAGAATAAATGTAATGTACGAGATACGAGTTATGTAATTGAAAACTTTAATTTCAGTGTGACTAAAAATAATACATTTTTGATTTAGGTAATCTTACCCTTATTGGAAAATGGGGGTTTGATGGTAGCAGTGGACAAGGAGAATATAAACAGCAAATTTCTGAAGGAGTCAGTGATGCCGACATGTTTATTACTTCATATGTTCCAATCCAACTATTTTCACAAAAAAGCTCTGACTCTGAAAACCAAATTTTATGGCAAAATCCTCGTCCAGGATCGACTCGATACTGTCGCCCAATACGGTTTCAGTTCAAAAAAGAAACGGCAGAGTTGAGTAGAGCTGAGCAGAGCTACATTGAGAACCAGATTAATGATTTATCTGAAACATTAGTTAAAATAAATGACCATACTTTAAACATTAAACATGTCCTCAAGTTAACAATGGTTGACGGAAAGGTGTGCAACGCTTTGACACACACTGCTTCGCAACAGGTGTGCTACATTTGTGGAGCAAAGCCAACAAATATGAACGATATTCAAGGATCCTTACAAAAAAGTATTAACGAAGACTCTTTGGATTTTGGCATATCTCCACTGCATGCGTGGATAAGGTTTTTCGAATTCTTCATTCATCTAGCATACCGACTAGATTTCAAAAAATGGCGCACTGGAAATAGTGAGAAACCTCTTCTTGCTGCACAAAAAAAAAGAATTCAAGAAGAATTCAAAAAAACTGGACTGATAGTTGATAAACCAAAACAAGGAGGTGGAAATTCAAATGACGGGAATACTGCGCGTAGATTTTTTGCTAATCCTACTGTATCTTCCCAAATAACGGGTGTAAAAAAATCAATAATCGAAAGATGTGCAGTCATTTTAAAAACATTGGCTAGTTGTTTTTCAATAAATCCGGAGGTTTTCGAAAAGTATGCCCAAGATACTGACCGTGAAATTGTCGAAGAATATCCGTGGTATCCAATGCCAGCTTCGGTACATAAAGTTCTCATTCATGGAGGACAAATTGTAAAACATGCAATTTTGCCTATAGGCCAATTAACGGAAGAGGCAGCAGAGGCAAAAAACAAGGATGTCAAATTTTTCAGATCACACAATACACGAAAAACGTCTAGAGTCTTAACAAATACCGATTTGTTTAATAGATTGCTTTTAACATCAGATCCGTTGCTTTCAAACGAAAGAAATTTAAAAAAAACTGAAAAATCAAAATTACCGACAGATGTTTTAAATTTATTGCAATAAACTTTGGTTAAATTTAATAAAAATACAAAATAAAGATTTTAAGTAGTGTTTTTCTTTTATGTTCAATCATTCTAAATGCAAATTTGGGTATGAAAGAATGTCAATAACTTTTTTTTCTAATAATTTTTTTCTTTACCTAATTCTTAATTAATATGTATAAAACTAATCTCAATCTGTGTGCCAAGTTTTATCAAAATTCGATCAATAATACAGATTTCATTGAAAAAACTTCAAATATAAAAATCCAGAAAATTTTGAAAAATATCAATAACTTTTTTTTTTATCATGTTTTCTTAACCAAATTTTCAGCAAATATGTAAAAATACAATTTCAACATCTGTACCAAATTTCATTCAAATCCGTTAAGTAGTTCAGATTTTATAGGGTTTTGACCACCTCTCCCATACAAACGGAACCACTGTGCGTCGCGTCGTCATCGTCATACATATAGTCCTCGTCGTCCTTGGTCGGTCCTTCTGACTGATAAGGGTTGCTCGTTACCAATTCGATTTTTAAACGAAGAGTGGTAGCATATACTTATTTATTCCAAAGGGGAAAACAAATTTATTTTGCGTTTTTACTTTTTCTTATTTATTTTATTGTTATTTTTATGATCTTTATTATATTTTGTGTATTTTTCTTCGGATGTATACACAGGGTTGGCTTGAATGTGTATGTGTGTGTTGGTTCAAGGAATATGATTTTATATATATTTATTTTTAATTTTATTTTTAACGAGGGGTTACTTAATTACTTTGTTCATTTTTATTTATTTATTCAGTTGTATTTTTTCAGCTGCATATATTTCAGTTTTAATGATTATCTTTTGCATGAATGTTGAATATTAAAGGTTTGACAGAGTTCAGGATTTAAGGAATGACAAAATAAATAAACAAAGTTTGTTTAGTTTAAAACTTAGTTGAAATTTCAAAACAAAGTGGGTATTTGCACTAAGTTAAGCGGATTTTATTTAACTTATAAAATTACTAGAAGTAAGTAGGTATCTTAATTCAAGTCTTTAAAGTATCAACCTATAGATAAGTTCAATAAAGAAACATAAGTCATACAAATCTTGGGAAGTAATACATTTTTTTTGACTTATTTCTTTGTTCAAGCTTGGATTGTGCAATCAATAAAGATTTTCATCTCAAGCAAAACAGTTTTACACTGCTAAAAATTGTAAAATAATTCCCTTGAATCCGAGGTGAGTTCTATACCGACAGTGTCATGCAACCGCTTGCTATTATGATTTTTCGTGCTATAAAGATATAATTTTCTATAAAAAGAAGTAAAGGTCTAAATTTTATAAGTTCCTACGATCACCTAATCTAAAATAAATCGGTCATATTAAATTGAATGCAAGTCAATATTTGAAAAGGTAAATCATAAGTTTGAGTAGCCCAATTTGCATTAAAACCCCCGTCAATAAAATAGATTTGGTGGCTTGACCACTCCTGGGGAGCAAGGGCTTCTATCTCACCGCAAAAAAAAAAAACGTTACCGGCTCAGGTATTGTTATATTTAAAGGAGAAACCCTGTGAAGTTGTACCCGGCCATAAAAGCAATATCAAGATAGAAAAAAGACTCAACAAACCGAAAACTATTCGCTAAAAAACACAAAGCCTTGATAACTATACTTATACTCTTGGAGGATTTGTCAGTTCCTAGCAAGAGGCAGTGCCTCGGATAAAACGTTTCTGTTTTTAGGTGGCACGGTGGCGGGGAATCGAACACTGACCTTTAGCATGACAGTCCACGATTGAGAGCTATAGAGGCACGTGTTAATAACCTCGGACAAAATTATTTCTTGTATCAAAATGTTCTTTTGAAGAGCTAAAACATTTTGATATTTATTTTGTCCTAGGGGGTAGGCTTTTTTTCAAATGAAAGAAATGATTGGAGTTTTTGAGGAAATATCTTATCTCTCGAAATTAATTTTAAGATACAACAATTATTGATTTCTTGTAAACCTTTCCACGCAAAATCTTTTGATATTTCCCTTGAATTAGAATTCACTTTATACATTTGTGTATAAACTAGGCTTAAGAAACTCCCACAAAATCAGTTAATTTTTCCTTTGTTCTTTTTGAAGTCAGATTTCCCATGAAATGGTATTTCTCCCACGATCCCCCAGCACTGGCTAAGACACGGATGAACCTTTAACCGGGAGGCTTACCGCCACTTTCTGTGGTCAATATGACGAACACCACCAACCGCCGACCTATAGTTTGAAGCAGAAAAGTGAGAAGTGAATCATGATCCCTTGAGATCGAGATTTTAAAAATCCACTTTAATCTACTTAGAACTTTACGAAATCAGTTTTATTTGTTTGTCAAGTTTTATGCTTAAGAGTTTTATCCGGCGATTGATAATGATAGCTCACAGACTTTCCTGGTAAATTGTTCTTTCTCCAATTTAATATACCTAACACCTCAATTTGTTAGTTTTGGAAGAATTTATAAGAATGTTACAAAGAAAATAATTAATACCGAATCCATAATTTTTGGTTTAAAATAGTTCCTACCGAGATTAGGTCTCTTCTGCCTGAAATACGCAGAACTCTTAACTAATATTTTATATAAAATTAAAAAAAGACAATACCTTTTATATGATTGTATACTAAAATATATGTACAGTTTACTAACATAAAATTTCATTTTTTATTCTCAAAAAAAAAAAAAAACATTAGAAATAAAAAGAAATAAAATAAAAATATTCATTTATTCGCCACCGGCAAAAGTTTTGAAAGACAATCTATCTTTTCTCTATGGCACCACCACCACAATTTTTGCACAAAAAATATCGACAGTTAAAAAACAAAACACACAAAATTAGTTCAACCTATCCTCTCTTGCCCTCAGCCTCTTCGTCAAATAATATTTTATACTGTAAATATTTTGGACGGAAACATGAACAAAAAAATAAATTAGAAAAGAAAATAAGAAAATGACTCCTTAAACTAGCAGCTGAACACCACCGAGAGATTGAGAGAGAGGAAGAGAGAGTTCTGCTGCAACAACGACACGGCAACGGCAATGGCAACACAAAACTGCTGGACCAAAATACTCGCGACAAAGGGTGATAAAATCAATACACTCCATTTCTAACACCCACCCGTACCTCGCACCCCCAATCGCAACCCCCACCCACACTGCACAAATGACATTTGAAAAAGGAACCCAGCGAGAACGAGAATCAGCGAACGGCTAAGAGCGATATTAGAGAATTTCCTCTGTGTTAGGAGTATGCACGAAGGGGTTGACTATGGTAGGTATGTGAGAATGTGTGCACCATTTTGCAATTGAACGCATACACAAAATTCACGATGGGGATAGAGGTGCAGGTGTAGGATGGAGGGTAACTTTTAGAAAGGTCGGGGGAGCTTTCGAATTTAGGGCTGGTCCAGGGTGCAGGGTATACAGCGTGTAGCTGAGCAGCACTGAACTTGTGCAATTCAAACCACACACTCGTGCTCCTCTTACCCCTCCCACCCCCTCCCCGTCCTATTTCGTATGTCGTTGGCAGTGTATCGAGTGTGTAGTAGATACGTTTCTTATGTTTTGCCGCGACTTTATCCTCCTCTCGTATCGAAATGTTTCGATTAAAAAAATTGTTCACTCTCCAACTCGACTCTAGTGATGCCGCTGGTTATGCTGTCCTGGCAATATTTATATGAATGTGTATCAATGCGGGGAGAACAACGACGACGACTACGACGATGACTACGACGCCGACGACGATTGCGATTGCGACGAGGACGACTATACGACGACGACGATTGCAAATCGAACTTCATTCATTTGTATTTGTTCAATACATATATTCACGTGTATCGACAAAAAGGGATACAATACTGTCTACACCCACGTCAACTCGATATATATTGTGTGATGCAGCTACATGGTGTTGCATGCATCCCCCCCTTTTCGCCCCTTTTATCAACGATCTGCTCTCTGATATCTTGCTTCTAAAACTCGCGGACGAGCAATTCAACCTTTCTAACTCTAGATATAGACAATTAAAGACGAAGTACACACATGGGTCTTTAATGTTTTGAATATTTTGTTCTGTATTATTTATATGCATATGTATGTGTAGTGTATGGCTTGAAAAACAAGTCACACAATGGGATCAGGCAACGAGTTTTTTTGCAAAACTTAAATAGATATCTTAAATTTGGAATATGCTGAAAATTTAAGATTAGTATCTTTTTTATAGAGATTCCAGACCTTTATTATAACAATATCTATGGATATGCAGTTTTGGAAAGTTATAAGGCTTTTTTTTAATGAAACCGCAATTTCTTTAATTTAAAACTTATCGTTCTTTAAAAAAGAAATAGACTTAGTGCCATTTTCTACCCAGGTTAAATTCAATTTTAGATTTAAGATTGTTTGAGGTTTATATTTCCGATGTAGCTCGAAAAGTTCCTCATTAAATCTCTACCTCCAGATTCCGTCAACGTAGACGAGACTGAGTATTCTGCGAAGTCTTTTTCGCTAGCTTATAATCCAGGGAATGGATTTTGTTGACCTTAACAATTTATTTTAAAGTTCACAGGTTACATCTTCTACGATAGTTTCTTAAAAATGCCCTGAAGGAGCTAAAGGGCCTCTTCAACTACAATATTTTCATTTAAAGCAGCAGCGTTCTTCTTTAAATCTTGGTTTGCAATCAGCCCTTCACTTTAACAAAATTTTCTTTGAGATTCTTCAAATTGATAACACTTGTCCAGTATTCCTTGATGAAAATAATAGTTTTGCTCCAGAAGTTTTTGGCAAAAATTGTTGGTCTGGCAAATTTTGATGTTTGTATTATGTCACTGACATCTGACCTACAACAACCTGGTATATGACAGACCTAAGAATTTCTGGCCAAGGTAATTTCTACGATAGAATTTGTTAGGATGGGGAAATATTTTATTCTATGGTGAGCACTCTCTTTTGACCAAAATAACCATATTTTTGAAGTGTGGGACAGGAATTGGCAAAAATTGGTGATAAAATAATAGCATTGGCCGTTTTCGTTAATCTTTGGAACAAAGCAAATGTTAGTAAAAAATGTACGTAGGTACACAGATACTTAAAACCCCTTTTTTTCTTTTTATATTTTTTATCAAAACAATGGCGCAAAATTATAGTGAAGTTAACACGATACTAAAACAATTTTAGTTTAACACTAAATGAAAATAGCGTTTTCTTAAATTAGATATAGACGATGTCAAATCAACTTTATGTTAAAACACTTGCAGTGATAAAATAATAGCATTGGCCGTTTTCGTTAATCTTTGGAACAAAGCAAATGTTAGTTAGTAAAAAATGTACGTAGGTACACAGATACTTAAAACCTTTTTTTTCTTTTTATATTTTTTATCAAAACAATGGCGCAAAATTATAGTGAAGTTAACACGATACTAAAACAATTTTAGTTAAACACTAAATGAAAATAGCGTTTTCTTAAATTATAGACGATGTCAAACCAACTTTTTGTTTAAACACTTGCATTCAAGTTAAAATCGCCAAAGTTTGATTTTAATTTTTTAGTATCACACTAGCTCAAATGACTTATGTCGCACGAACTGTCATGAATTTAGGTGAGTTCAACTTTAATTTGCTTAGAAAATGGTCTTAACTCGACACTAACTAGCATGTGTCTATAATTCAGGAACAGTTAGAGAACTGCATTAAAGTTAAACAATTGTTAACTAGTATCACGCTAAGCCCCTTAAAATAGGCTGTCTATAATTTTGCGCCAATGAATTTAAAAAAAAGCAAAGTTAGCATAACCCTTTCCCTGCTTATATCATGTTTTCACCCCATTTCGATTATGTTCATGCCTCGATCAAGGAAATGATAAATAATGTCCTTGTTTTAGTCTTCTAAGTCTTCTGAATTCTTCGGAATAGTGCGTTACTCAATTGCCAACAAATACATTACTCAATTCCCTCATTTGTTCGAAGAAACAGGGATTGTTCGCTTGATTCCTATAAGAAGCAAAACAGAGGTAGTTAAAGTCCTTTACTACCTCAAAATAAAAAAATCTGCATTGATGCTCTGGCCTATTCATTAGTGTAAATCTATTTTAGCGCAGGTTTTTGCAAAACCCATGTTAGCCTCTTCTGTCTCTAAATATGCAAACGAACTTGTGCTTTAGCTTGTTGAGATTTTCAAAGAGTCACCTTACAACGTGTTAGCCTGTAGGTACTTATGCCACATATAACGATATGACGTCATATAAAACGAAATATTTGTTGCTTCAGTAAATATTTGATAACATAATGTATTCCAAAGCGATAAAGTCTTGCTTAAATGTTTATACAATTTAAAAGTATTGTTAAAACTTAAGTGTTTTTCTTGATATATTTGCAATTCAAAAACTTCATCAGAAAATTTTGTTGGTATGGAGTAAAAAACTTTAAAAAAAACCCACCGAATACGTTCCACAAACATTAACAAATACACTGAGGAGGAATCTCGAATTCCTCATTAGTTTATTGTTTTTGTATTTACAATCATTATTACCATACCTTTATTGAAAGTTTTATAGCTTATAATTAAAACTTTTCTCATTTACTTAATGGGCACATACAAAAATCGAATAAATTTAGTTCAAAATAATTATTGATTACATTACAAAGTAACATTTTTTAAAAGAATTTGACCTTCATATCAATTATTGTTTCACATCTCCCATTTGACCTCATTAAGTACTTATAACTGTACATTAAAACCGTTACAAATTGCCTACCAACAATTAAGTCCATATTGAAAAAAACAAAGATACAGAATAGTGCGAATAAAAAAAAATATCAAGAAAGTAAAGCAAACATTTTAACATTATAAGAGTTGGCCGACTTACTTTACCAACATACCTTAGTATTATATATTTTTTTTGTAATATTAAATATTTTTTACCAACAAATATATGTAGTTGCGAGAGGTACCTTTATACTCGTGTGTAATAAAGCAAGTAAACAAATAGTTTAGAGATATGCACATAATAAATGACAAATGACAAGAGCAAATTGCTCACGTACGTTTCTATAATGTCTGCCACAGACATCCGACAGTAATTTAGGCTTTCGTGTGACTCAGTAGAGCATGCTCTGCGGCATGAAACTACGTAACTCTGTATATAAAAAAAAAAAAAACAAACAAGAAATGCGCCCAGTTAAAAAAAAGAACACAAAAAAAAGAAAAACAATATAAATAATAAACGAAATTATTTTAAATAAAGACAATGAAATAAAACGAATTTCTTAGTCACGGCGACGGCAGCGTATACAGAAAACAGTGGGGTATTTATCCAAAATAAAAGATTTCAAATTGTTAAGGAGGACTACACAACTCTTAGAAAGAATACAAATTAACCGAAAATCCAAACATACATACATACTTGAAAAGTATCTTGTGTCAATAAAATTGCTCTTATTTACCTACAACATAGTGAGAATCAACAAGAACGAATATTGTATGAATGAAAGGAAAGTTTTTTGATGCAGAAATAAATATCGGGTTTGCTTCAATAAAAAAAGGAACAATTAATTTTCCTATTTGTAAGGAAATATGTTTACCTTCTAATATTAATGCATATATGCAAGGCAAAAGGCACTTGTAAATCATACTTTTCCATTTATGTATGAAATTTGCACTCAAATTTCTGCGATGGTTATTAATTAATTAAATTAAATTTAGCTCACGTACCTACTACATAATTTTCAATGAATAAAGTAAGGTACCTACCTACCTTGATGATTTATTAAGTCAGCCTAAAATGAGATTTGTGTATTCTGATTCCCTCAAATCTTGGCAAAAATTAACACAAAGGAGAATGGGCAAATTTGTATGAAACATGGGCGTGAGCGGCCAAGAATGATTTTGTTATTTTTGTATGTGTTTTAGTCCTACAATCACCGTGCAGAAATTTTTTCATTGTGGTGTATCTCAAAACCGAAAAAAATGCATTTTTGTTCTATGACTTTAATAAAATTTTACTAAGTTTCTGGCTTCTGACCAATTCAAAACTAGAAAAAGAAAGTGGAACAAGAAATCTAGACAGTCTCAAGAATATTTGTTTATAAAAATGGCCATATAACATCATTAATAAGAACATTTACCATAAAACTATTATATTACAATCCTCACAATATTAAAAAATCCTGAGTAAAATAATACCTAAGGGTATTCATGCAACAGCGTAAACTCGTCGTAATCGTTGTAAAGTTTTAAACTTCGTAAATCTGTCAAATTTTCCATACAAATTGTGACAGAATTACGAAGTTTTAAACTTTACAACGATTACGACGAGCTTACGGTGTTGCATGAATACCCATAATATGTTTAAAAAAATTACAAAAATGTTAAAATACGTATGCACTGGGTCTGTTTAAACCCGTAATGCGTCCTTGGGATATTCTGAAACCCCTTTAAACACACTAATACAGTATCAGTAGACGTTATAAAGTTAGAAAAAAGCATTACATCCACTAAAAATATAATCACTATGCAATATTTCTCAATGCAATTGCATTACATAAACATTGAAATATCTTCTTTTCTAAATGGAATGCAATGTAACGTCCATAGTGAAAGTTGTTCCTGAGTAGCATACCTTTCATTTCACACTAATTTCATTAATGGCCGCTTACGCCCAAAAATGCCCATTCTCCTTTAAAGAAGAAAACTTCAATTTTTCAAAAAATTTTGGATCGTGACAAGGGTCGCTTTGTAACGAAGAATTTATTTTCGCGAAAAAAATGTCACTGAAATTTTATTTGCCAAACAAAATGCGTTTGGAATTTGAATTTTGGTTTTATATAAAAAAAATCCTTTACAGTTTCTTTGAGTACAATTTTTTTCACCGCCAAGCTTTTTTTACTCAAAAGAACTGTATACTTAGCTTAAATGGTGAAATATTTTTTCGGAAAATTACATCACCCCCGAAATATTTGTCTGGCTACGGCCTTGCATATATGTATGTATGTATGTAATATTGGTAGGTGTGTAGGATTCAGAATAGTTGATAGCGTTGTCGTCATGCCTTGAATTGCACAAGCAGCTGGTAAGTCAGTTCTTTTCAAGATCGTATACTATAGATCAATATTTGTGCAATACCGAGGCTAGAGTTCTTGTAGTCAATTTCGCGGTGGTTTAGATACATACATATGTATATGAATGTATATATCGTCCCCTGATTGCAAGAACTAGGTAGCTCAATTTTATTAATTTTGGAGATACCAACGTTCATAGATGCCTAACTACAAGGGAAGGAGGGAAAGTTTAAGTTTTATGTTTCCTACACTTCAGAAATATTCTATATTTGTCTAGAATAGAAAAAAGTTGGACGAAACATCTTGAAAACTGTACTAAATTATACCGTTTTTGCTGAGATATTTTAAAAATTGAAAATTGAGTTACCTAGTTCTTGCAATCAGGGGACGATATGATACATACGTATATATACTCAGAAAACGTGAAATCCAGTTTTTGGCTCTTATTTAAAGGCTTGTGTGAGTCGCTGGTCACTGCCAACTCAAGCAACTGAGTTTGATGTTGAATTCATTGGCTATGTTAGCCCAGTCCCCGGTGGAAGAGTGCTTTGTCCGTATGGCTGGTTTTCAAGAAAGTGGGAAGGCCGTTTAACATCTTCGGGGTTAACATCTTTAAAACTAAAGCTAATGCAGAGTTTGAGAGCTCTCAGATCATATGAATTGAATTAAAGGACAATTTAAAGTGGTTCGACAAATAAAAGGAACTAATAACGTTAAATGCTTCCTAGTTTCAAATTCATAGTGTTGGCCTTCTTTTCAAACAGATAATTTGTCTACAGAGTTTTTTTTCAGACATTTAGTGAAACGTATTGCCAGTGGTGATGTTCAAATACCCCACTGTACGGTATGGTACAGTATTATTATTACAATTACCTCTTTCTCCTTTAACCTCTACCTCATCTCTATCCTCACCATGGTCCTCGTCCTGCATTGCATACGTTATAACTATAATTTGTACTTTTGTTTTTGTTGTTTTGCCACACTGTATTACTGTGAGTGGAACGCTCGCATTAATACAAAACAAATAATGTATTCCGCCTAATGTTTGGTCGCGCAGCCCGCAATACAACATACAGTCACTAAATTCACTATAGGTATATTCACTATACACTGTCAGTACAGTCAGTCAGTCAGTCGGCAATCATGATTCATATATAAAGCGGAGCCATAAAATCATTAAAGTAATTACACTTTACGATGGGTGAATGTTTTTTTTCTGTCATAAAAAAAAATAAAATAATAAAAATTACATTGCATTCAGAAAAGTTACACAAACTGAAATAAAAATAAAATAAAAAAGAAATAAATAAAAAAACAAACAAACAGTAGGAAGGTACTGAATTTAAAAGAGCAAAGTGGACGTACTGTCATGGAAATTGGTATTTTTCTCACAATTCGACATTCGAAAAATACGAAATATGTAATTTTGTTTGGAAAATGACGAAAACGACAAGTGTGTGAGAGTTCCTCGGGTGGTGTAGATTGGTATAACTGGCAAAGTGGCAACTGGCAACACGCTTGCCGCAATTCAACTTAACCGCCGGCTTATGGTTCGTCATACAGCGGCAGCGGCACCGCCACTAGGTCAGGCTCTGTGTCGTTTGTCGGCAGTGTATAACATACACTATACACACACATACGCCGAGATGCCAATCAGTACAATAAAGCAGATAAAAAACCTCATTTATTTATTTAATTTTATTATTTTATTTTTTCATTATTTTGTTATTGCTGTTTCGACGACCGACAAGCGTAGCGTTGTTGTTTCGTTTCTCGTTTATATTTATTCTTGCATTATTATTGTTATTAATTTGCGGCTGACTTTACGTCGACTGACACTTTTTTTTTTAATAAGTTGATGTATGTTTTTATTATTAATTTATTTTTATTTTTCGAAATTAAACGAGCATTTCGTAAGATTGTATTTGAAGTGAAATTAATTGAACTTACACTTGTTGGTTTAACTGAGATCTTTAAATTAAATCCGAACAGCTTTAAAGGTGTGTTTCAGGATCTATTTTCAAAAATAAAAGAAACATAAGTTTTCAAGGAAAACTATTAGAATTCTTTTTAAAGTTGGAGGCTTATGCAACTTGACCAATTTGAGAATTGAGAGCGAAGAAAACTTTTTATGAGAGTGTGTCAAACTAAAGGCTAGGCGTTTAGAATACTTTTCTTAGAAAGTAGAGATCTTCCTTATGGAGCAAAAGTAATAAAAAGAGAAGGAACGTCAATAGATGTGCGATGACATGAAAGAGAAAGAGCTGAATATTTTTTCAAATATTATGGATTGACCAAGGCTTTTAAATGCAATAAGGAAAAGGTTAAATAATGTAACTAGGGCATTGGAAATTTATAAATGGGTCTATCATTCTTCCAAAATGTATTCTAAGAAAAATGAAAAAAGCGATCCTGAATACGAAAACTAAAACGTAGATGTCAATTGTGATAAGAAGTCAAAATATTAATATTAGACTTCAAGAAATCTACATAAAAACAGAATCCAATAGGTGGGCCAGACCAGACTCGAATTAAGGTCATATGAAAAGCCTTTGGAAAAGCGTAGTTTGTTACCAGACAAAAACTTTATTTAACAACCTTGTGTGGGATTTTTTTCATTTTCCAAGTTTTGGTCCCAATGTGGAACTTAAGGAAGCTTATTTTGTATTGTATTTGAAGTTATAAGTCTAAATATTATCATAAGCAACATCACCTAATTTCTACTAACTACATCCAGCTTTAACATCATATTATACAACTTTAACATAGAAAACACCCTGTTAACGATTTCTAATACAAAACACGAATAACAAAACAAGAAAATAAATAAACATTAATAAAAATGCTTATAGGTAATATAAAAAGCAAGCAAGAAGAAATTCCATAACCACCATCAAGGAAAATTATTGAGGGGGAGTTAAACAGAAAAACTCGTGGAGGTAGTTTAATTGAACTTTTAGCAATTAATCATTCCTTTTTGTATACGTAAACTTCTTCCCTCTTCCGCTGCGTTTTGTTTTTATCACAAACATCAGGATTCCTTTCAATTTATTATTATTATTATATTTTTTTTTTGCTGCGGTTGATTTGAAGTCCTTCTGTGTTTCTTGGGATTTAATCAGTCCAAATCTTGTGGTAGCTGAGGTATATTGTGTTATTTGTTTTGGTTCTCAATTTCTCATATAAAAGGGATGAAGAGATTTTTGTTTGTTCTCTTTTTTTTAATTTATAAGAAATCCTTGTTTTGTTTTGGATTCAAATAGAGAGAGCGGTGAAAATAGACAAAAAAAAATTAAACATGCGTTTTTGTTCAATGGAAGCTACTAATTATTTACTCTTTTTTTTACAAAAATAACAGGGGACGGCATAGATATTAACTCGAAATGATTTTTCCTTTATTTTCCATTCCCTCTGTTTACATACAATTTTTTTTAATATCAATCATTGATGTTTGAATTAGGGTTTACCTTCATTGGGCCTTACTAATAATCAAACACTAATGTCGACTATTAGCTAACTTAGAGGTTAAAATAAAATGTGGAGCTTAAACAGAATGCTACCAATAAACAATTTTACCCTTTTGCTAACACAACCTTCAGACTTTCTTTGAATCTACTACAATTTGCATCAAATTCCATCAAACAAACCCGCACACTACAATAACACAAGTGAAAACATAAAAGAAGAACTACACAAACACAGATGCATTGACACAGGGTCGGCGTGCAGTTACACGGCTGAATTCTGGGGCGCAAGATTAAAAAAAAAAGAAAAAAATCATTGAGGTGCTTGTCATTTTTGCCGAGCTATAGGAAAGTGTATAGAGATTTTAAAAAAGTAAAAAAAGCTAATCAAACTAAATAAAAAAGTGAAACAAAAGGAAATACAGTGAATACCTGCAATACTTATTTTAAAAATATATGTGTATAAGACAACATGCGGAATTAAAAAATGTAAGAACACCTATAATACGAAGTGAAAAAAATTTTTCATTTCACAGTAAGTTTTGTCTAATTCTACATAAAGTTATGTAAAGGGGAGTTCTTTAGGTGAATATATTATCTTAGAATACTTTTAAAATTCTTCTTCTTCCCGAAAATTCAAAACTGAGATGATTGTTAGGGCCAACAAAAAGACCTTTAAGAATATATCATTCAAAACGTTGAAAATAACTCTGCTATTCAGACCCTTAATGGATTTGAGCGCCTTGCTATCACCAACAAAAATGAGGCCGTCCCTGCTGCACGAGAATTTATTATTTGACAGATGAATCTCAAACTAAATCACTTGATTGAAGTATATTTTTATTTATAACAAATAAGATTTATTAAAGCAAAATATCATGAAATATCAATTGAAAAGTATTCTACGATAGTTTATTAACCTAAAAAACATCACTTCACGTTACTTTATGTGGAAATATCAGACAAAACTCACTTTTGAAATGAAATATTTATACACTCTTTATTATAGGCGTTTTTTTAGGATTTAATGCAGCACCGCGTATTTTTTTATAATTTATTTAAAAACGTATTGAAAGTTTTCATTACACTAATTATATTACACTTCTTTATTTAGTTTAATTAAGTTTTTATCACTTGCTAAACGATTCGAAATCTGAAAAAAACATTCCTTTAGCTCGGCAAAATGACAGATGAATTTAATTTTTTTTATTGTTCAAGGAGTGAAGATAAGTATTGCCGTATTCTTTTTTAACAGCAACTTTTTCAGTACTATAGTATGTAAATCGTTCAAAGGGTTTGGACGATTTTAATTTTATTTTAAGTACATAGTTTTCTGACATATTATGTATGTACATACCAACATGAAATTGCTACGGAAACAAATTATTTTCTGTTGGGATTTTTACAGTGATATTTCTGTTCCCGTCAACTTAGAAGATAATTTTTTTAGGGATCAGAGTACTGTTGTTTCTATTGTTTTTTCAGAAAATGTATCCTTTTTAATTCCAATAACCGACCGACTTTCTGAATTCATACAAACTTTATCAAATGACGCTATTTTATGCGAAACGATTTTTCATACATTAATTTCTCTGACAAGTAATCCTAAGAATGACTACGTATGTTAACGTGTATAGGTGTGCTCTCTGACAAAAATACTGCCAAAACATAACTGTAATGAGCAAAGTCACAGGAAGACTTTTGGAAAACAGAAGGAGTTAAAAAGGACTACAAGGAGTGACCAAAGAAAAACGACATGATTGACAATCATTTTGAAGTTTGTCTCGTTATGTTTTTGACAAGACGTTTGTGGAAATATAAATATGCTTTAAAAATATTAAAATGGATTTGATTAACTTATATAATGTTAAATAAATAAAAAACTATGAAACAAATTCTGAAAACTCAAAACAAATCCTTTTCCGTTCAACACAAAAAATTACTTTTTAGATATATGTACGTAATTTGGTATGCAAATATATAAAACGGAATTAAAAAATTATGCTCATATTCAACGTAAATGCAGACGTACTAAATATTTATGAAAAAAAAATAAATAATCTGTTCCTGTTGCAATACATAAATATATACAATAAATAAAGTAATTCTAGATAAAGTTCTTATTTTTCACTGTAAAACAATGATCTGAATATTGAAACCAACTCATGAAAATACCTATTGAAATCTACCTGATAACTTGGGAATAGATTTAAGTACTAAATACAAATTAAAATACCATAAAACAGCACTAGGGCAACACATTTTATTTAGTGTTCGACTTTAAACATGGATTTCCATGTATTAAATTTTGACTTATTGCTAACGACTAAACTGGAGATTAAATTTGTTATTGGTATGCGGATTTTCTAAAATCGGGAGATTTTCTTTTAAGCTTAACACTAAATTTGATTATTAGTAAGGCCCATTGTGTTTTGCTCATTATTTTTTCGTGTATTTTTCTTTTAATGATTATAATTGTACTTAAGGAAAACTATTTCAATACTTTTTCTTTCCACTGGATAGCAATCGATTATCCTTTTTGTGTCAAATACATGAAAAAAAAACATTTCTTAAAGTAAAACAAAAAGAGCATAATCAGAATGAAATACAAAAATACTAGATCTGTTATTGATGATTATAGGTATAGGGTGTCCTTTAAAATGCACACCCTTAGTAGAATTTATATTGAAAATTACAGATATGTAGTTGGTTTTATGTTTGAGCTGAATTTTTGTTTCCCTTTAATTAATTTTTAAAAATAATTCAAACTTGGATCTAGGAAACATAACGAATGTTAATGAATTATTGAAATAATAGTTTGAGATAGAAAACTGTTGAAAGGTATTGAAGCAGTACTTGATTGAAAATGCTGAAAGCTAAGCCAACTTTAAGAGAACAACCTGCAAAAACAATCTAGTTTGTAGGTCCAGCAGGGGTAACTATCGATTTTCCCTAGGGCCTCAACAGTTAAGCAACCTTTACCTCGAGAGACAAAAAAAAAAGATTGTCCTCAATGGGATACGATCCTGCGATCTTCTTATTTTTTTGCATACTAGAAAATTCACGAAAGATCTGCCAAAAAATTCAGAGCATGTAGTACATAGATGGGAACTAGGCAAGAAAAAAATCCTACTGGAGGGGGGTAATATATCCCCCGCTTGGACGGGAGGGGAAATTTAATAAAATATTTGCATAAAATAGAAACAAATTAATTAAAAAAACAACGACAATACTTACAGTAATGTTTTGAAGCTTTTTGAAAAGCCAGAAGTCTTTTCTTACGGCTTGTTTTTAAATTAAGTTTTTTTGGTGAATGGTTTTGGCAACAAATTGTTTCAAACTCAACATTTTGAAGAAAAATTATTATTATTATTTTTTAATTATAAGTTTGAAAACAGATTTTGCTGAAATTGTTTATTCAAAGAACTTTATTTAATAATCAACTATTAAAATGGACTTCTGGCTTTCCAAAAAGCTACAAACATTACTGCAAGTGTTGCCGTTGTTTTTTAAATATTTTTTTCTATTTTATGCAATTATTTTATTAAATTGCGCCTCCCTTCCAAGCGGTGGGAGATATTACCCCTCTCCAGTAAGATTTTTTTCTTGTGTACTTTTCACCTACATGCTCTAAATTTTTTGGCAGATTTTACGCGAATTTCCAAAAAAAAGGGGAAATTTAATTTACCCCTCAGCGACTATAGGGGATGAAAATAAAAATCTAAAAAAATTAGGAAATTTTTCTTTCTTCATTTAGAGCTGATTTAGACCCATCCAAATAATAAAACTCAAAAAAACCATTATAACGACCACCCTAATGAACATACTTTAAATTTTGTATGATGGGTGTAAAATATTTGTTTTGTTTGCTTTTGTCATATATGGGGTATTTGTGATGCGATAACAAGACTTATCCGACAAGTTTTTACTAGCGAGGGCCTCACGAATATTTGACAAGTTTTCCTTCTCTAGATCTCCCCTACCAAAGCCTTCCTAGAGCCTTATGCCACAAGTTAGTATTAGCGAGGCCTCACGAGTATTTGACAAGTTTTCCTTGTCTATATTTCTCCTACCAAAGTCTTTCCAGGGTCTTGATTTGTTTGTATTAGCGAGGGCCTCGCGAGTATTTGACAAGTTTTCCTTGTCTAGATTTCCCCTACCAAAGCCTCCCTAGAGCCTTATGCCACAAGTTCTTACTAACGAAGGCCTCACGAGTATTAGACAAGTTTTCCTTGTCTAGATTTCCCCTACCAAAGCCTTTCTTGGGCATTGATTAAACTTGTGAAAAATTTGAATTTTTTCCAGGTGGGGAGTGAAAAAAGCTTTGAGAAAGTTAAAAAAACATTTTATTTTATATTTTTGTAGCGTCTTGAAAGTTCGAAACTTGGAAATTTTTGAGATAGTATTTTTCAAATTTCGAAGAATATTTTTCAATATTACCCGTGTTTTGTTGATAGCGTACCTATAGGCAGCTCAGCAAATTTGTACCGGCAAACAATAACCAATTTTTTTTTATTCACATTTTATGTTGTGTAGAATAACAATAACAAATTATTTATAATCAGTTGAGTTTGTTATTGTTTTGAGTATAAATTGGTTTGCTAAGCTGCTTATACACTTTCATCGAAACACGGCTATATTTATTTTTCAAAATGATACACGGCTATTTAGATTTTTCAAAATGATTCCAAATGATTCTGACTTACCAGTTTGCTTGATTTGCGGTATTAAAAAGTAATCGTTTTAATTTCACTTGAACTAGGAACATACAATTTTTTAAGAATGCTGTAAGTGAAATTTGTTTTCAATTGATTTTCTACTGTTTTTTCACAAATTGTAATGAGATTACGTTTATCTGACCAATTTGTTCACACTTTTTTTTTTAAAGATTTCTGAAATTTCGAGTTTAAAATATCCTTATATCTGATACATATATGTATTTGGTGTGAAAGGAAACTGAAAGTTTTTTCCGTGGTACTTAGTCAAAACCCGATAGTTTCCTTTTTTACCAGGAACTATTTTGAATACTAACGAACTTATTGTAAATTGAGTTTGTCATCAAAAAGATTTAGGTAAACAAGAGAGATAAACTTATTGGAGTGCTCATATGTTCATATTTAAAAATCTCCTTTAATTTACAAAATAATGAAATATCGATTTTTCGTTATCGATTTTGACATACGCGTTCCGCCCTTGTATAGTAGCTTCCCAGGAAAAAGTTAAAAAATGCTTAATTTTTCTTTAAATTAAACTCAACAAAATTGGGAACTTATTATGTCATGGGCTTTTCGAGACTTATTCCATACTCAAAATTTTGAAAATCTAGATGTGCCTGTGTAGTTTTTAAATGAGAAGACCATACTGGCAGTCTAAAGACTAGCCTTCTCATTGGAATTACAATGGAGCTCCGCAACGCTAATGTTCTTCTAAAGTCATAACTTTATTTTCACTTACAAAGTATTTTCTGAGCGTAACATTTCTCCTAGTCCAAGTCAATGTAAATTTTGATATTGCATAGGTTTCTACAGATTTCGATAAAAAAAATCAAATTATTCAAAAGGTGCTCAATATGTTGAAATCATTTATGTATGCAATTATTTAATCAAAGCCAAACGTACAATATTGAACATTGAGAAAGAGATCAGAATGTGATGGCGAGTATGTTGGTGGAATTTTATATTTGCCGACCCAGCCACTTTGCCTAAGAAGACTTTGTGCAACGAGATGAGAAGGTAATCAATCAAGAACAATGTGCACCTATACCTTAAACCTGCTGGCATAGCAGACAATATATGCCAAACGAATGGAACGAAACAAACGAAGTTACACTCAAATTATCCAAAAGAATGCACCACACTACACGCCGGCCGCCATGCCATGCCATACCCAACAACCCATAGATATCGGGCGTCTGAGTTCAACTGGACTATAGGATCACCATACGACCACTACAACATTCGTGTGATGGGTTAGAGAAACCAGGCAGAACTAGGAGCTCCGCATACACACGACAACAAAAGGAGCAATCAAATATCTTTCAGGTTATGGACATGGTAATCAATAATAAAATAGGAACTTGGAATTCTATTGCGAAATCTACGTACGTTTCCTTTTTCTGCCGCAAATACTCACCCAACAACGCAACCCAACATTGCATTTGAGAAGGATGGGGGATAATATGGAGGTTTGATCAGGGTTGAGCGTAATCCTGAGCCATACAAAAACCCACAAACATGCGAAAGCGTTATAGTGTGTGCAGCTAAATTCATTTTGTTTCGTTCTATAAAATATACAATTCTGTCCACTTTTACCACTGCGAATGTTTTACTCTCCGTTCTTCATTCTCGTTCGTTCGCTATCCGTTCTCCGAATTGGCAATAGAAAGACGAGGTTTTCTATGTTAGTCGCTGGTATGGGGTGCCAGTGCTTCTGCAGTCCGGTTTTTTCTTCCCTGTGTCCCTAGCTCCTACCATCGAACTCAAACTACACACAACTCCTGAGCTGCTCCTTGCTCCGCTCCTTGTGCTGCCGATGGTGATGCTGGTGTGATTGCTGCTGCTGCTGCTTCTACAGCTTCCATCATTGGTGCTGCCGGAAAGGGTTTTGTTTTGAAATCGATCCATTTTCTCTTCCGAATTACCATATCCGATGGTTGTTCTATGGCTATCTATAGGCTGTTGGGCTCAACGACGACGATGACTACGAACACGGACATGCGGCCCAACAAAAACATACAACAACTCTAGAAAATGACCTCGTAGACTTATATTTCAAAATTAATATAAATCCCCCATCCGTTTCCGAACTTTTTGAAATGCTTCTCTTTTACCTATACAACCCCTACATGTATGTATGTGGTGCTGTAGCATCGTCCAAGAGCAACTCCATCTAGCGTTCACGACAGCGAACACGACAACGACAGTGACAACGTCAATGATGACGACGACTCGAATCGAAATTATATTCGATTCCCGAGAGCTTCAGCTTTCGATTGCTGGTGCTTCTGTGTTTGATGGAATCGTGACGATCAATGGGAAAGGGGGAAAAGCACAAGGAAAGAGGCGAGAGAAATTCACTGCTTACATCGCTTTTATATGCACGATATTCGTTCCTTTGGTGTTCTTTCATAGAGAACAGAAATTTAGACCTGAACCAAGTCACACCTACTTGCTCCTATGACTGAAAGTAATAAGTCTTGGTTATTTTCCCCCGCTTGGATAGGAAGGCCAATTTTCTAAAAATAGTTTTGTAAAATAGAAAAAAATAGTTAAAAAAAACAACAGCAACTCTTACAGTATAGTTTTTCAGCGTTTTGGAAAACCAGAAGTCCATTGTTATAGTTTATTTTCAAATTTAGTTTCTTTAATGGGCATGTTTTTGTAAAAAACTGTTTCAAACTCAACATTTTGAAGAAAAATTATTTTTTTTTTTCTCAAAATTTTAAGTTTAAATACATGTTTTGCTTAAGTTATTTTTAATTGTTAAAAAATTTAGTAGATAAAGTTAACAAAAACTAACAAAAATCAATTACATATGTATTTATTGATTTTTCAATAAATTGGGCCAAACTTTTTCTTACCAAATATACCAAAACGAAATAAAGGCTTTAATATGACATTAAGAATAATTATTTAAAAGAAAACAAAAAGAAAAAATTATTAATAGTTAAAAACTATCAATAATAATTCCAAAATATGTTCTTTTTGTGGAGTTTCATGAATAAAATTCAATAATAAAGGTTTATTGTGGCCTTTACTCCAATGAGTGCGCTTCGCCCAGGCATGGTGGTGGGCTCATCAGTTAGATGCCACCATACCCAATCTAAGACGCAATGTTTTTGTCGATGGTTACCGACATGTGCATATACAAACATGACATATTCAAAAAGTCACTTTTATTCCAAATTGGCAGAGATATTCTCATTTAAACTTAACAATTCCTTATCGTTTTGGCTTGAAAGCCTCTTTTTCGATACTTCAAATTCAAGGTTAAAAAAAAAAAAAAAAAAAAAAAATAGGTAAATTCGTAATTTCGTTTTTGGGCAGTTCTTCCAGACCTTCAGACTGATCGGCTGGCCCGATTAAAATACACGACTAAGTACTAGGTGCAAGGAATGTTAATTTTGTCCTAAAGTACCAAAAAATACTGCGACATAGAAATGGTACAGAAATGTTTCAATTGGCTATACGTTATCTCTGTCAGATTTAAATTAATATGGCTTTTTGTACCCTTGAACCTTTTCTCTATTTTATTTAAGCATATCTTGGGCGCATTTTTGCTCCGCCATTTAGTAAAAAGTTAGAAATCTTTGATTTTTCAATTTTTGTATTGGCTTTTGCTTACTGTTTCTACAAATTTTTTTTTATAAAATTTTTGAAACATCAATTTTGATAGGCAATCTAGTTTTGACCAAAATTTTAAATGTAAAATTGTCAAATTCGGCTTAGTTTGTGAGTTATATCAAATATATTGAAAAGTGGCCAGTGTGAGTATTCTCTCAGAAATGCAAGACTGAATTTAGTAGTATTTTCGGTTTTCATCATGCTCATACCCCAAACAAACCCTTCGTGTTCCGGAGAGTATATCCAATAGCCTATTATGTCAGCTTTAAAGTTTTGGGGTATAAGGATTTTATTACGAGCTGAATTAAATTTCAAAATCTTTTAAAACTCACCAAAAAAATAGAAATATGTAGTGCAGTTGAAATATTTTGAAAATTTAAATGTCCAGGCTTAAAAGGTGGCCTTTGTCTCTTTGAAATAATTTGACGAGCAGACAGAGATATATTGTATGAGACTAATTTTGTCAAATTTATTTTCTACAGTATCGTATGTTTGATAAAAATCTCAAGTTTCATATTTTTTCGTATCCATAACATACCTTTAGTTTTTCGCAAGAAAAAATACCCTCACATGGAGGGATCCCGGTATAGGCTTGAGGTTTGGACTTACGGTGGTGGTGGGTAGATCCAGACATACATTCAGGCACAATGAATTTCGCTCCTATTAAAAAAGGGTATTCCTAAACAAGGGCATATGAAAGGAAAGGAAACAAGAGTCCAGCTTCATATCTCACGAACAATATGGAGGCTGATGGTTCTTGGACAAACTACTTTATGAAGCCCGGAAAAGGGTTAAATATTTTCAGACGTGGTCTAAGGAAGATTCATCGTTCGTCCTAATCGAACGACAAAAACTTTACCATCACCATCGTCGAACATCGTTGTCGTCATCGTCGTCAGCATCATCATTGTAATCACCATTAGCAACATCGATAACGACAAAAACGTTTGAACATTAAGGCCAACGACGATAGTTTGACATTTTTGATGAAAGGCTCATTCAATGTGAGATACGGATGGACCTAAACGATGTAACAGTTTTCCATTCTCATTTAATTATTTTTTCAAGGATAGTCATAGTCGTTATAGTTTACCAAAGTTTGCTTTTTTTTATTTATATTATTCCCAAAATTAATTTATTTTCTTATGTACTCATATATATTTTATGGTGCAATATTAAGGAGGAGGTATAACAGACCTACACCTGCGTTAAGAGAAAGAGCATCAGCATCGTTTCTCGTCCTTATTTTTTTCCCTTGGTTTTTCTTAAATGTTACAACTTTGATAATAACTCAAGAGTACCTATAGCTATATAGGTGGGTATGTGTTTGTGTATCCTTGCAGTTTAATCGGAATTTATAGCTCCATGTTTCATAATAATATATTATATTTTTTTTTGTCGTTTTTGTTGCTTTCTTCTCAATTTTAATGTGAGCGGTGGTGGCGCATACAAAAATATTATAAACATTATTCAAAATAATTTAAAAAGTTTTCTTCGCTGCGAAGAAACATAAAACTACACTACGACGACGTAGACAAAGACGCGACGGACGACCGGTGGTTGCGGAGGAATATATTCGAATTATTCTTGAATCTTGAAAAATAAAAACGACAGCGAAAGGACGAAGGAAGGTTTGGGTAATGGGGATAATGCAATGTAGATTGTTGAAAACATATTTGTTTTGTGTTGTTTTGTTCTTAAAATAATTTTAAATTGTTGTGAGATTAAACTTGTTTTGATTTATTATATTTCGATTTAGAAGAAAAATACATTTTGCTACTCCCTTATAGATTTTATTTTCAGTTGAAAAATAGAATTTACTTTTACTTTTGAATTTATATTTAATTCAATAAAAAAGTTGAAATACGTTGCTTGAGGGAAATATGATAACTCCAGTTTGGATTCTGAATTTATATTAGAATTTTATAGTACTCACTGTTTTTGTTGTCAGCAACTGCACCATGATTTCTCACGGTTACTTCACCAACTGACCAAATATCTGTTTTTGTGGGTACCTAAACTAAAGGAAATTCTCTGCTTGTTTCTAGGAAAAAAAGAAGATTGTGTTGGACAATTTTTTCTCCACACATATGATTAAATAATGATTAGTGTAATAGTTCTCTGAGATAGCGTTTATAATTAAATAGTTTAAAGAACTGCTTTGTTTTATATTTTCGGAATCTCAAATACTGATTAATTATTGTTAGTTACGTTTTATTATCTACGGATCCGGATCATGGATGCATTTTTGTTTGGTCAAGTTTTGGTTTCGTGCCAAAAAAATTGTATTCAAATCTAACATTAAGATTATGAAGAAGTCTACGAAATCTGTAACATAGGATTATGGAGAATTTTAACATAATACGTCTCGTCATGTGAGTCTGTCTAGACTCTATCTAGAGTCTTAACACCAATTGCTTTCAAATTTGGTACATATTAGGTACAAATATAATATAGTAAAGAAGTCTTTAAATAAAAACCAAATAACCATCATTAAACCTGGTAAAAACATTTCCTGTACCATGAAAATGAAGAATAAAAAGAGTCTATACAAAATTTTACATAGAAGGATGTGTTTTGAGGGGTAGAGGGGAGGAAGTAATGGTGTATCAAACGAAAAAATTAACCTTGGAACAACTTAAGGTAGTTTTAAATGTTGAATCAATTGACATAAAAACCTAGTCGATGCGACCTCTGTGAATATTTTTTTTTAAATTTTTACACTTTCCTTCACCCACAAAAAATCCCGTGTACCATAGATACTCTTTTGATTTTTCATTCTGGTAGTTCATAACACATTTCTAAAAAGTTTCATGAAGGTACCATTTTTTTTGCACAGGTTTCATGGTAATAATGCTACCATAAACTCAACCTCCCAAGATATCCCCTTACACCCCAGATATATGTATGGATTCTTCTGATTATTGTTTTTCATGATAAATTAACCATTTATGCCAAGTATCATCAATGAACCATTATTTTGAATTAGTTTTGGGTCATTTATAACTTTATACTGAAAATAAAGTCATCCTTACATAAAAATGACAGTAACTTTTTTCCTACCTCAAAAAACACCCTTCCATGTGAAATGTTTTCAAAGACTCTTGATGCTTCACTCTCATTGCAGATGGTGATGGTGAAAGGTTTTCACCAAGTTTCATGGTGGTACTAATTTTTTGTATTATTTATCCTATTTTACCTTTACTTAAAGCATTTTTATGTGATTGCCTAGAAGAGAAATCGATTTTCTTATTTAGCATATCTATAAAATAGAAGTGTTACCCAACTGCCATACAACAATTATTATAAAGGGTCCGCCAAATAACTTTTTTTTTTTTTGAAAATGCTACTACTACATGGAATGTAGCTTTGGCTGTGTGGCACGTAGCGCCACCGTTCTGTTGAAATCAGAAATCAAATGTTGCCAATATCCTCCTCTTCAATTTTTGTGAACAAAAATTCGTTCAACATGGCCCGATAACGATCGCCATTGACTGTAACGGCCACTCGAAGAAAAATGGCCCAATTATGCCTCTGGACCAAAATCCGCACCAAACTGTTCAATGGCGTGCGGGTTTTCTGTGCCGCAAATGCGACAATTTTGCTTGTTTACATACCCGCCAAGATCAAAATGAGCTTCATCTGAAAAGATGATTTTTTTTTGGCAAAATCGGCATCTTCTCTAAGTCGATCGCAGGCCCACTTAGCGAAGCACCCATTTGAACGAAATTATTTTCCATTATTAACCGGAAGGATTGTTCTTTCAAATGAAAAAGAAATTTGAGAAAATATTCAGTATATAATATTTTTTATAGCATTTTCAAAATAAAAAAGTTATTTGGCGGACCCTTTATTTTGTCAGATTTTTTTCAATTTTTTCAAATAACTTTGATTTTATTTCGTAGTTAAAATGTGTCCTAGGCGATTGGAAATAAAATGCATTTATATTGTTGAGTTGAGTTTATGAGAAAGTGTCTCATTATGAATATGGTTATTTCCAAATAATTCTTTAATGGTTCGACAAATTTTGTGATAGCATTACCCAAATGTTCTTCTTACAAATAGAAAAAAAAAATTGATTTTAAGATTTTAACAATTCTTTTTTCTTAAATTTAAAACCAAGAAATAATCTTTTAGTGGTTATTATTTCCACACTTTTTCTTCAACTAATACATTATGTCTTCAACGCCTAGCCACGTTATATACTTGAACCAGATGAGCATGTTAGTGCGAACCCTCAGTCGTCCTTATTTTTTGAACCAGATATACTCTAAGGTCTAAGGCAAAGCGTTTTTCCAAAATTTTAACTTAAAAAAAAAAACTATGATAAGATTCAGTTGTGAATTTCCTTATAGATTTTTGAACATTTCTCTCAAAGTTCCATCAAACCTATTATCTCTTTGAAAATGTAAAGCTGGTATGTAACCTTAAATGCAAACGCAGTTAACCTTAAAACTTGATCATCATATCCTGAAAAGGGAATACTGTTTATACATCCGGCGTGCGTGTGAATCATTTACCTTTTTAATAAAAAAAACATCTTCAAATCCTCTACAAAAACGAATTGGTACTGCCCTACTTTCCCAGACTCGCATTTTAGGTCAAAGACCCAGTTCAAAGTTAATCAATAAAAACGGAAAACAAACAAATTATAATATTTTTTATGTTCTTTAATTTTATTTTCAATTTCATTTTTTTATGAGGCATATGGTTGATTACTGTCTTGCAGGGTTTTCTTTCAATATTGGATTTGCAATTAATCCAACAAAGGGATTACTTTTTCGTCTTGCGTGCCCTTTCATCAGGTTGGTTAACAACAATCGCTGTATAGTAATAAAACCAAAATGAAAAAAAAAAACAATAAATGAAAAAGTGCATTACATGGGGTGACCAAATGGCTTAGTTTTTATTGGAATTCTTTTGCGGTAAAGTTATAACTAGTGTCAGTAGGTATTTACATAATTAGTGTTTACAAAAAAAACTTTACTTTTTTTAGTTGATTTTATTAATCAAAACCTGTGAAAACCATATTAAAAATTGAATCCACTGTGAATGAATGGCCCTCAGATGTTACCTATAGTACTATTAATTTTAACCGTATAAAGCCAGTGATCTTACCACCACAGATTTAACTAAAAGGTATGTTTTGAGTACTTTGGCTTACAAGAATCCATCTTAACCCTCTACGCTTTGTTTTTTAAAGTTCAATCCAAAATGGTTTAAGGTCAATTTTCAACCAACGGTCACCCCAAAAACAATAGAATGCCAGAAGAATAAAACATTTATCTTGTTTTATTTTTTGGTTCATTCAATTGAGTGGGTAAAAGAGCAGGTGTGGTATAGTAGCCTCCATCCGTCATGTAGAGACCAACAATGTTAGAAACTTCGTAAGCTTTTTTCTGTATTATTTTATATCAAAAGTTTTGAAGAGGACCTTCATCGACGTTATGTAGTAACGTCTGTACAAAGACGAAAAGAATGACGACGGCTACGACGACGAAAGTCGGCTTCATTTGATGTATTTCATTTAAAATGCAAAATATAAATATTAAATATTTGTGCCTATGTATGTAAATGTGTGTGCATTTTTGTTTGCACACAATTGCTGTGTATTTCAAAGTTTCTTCCATTTTCTACGTACTATGAGTGTTTGCATTTTTGTGTTGTTATTATTTTTATTATATTTTATACAAACCAACAGAAACAACGAAAAACAACCCACAGAGCTCACAGAAAGAGAATATTATTTTAAGGGTTGGTCCCGGCCTCATGCCCCAACCCCAATACCGGGCCACGGCTGGGGTCGGGGTGGTGCATTTTCTTAATTGCTTTCGAGCACTGTGTGAAACTGTTAAAATGTGTAACAAAAGTAGCAATTCTTCTTGTGTGTTGCACCACATGAGATGACGATGAAATGCAGAATGAGAATGGGACCCGGTAGTGGGGGGGGGGGGGGGGGGGGGGGGATGATAAAAATATAAAATATTGCCGTATGTTAATTCAGGTGGGATTTTAGGGGTGCTGCTTCTTTGGCTGCTGTTGTTGCTGCATGCAACTCACAAGTTTAGTGTACCTGTCGACGTCATTTGCGCATATTGTGGATGTTGTGTCGACGACTGAAATTATATAACTTAAAACAAACGCGGACAGGAAGTCGATTTGTGTGTGATAAAACATAAAAGGGTTGTTTTCTAAACGAATATTGTGTGCCAGGACCCAGAGAGTATGTGGAGTTTAGTTGTAAGTTCAACGGGTGTGGAAGCCCAAGTCAAAGCCAAGCAGAGTATGAATGATGTAGTTGTTGCACTGTTTTGTTGGATTGCGATTGTGTGTAATAAAAACACCCTTTTGCGAGCCAAGAACCGACTTGGTTTTGGTTGGTTTGATGGTCGGTGGCAGTGGTGGTGAATGGTGATGGTGGTGGCGGCAACTACAAAGAAGCAGTGCAACTCTTTTTTTATTACACATGCAATTGCTACTATAGTCAATTGAGAAAGGCGAATAAAATTTAATGTGCAAGGATATTTCGTTTGAGAACATAATAAAACATAAGGGCGAGTACCTACTCAGAGAATCTCAGAGTTTCTGTGTGTGTGTGTTTTTTAGGGTCTTGGAAGTAAAACTACCTTTGCCTGTTTTCATTTTAATTTTTATTTTTATTTCTATTTTTCTTTACATTTTATAGGGTATGCTTTTGTTACTTTGAATTTGTCGCATTTTGTTTATTACTTCAACTGTAATTGTTTAAGTTTTGTACTAAAATTAATAGTTAAAAAAGACTGTTAAAGTTGGCTTTATAATACATTTTGTTTTTAATGGGAAACTTCAATGGAAATGCATACCAACATATACATATGCATTTAGGTTGAAAGTATTTTATGTTGATTGTTGTTGTAAGGGAAAAAGAAACTAATTTTGATTAAAATGCTTACTTATATATGTATATCTATTATAGTACGAGGTTTAGAAATTTTTTAGAGGAAATTTAAGAATTAAAGAAAAATTAGCACAGAAAAGGCTCTAAGGGAAAATATCAATTTCTTGTGCGGACTCCTATCCTTTCTCATTTAAATTGTGTTTTATAGTGCTGCTTATTTTAAGGCTGCAATTGAGCATTATAATACACTGAGAGGAAAAAAGCAGGTATTATCAACCAATTTCTGGTCAGTTAAACCTGATTTTCAGGTTGTTATTTTTCAACTCGTTAGATCAGGTTAACTGTTTAACCAGATACCTGATTTTAATGTCATGTTTAATCAACGATGGTTGCAAGTAAAATCTGCTCGACACCTTGTTAATTAAACACTGTAATCCTGTTAATTTTACCTACAAATATAGCTAATTTAACATGACTCAATATTCAATGTCCTGTAAATTTAACATGAAAATCTGGTTAGTTTAACTTGAAAATCTATAAATAATTTAACAGATTTCAATGTTAAATCAAACCTGATCTAAGTCATGAATCTAAACGTCTAAGAACCGTCTCTTGCACTGCCAATCACGCAACTCGGAGATAGAACTCATCCACTGGGCCAATTCATTACACAGAAAACTGGTGCCAAATCAATATCTAAATTGAAACTCATTGGATGGCTTGTGTGTGTGTTTTAACACTAGTGTCACGTTTAAATGAACTGACAGAGTGCTTCTTTAACAGGAGGCCAGGTGAAACTCAAATCGTTTTACTTGAATGGTCTTTGTGTGTGTGTTTCAGCACTGGTGTCACGTTGAAATGAACTGGAAGAGTGCTTTTTTAACATGAGGCCAGGTAAAATACAACAGGTAAAAAGAACCACATCAAATGTTAATTCAACCTGATATGTGGTAAAACAGAAATTCATAACATACAGTGTTAGATAAAAACGACCTCAGTTAAAATTAACACTATATTTTTGTTAAAATTTTTTATTTACAAGAATTTAGTGTTTAAATAACAAGTCAACTTCTTAAATCAACATGAATTTGGCAAGAAAGTCCACCAGGTTGATTTTACACTGAATAAAAGGTTAGTAAAATCAGGTAAATTTTTGAAATGTCTGTAATTTTATGTGGGATTGTGAACCTCGTGAATTTAACAAGGCCCAGGTAAATTATTTACCTGACGTTTTTCTTTGAGTGTAGGTATTAGTTTGGACTCCACAAATTATTTAAGATCATCTAAGAAACAATTTCAAAGTTAGTCCATTATTTATCATAGTCATTAAATTTGTTTTGTAACCCTAAATCCTTAAAATTGATTTTCATGTATTAATTCAGTTTTACAAAGAAGTGGCTTCAACTACCATCTTATTCCATAAAAACAGGTTCGATACAAATTGCATACCTAATACAAAATAAAATTATAATAAAAATTATCTAATTTAATAAATATGTATCCGAAAGATAGTTGCACAAAAAAAAAAAGAAAACAAAACATATTAATAAGGCTTAAAGGTGAAAATCAACTCTTCGTGTCCATTCTCATAGATGCTGGATTTTTATTCAGCTGCCGCCTTGCATGTGGCTTTATTGCAGCTGCTATAACGGTGATTTTATATTGTAGTTGCAGAAGAAGAAAAAAACTATGTATGTATCTCCATCCAGTGAGCTGATCAATTTTATATAACTAAGTACGGCAATATGTCTTATGTTGTTGTGTGCCGAGTCAAGCAATCTCATTTGTATTTATGTTTGTAACGGAAATTGGAATGGAATTTAATATATCGGCAATCATTTCTAATTAATTATTTTCTATGTGAAGTTTAGCACGTTAGTTGAGCTTTGGGGGTCTTTGATTATTACCAATGGTTGTTGAAATTACTTTTATTTTTTTTGTTCCTTTAAGATAAAAAAAATATATACAAGAACATAACATGCATATATTACAACTTGAGTTCAAAATAGTTGAAGTTACATAATTCGAAATTGGTTCAAACCTTATAAAGCAATAACTCTACTCTATTAAATGCTTTAATCATCTTTGATTGACTTTGTACTTAATTGATATACATACTTTTCCCATATTAGTGAAATAATAACAAAAATTAGTGATCAGAGTGGTCAGTATACTTTATGCAAAAATAAATCATACATACATAAAAGATGAAGGCTCAGACCTCAAATCTGCTCATATTTGAGCCAATCATTTAGTAGAAGTAACATCTGCTTAAACTGTAGTATTTGATTTGATATCTGATGACAAACATCATTTCTTCAAGTTTCTGTGAGTTTTGAAAGTATTTTATGCATTTCATGTTGGGCGCCATTTTTCGAAAACTCATGAGATTTAAAAATCAGAAGGAAGTTTAATTAAAATACTCAAATTACAAGTAAATACATTATATGTATGTTAAACTAAAAACAATATTCCTTAAATCTTTGTCGGGAATAAGCAAAGTTATACTCCATACCTTCCTTCTTTATACGAAAACCAATTAGGTATCTAACTGATAAATTTTAAATGTTTCACCTTCCACTTGATAGTTCCATGTCAGCAAGATTGTTGAACGTGTTATTTTTGCATCGTATTGAAGTAAAAGTATTCTTTAAAAAGTATTCTATCAACTTCGGCCCAAGTATTTTGTTTGTGTTTCACGAGTAGAAGAAATTTGTTTTTAAACATAGGGTTTGCAGAAATTCACGAGTAGAAGAAATTTGTTTTTTAAATATAGGGTTTGCAGAAATTTAGAAGTGAAAAAAAGCAAGTTAGGAAATAACGCCCAAGGAAAAAGTGCCCGAATCAATTTGGAATTAACGCACAAAAAAACACTGAACAAATTGTTGTTGTAATGTTTTTTCTTTCATTTTGGGTGATATTTCCTTATTATTTATAAATGAAATAGTTCCCAAAATATAAAATTTAAAAGGGAAATAAAGCCCAAAATAGGAAAAATTGCCAAAAACAACTGCAATATTAGGAAATATTGCCTTAATGTGCTCGAACGATTGCAGAAAATTTTGTCATTAAATATGCCGCACTGTGGAGTGGGGCCGGTACGGTGGCGTGACGCAACGACACAGTTTGTGGCGCGATTAACCCACGGTGCGACGCGACAACCCGCTGTGCGTTGCGGCACAACGACCCGAACGCGGTCTACGGGCGTACTTGTCACCGGCAATAAAGAGCTTACACGATGCGCCCCCTTCCCTATCCGGAAGCCTGTTTTGTACCTAATTATTTTAAAGAGCTTATAATTAAATAAATATTACCTTTCACAAACATTCCTTAAAACTTTGCTTATTCATTGAAATCAAATTTGGAAATATAAACCAAAATTGAGGAAGTATCGCCCAAATTCTACAAAAACAATTTACATGCGAAATAGTTGGCTTTATTTCCATATAATTATTTGGGTTCAAAGTAGTTTTGCCAATATTTCCAATTTCTTTTTACTTTTGGGTGATAAACAAAATCTTTGGGTGATATTTCCTAACGCCGCCTCTAAAAATATAAAATCGAAACAAAAATTTCGAAAGTTAAAAAAGAGGTCAAAATTGTATTTTTTGAGAAGACTGTGGGTAGTCAAAAAAAGTAAATGAGTGGTCGAAAGTGATCCTTTAATCCCGTATGAAGGGAAAATAAATCGAATATTTTGTGGGGCTAAGTTAACAATGCTTCGCATCTCGCATATATAAACAAAACAAAATCACACAGTAAAGAAAAATGGTAGGTGGCAGGTTTCTAAGAGTTCAGTTAATCTTATCTAACTTTAATATTTTTTTAATTTTACACATAAAAATAATTGATATGTAGTTTGTTTTTACCGAAAATTTTTTCAAATCCACTTTCTCCATGCTTCTTCTTACCGTACGCTCACTTACGTTAACTTCTCTTGCAATTTGAAGTGCTGGCGTACATCAACGTTCGTGAGGAAGCGGTTCCTTAAAATTTCTAGTGAAACAAATCGGTCATCCCAAGCCGATGTGCATCTTTATCCCCCACAACCTAGTTGGTGATGGGGTGATGGTAGCTAGTGGTGTTCTGAAACCTTTTCAATGCATATACTGCATGGATGAACGCAGTACTCTGAACGTAGTAGCCATCTCACGTAGTGTCAGCCCTTGGCTGATTACATCTTCAGATTGTGCTACCGGTAGGTACTGCCCTAAAAGGCATTTTGTATGCTTACAAAATTTGCTCAAGCTTTTGACAAAAGCCACGACAACATAACAATTTAGTGAAGTAACGGTGCTTTTTACAGAATTCAATAATCTGATGTGACTATGATTGCACCAATGATCCTATTCGCCCAAGTTTCCTTAATAATAATTTATGGGACTCAAATTTAATGAATAATGGACTTGATGAAAGAGATAACCACTTCTTGACCTACTTTCATAGGCTTTTTGTGTTATAACCACTCAAAATATTTGCCATCGAATGATAATAGTTTGGCCAAGACTCCGTGCCGCTGAGTGTATGTAATTTGAGCATTTAATATTTAACAGAGAATGGGAGAGACTTCAGAAATGGTGAACAATTATTATTAGAAGAGAACAAATTATAATGTAAGTATCGTAAATGTGTGCATCTGGTAGTTTTTGTTTGATCAAGCAAGCCTCAAACAAGGAACCATTGAAAACAGTACCTAAATCTGTCGATAATTAAAAAAAAAGAAAACAATTATTATGATATCATTGATACCAGTTGATATTATTACGACATTTTTATAGAAGAGAACAATGTTTGCTTCTGTATTGGCTCACGTTGGGCGCCAGCTTTGGATTAGCCGTTGTTGTAATGAAAATTACTTTTAAGGTTGGATTTTGATATACATACATATGTACTTATTTTAAGGAGAGGAATATAATTTTATATTTTTCTTAATTTATAAAGATTGGAGGCTGTTACTTTTATTAGAAGGTTCAAAGAAATTTCATTTTCCACAGAGCTAATACAATTTAAAGGAAATCTATACACATCATACAAATTATAACCTTAGTAGCCTGAATCTATTATTTCTTAAGAATTTAATTAAACATTAGAAAAATTTGCCTATTTGCCTATCTATTTTTTTCCCCAACAATATGTGGCTTAAGTCATCAACTCTTCCTATTAGAGTATCTACGTAAATCAAACAAACCCAAAACACTCATAACTCATTTGTATTTTTCTGAAAAATAAAAAATGACACACATTTGTATCAGAAACCCCTCATCACAATTAGGCGTGCGACCTGCTAATAGCACGATTCCGGGTAAATTCATTCTCTCATTTTGATAAATCTTACTCTCGTAAAATACAAAAACAAATAAAAATCATCTATCTAATGATAGAAAATGTTAGGAAAACCTCTCTTCATAGAATTATTTTGCCAGACCAGACAGTACTATCTAATTCACATCACTCACTCACTCCGGCTTCTGTCCCATTATTATATCTATCTAACCTATGTAGTTGCGAAAACTCTCAGACCCAGCATGCTATTCATTGAGACGTTTTATCACTAAACGAGACGAAACGAGACGAAGACGAGGAACAGCAAAAAGTGGAGTGTTTGTGTGTACGTTATACCGGTACCTACTGTGTTTACAACGAAAACGAATTCATTCATTGAATATGAGACAAAGAAAAACTGTTCTTCCCGCAATGTCTCATAAGTTAAGTGAGTAACACCTTGCGCTAGTCGAAGTTCGACGAGCTCGAGCACATCTATTTCCGGTTTGCTTGTTTTCAATTGGGATTTTTTTCTTTATCCCGAAACATACCACACGCTGCCATTAAATGACGTCTGACGACGACTACGAGGTTAGTTGGAGTGATGAGTTGAAGTGATGAGGTTTCACTTCCCAAATGGCGCGTGCAGATTTTTTTAGCTAAGATATATTCACTAAAATAAAAAAAAAATTAAATCTGTAGGTACGGATGCATTCACATTCTTGATGAGGAGGAGATACTTTTGTTTGTTTGTGTGTATGTATGTATGTATTGACATAAACCTCACCATCAATTTATATCGATCTATGTATCTATAAGACCACAACTCCATTAGATAGCAATTGAAATGAAATCATTTAATTTATATTTTATCCCAGAGTTATTGTTGGTGCTGTGTTGTAGCTAGGAAATGTATTCCATAATGGACAAGGACATATACGGGGAAGATGCGCAATATGAACTTATTTGGGGTTAGCATGGTAATGGAGGATGCGGTGTTGGGTGCTAGAATTGCTGGGTGTTGAAAGTTGGGTGTGTTGTATACAAATGACGTCAAATCGTGTGTATGCACGTGAAAATTTCAAGTGCATAAGTGAAAGTGTGCGGAAAATGAGAGAATTTTCTCCACCCGAATGCCCCAACAAACAATAACAACAGCAACAACAACTATCTATTCACAACTACACCAGCAAATCATCATCACATCATCATCATGATGGCTGTCCACAAGTTTGAAAGGATCATGGTTGCTTGCATGGCATAATAATTTCCGTAGATGACTTTTTTCATGTTTTCTTTTTTGTTATATTTTTTTTTGCACTCTAGTCTAGTGGTACAAAAGAGAAGTGCAGTGGATTTCCGCAGAATTCGTGTCATTGCAATGTTGCCTTTCTTTTGTAAAAGCTGTGAGGGGCTTTATTTTAAAAGAATGGAATAACTTTGTCCTCATAAATGAAGACACACCATCACTTTATAAGCAAATAAAAGAATTGGTCTGAAAGTGTCTCAATGATGTACATAAATGTTGGTGATTCCAGGTGAGGGCACACTATTTCTTACTGAAAACTTAAATATGCTTCAAATAAATAATGCAAATTAACTTTGGTTTTTAAATGTTGGAATGTATGAAGTTATTAGAAACAACAGGTGTTTCGCGTTGGGCGCCATTTTTTAAATTATGGGATCATCATCAATACATAATTGAGAAACAAATTTTTTGCTTTTAGGCAGATATTATTTATCTAAAGAATGGCTCAAACGTCCTCGAATAATATCCGTACAAAAAATAAAAGTAGGTACTAACCCAACTAACATACTCTTCAGAGTTAAGCTCCCGAAATCTACAAATCCTCTCTCATAAGGGTCTTTTAGATCCCATAGCTATACTTAGTAATTAACATCTTGTTATGAAACTTTAATTACTCTCATAGTAATTTTATAATAAGACTGCGTCTCTTTTAAAATTCAAATTCAAATTCCCAACGCTTAAGTATATTATGAAATCAGTTTTTTCTCCCTTAGTAGGAGTGTATAAAATTTAAGTCTTATAATAATCTTATTATGAAATTTGATCTCTGCTAACCATATTGTAATGCTTATAATCCCATAGTAAAACACTTAAAAGCGGCTATGCGCGGCGGCTATGCTATACTCTACTAAAAATCTACTAAAAAGCTTTTATAGGATCTGAAAAGTAAAATAGTATAAAAACAAAATGCACACAATAAAAAAATATCTGCGTTGTAGAACAAAAACAAACAATTTTCAAAAAAAAATTACAATAATCAATGAAACAAATGAAATATTCAATATTTTACATGGGGAGAGTTCAAAGTGCTGCGTAAAGATACTCTATTGCCAAAAAAGTGAACATGAGAAAAAAAATAATAAGAAAAAATACAACAAAAATAATTGAAATATGCATTATTTTGAAAGCGCTTTGTTTTTTTGGAGGCAAAATGTAAATATTAGATAGTAAATTTTCAACGACAATCAAATTTTGGTCCAATTGTGAGAAAAACAACTATAATAATAATGTCCATATTACAGCTCATACATAATATTATTGATTCACTCATAAGATAAATACTCTTGCAAAAATAAATAGTTTTTTGAAGTTATAAAAATAAAAATCTGTTAAAGAGATATCAAATCTCATATAAATCTTTTACTCCTGTTATGAGATAGAAAATTGCCTCTAGTAACTAGGCCGTTTAACGCTCATAACTATCGTATAAGAATCTTGTAGTAGACTACCAGAGAATATTTTACTCCCATAAAATAATCTACTAAGAATCTGGCAGAGTTTTATGAGAGGAAAAATGTTACTTGGGAATGATACTGATTTTGATAATAGTCCTGTGATGGATCTTTTAAGCCACGTCCAGATCAGAAAAAATTTACGTTGTGCGCCGTGCGCCTTGAATTTTGTATCTGCGGAAAATATTTTCGCTGAAAATTCAAATTTGTTGCAATTGCTTTGGACATCACAGTAATGGAATTTAATCTGATCAAAACTGTTAGAATCAAAGCTGTTGTTTGGCAGCTAAGCGTGCTTGAAGAAGTAAAAACTTGTCCTCTAGGGAATAACATCAAAATAATCTCTATTTAATTTGAAACCAATCGGTCCAATCACATAAATGCTCTAGCCCCCGATGAAAGTAGGTAAGTGTAGATGCATAGATGCTCAGACCGATATGATTAAAACTTTGATTTTTTAAACGAGGCTAATAATGTAGGTACTTGCCGTATCACAAGAGCAAGTCAAATATGTTTTTTTTTAAGGGTGCTACCTCTTATGAGGAAGTAATACCTTTAGGAGTATCAAGTGCCATAAAAAATGCTTCTCATCTAAGCTATTCGGACTCCGTAATTGAAGCATCTCTACACTCCTTCCGACAACACGCACACATTAATGATGGAGGGTGGTAAGTTGCAACCAAATTTAATTATTTACTATGTAGAAAATATTTCGAAAAAATGCAAGTCACTATCTTTTTTTTTTTTTACAGATTTTCTGTTTCCCTTCAATTCAAATTGTATTCCCTTTGATTAACCGCCGGTGTTCGTTATAAAGCAGTCAGAAATTTTTTGGAGACAAATTGGAAAGTAAATCCACTTTACCAACGCATATAGAGAGCCTGCGCATAGAAAATACCAAAGCTTCTAATCCAATCAACAATGAAATTCCTGTCCATCGACTGGGCTCTGGTGATAGAATAAAAAAGAAGACGTTTTTGCGTATGCTTATCTATACCATATGCCATACACGCACATATCTTTGAAGCCTTTTTGCTTCTAACGTTGTTTGCTCTTACTCAAGCGGATATCCTGCTACACCATCATATAAGGTGTGAATGTACAAAGTGTGACTTAAATTAACGACATTCTTGCTGCTGCTGCAGCAGCTAAAAAAAAAGAAAAATATATATATATACTGCCACCACTCTACCTCTCACTACTATGATAAAGTGGGTGGCTTGTCGAAGAGGATTCATCGTTGTAAGGCTTCGATTCCTTATACGAAGTACCTACAGCAGCTGGAGGCGCTTCCATTCAGTTGCCATGCCAATGATGTTAGATGATGGTGGTGTCAACGCGACGGCAAAAACCTACCTCCGCAACAACATCCTCCGTATGGAATCTTTATTTTACAAATTTCGTCCTCTTCGCCTTTTGCGCCTTTCATCTCCATTCTCACCCGCACTCACTCCTTCCTAAGCCACATGCTGGACTTTCACTGCACTATCATGGCCCAGGTTCGGAGAAAAACGAGGTAACAAACATGCATCATCAAATATAGATTTACGGACAGCAGAAAGGTCCTTTTTCGCAACCCTTTCGCATACACACAGAAGAACCAAGAGGGAATACGGAAGTAGAGTGTGTGTTTTGTAGTCTGCCTCTCCTCACCACTAGTACGAGTACGTATATCGGCTTCGGCTTCAGCATCGGCCTGGGCCTCGGTCTTTTCCCAATTTATTCGCAATGTTTTCCACCGACATACACACATGCACCCTTGTCTAATGCACAACACCCCAACTACATCTAAATACGTATAGATGTACATACAGCAGCAGTCACAAACATAAACACAAGTTTCGGGGCTAGGTGCTGGCAAAACAAGATTATTATTTGAATTTCGTACTAGAATTTCAATTAAAACAAATGGCCCCTGAAAATCTATTTCTTTGGTGCGTACCGTTACCGTTACCCTACTACTAGGCGTAGGTACGATGCTGCTAAAGTGTGAGTGAGCGACGATGCGATGTAGATTTGGGTCCTAGCTGTTTTCTGTGTTCTGTATGTTTTATATGTGTGGCGATAACCGGTGGGCAATAAAATACAAGAAGAAGAGGGAAGGGTGACTGAGGTGGGTGTTATTCAAGCGGGGGTTAGAAGGTATTTCAGTATTTTAATTGCGATGTTTTCTAGTTATCGATTAGAATTAGAAATCAACCCCCTTCCGCCTTTTGGTTCAGGTGGTTCGGGGGCCCCTGGCGTTCGTTGGCATAATGGAAATGCCGATAGTGCGATGGCGATATGGCGAATAGTTTCGTCAGACTTTCCAACATTACCACAAATTAATAGTTCATTAGCAAAGGAATCCGCTAACTGCCATTATTATAGTGGCTGATGATCATATGTATAGCTAGGTAGGTAAACGTTCTAAAAGTGGTTTTGTAAAGTATCAAAAATCAACAACGTACAATGCATATAGCTCAATATACTTTTATTTGATTTGACAATAAATATCTATTTTAATTAGCTTTTATTTATAGAATACCCAACCTTTACCTTCCTAAAATACGCTAATGTGTGAAAATGTAGAATTATTTTCAATTTTGAAAAACAAAATTTGGGTTTAGACAAATGAAAAAAAAGTAGCCACTCAGAAATTAAGTTGAAAAATATCCACTTTTGTTAATATCGAAAACTTTGTAGGCATGAAGACGATATATCTTTGTCAATATTGGCTTCACTTATTTGTTTCTTGCAAATTGGAATCTAAAATTGTTTGGAAATTTACGTAGGATAATTTATTTGATTTTGCTATTTATAAACATATATCGTACGCACAGTTTGTATTTATAAGGACATGAAACTGGGAGTCTCCAGAAAATGCCACATGATGCATTTAAGTTTTTTGTCTCATTTTGTTTCTTTAATAATAATATGCGTGCACTCAAGGGGTATTAATACATTCCCTTGAAATAATTATTACAGTTCAAAGGTTAAGAAAACAAAAAGGTTTTGAAAATACGCACATTAGTTTTAAATGTTTGAATCTAAAAAGGGGGAGGAAAAAAAGAGCAGGGTAGAGTATTCCACACTCGTGTAGTACATCTGAAAACAGAATATCTGAACTTAACAGAACGTCTGAAATTGGGCGCCTAAACTTTTTTTTTTACCAAAATTTACATCATAGGTACAATAATACTTCGACTTTTTTATAAAAATTGTTGGAGCTGTTTTTGAGATAAATAAGCTTTTTCTTAACGGTTGTATTGGAAGTAGGGTAGAGCGGGGCTAGTTGAACCACGGGGAAAGTTGGACCACGCGAATAACTCAGAAACCACAAGAGCTAAATGAAGACGATCATACCACGAATGAAGCATTGTTACTAAATCATACGTGCTAAACTGGTTTATGGTGGATTTCTTCTGCCAAAGGAGAACCTAACGCTAATATGTGTTTTTTTGGTAGAAAAGTAAAAAAAAACGAATTTGTTTCTTTTTGTGTTATCGTGAAGAAAACATGGGATTTTTTTTAACAAAGTATTCTAATTTTGTGAGTTCTGTTATTGAATATTTGCATTCCATTTTTGAAATTGAAGAATTCTAAGTGTTGTTTGCAAAGTGACGGAATATATTCATCAAGCTAGGTGTGGGGTAAGTTGAACCAGGCGGACCAACTTGCCCCACTGAATTAAAAATAAATGTTTTATATTGGAAAATAGTATGAACATTTTTGAACAGATAAAGTTCCAAAAAAGAAGAAGAATATTATGGCTGTATGTTATAATCGATGTGTATGGAAGCATATTCTGAGACTTAACCCGACGAGGAGTAGGTGCAATGCCATTCTTGCTGAAATCAGGCCCATACAAGATTCTCTATTACTGTTCATAGTGCCATGGGGTCATTTACGTTATCTTATGTTGTGCTTTGAATTCAGTTATAGTTTGGGATCAAATTAAGTTCAAACTAACAGTGCTTTTGTCCTTAATAAAGCTCCTTTTTCCACTTTTTAGGCTTTGGTCCAACTTACCCCACCAACTGGTCCAACTGGCCCCGCTAGCACGAATCCAAAGCTTGCCCTATATCCTATATCGCAAGTAAAAACAGAATCCCCAATAGAGAGTCGCTTGCAAAAAATTTTTTTGTTTGTACTTTGCAAAACATTTTTTTTTCACAACAGGAACCGTCAAGGGAATATAAGGCGATACATTAAAAGCATACTTAAAGGTGCCTTAACTCTGACAGAATAGACTTAGTAAAAAAAGTTTTGCATACAGGAAAAAAGATAAATAAATTTTCTTTGAAAAATGTTTAATAATTTTTTTTGTAAGATGAACCGTTCTCCAGGTATTGGCTTAAGCCCGTTATTCAAAATGGCAGCTCAAGCACAACACGTACATCCTCGAATTGTTTTTAATAAACAACCCACCTATCAACTCCAATCAAAAATTTTGGTCAGTGTAGTTATGCATTATGGAAAGTCTTTTTTGCTTCTGACGACACGGTGGACCTCACTTGAAACTTTAACCTATTACCAATTTTGTTTGTGTTCAGTTCATCGAGCATACATTCTTCACAAAAATTCAATGCGAACTAACACAAATATAATTTGGCATCCGAGCGAAAAAAAGTAAGTATACACCATAGTGAACTTATTTAAAATCAGTTTATCCTATGTATAAATGTATAGTTTTAGTGTTATTTACAGGTATAGACTTTATTTTTAAAATTAAAATTAATTCAATTTTAAACATATTAGAAAAAGTATCGTTTTGTTTTCAGTTTATTTTTGAAAACGATTAGTCTAAGAGCCGTCGACATAAAAAGTCAAGTCATTTGCGTAAACTTGAAAGTCATATCAGTAATAGGCTTTAAGGTGTTGAACCATTAGCTGTTTGTCTGCCTACCTAAGCACGCCGTGTCGAACAGGTGTAAAATTTGACGTACATATTTCTTACATCGATTTATTTCAATGCCTATTGGTGAGGGAAAAAGTGTGCATATATGGACAGATTCCGCCATTGTTGATCATCTGGGAATATTATCGGCAGATTTAAAAGAAAAAGTTTTTGTTTCTGGTGATTTCTTCCCAATTTTAAATCATTCATGGATTTTTGAGTGCACATTTCAAATGTTTGTGTGTTAAAAACTGTATAAATGGTTTGGTGGGGCATGGCACAAAAAAGTTGGGAAACACTGATCTAGTGGGTCTGGTGGGTATGGAACTGGGACAAATGAACAACCTCTTTTTTTGAATAACTTATTTTTTTGTGGTGGGGGTCTGATAAAGTATGGTTTTCCAGAGGAGGAAAAATTGTTCCTTTATCCCATTTCCAGGCAAACCTCCAGAATCTCCTTGATCAGACACTTCTACTCCATCAGACTCACCAACAAAAAAATATATTTAAAATGGTTTTAGTATGATACTATTCCTAATAATAGAATGTTAAAAATTGTTTACCCATTTCCTTAAACTATTTTGTTCTCGGTAAAACAATTTTCAAGGTTTTAAACCTTGAACTGTATGCAGAAAATGATTTTTTATCATGAAATACTTAAAAAGTATAGAAAAAAGAGGTAACCCAATTGGAACACCCTATTCATAATAATTTAAGCCTCACCAACAACGACGAAGTTGCGCCACTTACCGCCGATGGAATATAGACTCGTAAACATATTACATTCTTAATCCCCAGAAAATAACCATACCTACTACCAGTCGTCATCATTTGTTGTAGTATCCCAATCAAAACAATCATCAAATGCAACATATTTGCAATTTCAACCGGATCGAACATTATTTTAGAAAAAACAGCATAATTATCATTATAAGCTCCGCAACAACAGACAATTGGTGAGGGGATGGGGCTCAGGCTGGAACTGGAACTCGGGCTATGTAGGGAGGGGTTGGGGATTTTTTTTTAAAGAAAGAGTTCAGCTCTTCAATCAACTGACTGAATGCTTAGGATGCAAAACATATAGGAACATAGGTATCTATGGATTTGTAAATTATATTGTATCTATTCATCCATTTTGTGTGGCACTGTGTGTTGCAGTTGCATGTGCCAGTACCAGTGCTAGTGGCAGTGCCAGTGCCTTGGCTGAGATACTCAACACTCGGCAAGCAGTTGCTTAGCAAAGCATTTTTACTACCCCTCGTTCCCATCCTCATCTTCATCCTCATCACTTGGATCTCGGGGATGCCGGAGATGTGGGGATGTTGGGAGACTGGATGATGGGGTTTGTCGAGTGTTTGTGGGTATATTTATAATTGTACATAATAATTATTTAATTTCGCTCCAATGTTTTTTCCCATCGCATCTCGTGCTCTTAAGTTTCCATTATTAAATTCAATTTCAAGCCTATAGTATAGGTACACGGGACAAGCTGTGTGTGCTGACGCTGAGTATAGATACTTTATGTTTTATAAGTATTTCCATACGGGTCGAACTGAATCGGGTGTATAGTATTGGGTGTATGTATAGTCTATAGAAAGTGCAGCGATAGGTATGTGCATTGTAGCCCCCACTTTAATTATTTTAATTCAGCAGATTATTATTTTTTTTTTTATTACTATTTTTCAAATCTGATATGTAAATGAGGATTTTCTTTTTTCTGTCCAAGGGGAAGAGGTACAGGAATAGTGCTACAATGGAGAAAGGAAATGAGAAGGAAAAACTGCATTCGCAGCAAGCACGCATGTAATTTTATTTAATAGCACTCACAATGAGATACAATGATGCTGCTGATGATGATGATGATGGTGATGCTGCTTTTGATGCTGATGTTGATGTTGATGTTGATGTTGCAGTACCAATGCTTAGTATGCTCTAGCGTAAAATGTTGGAATAATTTTGTTTATTTTATAGTTTCTAGAGGCCAAAATATAATGTGGAAATGTTATTTTGGAAATGCAATTAGCCGTGTTTTTGAAAACTGCTTGAGAAACAGGGATGAGGTATTCAAAATATTAAAAAAAAACTATTGAAGTGAATTAAAATCAATCAAATTTTTAAATTGCCACAAAAATGTTGTCACCTTATGATGTGTATAAACATTGGGAAATGTTTAGGGGATTTACTTTTTTTATTTTTGTTATTCATAAGTAAGAAAATAGTTTTTTGAAAATTATCAACAACACATCCTTAGATTAATCAAAGCCTGTCAAATTTCACGGCATTCTATTCCAGGCTTTTCAAAATTGTGTCTGCACTTTTTTGCTGACTTGTTTATCCACACTATTACTCCTCTGTTGCTTACTGTGTAAAATTACAATGCCCTGTCTGTTTATACTCTCCAATAAAAAATACTCCGTATATGAAGAAAAACGCAAATAATAAAAAGAAAGAAACCAACTGAACAATAACAAGCTTGTATGTGTTAATAAAAATGCTAGCCGCTGTTGCAATTGATAAACAACGAAACCTGCATTGGGATAGAGCTAACCATGTAGATTCAGTGGTGCGGTGTGTAGTGCATCGGCCTCTGAATCGCAAGGTTCATGGTTCGCTCCCATATGACGGCAAAGAGTTTTTCAATTAATACGAGCATAACCAGACTAAGCACCACTAAAGGAGTCTGATGATCGAGGTGGCTCTCGTAAAATAGCTATAACTCCAGCCTATAAACTTGGTGGTAACACACACAAGTTGTTGTTGTTGTTCATTCAAAATTATTCAATATAAATTGATGTATAATGCGCAGCATGCACTGCACTTGTGTGTGAATTTCCATTTACACACAAGACCCAACTTATATTTTTGTTTATGTTTTGTGGACTATTGAATATAATTCAAATTGATAAATTTTAATTTGTAAAAAATACTCCTGTTGTAAAAGTTTTATCACCTAAGATAACTCCCAATAATAACACCAAGTGACCTAAAAATGGTGTTGTGAATGACGCGTGATTTATATGACGTGGAGCATACACATTTCCATCTCCTCCATATCTACAATCTTCCCAAATTTCAAATCAAAAATTGACTTCTTATATACATTAAAAACGTCAAAACCAAAATACTGGATTTCTTGCCATCACCAGAACATAATAACATTAAAATAAGTTATTTAAAAAAAAAAAAATAATTTAATTACTATAGGTACATACATATACATAGAATGAAGCTTTTTTGGTTATATTTAAAATAGTAACAAAACAAAATTGACTACTGTCACGTTCACTTGACTGTTGATGGATTCATGTTGGGTAGCTCTCTTCATAAAATATCATCAATAAATTTTTAATAAAATTATAAAAATTCTGACTGCAATTTAAATTATGAGGACATTTTCTAGTCACAATTGTGGTGGCGACAAAATTAACTGGACACAAAGAGAACGAATACACGAATAAATAAAACAGAAAAAATTAATAATAACGTCTATGTTTCCAATATTCTTGTATTTTATTTGTTTTTGTATTTTTTTTTGTTGCTACCAGTTTGCCATTTCCCCATTTATTAGATTTTTCTTTTTGGTTTTTGCTATTAATTTTTCTTTGTTCCTTCCTAATAAAAAGTATACTTCTATAAAATACTCGCTTTCTCTTTACTTTATGAGAGCAGAGGGAAGGAAGGAAGGGATGTGCAGAGAAATATATGTAGATACCTACCTACAGAAAAAAAATTATATTGAAAAAAGAAAACCTAAAGGGACGGTCTCTGGTCTAATGCAAAGGCTCTGCCCTAGCTACTACCGGCCGGCCATTCCAATCGAATTAGATTTTCCGATTGAATTTTCTCGATTTTTAATTGCTTTCACTGCAATTTTAATTTTTTTCTTTTTTATTTTCTGTTTTTTTTTTTTATTGTTATACTGGCATACTAGAGCAGATGGGTAATAATAATAATCTATAGACTGCTATATCTTTGTATTCGTCGGGATAAATATTAGGGTGTTGGATTTTTTTTTTATAATCTCTATCTGGATTCGAAGAACCTGAAGAGAAAAGAAAATTTAATAATATAAGAATTACAACAACTAAAAGCTAATCAAGTTTAAATATATGTTTTGTAGGTATGTGAATACAGCATACACTTAACATACTTAATTGGACCTTCAAGAGTTTTATGAGTTACCTATTTAAATTCTTAAAGATATTGATTTCGATCTCGATTGTTTGAAATGCCAAAACATATACGCATGGAATTAATTTGTTTTTAATTTCTTATTAAATAAATAAATAACTTAATAACACATTTGTATACATGAATGTGTGACTTTAATTTAAAAAAAAAAGAATTATAAGTCCGAATTTATTCACTCCGTATAAAATTTTAAGTAGTCATTAAAAATATGTAGAAGATTTATTAAATTCGTTTGAAATTTCGTTAATTTCCAATTTTTTAATCGTGATTTTAAGTTTAACGAATATTGAATTATTTTATTGCATAATAACTTTCTATGGGTGCAACAAAAACAGTTTTCAGTTTGAGTTCTCAATTTTTTCAGTTTATCAGAAAAATATTTTAACTAGAACAATTGCACTGTGAACGATTTGTTTTGACACAATTTGGAGATTTTATTCAAAACGTACATGAGGCTACTACTTTTACCTTTCAATCAGTACTTCTTAGTGCTAAGTGTAACATTTCTGCTGATGTTTACGTTTTTTTTCAAATTATCACAACAAAAAAATAATCAAATATAAAAGGCTACGAAAACAACTATTAAGCTTGATTCACACTATAGTTCTAATACTGATACAGTCTCAGTACGTTCTCACTTAATGTAATGTTCTTAAACGAGAAACAATGTTTATATTCACACAATCGTTATCGCTTCAAAACCGATACGCTCTCGCTCCCATATCGATTTGTTTGAAAGAATATTTTAACGAAGTGAGAATTCATTTTTCAATTTCCTATTTATTTTGATGAGACAAATCGACGACAAAAAAAATTAATTTGAAAATAATATATGAAAAAAAAAAAATATTGAAGCCATATCGATATCGGTATCGGAGCCGCAATGTGAATACTAGGGTTAAGTATCGGAGCGAGAACGTTTTGAGAATTTATCGATATTGGCACAGTAGTGTGAACCAAGCCTTAATGAAATAAAAATATTAAATACAGTAGACGCTTGATTTAGTGAATCTCAAAATAGTGAACTATCCACAATAGTGATCAGTGATCACACAAAATTTTATATAAAAATGTATTTTGTATGAAAATGTCTGGCATGCAGCAAAAAATATTTGAGAGCACTGAGGAATTGTTTTTGTTTTTTTTTTTTAACCTGAAAGAAAGCTTTGTTTAACGCTTAATTAAGTGTAAGAATATTCATATCGAACAAAATGTGCATTTTGGATTAAATTCACCACTAGAAAGCCTATTAAGACTCCCGCTCAAAAAAGTGAACAATCTCTAAAAAGTGAACAGGCCTATTATATTATTACTTCACAATATCGAGCGTCTACTGTATTACTTATTTATTAAATCGGTAAAAATATTTGTGCAGAAAAATATACATTAAGCGAAAAAAAATATTTTCACCTGTACACAATTTTGTGCTTTAGTTCAAGCTTTGAGGAACTCAAATGAAATCTTTATGTTTCATACGAGTCATTTGCTTATTGCGAGCCCAAAATGTAAGAGTGCTGAGAAGTCATGCTAAAAAGAAGAAAGTAGCCAACATATGGAAAAAAGTGATTCGGGTCAATCTAGTTTGATTGAAACGATCGATTTTACAGAGGATTATCGTGCTAAAAAGTGCTTGGATATTCTAAAGGGTAACTAATAAACAAGTTGTAGATTGAAAAACGAGGATATTATGAAATTAAGCAAAATCTCCTAATTCCAAGCTCCAATACTAAATAAAACCAGTCATTGAATTATTGTACTTATAAAATTAGATAATGTTCTTAATGTGGAGTATGAACTCAGGCTTTTGTGAGAAGCTACTCAGTATAGAAAATTTCAAACTGTTGTTGTCTTAATTTGTATGCCCAGTAGGAAATTTTGTCCTTAAGGAAAAATTTAGCTGAATAGGACAATTATTCCATCAAACACTTTGTACAAGGGATATGCATGCAATGATTTCATTAGAAAAAGGTGTTTCCTTCTTCATCAGTTCATTTTTTTTATAGCATCATCCTTTCTTTTACTTGGTGCGAAAGTTCAACTAAATCCAATGCTTCCCATGCAGTATGAAATGAGAACTGCTTTTTGGTTCGTTTAAATCTTAAATTAGAAAACACACTACCGATGTTGATGATTTCATTAGATGATTAAGTGAGTTCCATTACAGTGATTTCCTTGAGGAACATTCATGACATTTTTTCAGCTGAGAGTAATGACCTAGTGAAAAAGCAACTCCAAATAGAGTAGAGCGTATTAGAAAATGTTAGAGTTGCTGTTCTGGGAAATCCAAATAATAATAAGTTATATAAGAAACAATATAAACATGATGTTTATTGTACAAAAAAGTATGATCGAATAATAGAATTAAAAATATTAAACTTCAACAAAATTATACAAACAAAAATAAAGTTAGAATTACAAAGTATTTTTATAATAAAGTATATATATATTTATATATATACTAACACCCCTTCTTAATAAATACTTCATTATTAATTCTTATTTCCTTTTTATTTTAAATAAGACCAGCCAAACTTCTGAGTCTTGATTGTTTGATATTTTGCAAAGGCTTTGTAAGAATGTCTGCAATCATTTCTTCCGTTGGACAGTAAATGTATTTAACTTCTTTTGATTGTTTAATATCACGAAGAAAATAATATTTTACATCTATATGCTTTGTCCTAGGATTTATTTTCTCGGAGTCCAATAGTTCTAAGCAACTTTGATTATCTTCAAACATTGTAATATCTTGTATATTAACTTGTAGGTCTTGAAATAATGTTCTTAGCCAAATAAGTTCTTGGGTTGCTTCTGCTAAAGCAACAAGCTCTGCTTCAGTTGATGATAATGCAATAAGTCCTTGCTTTCTACTCGCATAACTGATTGTAGCTTTTCCCAATTTGAATAAATATCCACTTGTAGATTTTCGGCCATTTGTATCTCCAGCCCAATCTGCATCGGCATATCCAACAAGTTTCAATTGTTTTTCGTTACATCCAACACAAAGCTGTAGCTGTTGAGTTCCTTTCAGGTATCTTAAAATTCGCTTGACTTCATTCCAATCACGTTGAGTGGGACTAGATACTTTTCTGCTAAGGATTGAAACAGCTGCTGCTATGTCTGGCCTTGTATTTCCAGAAAGATAGAGAAGTGAACCAATAGCTTTCCGATATAACTCATTGTCGTCTAAACGTTTATCTTCTGCTGTTGAACTTTTGAAATATCCAGTATCTAACGGTATTTTGGATATTTTGGCATTTGACATGTTAAATATATTAAGTATTTTCTGTATGTACTTTTCTTGGTGCATATAATATATTCCATTTTTCATTTCAATTTGAATTCCTAGATATAATTTCAAATTTCCCATGTCAGTGATTTCATAATGTTTTCTAATTTCGTCAATTGTTTCTAAGACCAAATTCTTTTCTTTCGCAACAACCAGGATGTCATCAACATAAACTAATACATAAATAACTTTGTCTTTATTGCCTTTAACATACAAGCAACAATCAGCCTTACCCCTTCTGAATCCAAAATTAATTAAAGTTGAATTAATCTTTTGATTCCAGCATTTTGCTGATTGCTTTAGACCATAAATACTTTTATTCAATTTACATACCAAATTTTCCTTTTCATGTTGTATAAATCCTGTTGGTTGCTTTATATAAATTTCATTTTCAAGGTCGCCATTTAAAAATGCTGTCTTTACGTCTATGTGTTGTATTATCATGTTTTCCAATGATGCAATCGCCAAAAGAGTTCGTAGTGTTGTCTGCTTCACTACCGGTGCAAAGACTTGGTCGTAGTCCTGACCATATTTCTGTGAAAAGCCTTTTGCTACAAGTCTTGCCTTGTACCTTTTTGATTCATCAGCCAATGTTTTGATTTTGAATATCCATTTACAGTTTATAGCTTTCCTATCCTTTGGCAATTCCACTAGCTCCCAAGTATTGTTTGCATACATAGCCTGCAGTTCTTCTTCCATAGCACAAATCCATTGCACACTGTCAGGACTTTCTAATGCTTCTTTATATGTTGTAGGTTCATCTGGATAAGCTGCTAAGTAACCGTATTTTTTCGGAGGTATACCTTTGTTTTCTCTTAATGAAGTCCTTTTACTGTCTTCAGAATCTCTTCTTGTTTCTATTGTGTTAATATTTTCAAAATCTTGATTATTTTCTTCAGAAGAAACATTTTCAGAATCTTCAACGTTTTCGCCATCTTCATTGTTTTCTTCAGAAGTATCATATTCAGAATCTTCAACATTTTGATCATTTTCAATTGCGTTTATTGCTAGATTGTCATTTGTTGGTACATGGTTATTACTGATATTTACTAGAAAAATATCATCAATATCATCATTTTCGGTCATATCCGAGTATTTCTTGAATTTCTCGAAATTGGCATTTATATTTTCATTAAACTTGACATCTCTTGATATGATTATTTTTGATGTTTTCATATCTAACAATCTATATGCCTTTGATTCATCACAAAAACCAACAAGCACATATTTCTTCGACACATCTTCCAGCTTATGTCGAAGTTTCTTATTAATGTAATGATATGCCAAACAACCAAAAATTCGTATGTTTTCCACTGCAGGTGGTCTTGAAAAATATAATTCAAATGGTGTTTTCACTGTAGCTTTTGATGGCAATCTATTTTGTAAATAATTCGCGGTATTTAATGCTTCTGCCCAATATTTTCTTTCTAATCCAGATTGTATTAGCATACATCGCGTCATTTCCATTAAACTTCGGTTCTTTCGCTCTGCGACACCATTCTGTTGGGGCGTGTAAGGCGCTGTTAACTGATGTTGAATGCCTTTATTTTTAAAATAGTCCTTCAGTTTCTTGCTAGTGAATTCCCCACCTCTATCAGTTCGTAAAATTTTTATTGTTTTTCCAAAATAGTTCTCTACTTGATTTACAAATTCAACTATTTTGTCCATTGTTTGAGTTTTGTTTTTCAAGAAATAAACAACACAGTACCTACTGTAGTCATCAATCATGGTCAAAAAATATTTGCTTCCACTTGGAGTCGTTTCCCTCATTGGTCCGCATAAATCAGCGTGAATGAGGTCCAAGATATTGTTTGATCTGTTTTGTGTCTGTTTTGGAAACTCTGGTCTCGACATTTTACCTCGTAAACATGAATCGCAATTATCCAAACATGTACAATTTTTGAGTTCAACTCCAGTTACATAATTATTTTCAATTGCTTCTCTTATGCTATTTTTCTCACGATGACCAAATCGACGATGAAAAGTGTGGATACATTCCCTTTCAATTTCCATTACCTTTCGAACGTAGTCGTCTTCATTCAGCTTATAAAGGTTTTTGTGTAAACTCGCTGTTGCATAAATTCTACCTTGAAAAGTTAATTCACAAATCTCGTCCTTAAATAGAACTTGCCAACCACTTTGTACAAGTTTTCTGACTGAAAGCAAATTACCATCTAGCTCAGGAACATAAAGCACATTCCTAACAGATATTGGTTTATTTTGACAGTGTAATACACCATCACCGGAACCCTTTGCTTCAATCTTGTTTCCATTTGCTAAATAAATGCAATCACCAGACTTTCTACTTAAATTTTTGAAAAAATTGTCATCATTGCACATATGACATGTAGCGGCTGAGTCAATATACCAAGCAGAATCCATTTTATTTGAAGTCGAACTGAAACATAATTCAAAATCATTTTCGTTGTACTCACCAGTACCAGATTTTACTGTTTGGGTAGTCTTTTTAGCCTTGTAATTGAATTTCTTCGATTCAAGTATCTTGTTTGGGCAATCCTTTTTTACGTGTCCGAATTTCCCACAGGAATAACATTTGATCTTGAAGTTAATTGTTTTCAATGCTGCATCTTCCGATGATTCTCTTGAAGTTTCTTCAATTTTCCTCTTATGTTCTTGGATCAGTTTCTCTTTTACTAGATCCAAAGTTAAATCTTCGTCTTTTCTGACTTCAAGAGCAGTTACTAAAGAGTTGTAATCGTCCGGCAAACTTCCTAAGAGAAAGGCAACAACAAGATGATCTGCTAATTGCTCACCTAATCCAACAAGGCGATCCACAACATCTAGCATTTCACAGATGTGATCTTCCATGGGTTGTCCGTCCTTGAGTTGCGTGCGACATAATTTCTTCAACAGCATGACTTTGTTTGAAAGCGTTGCCTTCTCATGTGCTTTCCTTAGAGCAAACCAGCATTCTCTAGCGGTATTCAATTTTCGAATATGCATAAGTTGAGAATCTTCCACTGCAAGTCCAATTGTAGCACGAGCCTTCCCATCTTTCAAAGTCCATTTTGCATCAACAGTACTAGGTTTTTCTTCATTGACTACATCCCAAAGATCTTCTTTGATTAGTAATAATTCCATCCTGTACTTCCATGTTTGATAATTATTGTTATTCAACTTTTTGAAAATCGATCTAGCATCTTCCATTTTGAAAATATTCTTTTTTTTGCTATAATGTTAATTTCAAAAAATATCTCTTATTATATATATTGGAGTCCTGGGCCCATAACCTATTAGAAAATGTTAGAGTTGCTGTTCTGGGAAATCCAAATAATAATAAGTTATATAAGAAACAATATAAACATGATGTTTATTGTACAAAAAAGTATGATCGAATAATAGAATTAAAAATATTAAACTTCAACAAAATTATACAAACAAAAATAAAGTTAGAATTACAAAGTATTTTTATAATAAAGTATATATATATTTATATATATACTAACAGAGCGGGGCTAGTTGAACAACATTTTACTTGAAGTCTCATAACTTTTTACCTACATTCTTAACATAAAAATGAAACTGGAATTCATAGAAAGAATGTAACTTCGGCTTCGTAAATAATTTAAAAAAATTTAAAAATGTGTTATAGCAGAAGAATAAGATTACTTTAAATGCGCTAAGTCCAAGTGGTTCAACTTGCCCCACCAGTATTACCCCATTTACTGACGGGGCAAGTTTGCCTAAAAAGTGGAAAAAGTTGCTCTATTAAGACATGAACGCTGTTAGTTTGAACTTAATTTGATCCCAAATAAAAACTAAACTCAAAGCACAACTTAAAATAACGTAAACGCCCCATGGCACCGTGGCCAGTAACAGAGAATCTTGAATGGGCCTGATTTCAGCAAGAATGGCATTGCGCTCACTCCTCGCTGGGTAAAGTCTTAGAATATACTTCCATACACACCGATAACAACATACAGCAATAATAGTCTTCTTCCTCTGGAGAACTTTATCTGCCCAAAATTTGTCATACTATTTCCCAATATAAAACATTTATTTTTAATTCAGCGAGGCAAGTTGGTCCGCCTGGTCCAACTTACCTTACACCTAGCTTGATGAATATATTCTGTCACTTTGAAAACACACTTAGAATTTTTCAAATTCAAAAATGAAATACAAAAAATCAATAACAGAACTCACTGAATTACTGTATACTTTGTTGAAAAATTAGCACGTTTTCATAACGATTATAACACAAAAAGAAACAAATTCGTTTTTTACTTTTGTACCAAAAAAACACAAATTAGCACATGGTTCTTCTTTGGCAGAAGAAATCCACCTTTAACCAGTTTAACTCGTGTGATCTAGTAACTATGCTTTATTCGTGTATGAACGTCTTCATTTAGCTCTGGTGGTTTTTGAGTTATTTGCGTTGTCCAACTAGCTTCACTTTACCCTACCTACATAGTTATATCACTGATGTTCATATATTCATGGTATTTTTAATCAAAAATATAATTCAAATGGAATAAACAAGTAACACCTTCTTTGATTTCACTACTGAATATTCACCAAAAAATCACTTGGTGAAGCCCAATGCAAGCCACATGTTAATTTTCTCGATGTTTTCACCTCGAATATCTTAGCTGTAGCTTGTAGGGGATTCCTCGGTGAATTTTTGAAAGTTGTAAGCGCAAGCCAGGAAGTTCTAGAATTCATATATTGAATTTGTATAGTTAGATACATAAAGACCAAGTTGTTTGTAATTTAAATTTAAACTGTTCCAGATATATAAAATCAATGAATGGAAGGAGGGGAGGGGCGGGGGCTACGTTGCAATGTGATCGCTGTACTTATTTACAAGAACTTTTGAGAAATAAACAAGGTTAAAAATATGTACCATAGAAACAAAATATAAACCTGCTGTGGTGTTTCCAGTTTGTAAGTAGAATTTTATAATATATTTCCAACAGTTCCACTTAGTTTAAATGTTGATGAAGGTAGTTCTCGGGAAAATATAAAATCGAATTAAATTTTAGCATTCAAGTATCAATTTCAGTCAGAAGGCATTAGACGCAAATTATTTAGCATTGCAGAAACACAAACCAAGAGAATTAATAAAATTGTAAAATTTGATCTTTTTTCGACTACAAAAAAAAACGTTTAAAATAAAAATGAAAAAATTGTAAGAAACGTGGCTAGGTATATGATCTTTCATTTCCCACTGAGTTTCAGCTAGTTTTTATAGATACAATTGTTATTTTTTCCTGTTTGAACAATGTATATGCCTATGAGATCAAAGATTGTATCTCAGCAAATTACCTATGTATGTACTTGTACATTGTTGTCTTTACTGTTAAATTGAACTATGCACATTTCCCAATCCCAATAGAACCAAACAAATTAATCTTGCTCATTTCCAAGAATTCTTTCTCTATAATTAGGCCATCTGCCTACAGGCGGGATGAAATTAATATTCTATGTTATAGGGTCAAGAGGAACAATTTTTAAATACCAACTTACAGTCAGACTACTTAATTGCATTTATTTACTCTACATTATATTCGCTTCCCTATAATTTGAAAAACTTCAACAATAACATTTATTAATATATAAACTTTTAACTTTATCTAAGATAAATTGATTCGATTACAAGGGATTAGAGTGTAGAATAATTAAACAAAATAAAAACAAGTCACCGCGTTCGTTTTTCTTCACTCAAAACAATACATTGTAGCTGGTAGGTCTAATTAAGAACACAAACAATAATTATAAAGAAGAAATAAATTTCCATAAAACAGGGGTTGCACTAACTAAGTCTTATTTCCCCTTCCATCACACATTAGGTGTATGATATATCTTTACATAAACTTAAAACTATATGTGTATTTACGTATCTAGTATACCTACCCTATAAACTTATGTGTAAAGTTTTATACAATTTTAAACTATTTATAATTTATAATGCAAAAGTGATGGATGCGTGATGGTGAGGTGCGGAGATTGTTGGGGGTTGTTTTTGCCGGGCACGGCCTGGGTCATATGAATAAAAACTTTTACATGCGCATATTATAGTTTATATTATACTAAAAGAAGAAAATACTTTCTATATATATATATATAAAAACTCAGTGTCAGTTTTTAATTAAATAAAATATGACATCCTCTGTTTGAATTTCTCATACTCTCGCCTCCAAACGCTCCTCTATTATGGCAGCTATATAGAACAAAAACACAACACACTGATGCACCACACATCGGCTCAAATGAAAAGGGGTTAATTTTATAAATGCTGATTTACGAGAAGAAAACTTTCAATAAACTATATTATACTTTATACACCACAAGTAAGAGTGAGTACTTCTATAACTATAAATCTGTGCTGTCGTTTAAAAACTTCAAAAAGTACATAGTAGTTTTTGAATTGTGAGTATTTTTAGACTTTATATAACTGACAATAGTTACAAAAAAGAATATATAAATGCTTAGCTGCAGCCTTTTGGTATTGCAGGAAAAATTTTCAAAAATTCTTGTATAACAAAGTTATTTCATAACTTAATGCTCAAGAGTATTTTTGTATTTCAATTTTTTCGCGCTATTTCAATACATTTTTTCACAGGTAGAAGATATAGTCGAATTTAAAAAATATAACATGTAAGGGCTTGTGAAGTTAATTTGTTAAGGTGCGATTTATTAGTGTGGTTTTGATATTTAAATAGATTGGTCTAAATTCCAAATTTTAATTAATTTTCTTTTTCTTCTGCTGAAATGAGAAATATGAATATATTGGTTGGTTTTCTTCCAAATCAATGATAAGCTCATTAGCTGAAATAAATGATTTAAACTTTATGAGGGCTAAGAACTTAGTTTTTAAAAATAAGTTCTAGTTTGCATAGAACAAAAGCTTATGAAGCTCAACCCTAATCTTTGTTCCTTGATACCAGGATAGCATAATTGAGTACCAATTTTTTAAACATATATGACAGCTCTGCTGTAACTCTATGAGACGATGAAGATTGCTAAAGACTTAGCCCGAGACTCCGACACTGACTCTGACTTTGCCATCTACGATACGAGCACTATATGCCTCTCTCTGGAAGACACATATAGGTTAGGTACGTGTCGTTGTTGTCGTTGTCGTCTTTCTCGTCGTCGTCGTCAATGCTGTCGGGACGGGGCGATGACGATGATGTTGATGACGCTCAATATGCCATGCCGGTTTATTGCATTACCCGCGCATATAGCACTTTTAAGTAAGTTTGTGGCTGACCGATGTTTTCTTAATTACATTTACTGTTTATGTGAACACCAAAGTAAGAACTAACAATACAGACATTATTTGCACTTACGCTCAAAGTTCATACCCCTTTATCTATAATTTGCAGAGACGTACGTGTTTTATAATATATATAGATATAGATGTGTGTATAGGGAAGGCAAGCCATCAGGGCAAGGCAAGTGAAGGCATAAAGCCCTGAAATAAGGAGCACTCGGCATCGGCAGATGATTGACTACACCTCGGTTATAGGGTTCCCATATTTAAAAGTTTGGACTTTTCAAGTTTAACATTTATGAGTTTTTTTCATCATTTTAATATCAAAATGCTTTGATGGTCTGAAAAGCTCAAAAAAAAAAAAAATAATTCGCGGGGAAAAAAATAATTTTTGTAACTTGTAAAACGAGAAAACAGACCCATGGAGTTTGATGCGATTGACTAAACATTTGTCAGGGAATTAATTTTCAACCCGATTTGATTTTTATTTGCAAACAATTTTAGAAGAAAAAAAATTCTATAGGTATCTGTCAGGGTTGTAGAAGAATAAAATCACTTGTTGAATTCAATCAAAAGATTGCATATTGCATTGATTGACTTCAAAATATGCAAACATGATTCATTTGTCAGTAAACGGATTGCAATAATATTTTCACCATCAATCTTACAGTAAATAATTTAATTTATTGAATTTGTTCTAAAGGGAGGATACGGGTAAGCCCTAGAGGGTTATACGCTATTTCGTATGTTCTAGACTTCAACGAAGAGTAATAGTAAAATACAAAGTCAAGCTTGCTAAAAATGAATGTATGGGACTAGCTGGAAATTTTCTTGATTTCTGTGAGATTAGGTTAAGAGTTTGGTGGTTAATGAATGACAGTCTTTTATAGAAGATTTCCTTACAGGACTCTAGAACAGTTTTCCAGCTACTCATTGTCAAGATTGATGGACATGCTTAAGCTTTCTCCGAATTAATAAAGGTTTTCCACATTCACGAACAAATCTCTTCATAGTGAATGGATCAATAAATTTGAGTGCACTTTTGGGTATAAAGTTTTAACTCATTTTAACATACCTATAAATTGCCAATCAAATCCAAAAAACTTGGCTACCTTGAAGTCCTTATATTCGCTGAACGCTATAATTTCAAGGTATAGGTATACGTTTCCATTTAAGAGTACTTTCTTGGCAAAACTCTCTAGAGTGATTCTCGAAAAGCTGATGTCTATGTGAGCTAATTTCACGCGACTGTGCCCAATTGCGAGTTTTACTTTCAAGACCTTCTTGAGAGCTGCTCACACTCTCTTACTAAGATAAAGTGATGTACAACAGATTTCAGTGGCTAGTTAGACAATCAATACATACATTTATGAAAAAGGTTTTGGGATTTGACAACACTTATGTGTGGAAATATCTTCCTAAAAATCAATTTATTAATAACTTCAACCATTATTTTGTCTTTAGCTGTGAAAAATATTCTTATTTTGTTTTTTATTTTTTCTTCATATTTAATTTCAATGGCATGGCAACCTTGTTTTTAACTTGGTAGGTACTTCTTTCCAACGATGAACGTTAATAGAAAAAAAAATTAAATATATTGTCTCTTAAGCACTAGGAAAGTTTCCATTTTATTTTATTAAAAGGAGAGCTTTATGATGTATAAATTTATTAATACCATTTTGCATTATTGCTTGCTATATTGCCCCAACTATATAACGTATTCGAGTATACAAACATTATGTAGATTTATGCATAAATATACATCAGAGCTGTTTCAGGAGGCATTGGCGGGGTGTTGGTGGCGGTGAAGGTCTCCATTCCATTCGATCCTAGATTCATATTATGGCAATGGCTACCTTATACCTACCTTCCTACCTATGTAAGTTAACTTCCTATTCCGAGGGCAAACATCAGTACGTTGGAGTTAATGCGTTTAATATAGGCAATATTTATAATTTAAACATTTCGCCCATTTTGATATTCAATAAAACTATACAACCTCCTCGTCGTCGCTGTAGTACATGCATATTCAAATGGGCACGCATGTACGAAGGTTATTTGTGTCAGGCTCAGGTGTATAAAGCAATACCTGCACAGGAGCAGGACACGACCAATGTTACGTCGTCGTCGTTCACGTCGTCATATTATACGTACATATATACCTACGAGCAGAGGGCATAAGACAGAGCTCCTCGGACATGTCTGTCGGTCGAATGGGAGGCGTGTATAAGTTTGTGTTTAAACGGAGGAGTATCTAACACTCGCTCGATTGACGACACATGGTAAGGGTTAATTAAGTTTTGCTTTGATTAATTAAGTGATTGCATTATCGATATTATAAAAGCGTTGTTAATGTCATTTCAATAACAATAGGTATTCAATTCTCGATCTTTGGCGAAACCTGCAGTGTAGAGCTACATATATATTCTACCTGATAGTACAGATACATAAAATATAATATCAGACCGGGAAGGAGGGAAACATACAGGTTGGTATAATCTTTATTGAAATTAAATTGAAGTCATGTTTTTTATCATCAACACCATATGTCTCCACTCCAGGGCAGTTATGTATAGGTACATCTGTTCCGATTTGTAGCAATGTGCTAAATAATTAAAGGATACAAATTATCTTATTATGCAACTGTTATTTGCCCAGTAACAACTTTTGTAGGTATAAAGGACCTACATCCTACACTTCAGGTAGATAAAAAGTTAAAAGTTAAGAGAGGCTTCACCACAGCTATTTTTGCTGCTGACAGTGCGGTTTTAGTGCAAAAGTTTTTTTTATGAAATGATGAAGCATTTTAGGATTTTTTGATACCCAATACTGCAAGTGCATTTCATAATGAATTGCCATCAATAATGCAAAATACCAAAACAGTAACCAAACCAGAACCACAAAATCACTATTTTATAAAATTGTCATAGAGCTATCAAAGCTACCACAATTTAGTTCAATTATGCAAAGATTATGGGGCCGGTGACGGCGGCGTTAAGTTTAACCTCAAAGTCACTCTAATTCGCGAGTGGTCAAATAAGAATCATCTTATTTGAAGAAAGAAAGAAATATTCCCTTAGATTCCATACAATTCTTAGCAGACAAATTTGACCTAACTAAGACGATGCGGCTATGAAAAATAAACACTTAGTACCTACTTATTAGTAAATTTTAATTTAAATATGATATTGAGCTGCCCCTACCTGGCTGTGTTGGCCAAATGGAGAATTTCATAAATATTAAATTGATGAACTCTTTAAGAATCAGATATTACAGATTTGATTTAATTTTTCCACGTGGAGTTAAAATTGGATTTTGGTCTCTCTTGTATTTCTTTCACTCCTGACCAAGCAACTCACATGATATAAGGAATAGGGCAAGGCTATTTTCGAGACGGAAATTCGATATTTCAATTCTCTATTTGCATTTTTAAAATAATGAGAAATATTCTAAAAAATTGTTATTTGCATAGCACTGATTTTAATTTTGGGTTTGTTCAGAAGTACTGCCTTTTTCAAGGAAGTGTCGCGAACAAGTGCTTCTCATCTTTGCCGTTTGGATTTGTAAAAAAAATTGTTGGTTACCTCTTTTCCTGCCAACAACATGCATGGTTGAGAGTTGTTAGTCACTAGGCTCCCAAAAGTATTAATTTCAAGTTGTAATAAGGGATCGTTGGACAATTAAACTCAATATTATTGAATTAATTTTTTTATTAAAAAAATTGTGACTGCACGAGTATCACTAATTTCTACAAAAAATAGAAAGAACCCGACTAAAAAAAGCAAGTTTGTGTGTTTTTATAAAAAGGCTAAATAAACAACGAAGCCTGCATTGGGATTAAGCTAATCATATGAATTCAGTGGCGCGGTGTGTAGTGCATTGGCTCCTGAATCGTTTGGCTTATGGTTCGCTCCCAGATGACGGCAAAGAATTTTTCAATTAATATGAGCGAAAATTAAATAAGCACCACACCAAATGGGTCTGATAATCGAGGTGGCACTCGTGAAATAGCTATAACTCCAGCATATAAATTTGGTGGTACAGTATTTAACACTAAGAAAACCTCGCTTAAAAGTAACTTAAACAAAAGCACTTTCCTATATATTTTAATGTTGAATTGTGTGCTTATAGGAAACACGTTTACAAGAAAAACACTGATAAAAGAAACATTTCTCAAGCTACGAACTTTTTAATTTCCATGTAAAGTTGGTAGGTTTTTTAAAAGTTTCTTAATTTTAAAAAACTCCCGAGACTCATAAAATATGAGCAATTCCTTAAGAAAAGTTTAAAGCAAACTATGCAAATGTCATTTATGATGCGCAATTTGACATTTGAAGAAATAGTCCGGAAGCCAATAGATAAGAAGATTACCTATCTCATCGCGGCCACGCAAAAATTGGATGCCAACCGATAGCTTCAGTCCAAACATTTACAAAACTCGACTCGTCGCAACAGACAAAAATAAAATGCACGACTGGGTCGCACGTACTTGCTCTTATGTTCAAGACACTGCGGGTTTAAGAAAATTGTATATAAAAACATGGAAACTATGAGAGAAAAATGAAGAGAAGCATGAAATAAGACATTGAAATTGGCTAAAACAACTCTTTTGACAGTTTGAGGTGGAAAAAAAGAATGCCATCTTAATTCTTGATTGAATATGATTGTATGGGAAAAAAAAAATTTAAAATCGTTGGAGCGGTTTCTTAAAAAATTAATTTTTTATATATAAAATTCTTATAACATTTTTAAGAACAAATTTTGGTATGCAAATCTAAAGTATATATTCATGTGTATATAAAAACAAAATTTGAAAAAAAAAATTGTCAACCCGTTTTTGAGATATCGAATTTTCAAAAAAAAAAATTGAAACATTTTTTAAAAACCCAAAAACTTTTTTTTTGAAAATTTTGAAATGCAATATTATTTATTCTTATCTGAAATTTGTATATAAAAAAAATCATTTTAATCCGCTTAGCCAAAAACGAGAAAATTCAAAATAAAAAAATACGTTCCATGACAGGTACTATTAATAATTGCTAAGTGTGAAATTTTATAATTTTTGGTAGTAGATCGTACTATTTTTAGTATATTAAAAAAGTTTAATCAAAATCGTAGGAGTCGTTTTTAAGCAAAAAATATTTTCCTTTGTGGTTTTTTAACTTTTGTATGGAAGGTACCATTATTTTTTCATAAATGTAAATTTTTTTCTAAAACTATTGTAGAAAATACTAAAAAACTCTTAAATATTGAGTTTCAAAAAAATCGATCATGTCGTTTTCGAAATATTTGATTTTCAAAAAAAAAATTTGAAACATTTTTTAAAAATCCAAAAAAATTTTTTTCAAAAATTTTGGTACGCAAAACTGTTTATATTTTTTGGAAGCTTCTGTATAAAAAAAATAATTGAAATCGGTCGTATCGTTTTGAAGAAAATCAAAAATTACAAAAATGGTTCTTTGGGAGGTACCATTAATAACCATTTTTGAAAAATGGTTTTCCACCCAAAGGAAGCCTTTACTAAAATAAATTTACTGAATTTTTTTTAAGAAAAGTTGTCGAGCCGTTTTTGAGAAAAATACGGTTATGTAAAATTGCTTAAAAAAATTGTATGGCAGGTACCGTTATTTTTGGTTCTAAAAAAAAAATGAAAAAAACATGTCGGCATAATCACCAAAAACCACTATGTACCAAGTTTGAACAAAATCGATCAAGCCGTTTAGGCTGTAGACGAACAGACAGACAGACAGACAGACAGACAGAATTGTGCCACCCACTTTTTTGGTGTTCTCTATCATTGTAATATCATGTTTGATTGTTATCTCAAAATTTTTTTTTTGCACGAATCCAAAACTTGCCTTATAGTACCTATAATCGCAAGTAAAAAGTCTGTCCAACCAATGGTATCGTGAAGAGGACAGCCTTAGCTTTCGTTTGATACCCCTTTTATATAAGTTGCTTAGTTACATTTAAGGGAAAATGCAACCTGAAAAGTGCATTTTCTAACCATTGCTACCAGATAAAGCTTGTCCGAGCAACAGTTTTGTAAATGTTTGGACTAAAGCTATCGGTTGGCATCCAATGTTTTCGCGGCCGCGATGAGTTAGGTAGGTAATCTTACTTATAGGAAACTTGTTTCTCATAGGTACCCGTTCTAAGGATATAAGAAAAACTCGGTTATAAGAAAAAAATATTGCGAAATTTTTGAGTTTAAGTTTAAGCGTTATGTACTGTAACTGTAACACACAGGTTGATGTTGTTCATTCAAATTATAAAAAAGAAAATTATTTGCAATACAATTTTGAATTTTCTAAAGTTTTATTTTTTCAGTGCCTTTTAAAAAAAACATATACATAATTGTAATTAGATAAAATAATCCATGTTTCTTAAGGTGGAATTCAATTATAAATGGATCAAAATAGATTTATGTTCACGAATGGTCACCGCATTCATGAATGATTAAGACTGGAGCTTTTCATGTTAACAGGATAACAATTTTCCATGCGTTTAGTTGATAAATCACTGAGATCTATAAATTGGAAACAATGAGTGACATAATACAGATTATTGCACTTGTAGCGATATGACTTATATATGTATATTCATAAGTCTTACATGAACATACAAATAATGTTCGTTGACATCACTTCACTGAGACAAACTTATTAATAGAATATCGATACACAAGCTTAATACAACACTTATAGAAGTATAAACTGCAAGAAATTCAAATAATGTACCTTACAGAAAAAAAATACTGTTGGTTAAATGTAATTTTTGGTGTTATATTTTTTTTTTATTTTGTTACTATTCCACAACTAGTCCTTACATTGTTAGTATTTTATAGACTCAAAAAGTAAAAAGAAATAAAATATTTATTTAATTTTCTTTTTAGTTGAAGTTATTATTTTAATTGCTAGCACATTCCCAGGAAATAATAATTAAATGTATCTATTTTATAAAATACCCCTGCAATTTTCATGTAATACCAGTCTTTTTTAATAACTGTTTACAGCTTAACACAAAAACAATTAATTCCATAATTCCGTTAAAAAAATGTATATTATGTACGTTCTTCATTGTCTTTAGATGGATACTTTGTAAGAAGTTACCAAAACGTCCACATCTTGTTATGTTATCCATTGGAATCGGATGTGTACAAAAATATGCCTTAATATCTTCCTACCTACCAATCTTCCACATCAGCTATACATGTAGGTACTCTGACCTTCCTTATCTGGGGTAAACGATTTCTTTCTATCCATATAAATGCATTTATTATTATTATTATTATTCTTTTTTTTTTATTTTTTATTATTATTGTTTTTATCTTCCATTCGTATTCGTTCATATTTCCATGGAATCATTAAATACACAACGCTGGGACTGGGATTCCTATGCGATATTCAATGCTGTTGAAAATCAAACTGAAAGATACACAGATACCTACAAGATACAAAACGAAACCTGAAGTGTATAGGACATAGTAATTGTTATAAGAAAATAAAAACAACAATAAAAATAATAAAAATAATAATAACGATAATCACAATAAAATACAATGTTGGAACGAGATCATTGAAGCAGCATGGTGTTTCGATGAAACCACGCTGGTTGAACAGAAAAAAAAAATGATAAACTCTTGGAGCTCTATATATTTTTTTTTGTATTTCAGTCCAACCTGCTCGGGGTTTAGATGTGGTATATAGACGGAATAATACCTTTTTCAACTCCGCACATCTGGAAGTGGTAATTATCGCCTTAATAATATGTATCTTCATCTACCTGAAGGAAACCGGAAAAGACACAAAAGAAACAAGGATATTTCCATACATCTTTATTTATACTTTCGTTAATCTGGAATAGCGATTTATGTTCGTATTAAAACTAGGTATATCCTTAAATAGCCTGCTGTTCTTTTTATTAGTATTTTATTCAATTAATTTGCTTGGCTTTGACTAGGATCTTATTTTTACCAACTTATACAAAAACTTAAACCTTACGAGATCGTTAAATCCATCTGAGAGTTCGACTGGTCAAATTTAGTTGAAGGACACCATTTTCAACTATAAAAGCAAAGGATGTTGAAGGATATTCTTTTATACAGCTTTTTTATAACTTTGTTAATTGTTGTTGTTCTAGTCCTTCATTGAAACGACAAGAGTCTCACACACCAAATGCTTCCCTGGACAGTTATTATAACTGCCTAAGTCATTGACTTAAATGTATTTCTTGCCTCCTGCCCCTACATCGACACGACCGACCGACCAGCCGACACAATAATGTCGATGTCGAACACAAAGCCGAAACGACCTATTATACAACATTCTCTATTATAATTATTGTTAATAAGTATCTTTATAGTTTTTTTTCTTACATTATTTTTATCATAAAAATAATTATTTTTATTATTACTTTCTAGCAATATGAATTTATTTGATTATATTTGTACTTATATATGCGGATATACATATTATAATGTTGTACCTATTATCTTATTTAGAAAAAGAGAGTGGCAAAAAAGGCTATAAAAATAATAACTTGGATTTGGATCTACACTGGTTGACTGATGTTTATCAAGTTAATGGTGGATAATGGGAAACGATGTGTGATTTGAGCTTATATGTATGTATTGTGTGTAATAAAAACAAAAATCAAAGCAATAAACGAGGATATTAAGAATTTATAAGAATTGAGGGGGTAAAACAATAAGTATAATTGTATTTACATATGCATTCTACATATGTACAATACATGTTTGAATTAATTGTATATTTTTATAGGCAACACTGGCCATCAAAGTATATACTTTTTGATGATGAAATCGTATCCAACCTTAGGAATAATAAGGTTTTTGAGATATCCGGTATGTAATAGAAATGAAAAAAAAAATGAAAAACATCAAACAAGTTTTGCGCTTATCTACTATACTTGAAGTTTTTTTGAACAAAATTTGTTACAATTTCTGAAAGAACCAATCTATTTAAAAATTGATATTTAGTTTTGTCTCCTATAGAATTTATTTTTCTCTGAGGAATCCTCATTTGAAATGTATTTCTGTTCAAGCGAAAAATATATACACTCCGTCTATCATGATAATGTACATGCAATTTTTGAGACTATGTTGTTAAATTCCAGTTTTATGAGGCTTTTCCCAATAAGATCATAAAGTATACATAGATTAAATTCATGATTGTAAACTCTTTCGTTTTCTCTATTACCGTCCTTCTTCGAATCCTTTTCTTGAAAACTATCCCGACACGTTTCCCCATGAGATTGAAGGTCGGTAAATATAGTATGCAAACCGCATCAAGTCTACATTTTGGCTATGAATCCAATCGTTAGTTTTCCTTACAATTTGTATTAGTGAAACAAGGTAAAGAGAATAATGGTATTTATAATATTGCGCATGTTGTTATCCTATCTCACTCTTGTATATTGTTGCTGAGTAACGAAACTAGCTTCACATTTGTTTTTGTATTTTGTTTTAGTGCAGGTTTCTGTCATCGAGTGACGTAGATTGACAAAACGATCTAAAAATCAACGATGGATATTGGGTTCTGCATTGTTATTCAGAAAAAAGTATGCAGTTTGATTGGTCACTAGTTGGTCAATAAATTGGCCAAAAAAGGTCAACTATAGTTTTAGAAATTGGTCAGCCAAAGAAAATTTTTAATCAATGGTTGTATAGTTTTTCAAGGTCACGGAAGATTTGGAACCTCATTTGTGAGATAAGCGCAAAAATAATATGCTTACCTACCATGTAAAAGGTCACTAGTCAGCGATATATTTTTTTTAAATAAATTTTTATAGTTTTGTTCAAGGCCATCAACAAAATGTTTGCCACTTCATTTGAGTAATTAACAAAAAAAAAAAAAAAACAAGTATGCCAATTGAAGTAGTTACTCTGGTCATAAAAGGTCAGTTAGTTGCAGTCATTGTTTAACTATAGAAATTTGTTTACGATTTTTTTAAAATTTTTGTGTTTACAGTCCCGAACAATTTTCGGCATCTCATGTGCGGGAATTTTTCAAACAAAGCTTAACATTTGAAAGGCCAGTAAATCTCCATAAAAAGACAATAGTAAGTTTCAGTCATTGGTAAGGTCTAGTACGCTGCTGATGCGAAAAGAAATTTTTAGTTTGTCTCCAAGAAGGCAACGAAATGCTTACGAAAACGATGCGGAAGTATATTTTTTTACAGTTGCACAGATTCAAAAAACTAAAACAAATGAAAGAAACAACAAAAATAATCACGAAAAAACACAATAATGTCACTTTTTCGCATGCAATAAATGGTCTGGGTAATTAATTGTGTGCGAAATAAGAGTTTAGACTTCTCCAAATAATCAGGTACCAATTTTGCTGATCGAACCAGCAGTGTACTGCAGAACGAAAAGCAGAACTAAATTTTTAGTTTATGGAAACTGGCACAAGTTTTGAATGGAATTTTTCGTTTCGCATCAGCAGCGTTCTAGGCTTAAGCCATAAAGATTTTTCTTATGAAATTATACACATTTTTTCAAGGTTTACTGTGACCGTGAACAAAAATTTAGAAATTAATACAAAAAAACTATGGCTGACCAATTACTTAAATGTATGGGGCCTTTTTAAAAATAAAAATTAAAACAGATAAAATATTACTTATATTCAATTGATTTCTGTCGATCTTTTTAGTCTTGTGTGTGTAGAATTTTGTTATCAGTTTTAAACATCAAGTTTGTTTTAAACATCTTATTTTATTATGACAGACTTGTTTAATTTGCTTGCTTTAGATCCATTTTATCTTTTTGGTACAAATAATGCAATCGATTTCAAACTTACTTTTCGATAAATCTTGAAACTTGAAACTTGAAAAGGAATGTATTTTCATTCAATTCTGACAAACATTTATGTGTTGAATATTTGCAAGTCTGTATAGCTCATCGAGATGTTAGATAAACTGATTGCAAAATTTGCACCCAGCAAAAATGCTCTAACAATAATTATTAGAAGTTAAACGGTCTACTTAACAATTTAGGTTCTATTTTCTATATCGATGTTTAATGGAAGCACAGATGCACGTATTAAATCGAAAAACGGTATGAATGAACCTTATTTTACTTCCATCATAGTTATGTGAAGTTATATGAAGTTTGGATCCTTTTTTGTCTGTACGAAACCAATACTTGCCAAAGAGAGCATGTAAAAATATAAACAATCAATTAAAACATCCTCAAAACCTTGACGTTTTTGAATTAGTTAAATATTTACCTATGCATTCTCTTCAAATAATATATACCTACATACGTTCGCCAACGCAAATAATATCGTCATGAAAACAAGATAAGTTGGGCGAAAAACCAGCCACCAAAGTAAAAAAAATATCGTCTATGTTATGATTTATAAAGGTCTATTCTTCTGGCAAAGAAATACTTTTTACACCTTCACCTTGCACTTCAAATAGATATTATTTTCATTAAAATAGATTACAATGGTCATAAAAGTTCAATTGCTTGCACAAATAATATAACTTTAAAAATTGTCTAATATATGTACGAGTAACCTCAATAAATTCCCACCGAATGCAATTCTAAAACTAACATTATAAAAATTGCAAGAATAAAATAAATTGCTTCTTTTGTTTTATTTATTTCTCAAATGCCGAAGGCATCAAATCAAAGGCAGAGTAGAAGATGAATAAGAATACAAAAAAAAAAAAAACGGATGAATTAATCCCGACAGGAACTTATTTTATAAATAAATAAATATCCAATATTAAAGTCGTATACATTTGAAGCAAGGACCGCTCGATCTGTACAGACGATACCTACCTTTTGATGCCATGGAACTCTTTGTGTAGATATTTCTGCAAAAGCTACATATATATATGCCTACAATACATACATAATATAGGTACTGAAGAACCAAACAGACAGCAACCAACTTGAAACATCTGCACAGCATATGCCCCCAAAAGCCGAACGTAATAACAAAAATATAAATTTTATTTATTTAAATGGAAAAATTTATTAAAAGAAACGAAAAAATTAAATGAGAATCAAAATAAAAAGTGTACGAGTGGATAATGATGATAGTGTAGAAAGGATAGACCAGTGTTGTTATACGAGTGTGAGGAATTTTATCTATAAATTCATTTTAAGTTTCTTTAAATTTTCTGCGAAATTTATTTTGGTTCAATAATTTGTTGCGACTCTTATCATTTGGGCTTATTCGGTGAGATCTTTTATTCTGCTATGTTATGCCATTCCATGCAAAAGTTTAAGCTGTCAACAAATCTTTTATGTATTGTAGTTTTGGTATTCGGCATACTTAAATCTGTTATGGAATCTGCCAAGAATACTGTTAAATGTTCAAACTCTGAAAAACTATTTTATAAATAGTATTTTTTGTATTCAGCATCCCAAATTATGTTATTAATCGTAACAGAATACAAGATAAACGTTTGTGATTCTATTATAAAAGATTTTAATAATAATAATAGTTTCAATAATAATTTAATACGCAAAGTAAAATTGGACATTTTTCTTTTATTTCTTCAACAAAATGTTTTTAAAAGAGACCAAACTGTTAATATATATAAAAAATATATATTTTGCAAACCAATAAAAAAACTAACACAAGATTGTTTTTGTAGACGAAAGCACAAAACAGTTGATGTTGAAGGGAGATAACAAAAAATCCTTTGATAATCCTGATATGTATCTCATGCAGCTTTTTTAAAATAAATGAACAAGTTGAATCAGTTTTAATAACCACAAATAGGACCATTCCGTTTTTAATATCGGTTAAATATTACAAAAAAAATAATGTGAATAAATGTTGGCCACCCATTTAGGTATTTATCAGACGAAACATTTTATTTACAACAGCTGATTTTCGTATCAGGTCTTAGGTCTGTTCGCTCGTGTGCTACTTGTGGAAGAAATGATGGGTATCAACGATTTTTCACCGAATCTAAACGACTATGATGAGAAGCACTTTTTCATAATAAGAGATACCTACTCTTGGAGGATTTGTCATTATCTCGCAAGAGTCAGTACAGTACCCCTGAAAAAAAAACATTTTTGTTCTTAGGTAGCATAGGCTGGGATTCAAACCACAAACGTTTTAGCTTGACGTCCACTGCACTTACCAATATGCCAAGGGGAACCAGCACTTTATAGAACAAGAGCCGACAGCAAATTTCAAGAGTGGATGTATAACCAAAATCTGGGTATGAGGATTTACAGGTACATGTATCGTGATATCGAATACCAAAGTCTGTCAGGTTTATATCTCAGCATTGGAGAGGTTAACACTTCAATTCACTTCTAAAAAATGATACTTTGTTATTTTTCTTATGCCTAAAGCCATTTGTCTTGATGATCCGATCAATGCGAGCCATGGTGAAAAATGACAAAGCATCATATACCTACCATTTTTTTAAAAATAAATTAAAGTGATTGTAACCCTGAAAATAACAAAGGAGACCTTGCTATTTTTGACCCTTCGCCTTCCCAAATGCTGAGCAAAAAACCTGTCAATCTTGGGTATTCGATATCAAGATACATGTACTCATACTCACATTTTGGTTATACATCCACTCCCAAAATTTGCTGTGGGCTCTTATAGGCTTTTTACACCAAACCGCAAAACCGGTTCTGTGCGAAAATTTTTCAAAAACTTGAAAACCATTCACACCAATCATTACACGTTTTCGTTTGAAATTCCAGTTTCTTTCGACACCAACCACGCACAATTTTCTTTGTTTTTTGTTGTTTTCTTCCATTTTCTGATAAAAACAGTGATTATTATTAAATATATTATTTTTAAATAAATTAAATAATTTTGAGATTCGAATATACGACAGAATTTCGTCAGCTGTCTTAAACTTATTTAGAAAGCATCCAATCAGTTTCTTTTTTGACATTTCAATAGGTGCTGAACTTTTTAAAAGGTATTTTTGTTATGTTCATCACTGAATTCCAATAAGTTTGCGACTGGTTTTATATTAATTCTATGTTTTCGATTATGTTTTTCTCCAAAACCGATATTTTCACGAAAATCGCGTTTTGGGTTCGGTGTGAAAGGCTATTAGACTATTACTTAATATTTAAAAACAAAAACATGTACGAGTATCACAACCCTGTGTATCGAATACTGTGTACCAGCGTGGGTATTGGTGTGATCGGCAAGAAGATATTGTAGGCAAAAGGAATGATTCTTATTTCATATTTTGTTGTTTGTATTTTTTTTAGTTCTTGTATCTTTTTCTGAGCCTCTATGGAAGTCTATCTTAATATATACCTAAAGACTGCCTGTCTGTCTTTTTGTCTGTTTAGGTCGTACAATCATTTGATTCGATTCCTCGCCCTCACTCACCACCACCAACACCGCACTCGCACTGACTGCCATCCTCTATCTTGAAGAGTCATTTACTGTAGACACGATCGAAGTGTGTTTTAGTGCGCAATGCACTTTGTATCTATAATTTTGCCTGTAGATACAAGTAATAGATAAAATAATTGAATGCTTCGCACACAGCACGATGTGTTCAATTAACTAAAAGAGGAAAGGGAAATAGCTAAATATTTTTTTTCTGATTACTTTTTTTTTCTAAATAAATTAATTCTTTTTCATTTTATTGTAAACATTAAAATGAATTAATTGCCAGATGTCAGAAAAGATCATGTCGACACGTGATGATCTTTTGAATGTATCTTGCAGAGATAAACAAATAGTTTGATGTGTGTAGTATAAGGTAACAAAAACTGACTATACACGTTTATATGAAAGATGGTGAGAGATATGCACGCTTACCTTTTTAGAGAAGGTATAGTTGGTGGGTATTTTCTATTGATACCTTTGGAAAAAAAGGACAAGGAAGTTTTTTTGTAAAAGCTAGTAGGTACATACTGGTGTATCATGTCGTGAATCCATACAAATTTGTATTTTTGTTCTGCAGTGAAAGTGCTCGTGGTCCTTATAAAGGTCATTGTTTATTTTAAGTTGGTGTGCCCCCTAGCCCTAATTCTTTTCAAATAAATAAAAAAAAATCCTGTTACATTTTAACTCATTATTTTACCGTTAGCCCGGCCCTCAAGACGAAAGAAGTTTTATATGGGTAAATCCATTTAAAATGTTCAGAAACATTTTTAATTTGTATAACTTTGGTAATAATGAATAGAAAAAATTTAATTTTGGTACAAATGTTCAAGCGGGGGTGGTGCATACGGGGCTGGTTCCAATATAGATCAACCTGGAAAGCTAATTTTCGACCACTTTTTCAAGGAATTCAGTAATGAATTTTAACTTCCATGTGACTCAACATCTGAGGTTTCTTGGTGGAGACTGTCTACTTCATATATCTCCACAGGAAATAATCCAAATGTGAGCGATCTTATAGCCACTTATGTTATATTGTGCGTTGTGTGAAATTGTCATGTTTTGGCAGATTTGTCATGCTAATACCATTGCACGTAAACAATATTGAGCTGATCGGGAGCGAAACAGTCACCAATCATGGTTCTATAGGGCTCTCCACTCAGTTCCAGGTTCGAATCATTTTTTTTTTTTTTAATATGGGCTTATGATTCTAAAGATGTCCATAAAAAGCAGACCACATATGCTTCAAGATTTCTCCATTCCAAGTCCAGCAGGATAAACTTCACCGCATTTCCTGTTTATACTGAACTGAACTACGATTTTCGAATAAAGTTTACGCAATTCGGGTCTAAGTCTATTAGTTATGATTCAAGGTAAAATGGCAGAATATAGGTAGCTAAAATCAAAGTGGGTATTATGGACTACTAGGCTAATGTGGACCACGAGCTTTTTTCACAACCCAGAAATGCAATCAGGGTGAAACTTTTAACAATGATGCGGAAACACGTTAAACTTACCTAAATACGTTCAATATATGTAAGTCTCCAAACTTAAAGCGTTTGCGAATTTTGTATGAAGTTTTCTATAAATTGGTCGCTGACAATAATTTTTTCGTTCAGGTTTATCGTATTTTTGCTATTCAAATGTTTGTTTTTTAACGCACTTAATTTTCAAATGCATTAATGAAATATGACCTTATAAATTAAGAAAAAATTCGATGAAAACTTGATTTTTTAATTAAAAACATTTGCCTTCCAAACCACTTGATGTGTCTAATATGGACCACCGTTTTTCATTCTAATTTATTAATCAGTCCATATTACCCGGCGTAAAATTATATTAAAATGCATTGCTCTTTTTAATTCAATGCTATTTTGTATCCCAGTTCGATTCATGACAAGGTTCAAAACTCCTGTATTTGTTCGTAGTTTTTCAAGTTCTTTAAAAAACGTGTTTTTGAAGTGATATTTTTGGGTTAAATCACTTTTTATTTTTTGTATTTTTTTTTGAACAAATTTATTTTATTTTAAATAATTTAGAATTTATTGTGCAAACTAACAATTGCTGGGTCTTACTGGCAAAAATAAGATGGCGGGGTATTTATACCACCCTTATTCTAATGTCTACACATCATCTGACATATGCCATACATACTTTCACTATAGAAAAAGTGCAGTATTGCCAATTTAAAAACCAAATCTTAGTAAAAATAAATATTATTTATTATATTCAAAATAAATAAAAGCCCTGGCATATGAGCAGCAACATACATAGTATTCGTTTCTAAGAAAAAAAATCGAAATGTCGTTTTTTTACAATAATGATTTTTTGGGTGTTGTTATAAATCTTAAGTGAAAGATATGTAATTGTAAGTATGAAGATAAAAATTGTTTGGGTCATGCAAATTAAAAAAGAAATATAACCAAATGAAGAGCGAAAAAAAAGTTAAATCAAGCTTAACCTTTATAAATTTTAACCATCGGATTCCTGTTTTTTTCTTTCTAAAATAATTTTAAGAACTCCAAAACTCAAAGCGAACGTTTTCAAAATAATTTTAAAAATAATCTTGCGTCATAAAAAAAATTGCACATCTGAATTTCTGACTAAATCCAAATTAATTTAACAGAAACAACTCAATATACACATATATATATCTATCTACATATGTACGTACATATATACAATCTCCTCCTGTGAAACCTGCGCCTTTTGAAAAGCAACAACAATTCACACCTAAGGCTTCATTTAAATAATCTTCGTAACACCTCCGTCATTTTTCCATAAAAACATTAAGTCATAAACTTTAATGCGCTTAAATGCGTTCGGCTTTGTATTTAAAATAAAATAAAAAAAACCCGCATCCATTTCACATCACAAAATATTTCTTTATATTCCAAGCTATAATAAAACAATTGTGTTAGACAAAATATACTTTTGCCTCATAAAGCATCTTTTTCCGAACCTCTAACATGGGATTTAAATTGCTCGTTGAAAAATGTCTAGCGTATCCATCAAACAAGTAAAAAGAAAACACACAACTTGGAATGTGCTACAAAAATCCAACACAAACTCACTCGCACACACTTAAATAAATGTAATAAGAATAATAATAAAATAAAATATAATAAACCAAACAAACAAAATAATATTACAAGAGAGCTATAAAATTCAACATAAACCATTATTTCTCTTCATAGCCATTAAAAGTAACTAACGTCTTTGTACTCAAATGTTGCACCCGCCCCACCCCTATGTCTCCCCTCGACAGTCTTTATCATAAATAATAAAATAAAAAATATTTCCCTTGTTGTTGTTGTTTTTTTCTTTTATTTTTTTTTGGGCGGTCTCTGATGGACTGAGAGGGGTATATTGTTATTGGGGGGTGCGGGTGCTGGCAAAGGGGAACGCTGATAATATTTTTAATATAATTTCGACTTTATTTTTAATGATGAAAAATGTTTTCAACTTTATTACACCCATGCACACACAAAGGATATAAAATAATAAAATGCGCTCTCTGCCATACAAATAATAACATAATACTTGTGTGCATGATTGAAGGCGGTTCGGGAGTTAGGGAAAGCGGGATCAGCACTCGCACTCGCACTCGCACTCGGTCGGACGGGCTCAGGCTGAATATGGATAAGTAAGACGGATAGAATTATACCGACAGATAAATAATAAAAATTATTTTTTTTCTCAGACAGTTTTCTTGTGAGAGTAGATATTCGAAAAAAATGAAGAAAAAGAGGAATAAAGGAAGACTTTTTTGTATTTTTTTGTTTTTTTTTTTCACAAGATTCAAGGAGTGAAGATAGGGTACATGACACACAAGGTGAAATGAGTTTAATTTAGTTGAACCTTTTGAAAAAGAAAAAAAAGTATTATAAAAATCAATTAATTACATCAGGAGAAAATTAGTCATGTGTTCGTTTGGATTATTTTTATTGCTTAGCTCTCTTTCGATTTCGAGGTGAGAAGAAAGTCATTTGGATTATTATTATATCGATTCATTCAGTTATGAGACAATGAAACGTTTATTAATTTCTCTTGAACAAAATTTTGATTTCAACAAAATTATATTAGTTTCTTTGTCACTTTGTAACCAAGCGCTGTGTGTTTAAATACAAATTAGGACTTTTAACAAAAAAAAAAAAAAAAAATGTTATTTAGGTTACCTACTCAAAATATTTTTGTTTTATTCAGAATGACAAATGAGGGGAGTTTGGGAATAAACGAAACAAATCTTCTTCTTAATTATAATACTCAATAAATGTTTCTACCTATGTCCGTTATAGGCATTCAAATCATCCAACCGATGTGCCCCAAACCAGTTTCATTAGAAAAACAATGATGCGAAGATGGTTTTAAACCACCAACAAAATGCATTAGTCACATCCGGTTCATGAAGTCGATGTTTGACTTTTGCCATACAAAATTTCCTTTTTCCAAAAAATAAGCAAAATTTATTTCTTTTTTTTTTAGCTTAGAAGCACACGCCGGTTATCCGCTAGTTTTAATATAAAGAAATTATTTTTCCCCAAGCTAGAAATATGGAATAAAATTAAAAGTAACTATTTTGACGACAAATAGACCAGTAACCTAGTATAAGCTCTTCTAATTATGCTCCAAAGCTCTAAAGATATAATTGCTTCAATTCTAGTGGATATTTATATAGGCTGTCTTAACATCACTTATATCCCCGCTAGATGGAGAGAAGTCAATGTCATCTTCATCCCGAAAGCTGGCAAGCCCACCCATACCGAACCGAAGGACTTCAGGCCTATAAGCCTTTCCTCCTTTCTCCTGAAGACCTTAGAAAGGTTAATTGACACTCATATTCGCCTAAAACTGAATAATGGTGTGCTCTCATAGGCCCAACATGCGTACTTGAAGGGCAAATCTGTTGAGACAGCACTTCATGAAGTGGTCGGCACAATTGAAAATCGATCCACTTCAAAAAATTCACTTTAGCAGCATTCCTTGACATAAAAAGGGCCTTTAATAATGTTGATAACAGTGCAATTCGACAAGCCCTAAACTCCGTCAGCATAAATCCATCACTGATAAACTGGATTGATTTCATACTTCAAACGAGACTCATTAATGCAGAAATGGGAGACAACAAGATAAGAGTTAGGACGAGTAGGGGCACTCCACAGGGTGGAGTACTTTCTCCTTTGCTTTGGCTCCTTGTCGTCAACCAGAATTTAGTTAAATTAAATCTGGGTGGTATCAAGGTAGTTGCATATGCCGATGAAATTGTGTTATTGGCCTCTGGAAAATTTGTCCCCACTTTGTGCGAGCTCTTACAAACGTCCCTGGACGAGCTCAAAAATTTACACTGACTGACGACCCAGTGCACAGAGGGTTAAATCTGTAATATAATTTTACAGGTTCTGTTTGATTGGTTTTTTCGAGCAAATCGGCTGAGTAGCTTACAATGATAAACAACTTAAATTTTGCTTTGTGGCCTTATTACGGTTCGCGAATGGAATGTTCGGTTTAATTCCCGTACGCGTGGTTATCAATTTTTCCATAATTTTCGCCTAACCTTAAAAAGTTATGAATAACTGTATTTGATATCCCAATTTTTCTGGCAATTTCACGATCATAAAGGCCACAGTCTTTGTAAGCAGTAATTTTTGACTTTTCTTCCGCACTCAAAATTCTTCCAAGAGGCATGATAAAATTCTACAAATAAATTTCTGATTAAAACAATTTAAAAGACTCACAAAATGATAAAAGGTTGAAAACATAATGGTTGCCTTCATATTGATTTGGCAGATCACTGTGGATCCCATACAAAAAAAAGTGCTCCCAAACTTGCATTCGGTGCAATAAATTATTTATGGAAGACTGCAGTATTTTTATGAGAATTTCCACCACTGTATTATGATACTATATTCCATTAAAACTTATAAAGTTGTCTTTCTAGCCTGTTACCATACTTAAATATACACAGTTTTTGCATCATACTAGTTTCATTAATTGTTTGCATTTTTTTAATGAAAATCAAAATTTCGCAGTGAATTTTTTAAAATAATAATGCTGAAACCTTCTTTATCGGACTAAGCTATGGTCAAATTGCTGCTTCAGCGGCCGAATGAACGAGTGCCATTAGTGATCGAATGAATGATTAACTAAATACTTCAAATTATGGTATACAATATTGCTCGAAACGTGAGCGGTAATAGCAAGTTCACATAATTCAATCACTCATTACTCGAAAACGGCCCCTGATTATGCTTTCATAATGCTTTCATAATGTAAATGATGTATGAAAATGTTTGTTCTTGTTGATTCTCATGATTTTTAAAGATACTTATATACCTCCTGCGGTATAGATAGATACTAATAAGTACTAGCCTGGCTTGTAGTTTAAGTGATTAAAGGTTTTAATCAAATCTATTATTACAATGATGGAGGAGTTTTCTTGACATTACAAAATAGAAAGGTTACTGCACCTTTTTAAGAGGTTTGTTTTATGAATGAGGAGGTTGGTGTTCTCTTAGAGCATTGTACCTTAATGTAATCTGCCCACCCTCGAGAAGAGTATTTTATCGAATTTGTTGAAGATAACATTTGAAGTCTAAAAGGCACAGCAAACCTTTAATTACTTACAAATTCTCTTGCCACAAAATCCACACAAGCCATCAGACATTCACATTCACATGATCCCACAATCAATTGAAACAAACTATATGAACAAAATAAAAGTTTCCCCATTTATTTTACTCAAGCTCTGAATATAGTATCTTTAAATTTATCTTTGACAAGAGTATAAACAAAAAGTAGAATATACTTATATTCCAAAAAGTCTGAACGACAACGAAGAAGAGAGTGTTTTATCTTCAAGACATATGGCGAGATTGTAAAGCGTGTGTACCTTTTTCTCTCATAATATCCCTTTGTTCTGGAAAGTTGCTCGTTGCTGTTTCGCCTTGGATCTTCTGGGTTGTTATGTTATTATTATTATTATTTTATATATTTTTTTTTTATTCAGATATTGTGTTCTTAAAATTAAAATATGCGCCTTTTTAGAACGCGCTTCTTTGCTCTGGCATCATAATAGGATTTTATGTCAAACATATATTTTTTTTTAAAGAAAAAAAAAAAAACAAAACAAAAACAAAATCTAACAAAAAGGTAGGTTAAGGAAAAGGTATCTATCCAGAGTATTAAGGCTTCGTTCGTGTGTGTTGTAGTTGTTTTGTTATTATAATGGTCTGACATGAATGTGATACATTCCAGAAAAACATACAAGAAATAATAATAAAAGGAATGTCTTCGCACCTTAGTTTTCTTATTGGGATAATGCAACAAAGACCGTATTACTTATTATAAATTACAGAATATTATAAGCTGTGTGTATACACAGATGCACCATATGCACAGGCACACACTTCTTTCAGACTTTGCTCGTTATTCTAGATAGCTGAGTAATGAATTTAAGATAGGCCAAGAACATACAGTAGAGTTAAAAAAACATGTAACGTTACCAAAGTTCAAACCCAGCGTGACTCAAGTTTTTTTAAATACAATTTTGAATGCATGACGCAATAGTTGGACAGATTAGGAGATTAGTACAGGGAATTTCTACTCGCCAATAGTTTAAGAATAAGGTTTAATATCTTATGAAAAGAACATTTTAGAAAAGAGTGCCGCTTAGAATCGGACTCGAACCCACACCTCTTATGTAGCAATCATTCAAGAACGTAATCCACCTAATGCAAGGAAACAAGTGTTTTTTTAGTTTTCTTGAGAAGCTTTGAAATTCATATTATTAATTTTTAAAGGTTGAATGCCTTATTTTTGAATTGTGCTATTAAAATCGATAGAATAATACATATACTCCACTGAACACTTGATCTCAACGAAATCGGTTTTTGTTTTCGAGGCAATCTTAAATTAAAAATAAATGCAAAAAGGAATGCTCAAAAAAACCCAGCGTCGATTAAGATAAAACATATGTTTCTGGGTCGAAAGGACATCCGTTGTAGATAACAAATATGAAATAAATTTCTTTCAAAGAAGGTATCAGAATATGAAATACGTTTGTAACGAATTAACTGTTACAGATTACACAAAACAGTGAAATAATTTTCGTAGTTAAAACGAGTTTTTGTGAAACTAAGAAGTAATAGATAGTGCGGAATAGAGGGAGACGGATCTATAAAATTAAGTGATCAAGTAGATACTGTTTTTTAATCTTAATTTTATTTTTAGATCTGAATAGTATTCGTACAATGGATGATGAGATAGTGAAAAATGAATTGCAGTCAAAAGTGCTGCATTGCAAACTTGCACTTGTCCTAAAAATAAGAATATCTTGGAATGTAGCCAACAAAGTAAGCATCGGATCGAGTGCATGCAAGTGGCTGACGTTTGAGTCAAAAAAGCATGCATATCGGATCCGATGGACATTTGTTGGAGCCATCAACACCTACTTTAAGGGTACGAATGTGAGTAGGTATATATAACGGTAAATTGGTCATGTAGCAAATACTTACAGTATTTATATTAAAGGTTTTAGCATTTTAATTTGTATTCAGTTCTGTGCATCTATCTTAATCGGGGAAAATGGCGGATCCAGAGGCCCGTTTACCTGTCAAATGTCAATATTTGTTGTATTTCTTACGTGGTATTTGAAGGATTCTCAAACAGCCATTTTAAATAACTGACACTTTTAATTTTGACAACTTTCGCTATATTACCTTAGATTTGTGTACTGTGGCGAATACTTACTTTTTATAGCGGTTGGTTATTATTTAAGAACTTAGAGTGCTTAAAGTCGCAGCTATTGACAATGATGCGATGGTATAGGCATATCGGGAGCCCTTTCTCAGTCTTGTTTATGGAAATCATCAATAATAACAAGCGTAAGCCTAACTTCACTGACTGACTCACCGACTGACTCTGTAACGCTGGAAAATATTTTGAGTATGAAAAAGTTGCGGAAACGCTTCCAAATGCCAAACGCGTATTTGGAAAATAACAGTCGATGTCTTAAAAGATATATGTTGAGAAGACGCACCTGCGGGTTAAATCTCAGTGTTGCCACCTTTTTTGTGTCAAAGGGTGGAACCTCCAATTTTTTGGTAGTTTTTAATATCTTGAACATGGCAAAAGTTGTGAAAAATATCTGTATTGCCACTTTCCGGGAACATACTTTTCTTGTCAAAGGATGGGACTTCCACGTTTTGGTAGCTTCTACATACCAAGCGCATGCTGGGAAAATAACAGCTGATGTCTAAGAGGATAGGTTAGGTGTGGAGTATACACACATTCGGGTAAAATATCAGCACATATTTCCACTTTTCGAAAACATACTTTTTTTGGTGTCAAAGGAATTTTTTGACAATTTTTAATATTTTGAACAAAACAAAAAGTTACGGAAACGCCAACAGATGCCAAGCGCGTGTTAGGAAAATAAAGCTGGATGCTTAAGAACATAGGTTTTAAGTAGACACACCTTGGGGTAAAATTTCCGTGCTGCCAATTTTTGGGAAAATACTTTTTCTGATACCCTCCACTACTTTGGGAATTTTTTTATTTTGAAAATTAAAAAAGTTCCAGAAATACCTTCAGATCCCAAACAATATTAAACGAATTATTTTTTAATACTTATTTCGATTATTATGTAAGTGTTTTTTAAATTGATTCATATTCAACGGGCGCCTTAGGTAGGTACGCTCCAACTAACTAGCTTATTAGTTTAGAAGTTAATCAGACTGGTCTAAAAGACTTTCCGAGACTGGCCTACGAAGAGTTGATACTGTGAGTGCTGCAGAGATATATTTTAGAAGTTTTGAGATAAATGAATTTTAATGATTTTGAATAAAATTGAATTTTTTAAAGAACGATTTCTTATTAGAAATATTTTATATTAATTATTTTTGTGATGACTTAGAAAAAATAACTTGCGACTTAAAGGTTTAATATTGAGACATAAGCAACTGTTTGAAACCTGAATTGAAATTGGCGTTCGAGATTTTTAACCATTTGGAGTTGGAAGTATGAATTTTTAGCTTTATACAAATATAATATACTATTATTTTACGGTTCCAATTATGGTACTAGCTCAATTTCGGAATTTTGGCTCTTACGCTCTTTTTTCTTAGAGCGGCAGTATAGTCCATACCGTTATGGCTGATTTACAATGCCGCGTTGGGCGTTGCGTTGAAAGATTTGCCTGTCAACGCAAAAGTTCAAGCATAGGAATATCTGTTTAGTGTTTACAATGACGCGTTGAGCATTATGTTACGATTTTGCATCCATTAGTAGGTACACAAAACAACGTAACGTAAGCGGCTGCAACGCGAAAGTAGAGATTATTCAACTTTTGCGTGCGTTTTGACATTTCGATTTCAATTTAGGTATGTGGCCATCTTGTGTTGAAAAAAGTTTTAATTTTTTTGCTCGATTTATCTCGACGTGGCCGTAGCGCTTGTTAAATGTAACGTACGCATCGCGAACGCGAACGCGTCATTGTAAAACAGCCATTCTGGTTTTACAATGCCGCGTTGGGCGTTGCGTTGAAAGATTTGCCTGTCAATGCAAAAGTTCAGGCATAGGAATATCTGTTTAGTGTTTACAATGACGCGTTGAGCATTATGTTACGATTTTGCATCCATTAGTTGGTACACAAACCAACGTAACGTAAGCGGCTGCAACGCGAAAGTAGAGATTATTCATATTTTGCGTGCGTTTTGACATTTCGATTTCATTTTAGGTATGTGGCCATCTTGTGTTGAAAAAAGTTTGAATTTGTTTGCTCGATTTATCTTGACGCGGCCGTAACGCTTGTTAAATGAAACGTACGCATCGCGAACGCGTCATTGTAATGGCTGATTTACAATGACGCGTTCACGTTCGCGATGCGTACGTTACATTTAACAAGCGCTACGGCCGCGTCAAGATAAATCGAGTACAAAAATTCAAACTTTTTTCAACACAAGATGGCCACATACCTAAATTGAAATCGAAATGTCAAAACACACGCAAAAGTTGCATAGTCTCTACTTTCGCGTTGCAGCCGCTTACGTTACGTTGGTTTGTGTACCTACTAATGGATGCAAAGTCGTAACATAATGCTCAACGCGTCATTGTAAACACTAAACAGATATTCCTATGCCTGAACTTTTGCGTTGACAGGCAAATCTTTCAACGCAACGCCCAACGCGGCATTGTAAATCAGCCATAAAACAGCCATAAGTCGTCTCTAAATTTGGTTATTGGTAGGGCCCATTGTGTTCATGTGTCTTTTTCTTGTTTTCATTGAAAAAACACTTAGTTATTAAAAATACTCGGGGATTGCTTTTTAGGAAAGTTATTTCATATTTATTTTCTTACAATTGATGCCCTTTTAATCCACATATGTTTCATTTTAATCGACTCAGGGTTTTTTGCTCATACATTTTTGGGCATTCTCCCTTATCTACTAGAGAACGCTTCGGATCAATTTGGTCTCTAGCCTCCACTTCATTAGATTGGTTATAGCACACCCAAATATTTAAATCAAGCATACGGAATAAAAACAATTTTTTAGTTTGATGGTTCAAATCTCTTTAGGTTTGTATTTTACTCCTCGAAAATTAAATTAATTAAGAAGTGTTGAGAAAATTTTCATTCCAACTGTTTTTCAACAATTCAAGCAAAGAATTTCTTCTTAAGATGCGATGTTTCATGGAAGAAGTTGAAAATAAAATAAATGAATCCAGGAGCGGAGTGCGAGTGTGGAAAAAGGAACAACTTCTGTCGTAAAGGCAACGGATTAATTCTCCAAGAAAGGATGGTCGTTTCGTTGGTATGGAGAGAAGTTGAACAGGGAGACGAGGGTGAGGAGAGTACGCTGAGGAGGAGTAGGAGGTTTTTTTGTTCACAGAAAGAAAACTAAATAAATAAATACATTTTAAATTTATGATTTTGGGGCAAGAAGGGATGTGGCGCATTGATGCTGAGTATTCTTTGAACTCCATAACGAGGAGGAAGGGATGTTGTTCCTGCTGCTTTGGCACTGAGCCTGATACCTTCTACCTTCTACCTTAGCTACAACATGAGTGTAGTGGATATCGGTGTGTGTGTGTTGTTTTTATTATTTATTATTTGATTTTTAACTTTTATACGCAACTAACTTTTCTCACACACATTTTTCTGTGTTATGTTTAGTTTTCTTGTTTTTTTTTAATTTTTTTGTTTAATTTTTATTTTTATTTATTTCTCTCTCATTTCTTTTCTTACTTTACTTTATATTTTATTAAGATTCACAGGCGGCAGGGAAAATATCTTTTAAGTTGGTGTAAACACAACGTGCAAGATAGCGGGTAAATTAAAAGCGGTATTCGTCGTTTTTATTTTTTTCATTCATTTGACTTGAATTGGGAGAGACACACATGTGGTATTTTTCATCGGAGAAATAAATAAAATGAAAAATAATAATAATTTTCTTTTTATATTTTTTTTTTTTGTTGCTCCTTCTTATTTGAGAAGTTGATGAATAGGAGTGAATGAATGGAAATGGACAGAGGGAGGTCATGCCGAAGTAGGTATTTGTTGGATTGCAAGCGTCGTGAATGTATCTATCTATCTTTTCATACACAGTTGATATTTATTTTTCCATCTGCATCCGAAAATCTGACGGGATTATGTTAAGTGGGATACATCATAGGCATCATAGGTAGATATAAATGTAGGTACCTTGCATAGCTAAATGAAAATTGTTTGAAGAAAAATCGGTTATTCAACTCAATGAAAAGACATATTAATGATCGTACCGCGAAGAAGAAGTTTTAAGAAGAACCCTTTTGTATAGATATATATTTTTAAGAACATCTATGTATCAAGGTATCTACAAAGACTTATAATCTTTGTTTAAAAGTTGAAGTTTACTTTTGATTTTCAAATATTGACAAACAATATTTTTAAAAGGCATTTTCTATTGGATGAAAAGAGGGGGCACAAAATAAATTTATCTTACAGATGAGATCATTTTTCTTGAGCTAGTGATGTCTTTGGTGGGAAATGAACATATTTATTTTGTTAACAACATTTTATGTAGATATTATCAGGTGATAATAAGATAGCCTCTTTTTTATTTTTTGTTCAAAACTTTTGTTATTTAAATAGCATAAATACAATCTTAATGTCCTTTTACAAATAATTTTCAAAATGAATAATCCTATCTACTATAAGAACGATGTTTTTCTTACTTCACCAATCAAATGGGCTCATTATCTTTTTAGCAAATTAAAAAGATTTTGCCTGTTTTTAATGTTATCTGATATAATTTTTTAGAGAATGTTTAACCAATTTTAATAAATCTATATTTAGGCTAAGATTTTGTTGGTATAGAAATCCAGCTTTGATAAGCTTTTAAATTAAGACAAATTGCCTATTTTTTTTAATATATTTGATAATGATGATATTTTCTGATCACAGTTACATGAAAAGGTGGTTACTTTACAATTTTCCAAAGCTTCGATGAGGCAGAAAATCTTACAAGCGCCTCTCCTCCAGATTTTGTTCATTAACTATTTGAACATATGTAAGGTAGGTGAACCATATAAGGCCTGGACCCTCACAAGGCCCAGAGCGTGCATATTCCTAACAAGACCCAACAAAAAATGAGTGAGCCTTTTTTAGTAGGTAGGTATATGAAAAATTTCATTTCATTTCTTGTTTGGTTTCAGGTAAAACGTCAAAACTAACTGCAGGTATGAAGAGGCTTTCAAATGCCCAGAGGAATGTGAATAAAATTCCTCTTGTCAAGAAGACTGTTAAATTAAAATAAATTTATTTATTTTGTTTAATTTTAAGATTATTTTAGTCAAGAAACCTAGATCGCTGCTGATGTGAAACGAAATTTTAAGTTGGTCTCCAACCATATACAAAGAAATGCTTACGAAAACGAAGCGGAAAATACTCACTGACAGTTGCACAGATTCAAAAAATTAAAACAAATAAGGTGATGAGAACCAAAACTCACCATATCCATGACAGAAAAACTCTCCACAAACAAATATAATTGTGTAATAGTTTTTAAATGAGAGCAGGTACTTAGAAAACTACTTTTTGTATCTAATGAAAGATTTTGAAATTTTGAAAAAGTTATTTAGCAATTACATTAGGCTTTGACGAATTTTTCTGGCATGGATATGGCGAGTTTTGGTTCTCATAGCCTCAAATAAAAAATGCAATCGGTAGCCATGCTGAATTGAAAGAAACAACAAAAATAAATAGGAAAAACACAAATGGCTCTTTTACGCAGCCAATAAATGGTCTTGGTAGTTAATTGTGTGCGAAAAAAGAGTGTAGACTTCTCCAAATAATCTGCTACAATTATCAATTTTACTTGTCGAACAGTGTACTGCAGAATGAAAACGTAGAACTAAAATTTTCATTTATGATTTCTTTGTGTCATTTTCGTATGGGAATTTTCGTTACGCGTCAGCAGCGTACTCGGCTTCAATAAAACTTTTTACTTTATTTACTTTTAAGGTTTTTTAGTTAAAAGGACTGTTTTTTGTTCATTTAAAATTAATTTATTTATTTAAAAATTTTGTAAGTCAAGAAGGCTGTTCTTTTTTCTGAATAAATAATTGAAAAAAAAAATATTTTTACTTAAGATTCTGCCTTTTTCTTGGTATTTACTTAAAACTGATTTTATTTTAGCCAGAAATCCGGTGTACTTTCAAAAAAAATATATGGGGTCTTATTAGGAGCCGGTGTTTCCAATAAGGCCCAACATAAGGTTTTTCAAAATGCTCGAAAAATATTTTTTCTGTTTTCGGACACATAATTTAACTTACATATGTATGTCTATTTTCTATTTAGTTCACAGAAATATTCCATATATAAAATATTCAAGTTATTTAGGAAAAACAATAAGGAGGACCTTATTTGGGTCACCTGCCTTACATCAGTTTTATTGCTTAGTCAAACATTACCTAAAATGGATGTTATCTTTCACCTTCTTTGGAGCCAAGAGGCAAAGAAGGAGCAAAGTTCATCAATTGCATTTTTTTTTTTTGAAAAAAATATGACAAACTGATTTTTGGGCACTCCTTTTTATACGGTCAATTCCCTTGGCCACTAATGGGGAGGGAGAGGGAGATACATACACCAATTTCTTTAATGCTAGGTATCGAAGATTCTAAAATCAAAAATTAAATCAGCTATAAAATGTCTGCGATTTTCAATTGTATTTTGACTGTACTATTAGCTAGAGAGAACAAATTTGTTAAAAAGAAATGTTCAACATAATATTCTAAAAATTTCTCGCAGTTTTGCTCAAAAACGAATAAGATTAATTTTTGTTTCAATCCAAATATGAAAAAAACTGATGTATAGAAATTTTGATGCTGTTCTATCTCTTTTCGGCACTTATACTATAAAGAGTTTGATATGTGACAAGACATATATTTGCAGAACTATAAGATTTGCGCAGCTTAGTGGCTTATTATAAAACCTCCTTCCTGCTTTTAAGCATTGAAATAATTGTAATCGGCTGATAAAAAATGAAGGGCTTTAAATAAAATAAAAATATTTTGGTTGGTATTTTTAAGACTTCTGAAATTTGACCCTACCTGACAATGTATATATTAGATAACTTATCAGAACTTTACTCAGACATTGTTAACATTTTTAGCCATTTATAAAGTTTGACACATTACAGTTAGGCAACAAATCAAAAAAAGATCAGTACTGTCGGTAAAAATTGTCGGTAAAACTAAATCTTTTCCGAGAAACAAAATTGTAGGACCAAATAAGCATGGCAGTGTGTGGAAAATTCTCCGGGTGATTTTTGGTCCCGTCTGCATAGATGGGGAATGAAGAAGAACATACAACAACGAACTGTATAGGCTGTACAGCAATACCGACCTAGCCACAAATGTGAACAGCCAACGACTAATATGGCTGGGTCACTTAGAGCGAATGGACACCAATGCTCCGGCCCGGAAAGTCTTTGAATCTAACCCCGTGGGACAACGCCGCCGCCCGTAGAGGTGGACGGAGTAAAAGGTGGCACACGCAAGTGGAAGAGAACCTCAACCAACTTGGCGTGCGAAACTGGAGACAGATGGCTAGAAACCGAGCTGGCTGGAAGAAGCTTGTTGGTTGAGGCCCTGGCCCACCCCGGATTGTAACGCCACCTTAAGGTGCCAGTTATAGCTATCATTGAAACTCATCATTGAAAATTTTAATGATTGATTTTGAGACGTTTAGAAAGCAAAATAATTTATTATTTTGATGGAAGATTAAAGATCATGACTTAATTTATATTTCTAGTCAAAAAAATGTCAAAAAGGCCCAACTTTCCACAACAATTGACTTTTAATTTTTCAATGATCATTGGGTAAGGTGCCAGTTATAGCTATCATTGAAACTCATCATTGAAAATGTTAATGATTGATTTTGAGACGTTTAGGAGGCAAAATCATTTATTATTTTGATGGACGATCAAAGCTTAGGACTTAATTAATATTTCTATTCAAAAAAAAATTTCAAATAGGCCCAACTTTCCACAAAAATTGACTTTTAATTTTTCAATGATCATTGGTAAGGTAGTTCAATCATTGAAATAAGAAAAGTCTTTTTATGTGGAAAGTTGGGCCTATTTGAAAATTTTTTTTTGCTAAAAATATTAATTAGGTCTTTAGCTTTATTTTTTCATCAAAAGAATAAATGATTTTACTTCCTAAACGTCTCAAAATCAATCATTAAAATTTCCAATGATGAGTTTCAATGATAGCTATAACTGGCACCTAAGGTAGTTCAATCATTGAAATAAGAAAAGTCTTTTTAAGTGGAAAGTTGGGCCTATTTGACTTAGTTTTTCGGCTAGAAATATTAATTTAGTCTTAAACTTTATTTGTCCATCAAAATAATAAACGAATTTACTTCCTAAGCGTCTCAAAATCAATCATTAAAATTTTCGATGATGAGTTTCCATGATAGCTATAACTGGCGCCTAAGGAAGTAAGTAAGTGTGGAGTGTGGACTTCACAAGTAAGTTCGTCTAGCTAAGAAGAACCAAGTCGGGAAATTTCATTCAAATTGTTGGTTTCATAGAAACAAAGCCTACGAATAATTGGAGTGGCTCTGAACAATTTTTAATATAAGCATAGTACGCAGCTGAAGCGAAACGAAAATTTCTATACAGAAATTGACACAACGAAACCATAAACGAAAAATTTCGTAGTGATTTTTGTTATGTAGTACGCAGTTCGACAGTGAAATGTCAATAAAACAGAAAATTGTAGTCGATACAAGAACCAAGTCTCCATTTATTTTTCACATACAATTAATTGGCCGTAACAAAGGGCTGTTTCCTTTACTTTGAGTTTCTGTGCATTTCTGCGCATTTAGTCCAAAGTTCTTTCAAAGTTCATATAAAAAAAAATTACCATAAGTTTGGACTAAAAATCACAGAAACTCAAAGTAAGGGATCAGACCTATTATTTCAGTCGAAACGAACTGAAGATCACAATTATTTGAAACCTTTGGAACCTCAACATATGACAAGAAAACAAAAAAAAAAAGAATTCACATCAAACGAGAAAAAAAATTGACTTAAAATTTTGAATTTTTTCTTATTTTTTAATTTATTTTGATACCTTTCTGATAAAACTCTTTTTCGCAATCACTTCGTTTCTGACTTCGATCTCGAGTTGGAGACCCCAGAAAATTTTCGTTTCACTTCAGCAGCATACTAGGCTACATATATCTGTGGTGTTTGGGAGAAACCTGATAACTCCATTTTAAAATTTACGTCTTTACGTCCAATTTACATCGAGCTAGAGACTAAACGGGTGCACCGATTTTCGTCAAATTTGGAACATAATTCAACAGAGATCATGCTCATAACCATTCCAAATTTGAAGAAAATCCGTATACTCGTTTCTCTTCTAGCTCAATGTAATGTGGACGTAAAGACGTAAATTTAAAAATGAAGTTATCAGGTTTCTCCCAAACACCACAGATATTATTTACCTACCTAAATTTTCTTCCTGCTAAGGAGAATAATGCGAAAATTTCATCCAAATTATTGGAGCCGTTTCCAAGAAACCAACTAAAACAAATGTTTTCTTTCAAATTAATAATATTATTCAAAAGTTTTTTTATTCTGCCGATACCAAGCGATACTACGAAGAGTCTCAGTGATTTTCGGTCCAAAAGTCGTTTCGGTATTGTTTCTGTTCCCGATATACCAATACCAAACCAGCCCGAGACTTTTCTGGTATCGTGGCCAGCCCTAGTTTCAATACATGATTTTAGAAATGACAATTTCTGTTTTCAAATGTGAAACATTTCGAGATCGAGTTTTTGATAAACATACAAACATTTAAGTCGTTAGATGGAAGGCACCCTACCAGAGTTGAATACTTAGAGAATTACAAAAACACAAAAAGCCTTAAAGGCTGTAGGGTGTAGGTCAATGATAACAGAATCTTTTAGACTTTTCTTCAGTGCAATTTTTGTTTGCTTCTATTAAAAGTCTTGTTAACTGATTTTTAAAAATATAACTAAACAAAAATTTTAACTTAACTGTTCGAGAGCTGTTCGATAAGTCAGTGAATTTTCATATTGGTAGCCCTCGAATCTCACGAATGATTTTTTTCTCGGAATATATGTATGTTATTTTTCAGCCATACAAAAAAAAAAATTAAACACATCATTAAAAATATTGGCTTTTACAGCGATCATTATTGCTATTGTCAAAGTTTTCTCACTTAAGTGGAAAAGAAAAATTGTTTCGTGTTTTAATAAACCACTCCTTTTTCGGTGGTGAAACCGTTAAGCAGAACAAAGAAAGGTTTTGAAACTATTCCGAGGATTCTTTCTGTTCTTTCGAATGAGATGAGGCACAAGTTTTATTGGGATCGAGCGAGATAGCAAAAAGGCGAAAACCAGGGCATCCAAATTTTGTCATGTAGGCGAAAATGATCAAAAACTTGACGAAAATGTGTTGGACAATCGTCGAGCCAAGGCTTAGGTGATAGCTAACATTGCAGTTATTTGAAATGAGAGCTTCAATCGTTTTTCTACATCACCATTTGGGCATTGAAAAACACTGCCTCTTTTGTTGAAATGAAAAGAAACCCACCATTTTTGGTGGTAAACCCACTAAGGGGAATAAAGAAGAGTTTCGTAACTGATCGTTACCCCTTGATAATCAATTACATGCCAGAAATTAAAATGAATCGAAAAATGGACTTCTTGAAACAAATGTGCTCGAAAAAAAAGCGTATATTTCAGAGTTTAAAAAATGTTTATTTTTAAAGAGTTAATAAAATTGGGTCTTTTTGAGCTTTTTTGCAAATATTTTGGCAAAAATATTATTCATGAGATCCAAAAGCTTCCTTCATGAAAACTCACTGACTTTTTGAACAGCCCTCGTACTGTAGATGAATTTCAAAAAAGATTTACATATGTGTGTATTTTATGGGTAACATCTGTATTTTGTGGCAAATAATCTTTGCGAAAGGGCTAACTTCTGGGTAGATATTGGCCGCGTTTAAGTTGCACTGGATAGCCCAGTGGCCTATTACAGTAGTTACAATTTACGATCACAATTTTGTACTTTTGATCCACAAATCGGAATTTTTGTTATAGTCTGAGTGTGTTGACAATTTTGGGAGAGACAAGAAAATTGTTATGTTCGACTACAATTTACCGTTTATAACTTGTAGAAGAATTTACATACGATCTTTGACCTGTAGAAATTTCTTACAAACTGAACAAAATTGTGAACTATTTTTACAATTCTTTGCTTGTAATTAACAAGGACAAAGTTTTATTTGTGCTAAAATTTCTACAAATTGGAGAAACAAGTATAATTTTGTATTTGAAAACACAAAAATATAAAACCTCAAATTTTAACAAATTTGTGGATTTCAATTTTGTAATTGTAATTAAAATTTTGTACGATGGTGCAATAGGCTACAGGGATTGGCAATTAATATTAAATGCGGTCCGGATGATGAACATTTTTCATACGCGCTTCCAGAAACAATTACAAAGAAATTTGTGAGCAAACATTTGAATCTCATCAGTGAACACACCATTTTAAAGCAAAAACGTGTAATTAAGCAAAAATTCAGTTGATTTTGGTCTAAGTTTCGTTGTTTGGAATATTATATGAAGAAGGTGTCCGAAAATGCCCATTTCTTTCTCATCTTATTTGACTCGCTACAAGCGAAGAATGTTAGTGTTCAAAAATAAAGAGGGCGGCAAGTTTTTCAAAACACAGTTTATCATGTTTTGCCTCAACAAAAAATAGGAATCGAAATAAATATTAAAAGGGGCTAAGAAGAGCTCCTGTGGACCAAAGTATATTTTAATTTTATATTTGATATTCACTGTTTTTTATTTGTTGATATTCAAAAATAGACATACTCAGAAATCTGGTGTTTCGGAAACCTCAGTAATTTTAGTCTCATGATCAGGATTCCTCAGAAAAATTTATCTAGCAAAATAGTGAAGAAAAATAAATAGGATTTTCTTGCTCACTTTATGAGCACATTTTCCTGAACATAACTTACTTTGCCAAACTCTTTTTATACTTTAAACGATATTAGAAAGCAACTTTGTTTGGTTGTTCTGAGATTTTGTCTTCGAATACTGGCAACACTTATTTGGCTTATATCTCGTTTATATATACCCTCATTATGCAGGATAGAAAGATCGAGTTGAATTTTTGACATGCTTTTTTCGATTATAAGTTGAGTTGAAAAACAGCTAAATGATATGGAGAAGGGTTGCCATCAATTTATTTATTTCACAGCGAAAACAAGTTTAATATAACAGCCATCGGGAATCGGGTGGTAACTAAAAATTTGTGGATACAAAAACAGAACACACATACATTCAAAATAACAAATACATATGTACCGAGTCAGTGCAGGATTTCTCGAACTAACTCATCAAACCAGGTTTTTCAGTCCAAATTTTACCTCGGATCTGTTTAACGAGTGAGAGTTATTTGGACTAGTCGGCAGGAATGGAGAGGACCTATAATTTTTTTTTTGCTGAAGCCGAACATTGGAAAATACTAATGCTTGTAAAAAGAAACATTTAAGGTGGATTTGGAACAGGAGGAATTCGTGATACTCCTTCGCATTAACAACGACCCCAATGGGTATTTTACTTTACGGGGAAATAATTTAACTTAAGCGTGCTGGAATTAGGTGCTTATATTATGAGTTCCTGTAAGTAAGTACCTATATGTACCTTTATCATTATTTCTGCCTTGACAGATTTCTTGTTTTAATTTTACCGCATGCAAAACTAAAAATCATTAAAACCAATTACAGATAATTTTTCGTTCAAAAAATAATTTTCCTCTATGCTTGCCCTTTAAGCTCTATACGCATTACGCTTGCATCGTGATGGAGGAAAACTTCTTCGTCCAAATTTGGCGGCAAAACAATTTTACTGCATAAAACCATTTGCTCCAACAACAACAATGTTTTTTAATCAACCTTGTCCAATAAATCATACAATCGTTTGAAGAAGTAACACACACACACACTTTTGGTGTGTGGCATGTGGGGTGCGGTTGATCTTGTGATGGTTGTGATGCCACGCTAAACTGTAGTATATTCACAAAGAAAACGTCAAAAGACAATCGAGGAGAGGGAAAAAGAGACATATCTACACGAAATGGATAGAATCGAACGTGAACTGAACTTACCCGCTCCTCTTCGCGTATCATTTCGGCTATTCCGGGCTTTATTTCTAAATCGTCAACGTGACTCATTCCCATAGCGGCTGCGGCCGCGGCAGCCGCAGACAATCCGATCGGATCCATCTGCGGACCACCGCCACCAAGTGCAGAGAACGCCGCTGCTGCCGATGCCGGTGTCAATGCGTTGGACGGGTGTGCAATTTGTTGTTGTTGATGCTGATGTTGTAGCTGTTGCTGTTGTTGTTGTTGTTGCTGTTGCTGTTGCTGTTGCTGTTGCTGTTGCTGTTGCTGTTGTTGTTGTTGTGGTTGTGGCTGCTGCTGTTGATTGAGCGACTGCTGCTGATGTTGTTGCTGATGTTGATGTAAAGACGAAGACGCTGTCGATGACGATGATGGAGGTGTTGGGGGAGGCGGTGCGACAGCTTGTTGCTGCGACGGATTCGGTGTGACAGATGTCGGTGGTGGCGCACTGCTTGTACCAGTAGCTGTAATCGTCGCATTTGACGATGACAGCGGTGATGACATGTCGCAACGATTTTCATGCGCTAATTGATTGCCACCAATGGGGCTAGGTGCCCCATATGGTTCACCCGATGGCCAACGTCGCTTACGCACGTTCCGCTGATTCTGCTGCTGCTGCTGTAGCTGTTGCTGTTGCTGTTGTTGTTGCTGGTGGTGTTGGTGTAGAAGTTGCTGCTGCTGCAACGTCACATCCAGTTCGACCCAGTCACGTGACAGGCGCGGCTTTTTCGATGCCATTTCGGGCTCAATGAATGGAGGTGGTGCCGAGCTAGTTGAATCACGCTGATTAATAATCTGACTACTGCCACTACTAGTCGCCGCCTCTTCATTTCTCCGCTGAGGGGCACTCGCGGTCGCCTGGGCATCACTTCCACTACTACCACTATTCTCCCCATTGACGTCCGCCAACCCACGTACTTTCAACATCTCGGCAATCTTCAGGAGTGGACCGATCTGATCTTGACTCACGTTAATCTCGCCCTTGTACATAAAATCCACAATCGCCTTCAACTCGGGCCACTTAACGTCGCGCATTATTATGATCGGGTGCTGACAGGGGTTGTCAATGAACAACGCCTGAAAGTAGGGGCTGCATGCTGACAGAATCATCTTGTGTGCTTTGATCGATTGCCCATCGCAGGCCAGCGTAACATCCACAAACGACTCGTTCTGCAACAGTTGATCGAAGACGCTTGTCAAGTTCGTTTGATAATTGTTCCAGCGCAGACAAAACTGCTGATTCGGTGGGGTAGGGGTTGGGGTCGCTGTAATGCTCTGTGGTGATGACGATGGAGGAGGGGGGTTATTGTTGTTTACATTAGTGGTCGACTCTGGAGTTGATGGGGGAGCCGGCATCATTGGTGACGATAGGACTGATGACGAAGATGGTGGCTTGTAATTTGTGCTGCTTGTTAAAGTTGTTGTAGTGGGTGGCGAACTCACACAGTGATGGGGTGACGAAGATGAGGGCAGAGGCATCACCGAAGATGGTCGCAGTGGTGGTGAATGATGACTTGCGAATGGAGTCAAACATCGTTTATCTCCCGACGATGATAACGATGATGACGACGAGGGATGCATGTGATGCTGTTGTTGCTGCTGCTGCTGCTGCTGTTGCTGCTGCTGTTGCTGCTGCTGTTGCTGCTGATAGGGCGATGAAGTTCGTGACGCCACCGGTGGGGGCGGTGTTTCAGTTGACATATCTTACTTAAGTCGTAAACAATTGATGGAGCTTGGTACTACTAATTCACTTTATCACATCGCACTAGTTTCTTGTATTTTGTCATTTTTCATGGTTCTCAAGGTCTTGCCGGCCACTAGACCACCAACCAACAGACCTGACTAAAAATCTCATCGAATCGTAATTAATCAACGGTAATTTCGCGGCAATAAATAACAACAACAATCATTCCGATCGCGTGCGTGTGTGTGCTTTGTGATCTTTCAATTAAATTCTTAATTCTATTTGCTGCCGGCAGAGGCTTGACACTGCTGCTACTGCTGCGGCTCGGCGTGAAGTGGCGTGGCGCAGTACGGCATTCGTTCCGAGTTTCTAAATAATTAATGACCAATTAAAAGCTAAATAACAAACTAAGAGACGTGACACGAGATATGAAATCAAATCAACTGGCATGTGGTAAGTTAGGTAGGGTAGGAAGGTATTGGTAAATTATTAGAGATACACTCGCAGAATTCGGGAATTTCGCTCATCCGTGTTTTTTTTGTTTTTGTTTGTATTTTTTTTTTTTTTTTGAGGAAACAAATATAAGATCTTTGAAAAAAGTGGGAAAAACTCTTCCCAGCACGACGAGTGTCTGAATTTGACTGAAATCATTTCGCACATTTTGATATGGCAAAACACTCGAATTTAATTCACCATCAATATAAAGTAGAGATACACAATACCTACATAACAACCCAAAAACAGCAAGTACACGCATGCTATAAGCTATTCCCTCTATAATAATATACCCCAATAGTAACAACAACAACACAATAATAACATTGCGCTCGGCTCGCTCAACACATAAGCGAAACAGTCGGTGTGCGACTCGGCTAGAAATGCTCCCCCATTGCCATTGTATCTCTGTGAATCTGTGGGCTGTGGGGTGCTTGTGCTTGATATATGGGGCTCTTTTTCTGCTGCCCAGCGAAATAATAATGGAAGGCGGAAAGAGCTCTAGCTCTGTGTAGAGAAAACGGCAAGAGAACCAGCGACGACGACATTTTGCATTTGAAAACAGTTTTCCCTCCAAGAAGAAAAAAGCGCCAAGTTTTTTTTTCATGGTGGTCGTGGTGGGTGAGAGTGGGTGGCAAGTGAGCAGTGCTGCTGGTGTCCAAAGATGTGCTATGAATCTCTCTTATAAGAAAAAGAGTTCACCTAGCCGTAATACTTTTGTTTACTTTTTAATTCCCACACCGTTCGTCATCTCACATTTTCATCTCCAGCCAAAACTCCCAATGTCCCAATCCCGAATTCCTATTTCAATTTCATGAAATAATACTCTCTTTTTCAATTGGATTGGGGAGTTGAGAGAAAGTCATACGGAAACGGAACTTGGATTATTCTTCATTTGAAAGAGAAAAACCACATTTAAAAAAGAAACTCTTTGGGGCTAGTTTTGGATTCATTTTTCACCGTTCACTTTGGAGAATGGAGCTCGCGTTCTCTTCAAAATGTATGGTGGTGTTCTCTTTGAGACTCCACCAGTAGAAGTTGCATTATTATGATGGCGATGGGTGCTATCGCCGTTTGTTTTCAATTTTTTGTTCTTTCCTCTTTTTCGGACGTTGAAGGTTTTTTTGTTGCCTAAACTTGTGTTATATTTGTCGGTAGTGAGTAAGTACACCCAGTAGTGCACATGGTGTTTTTGTCCATCTCTCGCATCCGATGGAATGGGGGGCTTTTTTGCGCGCTTCATACTCTTCTACAATGCATATGAAACTCTGGGGCTCTGTGTATACAGCATTCGTCTTTATCTGTGTTGTGTTGTTGATAGTTTGATAGTCCAGCCCCCTTACCAATATTATGCACTACATTTTTTTTGTTGCTTAGTTTTTTACTTTTGAATGCATAGAATTGCATGTGTGTGTGTTTGGTGCTGAAGAGTGTGTGGGTGTGTGGTTATAGAGGTTGAGAATAGAGCTGAAGCCCATCATAGAAAAAAACTTTTGTTTGTAGGTAAAATATAAAAATAAACACAAATATAGAGATTTGCACAAAATACCTAGTTTTTGCGTCCTTTTTTATTGGTTTTCATAATAATGTGATGTCACAAATGGAGGCGGTTACTATTTTTTGTTTTGTTTTGTTTTTTTTCTCTTCTATTTATTTAGATAATTCAATGAAATTGTTTTGAAGTGCGCTTATTAAGTACCTACCTATTTGTGATATAATTTAGAAAATTATTAATTGTGAAAATAAACAATTCGTCATTGCATGATCGGTTTGTTTTTTGTTCATGTGTATTGAGATATTGCTGATACCTAAAAATAAAAATTACTAATAAATGAGAAGTTTGTGTTTTGTTTAAAAGAAAAAAAAAATATTCATGATCACTACAGGTAAATGGTTGTTGCAGAAATATGTATACATACCTTACTTTAGTGTATAATTTTGTCAGAACCTACCTGCATAATTAATTGCACTTAAATAAAGATGAATCTAGGTACCTATCATGTGGAATGTCGATTGTATACCTACATTGCATTGATCGTGAATTAAACAATGATGACGGATCGGTTATTAAAATATGAAATTATTTAGGCAGTTTTGTAGAAATTTTTAGATGATGATTTTCCTGAATGAGGTAGGTACTCGTACACTGCGCGCCACTTCAATAGAGACAAATATTTACTAACTTTCAGAGCGTTCGTACAGCACTTGTTAAATTTATTAAACAATTTTTTTTCAGTTATTGAGAGAGGAATCCATGTCGAATTACCTATATTTCAAAAACAGAACAGTGAATAAAGGACCTACCGTTAAGTTATATATTAATGCCTTTCCACATTCATTCATAAAAATACAGTATTTTTTCTTCTGTACCACGGAAAGAATTGTTGTTATTCACATCAATATGTTAGTCTAACTAGGGTTGTAAATGAGTATATAAAATTTTATGAGTGTATGTTATGAAATCGGTTCAGTAGTTTAGAAGATCAAGACTAAAATGCTTAAAAGTCGGTTTATATTTATGTATCTTTTCTAATATCGACTTGCTTGAAATAATTGTTGCCTTCTGTTTAAATTGAAATTTTTCTTTTTTAATTTTATTGAAAAAAAATAAAAAAAATAATTATGTAAGCCACAAACGATTTTTCAGTTTGTTTCTTGAATATTCTCAAAAAAAGTTTGATTTTTTTTATAGAAATTTAAGGTAAGGCTTATAAAAATATAAAAAGAAATCGAACTTTTTCTGAGGTTATATACGAGAAACAAACCAAATAATCGTATTTCCTCCCCATTTTTAAATCCCAAAATCAATCCTCCTTTTTTTTATAAATAAAGTTGTTTAGTTACCTATGCTTTTTTTTTGAAAAAATAATTTTAAACAAAAATTTTTGAACGAAAAAATATTTTTTTTTAACTATTTTTTTAATAGTTCAAAGCTGTTTAGCTTTTGTGGATTTATTTAAATAAAAAAATAATTTACAAACAAAAAATTTTAAACTAAACAATTTTTGTCTTAACAATTTTTTTTCAATATTTTCTTTAATTTTTGTTTCATAAATTCAATGATCTGATCAGTTCTTACGCTATTACTTACAGCAGTATACAAACATGCTTAAATTAAATTCATTACTTCGGAGTCCAGAAACAAATTGGCAAATGTTTTTCTTTAAATACTATTTTGCAAAAATAATATTCTGCATGTTGTTTGGTCGGATTGATTGAAATGTTTAAGATACGTGAATTATACAACATGTTCCCATTCAGTATTTTTTGACAATTAAGGTCGCAACCGGGTAGAAAACTGTCCGGGACAGTTAATTTTATGCCTGAAATTCGGGACATCTCGGGTAAATCAGAACGTCTGGCAATGTTTCATACCAAATTATAACAAAGTATAGGTACAAACAATTTAAGCTTATGACAATTCAAATTGGAAACGACCTATTGTTTAAAATCCTAATACAGAGTTGTATGACATTGACGTTTTATTGCATTCGTTCAAAGTAAGTTTTTAAATGTTAGTCTTTCATTTTCAGCTTCATGAGTAGTATGAAGAGATTGTCAATGAATAGTTTAATGAAAGGACTTTTCTTTATAAATAGCTGTATGGGAACAATTATTTATACCTTGGTCAGTTATAAATCCATAAAATTATTATTTAGTAGCTAACCAACCTAAATTTTAAATTTTGCCGCCCTCAACTTTTGCCGCCCACGGCAAAATGCCCGGCTCGCCCCCTCATATATCAGGCCCTTGCTGCATCTCAAGAAAAATGAATCCAGGTTTACACCTTGGCACGGGGTTTAATAATTTGCGACTATTTGCTTGCAATTTGCAAAACAAGTAAAATGAAGTTATTGATAGTCAAAAATCATGAATCAACACTCTTGAGTATCAATTATTAGATCGAGAAAACAAAAATTGCGATCAACAAAACGCAATTTGATCAAACCTTTGCAAAAAAGGTTTGTGATCAATGATATTGCCATTGAAAGAGCAATCCTTCATTTTGAATTTTTTAAATTTATTTAATTAACTATTTGAAATACATACCGAAATACTTTGCTTTGCCTCTTTACATGGATTTGAACTCGCATCCCTTCAGTTATGCCATGTTGTGGTGGTTTATTTTCTGGAGTAGTAAATTGCAACAAGAAAGTTGTGATTTGAGAAAAAATATTTTGTGATTTCTAACTATTCAAATCGAGTTTCAAACTGCAACAAAAAACCATGATTTACTTAAATGAATATTTGGTGGCTTTCAAATCAGTGATGGTGCAATCTAAATCAGTAAAAAGCGATCGTAGATCAATTTTTTAGTTCATGCTATAGTAAAGTCATTCTTTTGGAGAAAAAATGACGCCAAAAAAGTTGTATTTTATTGTGAACAATGCAAGCTTGAGTCATGGATTTTAATTGCAAATCTTTACGAGACAAATTTTGTAATTTGCTATATACTGAAAGAAAAATTACCAGTTTTTGTATCAATCTGGCATAAAAATGCTATGGTTTAAGAATAAAACATGATTTGCGAATTGCAAGTGAAAGTTTTGCAATTGGTGATTTTTAACACTCTCCGTTCGACGCGATTCTAAATAGAAACAAACGCTTAAATTGGGGAACAAATATGAAAAAGTGCATGATTAGGGATTTCGATTTTAAAGCATGATGTTTTAAAATTGTGTAGGTACTACCACATTTATTTCAAATAACTTCATTAAACCCTCTGGCACTTCTTAATTGCAGCAGTAAAGTTAGATAGTTAGTTAGTGATTCCTGGCAGCCCCGGGTCTAAGATTCTTCCGAACTGGGAAAAAAATTGATTTTGGCGCTTCTGCCATTTTTGATAAAAATTAAAAAAAAAAGCATATCTACTTGGTTGGATTTTTTTTCACTGAGAGAATAAAATCTTGGGCAGTCAATTCCTTTCAGCAACATTTTATTATGGATGAGAAAATTAACAATGCCTAAACAAAGATGATGCACAGCCAAGGTTATTAAAACGATAAAATATGATGCGTTCTCTCGTGAAAAGGGAATTTTATTTTTGATTCGATTGCGAATCTTATTTTTGGTTTCTTATAAAATTCGTTTTCATTCGAATCATATCTGCAAGGATCGTTCCCGAATGTATTATGAGAGAACTATTTAAGATCCATTCACGAACTATTAAAATAAGAAAGAAAAGTGTAATTTTACGAAATGACAAAATTTCGAAATGCCAAAGTTACGCAAGATAAAGTATAGAAGTACAAAGTTCCGAAAAAAGTTTTGAAATCCTCGGGACTTCGTTGTCCCTCGAGCGATTTCAATGAAATTGACAGTAGTGATAGCTGAGACAGAGTTATAGCATAAAAAATATATTTTCAAAATAGGATGTTTCAAAAATATGTCAACTTCCTGCAACTTCGTTTTTCCTTGAGCGATTGTATTGAGACTTATACAGGTGATAACTAATACAGAATTGTAACAGAAAAAAATATTTCAAAACAGGATTTTTCATTTCATTAAACGTCACAATTCTCACATGGATTTCGTGACCCTGGTAAGCTGCCACCTGGGTCATAGACCCCGGTTTGCCCCCACCTAGATCCCGGGCTGATTCCTGGCTCTCATAGTGTTGTCCGGTGTCGTACACGCAACGAACCATCTAGCCCATACTTTTTCCACAATATTAAGATCCGGGGAGTAAAGTGGCCAATGAAATAAGTTCACATTTTGCTCGGATTTACAGCCTTGAGTGATCCTTGATTTATGGATAGTGCATTATCTTGCTGGAATGTCTTAAATATTGGTCCAAGCACTTTGTTAAACTTAAGAAAAGTTTCTTTCAATAAGTTTGTGCAATAATTTGCGGTAATTTTTAGTGTTGGAAGCATCAGATCAATAGTTCCATACCTGGAAATCGCACCCGAGACCATTAAACCACCTTCCACGTAATGGTAACGTTCCAGAATCGTTTTTCTTTTCTTAAATCATGAACATAACAATTGAATTTATTGTATTATTGCAAGTTAAAAATGTTTTCGTCATTTCCTATGACGTCATATAAACGTCCTGCTAAAATCGAAACAATTTTGCCAATCAACGTTTACAAGCACTTTTTTGCAATTTTCGACATTTACAATGTTGAACACTTTTAATAACACGTCTTAAAATATAAACACTGGTCTTAAATCCACTCTAAGCTAGAAGGTCATTTTAACCTTTTTTCTTAGAAATTTGTTTGATTTTATTTTTATTTTCCTTTTGTGAAGATTGCGTTATTTTTAACTTTGGACTTTAATATTCAAAACTGACTTTACAAAAAAGAATAAGGTACCGATCCTTATGGTTCAACATCCAGTAGTGGAAGTTCTTATAAAAACCCTGCAATACGCTATGTTTAATTAGTTTAAGCGACTAAAAACAATATGATTGGACAATGCGGTTACCATAATTTTCGGTTGCAAGATAAGGTCGTGTGTACGTAAAAAAAAATTGAATTAGCCATTTAGCTCTGATGTTGGAAGTCTGTGTTTTTACCGAATCTGAGCGTATTTTGAGCCAAACACGCTCTTTGAAAGTTTCTCTTTTTTTGTTTATTGTTCTTAAATCATAACTTTAAATTTTTCTTTTTGGTAAAAATATAGGTACCTACTTGCATACCTACAGCAAAGAAAAATAGGTTACAACTAACATTTTTTGCGAATTTCCTACATTTCAGTTACAGAGATAAAAATGACAGCAACCTGTAAGTATGCGAAAAAAAAGAAACTATATACCCGCCTGTACCTTCAAGGTCCGAAAACACCTATTTTTTATCCGATTAATAATTTTTGGCTTCTACCATATCTTTTCTGCAATATCCCGATACTAAAAAGACATTATGCTCGCTTGAATTTCCATTTGTTTCCTCAATCAAAAGCTTCCCGCAAACCTGTTTTAAAAACCAATTGTTATAAATAATAATCAACTATTGATTGGCAAAGAAAACAGGACGATTAGCTTACTAAGTTTGACGTAAACTTAAATTATTGATATAAGGAACCTATTCAAGTGGCCTAAAAATATCGATAATTTTGTTCAGTTAATATGATAGCATATCAAAATAACAGTGCATTTTCTAAGTTGGTTTTATATCTCAAACCATGTGTAAGCAAATGACCCTCCAATATACCTATGTAAAACAAAGGGGGGTTACGAGCAATACCATTTTAAGGGAGAAGAAGTGTATTGTTGAACCTATTCAAATGGCCGGCAGTGTACTTCTGGCTCTGGGGTTTGGTAGAAACACGATAGCTCCTACACGGGCTGACTAATTTTCTTCAAATTTGAAATTTTCATAAACATATTTCTCGAAAAATTACGCACCAAATTTCAAGAAAATTGGTTGAACCATTTGGGCTCTAGTTGCATCTAGAATGAACGTAAGGATTTAAATTATTTTATGGAGTTATCGTGTTTCTACCAAACACAACAGAATATATCCATGGCGGTCGTGAAGAACCAGGTAAGTCGAGATACCTGAAGTGAATTTTTATTTCTTTTAAAAGTCTAAAATAAATATTTAACAATATTTTACAAAACTGTACCCTCATCTAATACTTTCCAAAAATATTTGACAATACATGATGAACACTTGTTTTGACATTAGTTAGTTTTTGAGAATGATATTAAACATAGACCCCGACCTCTATTTTTTTTTTGAGTTTGAGTTACCTGGTTCTTCACGACCGCCACGGATATAGAAGAAAAGGATTAATTCATACTTTCAAAATACCTTCCAATATTGTGCCCAACATATACAATTAAGTGGTATTTGAATCTCCTAGGGACAATTTTCAGTATTGAGTTAACTCTGAGTTGAATCAGAGTAAAGTTAATCCTGCAAATAAATAAACCCCGATTTAACTCAGAAACAGTGTTTTAGTAAACGATCTTTCAGTTGTCGAAAATCTATTGAAATCGAAGTACTACACTATAAATTTCACCCTCTCATACCATTCACTACCAATAGTATACTATCAATGATATTTTTGTGTTAGTAAATATATTTAAGGACTAATAAAACGAATAGCCTGACTTTGCTTACTAAACTTAATAATAAATACAAAATACATTTCTTTTTCTAACTGTAAAGACAAATGTAACTTTGATCCTACATTTTTAATTTCTATATATTTTTATTAATAAATATTCTTAAAATCAATTTTTATTTGAACTAAACGTCCATTTTAGTAATACAAATATGCTATTCGGCTTGAATAAAAATGGTACACTGTGGCGTATGCGTACTATTACTCTTAACTATAAAATTGGAAAATCGACGCAAATAGAGGAAAAATAACCAATTATTTTCAATGATTATATTACTAATAAATAAATAAATTGGGTGGCGCAACAGCTCGTGGAGAACCAGGGCCTAGTGACTTACAACTCACAACCATTCCTGTGTGCGTGTTTGTTGGCAGGAATGGAGGGGACCTACAGTTTTTGGCCAGTTCCGAACGGCTAAATGAGAAGCACTTTTTGATGACAAGTAATAACTTTTGGAGGGTTTGTCAGTTCCTCGCAAGAGGCAGTACCTCGAATAAAACATTTCTGTTTTTAGGTGGCACGGCTGGGACTCGAACCCACGCCTTCGGCATGACAGTCCTACGCTCTAACCATCATGCCACGAGGTACTACGTCAATGATTATATTATTTGGTTTTGAATCGATCAAAAACATGCAAACATTATTTGTATTAGTTGTCAAAATGATGACAGTTTAAATTGTTGAAAAGGTTAGGAACTCAAAAATCTAAAAGTTTGCGTAAAATCATTCACATGTCAAATTCAATGTAGGTACATGGATGTATAGATTGATGTAAAGAGATTGATTTTGCAATCAATTATTTAAAAGTTGTTGTTGCAAAAATACAGGTTTTCGTTTTAGAATAAATATTTAGGAGTTTTGTCTGAGTTCCTTTTGTATTTTTTCAATTCTAAATACATAAGTATATTAACATTTTTTAAGGAACAATAAATTAAATGTACCTACCTAGCAACTTGTATGCAAAGTTATTAATTTTAAGTGAAATCGAATTTTTCAATATGGGAGTTTGGTCAAAACGGAAAATAAGGTAACTTTAGGATGATATAAAAACGAAAGAAAAATAGGGCCTTTCAGTTTAGCTAAAACAAAAAAACAGGTTATTTAAAAGTTTCTATCAATGATTCTGCTTCTATAAGACATCACATACAAAAATGACACATTTTTGCTGGCTACGGTAGTGACATATTTTCAAACTTAGATATGTATGTATATCCACTTTGCAAAAATACTATTACAGTCAAAATATTTTCCAAACTAGTTGAAGTTTCGATCCACGAATAAAAGTTTATGGTGCTTGAAATAACGATTGTCATGGTATTGACCATTTTTTGCGCAAATAAACAAATAAATTGAGTAAAGCAGAAGGTTATCAATTTTCAACATAATTCAATTACAAATTGGCATAGTGCAAGCTGCTAGTTAGTGGAAGGCTCCAGTTTAAATCTCAGAAAAAACCAAATTCATAAGTAAACAGGCTTTCATTAACGAATAGGCATGTTTTGTCACTGTTTTTCTTGACTTTATCTCGTTTTTTTATAAGTGTACAGTTTATCGCAAATTCCATTTGAATTGATTTTTTTTAAATTATTTTAACATAAAAGTTTTCACTTACTACTTATTCTCTCTCTGCATTACTTAAAGATTTTATAATGAATTCTTAATTTTCTAATATACTCATAAGGGTGGTCATTATAAATAGGGTTTTTTGAGTTTTAATATTTGGATGGGCCTAAATCAGCTCTAAATGAAGAAAAAAAAACTCCCTAATTTGTTCAGATTTTTATTTTCATCCCCTATAGTCGCTGTAGGGGTAAATTAAATTTCCCCTTTTTTTGGAAATTCGCCTAAAATCTGCCGACAAATTCAGAGTATGTAGGTGAGAGGTAGACAAGAAAAAAGTCCTGCTGGAAGGGGGTAATATCTCCCACCGCTTGGACGGGAGAGGCAATTTAATAAAATTATTGCATGAAATAGACAAAAATTAATTAAAAAAACAACGGCAACACTTGCAGCTATGTTTTGTAGCTTTTTGGAAAGCCAAAAGTCCATTTTAATAGTTGATTATTAAATAAAGTTCTTTGAATAAACAATTTCAGCAAAATCTGTTTTCAAATCTATTATTAAAAAAAAAATAATAATTTTTCTTCAAAATGTTGAGTTTGAAACAATTTTTTGCAAAAACTGTTCCTCAAATAAAACTAAATTTAAAAACAAGCCGTAAGAAAAGACTTCTGGCTTTCCAAAAAGCTACAATACGTTAATGTAAGTATTGATATTGCTTTTTAATTATTTGTATCTATTTTATGCAAGTGTTTTATTAAATTGCCCCTCCAGTCCAAATGTGGAGAGATATTTTTTTTTTGTATAGTTCCTACCTACATGCTCTGAATTTTTTTGGCAGATCTTACGCGAATTTCCTAGTATGCAAAAAAGGGAAATTTAATTTACCCCTACAGCGACTCTATAGGAGATGAAAATAAAAATCTAAAAATTAGGGAATTTTTTTTCTTCATTTAGAGCCGATTTGGGCCCATCCGGGATGACCTTTTTTAACGACCACCCTAGTACCCATATATTATCTAAAAAGAAAATAAAGAATCCACCAATGAATGAATGAATGAACAGTACTTAGTAAAAATTGCAAGCGATAAATCCCTTCACCTCACTAATGAGAAAAGTGAGAATGTCGGTGCAAAACGCTGGCTTTTTTTTCGACTACAGATCATGAAAACCTTTTAAATCGATCAATTGAGTAATCACAAGGATGCAGCTGCAGCTTCCAACATGCGACAGAAGTGAAATTGGGCTTAAGACTAAATGAGGATGATCTCACCGTGAAAAATGAGCCTAGGGCATGGTTCACACGGCAATGCACCTTACGATTTTTGCGGTATAAATCCAATTGGCAGTATAAATCCAAGCGCCAAACATACAAACATCGTGTGAAAGGATCTATATTGAGTGTATTTGTGTTTTTTTAATTCATTTTTATTTTTCAATCATCTTATAACTATCAAGCTGAGTGTAGTATATGAAACTGCTCATTCGCAAAGATTTATAGTGCGAAAAAAGTGCGGTGCATTGCCGTGTGAACTAAGGCTTAGAGTTTGGAAATTTAAGACGTTCCAAAATACTCTTTGAATGTACATCCATGTTGCAAATAACTTGAATTATTTGGGCATTGGGCAATTAAGTTGTATCTGCCTACAAAATTTGAAATTTCTGGATTCAAATCCTTAAATTCATATTCTTAAAATCATAAAGTAAAATTTTCAATATTTAGAAAATCAATATGTACCTTTACCTGTACCTTAATCAAACTTTTTTATAAATTGTTTCACAAGGACTCTGGGTCTAATACATTATATGAATCTGAAAAGAAAATATCTTTTAAGGAAAAATCATCCTTCTTTCTTGTATATGTACGATGTGTGTAGGTACCTACATTAGTGGCTGAAAATCTCCTCCCATTTTAAATTCAACTCTTTGGCTTGTTCAAACAAAATAAAATTCACCCCACCCCCTCTCCACCGCAATCAAACACACATGCCTAAATGGTCACCTCCCCAAATCACTTTGCCATTCCAAAAAATAAATGCGATTTCCCATCAATAAACTTGAGGGTTTCATCTCCAAAAGCAGAGAGACAAACAAAACTATATAGCCAGCTCGAGTCCGGGCCTACGAAACCGTTAGATCAAACACCCATACACGCACAAATCGAATGCAGAAGAACACAATCGTACATAACATATGCGCATATAGTGTATGAAGGTACGGTTAACGGTACGGGAAGCCCAATCCTCCTTGATGGCCCAAACTTTTCACTCTCGAGCCCGCATTGTGGAGACGTTATGAAGGATCGGCGGCGCAGCAGAAACAGGAGAATCAGCCGAATCCGGCAGAGAAATTTATGTATTTATCGGAATGAATGGGGACCGAGTGATGGGAGACATAACGGCCACCGTGCATCGTCGTCGCCGTCGTCGTCGTTGGCGCCCCACGTCCACCCTTTTCGACGCTTCCGGCGGCCGACTTTGGTGTGAGTCTTGCTTGATGGACAACTGTACCCACTCACCACCCAGCGCCAGCACTAGCCATGTTGCTAGCGCTACACTCGTCCGTTTCACATGATGATGGTGTGTCCTTGCATTTCGCCATAACTGCCAAGCTGGGTGTTCTTCTCTACTCCCTGTCTTCCCGCCGCGCAGCACCCCATTGAGTGATTTCCCGACAACGACTATAGCCAATGTACATCTCCCAAACCCCGTTTGAAACACAACCCCAATGCATGTGTGTAACATTCATTTTGCAAGCAGCAAAAAATGTTGCTTAGCTTAAAATATTTTTTGGATAAGAAAAAGAAACTAAAAAAAATTGTAAGCCGTCACTTTCTCATTTGAAATACGACGATACTACGACGACAACGACGACGGACGGAGGACGAGGCTGTGTGTGGGGATACATCGTCAAGCATTAGGTGAAATAAAAAGGACTTTTAGCGAAAGGACGCGTTTTCTATTTATGCACTCCTTTTGGTCATACAATTATATCTATGCCGGTATACGAAACAAACCAAACCTACACGATGTATCTATGAAATTTTTATTTTGTTTTCTTGTTTTTCGTTAAAGAATACACATCTAACAGAATTGAAAACAAAAACAGAACAAAATTGCAACGAAACACAATGAAATGTCTTTTTTGACTTTTTATTTTTGTGTCTATTTTCTTGTGGCTGGTGATGGCATTTCAGTCTCAAAAAATAAAATTAAAAAAAATACTAAAATATAAAACCAGAGAGTAGGAAAAAATTCTGATGGATTTAATTGTACAATTTTTAAAAACGTATTTTCGAGTTTTGGAATTTTTATTTTACCATCGAGCTTCTTTTTGTGCATAGATATGCTTATTTTTACAATGGAGCTTTTAGACGTTAAAGGATGTTCGCTGGACATGTTTTACATTCAAATTAAGGTACCTAACATACTCACACTCATTATTTTTGAGTCAGGTTATTCTATCACCATTACTTTGTTACAAAAGAAATATAAATGTATAGATAATGCGAGTATATAGCTAATCGTACAAGTTTAAAGCATGCAATTATAGAAGAAGTTTCTCTAAGGCCAGACTTATGGTTCAAATACACATTTGAATTTGAAATCAATGTCGGGTGTGAGATTAAAAATGCGCAATTTAACCTAAACTATCAGAAGGGTGTTTTTATCAATCATAACTGGGAAATAAATAAAAAGACTCGTGGTAAAACTAAACTAGGCATTTATAATGGCTGGATTAAGACTAGAGCTTAGTAATATAATTGTTTTATTAAATTACTTTTCTTGAAAATTGAGGGCCTTATTGCGAGAGCCTATTCGAAAAAAGTTGAATCGACAAAAGTCAATTAGAAGCTCTGATAGAATTGAAATTTCTATCAAATAGAAAAATATGTATGAATGTATGTACATATATACATTAGGGTGGTCGTTGTATGGGTTTTTATTCTTGGATGGGCCTAAATCAGTTCAAAATTAAGAAAAAAAAATCCCTAATTTTTTCAGATTTTTATTTTCATCTCCTATAGTCGCTGAAGGAGTTAATTAAATTGCCCATTTTGTGCTAGCATTAGGTGATTCGCGTCATATCGGCAGTAAAATTCAAAGCATGTTGGTTAGTAGTAGAAAAGAAAAAGTCCTAGAGGAGGGGCAATTTTATAAAAAAAAATTATATAAAATAGAAAAAACAAATTTAAAAACAACGGCAACACTTACAGTATTGTTTTGTAGCTTTTTGGAAAACCAGAGGTCCATTGTTATGGTTTATATTCAAATCTAGTTATTTTGAGATATATTTTTGCCCACAAATTGTTTCAAACTCAACATTTTGAAGAAAAATAATTTTTTTTTAAATTTTAAGTTTGGAAACATTTTTTGCTGAACTGATTTAGACTTCTGGCTTTCCAAAAGGTACAAAAAAAAGTCAGCTGAATCGCTGCCAATAAAAGTTTAACTAGACTTCTGCTGTGGATAACCTTTTGACGTTTGTTTGAGTCTCGATACTCGATTGAATACAATTTTGGTGTTTCGTTATGAGATGCTGGTCCTATTGATACTCTTATGTATCTCGAAGGCTTTGTTCGCAGAGTATTGCTAGGACTCTGTTTAGATTGTAACTTTGCACTTCGCCATGACGATGGTGTTGTGAGAAAATCTCACCATAATCTCATCGTCATAACGTAGTGAGCAGTCACAATCGATGCAAACATATTCTTCACCATGGGCAATGTACATAGCTATGATCATCAGACTTTTTTTATAACACTTGTAAGTTTAAAAGGCTTTACTATACACTTCTTGCAAAGGTTCAAAAGTGAAAAAATACAAACACATGCTTGCGATATCTTCCCGCGAAAAAGCGTTTGAAATTTGAAGACATTTAAATACAGAAAAGGCTAGATCAGCAACAATTAATTATCAATATGAGTGACATTTTCGAGTCAGCTTCTTAATTGTAGCGGTGTTTTTCACTTCACAATGAAAGTTAAGAACGCTTTCACTTTTGATACTTGAGATAGAAGGTAGAATGGAGTAGATTATTAAAAAAAGACAAAAGATTTTTTCACTTTTACACAAAATGTAACTTATGCAAACAACTTTTCCAAAAATATTAAGGATGAAATTGACAATTTTAAGAAATAAAACGTCCTTAAATTATAAAATTTTGCATTTTTATATTTTCTACGCCACCAAAAAGACATTTTCAGCAAATTTTTAAACACTTATTCGCAATACACAGCATCGGGATGCATTCCACAAAGCAGCGAATGAAAAATTCACTCGAACTAAACATCATATTTTTTTAAGTACCCAATTTGTTCTTTTTTTTGACAATTCGCATTTGTTAGCGCCGAAACAAATTAATTATGTGAATGAAATGTCAAAATTTACGATCATTTGCAATTTGCAGCTCACAGTAATTTTTCAACTTACATGAACTGTAAGTTGAAAGAAAAGCTTAAAAGTATAAAAACGCTAAAATTATATGTATGTACATACGTTTTTGCTCTTGATAAGTTTTCAAACTTATGAAAACAATTCTTACTGTGAGCTGATCTATGAAAATTTTCTTTAACTTACTATATGGAATACTTACGTTAGTGGTAAGTACAACTTGGCCCAAGGACCCGTCTGTACAATCATGGTCAAATTTTGATCAGTATAGATTCAGTAATTTTAACTCACTGATTTCAGTGGTTCCACTGAAGTTCATGGATAGTTTAAGCATGTTTGGCCTCTGTCACATACTTGAACCTTGAACGTTGAACTAACGTTGAACCGCAGTTAATTCGCTAAACTTATATTACATAGATGCTAAATCAATTTTGGTATCTTAAAATGGCAAGCAAAGAAGAAAGGGACATACAAATTTAATATGAATACATATATTGAATAAATAATACTATAAAAACATAAACACTAGGCCATGTATAGTTTATAGTCAGTTATATTAGCAGTCAACCGCCCGCTTCACGGGGTCTCCGGTTAAATTCTGTATAGTCGAAAGTCATCATCATCGTGTCCTGTAACCCCGGCTGGGGCATAGGGCGTCAACAAAACGTCTCCATCCTTCACGGTCTGCTGCAAGGTACTTAAGCTGTGGCCACGTCTTTCTCTGGGATTCTGCTTCCGCTAAGACAGTTGATTTCCATGTTGTTCTTGGTCTTCCAACCCGCCGTGCACCCTGAGGATTCCATTCAAAGGACTGCTTTGCAATTTCATCGTTTGGTTTCCTCAGTGTGTGACCAATCCAACGCCATTTATGCTTTCTTATGTCGACGTCCAGCCGCTCTTGACTTGTCCTGCGCCACAATTCCTCATTTGATATTATTTGTGGCCAGCGAATCTTTAGGATGTGGCGAAGACAGCGATTCACAAAAGCCTGCAATTTCTTCGAAATGATAGACGTGACTTTCCAGGTTTCACAAGCATATAACAGCACGGATTTGACATTGGATTCGAAGAATCTCAACTTAGTGCGTTAGGAGATTTGACTGGATTTCCAAATTGGGGACAGAGTACCGAAGGCAGCACGAGCTTTATTTATTCTACTTTTAACGTCCAGATCCGTACCACCGTTTGCAGAAACAATACTGCCAAGATAGTTAAATTGTTCCACTACTTCAACTGGCGTCTCCTGTAAAATAATACGCTGATGTGTGGAGCGGCCTGTGAGCATTATTTTTGTCTTTTTGCTGTTAATTCTTAGACCACTCGACTCTCCCTTCACTTGCAGTGTTTGGCACATCCCGATCAGCCCACTGATGTTATTTGCCAGTAGACATATGTCATCGGCATAGTCTAAATGACTGAGCCTTTCGAACGGTCTCCATTGAATGCCCTGTCGCTCAGCTGTACCAACACTGGCCGTCAATACGTCGTCCATCGCCAGCAGGAAGAGAATTGGCGATAGAACATCCCCTTGTCTCACACCCTGTTGCACTACGAAGGAGTCGGATAGCTGCCCATTGTGCAAAACAAAACACCTCGCGTTGTTGTAGGACTCTTTAATAATGGCAACAATTTTTGGTGGAATTCCTCTACCAAGGAACGATCTCCATATACATTCTCGGTTAACTCGATCAAAGGCCTTTTCAAAATCCACGAACATGAGGTAAAGCGGTGATTGATATTCCATCGACTGCTCGAGGACGATACGCAGGGTGTTGATATGGTCGACACACGATCGACCACTGCGGAAGCCAGCTTGATGCCTCTTGAGTGTAGACTCGATTCTATCCTTTATTCGCTCGAGTATGATTGTTGCCATTAGTTTTGGGAAAACGGACAAAACGGTGATACCACGCCAATTGTTGCAATTCTTTAAGTCACCTTTCTTTGGCAACTTAACAATCACACCATCCTTCCAGTCCCTGGGATAGGTTTCGTTTTCCCAAATGTTTTGTATCAGTGGATGTAAAATACTAGCCGCTGCTACGGGATCGGCTTTTTTTCCCGATAACATCTTTGGCTATTTGGTACAATTCCCGGATATCTCCTCTTCTGGCAGCACTTTCCGCATTATCTGCGAGTCCATCCAACTTCACCCTCTTGTCACGTCTCACACAGCGGTAGACCATCTTATGTGCAATGCGGTACTCTCTTCGCAAGTCAGCCTTTCATTGAACATCAGCTTCGGCATTTATTTGGATTTTCAACGATTTGCGAAGTTCGATCTTATCCCAGGTGTCTTGGGATATCCAAGAGTCTCTACGTCTCGTTCGCTTGGGTACAGTTTCGGATCCAGCCTCCATAAAAACACTTTTAATTTCACCCCACATCTCATCAATTGTTGAATTCTGGATTCCATTTAATGACGAGGCTCTGTCGTTAAGGGTGGTGACATAGTTTCGACATATGTTGGGGTCATTTAAAGCATTAGTAATGAATTTTGTGCTCCTTGCTGCATCCTGCGCTGGTTTTTGTACGGCAGCGGTTCGTAGTTTGAGACTCATCAGAACCAAATGGTGGTCGCTTCCCACATCGGCATTTCTTGTACTCCGGACATCACACATAGACTTCCTCCATCGCTGCTGAATCATGATATGATCAATTTGGTTTTCGGTTTGACCATCCGGATGCATCCAGGTAATTTTGTTGCACGTCTTATGCTTAAATACAGTCCCACCAATCACAAGACGATTCGCGTTACAAAAGTCGACAAGCAAGTCACCATTTTCATTCCGTGACCCCACGCCATTTCTTCCCATCACGCGTTCCAGTCCGTAATTGTCTGAACCGACTTGGGCATTAAGGTCTCCCATAACGATTATGATGTCGGCTCTCGGAACACTACTGTAAACCGAGTTAAGATGAGTGTAGAACGCGGTTTTGTCTTCCTCGGTCGCTTCATTTGTGGGGGCGTAGCACTGAATAATTGTGACGTTACGAATTTTTGAACGAAACCTTGCTGTCATTAATCTCGCAGAAATGGGCGCCCATGAGATCAAACTACGCCTCGCTTCTTCGTTCAACATAATTCCGACACCATGCAGTCTTTGGCCACCCTCTCTTTCATCTTCGCCGGAATACAGCATTCTCGTCTGTCCAGTGTCTGATCTGTATTCAGCTCTTCCTCTCCACTTAGTTTCGCTTATGCCCAGGATACTGATCTTTAGGCGAAGCATTTCACGCTCAACCTGCTTGTATCTACCATCGCTGTACAAGGATCGAACGTTCCATGCTCCGATTTTCGTACGTATGCGGTAGCCAAAAGTAACATTTGCGCTTCTTGAAAGTCTTCTTCTATTTGTCAACGATTCATTTATTATTATGGCGTCTTGATTGACGCTCGTACATGAAGGATGCCGCACCCCCAAATCCGATGTGCGGTTTACTGCAGCCGAAGCTACAGAAGGATTTTCTATAAAAAGATTACCTCTTGGAAAGTCGACTGGAATATTATTTTTTTTTATTTTATTTTTGAAAGGAAATTGATTGATTTGTTTTATAAATTATTTGAAATATTTTTTTTTTTTGGTACCAAATATATTGTTTTTTTTCATATCCTTAAAAAAGTATTCTTACTTATTCCAATATACAATAGCCATCCCCTCAAAATTTCAACTCAAATCTGTTCAGCTGTTGAGCGTGATTGACGAAAAAACATCTAAGCGAACAAACTTTCAGATTTATATGTACCTAATAATATTAGTATGAAGTAAGATTAGATAAGATTTTCCTTATTACTTGAACATAAGTTAGTTTTTGTTAATAATTTTGATTTATTTCTACTATTACTTGTACTTTCATGAAATTCATTTCGATGTTGTGAAAGCTATTATTCACGCGTACCATTCAAATACAAAAATGTAGGCTGCTGCAGCTGCGTTTTTTTTTTGAGAATTTCTTACTGGAGGAACTACAGTAGACGCTCGATATAGTGAACTATCCACAAAAGTGAACGCACAAAATTTTATATAAAAATGAATTTTGTATGAAAATGTCTCGAAAGCATTTAAGATTGTTTGAGAACACTGAGGAATTGTTTCTGTTTTTTTTTACCTCAAAGAAAGCTTTTTTAAACGCTTTAATAAGTGTAAAAATATTAACATCGAACAAAATGTGCATTTTGAATTCAAATTCAACACTAGAAAACCTATTAAAACTCCCGCTCGAAAAAGTGAACAATTTCAAAAGAGTGAACAGGCCTGGTTTTTATAACTTCACTAAATCGAGCGTCTACTATGTATAAATAAAAACACAAGAAACACGGCTTATGATGTATAAATTAATGGTTTCTTGTTGACAAAACAAATGTAAATATAGTTTTAGTTCAATTGAGATCACTGCACGTAGGAATAATTGCATGCAAACATTTTTGTTTTGATTACCCTACTTCCTTCTCCAATGATGAAATAAATATCACCTGGAACCGACTTAAAAACTTCAAACCGTACAAATTGAAGAGGTCACCAATAAATTCCTGTATTTGAAATAAATGCATGCCGCTTTTAACACATTGACTCACAATAAAAACATGCAGATGCGTAAAATATAACGTGGTGTAACTACTGATTTTTTTAAACTTTTTGTTAGACACGAAACAAAATATGCATAAAATTGAACATGCAATATGACCAAAATAGCTAAAGAGGAATTAATTTGCAGCCAAGTTTTTGTCTAATTGATGCTGAAAGGTTAGCTTAGCCATCCCATATATAAATATATACCAAATACTTCCGAAAAATAACACAAAATGCATTTCAAAAGAAAAATAACAGAACAGTTAAATTGCACATAAAAGTGCAATTTTCTTAAACGAAACTTGATGTTTTGTTATACTACGCCGCATACATATACAATAAGAACCCATTGACACTCAATTACATAAGTACCTTCATATTTGTCGTTCATTGAAAAAGTGAATTACCTCTATTTATGCTTGAAATATGTTTTTCGAACTTAAACAGGTTTAATAACACAGGTTTACAATTGTCTGTAAACTTTTTGACACGAAAAGTGAAGATTGTTTTTAGGTATACTTTTGGGTGCTGAACTCAAATCTTTCATCCATTTTCCACCATCATCAGCTCGGGTTTTCGAGATATTCCAGTTAGAAAATTAAAAAATAACGGTTTGTCGCAAATTTTTAAGGTTTCACAGCTAGACGAGGTAAGTTTTTTGAATAAAATTAAAAACGATTCCAATAAGAACCAATATTTTTCTTCAAATTTTGGTTAATAACACTTTAATATCTTTGTTACTATCCAAGATATGCTTAGTTAGATGTTAGTCATCACCTTTATTTCACTATTTTTAAGGTTATGTAACTACTATATATAATTTTTTTCAACTAAACTTGTAACTACATATCTATTACTAAAAAAAAAACTATTTTTTCTAACTATTAAAAAAAAAAAAATCGCAAAAAATACATACAAATTTAAATATATTAATAAAACATCTGCATCTGAACTTGATGATAAAATAATCAAATAATTAAGTAAAATAATTAAGTGAAATGTAACAAATTTTTTGAATTTCGATAACAAAAAATGTGATAATTTCTTACTCGATTAATTTGAACTAATATCATAACTTTTCAATTTTGACATTTGAAAAAATCGACTTTTGTCCGTTTTCAGTTGGTTTTCTCTATTCCCATTTCCCTCCTAGCACTAGTCGTGAATTGTTTAGTTTTAGTTTTGGCATTTTTAGTCCCATATAACACACATAAGCAACATCTAGAATCCTGCTCCTTTGTTAAAGGATATCGCAGATCAATCTGTCCATTGTTATTTGTGTAGCTTCAATTTTTATCCTTTTTTAATTTGTTAGCTGTTTGTCATTAATTGGTTTACATACTTTGTAACATTTTGGTGTGATTATTAACTGGGGACTTGAAGTTCATTGTTTATCCAAGCAAAATGAAGCTTCATCATCTGCAATCATCTGCAAAACAATGGCTAAATATTTTCCCTTCATATCTGATATGCCTTTGAATGTTGAAAATAATGCTGATGGTTATAGAGGATCTCCCTGTTTCACTCGCATTAATATTTCAAAGGCTAATTTGTAGCGAAAAAATGTATATTTTTATTTTTTATAAACCATATTTGCAATCCAAATGTCAAAACGAGTTTTTTTTAAAGATTTTATTCGCCAGATTCATTTTTAATTAAGCGGAAATGAATGCGTATTTTGAAATTTGAATTGCAAATTAAAACAAAAAATCTGTACCTAAAGATTAAAAATAAATAAATAATAAAAATTAGCATCCGAAAAGCTACAATTTCTGACAAACAAATTTTTAATTGCTTACAAAAAGTCTTACAAAAAAACTATTTTAATATGTATAGTAAATATTTCAATCTTTACATATTCCTAGGCTTCATACGATCTACATACATAAATATTCTATAAAAAAAAAGTTATTAAAAAAGCGAAGAAAACATATATGTTTATACATTGTACATACATATGTACATATGTGTTCAAACAATAATAGAATGAATCCTTAACATATGGAAACGTTTAGGGAAGTCATAAGGTAAGATATTTACGTTGAACTTATCAAAAACAAAAAGAAGTAGATACCTCTACAGCTATATCTGCATTAAGTATCTTTGATTCATTTGGGCAAACGAGTATATTTTATGATCTCTCCATAAAACCATGTGGTCATATTTATATTTGAACGTTTTGAATCCCGATAACCTACTGACGAAAGCTGTGTAAGCCACTGTTAACTGTGTTGATTTTGTTTTAGATGATTTACAGTTGATTATGACTCAAGGTCAAGATATCTCTATTGTATAGGTAGAAGCTACCTTGGAAGTTTGACCACAATTAAAAAGTTTCTATACCATTTGTGATTTTTATTCCTACAGTTTTCAAGAAATATCGATTCCGATCAATTAAGAAAGTATTCGATTAAATTTTAATTTTAAATCTTAATCCTCGTTATTTGCTTTGAGCGAATATTGCCTCCTTTTCCCAACTCCATCGTCAATATAGAATAACAAAAAAGCACTCATTTCACTTTCATCTGAAAACATTGGTGGAAAAAAGGGAAACTTCACCACCCCTTCTCCCTCTCTTTGCCCACCAAAACCAAAATGAACCGCGAGTTTATCGTTTTACCTCAGTCGAATCCATAACAAGCCCACAACAAGCTGCATTCATTAATCCAAAATGATTCAAGCAAAGCACCATCCAACACCTTCCACTGGCACGCTGTGGCAGTGCTCGGCTCAGCTCGGATGCACGTTAAACTTCATCCCTTACCATCATAAATTTCGTCATCACTCGCACGACCCATTGTGGCATAATCGTGTAAACATACCACTTTGCGTGTTGCCACAGGTGGTTGATTGCAGTTTCCCTTGGCGTCGTCGAACACGAAAAAAAAACACATGCAACTCACTGAATGCATCAAGTCCCATTATCAACTAACGCATCATCGACCAAGGGGCGGCCACCATGAAACGAGAAAAATTCGCACGCGAAACAAAAATTCTTTCAACGGGTGGCCGGCGAAGAACCTAAAAAAAAAATAGACCCTATGCCACCCACCTATGTATAGCCGTTGCACAGCGGAATTTTCAATCACTACAATATCAGCGGTTTACACTTTCATACCTCAAACATATTTAACGAGTGATTTAACCCTTGAAATGCTATCTGCCACCGGGGGTGGTACTGCACTGCAGCTGCGATTGGGAAGGGGTGATGGGAGAAGGACCAATATCCAGTGCAGAAATTTAAAACTCGAAGCACAAAAGTCGATGTATAATTCGACGGACGAATGCAATCGGCTCACACGGTCATGGTCATCCGTGCACCGTGCGCTATCCCTTTATCCTGTAGCCCCAACAAGTGCAATGTGCATCCTCATGCACTACAAAAAAATAGAACGCACCACGATGCCAACGAGTCGATTTTTATTCGCGCGCAAAGCTCACAACATTAACGGACTGAAAGGTGGTGGGGGCTGTAGATGTAACCCCAAACCTATCGACAATACCGGCGAAAAAAAGGGACGACAGCCCCCGTCATAAGAAGCGGTAAGCGGGTCGCATCCACTAAACCTCCAATTTGCGGTCACCGTGCTATTTAAGCGTTAAAAATTGCCCGGCTAGTGGTTGGCAGTGTGGCAGAATCCCTTTTTTATTTTTGTTGTAGTTATGGTTGCCAGTCCGACTTTTTTTTCGTTCATCCCGATCCCGACAATGAACGGATAAGTGGGGTGTGGGTGAGAGGGTGGTTTGCATGCTGCAGCAGTCAGTATGCAATGCCAATGCCGTATCACCGATGCAACAGAGTGCAAGCAGGTAAAATATGCGGCACGCGGAAAAGTCTGTAGTATCGTTGGATTTTTTTGCGCTTTCAATCCAGGATAGGGACGGGGTTGGTTGCATTTGATTTTTGGACAGGATTCGATCCCCATTATCCTGGCGTGTGTGGAAAAATAAACAACTCGAAAAATGGAGTAGGCCGGTCATCTCTCTGCATATCGGCAAACCATTGCATTGCAATTGGTAGCGATGCGGTGGTGGAGGGTGATGGGTATAGATGGTAGGAGAAGATAATACAGGATGCATTCAATGAACGCGAATCGGATGAATGAGGCGACACTGCTTCTACTGGCTTCTGCTGCATGCACGTCAGTCTAATATTGAAAAAGTGAAATTTGGCGCAAGCCGATGGGATTTTTTTCGCGACTACTACGTGCTCTAATGCAACAGCTACAGCAGCATCAGCGGCAGTTTACACCCCGTGCTGCCGTTTTTATGGTTAGGCTTGTCATCAACAATGTTGCAGCTATTCTCTGCTATATTGCTAGGTACCTTCAGCTGGTGCACCCAGCCAGCACCCTTTAGCATTTGAGGTCCATCGAGTGCATTGAATACATATGACGTGTCATAAGATCAAATGGTGGATAACTGGGGGCGGGAGAGATGTCATTTGCGCTCGTTCACTGACTTTGGCAAACAAATTGAAAGGATGCGCAGCGTAGGGCGGTGGAGGATGTTATTCATGATGATGGTATCATTGGCTTTAATTGCTTATTGAGTGAGATTCGCTATTATTTTTTGGGATAACAATCTTGGAAGGTGCGATGCTGCCAGAAGGCCATTGATAGACCAAAAAAGGACATGTGTGAATTTATTACTTTTCATACTGTCCAGGAACCTCCGGTCAGTTTGTTTTTTCTTTCGTGAAAAAGGTCAACTTATCGGTATGAGAAATGTGTGGTTTCCGATGGTATTTTAATTGGGGTAACTTAGTTTTACTTTCAAAAGGTCAACGGAGTACCTTACAAAAAGGCGATAAATACAAAAAAATTGTATTTAATTTAAGGTGTATTAAAAAATACTCTTTTTTATGAGTTAAACGAGCCTTGTGTTAATTTTAAAATGAGATGAAGTTGCCTTCTATATAAAATGCGTATAACATACCAAACTCATACCAATGAAAGGAATTTATTAAATGCTTTTTGTTAAATTCAAAATTCTCAGCGTTTTTTTCATCTTCAATCATTGAGTGAAGAAATGATATGATGCTGTAGCAATCACTAAACTAAGGGGCTGGGTAAGGGCTACGGGGACGCCTGTCTTTGTAAGAACTATAGGTGATATATTTTTACAAAATTAATTTTTTTTTTTACATTTAACATTTTTGAGAACAAGTTAGGTTTTTTTTAAGTTGATTGTTTTCAAAAATATATTTATTTGATTTCTCAAAAACTTGTTACAATAACAACTTGATTTCAAAAAGCAAATAAAAGAATGAAATATGTATAAGATTTCAAAATATTTACTATTTTCCCAAGATGGTGGCTTGGATTTACATTCGGGTCGGGACATACCTCTGAACATATTTCATCAAAAAAATCAGCTCAGTAATAAATTGTAGATAAATACTTCCCGACATGGCATATTAAAAATATAAGAAAGTTCTTCTGTGATAAATATTTGCTTATTATTATCCCAAACAAATAAATCATGTGACGCTTTAACATTTCCCGCTCATGTGTCCCACCGCAAAAGTAGGAGGAGGAAATTTTGAACTAAACTGTTCTGAAAAACTTCATGGAAATAAACTGATAGAATATAGAACAATGAAGGGCAAGGTTTTTACTTACGGAACACACAATCCTCTACTTTTCTCTTATTTTCTGTTCTTTTCTGGTGCAGAACAGATTCATTAATAAGTTCAAAACTGCGCGAAATGCAGTAACGAATCTCATTCGAAGAAATAAAAAGGACTTCTAAAAATCAATTCAATCCAAATGATTCTAGTTCCATCCAAGTTCTATAGGCAACCAATTTGTTTCAGATAAAATGGATATTGAGGAACTGAATAAAAAATTTGTTCAATGCGAATCAAATCATAATAATGTTTCTATTGAATCCCACAATCCAATCGACCATGGGATTACATTTTCACTTTCGGGGGTTGACGAATCGATTGTTGGTCAGGAAATTTTGAAAATCAAATCAAAAGCTGTTGGTTCCGTTAACATTCAACCAGATTTTATAAAGATTCTTCTTCCTGTTTTTTTCCACAAAAAAAACCCATATTTTCAAAACAATTCTGACTACTTTCTACTTTCCAGATCTCTGGAAAATAGTTAAGAACCTGCCATTGCCAAAAAAATCAGCTGTATGGAAAACCGAATACAGACCAATTGCAATCTTACCTTTCTTAAGTTAAGATTCTCGAAACCATTATGAGTAACCAGGGGCCTATTTCTTCGCTACGACATCAATTACATCAACTACATTTTACAGCTTCATCCCACAACCACACCAGTTACATTTGTAATTTATTAAACTTTTTTATCTTTTATTTCATAACTCCAGTTATTTGTTTGAATCAGACAAACATAAATGATGAAGTTAAAGGATTTTAATGTACGATGTAGTTGATGTAGGTCTGTTATAGTAGCGCTGAAATGGGCCCCAGATCAAGGTTTTCTTGGATGAAAAGAAATTGGTTGCCTGCCACCAGTCTGGATTCTGAGCCAAACATAATTGTACCACGGCTCTAATAAAAATATGTGAAGATATACGTGCTGGTTTTGATAGTGGTTTGATGGCATTAGTTGTATTTTTGGATTTCTCTAAGGCATTTGATTGTGTCAATCATAATATCTTATTGAATGAACTTTAATGTAATCTCTCTTTTGAAAACTCCTCATGCAATTTGATAAAATCATATCTTTCAACCATCAGGTCACATTATGTGTTTCACAATAATAAGTGTTCATCTTGCTTAAGGGTTTGTTTGGGTGTTCCACAAGGCTCTGTGCTCGCACCGTTTCTTTTCTCCTGTTTTTATAAATTATATAACTGAACATTTTTCAGACTGCGAATATCATATATATTCGGATGATGTTCAAATTTATAAAATGTTTCCAAAATCAAGTGCTCTGACGGAGAAAAAGAATCATTAACTTTGTAAAATATTTACCTGGACGATCGAGAATGAGCTGAATCTCAATCCTAAAAATACAAAAGCCATGGTTTTAAGAAGAAGCAGATGTAGTACCTCGTGGCATGATGGTAAGTGCGTAGGACTGTCATGCCGAAGGTGAGGGTTCGATTCCCAGCCGTGCCACCTAAAAACAGAAATGTTTTATTCGAGGTACTGCCTCTTGCGAGGAACTGACAAATCCTCCAAGAGTATACTTGTCATGAAAAAGTGCTTCTCATTTAGCCGTTCGGACTCGGCAAAAAACTGTAGGTCCCCTCCATTCCTGCCAACAAACAGGCACACAGGAATTGTTGTGAGTTGTAAGTCACTAGGCCCTGGTTCTCCACGAGCTGTTGCGCCACCCAATTTATTTATTTATTTAGATGTAGCGAACAGTTCCCTGTTCTCTTTCTTAATCAGACTCCAATTGAGTATGTTGAAAATATAAACAATCTTGGCGTTTACTTTAACAACAACTTGGATTGGGGTGTATCTACATATCAATAAGACAGTTTCAAAAATGTATGATGCACTGCATGGTTTAAGTCCTGCCTCTGAATACTTGCCAACTAACGTAAGGCTGAAATTAGTAAAAATTTGTATTTTGTCTCTATTTTTGTACAGCTGTGAGCTATTTTCAAATATGGACTAGAGTCTAGCAGAAAATTAACTGTGATATACAATAGTTGTGCTCTGGCTTTACCAAAAAAATAACAGTCTGTTATTATTGCATATAATCATACAATTTGGAGAACCAAAATATATATTTGATCATATCTGTTTTTCTAGAAGTAGCCAAACACTACAAATAATTCTGCCAGAGTATAAATTTCTGGTGACATCAAGACAATTTTTTGTGCTCGCGATTCAACTTTGGAACCAAATTCCACCCAGTATTAAAGCGGGCCATTCACGTTAAGACTGTTACACAGGCTGTCGATCGGACTGTTGCAACGACTGTCGAAAGTACGCGCACACGTTCCGAACCAGTTTTACAAACAGTGTGTCAAAAAATTCCTTCAATTTGTGTTTTTATTTATTTCGTCTCCTAGAAACAAAATTAAAACTATGAAGATTATTCGTAGACTGAGTAGTTCGGTCGCAAGGACTGGCTCAAGGCCTGCTATTCACTATACGACCATTAGGTCTTGTCGCAAGGTTCGTTGAAATTTTCAACGGACTTCCAACCTGTCGTTAGTTGCACGGTCCGATTTACAACAAGGACATTCACGGTAGAACCTGTCGTATGCGACTGAAATTTGTCGGACAGTCCTTAAGACAGTCTTAACGAAAATGGCCCGCTGTAGTCAGTGTTGCCATTAAATTTTTTTAAAAAATCTGCAAAAATGACGAAAAAAATCTGCAATGCAGGTTTCTAAAGGAAAAATGTATTCATACAAAAAAATAGTTTTAATTAGATACCAATGACAAAAAAAAATAACAAAAATGAATTCAAATAAAAATAAAATTGTTTCCTTTATAATCTTTAATATGCTTGAGGCATTTCATATATAACTTTAAAGTCAGGGCAGTTATTATGATTTGATTTTATGGAATAGAACTTTATATAAAGATTACACTGATGACAGCATACAGCAAAGTTGTTGAAGATTTTTTTAAAGAGAACAAAATATTAAAGAAAGCACAAGTGCAGATATAATCTGCGTTGCAGATTTTCGAATTTCAAAAGTCTGTGGATGAGATGAAAATCTGCAAAATGCAGATAAATCTGCACTAATGGCAACGCTGGCTGTAGTGTATAGTCAACACGAGCGCTTTCAGCAAAAAAGTTTTTGAATACTGTACTGAAAATTTCTTAAACTTTTTTTTTTTTTTCTTTTCTTTTCTTTTCTTTTCTTTTCTTTTCTTTTCTTTTCTTTTCTTTTCTTTTCTTTTCTTTTCTTTTCTTTTCTTTTCTTTTCTTTTCTTTTCTTTTCTTTTCTTTTCTTTTCTTTTCTTTTCTTTTCTTTTCTTTTCTTTGCTTTTCTTTTCTTTTATTTTATTTTCTTTTCTTCTTTGTTTTCTTCTTATTTTGCTTTGCTTTGACATTGTCATATAGAATTTTTATTGTAATTAAAATTAAAATCTTTATTACATTTCTGAAACAAAAATCAAGCATATACAACCTAAAAGATGTAAAATGTACACTTTATTTGTATTTAATGGTAACTATTTAATAGTAAATACAAATTAAACACTCTTAAAGACTGTCATGGTAACTTCACTGTGAAGATAGATGAATGATCAGTATTACGGCAAATTCACAGCTTGTCTGGCCTGGTCTGGCAGTACACTCGATTAGATTAGTGCAAAGTCCGCAGTAGAAACACTTTAAAGTTAAAAACTTAAGTCTAGGTGAAAATTGTTTTGCCAACTTCAGAGATATTGAAACAAAATCTTTTCAAACACATAGTAAATTGCCACGAGTCAGCTTTGTTTTTTATTGGTTTTTTTTTCTGTGGTAGGTAGTCCCTAATTCTTTACCAAATTGCGAATTTTCCAAGTGGCTGCGTAGTCTATCAGAGCTTGGGAAGATCCGACTTAAAATCCATAAGCTGGCATACTTCCAAAATAAAGGGACAACCAGCTGCTTAATAAAACGTGGAGTTAAGATAGAAATAAAAACTCACAAAGTAAATAAATTAAAGCTGTACAAATTACATATAAAACTATTAAAACAGCACATGTTCAGTACATAAACATCACTATGCTCACTTTATATTTATATTTTGTATATGTGATGAGTCCCTTTGAGTTCTCTATCGTCCATACCATGACAGCTTTAATATTAATGCAGCCAGAACCGATGAAAATGGACTCAGTACATGTTAATTATGAGTGCAGAAATCTATCTGATGAGTACCTATATACCTACCTTTATTTATGTACTGTTCAAAAGTATGTTTCCCGCAGCAGGGTATCAGGTCAGTAAATTACCTACTCAGCGGTTTGATAAATTTTGAAAATAAAATTTTAAAAAGCTGATTTTTTTAAAATTTTATCTTGCATTTAATAACTTCGTTCTTCTTATTCGTTTTGTCTCAGAACTCATTAGGGACTGAATGATTTCTCTTCCTTTGTTTTGCGAGAAAACTACATTAATCGTTGCAGAGGTTTAATTTTGAAATGTCATTTTTTGAAAATGTTTTTGCTTAACAATTGTCATTACTTGATGATTGCAAGGGTAAGATTTGAGACACGAATTCTGATGAAAGTGGGCAGATTTTAAGAAACAAAGGTGTTCCACTATAAAACGGGTAGGTATACTGTCGGAAGTTTCAAGTCTATGCTATTCGAACTTATTGAATAATATTTCGCTGTCCAGTTTAGCTAAGCAGTGCTGACTCCTTCCATATTGATATTAAAAATTAATTTCTGTACCCTCCACCTGATGGACATCCTTTGAACGAAAGAGACGACGATACAACGGCGACGTAGGAACTTTGCAATATACATACTTTATAATGGATACATACATCTACATAAAATATTTTTTTGTTTTTTTGCTAATGTTCATGGCATGGGCTGTAATGGGTGTTTTCGAAGGTCCTGCATTTGTTCCTGCTTTGAAATATTATTTATCCTATTTTGTTAGTTAATTTTTTGTCTTCTCATTTTCTGTAGCTATGAAGGTAGTAGGTAGGTACATACGGTTACGTATGAGTGAGTGGAAATTGTGTTTTCTATCTTCCCGGATATCAGCCATCAGAGTGTTGGAATTATATGAACAAGCCGCAAGGACCAAAAATCGTAAAAAAAAAGAAAAAAAAAACAATTTCAGCCATTTGCCAACACCACCACCGCGATGCGACGCGTCTCCCCGTATCCTTACTCGCTCGCCTACCATTGACGTCAATAAAAATAGGAATTTACAATGCAATGGGCTTTGAGTGCTCTCTCGCAAGCCATTCTATTACTATATATTCCTGCGTCCTTCTATACCTCCTACCTTCCTAAACTCGCTCTACTCCTCCTGTGCAAGTATTTTTCGTCGCAAAATTTTCGCTTGACAAAATACAAAATTCAAAAGCAAAAATCAAAGAAGAATTAAAAAATTAGACTGCCATGCCACCGCGTCAACCGGGATCCACCAAAAATAAAGAAAAATAATATTGAAAGGTATTACTATACCTAGAACGATGGAAATATCATCGCGCTCATATATGCTAGAACACAAAACGCCGCCGCCGCCGCTGCCACTGCTTCGGCCTTAGTTAGAAGCTGAAACTGAAGCTGGAGCCCCTTTCTGCGATACACTCTGCCACTACCAGTGAGAGCTCTTTAATAAAACAAATGTGTACGAAAACGAGGATTCTAGAATTCAGTTTTGTTTCTTTCGTTAAAAAAAAAAAAACAAAACAATAAAAAAACAAGCAAGCCTCTAATTTTTTCCTTATTTTTCAAGGCTTAAGCTTTGTTGCTTGATTTTATTTCGCAGTGAGATGCGATAGAATGTTTAAGGTCCACAATCACCCTATCCACATATTACTATACCCCCACCTCCAGCTCTGCCACCACCACTCGTCGTCAGTCCACATCCATACACGCCCAGCGCCACCCATTATTGGAACCCATCCTTTTGGGTGAATTTCCTATTGCGTTTGAGAGTACACAAGCCCTTTCTGTGTTTCTCTAGATCTATAGATACACATGCATGCATCCATAGGATAGGTGAGACTTAACGAACACACTGTGTGATGCTGGCTGCAGGAAAAATGCAAAAGGATAAAAACGGAATACTCTTCCTTGCCTAGGCCATCAGGATATAGAAAAAGGGGTGCAGCAGGAATAGCAGCAGCATCAGCAGCAGCAGGATATCTATTGCCAAAGCACAAAAAACCATCAGAAGGAGTATCTTCGAATAAAGCTGCGGACCTGCACATGGTCCTCCACTTTCTATTCCTGTGATGGTGTCCCCCATTCCTCTCAGCTTGGGGTTCGGTTGAATATTTGAATTAAAAAAAATCTCCAGTACATATATGGTCGCGGCTTTGCAATCATTGTGTGTGCGCGACGTGGAGACTGATTTCTTTTATTTTTAATTTGATTGGAACAGAAAAATAATAAAAAAAATCAGGAAAAAATATACAGTGACAACAAAAACAACAGCAACTAGAAGTAGAAGGAAGACAAACGCTGCAAGGCAGAGGAAGGGTCGGTTGACTACCACCACCCACCGATCCACCATCCTCGCAAATATATGCACACTTTGTATTTTTATCTCCCCCTATATGTGCAGTTTTTCTCTTCTTTTTTTTTATTTTAATTTTTTTTTTTCAACTCGCATCAGCTCCTTTCGCTTCTCGAAGTATTTTGTTACGTGCTTTAAAGTTTTACGACTAATTGGAATGATACAATTTATATACAACGCGATATTAGACGGCATCGCATTCATACACAATAAAATACAAAACGAAGCCATGTTGGTTGGTTTGTTCCACGAGGGACTCACGCTCTATATAGTAGTACCTTCCTTCATCCCAGCGCCATCGCCAGCCCAGTCAGTTAGTGCGATTCAGCTTTCAGAGTTCCAGCAACGGCTATACAGTTCCTGCTCTCGCCCTTGCGTTTGCTCCACCAACGCCTGCCAGGCCGCCACCGAAGCAAAAGTTTTACAATAAATGTTTAATATAAAAATACAACTTTTTCGTTGGAAATTGAGCGAGAGTAACAAAAAAATAAAAAAAAAAACAAAAAAAAGTTTTCATAATTATTTGTAAGAAACATGTTTATAACATGATGGCTGATGTGTTTTATATTTTTCTGTAGACACGATTCAGTGGCATAAATTTTGTAGTCGGGTGTAAGTAATAAAACTTTAATACACATCCAATAAATATTGCTCGAATGTGCTACAGAAAACGGAAATGAAATGGAGAGGGTCAGGGTTGATGAATTTGATTCTAAAGAAATATTAATGAATCAGTTTGATTTGGTCTAGGAAGATAAAATACGGATATTTTTCTAGAAAAACGAACCTAAAGAACTTATATAGGTATTACTTATTTCATAACTAAGAAACCTTACAACTTTTATTTTTCAACAATACTTAAGTCAAACTTAACAACAAATAGGGAGGGAAAAGACAATTTATAACATGTGGACTGAATTATGGGAGTTTGCAGCACTTTATCTTTTTGAGCACTAAATATGAGCACTAAATACTTACACGCTACACCTAAGTCCAGGTAGTCCAGGTCGGAAATGTAACAAAAAAATTTCAAAATTGTACGTTTAACATATTTGGATCTTAATGCTAAATGATTTCAATTAATGATTTGTTTTAAATCAAAAATACAAAGAAAATTTATTTAAACATTTTCTTTCATGCCCTTCAGTATAAATTTTTTTAACATTTATATTGATTTTCGAAAGTACCTACTCGTAACATTTGAAATTCGTATTTTAAATAAATTAGGAACAATAGCCAATTTGGAATTCGTTGTATCGATTGGCTATAAAAAGACAATAAAACAAAATTTTGACTGTCTAGCCAAACTGTTTACACCATGAAACTCCCAAACTGCATTTAATGCCATATCGTCTTAAAACATCATTATCGATTCCAGACGCAATAAAGACTGGAAAAAGTGAATCGAAAAAATACAATCCACGCAGCCAAAATGTTTATTAAAAACCATTTTCGAACACATAAACAAAATACCATCTACAATCTATATATGAACGGCTTCGCGTGGTCTCTCTTCTCTTGACATCGAAGAACTTCTTTATGCCTTCTTCGTCAATTAAATAAAACAAATGCAAAACGTTTACCCTTTTAGTCATCCTCATCGCCACCAACCCCCCACCGGCCACCGATGATTATGATGATGATGTTGAAGATGCTGATGGGGGATGGTAATGGGGGATGGTGATGGTGAGACTGATGCTGATGATGCTGATGGGGTTTCTTTGATCTGATATTTAAACAAATGAAATGAATAAAAAAACGAGAATAACTTACAAATATACAAGAACACCAGAGATACACACGCGCTGAATATATAAACAAAGTGCATACAAAATCAAATGATATTAAACAAAACAAAAATATATTCAAATTGGCAGATGAGATAACTTAAAGAGAAGACGAGACGAATATTTTATAAATATAAAGTTTTAAGATAAATCACACTCACTTCCGACATTAAAATATGTTTGTATATATTTGTACTTTTATTTTTTGTTTTCTAATGTTAAAATGCGTGCCTTTGTAAATTGCCGCAGTCGTTCCACGCTGCCATCAGTACCACCCGCTGTCTGTCACTTGTTCCCTTGCAGAGATGAAGGCCGCCGCCAGCCGCCCAGCAGTCGAAGTACAGAACATCGTACAAGACAAGATAAACTGCAGTCGTTTTGACGGGATTCAGTGAAAAGAGTTTAGCACATTAGAAAGCATGCAGACACTTAGTAGAGTTACATTAAGTAGACATCACATCCAGTACAAATTAAAATTGCCATTTTTTCAATAATTTTTGTTTGATAGCTCTTTTCCTTCTTCCTCGAAAATCAAGCTGATCGAAAGCTGATCGAACTACTGATAGCTTGTAGTTGACGCTTTGTATTTATGTGTATGTGTGTATATCTATTTTTCTCTTTTAACATAATTATGTTGCATATTTTTTACACAAGCTTGACCAAAACGGGACGTATTTTTAAGACCCACGATAAAAAGAAGTATTCAATTGTGATCTGTGATGCAGAGGGATGGTGTAAAGAGAATAATTTATTTTAACAATATATGGAGACAACAAATATTCTGTTTTGTTTATCTCATATTTTTAAGATGAACCGTAATTTTATACCATTTTGACCAAAGATAAGTATCTACATACTTCTCTTTTTTTAACTTGAAAAGTCAAAGTCTACCCATTTGTTAGCTTTTCAAACTTTTGATTTTATTCCTTTCAACAATTACGGTTCATGAAAAATATTTTTTGGATTATTTAATATTGCTTTTTTACGTTTTGTTTGAACTTTCTATTTTCAAAATGTAAATAAATAAAAGATATTATTTTGAATAACTTAAAAACACTTATTTTATTTATTTATTTACTTAAATGCATTTCGGAAGCAATGCTTCCATCGTCAGTAAGTTTTATATAAAACTACTGATAGGACGGAAGCAATGCTTCCATCGTCAGTAAGTTTTATATAAAACTTACTGACGATGGAAGCATTGCTTCCGAAATGCATTTAAGTAAATAAATAAATAAAATAAGTGTTTTTAAGTTATTCAAAATAATATCTTTTATTTATTTCATGAAAAAACACGTTGAAAATCTCCAATATCAAATCAATTCAAAATGTATTTTAAAATCAATTATCAGAATGTATTTTAAAAATTGTTTTCAAATGACAAGGTCTTAAAGCAGTTGAGGGTTTTTTTTAATACAAATTTCAATTTTATAAAAAACTGAGAATCAACCAGAACAACTGTTTTGGTCTGAAATAAATAAAATTAATATTGTGCTCTTGGAAAGACAACTAGTCCGATTGATACCTTTTCTTATTTATTAACATAATGATATCTTTCCAATATTTATGATCATTATGTGTTGTTGTAATTAAAAAGTTAACCGTTCCTTGAACGCAGAATTTGGGGAGGCAAAATTATACGTTAGTTAGCTCATGTCACAGACTCTCTAATATTAGTCCAGTAAACAGAGAGGTTTTACCCTACAAAAGATCGGGTAGTTCTAAATTTTTGATATGTTATATAGTATGGTTGCCAAATTTCCACAACAACGCCCCTTCTGCCCACTTCAAAATCCTGGGAAAACTACAAAAAATCTTCACTTTTTTCAGTTTTGTGCTTATATCTTCTTTCCGGTATATTTTTACGGAAAAAAGTATAGCGGAAATTTGTAGACAATAAAATTTCTTTCAAATATGAATTGAAAAGTATTTTTGTACAACCACTACAAACAGCGCTATGGAGTTCCAAAAAAGGCTAAAATTTCGTATTTTGAGAGATTTTCAGTTTCTTCCCTCTTTACAGCAGAATAACTCCTTAACCTTCAAGCTTAGGGCAAAATTTTCACAACCAATTAATTGGGTACCAATTTCATGTAACTACAGTCGATGTTCTTTAAGTTTAACTCCCTTTAAGTCGAATTTCCCTCTAACAAGAATTTTTTCATGTATATAAAGTTAGCAGGACACTTTTGGAAATTCATGTTAAAAACTATCCTATCATTAGTTGCTACTTAATTGCGAATTAGTTACGCAAAAAAAAAATTAATTGCTTTTTTGGTTTCCGAAAAAATGGGTGTCCTGCTAACTTCATATGAACTTGGCAGGACACCAGTTTTTTCGCAAACCAAAAACACAATACAAATTTTGTTTGCGTTACTAATTCGCAATTAATTAGTACTCAACAACCAAATTTTTTCAGCTCGTTTATCTTTATTTTTGAGAAAGTTGTCCTGCTAAGTTCATATGAAGTTAGCAGGACACCCATTTATTCGCAAACCAAAAATGCTATAATTTTTTTTTGCGTAACTAATTCGCAATTAATTAGTTCTCAAAATCAATTTTTTTCAATCTTTTATACAAATTTTTGAGAAAAAAAAAAAACAAGGTCATGAATAAATTCATTTCTTCGGGCTTATTTGGGAAAAGTACCTTTTGTTTTTTCTTAATTTCTCAAAAACGATAAAGATTTTACATTTGGTTTTCGGTAATGGACTAAGAAATAATGAGGGCATTGAATATTGAATACAAAAAAAGCTCTTAATTAATTAAAATTTTGAAAAATATCGACTTAAGAAAAAAAAATCACAATTTTTTTTTTAAATTTTGATTTTGAAATTTACTTTCTCAATAACTATTTGCTTAAACAATTTGATTTAAAAACCAAACGCAATAATAGAGTATTAGCTTTCAAAATTATAGCACATTATTCAATGTGTTTTCGTTGATTTTTAATGGGGGCTATCGTGGATTAAAATTTCCCACGGAATTTCTCCCATCTTCTAAAATTGGAAAAGCCAACAATATTCAACTGTTCCTCGCAGGTTCAAATTTGGTCGATCAAAATGGTAGCCCAGTGGTCATGGAATATTCATTTTCGATGCCAATAAATTCCGAGAGAAACTGCGACCAAAATTCACGTTCCCCGTTTTCGACAATGGGAAAAATTCCGTGGGAAAATTTATTCACGATAGCCCCCAATTTTTTTTTTTTGCATTTGAAGTCAATGTTTCAGAAACTGCCCCCCTGCCTCAGGGAGGGGAGATGCAACTTTCCCCCCATACAAATTTTTTCTTAGAATAACCCCAAGAACCACCCCCTTAAATACTTCCACTCAGGTCCGGGACACCCTGTATAAAGATGGGTACCTATTCTCTTGTGGCACAGTTAACTAGGCCGTCCTTCCCAGTCGACTATTCAACGTTTTGTGAAATTGGAGTCAACTGGTTCAGTGAACAAACCAACTGGCGTTATAGAAACGATAATGAAACGCTTTAGGATCTAGCTAAACGAATCATCGCCACTGTCCATCAGAGTATGCAGGAATCCTATAGGCAGTCAGCACCACGCTGCGAATGGCCTTTCCCAGACAAAAACTTGGCAAATTTTGCGTAGCACAAAATCCAACTGATCTAGGAGCTGAAAACAACCATAGACAAGGCCGTGTCTAGGCTGACTAGCTGCCTCGGGACCCCGATTTAGAAAAAAAAAATCTTCAGCGACAAAGAACATATTTCAATAAACTGCCCGGCAACAAGCAAAATGTCCTGATTCCAGGTGATGCTAAAACACATGTTTGTATTCACGAATGAATTTTGAAAATTTCATGATATATGTATGTTTTCTATTTCCTCAAAAACAAAATAGTATTAAGCACTTTTAAAAAGCATTGTCTGTAAATCAGCGTTCCTACAGGCCTTCAAGAAACAATTTCAAAGAATATCCAAACTAGAAAGTATTTTTTTATTTCAAACATTTATTAACTGCAATCCAACTAATTTCTGGAAAAATACCTTGGACTGCTGACGAGCTACCTGGGAAACGTTTAATGCAAAGTCGAGAAATCTGGCTAAGATTTGATGAAATGGTTGTGAAAGTTTTAACTTCACTGCTCGGAGCGAATGGCGATCGAATAGAAACACGCTAATTTAAACACGATTGGTGGAAGCATATATAGTTCGCGATCCCTTGATAAAAATGTACTTTTCATTAGTTATGTGAAATAAAAACCACAAATATGAAAAGTGCTCCCACTTGTACTTAAGAAAAATTTTGCAAAAATGCATCAAAAAGGAACATGATTAAAAGAAAAATGTATTTTAAAAGAGTGTAACAGTTGTAGCACTGTGGCAACGCTATACAATAATAAATACAACTCTTCGATAAAAGCACATTTTTATAATTTCAGTTCTATAGCACACATGCCAAAGCCATAATAATTTGAAGTTTGTTTATATTTCATTTTTATATAAATACTTGTTTAACAAATAAATGCAAAACATCATTTCTGCGCCCCATACTCATCATCATCGCCTATACGTCACCGAAGCGACGACCGACTACAGGACGTCCTGTCCGACATTTCGTTGGCAATGGTCGCGTCGTCGTCGGTCGTCTTGCAACATTCATTAAATATTTCTCTTATCAAAGTGCATTCATCATTAAAAGGAATTTTTAAATATGCTTGAGACCAATTAATAGACACTTCTTGCAACTTGCAACATATGGAGAGCATACGTCTTCCGAGTGTCCATAAAGAAAAATAAACAAAAAAAATACACATTTTACGCACATGTATGGGTCACTGGATGGATGCTGAAGCTGATGCTTTCTATTAAGTTTCCTGCTTCTTGTGTGTTGTTCTGATTGGGGCTATATGCGGATGGAAACAGACGCAAGGCCATTTCGAATGACACGCTGCTAGAAGATATCCGAAAAACACTATCCAATTAGATAATTAACTTGGTTGATGAGGTGCTGAGCTGATAGCAGGGAGGTCATGACAAATTTATTAATTTATTTGCCGCGCACATGTACCTTCAGACAGAAACGCAACTCCGTCGAACAAAATATTTATTCTTATCATTATATCAATTGAAATTGTTTTCTTTTAAATATCTACAAACAAAAATCTTAATTTAACTTTTATTATACTTCAAAACATCCAACAAAAATAGGTACCTAGGTACATTTATTTTCTTTTCGGTAAAAAACGAACACACAACAAAAAGATAGAAAATATTTTAAAAAATAATTAATTTCATGTTAAGTTTATATCGAAACGATAAGATACAAATAGGGTTGTGTATAATTATCACTTTATATTTGTCTGTTGTATAAATAGTTTGTTTGTTGTTAGATTTCAATTGAATGTACAAAAAAAACACTCAGGTAGTTTTTTTTTGTTTTGTTTACATATTACTCTCGAGCCCCCATTACACGATGATTAAATAAAATAAGTTTTTGTAATAACAATAAACAAACAAGAAACAACTTTCGGTTTGGTTTGTTCCGGAATTTCGAGAAAAAAATATGTTCAAAATTCTTGGAAGTGATCAGAAATGATAAAGCGGCTTCTTTTAACAAAAAAAAAAGAAGTTGTCTTTTATAAGTACTTACTTATAGATTGTATCGTTGAATTGAAAACAAAAAACTTTATCTACGTTTGACTAGAGGTTCTTAGTGTTTGTTATTGTTGGTATTTGGATAAAAACTTAACGAGTATGTGTCTCTAAACTTACATAAGCTTTCCACTTTAGAAAAAGATTTAATAAAGTAAACTAAATTTTAATATTCAGGCATTTCTAAAATAGTAGCGTGTGTTCTGAAGACACCTCATATTATGTGCCTGTAGGCTTACCAGACAATCCCGATATTTGAGCCCTGCCCCGAATAATAAAATGTGCTGATTTTGTCCCTTCCTTTTTACTTGCGATATACATAGGTACTATATGGCAAGTTTTGGATTCGTACAAAAAAAATTTTTAGATGGCAATCAAACATGACATTACGATGATAGAGAACACGAAAAAAGTGGGTGGCACAGTTCTGTCTGTCTGTCTGTCTGTCCGTACCTCAACCTACAGCCTAAACCACTGACGGGATTTTCTTCAAATTTTGAACTTAAGGCTTTTTCGTAACTCTCCAGAGGGGAAATTGAATTTTTTTTTAGCTCAAAAAATAACGGTACTTGCCATACAACCGTTAGGAAAAAGCTTATTTCTTTCAAAAACGGCTCCAACGATTTTGATAAAAAAAATCAGTGTATTATTGTAGATAAAGGGTGATTTTTTAGCTGGTTTGGTTTTGGCAACACTGGTTTTGACAGCTGACGTGTGTTTAGTACCTTGTGTCACTGTCAAACAGCTTCAGTTTGGTTTGCAATTTAACCATGGATCGTCTTACAAATGAACAACGCTTGCAAATTATTGAATTTTACTATCAAAATTCGTGCTCGGTTCGAAATGTTCATCGCGCGCTGCTTCCATTTTATGGTCGGCTCATTTTTGGTTGAATGGGTACGTAAATAAGCATAATTGCCGCATTTGGAGTGAAGATCAGCCAGAAGCATTGCAACAGCTACCAATGCATCCCGAAAAAGCCACTGTTTGGTGCGGTTTATGGGCCGGCGGCATTATTGGGCCATATTTCTTCAAAGATGATGCGAATCGCAGCGTTACTGTCAATGGTGAACGCTACCGAGCGATGATAACAAACTTTTTTTTGCCCGAAATGGAAGTTCTTGACTTGCATGATATGTGGTTTCAACAAGACGGTGCCACATGCCACACAGCACGCGAAACAATGGCGCAATTGCGAGGCGAGTTTGGTGAACAGTTAATTTCACGTTTCGGGCCGGTCAATTGGCCGCCTAGATCGTGCGATTTGACACCATTAGATTATTTTTTGTGGGGGTATGTCAAGGCTAATGTCTATAGGGACAAGCCCGCTTCGATTGACGCACTGGAAGCCATGATGTACCTTTTAGTTAGAAAAAAAATCACCAAAAACATTCATTAACGGTACCTGTCATATAACGGTTTTTTTTTTATTTTTGGTTTTCTCATTAACCGCTTATCCGTTTTCAATCATTTTTTTTGTACAAAAGCTTTGTTAGAATATAAATAATACTGCATACCAAAATTTTTGAAGAAATAAATTTTGGATTTTTAAAAAAAGATTAAAAATTTTTTTTTGAAAAATCAATATTTCAAAAACGGGTTGATGAATTATTTTTAAATTTCAGTTTTAAATGTATATATTTATTAATACTCAAAGTTGGCATACCAAAATTTTTTTTTGAAAAATGTTACAAAAATTTTATATATAAAAAACTAATTTTAAAGAAAACGGCTCCAACGATTTAAAATTTTTTTTTTGCATATATTCATATTTTTTCAAGTAATCAAATGGCATACTTTTTTTTGAGCTCTAAGTTATTTATCAGACTGTTTATACAATTATAAGAACGATTTAAATATGCTTTTCCTACTTTTTCTATAATTACTTAAATATTTTTTAATGTTCTTAAGTCCCATACAACTTGAACATAAGAGCAAGTACGTGCGATCCAGTCGTGCATTTTATTTTTATTGAAGAGAATAAATGAAGCGTTGAAGTGAAGAAGGGGGTAAGTGACATTTTTTCAATTTTTGTTTTTTTTTTCATCAATGAAAAGGCCATATGAAATTTTTTTATTTCTGTGTGATTGGCGTCTTTCTACGATCTCTAGTTTCCAATTTAGTTCTACGAAAAATGGTGCAAAGGAGGTAAATGTATTCAAAAACTGAAGGATATTAATGCAAAAAAGAGTTAAAATCACTTAACACCTTCATCAGGCATTACAAAACTCAAATTCAAAAAATTTTTGTTTGCATAAAGGAGTTAAATTCATTTTTAACCCCACAATTCCATTGAAGGAATTAAAAAATTTAGACATAAAGGAGTTCAGTGGACATTTACCCCCTTCATGCAACTTTTTTTTTATAATATAAATATTTAGTTTTGAGAATGAAGGAGTTAAGTATGCAATTTCTTTATAATCGAGTATAACTTTTACAGTGTCTGATTTTATCTACTATATTCTAACATGCTCCGATATAAAATTAGAGAATGAAGTAAGTACCGCAACTAGTAGTTTCTATTTTTGAAGATTCTTTTCTTAGCAAGTTCTTTTTTTTCAATTTCCTATTGGAAGTTATTAAAATTGGTTGGAATAGAAAATTTCGACTTATCGAGGTTCCAATCCATTGTTTTTAGAGAGATGCTTTTATGTTTGTTCGCACATACGTTCGTTTATTTTTAAACGTCATAAAGTGCAGAAAAGTTTTTCGGAAAAGTTTACTAAGAAACTAAAAATGTCACTTAACCCCTACAAAATTGTTGTGGAGCATCACAAAACAAATATTTTTGTGCAAGGAGTTCAGTTAAGTGACCCTTTTTTGCTAAATTATTAAAAAAATAAGGCTCTAAGCTATTTTTTTGAAATAAAGTAATTGAATTTAAAAAGACTGTTATGTATTTAATTTTTTTTCCTCATCAGAAAGTATCAGTTGTTAACCCAAAAAAAAATCTAATCAAAAAACTTTGAGCTCTTATATCCCAAAACTATACAAATGGCACTTCATCCCTTCTTCAGTTCAACGCTTCAAATGTTATGTTAAACAATGAATCACTTACTTTAACAAAATTGATTTTCTTATTAAGAAAAAAGTGAGTTTCATTTTTATCCGAGTCAACCCCGTCCCCACTGTAATTATAAATGGGTGTTTCGAGCTTAAATATACTTAACTTTTGTTGAATATGGAAAATAAATTGCAAGACAGTCCAGTCTTTGTTTTAAAAAAATGTCGGCCAGACTTCACCTCGATTTCAAATACAGAGTCTCAGAATACTATTATGTTATGTTATAATAGTAGTAAACCTATTACCGTTAAAGTGCGAAAGCCAGTTAATGTGCAGATTAACCAGTCAGTTAAAGTGCGAAAAAATGCTTCGTTGCAGATTACGTAGTTAATCGTACAAGCATCCGATAAAGTAAATAAAATAAAACAGTTCATTTTAAAAGCATAATATCACAGATACTAGAGTAACATAGATATCGCATCCAGTACAAATAAAAATGACCATTTTTCCAATATTTTGTGATTGCAAACTCTTTTGTTTCGTCCTCAAAAATCGAATCGGTTGATCAAACTACTGATGACTTGTTGTTGACGTTTTGTTATAATGTTTATGTATGTAAATCTATATTTTTTGACATCATATGTGGTCCATAATTCACACAATATTGATATAACTGGGATGTAGCTCTACGTCCCACGATAAAAAAGTAGTCATTTTTATTTGCTCTGCGTGCGATATCTATGTAACTATAGTATCTGTGATAATACATTACATATGTAGTTCAAACAAATTTACGTCAGTGACTTAACTTCACAAACCAAATAAATCCTTCCATGGTGAAAAGTATAACAACAAAAAAATCACCCAAAGAAAAAGGATTGAGAAATTAAAAAATTCGCGTGAATATTCCGCACTTTAACAGCTAAATATTAATTAAATAATATAAATAACATGGCGCCCGCAACACTTTTATATAAAAAGTAAATATGTCAAATAAAATCTTGTTTCTTTGGGCGTTTTTATATTAAAGCTCTGAGCACAGCACTGAGTCGAGCAAAGTCTGAACAAACCAAGGAAGCTCTGAACACAGTGAGAGTTTTTTTTTTCATTCAGAGCAGAGCACTGAACAGAGCACGAGTATGTCGAACATGCTCTGAACTTACTCCGAAGTGAGTGTGTTCAAAGAGCTCTGAATTGTTTAAGAAATACACTCGAGCACTAGCACTATCTGTAAAATTGACACTGTTCCGAATCTAACTCTGTCAGCTCAGTTATTCTATACCGAGTTCATACAATGCGTTCAGAGCAAACTCTGAAAATGCTCTCAACGCAAAAAGAAACACAAAGGAGAATAGGACAAAACGGTCTACAAGACCAATAACGACGAAACATATGTCGTCGGAAAGGTATTTTTATGTACTACAATAGTTACTATGGGGGCTTACTTCAAATCACTGTGTGAAAAAAGTTATTTGCTAAATAGGATTGTGTTCTGGTGCGTTCTAGTATTAATAAAACATTATTTAGTATGGGGAAAATTTATGAAAACTGGTCTAACCAATAACGACAGTATATATGTCATTGGAAAGGTATTTTCATTACCTACAATATCTTTTATATTAGTTTAGCTCAAATCACTGTGTGAAAAAAGTTATTCGTTAACTAATGAAATATTGTTGTTAATTTTAGTGTGAAAAAATGTTTTTTTTTTAGTATGAGCAAAAAGTATGATAGTAAGTTCAACCAATAACAACAGAACGTATGTCGTTGGAAAGGAAATTTTATGTACTACAATAGTCAATACGGCAGCTTAACTCAAATTACTGTGTGAAAAAAGTTATTCTCGAATTGTTACCCATGCTCGATACATTTTATCTGTGCCAAAATTCCCTAAGACAGTGAATAACTATTTCTCCACAGTGATTTTTAGTAAGTTGTTATGGTAACTATTATTGTTCATAAAAATACCTTTTCAACGACATACATCTTATTAGTACTGGTAAGACCAGTTTGTAAAATTTTTTTCCACGCTTAAATGTACCAAAACAAAACCTGGATTAACGAATAACTTTTTTTACACAGTGATTTGAAATAAGCCGCCATACTCACTATTGTAGTGCATAAAAATACCTTTTCAACGACATACGTCTCGTTGTTATTGGTTCCTAGACCACCTTCCATACATTTTTGCCGATTGTCCTTTACTCTGTTATACACTCTGAGCTAAAAAAGAGACACGATTTTTTGTTTGAAAGTACAGGCTCTGCTGAGAACTTTAAAAGGAAAAACGCCTAGCATAATCCGGTCAGGAGCCCGAATCCCGTGCGTTTATTGGAGAGGACCTTGTTTTATGTTTGGAATTTGTTTTTGCGATGATGATAGCCCAGAAGTCATTTTTGTAATTCTGTCGCTTGGCTGCCATTTTTTAAAATGGCGCTTAAGCTGTACTCCAGTCAGGAAACCCAAATCCTGGCACTTTTTGTGGGGAGAGATCTTAATTTAACATTTGAAATTTATTTTTGACATGCTAAGGAAAGGATGAAATTTAGAGGCGTTAGGAAATAACCCCCAAGGAAATAGCGCCCAAATCGATTTGGAAACATCGCCCAAAAAAAAATTGTATCACCCAAAAGCAAGGAAGAAATTGGAAATATTGCCCAAAACAATTTTGAACCCAAGAAATAAAATGGAAATATCGCCCAAATATTTTGCATGTAAATTGTTTTTGTAGAATTTAGGCGATATTTCCTCAATTTTGGGTGGTATTTTCAAACTTTATTTCAATGAATAGGCAAAGTTTTTAGAAATTTTTGTGATGGTAATACAATTTGTTTAAGATCTCAAAATGATACAGTTACAATTATTGCTGGATATAAATGCAAAAGAAACTTTGCATACACCCAACCTCGCACCCACCCCAAATCCTATAACGAGCCCAATCAGGGGGGTTGCAGGGGGGCAGCATGCCCCCCATACATACCTCACTGTTTATTCGTGAATTTGTATCTACATTTCACCCACTGTTTATTCGCAAATTTTTAATTTTTACAAACCAAATATAGGATAGGATTTATTAGGTTTGGGAAATGTAGATACAAATTCACGAATAAACAGTGAGGTATGTATGGGGGGCAGCATGCAACCCCCCTGCTTGCCCTCGTTATAGGATTTGGGGTGGGTGCGAGGTTGAGTGTATGCAAAGTTTCTTTTGCATTTAAAGAATCGACCCGATTGCATTTGGGCGATATTTCCTTATATTGCAGTTGTTTTTCGCAATGTTTCCTATTTTGGGCTTTTTTCCCATTTTGCTATTTTTATTATTTATCAATTTGGGCATTGTTTCATTTTATGAAAGAAAGCAAAATTAGGAAATATCACCCAAATTGAGAAAAAAATTTACAACTACAATTTGTTCAGTGTTTTTTTGGGCGTTATTTCCAAACCGATTTGGGCGCTTTTTCCTTGGGCGTTATTTCCTAACGCCAAATTTAGCACGGGAGTCTTATTTAATCTTGTCGCTTGGACGCCATATTAAAATAAATGTTAATGGCTTAAAAGAGAGTTGTTGAGTAGACGCACCTTTGGGTAAAATATCAGTTTTGCCACTTTTCGGGAATTTTTTTTAATATCAACGGGTTGAACATCCACTTTTTTCATTGTTTTTAATATTTAAGACATGAAAAAAGGTTTGGAAACGCCTCTAGATGCCAAACGCGTGTTGGGAAATAAAAATTATAAAAAATATAGGTGTTGAGTAAATGCACCTTCTGTTAAAATTGCAATGCTTCCACTTTTCAGAAACATACTTTTTCCAATGTCAAAATGTGGGACTTCTCCTTTTTTTGGTTGTTTTTTAACGTGACAAAAGTTGCGGAAACACCTCTGGACATCAAAAGTCTCTTGGAAAAATAACGGTTGATGTCTTAAAAGATAAATGCTAAGTAAAAGCACCTATGGGTAAAATATCAGTGGAAATTCCACCCTATGACATCAAAAAAGTATGTTCCCTAAAAGTGATAAAACTGAAATTGTTACCGAAGGTTACGCGTTTGCATAAAAATAAAAACATAAAATTACGAATAGAATGATTATGATTTCAATATATTTCTCACTTGCTAGTTAATTTTCGTTTGAAAATAAAGGCAGAAGAAAGTAAATGACAAGCGAAAAGTTACGTTGCACTAGAAAATTTTCTCGCATGTCACTTGGGTCAATAGCTCATGCTTAGTGAAGTTTTTGTAGTACTAGTTTTCACGATTGAAAAAAAGCGATTTGTTTGAATGAGAACTTCACTTCGCTTGGATCAATAAACAAGGCTATTAAAATATAAAAGTGACATAAAAAATTGATACGTCCCAGTTTCACGTGAATTAAATACTCAAATAAACATAACCTATGTATATTTCAATTTTCAAATTAGAATAACTTGCTGCTAAACATCCAAAAAATATCTCTCCAATGCCAAATCTTCTTTTGAAATCTTAGAACTTAATTCAAGAATATTTTTATAAAATTCCAACAAAAAAATACAAATATATGTAAATAATTTTATATATGTGCATATATGTACATATTTACATATGTATATTATAAAAGTATATAAAACAATATGTTATTCGAAATGCCTTAGCTTTTGTACCAACGATATAAATTCAGCATTCGATTTTGGTGCGTATAAAATATTCAAAGTTGGACATTGCATTGAAAGAGTTGTTCTTGCCTCAGTACGTTTATTTGTGTTGTTGTATAGTTGTTGTTGTTTTGCTGTTGTTGGCAGGATGAGAGAATAAAATTGCATCTAGGGGTGAATCCTTAATTTCGATTGAATTACCACCAGCACCAGTGTATGCCATACATAAACCAAATGGGCTAGAGGAGGGGGGTGGAAAATGGGGTTGAAAATAGGAAAATGGGGGTTAGCTGCCAGTGAATTATTTTTCAGTCGTCCGTTTTGTTTGTTGATTTAACTCATTTGATCGATGTGGACGTTGGACTTTTGGAACGTACCTAGGTACGCTCAACACCCGTTGCTCGTCATCATCATCATCATCGTTACGGTGTGCTCGTCGTCGTCGTCGACATCGACATCGACATCGCCATCGTCGTATATAGTTGATTTATATACGTACATACCTATGCTGAGCCCTAGCTTTGCTCCAAAGGCAAATTCTATAAATTTCAAAACTTATACGCAAAAGTCTCAATTCGCAGCGTGTATCTCCATTCCACACAGGCACAGCCGGATATATAGGGTACGTAACGCATGTCCTATAGCTATGTCGGGCATTCCATGCACCAGAGCACCACACACTGGCTGCAACTACTCACGCACGCATCTACTCATATTTATTTTACTTGCATTTTGTAACTATTGTTTGAATTCTTCTTGCAGCTATTATTGGAAACCTCAGAGGAGCTACAACCGTTCCCTAGTCCTAGTGTTGGTTTCGTTCCTGTGCTCCGTATGGTTGAATAACTAACCTAGGAGTTGGGATGGTTTCTGATGGGGGCTCCCACCAAACAGCCAGCAGAGTGAAGAGCGAGTAAACATTCGAGAAAGAATCTCTCAGACTCCTCCAGTGGGTTGCAGCTTCTCGTTGTTAGAGTTAGCATCGGTACCTATACTCGCATGACATTTGACTATTGTTTTCGGTGGATGGGGTGGTTTTTCTGCTTCTGCTTCTGCTGCTGGTGCATACATGATATCCTGGATGTGCTGCGTTAGCACGGGTGCGGGATGTGTATCTATGTCGGATACTCTGCCCAGAGATGCGTGTGCTACAGTGGTGCGTCCAGTTTATCGTAGATATTGTCTTCTCATGATTGCAACGAGTAAAAATAATAACACAACGACACGGAATTTCTCCCAAGCGCTGATGGGTGCAGACGCACTCCAATCCTTGCAAACCTCACAGCCTCTCGTTTCTCGTAACCCCATCCACACAATGTTTCTGATTCTAATGCTCAGTCACCCGTTATGATTTATTTGAAAATTTTAGTTGCCTATTTGGAAAACGGGTCCATGTCGCTGATGTGTGCTATAGCCTCCTTGACCACTCCCTCTCCAGCTTCCTCCAACACATATTCAACCCACCTACAGGCCGGGTATCTTTGGGCGTCTGGTCATGGGTTGGAGAAACTCTCAACTGGTATGAATCTGGAGCTAGACTCTCCTATGGCACATGACCAAATTCAAAATCTGAAAATCTCGTGCATACCATATAAGTTTTTGGGAGGGAATTGCTCTTGCTATACTCCTGCTGTTGAGTGCTGAGGACAGTTATCATTCCATGAATATAATGTTAGACCATGATAATTCGAATGACCATTATTTATATTCTTTGAAGTGTTTTGTATTCTAAAATTCTATTAAGGAAGCTTCAAAAGTTCTAACTCTCCATATCCCCTCTCTTTTTGTCCTGTCCATGGAACAAAATATAAATGCAACCGATTGCATCACAAACTTACCCTTCTTCTAAGGGCGACTTGCATCATCATCCAGTATCATCAGAACTCACAGGTATTTTTGGTTGACTGTAACAATTGTAAATTTAAATAACAAAACAACGTGATGCGTTGTAGAAAGCTTATGCACTCCGTGGTAATAAGTCTTTGAATTCTTGATAGAACATAACCCTATACCCTGAGTTCTTCTTCTGGGTAATTTATAATGTAACATAAATTGGATGAGTTTTTGTGATTCCACTATGCCTCAATTCTGTTGGTTTATGTATACGTATGTATGAGGTGATGAGGACCCAAACTCCACCATTATATCGATGCCAGAAAAACTCGTAATAACCAAATTTAATTGTTGAAAATCTTTCTAATGGAATTTTAAATATAATTTTTCTTCAAATCATAACAAATATACATAGATTAAAAAATATACATATGATTAGATTAAAAAATATGGAAATGGATATGGCTTTAGTTTGGGTTCTCATCACCTCATATATTTTAAGTGAAAATGATCCAGGACACGAAGAATCAGTGAAATTCATTAAAAAATATAGGTAATTGAGAAAATTATATTAAATTTTCCGCGTAAAAATAAATATTTCTTTCAGTAAAAAATATCCAGCAAGGTTTCGTTCAAAAATTCGTAACGTCACAATTATTCAGTGCTACGCGCCCACAAATGAAGCGACCGAGGAAGACAAAACCGCGTTCTACACTCATCTTAACTCGGTTTACAGTAGTGTTCCGAGAGCCGACATCATAGTCGTTATGGGAGACCTTAATGCCCAAGTCGGTTCAGACAATTACGGACTGGAACGCGTGATGGGAAGAAATGGCGTGGGGTCACGGAATGAAAATGGTGACTTGCTTGTCGACTTTTGTAACGCGAATCGTCTTGTGATAGGTGGGACTGTATTTAAGCATAAGACGTGCAACAAAATTACCTGGGTGCATCCGGATGGTCAAACCGAAAACCAAATTGATCATATCATGATTCAGCAGCGATGGAGGAAGTCTATGTGTGATGTCCGGAGTATAAGAAATGCCGATGTGGGAAGCGACCACCATTTGGTTCTGATGAGCCTCAAACTACGAACCGCTGCCGTACAAAAACCAGCGCAGGATGCAGCAAGGAGCACAAAATTCATTACTAATGCTTTAAATGACCCCAACATATGTCGAAACTATGTCACCACCCTTAACGACAGAGCCTCGTCATTAAATGGAATCCAGAATTCAACAATTGATGAGATGTGGGGTGAAATTAAAAGTGTTTTTATGGAGGCTGGATCCGAAACTGTACCCAAGCGAACGAGACGTAGAGACTCTTGGATATCCCAAGACACCTGGGATAAGATCGAACTTCGCAAATCGTTGAAAATCCAAATAAATGCCGAAGCTGATGTTCAACGAAAGGCTGACTTGCGAAGAGAGTACCGCATTGCACATAAGATGGTCTACCGCTGTGTGAGACGTGACAAGAGGGTGAAGTTGGATGGACTCGCAGATAATGCGGAAAGCGCTGCCAGAAGAGGAGATATCCGGGAATTGTACCAAATAGCCAAAGATGTTATCGGGAAAAAAAGCAACACCAATCATCCTGTAATGGATGTGGATGGCACACTTTTGGTATCAATTGAGGATCAGCTTCGTAGATGGAAGGACCATTTTTGTGCCCTGCTAAATGAGGATTCAGTTGAGCAGAGTGCTGAAGTGCCCCAACTAAACGAGATGCGCAGGTCCTATAGGGGTATTGACATCGAACCCCCGTCAGAATCGGAAATTCGTACATCAATAAATCTCCTCAAAAACAACAAGGCAGCTGGACTGGACGGAATACCAGCTGAATTCTTGAAAGCCGATCCCGTAGCAGCGGCTAGTATTTTACATCCGCTGATACAAAACATTTGGGAAAACGAAAGCTATCCCAGGGACTGGAAGGATGGTGTGATTGTTAAGTTGCCAAAGAAAGGTGACTTAAAGAATTGCAACAATTGGCGTGGTATCACCGTTTTGTCCGTTTTCCCAAAACTAATGGCAACAATCATACTCGAGCGAATAAAGGATAGAATCGAGTCTACTCTCAAGAGGCATCAAGCTGGCTTCCGCAGTGGTCGATCGTGTGTCGACCATATCAACACCCTGCGTATCGTCCTCGAGCAGTCGATGGAATATCAATCACCGCTTTACCTCATGTTCGTGGATTTTGAAAAGGCCTTTGATCGAGTTAACCGAGAATGTATATGGAGATCGTTGCTTGGTAGAGGAATTCCACCAAAAATTGTTGCCATTATTAAAGAGTCCTACAACAACGCGAGGTGTTTTGTTTTGCACAATGGGCAGCTATCCGACTCCTTCGTAGTGCAACAGGGTGTGAGACAAGGGGATGTTCTATCGCCAATTCTCTTCCTGCTGGCGATGGACGACGTATTGACGGCCAGTGTTGGTACAGCTGAGCGACAGGGCATTCAATGGAGACCGTTCGAAAGGCTCAGTCATTTAGACTATGCCGATGACATATGTCTACTGGCAAATAACATCAGTGGGCTGAACGGGATGTGCCAAACACTGCAAGTGAAGGGAGAGTCGATTGGTCTAAGAATTAACAGCAAAAAGACAAAAATAATGAATAATGCTCACAGGCCGCTCCACACAGCAGTGTATTATTTTACAGGAGACGCCAGTTGAAGTAGTGGAACAATTTAACTACCTTGGCAGTATTGTTTCTGCAAACGGTGGTACGGATCTGGACGTTAAAAGTAGAATAAATAAAGCTCGTGTTGCCTTCGGTACTCTGTCCCCAATTTGGAAATCCAGTCAAATCTCCTTACGCACTAAGTTGAGATTCTTCGAATCAAATGTCAAATCCGTGCTGTTATATGCTTGTGAAACCTGGAAAGTCACGTCTACCATTTCGAAGAAATTGCAGGCTTTTGTGAATCGCTGTCTTCGCCACATCCTAAAGATTCGCTGGCCACAAATAATATCAAATGAGGAATTGTGGCGCAGGAAAAGTCAAGAGCGGCTGGACGTCGACATAAGAAAGCGTAAATGGCGTTGGATTGGTCACACACTGAGGAAACCAAACGATGAAATTGCAAAGCAGTCCTTTGAATGGAATCCTCAGGGTGCACGGCGGGTTGGAAGACCAAGAACAACATGGAAATCAACTGTCTTAGCGGAAGCAGAATCCCAGAGAAAGACGTGGCCACAGCTTAAGTACCTTGCAGCAGACCGTGAAGGATGGAGACGTTTTGTTGACGCCCTATGCCCCAGCCGGGGTTACAGGACACGATGATGATGAAAAAATATCCATATTTGTCCTTGAAGAAGTTTCCTTGCGATAGCTTTTTCCTGGCTATCCTAAAATCATTATATTATAACTTGAAAATATGCCCACAATAGGAGATTGTGGAATGCATTCACGAGAAGCGAGTATGAGGCCAAAACGACAGTTCGTATATTCTGCTTATTAAGTTCACCAAACTTTCAATAAAGGTTACAAATATTATTTCTTTTTAATATAAATTTGTCAGAACCTTGTATGAAAACAGACATTCAAATTCAATTTTAAGAACCTTAAACTCATCAGCCACCAATAAATCTTTCAACCTCTTCTTCCGTACCACTTGCAGAGTCTTGAAACACTTCATCTCGAAGAAGATACCAACTGAATCTTGCTTATGACTTCCAACAAATCCATATATGTGCAGCTAACAATTTTTTTAATATAATTATGCATGCCTGGTAGTTTGACAATCTTGTTCGAATGCTTGCTTCTCGTTCTGCTTCTGCCATTTCTGTGTCTTCCATAAGCGAATTGCCTGGCTCTCTAAGCCATGGTCGCGTATGAAATGTTTTTACTTCAACAAAAGTTGTTAAGTATTTTTTTTTTGTTTTTTATTTTGTTGTTGTTCAATACTGCATCATCGCCCACGATGAACACGAATTCGTGCAGATACCACCGCCACCGCAGTTGCAGTTGTCAGTTTAGCCAGTACTAGGCTACTGCATCAAGCTGCTTCCACATTTGCATGAGCGTATAGTTTAGTTAGCTGGAACGGTTGGCCGTTTATTCGGAGACGGACAGGTTATAATAAATATGTTTGAGGAAATGCTGTAATTGTTTGCCAGACAACAGCATAAACAAAAAGAAAAAACAAATGAACGCAAAAAACAAAACAAAAAAATAAACAGGTAAAATCATATCACAAGAATCTTGTACGCGATCTCTGTCTTTTATCGGCGAAGCATTACTTTTGCATATATGCGATCTGTGTCACTGATTGTTTGTTCAATATAATGTTGAGGCACAGGAGAGCTAAGACAGTGCTGTCGTGCTTCGATCAAGAAGGTTTTGGGTAACATTTCTGAAGGGAGACTTCCTTACCTTAAACTTATTAAAAACGTCACTGTATTTAAAACAATTAAAATTTATTGATCTGGGTCGCAAAGATGGAACATATACATTGTACATACATCTATACGTAAATAACGTTCCACTTAACAAAACGAGTCCTATTCGTAGATATTGTTTAAGCTGTTGCTAGGCAATGGAGATTCTATAATAAAGATAAACTCCAGCTTTTCCTAGCAACAGTTTACTTATAATATAATGTCTATGAACATGCCCCAATATTTCAAAGTATTCTTAAAACACACAGTTCCAAACATTTTCTTGCCTTGAAGCTAGTCAAGGAAAATCAAAGAACACAAAATCACATCTTAGAATTAAAAAATTTCACTAGGTATGGAATAAGTATAAGTAGAATAAGGTATGGAATAAAGGCGATATTACACTAGCATATAAATATGGCAAATTTGTCATATAAATATGTCTCAAAAGGGTCATATAAATGTGATGGACATATTTATATGACAAAATATATATGGTGCCATATATATGACCATGATTCTGAGCCATATATTTGACAAAGTGTAATATCGAATCAAAGGCGTTGACATATATATTTGGAAGTTTTGAGCCATATAGTCATATAAAAATCGTTTAATTTTATATGTTCATGTATGTCAAGCAATTTTATCATTTATTTTTGGAATATGGATCAAGTGAAATCAGAAGTCTTCATTTATTTTTTCATACTAGGGGAAAGATGCAGTATTTGAACCGGTGCAGTGCAACAACACCCGCGGTAATAAGGCCCGTGGGCGTTATTTTCCAAAATAAAAGGAAAAAACACCCACGGGCTTATTTTCCGGTCTGAAATGGCAATAAGACCCACGAAATAAAAGCAATAAGAAGCGCGGGTGTTATTGCTTTTTGGATTTGTCATTTAAGCCCATCACTTTAAGTATGATCCATGCTCTGCTTTTAAGCACCACCTATTTAAAAATCTCAAAATTGTACAGCTACAATTATTGTTGGATATATAGGATAAATTCAAGGTTTCTTCAAATCCAGATTCTTTAAATGCAAAAGAAACTTTGCATACAACCAACCTCGCACCCACCCCAACCGATAGCTTTAGTCCAAACATTTACAAAACTGCTGGTCGGACAAGCTTTATCTGGTCGCATTGGTTAGAAAATGCACTTTTCTGGTTGCATTTTCCGCTGAATGTACCACTTTTCTAAAATTTACATTTTGTGCATCCTTGGATAAAAATGAAAAGAAAGTGGTTAAGGCAGTTAAATGGTCAGACTCGTCGCAGTAGCCAAAAAAAGTCTGTCCGACCATTGGTATCGTGTAGAAGACAGTCTTAGCTTTTATTTTATACCTCATTTATATAAGCTGCTTATATTATAGGTACATTTAGCGGAAAATGCATCCTGAAAAGTGCATTTTCTAACCATTGCAACCGGATAAAGCTTGTCCGACCAGTAGTTTTGTAAATGTTTGGACTTAAGCTCTCGGTGGGCATCCAATTTTTGCGTGGCTGCGATGAGATATGTTTGTATGTACATATGCACATATACTATACTATAATAATAATTTTCATACCACAAAAAAAAAATTATGTTATTGGCGGAATTTATTTTTGCATCTTTCGATTCCAGCTCAGAGAAAAAGTGACAATTATAGAGCAAGCAGCAAGGATTTATTAAAACCAATTTAAATTATTATTTATTTTGACAAATTAATTTCCATTATTGTCAAATAATTTGTTTTTCATATATTTGATATTTCAAAGCTAGTGTGATAGCCATATTAAGCTTTGTCATATATATGAACAAAAATTATTTGACGAAGCCATTTGTCATATAAATTGGTCATATATGTATGGCATAGTGTAATACAACTTGTCATATATTGAAAACCTTTGCCATACTTTATATGGCAGCTTAAGCCATATATATATGATAGTGTAATACCGCCTTAAGTAAATACGTTTTATTAACGAACCTGAGAAAATATTACATTTGTGTCAGAAGTGGGGTAAAACATATTTAATGTGCATTGAGATAATTTATTGTATGTTTACAGAAAATAACTACGAAAAGTAAGCATCGAATGTGAGAGGTGAAAAATTAGAAAAGACATTGGGGCATATTCATAGATGTTGACTCCAGTTTTTACTAGCAACAGCTTAGACAACATCTATGAATATGCCCCATTGGGTATATCTCTGAATTGAATAAGCGAGGTCTTCCTATTTTAGTTCGTGTTTTCTTATTAAAATCCTAGTTAGGATCGTTTTTTCTCTTTGTCAGAAAGTTGAAACAAGAGTTTGTTGGTATTTGCGCTTAAAATTGAATGAACAAATTTATTCGCAATTGCAGATGAAAACTCTTAACAAAGACGCATTCTACAAAGCAGCGAATGGAAAATTCGCTCGTGTCTGTCGGTAACCAAACAAACTACTCATGTCAAAGAAATGTCTAAATTCCACGCTTATTGAGAAAGTAACCATTTCTTAATTTGCGTATTGGTTTGCTACGATTACCGTAAACTCTCATTGCCTCAGTTGGCTTTTAAAATGTCTAATTTTAAAGCGGACATTGAATATAACTATTTAATAGTTTGAGACACAAGTGTTGAATGGCTAAGTCATTATTTGTGTGCTCTTGTATGTCTGCAGAGTTATTTAGATAATGTGTAATGACTGAGGGTAGGTAGGAGTAGGATTTTCATTCAATCGCATTGGGAATATTTTCAAACAAATTAAGTTGAAAAACATCGGCTTCAGACTCATAATATTTTGGCAGCTCAGCTTATAGGCAGCACGAAAGAAATTCTTTGACTCTCAATTCATTGCGTCTTTGGATGCTTTTCTATCTATTCTTTTTATTTTTTGTTTGATATTAGGGTAATTCCATAGAAATCGCTTCTTTGTGTAAAAGCCAAAATGAGCCATTTTCTATCAATATCTCTTCCCTGCTGGTTTAATTTAAAACTTGGAGTTTGTTAAAAGAAAGAAGAAGCTTAAAGGTGTGGTATAACCCTAAGTAAGGTCATAGTTTTTTTTATGTAGTATCACTTTCGACATCACTGATCTTTTAAGTACCTATTGCATCTGTAGAAAATTCGAAGCATAAAAACGCAGACATCTTAAGCGGTCACCTCGTATCATCTCGAACGAACTCAACTTTTCCATTCATCGGGCAATGGGACGGAGGGACGCACGGTAGATCAGATGGCGTAGTGTCGATAGAACGCCTCATTTCCATAAAAACAAAGCAGAAAATAACTCTTTTGAGGGGAGCTACTGTTTTTGGCCAAGATCAAGCGAGATGGAAATGAAAATGGCAACTGCTATAATACAAATGCAACTGCTACTGCAACTCCAACTACATAGATGTGAATATGAATGCCGGTTATTAAATTGGGACTGAATTATTGCATGAAGTATATGCACATTGGGGCTTATGTTATCGAGGATCGTGATACGTTATGAATTAAAAAAAAAAAACATTGATATTTATCTTGCGGTAGGTACTCGTACGTATGTATAATGTATATTGTTGTAATAATTTTTTGTGATGTTTGTAATATTCGGATTGTTATTTTTGAAAGAATGGAAAATGTTTATTATTAATTAGGTAGGTGGTAAATTATGTTCAAAACATTTCTAGAACTCTAAATCGGAAAAAGGATAATATTCAAACAAAAGCAGTGCTTTTAAAGTTAGCTGAACATATTCGTGAAATGAGAAAATGTCATTAATAAGGATTTTCTGCAGCATTTTTGTTTATAAAATTCAATGACTGAAGATGTACATTGAACATACATGAAAATTTTTCGCAATTCAAACATTTCTTGCGTTGAATTTGGGAAAAAATCTAAACTGAGCTTGGTAGTAACGAGTATCCCTGTAAAAAAGAGACTTTCGGGCCAAAGCTGCGAAAAATTATTAGAAATTATAAAGTTTGAATGGAGGGTAGGCTGTCAATTAAAAATAAAATATTTTTTTAGCATGTCATATTAAGGCCTTGAGCCTCTACTCTATTTTGTGTATGGATGTTTTGAGCCTATTCTTGCTCAAAAAAAGTCATGTGCTGTTATAATAATATTTTATAATTGTTCTTTTAGACACCGTTTATTTTCCCGTCTATTTAATAGCCTAACTATGACCAAAATAAATTCTAACCTCATTTTAATATGCCCTGCTAAGAACATCTTTCCTCAAAACAAAAGCTCTGAATTATTAATTCGTTTCAAAGAACAACGAGTCAATATAAGACTCAAAGTGACATTTAGTGGGACAAATTGCAACAAATGGGTTTTTGGTGGTTTTTGACTCTACTAGGTGTTGTCTTCGTAAAAAAAAAGTTTACCAAAATCGGACCACCGGAAGTCACTTTTTTCCTAAATGGCAGCCGGTTACTATGAAAATCAGAAAAAATTCTCTAACTTTTGTAATTTTTTCCGTACAACAATGATTTTTGTATCTAATCTAGGGTTTTTAGGGTCGGGAAAAGTTGAGCTAGAAGAGCTCCACACAAAAAAAAAAGAGCTTTATACCTCCTGTCGAGTAGAATCGCATCACGTTCACGAATTTTCAAGACAATTTTTTTTTATTCATAAAACGTTGCTGACATTGAACGTGATCCTTACACTTAGCAGCAATAACAATACTTTCACCTTTTAAAATTTTAAGTAGTTAGCAAGTTAGTAAATTACCACTTCACTTTGTGTTAAATTGCTCTTGGGAATAGAATAATTCTTACAAGAAGAAGAATTAGTACTCACGCTTTCGAAGATAGAAATCACAAATAAAACTGCAGTATTCCTAACTTTTTTACTTGCATCAATTAGAAAATGTCCCACTGAATGATTTAAACAGGACGACGTCTGTTAAAAAACAAGAGTTTGTTGCTTACTCTTATATATTATTTCAAGAGACCTAATTTTCATTAATTTACGTTGCCCAAAACGCTTTTTTCGTCAAAGAGAATGTGTTGGTCGATTTGATATGTATTTTTTGACTTATGTAGATGTCAATGAACATATACACATTCATGCCCGATTTGTAGCATATACTTTCTTTTGATTTTTATCTACCAAAATAAAATAAAATGCACGACTGGATCGCACGTACTTGCTCTTATGTTCAAGTTGTGTGGAACTTAAGAACTTTAAAAAATATTCAAATTATTATAATAAAAGTGTCAACAAGCATTTAAATCGTTCTTTTAAATGTATAAACAGCCTGATAAGTAACTTAGAGCTCAAAAAAAAGTATGCAATTTGATTACTTGAAAAAATATGAATATATGCAAAAAAAAATTAAAATCGTTGGAGCCGTTTTCTTAAAAATTAATTTTTTATATATAAAATTTATGTAACATTTTTCAAAAAAAAATTTGGTATGCCAATTTTGAGTATATAATAATATACATTTAAAACTGAAATTTCAAAATAATTCATCAACCTATTTTTGAAATATTGAATTTTCAAAAAAAAATTTTGAATCTTTTGTTAAAAATCCAAAATTTATTTTTTCAAAAATTTTGGTATGCAGTATTATTTATATTCTAACAAAGCTTTTGTGCAAACAATTTTATTGAAATCGGATGAGTGGTTAATGAGAAAATCAAAAATCAAAAAAACCGTTATATGGCAGGTACCGTTAATAAATGTTTTTGGTGATTTTTTTTCTTATTAAAAGGTATATCATATCTACAATAATAGGTACACTGATTTTTTTATCAAAATCGTTGGAGCCGTTTTTGAGATAAATAAGCTTTTCCTTAACGGTTGTATGGCAAGTACCGTTATTTTTTGAGCTAAAAAAAAAAATTTCAATTTCCCCTCTGGAGAGTTACAAAAAAACCTTAAGTTTAATATTTGAAGAAAATCGCTTCAGTGGTTTAGGCTGTAGGTTGAGGTACAGACAGACAGACAGACAGAATTGTGCCACCCACTTTTTTCGTGTTCTCTATCATCGTAATGTCATGTTTGATTGTTATCTCGAAATGTTTTTTTTTTGCACGAATCCAAAACTTGCCCTATAGTACCTATATCGCAAGTAAAAATTAAGAACACTTGTAGTAACTTTCAATTTTTTCCAATACCAATCAACTGAGAACTAAAATAAGCGGTGGGCAATAAAACAGGTTTTACTGTAAATTTTTCGTATTTTGTTACAATTTATGCTTGAAATAGGAAAAAAGCTACGTATTTTGTATAATATTTGGTGGTATAGAACACCTTTTTTTTTAGTCCAATTCCACACGAAAGAGAATATTTTCAAAAATGTGCCCATTTTCGTCCACATAGACAAAATTTACTGCCTCAAATTAATTCCCCGACTCTAAAAACCCTAGATTAGATACAAAAATCATTATTGCACAGCAAAAATTATAAAAGTTACAGAATTTTTTCTGATTTTCAGGGTAACCGGCCGCCATTTTGAAAAGTTTTTGAGAAAATAAATTTTAAAGTCGATATTTTTGAAAAAAACTGTGATTTTTTTTACAAGTAGATTGCTCTCAAAAATAAATATGTTGATATTAAAATGTAACTTCTCAAAAACTTTTCACAGCCACAACTTGATTTGGAAAATTAAATAAAAGAATGGAATATTAGGTTTCCAAAAAAATGTCCTATTATTTTTGTACAATGCACGGTTCACGAGATATTTGATAAAACGTGTTTTCCTCCCAGCCTCCCAGTCGCGCCAATGTGGATTTACATTTGGGGGAGACCCCAAAACATATTCCACCGAGAAATTCAGTTCATTAAAAAATTGCAGAAAAAAGTACCCGGCTCTTGGCCTACAACAATTTCGAAGATTTGTTTAATTTTGCAAACAGATGGCATAGACCGAGAGCCCACAGCAGATTTTGGGTGTGAGTGATAGCAAAAAAAAAAGTATAGGCGTCGAAAGCTTCATTAAAGGCTATTCAAAAAATCAAAGTCTTGCAGTCCACAACTGGGGCCTTTACGATTAAACAGGCCATCGAAAAACAAAATATGAATGCAACTTCGAGGGTAATCGTGTAGGCCAAAATTGATCACCCCTCCCTATGATCACATATCACGGAATCTGAGACCATTTGAGTGTATAGTTCAAAAAATCAAAACATTTCTCAAAAGCATTAAAAAATCTTTTTTAAGGTTTTTTGCGATGAGGAAATAGTGAATTATTATTTGGCAGACGCAAAAAATAAAGCCAGAAAAATACATGATTGCATTATTATTTCCGAAGTTTACAAAGAGAATAAGCAGTCGTAGTTTCTTGAATGCATTGAATTAAAGTATGGTACATAAACATTCTTTTATCCAATCAAATTAAACTGTATTAATTTAATATCCTCCTCGCAGTAAAAATAGTAAAACTAATTTGCATATCATATACATTGTTTCAAACGGGTATTCGATAAAAACTGTCTTTTTACGCCTCCTTAAACTAGGTACCAGCTAGCGTCTAACACACTATAAAACCAAATCAGCAATAATGTGCCTATAGATACTTATTCTAGCAGATGGCTAAACAACTTTCCTTCGCGTATCATCTCAACATAGTACGGCAACCGACAGTCAAAGACCTTAAATCGAATTGGACCCGTTTCGAAAGTAGGTATGCCTGCCTTAGTATAAAACGGGATAAGGTAAACAAAAACAACACGCATCCTGCAACATTGTTGTATATTAATCATTTTACGATTCTGCTTTAAAATTTTATTCGCCAAAAGGAATAACTACAATTCCAACTCCACATCACATTTGCATTTGCATCCTTCTTTCTTTGCCAGCACAAGCACAACCCCAGCACCACATCCTCAATAGTCACAAATGACATCATAATCTTTATTCATCTGACTGATGGTGATCTTATGATATTTGCCGCGCGTTCCCTGCAACAATGTAGCAAAAATTTTACGAATAAAAATTTTAATAAACGACCAAACCCATTAAAATATTTATGTTTATTATTTATAATTTGTTTGTTTATTTTTTTTTTCTGAATTAGCATTAGTGTGTAATTCTGTAGAATATTTTATCGATAATTATAATAATGGTAATTTTGCATTTTACACTGATAGAAATTTATATGATTGCACTTTTTTATTACATTTTCATTGCGATGTTGTTTTGTTCATTCGGTTGGTCACCGTCAAATAGCCATAAAAATACAGCTTTAACTTAAGATAGTAGAATACTTAAGTTGTTGATGTTTTATTCAAAATTTTCAATATAAAAATTGATCATGCGAGTGTCTTGCAGGGCAGCATATACCTACTGCTTGTATGGTGATCCTGATCATACAAAATGATTAAATGGTACTATAAAACTTTGAAAAAATTATAATATTAAGGTGGCATCAGTTATGAATACAGATAAAATGTTTTCAGAATACATATTGTAAGTATGTCATAACTGAGGATTATTCAGAAAAAAAAAACACTTCAAACTGATATATAAAAAAATATCCAAATGTAAAAAAATTTCATTCAGTGTACAACTGAACTGTTTTTGCTCAATGCCTGTTGTGTCAGTGGGTCTTGAGCTGAGTTCTGGTTACCGACTTTATTCCTAATCCACTTTTATTTTCAACCTCTTCCATCACTTCAAGCTGTCATCAGTTAAGATGCACAAAATAGGTGTTGCACTTGCCCCACAACATGTCCGAAGTGAATGAACAGAAATGTCATGTAAAATAATCAAATATAGGGTAGATTCGGAGTGATATGGCAAGCTTATATCTTTTTGCTTAAAATTCACCAAAATTAAAAAGAATTCTGTAACAAAGCTATTGGCCTAGCAAAAGTATAAATCTATCTTAAAGATAAGAAAGCCTTAAAAAACACTGAAGATATTTTTGTTTTTACATAATATCAAAAAACAAAGGTTTTTCTAACAAGATACTTTTTCTTGGTGAATTAAGAGCATTTTAACACTTGATTTAAACACCCACATATTAATTTAAACTTTTTAAACATGGATATCCAACATATCCTGTAGTTATTCCTGGAGGAATAAATAACCAACCACATTTAAAAAAAATACAAAACACTGTCTTGAATACCCTATATTTTAATCCAAAACGATCGACGAGATGGTTTTAATGAACTTCCGCAACATAGAGGCACTTGTCGAGTGTCGACATTTCTCTTATTTGTATTTAATTTCACTCAAGACGGGTTTCATTCCAACGACATGGCCGGCATACGCCTCAACACCCTGGTATTGTAGCATGTGGAATCAGTCACAGCCGGTACTACTTAACTCAACTAGTTGCAACATTGTTGCAAAATACTTGAAATAACTATATATTGCTAAAATATGCTATTCATTAAATAATATATTTTATTATGCAGATACGGACGAGCGCTGCATATTTGAGCGACCGAATGACCGACGACGACGGACGTTGGTCAGGCGATTATTATTTATATTTTTTTTGTTTGTTCCAATAAGTTGGCAATATATTCGTTGTTTTTGCTTGCATTTTCCTTTTTATATTTTTTTTTATTGCTACTGGATGTATGATTGGTTATTTTATTAGGTATTTGAATTTTTTTTTTGTTTTATTTTTGACTAGATGGAAAAAGATGCACAAGGAAACAATTTGTGCATTCGGTGCTGACAGGTCTTTGGTAAAATAGTAATAAAAATGAGCAGGTTTTCCAAGTTATTGGACTCTGAATACCATAACAGATAAAAGCAAATTAAATTATTAATCTAAGACCACTAACATAATTTATATAAAATATTTAATTTAAATATTTAGATTAAATTTTAAATTTTTTGTTGACTGTTGGTTTTACTTACTTCATGTAATAAATTTTATGAAACTAAAATTTTATGGAAAAAATTGACAAAAAGACTTTAAATCAATGGCTTGGGCTTCCTTATGCTGCATCTTAACTATTAAGAGTTTATTGTAATTTTTGACCAAAAAGACCACCAGTGCGGTAAAAAATTATGTCCATCAATTCCTCATTGTTGATCGCACAATTTATAGACTCTTACAAAGAACTCAAGTTGAGAGTGGGGATAGGAAGAATTAATTAATGACAGATAAAAGCTTTCCAAACGTCATTCTTGTGAAAGCTTTTCCTAGAATATACATAAAACTCAAAAATCTAAATTTGTTCTATAGGTCAACATAACACTCAGCGTTCGGACCTTTCTGCGATTTTTTCTGATTAAGTTTGAGTGGCAGCTAAGTACTTAATACTGAAAATAAACTTTTAGTTTTCAAATCAATATTCAAGCTATATTATGTTTTAAGGTTCACCATTTGAAAAGATTTCAAATAAGTCAAAATAACATGTGAAAATTATATTTTACTGAAGAACTAAGCACCTTGGCAAATGTATAATCTAGAATCCTGAATTTAAATGAAAAATACAAATACACTTGAGAATCATCAGACAATTTGCTGATTTCTATTGTGTGTGCTGATTTCTAGTTTGGTTCCATAACAAGTTCACATGTTCTCGTATATATAATTATTATTTATTTGTTCTTTTTTGAATATATTTGTATTATAATTCAATTACTTTATTAATTACTTATTTGTATATATGTTAATATTTGTTAATTAATTTAATTACGTATTTATTATTTATTTATTTTTATTTTTATTTATTTATTTATTTTTGTATTTATTTATTTATTTTTGTATTTATTTATTTATTTATTTATTTATATATTTATTTATTTATTTATTTATTTATTTATTTATTTATTTGTTTATTTATTTAAAGTGATGGACCCAATCTGCAATATAATTTAAGTTGGTATTAAATTTGCTTTTGTGCTTTGTATTATATATTTATTTATTTTTGTTGTTGTTTATTATTTATTTTTTTATTTTTTGTTAAACTTACTCCTTCTCTCATTTTATCTCTGACAAGATGACGTAATATAGGTAATTTGTTTGCATTTTTAATGGAGGTTTTGTTAGTAGTTTCCTTCAAATAAAATTTCAATAAATTAATTACCACACAAACTGCAAATATAATTAGTAAGGTGAAATTTAACCATAAATATATAAATTGTGCAATGCAGCCATGTTGAAAAAAATGTAAATTTGTGTTACAATAATAAAACAAATTTGTTCGATTCCCAGCCGTGCCACCTACAAACAGAAATGTTTTATCCGAGGTACTGCCTCGCGAGGAACTGACAAATCCTCCAAGTGTATACTTGTCATGAAAAAGTGCTTCTCATTTAGCAGTTCGGACTCGGCAAGAAACTGTAGGTCCCCTCCATTCCTGCCAACAACACGCACACAGAAATGGTTGAGAGTTGTAAGTCACTAGGCCCTGGTTCTCCACGAGCTGTTGCGCCACCCAATTTATTTATTTATAATAAAAATAATTTGAAATATATGTTATGTACCCACCTTATCAAAAGTGATCTTTTTTGAAATGAAGCTTTGCAAACACATTCACACTAGATTTTTATTTGTCGATATAGTCCAGTCAAAGAAGAAAAAATAAATAAGGACATTTTAAACATAACCACCTTCCTCACACCCCAACTTACTCTCATGACGTCACTGGAATGACCATGAGTCAATATATACTTTGTTTTTCCATTATTTCTGAGTAAAGTGATCCAAAACTATTGATTTTGTAAGGCAATGACACTGTTTTTCAAATTTTTGAGTTTTAAACTGCCCGTATCTTTCTTAACCTTGCCCCTACCGAAAATATGAATACATAAAACTTTTTTTTATTTATTTTTTTATTTTATTTTTCTTTCATTTTGTAGTGTACACTTTTCCGCTTAAGCTCCTGAAAAATTACAAAAGGGGTCCCTCCTGCCTTAAGTTCGTGGCCCTGGGCTGGGGACTTTTAGTATGTTATACCTGGGGTGGGGGCCATCCTTAGCACATAAAATTGTAACCCAGAGAGCATGATTCCTTACATTTATTTAATAATTTTGAGTCTTCGTTGACTGGACTTAAAGTGAGTAAACTTATCTAATTTTAAAACTAATTTTGAACTTTGCCAACAGGCTGAAATCGCATAATTTCTTAAAAGTTATAAATTATTTTGAATACTCAAAATGTTTTTCCACACCGCTTTTTTTATTAAGTCTCTGAAAAATTACAAATTTGTTGATGGTAAAATTGATTTGATAACTTACTTCATAGAATATTTTTCCATAATGAAACATTTTTATTCTAGATTTAGAATATTAATATGGTAATTATTTGCGTTTCCTTAATTTAGTTATTATTTTTTTAGGAATTTGGCACAGAATTTGGAATTTTTTTTTTTTATTTTATAAAAATATTTATTTTTTTTTTGTTTTGTAAAATTAAAAAGGATTGAGATTCAATAAACTTTAGTTATAAAAACATTTGGTTCCATTCCAATCATTTTTTTATTTACTGGAAATTGCTATTTCTAAAGACTGAACCCTTTTTCACTTCGAAGTTTATTGTTTTGATGGTTACTGCAAGAAAAATAAATGTATGTATTCAGAACAAAAAACTCATCGCAAAAATGTCTGCACATATAGGTAATTAATGAACTAAGTTCTAAGAAACATTTATTATCTATGTGAAGTAGCCGTAAGTATCCGTACAGATTTCTATGGACTCATCACATTAATATGTATAGCCAATAAGGCACTCTATCAGCTCATTGCATAAACATGTAAAGAGTACATAGATACTGTACACATAACAATGTGTTGTTAATAATTGTATGTATAATGACAACAGCTTCTTAAACTCACAGAATATTTGTAAATTATTCGCGTTTCATTCATTGCTTCGCTAAAAGTCAAATTTTTTTTCCATGAATTTTAACTGAGATCCTTACATGCACTAAGAGAGAACACAACCATCACTAGGCCTATACTCAATACAATGAATGATCGACAACTTAAAGTTTTTACACCATACTAAAGTCAAAAAAGTAGTTAAAGTGAGACGTTTACTTAGTACAAATTTGATAAACCCAATACACGTTGATTGTATTCATTACATGACTTGCTATGGGATGGTAGTGTCTACAAACCATTCCTCTGTTGTATTCAAAATTAACTTTCGGGTGGTTCAATACATTGAATATTGGATTATTTTAGAAATAAAGTTTGCTATTGCCTTAGGATTACGTTCTGGTGCCTGCTCTTTGTTCTCATATTGACCAACGCTCTCCCAATAACCATCTAAACTATTTTGCTGAAATTTAAGGAGAGGTCTCCGCCAAGACGTTTTCTGTTGATCAAAATTATATTAAAAATAAATAAATTGGGTAGCGCAACAGCTCGTGGAGAACCAGAGCCTAGTGGCTTTCAAATCTCAACCATTCCTGTGTGCGTGATGTTGTTGGCAGGAATGGAGGGGACCTATAGTTTTTTGCAGAGTCCGAACGGCTAAATGATAAGCACTTTTTCATTACAAGTATACTCTTGGAGGATTTGTCAGTTCCTCGCAAGTGGCAGAACTTCGGATAAAACATTTCTGTTTTAAGTGGCACGGCTGGGAACCGAACCCACACCTTCGGCATGACAGTCCTACGCACTAACCATCATGCCACAAGGTACTAGGTTGATCAAAATTAGAAAACGTTTTTGTTTTAAGAGACCCATATTTAGAAGAGGAAATAGTTGAAAAATTAAAAATGTTCAAGAATTAAGTTACTTAATTTTGAATAACTTTACCTGCTTTTACATTAAACGCATGAACAGAGAGCCTTTGAAAGTTGACGACTCAAAATCTATTATAAAAACCCATCGCCTCCACAATAATATTGATTCAACATCAAAATCTACACCCAATGTGAATTATTATACATACATGTACATATGTATGTATGTACACAAAATACTGAAATTATTTCAAAAAATTAAAATTAAAAAATAAAAGCACACACACACACAAAACCATACACAATATCTACATCGTATCCTCAAAACACGCATACAGCTACATATGTATATGACCAAGCATAATATGTGCGAAAATCGACTTATTCGTTATTCCAAGGACACACACTCAACTCACACTCGGGTAGCTAGCTAGCTAGCTAGCTGTAGGTAAACTTATATGCGTAGATATTGGTAAATGCGTTGAGTTGGAGCGTTAGAACTAGAGCCAGAGCAGCGTCTATATGCGGCCGTGCACTTAATTATTATCAGCAAATATGCAGCGATGGCCGGCGAGGAAAATCCAAAACAAAATTAATTCCATTTCCAGATACACACATTCTGGAGTTTCAATTAAAAATAAATCACACCACCATCGTGTAGCTGGAGCAGCTTCATACTTCCTCTTCCAGAATCCCGTACTCTCTCGATGCAATGGCGTTGGTTCGATGGTGAATGGCGGTGGTGGAAATGAAAATCAGAAGGCAGTGCCACCTCCACGATTTTCTATACCACCCTCGCCCCCAAGCCACATTGCGTATGTACGACCATCAGTGCGTGTGCTTCTCTATTCCTCATCTCTTCAGCTCCTCAGTCCAGCAATGGGCTTCTAAATTTCCAATTTTATAAAGTTCCAAATGCATTTTCGATCCTTCGCCTGACTTCACTGCACCCTTCTTTGCTCTTTCTTCTTGGCCACTTTACTATAGCTTGCACTTTCGGCTCGAGAGTATCTGGCTGCTCCATCGGCCAAGAGCATTTGTGTCTGCATCTGTATCTGTTTATGTATCTATGTTTGCACATACGCATCCGTCGGATAAAATAACAAAAATTATCTATGCTGAGAACTAATCCGCTTTGTTTTCTCGAATCTCGAAATAATTTTGCGATTTTTATAATTCCATATTATTTGCGCGAGACCCGAGATTTCTCCTTCTGTTGCACGAATAAAGGCTCTTGTTTGCTGATGACTATAATTACTGTGAATTTTCTTCATTTATAAAAGCCACTGATTTGAATATAAGCAGAATGATTCGACGAATTGCTCTGCCCCGCACTTACTATAAAGAACTCAGGGACGGACGGGGGCTTTGGGCAAGCCATAGCTTGAAGTGGGAAATCAGTAGCTACTTTGTGCTTATGATGTTTTTCTTTCTCTCCAATTTTTTTTTTTTGTTGCTGTTTTGTTTAATTTTTTTAATATAAATACCACCAGCAGCCCACGAATCGTGCATCTTGGGTTGGCAATGTTGTGCCGCACCACCGCTGCCACTGCGCGATAGATATTCAACATGGTTACCAATTTGGTGGAAACCTAGATCAACGAAATTTTGTAAATCTGACAATACGGCATGATATTAGGCCTTTGATTATGTCCCTTCAAATTTTGGTATCTATTAGAATTTTATAGGCGACGTGTCTTAATTTTTTTCAATTCGTAGTTTATATTTTTTTACCTTGCTTCTTTTCGATTTGCGCTTAGCTTACAGTTTACTTAAACTCGTAAATTAAATAATTTATATCAAATCAGATTTTGATTTTTCCCATTTTAGGGCTGGTTTACGAAACTTAGGTTTTGTTTTATTTAAATTTGTTGAGGGGATGCTTTTTCATGAACAGAGATACTTTTGGAGGATTTGTCACTACCTCGTAACAGGCAGTCCTCCTGAAAAAAAATTATTTGTGTATAAAGTGGCAAAGGCAGAAACTTGAGACGTTGGGCGCTACGTCATAGTCCAACGCACTAGCCCTTACCCAAGAGGTGCCTACTATCTTTTCTAATCTAAGACTTGCTAATCTTATATCTTCATCAATCTAGTATTATTTTAAAGGCTGGCCGGAAAAGTCTCGGTATCGGAAGTTTAAACGAGACCGAGACGATTCTAAGTCGATTCCGTACTTTTTGGATCGAAATATATCGAGACACGTTCGATATCGGCAAAAAAAAAGATTTTTGAATATTATTAATTATTACAAGCAAATATTTCTCCTATCTTATCGGTTTCCTGGAAACGGCTCTAACGAATTGGATGTAATTTTCGAAGTTTCTTCTTTTAAGTAAAGAAAAGGTTAAGAAAATGATTTTTTCGAAAACAGCTCCCTGGCACGTTCATTTTTCATTTTCCAGGAGCTTTTAAGCTGGGCAAAGTGACTTTAGTGAAATCCACCCACTGCCACACTTATTTTTTTTTTTGTATCCTGGTTTCTCGAAAATGGCTTCAACGATTTTTGAAACAATATTACCAAACTAGTACCACCGATAAAACCGTTTTTTTTTCGATTTTGTCATTGCTTGCTTAGGATCAAATTTTTAAGGGCTTTTACTTGCGCCCTTGCGCGGTATTCAAAGCTATGAACAGTTGGCAAACATATACATTCTCAGGCAGGCAGCAGGATCATAAAGTGCACAAGTAAAAAATACTTTTTGAGTTTGCAACCTATTCAAATGGGGCATACATAACAGTTATTATATTGTTTTCTGTGAATTTATGACCTTGCGTCAGTATTTATTGGGTCAGATCCTAATTGGAACTTTACTCAGACATTGTGAAACAAGCCCTCAACAATATTATTAAGAAATCAACAAAAAAAACTTATTTTAGTTAATTTATCGTGCATTTTTGTTTGCGACTGAGACCAGACCAAATCCAGACGTGGCCAACACCGATACCGAGAAGAGACCTTGTTATACGAGACCTAGACCAAGGCAAGACTGTCTTATACGAAAACTAGACTCATACCGAGAAAATACTGAAATTTTATTATTTTCATGAAACCGAGACAATACTTACAAAAGTATCGTTTGGTTTGGTATCGTGGCCAGCACTACAAATTTAACCCTCAATAAAGAGAAAAAGCAGAAATTCTCAAGTGTTCATGATCTCAGCAAATATTTGTTGCAATCCTGCGTAAACAGAATTATGAATTTTAAGGAACTATGTAATATTGTCAAAATATGGATTTTCTGGGTTTTAATTTTTTTTTTGATTTAAATAAGTCCAGGAAGATTGAATAAAACGGGAATTCGGAAATCTTTGGAAATCAAGCACTATTTTATTTTCAAATCAGAAAATTGAGCTCCCAAGAAGCTGTTGTGGGTTAAAATGGATTTGTTTTAATTATTACAAGATTTAAAAATCAAACATATTTTCTTTTCTCGTAGTGGCAATCATAATCTTTGGCATGATGTATCTTATTGGAGGTCGTCCATCTATCGATATCGGCATTATTTGTTAACATTTGCGGAGCAGGAGCGGGCTGTTACTGCTGCTCCGATCGTTAGCATCACGAAGAACAATTCAAAATTAATGGTAATAAGCAGTTGCGGAATACATCCTGAGAAATTACTGCGTACAACAGAAGCAACCAGGCATGGTCGTCGAATGTGGCCTCTGCTGCGCTGCTCTCTGTTGCTGATGCTGCTGCGATGCGGTGCAATGGCTGCTGTTGGGATTACTGAGATCAATTCGTCGCAGCAGCCAATTGCAGAAGTTGAAAATAAAATGCCGTTGGCTTGTTTTTTTTCGCTTTTTTCTTTTTTGATTCTCATATGAAACCTATAAAATTATTATATTTTGTTCCATGCTGAATGCGTTCATGATGCAAAAATATTTAAACGGGTTCCACTTTTTTGTCAGAAGTTAAGTATTTTTTGCAGTATATTTTTTTTTTTTTTTGTTAGTAGGTACATTCTGAACATCATCAAGAAAATAGTGGTGAAAGGAACCTTATTTATAATTGGATAGGTATTTTTACATATCGAATCGTTTTTAAATCCAAGGCAGAGAAACTCTGTATTTACTCAGACAATTTTGAGCAAGGAAAATAATAAAAGAGACGGTATTTTTTTTAAATATTATTTGGGTCTTTTGGAAATGTTTAACTCTTATCATTGTTCTTTAAGCAATGTTCATAACTTTTAAGATAAAACATTTAATAAGCTCTATTGCAATAAAGTAACATACAAGTGGTTTATTATAAACAAAAAAAACGAATATTTTCTTATAATTTATTTAAAAATGAACGGAACTATTTTGTATTGCTACTGAATAAATTAATAAGAGAAAACCTATCGGATCGGCTTTAAGATTTTCCAAAAAAAAAAAAACAGCACAGAGCAATTTGAACTCCCGTCGGATTTGGCTAAGAATGTTGAAAAACGAAAGACATAATAACATATGAAAAGGTGTGAAAATAAAAATGGCAAGACTCTTTAATGAATACTCCTGAATTAAATTGATGAATTAATAAACATTCAAATGCAAGAATAAAGTTTTAGTAAAATTTAATCACAAAAAATTATAGCCGTGTTGTGGTCAAACACTTAGTAATCAATGGATTTTATTTTATTATTTACGGATTTTGCGGTCTTTTAGGAATTAAAATAAAATCTATTGATTACTAAATAAATTCAAATACAAGAATATTAGGGGTATTCATGCAACGTCGTAAGTTTACAAATTGTGTAAGATGATAAGTTTACGCAAAAGTTAGCATGAACGACCTTTTTATTAATTTGGTTAAATGCTGTGTAATTGAATCAGCTGTTCGTTAAACGTCAAATATTTGGGCGCGTTTGGCTGCGTATCTTTAGCGATCCGGATTTGTTTGTTGTCAGATGTCAGTTGATGCAAAAACAACTCAACGTATCTGAAAATTTTTTGGATTTTGGATACCCTAATGGATAGATGCTCGAACACGAAGAAAGATTTGTTTGTGATATCGGAAGCTAATGTTAAAAACTCACGAAAAGATGCTTACCAAACAGTCAAAAGAAGAAGTCAAGAATATTCCACTTAAGTAAAATGAATCACCTCTTTCTGTTTTTCGTTCCAACTTCACCAAATGCCAGTTTCACTCCCGTGAGATGAGTATGGCTTTCATGTATTCGCTCATTTTCAGCCGAACACTTCAGTGAGCTATCGACAATTATAGTTCTACCTTGAGATACATGACAATAGCAACGTTGTTAGGCAGAACTATTATAGTCGCAAGCTCATGGCAGTCGTCGGATGAAAATCAGCGAATACAAACAAATCATATGTCACGCCCATTATGTCTTTTTCTTGATTTTCGTAAACTTTTTCTTCCGGAAGTGAAAAGAGCGCTATGATTACGCATTGGTTGGGCAGAGCCTTAATCGTTGAGTAAATGTAGACGTTCTTTTTATTTTTATTGTATAAACTACGTTTTATTTCACAATTTTTATCACCAATTAATGGCAATGCGATAGTTACAGAACACATTCAGAGCTTTTTTAGTTCTCTGAGATATCATTTATATCATGTTTCTAAACATGCCTAATTCTAGAAGTCACAAACACGCCAAATTCAATCTCTAAAAGTCACAATGACGTTTGGATAAGTTTAACCAAATATTTGGTTAATTTTCCGCAGCAAAATCCTTGGATAAGATTAACCAAATTGTGTAAACCATTTCCCATACAAAATTTGACAGTTCATTAACCAAATGATAAATTTAACCAAATCGCAAACTTATCTTGTGTTTTAAGAAGTTGCATGAATACCCGTATTATCATGCGAAAGCGATCGACGGTAACTCATTTACTTGCATTCTTGCATAAGTGCTCAACTGCTTTGGAACAAGGTCAAGAACTCGACTGCATCTATACTAATTATTATTCTAAGGTTTTTGAACAACTTTCTCATGATATCATCACGTTTAAATTAAAAGTGTTTGGGTTTCGTCCTCAACCAAAATAGATCCTATCTCTGGTTAGATTAAGAAGCTCTGTCTCCAACCCTTTCTTTTCTTAATCTGGAGTACCCCAGAGTAGTAATTTAGTTAGGGGCCATTTCTTTTTATTTTGACTTTCAATGACGTATCCCTCTGTACTGGTTATAGTGAAATTCTAATTTTCCCGGATGATTTGAATATTTTTAGAAGAAATAAATCTGTGAGTGATCGTTTACTTTTGCAGGATGATAGAAACAGTTTATTATTTGGTGTAGTAAAAACGGATTAAATCTCAAATCAATTAAATGTCAGGCGATGACTTTATCTAAAAAAGGGTTCCTAGTTCATTTGTTCCAAAGACCTGAGTTCAAATGTATTACTTTTAATCTTGAATTAACGAAGCATGCCAATTTTATCGTCAACAAGGCAATCTCTATGTAATTTAGTACTGTTCGCCTTGAAAGAACTGCTGTGGTCCGATCCTTATAATCTTCCTAATTACGAACATTGGACTAAGCTTCTTCAGATTGAATTTTTTAGCACAAAGGAGAGTCAATAGTGATGTTGTATTTATTCATCAACTTTCAGCGGGCGCTATTGATGCACTTGATCTATTATCTTGATTTGATGTACTAGCCTTAACTACTACCTAACTAAGAGTGTACGCGGGATTTTGATAAAAGGGGAGGGGGGGGGAGAAAACCTCATTAAAAAGATAGCTTTTGGTACACAAAAATTGCATAGAGGCATGGTCTGTTTTTTCTTATGTGAAAGGCCAAAGTTATTGGAAAAAATGTGTTTTTTGCCATTTTTTGGTGTTTTGTGTATATCTCGGCTCCAAAATCTCGCACAGAAAAAATTTAATTTTCGTTTATTCATAAGAACGTTAGCTTTTATATTATGGGTGCGTATTCATGCAAAAGCGTAAAGTCGTCGTAAACTGTTGTAAAGTTTAAAACTTCGTAATTCTGTCACAATTTGCATGGAAAATTTGATAGATTTACGAAGTTTAAAACTTTATGACAACTTTACGCTTTTGCATGAATGCCCTTATTATAAAAAAATTGATTTGCTTAAACAAATAAAAAAAAGTTACAGAAGAAAGTTTTTGTTGTTTGAAAATAACTTTTTGGGGAATATTAAGAAAAAAGTTAATTTAACGATGAAATTTGTATTTTTTATTTGTAAATTCCTTGTAATTACCTACAACGCACGTACTCTAGAACTAATGCATATATCTCAACACCCGTACTAATTATGGGATGCCGGAGCCTTTTACCCACATTTCCAAATTTTTAAATTTGAACTCAAACCTTTTTGATTTTGATATACTGAAAACTACATTGAACACCAGTGTACCACACTCTAAAGTGTTTGTAAACTAATCTTTTCATTGTCATTTTTGTCCTTTTTTTTAGTTATTGCTTTTAATTTTATTTTGTAAAGTGTATGCCTTAACTAGTTTGGTCGTATATAACATGTCGCTTGTACCAAGCTCTATTTGGCAAATATCCGAGTTAAAAAAAACTGCCTTAAAAGCAGTAGACGATAGTTCTAGTGCCTTCAACAGCAATTGGCTTATAAAAGTGGTTCCGACATCTTCTAAGCAAAAAGAAATCGCTTAGACCGTCTGTAATATACCATTAGAGCAAAATGAAAATCTCATTGGTAGATTCAAAAATTTTCCAAGCGGGAGCCTTAGTGGCCCTAATAACCCAGTCAGATCTGTGGTTGCTTTCTACTTTTTTGCTTAGACCTCTCTCTCCTAATTTCGTTTGCACTGCAATGTCTTATGACTCATGAATACAATGTTTTGAGATTTTCCTCTTAAGCGTCAGAATATTTTGGATAAGACGTGAAAAATAATTTGCAGTTCTCTTATGGGGTCTTCCATTGGGAAATTCAAATTTAAATTTTTTGTGCGGCGAATTGTATATGATTTAAAATTTATTTTTTCTGTCAAAAGGAAACTTTGCTATCGATCCAAAAATTCATTTTAAAATTTTGAAAAATAATTTCCAGTTCTCTTATGGGGTCTTCCATTGGGAAATTCAAATTTAAATTTTTTGTGCGGCGAATTGTATGTGATTTAAAATTTATTTTTTCTGTCAAAAGGAAACTTTGCTATCGATCCACAAATTCATTTTAAAATTTTGTTCAGTTATGAAACAGACTTTTGAATAAATGTCTTTGTCAAAATTAACGGACTTGCCGCATTGAGAGTGATGATATTCCACAAGCTATTATCAAAGCACAATTACATCCAGAAAACCACCATTTGGTGCGCTTTGGGTCGGTGAAATCACTTCTTCATACGTCTTCTAAAATGATGATTGTCAAAAAGTTACACCGAAGGTGAGTGGTACAGAGACATGATTAAATACTATGCTTTTCATGCCTGCCCCTAATCGAAAGCATTAATGTGGTTTAAACATGAGGAGGTTTCATGCCATACAGCTTGCAATACAATTAATTTACTGAAAGAAACATTTGACAAACAATTATTGGTTTCACAAAATCTGATTTACTGCAAAGAGTGTGCGCAAATTGGACCTCCATATTATGGCATGGCCAGATTCTTTATTTCTTAAGCATTTTTAAAGGGTGAGCAACTCTGACCTTCTAACCTAACCTCTGAAAATAGATATATAGTAAATAATCTATTGAAAAAGCCTTTAGCTCCCAAAATATTGATCCTCCTTACATTTAAGCTTTTTATATTGATATTTAGAAGTGGCGCATCGTAATTTATGTTTTTCATACAAAATGTATGGACAAAATGGTGTTGCGTTCTCATGCTTTTACATTTGTCATCATACATGTATTGAATCGACAGAAAATTTTAGTTCTACAAAGAAGTACTTAAATAAAATTAACTTATATCGCAATGTTTGTGTGTCCCTCAGGCCATGCTTTTCCCATACAAATCTTCTACCAAGACCGATATTTCAGTTCACCCACTTAAGTTCTATCTGAATACACAGTTGACTTGAAGGATCATTCAATTATTGGAGCTTTCATAATATGTTTCCTGCAAATAACACAGATATTTGATCCCAAAAACACTTTGAAAAATAATGCCTAGTAAGATTTTTAAAATAGCTATTACTACTATTTGGCGTAGGTATGTAAAATCCTGGAAGAGTATTCAAAAATTCCAATAAACAATTATTGTTCATTTCGGATCGAGACCAAGAGTGTCAGAGCCACATCGCACATGCTTAAAAAAAAATGTCTTTTATTTTCTTCCGTTTAAGGAAATAACACACGCACATTATCATCATCATGTGTGCAATTTCTGCCTCCTTTTTAGCAAAAATATATACAAAACGCACACAAATATTAAAAACACACACACCAACGTTTTTCACATTCGCATATTCTTCGCATCTATTGGCCAAGGATCCAGTAGTCACTAGAACCATCGAAATTCTCCAAAGGTAGGTGGATCTCTTTTGCTAGGTAAGTTCCCATCGTACGTAGTACCAGCATCGAGTATTCGAGAGTATCCAGCACCGCACCGGCAGGAAAATAGAAAAATCTGCAAAAACACAAAAAGTAGAAGGGAGAGAAAAAGAAAACCAAAAACAAGGATTCTGAGGTGATATGCAAATTTTTTCGGTTGGTGCACACAAAAAGTCGATAGCAGAGTAGCTGTAGTCAAGGCATATCTACATAATATGATGAAGAAATATCCTTCTAGCCTAGACGACGACGACAACGAAACGGTGCGATTCCAGTTTGGTTGGGTTTGGGTGCGGGTCCGGTTCACCATTCCATGTCCTTTGCAGGTACACACAACGCAAAATATTGGGAAGGCTCACCAAAACTTTCATGTATTGTATATTTTCGTCCATCTTCATCGGCGTCGTCATCATCATCATCATCGTCCATACATCCATCTGTCCGTTGTCCAGCCCCAACCGACCACCGACAACTATCGCAGTATTGCAGCAGCAGCGCTATAGGACTTAAGTTGGAAATAAGTTTTCGCTTGGTGTGGACGAACGGATGGACGGACGAACGAAGGACATATCCTTTGCCTTCGCCTATAGGTTCCTTCAGAGCCACTACTTGCCTCTCTCCCATTCCTCTCGCATTATTCGAAAAATAATGCCAGCAGAAGCCCAACTATGGCTACGGCAACCTTGATTGATTGACAGGGTATCTGAATATTCACGTGCTGCTTCTGTTTCTCGGCACACCATCCAACCTCGAGATTCATGATTCAGGCGCACATCCGACGACTTCATTGGAGGAGAAAGATTGTGTGTGAGCGAGTGCTGCATATCCGTGGACGACACTGGTGTATGTGAGTTCGAGTGGTAGGACATCAAGTCTTCGATTTCAATAAAAAATGAATATAAACCATTGCATGTATACCTCTTGCCAATCTCAACCTTACCTGCTGCTGCCGAACCACCTTGGTACAAAAAAAAAAACTGGACGTGAGAAACGGTCATCCTCATCATTCCTTTCCGATGCAGGAATATATATATTCTTGGTCAGTAATATTTTTTTTATGTCCTGGTTCATCCTTTTTTATTTCTTTATTCCATGCTTCATTTTTTCGTCATATTTCAGTTTCCAGAGATTGGAGGTGTGATGCGTCATCTGCACCACACAATAAGGGTATCCGGGGCTTTTTCTTAATTTTCAAAATCAACCAAAGTGGACTTTCCAAAAGGATGGGTGCAGCAAAAAAAATATGTTGCGGTTGCAATTTACCTTGACGTGCATTTAGAAAAACTCCTAATTAGTTCCTTGTATTTGTCCCGAAAAACTGCAAGCCAATCCCGTTTCTGGTTTTCAGTTTTATGCTTTAGAAAAAGTTTTACACGTAATGAATGTTCAAAATTTTTCAAAACTAAATGAATGAATATAATATTGGAGTGCCTTCCACTGCGACCTTACGACCGAAATTTTACTCTCATATTGAGTTGATAGCTCATTCTATTCTTTTTCACCCAAGTAAGTTATAGTAAGGAAATTCAATGTTTGGAGTATACTTGTATACTATTAGAAGACCGCTTATAGAAGACAACAAGATCTTTCACGGGTGTGGTGGACAATATTTTGAAAGATTTTTAAATGAGCATTTTTTCAATCACTCCTGGCTACGAGTATTACCTTGATACCTCGAAAGAGCTGATTTTAACTTTGAAGAAGTGCCTAACACCAAAGAAGTGAGTGAGAAATTCCAGCACTCCAAAAAATTAATAAAATAACTGGTAGATCAGTTTGATTTAGAGCGTGTTTTTTTTGGATACATCGATCACGAGATTAACCTAAAGTACCTATAAGGATCAAAATGGACAAAAAAAACTTAAAAATGCAGTCAAAAAGTCTGACATGGGTGGGAGTATAACAAAGAAAAATTCTAAGAACCTGTTTGTGGATGACCCTGGATATGTAGGGAGAAGGGAAAAATAGGAGATAACTGGCTTGAGTCATGAGGGATTTCCAACTCGAGTTGGTATGCACTAAGGGGGCTTCCTGAGTTCATTTCTCTTTATACATAGAACCTCGAAATATTCTTAACTTTTAACCAATTCATTTTTATAGGGAATTCTATTTGTATGAATGTTTGTGTTAAGTAAGAGTTATTTATTAAAATAAAAAAATATATGAATTAAAATAATCAAATTAATGAATGGCAAGAAATCTGCATGTGCTAAGACAAGAAACACAAGAGAAATAACGAACTGTCAAACGATGGGTACTTTCAGAAAGTGTCACAACTGTCAACACATAAAATGCTGCCATCCAGTAGCTCACCGATGAGGAAAGTTCAGTGATCAAGGGAATTTTTTTAATCGAATACGATTAATGAAAAATGAATTACATAACAAAATTAATATATGAGCTCCCCAGAAAAAGGCCCCCAAATCAATTTGGAAACAGCGCCTAAGAAACACTGAACAAATTGTTGTGGTAATTTTGTGTTAATTTTGGCTGATATTTTCTTAATTCAGTTTCTTTCGTAAGCTGAAACAATGCCGGGACGATTGCAGAAAAGGTTCTCAACAAATAGGACGTGCTGTTGAGTAGGAGAGGGAGCATCGCGTGAGCTCTCGGTACTAACACGTACGTCCTTGGACCGCGTCCAGTTTGGGAACGAAGCGTGGTGATCCGCGGTGCGGACGACTTACGACGCACGTGAGGACACGCGGTACGATGATCCACGAACCAAAAGCTGTCTATGGGAGTACGTGTAACCGCCAAGAGCTTGCGCGAATCACCCCGTTCTCTTTTCGGAATCTTTTTTTCTACCTAATTATTTTAAAGAACTTATATTAAACAAAAACATATCACCCTTTACAAACATTTCTTAAAACTTTTCGTATTCATGGAAATAAAGTTTGGAAATGCCACTCAAAATATCGCCCATGTTCGACAAAAATAATTTACGTGCAAATTTGGGTTCAAAATAGTTTCGGGCAATATTTCCAATTTCTTCTTTGCTTTTTTTATTCAATATTGTGGATAGTGCTCTATTTTAAGATTCACCAAATCGAGCGTCTACTGTATTTAATAATTCATGAGTTATTCATACTTGAAACCTTTTTGTTTTTTTCTTACTGAAAAGTACATTTTGTTTTTTTAATTTTTCAAAAAATAAGAAAGATTTTTACATTAGGTTTTCGGCAATTGACTAAAAATTAATAAAGGCATTTATTATCGAACACAAAAATAGTTCTAAATAACGCAAAATATTGAAAAATATCAACTTGAAAATAAATTCACAATTTTTGTCAAAAAATTAGACTTTGAAATTTGATTTCTCAAAAAATATTTTTGAAAAACTTGATTTAAAAAAACAAAAATAAAATAATGGAGTATTAACTTTCACAAAAGCTATAACACATTATTGTATGTGCTTTCGTTGAATTTTAATATTTTTTTCGCATTTAAAGTCAATTTTTCAGAAATTGTTCCCTCTGCCTCAGGGGGGGGGGGAAAGTGCTTTTCCTTCTTGAGATTTGTTTTCTTTTAATACACCTAACGATCATGCCCCAAAATATTATTGACAAATTACCGGATACCATGTATTAAATTAAAATGATGCACTGTGGCGTATACGTACTATTTCTCAAAACTAGAAAGCACAAATCGCTGCAAGTCGAAAATTTATACATAATTTTTAAATTTTGTTTTAACCTTTCAAAACTTTACAAATTTAAGCAAAAAAAATTACAGCCATATGATTGACATGTTTCAAAACTAGTTTTGCGTCTGAACTAGTTCTGTAGAGGTTTTGAGTTTCAAGTTTCGAACAAATTGGTATTAGCTGCGTTTTTTTGCATGTCCATATGGAGTTTGGGGAAAAAACGACATCGGGACATTTCAACATTTGTTTAACTTTTGCATTGTTCTGCCATTTTGCTTTGAATTATTTAACCAACAAACACTTGACGTTTCTTTATAAACTATCGATAACACAACGACAATCGTAGTTTGGCATTACCGTTTTCATCGGGGCAAAAGTTAACTCCAGTTAATTATCTAGACTTAGCTAACTCTATATGGACATAGTTGTTGTTGTATTTAACATGTGAATTGTTTTGCTCTGTTGTCGTTTTTTTCACACAATTTTATTTGGACGTACAAAAAAACACAGCTATTATTCACATCAGTATTAAAATATTGAACTTGAAATATTAAAACTATCAAGGCTAGTTTTGACACTGTTTTTTATTATTCATCATAATATTCATAATATTCATCATTGAACTCATAAGTCAATGAATATACAAAATGTCAAAAAATAAATCAAAAACTTTGCATACGCTGTGATTTTGATAAATATACGGAATATCGCATTTCGCGAATTGATTTTATTATTAACAACAGTGTGGGCTCAGTCTAAATGATAGTTAATAGTGCATTTCCAATTACAAGAATCATGTGTTGAACGCGTGAGTTTCATCATTAAATTTTACAAATAACAGTTAAAGGTGCAGGAAATAGTGTTATACATAATTTTTATTCGCGAAAAATATTAAATTTATGTACATACATATATGCAGCTAATAAGTACCTATCTGATTGCGAGTTTTAACCAACCCGAATTACTTTGTGAAGTAAAACTCAGCTAGGGCAGCAAAACTAGTTTTATGGACAAACTAGAAATTCGTTTGATACCCTAAACTAGTTTTATCTCAAAAAGTGAATAATGTGGACTAGTTTTATTAATTTTTGATTAAACTCGAAACATTTCATTTCAAGTTTTACAAAATGTGAATAATAGGGCAGTTAGCGCGAGTTTTAAAACTTGATTGCAAAATCAAAAATGGTCCGTAAAAGCTTAAACATTTATTTTTGCGCAACAAATTATCATTTAAGAAATTGAAAAATGAGACATACAATAACTGTTGGACTCTACTCTCTAGATATTGTATGTCTACTTTCCGACGTATTCAGTAGATACATGCAATTGAAAACTACATTTTTTTTTCTTTTTTGTTAGCATTATAGTTTATATAGTTTCTTTTTTAATAACCAACATTTTATAGAAAGAAAGTTTTCTGCATTTATGAAGTTTGAGTTTTTAAGAGCGAGATTTTGATAACAAGAGATTTTCAAAGGTGAGATTTTGAAAATGCGCAATTTCGTGAAACAAAGCTTATTTGAAAGAATAATACGAGATTTCCTTATTAGAGATTTGGTTAGCATCGGGTCCCTGCATTTCTAATGTAGTGGAAATGTCTAAACTTCTTCTTGAATAAATATTGACCTTTTGAATTATAAATGTACTTCCTGTCAAACAATAGGGTATTGCCTAAATACGCAAAAAACAATACATGTAGTATTGTTTTTTCGTTGTATGCCTATTGAAAACTATAGGCATTTCCATTGCTTTGGTTTGCTACGAAATTTTATACGAACAGAATCATCTGCATAATATTTATAAACATGTATCGCACATACATATGCATATGTAGGTCCTTTTACTATCTGCATATTCGTATTCGCTTGCAGCGAACAGGATACTCAGGATACTATATTCCCTCGAAAAACGCAATGGTCGCATGCTCTTTGTTTATTCTCTTCGGCATTCTATTCGATTCTTAGGCCTAGGCATGAAGGATCCATCTGGCACCTAGAGTCCAAAATCAGCATCCTTTTGCGTTCTGCCTTTGCCGGAATAGATGAACCGTGGACAAACCAACCAACGTTGGACGTTAAAGCAATTTATTTCTCGTTCTTCGTCTTGAATTGCACATGAGCTTTATGTACGATGTGGTCGGTTGGAATACTGCTGCAGGGAGAATTGTATAGTCATTCGTTGGGAGGTAGGCTACATGACAAACTCGCATTCCAGAACTTCACCCCCCCTCTCAATACGTGAGGAGGATTTTTTTGTGGGGCTAGCCCTGGCCATATACATGCATACGAGTACATCGAGCCTACAATGATGATATAACAGCAGCAACAATATAGTAAAGAAATAACAAAACTATGCAGAGCAGCGGCAACAGCGAATCCTGAGAAACGAAAAGCAGCTGCATCTGTATCTGAAATTTTCCAGGCTTTTTGCGACTTTTAGAAAAGCAAATATCGAGGACTACGATGGCGGCGGTGACCGACGATAACGGACGTCGAGAGATATGTTTGTTCTATTTGTTCTGAATGGACTTTGTTAGTTATGATGCTCCTGCTAGGAATAAAGGAGGCCCACTCTACGCAGGTTCATCGTTCATATACTAAAACCTGGGCGGAGAAATCAACGACGACAAAGGAGTCCTAATATTTATGCGAGAACTCACAATCAGGACCTCCAAATACTTCCAACCATCATCATCGTCTGAGGGTTTTTTGGAGCATAGAAAGCCTAATCAAAAATTCGGCCCTTTCAGTGTTACAGGAAGTCCTTGTGATAAACGAACAAAAACGCTTTCTGTTTAATTCGGCAGCACAGCACATTTTGTGGAGTTCTGATCAAGTTTGTTTTTTCCAAATTTAATTAATAGTTACAGATATGATTTGACTGTACTGTAAAAGAGCTTTTTTTATTCAAATTGAATAAATATTGTGTAATTTTGACTTTTCAAATGCGTTTGGATGTGTTAGCGTTTGAAAGAATGTCTTTGAAGCGCGGTCTTTCAAGTTGTTGGTGATCATTTAAGTAAAAAAAACCTAAGGGCCAGTTTGTTCATAGCCTATCATCTTAATTCCAGGATTATTTTTACTGGTTAATCATTGCCCGTGTTTTTCTTGACCAAAATTTTAATCAAGGAATCAATAGTTCACATCGGAATGGCTTATCAACTGATTTTGTCTTATAAGCGGCTTTAATGAGAATCCGTGAGAGTCATACTACAGACTTATTCCAATGTGAGCAAACTAGCCCTAAGTATTACATAGATGTATTATTCTGAACTCGTTTTTGTTATCAATTCACTTATTTGTCATACGCAGATTAGATGTACCAGTTCCATGGTCAAGTTTCATGATGGCAGCAGAAGGACGAAACTTAGACGCTTTTAAGTCTTTGATGCTCACTATCACTATGAACATCAAGTACTCCGTGAGTCTCGTCTGAAAATAAGGCAAAATAATAAGTAAAATTGACAGCCGCTGGCTAATTGATTTGAGTAATATTTTTTGTTAAGCTTATATGTCTGTTCGCGTACTTCCCAAAACTACGAATTTTATTTTTTTCATTATGAGCTTTGACAGAACTTTGGGCTAAATTCGTAGAAACTCGTAGTTTTGGGAGGTACGCGAACAGACATAGTAGACCGAGAGCCTACAGTAGATTTTAGGTGTGAACGATAGCAAAAAAAAAAGTATAGGCGTCGAAAGCTTCATTAAAGACTATTAAAAAAAATCAAAGTCTTGCAGTCCACAACTGGGGCCTTTGCGAGCAACAGTGCATCGAAAAAAAATATGAATGCAAATTCGAGGAAAATCGTGTTAGCCGAAACTGGTTTTCAACCCTCCCTAGATAAGCTCCGCAGATCCCATATCACGGAATTTGAGATCATTTGAGTGTTTAATTCGCCCTACCAGACTGTTTAAAAAAACCGTTTTTCACTTTGAATTTTGAATTTTTTAAACGGTCCGGTAGAGCGAACTATACACTCAAATGGTCTCAGATTCCATGATATGTGATCCGAGGAGCTTCTCAAGGGAGGAGTGAAAACCAATTTCGGCTAACACGATTATCCTCGAAGTTGCATTCATTTTTATTTTTTTGATGCACTGTTTCTCGCAGAGGCCCCAGTTGTGGACTGCAAGACTTTGAGTTTTTTAATAGTCTTTAATGAAGCTTTCGACGCCTAAACTTCTTTTTTTGCTATCATTCACACCCAAAATCTGCTGTGGGCTCTTAGTCTATAGTATTTGTTCATTATTTTAAAAACACTAAAAAAATAATTTGAGAAAGAGTTTTTTTAACTCCACTGAAAATAAGGAAAAAACTAAAGCACTAGCTGTTCGGTACGTTTTTCAAAAAACACCCATCAAAGCAAGAAATATTCAATAAAACAGAATTAAATTTGATTTATTAGGAGAATTTCTATTATCAGACTCCAACTCCTATTATCAGTAACCAACTTTTGTGTATTGTAATTTTAACGTTTATATACCACGAACGCTTCGGTGTTGGACCCAGCCCTTCTAAACTCGGTGCAGATTCACATTGAAGTCGAAGCAAGCTTCAAACTTTTTTTTTGATTGATAAGGATTGAAATGAGCTTAAAAATGGCCACAATAAGGGCAAATTTGGTGTTCTCACTACTAGTGCTTGTCGTGGCTTGGCTGTGCTCATCAGAAGGGATCGTAAGAAGTTTCAGATAAAAGATCATTAATGAAAACCAAAAAAAAAGAGAGTGGGAAACAAAACGGAGCCCTGGGGCACACCAGTATTTATTTTAGTACACCAGCAAAATAATTAGTACTGAATGGTACAAATAGTATATATATATATAGTTTCTTTCTAATCCAACGAAGAAGAGATTCATCGTTACCAAATGCACGGATTTTCTATAAAAGAACTTGATGCCAAGCTCTATCAAACGCTTTTAAGATACTGTAATATTATTTCTTAGCACTTAAGAACAAAGCCCATTACCAGAAATCAGAGCACACAAACTCAGTCTAACATACAATTTGGTTGGAAAAAGGCAGCCAGTTTATCTAGTTGTATAAAGTTAAGAGAAAACAAAGTGTTAATTAGTTATAAACTGTAACTCGTTTCAAAAAACACATCAGCTGTGTCAAACATAAACAAGGTACCCGATCAGCAGTAGCAGCTCATGTAATGGGAAGGTGTGACGACAAAAACCCTCCACACAAAATCGGGAGCTTTGATCAAAGTGTTCGCCTTCTAAAACATGTACACAATGAGAGACAGTTGGATGCCTACGAGTCTTTGTACATCCATAAAACAAAAAATACCATGAACACTGACAGCGGAAATATTGTGTCTCCCTTGTTTTCTCTCATTTGAGAGATCTCTTTATTTATTTTCTTCTTTGGAGCTTTAATGTTCCTACTCTTTCTTGTTTTTTTTTCCGTTTCTTACATCATTATTTTTATAGTTTCACTCTTTCTTTTGTTCTTTTCTTTTTCTATTTTGTTAGTTTGTCGTGTAAAACGCTGAAGATGAGCAGCTTGTCTGCTCGAAATGCATTCGACATTATTTATTGACCTGACGAATAAAAATTTAATTTAAAAAAAGTTATTTTTGGTCTTTTTTTAATAAATAACAAAAACAGTTTTGTGGTCATTAAAGGGATTTTCTTTTATTAAATAAAAACATTAAATCTAGACCACAAATTGGTTCAACCCTTTTAAGTTTTAAATTTAAAAGTATTTTTTTTTAGTTATAAACTGTTGTAGGAAAATCTTATTTCAATTTATTTCAGTTTCTTATTAGCTAATTTTCTCTGCATACCAGATTTTACTAAATAAGCAGACTCGTACAAACTAGAAGCACTCTCGCTTCTATTCAGTTCCCAAAGTTAGGAAAACATGAATATAAATTTTTTAAAGTATTTTCAACCCATTTGTCGCCACAAAAATCTTGTTCATCATCTCGTCAAACAATCGTGATAGTCAATCTTAAACACATCCTGCCTCATCATACATGTATGTATATAAGTCAAGAAAATAGACACAAAAAAATATTGTATCATCCCGACAGACACTTTGATCACACGTGTCATGGTTCTGAACTTACATGACCGGGACAACAGAGGTCCTCTTTGATTGCATACATACAATATTGTTAGTCAAACCCTTTCTGGATTTTACTTTTAACCTCGATTCAACAGCAGCAAACATCTTCATACTCCAATATTGAAACTTTCGCTTTCGCGAACCATATCTAATATTGCATAGTCAAACCAGCAAAGGCAGCAACATACACTGCTGCTGGCTGTTGCATGCCACTTTTGCTTAAAGATGTACCCAAATGCAACCTCTCTAACGCCAGCAAAGTCTTTCTATGCTCAGATTCCCACACCCTCAATCAACCGCCAAAGCTCTTTGTACAAGAGATGGTAGACCGCATTGAAAGCAAAAGTGGAATTCAGCCAAGATGCAAAGGACAACTGCTTGCCTCACACTTCATCCAAGATTTAAATAGAAGCTTCATGCGGCGAAGGAAGACGGGGGACAACAGCAAACAGCATAAGCAGAGGCATCAGTGCCTTAAATTTCTCAACAACCATCAACTACACTCAAATCTGGAATCCTTTTCTACTCTCCCCCTGCTCTCGATTTGTATTCCCAGGCAAAACAAGATATCCTCATGTCTGTTCTTCTTTAGAGCCAACGTCGTCGTCGTCGTCATCGTCGTCATCATCGTTTTGCTATAAACATTATACATATACGAGTAGACTCGTCCTTTTTGGGATTTTGGTGATGTGCTCTGTTGCTACAGAGAAACAAAATCAGAATCGGCAAAAGGAGTTCGGGTCGGGTGTAGAGCGAGACTGAGACTATCTTCCTGTAAATTTACTACTTTTGGCTTAGAAAGCCAGCCAAGCATCAGGAGCAAGGAGTCAAGCAACGAACCCAACTCAGCCATCCCGTTCCTAGTCGAACGTACAAGTGTGCCGAGCAAGAGCAACAATTGGTTGTTTTTAGATAACCGGCTTCCTTGTGCGGCGAGTCTTGGCCTGTTGGCCTGTTAAGCAAGAAAAAGGAAGGAACAGGAAGACTAAATGCGGCCTTTAATAACACAAGAGTCAATTTCACCCCAAGGGTAAATTGGTTTTTTGTGTTGACCCTTTTTAACTCCTATCTTGGTATAAATGAAACGACCGACGACGACTACGATAGATGATGGTTATTCTACAAAGCGGAAGACAATGGAAGGTAGACTGGCAGTGGTAACGGTTTGCAGAAGGATTCGCAGGACATTTCCCAAAGTAGATTAACACAAAGACGACAGTTTTGTTTGTTATTATAACGTTGGAGATTAACAGACATGCATGGATTTGTGGGCAAATTGAGATCAAAACCTACAAAGGATACTGAGGGGAATTTGCGGTCAGCAATGAACAATAAACAGTGGTGTGGCAGAGACGTGTGCTAATTTCTTTCGGTCAGCTGGTCAACAAATTCGGTGAAGATATATGTATGGGTATATCATTTATGTCCGAAGGAGTTTGAGGCTATTTTGGTTCACAAGGAATCCGAAATGTATACTTTCGGATAATATTCTGCTGTTTGCTTCGGAGACTTCTTGGAAACGCCTCATCAGTATGGGGCTTTATTTATAAGAGGATATTAAATCAAAGTTAAAGTTTAATAGGTTATAGGTTTAACATATTTTATGGTCTTAAATTCAGTTTGTAAGGTAGGCTGATAGATTGATAAAGCTTAAACAAATTTGGTACTTCATTTGGAATCATCAAAATACTATTGATACACGGTAGTTTTATTCCAATCATTGTACTTTCATTTAAGAAACTTCAGTGTAAGATACATTCAAGAATATACAAATTCATTAGACATTGGACTCAGGTGTTATTTTCATACATTCTATTAGGTGTATGGTTGTATCCACATTAAAAGTAATATTTTCAGATACATCACTTAAAAATGTTTGTATGTGTTCTCTCATGTTAACATATGTTTACAGAATTTTTCAGATTATTTTTTTAGCGTTTCGTATTGGTATTACCGTTGAAATATTTCTTTTCTAAAGCAGCGTTCACATGCAATGATAATAGTTATTAAGAAAATGGGTATGGTTCGTTTCGGCTTTTTCATTTCGTTTTTTTGTTGTTTCGTCTAGGTCGTTTCGCATTTTGTTGTTTCGAATTTCATTGTTTCACTTTTCATTTATTTCGTTTTTATTGCTCAGAAAATTTTAATTTCGTTTTCCAATTAGTTCGGTCAAACTTTATTTCGTCTTTGATTGTTTCTTTTTTCGATTATTTCATTTCTGAATTATTTCATCCTTAGTTTATTTCGTTTTTAATTGTTTCGTTTTCGATCATTTCGATTTTCATTGCAAAGTTTTTTGTTCATTTCGACCTTTGATTATTTTGCCATCGTTTGATTGGCTTTTTGATTTTTGTGCATGTAAAGAACCTAAAGGCGTTAAAATTCAGAATATACATCTTTTTTGTACAGAAAAGTCTTGATTCTGGAATCTTTACCAAATTCTCCCTCTTATATCTGGAAATTTTTAACCTTTTCAATATTTTTCCCATTCTACACTCTACGTGTTTTTTTCATTACTATTTATTTTTTTTTATTGTCAACCAAACAAGGTGACTCAGAATCAATCATAAACTAAGTAACTGATAACAAAATAATCGAATTGCAAAACAAAAGAAATATATAGAAACAAAATGCGAAACAATCTTTAACGAAATAACCTCAGCTTAAATAATCCGTAGATGTTTCAATGAAAATGCGAAACAAATAAAAAACAAAACAACAAAATCGAAGTAATCGTGAGACGAAATGACCCCAAAACTAAGTAATAACAAACAAACAAAGCTTTTGCGAAATGAACGGAAATTATTTCGACCAAAACGAAATAACAGTGAGCGAAATGAAAAAGACGAAACAATAGGCACCCTAAGAAAATCATAGGAATCTAAGAATTGAAACACGAACAAAACAGTTATCTGTATTTTTGGAATTTTGTATTGCATTTGCTTATGAGACTTTTTTTGGTGTAAGAATTTACTGTTGAATGACGAAACAAAATTTTAACACAATATTTTAAAATAATAGTTTATTTCGCGTCAAATGTTCCTTATATGAAGAAATGTCATATCTTCAAATTTTACTCTTATATTCAAGATATCGGCAACCATGCAAGAGTTTGAACAATTGGATTTAAGCTAGCTCTTGGAAATTACCCCCACCGTGCCCCCTCATCTCCCCTGCACTCCGCTGTTGTGCTCTATAAACTTTAAGAACGAACGGAGTCTTTATCATTTCAAATCGCGAGTGACAAATTTAATATAAATTTAGAACAATGTGTTAAAGACTTTAGATTGTATTTAAAATGGGATGGCATTTTTCCTGGTAAGATTTCCATTGTAAGTAATTTAAATAAAGCCGGAAATATTTTTTTCATTTCCGGGGTAGTTTCCATTGTTATTTCTGGCCCAATTTCAATTAAGTTTCTTAGACATCAAAACGGAAACGATTTTTTCTATTGCTGGCGTAGTTTCTATTATATTTTTGGGAAACTATTCCGGAATTTTTGCCGGCCATATTTCCATTTCACTTTCTGGCCTTTTTTGTAAGGCAATTTGCGTTTCCAAATTTCTAGCTCGATTTCCTTCTCAAATTCCAAAGTTCCCTAAATTTATACCAAAAGAAATTCCGGGGTTAATTTTTACGGAGTAATTTCCGAGAGCCTTTAAGTTTCCTATATGGTACCTATCTAAGTAGTTAATATATACTGAGCCATTAAGTGCTTATTTACAAGAAAAAAAAACAATAAATTTTTGAACTCATTTGAATATTCATTTAAATGGTTTCCAAAAGTTTTAACTTTTTGTCTGAAAATACAGTAATCCTTATCTTTATTGTCAATAATGCGTACCTCCTCCTCGAGCTCTAATGACTTCCTGGAGCCTATTTGGAGGTCCATCCATTATGACTGGAGGATATTGTGGCATTCCTCTACTACAGCTGTCTTGAGTTCCGTTATTTAAGATTGTCTCACATGTGCTCTATAAGATTCAGATCCTGATTCCATACTGGCCATGGTTAAGTTGGAATCACGACCTCATCAAGACATTCTGTGACTGATCTGGCAACATAACAAAGTTCGTTATCTTCCATATGAATAAAATTTTCTCCAATGAATTGAACAAATCTATGAAATGGTCTTGTAGAACTTTCTCCACGTATCTCTGATTACGCTTCCACGAAGACCACGAACTACGTACGAGTATGAGCGCGTAACTGATGCCTCCCCATACCATTATTGAGTATCCCTGATACCCCACTGTTACGGCTATGGCACATGGAGCAAACCACACATTTCGTCGTCTGTATACGCATATGATCATCGTGTCCTCATGCTCACAGTCTCCAATTGACAAAAAACACTCATTGTGATAACCGTCACTTATCAAAAATACACAAAATGAGACTAAACAAAGGTTGATTTAGTCTGTGAGTGTGTTTGTAAACCAGTGTATAATCAAGCGAATGTAGAGAATGTGTGTAATGTAGGAAATGTGTAGATTAGGGTGGCGGTTAAAAAAAAGGTCATCTCAGATGGGTCTAAATCGGCTCTAAATGAAGAAAAAAAAATTCCCTAATCATTTCAGATTTTTATTTTCATCATTCAGAGCATGTAGTTGGGAACAAGACAAGAAAAAAATCCTTATGGAGGGGGGTAATATCTCCCACCGTTTGGACGGGAGGGGCAATTTAATAAAATATTTGCAAAAATAGAAAAAAAATAGTTAAAAAACAACGGCATTACTTACAATAATGTTTTGTATTTTTTCGGAAAGCCACAAGTCTATTCTAACGGCTTGTTTTTAAATTAAGTTTTTTTGAGGAATAGTTTTGGCAAAAAATTGTTTAAAACTCAACATTTCGAAAAAAATTACTATTTTTTTTTAACTATACGTTTGAAAACAGATTTTGCTGAAATTGTTTATTCAAAGAATTTTATTTTATAATCTACTATTAAAATGGACTTCTGGCTTCCAAAAAGCTACAAAACATTACGGCAAGTGTTGCCATTGCTTTTTAATAATTTGTTTTTCTATTTTATTTTTTATATTTCCAAAAAAAAGTGGAAATTAATTTTACCCCTACAGCGAAGGGGTTGAAAATAAAAATCTGAAAAAATTAGGGATTTTTTATTATTATTATTATTATTATTATTATTATTATTATTATTTATTATATTAAGCATTAATGTACAATATAATACTTTCTTCATTTAGAGCTGACTTAGGCCCATCCAAATATTTAAACTCAAAAAAACCTATTACAATACGACCACCCTAATGTAGATACGTAATTAGTTTCCTTGTAGCTAAATTAACTTTAGGATACATTTTGTTTCTTGTCTTAACCCTCAGACAAACAGAGAGTGTTTTTAAAAGCATTTTAAAGGTAATGATTAGGATTTCAATGTTCTCCGGGCAGATTTTTTTATTTCAACCTTTTTTTATTTCAATTGTGTTTTTAAATAACAAGAAATGAACCAAATAAACAAAATTCATAAAGACATAAATGTTTTAATAAACTAATTAACTAAAAAAAAAACTATGTAGCTCAAAAACTAAAATTTTGTAAATGTTCTAACCATTTCTCCCGAAAACAACGCCATTCTCTCTTGTTTCTTGTGTTTTTTTGAAGAGAAAAGAGAAATGCATTTGATAGAAACACTTTTTTTCTCTATGGTTTTGACAGAGTAAGATATACATATGATTGAATTTGTCATTGTTTGTCTGTATTCACGCTTTCATTTTTGATATCTTCACAGAACCGCAATCGCCCTCCTGCACTACAAAAGGTATTGGCATATTTCTTTATACTACATTTTCACCAAAAGATAATCTGAGATCTAAGTTAAACGATTTATGTGGTGTTTCCACCGGATGAAAAAATTAAAAAGAAGATCTGACAGCACGCTTCAAAAGCAAAAAGGGTTTCATTTTTTCTTATGAAGTGAAAGTGAGATAGAATGTTTCTTTTGTGTCAAACAATGGAGAACTGAATCCAGCCACGAATGAATCCTTCAGCGCCATATAAGAATAGGTGAGTTTGATTTGTTCAACTATTTCTTCTGGGGAGATTTAACAAGACTAATTTGGAATCTTGTAGATAAGCGAAAATAATTCGTATGGTAAATCTTGAAGATTTAAAGAAGATTATAGGTAAATCTTATTAAATCTCGGTTTAATGTTCGGTGAAAACGTAGTATTAGTTTTAACCTATATTGCGCTTGGTTGGTTTGGAATGGATTTTCATTCGATTTATATAAAACCGGTTTGACAACTAAAGTGTGGAAAATGAAAAACCTATCGACGCGACGGCAGATCTCGAGCTTTTAGAGACTTATTGCAATTTTCATCGGCTTTGAAATAAGAAAAATGGAAACTTCTTTCCAGATGACCTGAAATATGAATTTTATCGTTAAATTTCAACTTTGTTAAAATAACGTGCAGGGAGGATCACCTGCAATCACCCGTAATCCAAAAATATTTAATACATTAGCGAATTCATCTTCTTTTGACTGCTTCTTTAAGGCTAATTTTTGTACCAAAACTATTTTTTGAGTGAGTTTTCCCCTTGCCTGCTCGAAATTCTGCATATTCCCTTGCTTTGCTGCCCTGAAAATTTTTTGTTATTCAATCATAGATTAATTAAAACCCAAAATTAAATACTGCTCATATGTCATAGATACGTATTAACAGATTTCCATAGAAAACGTTTAGGGATCCAAATTGACCCTATGTCAACTTTAAATGTTTAAGATTCTATGCCACTTGATTTTCGGTTTTTTTTACCATTCAGGACAAAACCTCTGAATACTGACTTATAAGGAACAGAACTCCTTGAACAGGCGAATATGCGCTTATGTGTTCCTTTTATTTCTTCCTCAAGATACATACCTACTTACTCGCTGCTGTAATACTAGTCTTAAGAGCATAGAACTTTTCGTTCAGTTATCCAGCGGTGTCGCCTGTCAACCAAATTTGTTCCATTCTATAAACAAAAATTCTTTCGTTCTAAATAAAACACCACACATTATGATTAACTAAAAAATTGTAATAGATTTATTTTTTTAATATATCTTACTTATATTTAAATTATACATATACATAGCTTGATTTTGAATTTACAATATTTACAAAGATTTATATATAAATTAATCGTTGGGTGTCTTTTCCCAAGTCTGATTTTTAAAAAATAAACCAAGGGAAATCTTTAATATTTTAATAATCTATAATATTAATTTATTGATTTTATTTGTTATGTTTATTTTTAAAGTTAAGGTTTATTTTTGTTTAATTTTATTCATATTTTTTTCATTCTTAAAACTATTTTTAATTATATTACTATAAGCCTTAATGATAGAGTATACATTATATTGTAAAGTTAAGTCTAAAAACACGTTCAATAAACTAGGTTTGCTTCCAAAATTCTACACAGAGAAAAGTATCTTTTAAACGTACACAACTTTTTATATAGGAAAAGATATTGTATCTAGTTTAATAATATTGCGCAGACATTCTTATAATAATAATGCCGTTATACTAATGTAGATTTTAAAAATCTTTATAACCAACTAGAATGAAAAAGAAAAACAGTCTGTGATAGATTTGGAATTTATTCCTCATGGTTGTCGGAACTGTGATGCTGTTGTTCCAACTTTATCTTCGCTATCGGATGATCTTTGATGGGGAAACCTGCTCCTGCCTCAGAGGCTGAATTCGCCGCAAACAGTTCACTCACATCGGGGCCGGGAAAGAAGTCTTCGAAACGGGGTGAGGCTTTGTGCGATTTTTGGAGCAAACCATTGGCAATGGCCTCGAAGTCAATGCCAGGTGTGAGACCCTCTAGCATTCGCTTATCGGGGAACTTATAGGGCGAAGGGTCACCTTTTGACTTGTAATTATGGGAGAAGGGTGAATTGCTTGTGGGCTTCTGTTGGGAACTACTGCTGCTGTTAGAGCTGCCACTTCGTTGTTGACCATAGGGAAGCTGCGGCCTTGATGCTGCTGCAGCGGCGGCAGCTTGAGACATTGCGTTTGACATGTGCTGCATGCTCTCTTTCAGTTCTCGACTTGAATAGGAGGAATTTTGCTGGTGATGTTGTTGTTGCTGTTGATGGGGCAGCTGATGCTGACCACGACCTTGAGGAATGACGTTGAGTCCAGGAATTCCCATGAGACCTAACGCACTGAGGTCGGGTAAATTATCCGCCATCTTAGCATGATGTTCGGAAGAACTTCTCTTAGACATCGGGTCTTCCATTTCCGATCTTTGCAGGAAGGCTGGTGACTTGTACATATTGAGCGACGGTGACGGAGATTGTTGTGACATTTGGATCTGACGACGCAGTGTTTCCGCCATGGTTGATAGAGGGCTAGCAGAATCCGATGGATGTGATCCACTAGGAAGTCCCAGTTTATTGTGATAGCCGTTGGATGAAGAACCGTTTGAAGGAGCTCCTTGCATTCCATACGGAGACTGGAGAATACATTTTAAAAAAAGACCACAAAAAGAGAAGTGTTAAAAATTGGTATTGCCAAAATTTTATTCATAAAACACTTAAAGGATAAATTTGATAACATTTCCAACATACCGAATGAGCTGTTGCAGCTGCACCACCTCCACCACCATTTGCATACATCTGCACAGTTTCCTCCTTGATTTCACGATAGTCACGAAATACGACTGCCTTTATGACGGATCGAATCAACTCTTCTGGCCACATTCCCAAGAGAATTCTTTGTGGACGCCCTCGAGCTTTGGGTCGAGGATCTGTACCACCATCCAGTGAGGGTCCCAACATATTATGAACTCGATTGGCGTAAAGTACAAAAGTAGGATAGGGGATGTCGTATTTACGTGCAGCTTGTGATAGTGACAGACCTTCCTTTAAAACACTAAAAATCGCTTCGGCCATTGATTCGGGTCGCCAAGATTTCAAAGGTCCACGTTCACGAAAACGCAACTGTTGTACCAGGCTTTGTTGGTTGGTGTTCCAGCATTTTTGCCACATGGATTGTAATTGGTATTGATAGCTGTCTATTAGATTAAGAAATAGAAAGTTAAGAAAAAAATGGGCTTAGAATATTCGTCTGAAGAAAGGGGTACACGCAGAGGTAGGCAAAATTTAATGAAAATAATTTGTTTCAAAAGTAAATAATAACTGTTAGGAAAAAAAAAAAACAAAAATATACGATTGTTGACAAATGAACTTACCAGCAACTGATGAGGATCCAGCTCCACTCATCCACGGGTGTGCTCCTTCGATTAACTTAGCCTATAAGAAAAAAAAACAATCAAGTTATACTTTCAACTTCAACTTTCATGAAAATTGTGTATTTTTAAGACTATAATTATATCCTTCAAGGAATTTTATTTCATGCCTTTGAAGGCACACAATGACTTCAGGGAAATGTTCAGGTCTCAGATCAGACACAAAAGCTTAGGGTTTTGTTTTGCAGAACAAATTTTTGTACACTTTAGTCTTAAGCCTAGTTTACAGTCAATCAATGCAAATACTCTCGCATGTCAAAAATAATTAAGGTGAAATGCAAAATTAATTTTTTGCATGATTGGCTTACAGTTTCATGCAAAAAAAACATTGCTGTCATGGAATGTCATGCAAAACAATGGACCGACAGTTGTTTTGCATGCGAAAAAAGTGTGGTGAATACAGTTTTTTTGTTGATGGTCGGCTTACACTTAAAAAAAATGTATTTACATTAAGGCATTTTTTGCATGCAAATCGTTTTTGCATCCCAAAATAATTATTGTCCATTTATAAGCCTATAGTTTATTAATTAAGGGTAAATTAATGATTCAATGGGCGGCTAGGATAAGACAAACTATTTTTGCCTTGAATATTAATCAATTTCATGCACAAAATAGGTGGAAAAAAGTTCAGAAAATTTTAATTTATTTTTTCGCATGGGAACTCTAAGCTATGCTTTAACGAATTCTTAAAAATACTTTTTAAAATATCAAGGTTTATATTTCTTAAGTTATCAATAGAGAGATCTATAACTGTAGGAACGAAGAGAAGTGGACCTAAGCAGCTGCCCTGGGGAACACCAGAGATACGGATTAGCTTAAGATTTATGAGACTTTTTTCGATGAGTAAAGTAAAGTTGGCGATTGTGTGGTGATAATTTGAGGTCTCATTATTGAAAAACAGAGAGGCGTTTCTCTTACTTTTTATGAAAGTAGTTGCTCAGTTTAAAATTTATTACAAAGCCTGCTTGAAACCCATTCGTACAAACGAACTAAACATTAAGTATTAATGAAATAATTTTTTCGAACTGGTCATATTTATTTTTTTTTTTGGCGTTTCCTTTGCATGTCATTTAGACAAAAAGAAACTTCCATTTTGCACAAGAATATGACTAAGACTAAAATGTCTAGCTTTCTATAAGGTTAATGAGAGCCGGCTAAATCCTACCCCCAATCTTACCCACAGGATAACAAAAATGAGAATCACTATTCCAAACAATATGACAAGTCTACAAAGGAAAGCAATAAAACTGTCTTTTTTTCTGCTGTCTCTATTGGCTTTCTTAAAAATATCTTATTCTCTCCATAAAGACAATATAAAGTAGAATATACATTAAAATAAAAAATAAAACAAAAAAAAAAAACAAAAAGAATCCAATTACATCCTGCCGCAAGCTGTTCTGTCGCCGTTTTTTTCTTAGCGCTTTTAAATTAATTTTTTTGTATGCAAACTTTTTTTGTTTTGTTTTGGTTGTTAATGTACAAATTAAGAATACAAAGTCCTGAAAATGGAAATTACAATGTACCTTTAAAGAATAGAGTGAGAGAGGAGGGAATTTCGAAATAAAACTGTCGTAATAAGTAAATTCAAAAGTATCTGCAATCACGAAATATAATTTCTTAATACTCTGATGGAGCTGCAACAAAAAATATAAAAAAAAAAAAACAGAAAAGGGTTGCCAGAGGGTGGTTGATGTTTTGTTACTTGTGGCATGAGAGTGGTGGGAGGATGGGGCGGTTGAAGTGAAAAATGAATAGAATCACATTTATGTGCAGTGAAAAATGAGTGTTGAATCTCATACTCCTCCTCGTATTACTGACTTGGCATTTATATTAGAACAAGGCAGAGGTATGCCTCTGGATTTTTTGTTATTTTAATTTTTTGCAAAACATGCAAAACGCTATATTGAACTTAATTTTTCTGTCTTTTTTATTTTTTGCAGTCTGCATAAAAATTACACTATACAACATGCATGATATATGGAAATTACATTTTATTATTTTCGGATGTGTTCACGTTTAGACCTTAAACTATTGCTGACATTTTTGTATGAAATTAAATATACAAAAACAATAGTTAAGGGTTTTCACATTTTAAATGTTTATAGTTGCATGACCAACAACAAATTGAATATTGATGAAGGCAACAGTAGGTACCGCACATGTATGCACATATTATAAATAAAAAAGGGCTTAAGGCTGAAATGATAATAATTATACTTTGACACAAATGAATTTTACAACAAAATGTATAGTTAAGTAAAAAAAACCTTGATGTATACATTTTTACATTCAAATTATCGCATGCAATAATAAATTGAGTTTATAAATTTTACGCATGAACTGATATATTCAATAAATATACATTAAGTTAATGTTTAATGAAGAAGTATAGTTAAAAAAAAAAATAAAAATGCAAAGTGCACGTGGATGCGCACAAGTAGTTTCTACAAGTAAGAATTAATTGTCGCTTTTTGTTGCGTAAAGGAAATGTCATGAGGTTATTAATTATTATATGAATATATTTACATCTATTGTTTGCGACTGACAAGATTATACTGCGAGTCACGCAAGTTCTGATAGACGATTGACGAAGGTAGGAGGCGTTGATTTCTTTTAAGTTATTATTTCATTGTTGTTTTCTGTGACTTATTGGAAATTGATTTTTTAAGTACTCACATAATATTATATACTTTAATGGGTACTTTCTACAAATAACCTGTATTTAAAATGCTAGGTTTATTTACTTGCCAAGACCAAGTTTTGCATTCGTTAAATAATCGAAATAGTGCCTTATGAGTTATGATATGACATACATTTAGAAGAAGTCAAATAATAGTGCTTTGCAGATACTAGCAATGTCCCAGAAAAAAATAATTGAGTTCAATATTTTTGTATTTTGCCATAATTTACAAAATGGAATACAAATTATAAATGCACCCTTTAACTTTTATTGTGCTGAGATATATTGTCTGTCGTTTATTAATAAGAGGTTGGTAGATAAAATAGAATATAGAATAAATATACATATTCACTTTTGAATGTTTCTTGTGCCATGCCAGCACATAATGTATTGGTCAAAGTACCGAAAAAAATCGAAGCTGCAAGTGCTTCAATTCAAAATGAGCATTATGAGTCGATTCCACGCGTGGTATTCACATGAATTGGGAATCTTTTAGTTCACATTGTGCCAAATTCTTCCAAAGGGTATTGGATTACTCGCTTACAAGATCAAATTAAATCAAAAACTGAAGCCTTTGATCATTTTAGGCATCGAAACTTCTTCGAGTGGGATCTGAAAAAGTTTGAGGAAATCTTGAATATTATCGAAACATCATCTTCAGCTATGAAGCTCTTTTTGGCTTAAGAACTTTGTCAGTAAGCAAAATATGTAGGTATGTGTTATTGGTCAACAAAAAATCAACATATCCTTTGAGAGAATCAATCGCATCTTCAAAAATTTAACGTATATTTTGGATTTCATATACCGGATGTGTAATGTATCCAGTCGCCCTCAATGGAGTCTGCCACTGTGTCATGTTGGACAACTATTTTTGACCAGAATTTGAAGTTAAATCAGTGATAAGTTTTGCAACAAGATTGATCTACTAAAAGGGAAATTCCGAAATCGTGTATAGTCTCGAGAATTCGTCTGGTCAGATAGCCAGCTCACTCATACCATCGATTTGCAATGTTTGGATTCCTTTTTTTTGAGGTATCGTGAAGTTTTTAACAATAAGCTAACACTCAAGAAACAATATTGAATCTTGAACGCGAAATAACTTACGTTCTGGCAAATATATGTGTAAGAGTAATGGAGAATTTGTTCCAAAAAATCGATCGCTTCGAATTCCATTCTCAAATTTTACATTTTTTTGGAGTTGAACTTCGTGAAACCCGTTTATATTAAATGATTTTTAATAAATTACAACTTTTTGATTCCACAAAATCTAATAAAAAAATTGATTAACATATATAACATCACCGTTAATCTATGATACAATAACTTTTAAACTTTTCCACTAACTCTGAATGAATTTCGGAATACCTATTCGATCATCAGCAAACACAGTCCAGTCGAACGAAGGGAGAATAAATGCAATAAATCATGCTCTCTGGGTTATCATTTTATGTGGCGGCCCCCAGGCCTAACATACTAAAAGTCCCCAGCCCAGGGCCGCGAGCTTTAGGCAGGAGGGTAACATTTGGTGAATATTTTGAAAGTGTATACACAACAAAACGAAAGAACATTATATTTCCTAGAGAAAAAGCTGTATTCATATTTTCGGTAGGAGCAAGGTCAAGAGAGATTCGGGAGTAGAAATTTCAAACATTGATACGTACATAGATACTCTTGTTTCTTTTATTTCGTTCAAAAAAATTAGTATTTTATCGCACAACTTACAAACTTCAAAGAACAGATATATGATTTTACATACATAGGTATTTTTTCCACTGTAACAAATCTTCTAATATATAAAAATTTCGTGCCATAGGGTTTGTGGGCGAACTCCTTCGGAACGGCTCAACCGATTTTTATGATTTTTTGTTTGTATATTTGGTAGGTATAAGAATAGGTCGTAAATTATTTTTCATCCTCCTACACCAACTCCCTTTTTCTGAATCCCGATATTATGTTTTATATGACACTTTCTCACCCGAGTTTATTTGCACTGTGTTCGATGTGTGTTCGGGGCGTGCACTGAATTCGCTCTCACTCACACCCGATTTTCTCTCAGGGGAAGAAATCTGTGCCTACGTTCTGTAACACCGCATTGATGAAATTGGTCGAGAAACGTTTAAAAATGAAACAAGACTCGTGTATTTTCTTTCAACTTTCATCAATTCTCGGCCGATTTTATCGATGAGACAGTTACAGAACGTGGGCACAGAGCTTCAAAGTTGAGATCATCACTTTCTATGGCTGACTTAATTCTTTTTAACATTTATGCTTTTGTTGTGATAAGGCTTTAAAAAAAAAGCTACAATACATTTTGATCAATGTTTTAAGAACGTCCTAAATATGGATGGACAAATTCAGAACATGTACATAGGTGGGAAGTAGATAATAAAAAAAATCCTGGGTAAGGGGGGTAGCATCATGTTCTCCCCCAGATCCAAAGTCCACAAGTAATCGGAACCCGGGTTTCTGAGGGGCTTCATGATGCTCAATGGCAATGGTGATCACATGGTCGGATTGATCGCGCTTCTTTGCTATTCTACAACCTGCCGAGCTCGGCATAATGTGGCAAGCTGGGGCGAGATGCGATCCAATCGAGTGAGTGTCCTATGACCCAACTCACAAGGTACATTAACCATGCTTCACAGCCGTCCTATTTCAAAGCAAGGAACGTTTTAATCTGCTTTCATACACAGGTCTAATAGACCGGAAAATGAGGGGTATAAGAAAACAATTACGTGCAAGAGTTTTTGTTATTGAATATGTTTGTTTGGCCCATAAGCATGCTTAAAACCGAAAATTCTACTAAATTCACCCATGCGTTTCTGAGAGAATGGTCACACTGGCCACTTTTCAATATGTTTGGTATAACTCGGAAACTAAGCCGAATTTGGCAATTTTACTCTTCAAATTTTTTGTTCAAAATTAGATTTTCTATTGTAATTGATAGTTTAAAAAATTTTATAAAAACATTTAAGCAGGAAAAGTAAGCAAAAACCAACCAAAAAAAAATAAAAAAATCAAAGATTTCTAAATTTTTTAATAAATTGTGCATAACTTTTTTTTAAGCAAAGATAGGGTTAAGCTATACTTAAACAAAATAAAGTAGAGACTAAAGGCGTTAAAAAGTAATTTTTGTTCAAAATTAACAGAAATATGCCCATTACAACTTAACCATTTCATATCATTTTTCACAATTTTGGCCCGAAAGCCCCTTTTTTGGTACAATATGCCAATTTTCATATTCGTAAAAATGTTTGAAATCAAGATTTTGATATACCTAATAGAGAATATTAAAAAAAGTATGTAAGTTAGCAATTTTTTTGGCTGTTTTTAAATGCTTTCAGACCTACAGACTGAACGCCTGGTCTGATTAATAGGATTTGATACAAAAGGCTAGAAATGTTTAATTTGTCATAACGTACCAAAACATAGGCTTTCGGGCAAAAACTGCGAAAAATGATAAGAAATGATAACTTTTGAATGGCTATATCTCTGTCAGTTTTCAAGTAATATAGATTTTTTAACATGTCATATTAAGGACTTAAAACTCTACTTTACTTTGTTCATGCATCTTTTGAGCGTATCTTTGCTCCAAAAAAAATTATGAGCTATTTAGAAAAAAAAAATAAAATCTTAAATTTTTCGATTTTCTTATGTTCGTTTTTGTTAACATTTCCTGCCTAATTTTTTTTATAAAATTTTTTTAACTATCCATTTCGATAGAAAATTTAATTTTGAACAAAAAGTTTTATGTGTAAAATTGCCCAATATGGCTTAGTTTCCGAGTTTTACCTAAAATATTGAAAAGTGGCCAGTGTGACCATTCTCTCAGAAACGCATGGGTGAAGGGGTGAATTTAATAAAATAATTGCATAAAATAAATAAAAATTAATAAAAAACAACGGCAACGCTTGCAGTAATGTTTTGTAGCTTTTTGAAAAGCTAAAAGTCCATTCTTACGGTTTGTTTTCAAATTATGTTTTTTGATGAACAGTTTTGGCAAAATTTGTTTCGAACTCAACCTTTTGAAGGAAAAATAATTTTTGTTTTCAAAACCTTAAGCTCAAAAACCGTTATTTTCTGGTCTACTTCCCATCTACAAGCACTACATTTTTTGGCAAATTTAAAGGTGAATTTTCTTATTACCAAAAAAATTTACCCCTAGAGCGACTTTAGGGGATGAAAATAAAAATCTAAAATGAGGAATTTTGTTCTTCATTTAGCGCCGATTTAGACCCACCCAAATATAAAACGCGAAAAATCCATATAAGGACCACCCTAATGGACATGTATCTATATTCAGAATTTTTCCAATAACAAATAAAATATTTTTGTGATAATTTAAATTCAGTAGGGTATTTATATTACCAAACTAGTAAGAAGCATCCATATCAATAAAATTGATCAAATCATTAAGGACGAAGTATTAGAAAATAATTACAAGTAAGGAATTTTCACTGAGCCAATGGCCAGGAAGGGTTAACATTTAAATTATTAAAAAAAAGTATTTTATAACTATTAGAAATTTTTATAAGACGCGTTGAAATGAAAAAAGAGCTATACCTACAGGGTGTCCCGGACCTGAGTGGAAGTATTTAAGGGTGTGGTTTTTGGGGTTATTCTGAGAAAAAAATTGTATGGGGGGAAAGTTGTATCTCCCCTCCCTGAGGCAGGGGGGCATTTTCTGAAACATTGACTTAAAATGCAAAAAAAAACATTACAAATCAACGAAAACACATCTAATAATGTGCTATAATTTTGTTGAAAGCTAATACTCCATTCTTGCATTTGGTTTTCAAATCAAGTTGTTTAAGCGAATAGTTTTTGAGAAATTAAATTTCAAAGTCAAAATTAAAAAAAATTATGATTTTTATTTATTTATTTTTTAGTCCATTGCCGAAAACCAAATGCAAAAATCTTTCTTAGTTTTTGAGAAATTAAGAAAAAACTAAAGGTACTTTTACCAAAATAGCCCGAAAATAGGGTTAAATTATGGATAATTCATATATAAATTCATTTTTTACGGCTTTCAATAAAACTATAGCACATTATTAGATGTGTTTTCGTTGATTTTTAATGTTTTTTTTTTGCATTTTAAGTCAATGTTTCAGAAAATGCCCCCTCTGCCTCAGGGAGGGTAGATACATCTTTCCCCCTAAAATTTTTTTTTTTTTAGAATAACCCCAAGAACCACACTCTTAAATACTTCCATTTAGGTTCGGGACACCCTCTATATAAGAACCGCCTTAATAGGCAAAGTATTTAACAGGAATACTTTACCTACAGTTTTTATTAAAAATTTTAATTGGAAGTTTTGTAATTAAAACTGCACTTTAAACATAAAATTTAAATGAAGAAGAAACTGATCCCAACCATGGTCTCATGCTATATTCATATTATTAATTACCTTCACTTCAGTTCATCGAATAAAAACCACAAAAGAAATAAAAATAAAAACTTAATAAAAAAAATGTGGTTTAATCAAAAATTAATCAAATCTCTACACAAATAGACAAATATGTAGGTTCAAACATATAGAATTATATAGATATCTACTCTGTAATAATAAAAAAATAACAAACTCTTACAACCGTTTCTATCGTCTCTGTCTGTCCGTCAAGTCGTCATCTACTTTGTCGTTCCTTTGTAAAGATACAATATTGCAACACCACTGAATGTTATTCGTTAAGCTCACCCCTCACCCCTTTTTATCCATTTTAGTTATTTAATAACACCAACTCTGTGTGGACTTGATGGACACCAAAAACAAAGTATGTATGAAGAAATAACAAAAAAAAAACAGCAGCAACTCTGGAAGAAAGGGTTGGAGTTAAAAAGACATTCTCAAAGCAATAAAATACCATTTCATTGAGGTTTTATCGATTTCTCGCCCTGTTTTCTATCCAAACAGTAAATTCTTAATTTCTACATCCGAAACCACACCGCACACCACCAAGTCGCCTGCCACCTGACACTACTGACGCCGCGGTACATTGGGATATTTTACTACAAAACATAGCATTTGGAGAGTAAAATCCAGAATCTAGAATTTTAACTGCGAGTATACTTACATACGAAAATAAAATAGGATTAAAAAATAAAATAAATAAAAAAATATAAATGAACACAATCGAAGGTGATTTTGTTTGATAAAAAAAATATGTGTAAGCGGCATACACATTTTGAAAATGAATTAAATACCATCTTTTAAGGTTAAATAACCCACTGTCTCAGAGCCAGGGTGGCCGTATTTTCATTTTATTTTATATTCCTTAAGCCATAAACTACTATATAGAATAATAAAAATTGAAGAAAAAAAACAAATATAAAGACTCTTTCACACAGAAGATATATACGAATATACGAATATATGTATGTTATGTTGGAGCCTGACTCGTTCGTTCAATAATATTCCCTTTTTCCGTTCTCATTCCATTCATTAATTTTATAAGAATCGTAATAAATAATTAATTTAAACGGCACCGTCAAAATGAATTTCCCCACGTCTTGCTCCTTATATTCTCCGGCTCTGCAATAACTTGTCCCTCTCATTAAACATGGAACATTTACTGAGAAGCGAACAAAAATATACATATATACCTACCTAGATAGATATTTATATAAATATATGTATGTCTATGTATGACGGTAGAAATGCACCACCCCCACCCCCAAATATAAAACGGGACACGGAATGTTTTGTACGTCTTCGCTGCTGCCTTTGAAGAAAGTATAAGAACAAAAAATAAAAAATAAAAATTATAAGCATAAGCAGGCGAAAGCGCTACTGGTATCTAGTAGCAGTACTAGTATAGCTCTCTGGCTGTAAGACGAAATCCCACCAAATAATCGTGAGAGAGTGAGAACGACAAGATGGATACATAGGGGTAGGGTGCGGTGTGGCAGTGTATAGGACCTGGCTGGTGGTGGGCGGCATGAGCGGAGCGCAATTTGCAAACGTGATTAATTTATACAAAAATACATAAAATATAATTTCTCTTGTTTTGTTGGAGGGACCCGGTGCGGGGTGCAGATGTGGGGACGGGTGAGGCGTTGCTCTGCTCGCCGCCGCTGCTGTAGAGGTGATGTATACTAAACAGCAACTCGTCTTCGTTTTTGCGTTGCTGGCTCCATACTATGCCACCCCCTTCAGCCTGATGCCCGATACCCGAGCCCATCAGGGAACGAAAACCCTTGATATAAAACAACAACAAACAACAACAACTTTATGTAGTATAATACAACTAAATATTTAATAGTATTTTATTGCACGAATTTCAAATAAAATATGCATGTCGGTCGAATGAATTATTCATAGAATAATGACTGTTAGAGCAACAGCATATACCCAACAGTATAGTAACATTACAAGAGTACTTTGTAATCTAAATGTATCTATATGGCATTCCCGGAGTACTTGTGATGTTGTGTAGAAAATCAAAAAAAAATAGATAGATACAGTAGCGCTAGTGCTACAATCAACTACAAGAGCTACACAACTTCGTACGATATTTCATTGTGTTTCTTGCAACAATACATCATCGTGTTTACCTTTTTACTTCTTTCTCTATTATTTGAGGAGGTTTTTTTTAGTCTTGTCTTAATTTTTTCTGTACCTTGCGTTGCTGGCTTCTTGATTTTGGTTGTTTTTTGAGAAGTTGTTGTGCGAAGAAGGGCCCAGTAGACCATGTAAATCACTGCAATTCACTGGTGGTGGATATTATAATTTTTTTTTGTTTTCAATATCTACGCCCGAGTTTTCAAATTGCAGCTTTTTTTTCCTAAATGAATATAGTTTGATGTTGGTGTATGCCAACAGTCAAATATAATTGCTCTATTATGACCGTGATGAGCTTTGGAAATATTTACATCTGATTTACGGGATTCAATTATTTGAATGGGTGTGTTTATTTTGTACGAGTTTTCAGGCTATTGGTGCATTTACATTTTAAGAGTTGCAAGTTTTTATCAAAAATAGATCAAAAACGGTGCTGAAACCCAACTTGTTAAGAAGCTATTGTATAGTGTGTCCCAAAATGAACCACCCTTTTGGAAGGTCTTTTAATTTTTTCAAATGGCTACAACTGTCAGATTTGAATAAACGTTGACAAGACATTAAACGGTATTCTCTTCAAGACCGCAGAATACTTGTGACTATCTTTTGTATGTTATAATTCGCAAGAGTTTTTGTCAGAATGTAAATATCGTTGCCGATTTCTGCACTCCTCAGAGGGAAGTAAACAACACGTGACGGAAAATTTTCCAGAAGAACCATTATATCCGCTCATAGTTACTGTGTAGTAGAGTCTACCATTTTTGCCAGAGGTGTTATTGGGCCTTATTTTTTCAATGACGCCATGATTAAAACGTTAATTGTGCTGAATTTGGACTAAAAGACATGTGTTTCGAACAGGACAGTGCAATCACACACACAGCTCGAAGGGCAATGCATACTTTGAAAGATAAGAATATTTCCCACTTTTTGGCGGTTTGAGCTTGTTGGCAAGATCACCTGGTTTGACCAGGTTTTTGGGTTTTTCGAACCCACGTGTAAGTAAGAACAATTACATATTTTGGACTGGAACCACATAATTAGGATATCCAACAAAAGTGCGATAAAGTTCGTTCGAGAAAAAGAGCTCAAATCGTCCACAACAACTGCGGTAACACCTACATACTTGACCGATATCATTTTCAAAGGGAAAAAACGCCTTTGTAACTTATTTTCTATTTGAAAGCTTACAAGCTTACTACTCTTCATACAAACAAGAGACAACAGAAGTGTAGATCTCACGTTGGGCGCCATCTTAGATTAAATCAAAGTAGATATCAAAAGTTCTGTTTGGATTTCATTTCTAAGTAATCAACTATCCACCTACACATTTTAAGAAATATTACTATCAAATTCAAAATGGCACCTCTTACCCTGGGTATCCACTTTTTCTATTTAAGTTTAATCAATCTGTTTTGATTCTGACATCTGCTATCAGGATCGAATCAAATGTACTGAAAATTTACTTTATTTTTTGCAAGTTTCATATGGCCATTCTTCACGTAAAATATAGTTCATATTGATCACACAAATTTTTCTGCAGTTTTATCTATTTTTGACTTCAAACTAAACAGTAAGTACTTTAACATAAAACAGCTTTTGGTTCATATTTCGAATAGCTTTTCATCTAGCTTATCTAGTTTTTTTTCTGACGTGGATGTTTTACATATTCGGTAAGAGCCATGATTACACATGTCTTGATAATCGAAGTCTTGACTCTACAACCAATCTAAAAATGTATGTATGCATCACATTATTTCTGCACAAATCATTTCTTCATACAAAAACACTCAAATTAGAACTTAAATCTCACGTTGGGCGCCATCTTAATTATGTGTTGTTAAAAGACTTTCTTAATTTCTCTGTAAACTTATCTTAAATTAATATAAATTAAATAAGGATTAATTAATTAGGAACTTTAAAAATCCCCAGTTTGTTCACAGTCTGTAAGACCTGAAGTACCTATAATATTAACAGGTTTTGATGAAATGGCGATAACTAACCAAAAACGGCTGATTAGGGATTTCGATAATTAGCAACTCAAACTGATGAAAATAAAAGGAAGCGAACGCATTCCAGCAGTAATCATTAATTTAAGGTTATAAGCTAAATATTTCAATTTATAACGTTGGGCGCCATTTAAATTCCATATTAATATAGGTTTTTTCCTAATTTCCGTGCAAATCAATTTAGACTTTTTCTTTTGTCATGTCTTTATATTTTCATCAAAAAAATATGACATTCCACCAGCTTATTGATAAATCGAAAAAATTAATTCATTCTAAAAAAGTCTAGAATGCAATTTCATGAATCGAAAACTGTATGAATAAAATTAAACATAAAAATAACTGTTTTCATCAAATATATATTAAGATGATCCACAGGTTTTAGATTGATTAAAATCTTGATTCTTATGAATACATTTTTGAATGCATGAAGAAGAAAATTGATCCTATAGTCATAAACAAAACCATTAAAAATCAAACACATGCATTTGTGATGTTTTCTCTTCTTTACATCAATCGTCTTTATTTATTCAGCAACTCTGTCATACATTTAATATGTAAGTAGATGCAGTATCTTTATCTATATACATAATATACATAGTTGATTGCTTAGTTTAAGCTACTAAAATTATATAAATCTATGATGATGAGCACGGGGCGGACACAAGGGTGCTGGAGACGACAACAGCAACAGCGACAGCGACTACGACGATGGCGATGGTCTCATTTCCTCGAATAATATTTAATATTTAGAGTGTTATAAATATTAAATGAGTGTTACTTAGAAAATCCAAAGGTATTCATAGAGCCTGCCCTCCCAATTTCCTAACGCAATGCCATGTTCCATGGCACGTTATATTCTGTGTGAGTTTGGTCGCAACAAACATCAACACTAACACCAGTTCCAACTTATATAAAGCAGCTGCACCAAAACCAGCATCAGCTTCAGCAGTAACATCCAAACATTTTAAGGACATATTCAGTGGATTCATGCAAAATTCAGATCGGGTGTAATTTCTTATTTAAAATGCCATTAAATTTTTTTGAATAGACGCCCAGGCAGTAAACAGTCAACAACAGAGCAGCAGCAGAAGTAGTAGTATAGTAAAGCAGCCAAAAGCGGAAAGCTGCACGCTCTACTCGCTTTGCTTTTAACGCTCAACATAATGATGGGTGACACGGGTGACATCCTACATACATATACTGACTGAACTGACTGATGCAGTGTTGTTTACACCTATTCAAAATTTATTTCTACCCCTGCTTCTACACTGTGACTTTTTGTGTGCAACATTACTGTTTCTGTATTGTATGCGATGTTACGAAAATAAGACACAAAACATTGGTTCTTATAGCTTGATGCTTATTACTGCATTTGTTGTGTCACATCACAGCCCCTGGGCCCTGATCTTTGATGTCCTTCTTGTAAAAAATATAAAAAAAGTTCTTCTTGAGAAAATGCAGCACCACCATTTAAATAAGAGGCATATCTAGGACTGCGACTGTCATCATCATCATCCTCCTCTAAACCTCCCTCTACACTAACACACACACACACACGTACATGCATAGCTTCATAGCTATGATGGTTAATGTTTACATTAACGTGCTTCATATAAAATTGTTAAATTTTTAATTGTGTTCTGTCGCTACTTTACCCTCTGAAGAGCCTGCAGACGTTACTTTTTTATTTTATTATATACTGGAGGCAGAAACACAATTCAAGCAACGAGAATATGTATCTCGTCCTCCAGCCTTTCTTTTCTATAAATATCTGAATGTTTCGCCTTTTATATTGCATCCTTTATTTTTTCTTCTTTTTTTTCTTTTTTTTTTTGCTGTGTAACCCCCACCACGTATTAAGTTAATGTAAACACACATAGCATCATCGCAGAGGCTCCTGCCTCACGATGCAACTCGTAGATCTTTTACTAGGTTTTCACTCACTTTCATATCAATAATGAACAGAGAGCTTCGCTTGAATTATTTTACTTAGTAATTGAAAATATTATTAAAAAGCCTACAGGACGATACAATGACGGCGTCGGCGACGATGCTGCTGTAGGCTGCTTGCTACTGCTACTGATGCTATATTACTGCAGCTGCAGGACGCGGTATAGGAAATGTATCCTTATGGAATATACCTACAATCTGCATATTATAGAGATTCAAGCTATCGCCTACTGACTGCATCATGTATAGCGTGCATATTAGATAAAATTTAATGAATCTTTTCCACAATATTATGTTTTAAAATAAAAAAAGGACGAAGCATTTTGTGCTTGTGAGTGTGTAAATGCATGTTGATGCTCTGTACGCGTGGGTTTTATTTAGTTTGAGTATAATAATAGCTCCAGACCACCTTAAACAAGAAACCCACTTGTTTTACCATACCCAGGGAGTATTTTTTTTGTACTTGTTCTTTAACATATATTTCTGTAAAACGATCGTCTAGAATCTAGAGCTAAAATTTGGTGCAACACATTAAACTATCCAACTCATGCCAACAAGCTCATCCTACCGTTATCACAGTGATGCCAAAGCAATTTCTTCATTGGAAAAATCATATTTTTTTTACTTATTATCCTAGATTTGCTTCAGTGTGAAGACTTGATCTATAGTCGCCCTTCCGAGCCAGAAGCCACACTAAAAATTGCTGATCAAAGTATTGCACCAGCGCAGCGGCTTAAGACACTACCGAAATACATTCGACAAGATCTTATATACATAATATATATGAAGTTTAGCTGGGTTACATCTCCGTAAGTTTTTGCAGGCAAAGGATTGCTTGTTTTGTTTCTTTTTGAAACTGATCAGTTGTAAAAGTCCGATTATGGAAAAATATTTTTGAAACGCAAGGTTTCTTTAATGAATAAATAAAATATGGAATGTACATAATACTTTATATTATTTATTTGATTTAATTTATATCACTTAATATCTAGCCACTAGTAAAAAACCTTAATTCAACAACAACACAAGCAGAGACATCGGAGTTAACACTTAACACCAACGCCAAATTGAGTAAGTGGTCCTAAGATTTAAGGGGGGCATGGGCAGTATCGTACTCAGGATTTTTTCGTGGGGGGGGGGGGGGGGTTGAGCTCAGCCTCAATGTGTAAAAAAAATTGTTTAGGGATCACTAAAATTATAGAACAAAAATTAGTTTTTTTAATTTATTAACCACCCATCAAGAGTTATAAGAAGAAAGAAGTAATATTTCACTAAGAGAACTACAAAAGGATCTAAGCAACGTTAGTAGGGGTATATTTGTAACCCACTTTTTTAATCATATTTTTCATTTTTAATCGATCGCAAATTATATTTAGTTTGAGATTCAACGAGAAAAAGTCGCATTTTTGGAAAGCTTAGATATTTAAGAATTAATAACTTTGCTTTGCGTAGATGTCTTTTGATGCATAAATGTAAAAATAGGAGACAAAAGTTTCAATTTTTCCAAAAAACGAGTTACACCACTATTACTCACGGCCTCATTTACACATATTTGAATTTATTTTTGGAATTTCCTTTTTAATAAAGTTAGATTTTTCAAAGGAAATTCTGTTTTATATGAATTATTTTTGCGGCGTTTTCCTAGTGATACGCGCTTAACCTATGTCCTACTGAACTACAAGGTAACTTATATCAGCTGATTAAAGTTTTTCAATTCGATTCCTCTATTTATTCAAATAGAAGTTTGTTCAATTAATTGACTCCTAAAGCTGTACACTGACTTAAATTAAAATAAATGTTAGAAGGTCTAAAAAACAGTTTAAAATTACTATGAATATTTGCTTTATAAAAAAGTATCTACATTTTGTCTACTTTTACAACTCAAGTGACTTCACAGCTTTTTTAATGTTTTCTGTCGTGCCATTTGTAATGAATGATAATCATAAGTTTACAAATATCTATCATCTTTTGGCCCTGAGCTCAAATCCATCATCCATTTTCTGCCATCAACTCAGATTTTCGAGATAAAAAATTTAAAATAACAGTTTTTCACCACTTTTGAGTTTTTTTTTATTAAATTAATAACGATTCTTCTAATCTTTTTCCTCAAAATGTTGTCCAAATCTTTTCAATGTCTTTGTTACTCTCTGATGAGTAATCCTTAGTTGGATGTTAGTCGTCACTCCTTATTTTAAATGTGTACGATATATTTGTTCCTCTCTAAGAAGCCATTGATGAAATTTATGTCTTAAGCATATTATACCGCGTTTTAGCCTTCTTATTAAATAACGTAGGGGCAGGTGAATACTTACATAGAACTAACTAAGGATTTCTCAGAGACTATATTGGAGATTCCTTTTGAAGGAAAAGATTAGTCGGAAATCGTTGTAGATTTTGTTGAAATTGTATTTTGAACGAAAAAATAAGGCAAAATATTTTACGAAATTAAATTATTAGAAATCTAAGCATAGTATGTCACTTGCTTGGGGGGGCTTTTAAGGGCTTAGGTTTTGAGGTCAAAAATTTTACGGTTCCGAAACCAGTTTTGCAATACAAAAAAAAATTGGTTTGAGTGCAATACAATGAATTTTGAAGAACGTGACCCCTCCCTGGGTAAAAGTCTGGATCCGCCCTTGACCCTGAGACGCGTGGCTAAGTAAAAATTATTTTTGTATTTATAAAGTTGTGTAAGGGGTACCAGACAAACACATTTTGCGCAATTGTACCTAGGGCCTATTGCATAGAACTACATCACACGCGACTTTCTGTCAAAACTTCGTATGTTCAATTTAAAAAATTGCTTAAAAGAGACAAGAAAACAAAAATTTTGTTTGTATTATTATTTATATAAAACTTACTGACGATGGAAGCATTGCTTCCGAAATGCATTTAAGTAAATAAATAAATAAAATAAGTGTTTTTAAGTTATTCAAAATAATATCTTTTTTTTATTTCATGAAAAAACACGTTGAAAATCTCCCATATCAAATCAACAAGAAAACAGATGTTAAAGATAATAAAATTGAATTTTTAAATGCTAACAATTTTTAGAACTGGTTGTTAGAGCCAAAAGGAACCATAATACAGCTACGAGACATTCGTATTTGAATTCAGTTATTTCTTTTGATCTGAAATACATGAAAATGTCATTTAAGTCTTACGAGGATTTGACAGAAGGCCGACAAATTTTGAATTTTTAAAAATTTCAACTGAGCCATCTTCTAAGGCCTATTTGACGATACATATTAAGTATGTACATCACATAGTTCAATGTCATGTTAGGAAAAAAAAACGTATCGGTATTTTTGACATTTCGAGATAAACGCGTTTTTCTGTTTTTATCTCTATCTTTTTTGATTAGTTGATGAATGCTTCTGTCGTATTTACAAGAAACAAGAAAATCATGTTTTTTGCTTAGATAATTTATCAGATGTTCAAATGCTTGGATGGTAGTCACTTTTTTTTCTTTGAATGAAGGTAATTTTTCTTAAGCGTTTTAAACGATTACAAAATCAATTTAAGGCTTTTATTTTTAAAGAATAAAATAGCAAACATATTAAATATGTCAAAACTGGCTCTAACTCAAAAAAATCAAATCCGTTTTTTCTTCTTAACACGGCAGAAGTTACCATTTTGGTTATTTAGATTTTTGCGCGTAACTTTGGCTATTTTGATCATGGAAAAAAAGCTATGTAACAAACTTGTAGCAAATTTAATTCCCTACAAAATATTTTCGGTATCTTACCTTATTATGTCGTCAGTTTTGCTCAGCAGGAAAACAAATATTTACAAAAACAGCCTTTCTTTTTTCATCATTCCTCATTCATCAATTATTATAATTGCAATTAAAAATGAGAAATTTGAAATTATTATTAATGGAGAGTGTAAATTAAATTGAGAGTGACTAAATCAGGATTTAGAGCTGTATACAAATCGATCTCTTACGATTTTTATGAGGAATTCTCATAGCGCATTTTATACGAAATGGGCAAAATGGCATCTACGATGCGAATAGGTATATTATAGTATAAAATAGTACAAAATTTCATTTAGCATAGAAATTAAATTTTGTTAATTTTTTTTTCATAGTATTTTTTTTTTTTTATTTAAAATTTTGATAATTTTCAACTATTTTTCGAAGTTGGTCTTTCTTCGTTTTTTTGAATACGAGAATCTCTTAAATGAGATGAAGGTATGAAAACAGCCCGACATGCACTTTGTTTAATAAACTAGCTCTGTCTCATTAGATTGAGCTAAATCTGTTTACCATTATTTAAAAATATTTGTTTCTGAAATAGTTTTCTTTTTTTTTATTGAAGGTCTATGAAATAATTTTTCATAAATGTCTATTTATACCCATTTCAAGATATGAACACAAAAAATAATATTTGTTTGTTTCTTTTTATCTGAATACAAACTTAAAATAAATCCTAAAATCTTAATAAAAACATCCAAGCGAAGTTTAATTCTAACAATATGATCTGGTAGTATTCAACCCCAATTAACTTGTTGAATTGTGATTTTTGTTGCATAGAGTAATGAATCCCTAAGAGCGCTCAGAGTCTGGGAGTATGTATTTTGTATATATACATATGTATATTATGTTGATGGTGTTTCCTTTTTTTTTACACTTTTTTATCCTCACAGAACACGAGCTTGTCGTCTGCTGCACATGTTTTAGAAAAACGCTTTTGTACGTGTAATTGAATTTTATGTTTTATAAAAAGTATAAGTATCAGTTCTGAACTGCATAAGCGGATATCACAATGGGAAATTACATCAAAAGAAGGATTATAAGCTGTGTTTCTTTTGTTGTAATTTTGTGACAGCTGAATCCTAAGTCCAGATAAATAACTTTCATTCTTTTAGAACTAGGTTAAGCTTCAAATTATGAATAGCTCATTTTATCCTTTGTTAAGTTGGTTTTTCAAAAAAACGTCATTGGAGGTTTTTGAAGGTTCTAAAACATGACAGCTTAACGTTTATTGACATTTTGTGAATGATTCAAATATTAAGTAAATGTATTTTGAAAGTTAAAGCCAATTCGAATAGAACCTACGTAGAAAGGTTAGTAGACAAAAATCGATTTCCGAAAGAGGGCTATTAGAAAAACTCAAATCCATTTTTCCAGGGCGCCATACTCTGAGAAACCCCACGATTTTGAAAAATGCGAATCGATTAATATTTCCGAAACAAAACCAAATTTGTATCTAAGAAATTTCAAATACTTGACAAACTTTCCAGAACCATAACCATGGATAGCGACATCGCACCATCTTCAAAAATATGAACGAAATGTATTTGGAAATCGTGTGCTCGCGTATGTTAGCTTCTTAGGAAAATAGAAAAATGCAGAAAGTAGAAAACAAAAAGAACAAAACGAATTAACACGCAAGAGTTTTCAAAACAGTCAAAAGGTTAATTTTCCTTAAAATTTTATTTTGGAAGTTTTGTATACCTATCAAGGTACTTTTTGTCCATCAAGATACTTCAGATATCATATTTAATACTGACTCATGTACCTACAAATGTTACCTATCAAACCTTTATGTCCTTCACGTGTGTTTAATAAGATATAATACTCTTTCCAAAATCCAATGACAACCTATCTGCCACTAAAACACAATTAGGAACATAAAATGACTCAACAAAAAATTATATATTTAATCAACTGTCAATTTACTATCCACACAGTCAGTACATAGATATGCACATACAAACAAATGTACTTATATATTATTAATTTCAGTCGAACACATGATGTTAAACATACAAATAACTGAAGTAAAAACACTCGCATATCGGATTCCTCTCCCCCCTAACATTTTGGTAGACTGACATACATATAAAAAATCTAAACATCACGTGGGTATTTGATTTAAAAAAAAAAAATGTAAATAGTTCTTATTATTCTTATTATTATTATCATTATTATCAATTTTTCATTCAATCGAAACTTTAAAAATAACCCCAGGCCTAAATTAGAATAAATTTCGTTTCGACTCGTGATTGTTTGCTCAAGTGCTGTTCAAATAATGAATATCCATGTAATAATAATAAAAAAAACACGTGGAAATGACTCTTTATAGGATGATTCAGATTAGATATACCTAGAATTTTTTTTTTATTAAATAAACATTATTTTAGTCAAAAAAAATACATTATTTCTTCCTTTTTTTTTGTAATATCTACACACCTACAACACATGTTGCCAGATTGTAAGTCAACCCTGAGTAAGCGCAGTTGTTTTTAGTCTTCTATATATCTTGAACCCAGAAAGTCTTTATTTTCTTACCACCAGAACTAATGGCATCAATAGGGTGACCATATTAAAGAAATAGCCTTTTTTATAGTTTCGTACATTATTAAGCTACTGTGTATTAAAGAAGGAAGGCTTTTCTGCTAGAAGGTCTGTCATTAGAGGTACGCCACAAGGTGGTGTCCTATCTACCCTTCTCTGGAACTTGGTAGTAAATGAGATGCTGACACGCCTGGAAGCGGAGAGTTACAGAATGATTGCTAATGCGGACATAGCAACATGCTATTACCGTATCAGGAAAGCATCCCACTGTCTTAAAAGAACTCTTTCAAAACGCTTTAAATAAGCTTACCATTTGGGCTGACCGGTGTGGTCTGGGAGTCAACCCTCATAAAACAGATCTTGTTCTATTCTCAAGGAAATATAAAATCCCTCATACTGATCCTTATTCTATCAAAGGTACTCCACTAACATTCACTGATCAAGCAAATTATTTGGGTCTTATTTGGGATAAAAGTTAAGCTAGAAAACTTATATACAAGAAAGAGTCAAAAAGCCCACAGTGGCACTTTTTTCATACAAAAAAGCCGCTGGGAGCAAATAGGGCCTTCAAATTCGTATCACTAACTCTGGCTATTTACTTCAATGATAAGACCGATCCTCACTTACGGAGTGACACACAGAGACTGCTCTAGATAAAGCGGTAAATTGCGACAAACTAGGTAAGGTCCAACGCTCTGCCTGTTTGTATACATAAGTGGAGTACTTCTTAAGACACCTTCCACCGTTCTAGAAGTTCTGATCCATCTGATACCTCTCAATATTTGAAGAAAACCAGTGGCTATTCACCTTAAAGCTTCCTCACAATGGACCAACTATAACACTGGCCATTCCACATTTTAAATTCATTCGGATCAATCCCAAGTCGCACTGACTACACCATCACAAAACTGCACTTTGGCAAAAATTTTCAAGTCAGCATTCCTCCTAGAGTTCTCTGGGAGGATACGGTTCTCTTGGAAGATCAATCAATCCATTTTTTCACCAACGGATCGAAAACTGATGACAGGGTGGGTGGTGGTGTGTACCCAGAAAGACTAAAATTAAGTCTCTCCTTCCGTCTTCCTAATCATTGTAGCGGGTTCCAGGCGGAACTTATGGCGATCAAAGAAGCCTTATCTTGGCTGAAAGAAAAGGTGTTATCAACCACAGATATCCGCATCTTCTCTGATAATCAAGCTGCTATCAAATCCCTGGAATTGCTCTCTACTAACTCTTTAATACCCCTAAATTTCCCTTAATCTCTGCTGGAGATGGCGCAGCAGTTTAACATTCACCTGTGTTGGGTGCATGCCGGGGCAAAGAGACATTCAAAGTTATTGTAAAGCCGATGAACTCGCTAAAAGTGGAACAACTCTTCCTCTTCTACCGAGTAAGGCAGTTAAAGGTATTCCCATCGCTACATGCAAACTTATGCTCAAACAAGATGCTTTAGAGAGGACAAACCGTAGGTGGAACAATATTGGCAACAAAACAAATCTGGTCAGTAATGGATTTAAATTTTAAAGCAATCTAAGTGTTTGATTTATTATAGGTGTCATAACCAGACACTGTCTTATAGGCAAGCAAGCAACGCGTCTTGGAGTATTCTCGATTTTTGCAGAGCCTGTATACCTGATTCTTCATCTTTTATGCACTTGTCCTGCTCTATCTCATAGGCGAAGAATCCATCTTGGAGATCTCTACCTACTTCAATGATCTTATAGTGATTTAATAAACGTAGACATACATATGTACAAAGGTATATTCTGTTACACTTCATAAGAAGCTCCAAATGGTTCACCGAGTAGGGAAAAAGGCTTTCCAGATTCATGTGGTATCACAATGGACCAACTTATGGTCTAAGTGGGTCAGTTTTCCTGACTGACAGCCACTTCAACCTTAACTTGCCTAACTTACCGATGAGCTTTTGAGACTTGTAATTTAAAACATAGCTAAAAACTGGATGACAGCAAGTTTAAGGTCTCCATGACAACACGTTTTAAGTTTATAGTCTCTAGCTCCTACGTCTATGAACCTTTGTTTATGTTTACGGGAGATGTTTTTAATCGATGGCAAATTTTCACACTTGCAAGACTAAACATTGAAAGCACAAAATATTAATATTTGTTGTTTATATACAGTCGACTATCTCTGTCATCTCCCTTTTAGTTGAATTTCCCTCTAATTCAAATATTTGCGCTATATTTTTGTATTCCAAACTCCAATCAAATTGCCATACTGTACAATATTTCTCCCTAACTCTCTCTAAAGACCTGTTGTACAAACGCGGTTCAAATTGTGATCCGTGGTTCAAATATGTTTACTAGCTGAATTTGGCGAGATTCCTGGGATTCAGCGATGGTTCAAGGGTTCAAGTATGTTAAAGTTGCAAATTTAATGCCTGAACTGGTGGCAATAGTGCAGTGGATGTAGTGCTTGACTGCTAGCTTAGAGGTGTGGGTTCGAGCCCTATTCTAGGCAGCATTCTTTTCTATATTCTCCCAGCTTAACTGGACGCCACCCGTGAGATTTAATGAGATAATAAACACCTTAATCTCAATCCACTGTGCCAAATATTTCCTATCTTCCTACTCTTTCTAACTAGTGCCGTTCCAATTCAGGTTGCATTTAAAAAGACCTTAGGTCTTACAGGCATATAGTTAAAATTATTATTATTATTATTATTATTATAACTACCGTTGAAATTCAGTTAATTCGCCAAAGTCCGTGAGTTAAAGTTGTTGAACCACGAGTTAAATATTTGTACAACTAGACCTAACTCGAATTAAGTTTGATATCCCGCGATTTTGATATCTACGTTCTCAAAACGAACTAAAAAGCATAAAATAGTTTCTCCTATCCCAGTATAATTTAAAAGAGAAACAGAGGGTGCTTTGAAATAAAGTACAATTGGTCACCCCAGCTCACAATCCCTTATTGTAATGTTAACAAAAGAACGATGCATTTGTGCAAATAATAATATAAAAACTAGCTACGATGAAGAGAGAAAGAAGCCATCGAAGGCGGTGCGGCGTCGACGATGACTATGGCGGCATATGGTCGCCATAAACACAAAACAAAATTTATATTATTTTTCTTCGTAAAACAATAATAACAACAAAAAAAAAATGGGAAAATTAAAACGAACAAAAATCTTTAAATGGTCTCTGAGTCTGAGGTCCCTCTGTACGTACATATGTACATTATGCAGATGAAGATGAACAATTATACTCTTTCATTTAAATAAATACAAACAAAATAAACAACATATTTACTCTTTGTACTTTTGCAAGCAAAGCCGTTAATAACCAAAGTAAATATTTAAAACAGAAAAAAAGAAAAATACCCATATCCCTCGCACATGCATATATGTATGTATGTAGGTATGCTGATGCTCGTGTCCCTGCTTTTCGGGCCAAGTCGGCTTAAGCATCTCAAAACAAAGGCACCAAACAGGGCGAGGTATAGTACCTATATGGTGGTGTTCATTTTACTCATCATCTTATATTTACACTTTGTGCCACAAAAGTTCTTTTATTCATTTATTTTATTTATTTTTTTATTTCTCTTTTTTTTTCCAAGAAAAAAATGAAAAATGTTAAGAAACAAACAAAATTTTATTTAAATTGTTTTTTATATTTTCTCCAAAGGCAATTAATAAAGTAAAGTTAACTTTGTCGTTAATACATTTACATACACATAAATATAGACGAATGAGTATCTTCTACACCAAACCAATCAATGTGTTGTGTATGAGTATAAGACAGTGCCGGATTTACAAGTGACAGGTCAATCAGGTATAGTACTTCAAGGTACTACAAATTTCAATGGCACCAAAGACCAAAATAAATCAGATTTGAATTAAAAAATCATCAAGTCATATGAGTGCCACCAAAATATACAAAATATCTGGAAGAGCTAAAATGTTGTCTTTTGTTTTACATTTAGGCTACAAAAATTTTGAAATTGAGTTATTAACGGCCAATTTCTTCACAGAGTACTAACGTTAGTACCGGTTCTAGTCCCTAAGCTAGTACTCAAATCAGTATACCTCATTCTTTCATACACATAAGTATAAATAAATGAGAGATACTGATTTGAGTATCAACTTTAGGACTAGTACCGGTACTAACGTTAGTACTGTGTGAAGAAATTGGCTGTAAGGTGTTTAAGACACGGCCGTAGCCAGCACCAAACGTATGGGTGAGCTCAAGGTTGTTTTGGGTGAGCTCACATTTTTTTAATGGAAATCATAATGATGACTACAAAAAAATTTTGTTTTTCCTAAAACAAAAGGTATGTAGGTACCTTACCTATAACATGTATTTACCGGTAAAAGGTAGACATTTTCAAATAGTAATAGCTGGTACCGAAAAGAGCATTCAAAATATTATTTGACAATACATATTGTATTGCTCCCTCCTTCAATCACAAATGTCAAAATCCTTGTTTTTTGGGATTTTTCATATGGAATTTTAATATTTCAAGTTGATTAAGGATAAACGGAGAGATTTTTGAATACTAAATTAAAAATTTAATAATATCACAACTTAACTTAAATTCCATTTAACTGATGCCTTTTCGATTGATGCCAGAATGACATTTTTTGCTGTGAAAAAAATAAGAAAAAATGCTTTTGGATCTGATTTCAGAATCGAAAATAAAATCGTATACACGTTATCGAATCGGTCTTCCAGATAGCTTTTCGAAAAGGTCTAAAGATAAAAAGTCTACTTTTATTTTTGCTTAGCAGTTTCACATCTGTCATTTTCTTACAAAATGAAAGCTGCCACTTTTGACGTTAACAGATTTGAAAAGTCCTTTTAAGTTTCAGCAATGAACACAAGGTGAAACCAATAAGTTTAAAATCTTTATGTGCTTTGTGCATTCCAATCATTCCATATAATTTCAAACACCCAAGTATCCATCGCATTTCGGAACACATTTTTGACTGAAAAATAATAGATCAAGTGACTGTCAACAAAAGCACAACATAGCACAAGTAGAGCGATGAATCGGAGAGTCTCCGACCTGCTGACGAAGAAATCAAAATTTGCTTAACAGAACGGGAAAATTGGTATTAGGCATACCTTTTAAATTTTATTTCAAAGCAAATAAATATTTTGTCTCAAAATAAAAGCTTGGAAAATCTTAAAATAGCTCAGAAATTTTTTGGGTGAGCTTAACATATTTTTGGGTGAGCTGAGCTCACCCTAGCGTAGGCCTGGCTACGGCCGTGGTTTAAGACCTGGCACTTCTGTTTATATATAGCTACAACTACTTTTTTTATAGAGATTCAGTCTCCGTTCATCGTAATCTCTGCAGTTCTGAACTAGCTTAAGTTAAACCTAGGGTGTTACAGAAAAAGGTAAAGGGCAGGCCTTTACACTGAAGGCACTATTTTCAATAGATCTGACCAACTTTCATGGAAATTGAAGAACAGGCGAGGACAGATTGGTCTTCAAGTAAACGAGGACAAGACTTAATTCATGCTATCAACAAACAATGAAAGATCTGTCAATAAGCTAGGACAAAACGTCACTGTTGATAGCAAAAACTTCGAAGTAGTTAAGGAATTTATCTACCTCGGAGTAAGCATTAATCCAACGAACGACATCTTAGTGGAGATCCGGCTAAGAATAACCCTAGAAAACTGGTGCTACTTCGGTTTGGCGCAGCAGATGGGTTCAAAACTCCTCACACGAAAGACGAAGTGCACGATCTATAAAATTCTATACCTACTGCCAGCTATATATAATGGGCATCTTTCGAGAGCAAAATTCTTCGGCGGATATTTGGTCCTATGTATATGCGAAGAGGGCGATTGGAGGAAAAGAATCAATAGTGAATTGTACGATCTGTACCAAGATGTGGATGTAGTCCAAAGAGCCAAAACACGTGTACTACGCTGGCTCGGCCACATCGAGTGAATGGACAACAATGCACCAGCCAAGAAAATTTTCGAATCCCAGGTTCGAGACGACCAGGAAGACCGAACCTCCGCCACAGGGACCAGGTGGTCACAGTCACAAGAGTTCTTGGTCTCGACGAATGGAGGAAGCGTCCGAGGGACCGCAACCGATGGAAGACTGCAATATTTCAGGCAGAGACCCTTCATGGATCGGGAGCCGGATAAGTACCTGCGAGGAGGGTGAATGGAGGAGAAGATATAACCGCGAATTCTATGAGCTGTATCAAAATGTAGATGTAGTCCAGAAAATCAAAACACGTCGGCCACATCAAGCCAAAGCTCCGACCAAGAAAATTTTTGAATCCCAGCACCCAGGTTCGAGAGAACGAAGAAGACTGAACCTCCAGCTTAAAGACCGAGCCATCGCTGACCCCAGAATGGATTGTAGAGGATGGAAAGCTGTCGTGTCTCAGGCTGAACTTGTGTTTTTTTTTATCAGAGCTTGCTCGGAGTACGCTCCATAAGCTCAGAATAAAAAGACCGAGCGAATGGAGCAAATAACTGAGCGCAGCCAACTTCACTCTTTTTTCACTCACTTCAAGTGGACGCGTTCGACACATCAATTTCAGTTAATAATTTTGAATTTTTCGAGTTTTTGATTTGCCATTTGTCCGATGAAAAATTAAGGCATTACTTAATTTTGCTGAGTTGAACGCATCGCAATCGTATGACAGTTCAGCGCTCAGGTGTGTTTCAAAATGTTATTGGAGATTTCTGCTCATACTCTGCTCAGAGCAAACTCCGATAGCTTGAGCTCTACTTCATGCTCTGCTCAGAGCTAAAAAAGAACAACGCCTATTGGAGAAAGCTAACTTCCGAGTGTACATTTAGAATGCTTCAATTTCTTGGTTTCATATACATACCTTACTTCACGTTTAGTCTCATGTGATATATTGTAGGCGATAAGATAATCACACGACTGAAATCTCATCATCGTTTCTAGCCCTGTATCGATGCATATGTATAGCGTCGGTTAGGTTTTATGTTCGTGTTATGCTAACACAGTATTTCGAGTAGTATTGCACCTGTATAGTATGCCGCTGCCTTTGGCGTGGTGTGTGAAAAGAAACGGATTGGTTTATTTGTTGAGATATTCCAAAAACAAAATACAACAGGGCTGGCAAAAAATCACGTCGTATTTCTGTTTCTGTGTAGAAAAATTTATTATTTCTGTTTTAATTCTTTCAGAAAAATCAAAATGAAACTGATTTTGAAAATAATTGTTTTCGTGTTCATCTTGTGAAAATAAATAAGAAAAATTACTCTCCATCAAGGATACTTTTTCAAAGTCAACATTTGTAGACCAATGTTATTTGGTATTAAGGCCTTAACAATCCACTAGTCTGCCACTGGTGTAAGTGCACAATAATAGTGAGTGAACCAAACTTCAAAAGAAGGCGTGCCGGTACTGTCAGAGGGTGCAAGGGGAATCCACACTATACCTATTATACAGCCCACATAAAATGAATACAAAATAAACAAAACAAAACAACAACAACAAAACATGAAATAATAATTCAAATCAACTTGGTGTTAGGGGAGAAGGAGAGCCGAGTCGTAATAGTCGAAGTAGAAGTCGAACCCGAACAACGATCAAGGGAATGCAATTATATTTTGAATAAACAAGAAATTTTCTTCTTCTTAAAATAAAGTGAAATACCTATGTACCTACATACATATCTACAACAAAAAAAAAATATGTAATTATTTTTACATTCGTATTCAAAGTAAAGACACACATTTATCTACACACATGTGTTTATGTGATCAATTCACATCGAGGGAGAGAGAGAGAGTTGGCTAGATGCAGACATTTAATTGCTTCCTCAAAACTAAAATAATAAAAAAATAATTCCCGCATTAAATTTATAGTTTTGAAGATATAAAAGAAATATTTTTTTGGTTTTGTTTTGTTGTTTAACTGCTGCTATCTAATGTAAACTAGATTTCACATTTACTGCTATTTTAAACTTCCATCTTTTCGTTGTGTGAAATGTCGATATGATTTAATTACGACATTAAAAAATCAAATTTGAATAAAATTGAGATAAAACTTTCAAGAGACATCGTAATTATGGATATAAGATAAAATTTACATTAATTATAATTCTAAAATATTTCTTCTTTTTATTTTATTTTTTTGTTTAGTTTTTTTTTTTTTTTTTTGGGGGGATTAAACCCTCGAATCTATTGTACCTATCTATAGTTGGGTTTGCGTTTGGGCACAGTCAGTCATTCACGATGCTTGCGTGCTTATTATATATTTTTTTAATGATCGCACGTGTCGGACTTAAAATCTAATTTTCATCATTATTCGTAACGGATATTTATTTTTTGTTTTTATTTTTTATTTTTTCATTTATATTTTGTTCCTCTTTCTCGTTTTCAATTAAGATATTTTAATGAAAAGATATAATATGAATAAAATAATATCTAATCATATAAACCGATAAACGGGATTACGCAAATTGCATTTAAAATGAACAAATTTAGACAAAAATAAAGTTTTAATTAATTTATGGTTATTTTTTTCTTCTTTTGGTTTGTTGGTGTTTATTCAATCATTGAACTTCCTGTTAAATATATACCACGAGTTTGCTATTTTACTGCTGATTCATATTTATTATTTTTTATTTACTTTGAATAAAGCAATTTCGAAATTATTACGACGATGACTCCAGCAACAGCAATACTTTGTGTTGGCATTGAGATGAAATATTTATATTTAAATTAAACACACTTACAATCGTTTGCGATTAATTTTTATGAAGCTAAATTTATTATTAATTCAATTTATTTTTTTTTTTTTTATTTTTTTTTTCGTGTTATTATTTATCTTTGTGAGTTCAGAAAGTAAGGCGGAAAAAGCTTACGATTATTATTATTATTTTCTTAAGTAATTTCAGCTTTGGGGTTTTTTTCAGCTCTGCTCGTCAGGTTGGCCTTTTCGGTTAGGAAAGTACCTACTCGTATGTACATACGTACATATGTACATTACCTATTTATTATTAAAATATAAATAAGTTTTTGGGCCTTGTGTTCTCTTTTATTCGTTGCTCTCGTAATTAACTATTGGAAGGTATTATGGAATTTGTTGATTTAATTGTTTATTTTTTATTAGTTTATTGGCCATTGGGTGTATAATCATTTGGAATTTTGGTTTTCCTTTCTTTTAATTGCTTTCAATTTAATTGATATTGATTTGATTTTGTTTTGTTTGTATATTTCTTGAGCACTTTATTATAGGTTTATTGTGACGTTAACCTTATAAATTCTATTTTCTATTTGTTTGATTATAATCGAAGGTTTATAAGAATACTATTTTAAAAGAGGTAAACATGTAAGTTCATTGATGATTAAAAGTCATTCATAAGTATTTCTATCGACATTGATATTTTGTGTACTATGAAGGTTATTGCGATTTTGATTATGTGCATGTGCGCATACGCACATGCTTAATTTATACTACCCTAACAATTCTTATCATTGAAAGATCGTTAAGGGGAAAGATGTGAATGGAGATACCGACACCCGAAGCACATTTGATGTATGTAATTGAATTTTGGGTGTTTCGTCCCATATTGGTCTTCAAGATCAAGATCAAGATCTAGATCTAGATCTAGATAATAAAAGTACTCTTTCATGTGCTTCATAAAGAAAATTAATTCAGAAACTAAACAGAAAGCAGTCAAGTAATAGATACCTCTTTGTGATAGGTGTATGGCGGTATTGGGGAACCCATCTTAATTCTGAAAAGACAAAGTTCCGAAAAGATAAAGTTCCGAAAAGACAAAGTTATGAAAGACAGTTATGAAATGGCAGCTGCTTTATTTTGGCACATGTCATAAGTCCTTAGGGAAGAGAGTTTAAATTAGGGATGGGTAAAACTGATCGGTTTAACCCGAAACCGGCTATTTTGTTTCGGCTAACCGGTTTTTTCGGAGATTTTTTTATCTCAGTTAAAACCGGTGTTTTTTCTAAAACCCAACAACCGGATAAAAAAAACCGGTTATTTTCTTTGACAATTTCACACCAGCACCAAAATAAAAAAATACAGAAAACTTCTTCGAAAAAAGAATTCGTTGTCTCAATCTCATATGACTTGCGTTTGCGTGTGCAACCTTCAACGTTTTTCACTACTTTCCCCATTTATAAGCAGCTATCGTAGCATTGAGTTGGGAAAGATATATTTTTGAACCTGGTTTGGGGTTTATGAAGTGATCAACTGTTGTTCAGTTGAGTTTTAAAGGAGTAAGATATTTTCATTCCTGGTAGAATTTAAAAGTTCGTTTCAGAGTGAAGTCAAACTTTACCTCAAACAGTCTTTGTCCCGAATATACTTCATAAAATTTATTAAATGATTTCAATTTTAACCTAATAAAAATCACTAAATCCTCAACATTATTTAAAGAACCATTACAGTCTATGTATCTACCTATATAGAAAAAGAAACTCCTTGCTTCATATAAAATGTATTATTTCTTCGAATTAGTATTTTCTAAAAAAAACGTTTTTTTCGTTCAGTGAAAACCGCTAGGTTTAACCGGATAGAGAAAAAACCGGAGTAACCGAAAACCGGTTATTTTGATAAAAGCGCCATCCCTACTTAAAATTGATTTCTGGACAGTTATAAGAGACAAGGTTTGGGCTATCGGGCATTGGCAATAATTCGAACTGCGAACAACGCAAAGTGGTTAGACCTTTTTCTTTTAACTGTTAATGTAATAATACAAACATACTTACTACTAAAAATATTGAAAGGTTTACATATTCGGTTTCATTCGTTTGGGTCTGTATTCGGCTTATTTTCGGTTGGACCTGATAAGTGTGAACCAATGAAAAAAGCAAGAATAAAAACTTAATAGAAACGAATAGCACCGACGAGCATCCCCTCGATATGAATCGCTTTCATTCGCTTCTAGGGCACACAAAGTAGGTAATCATAGCGTTCATACATAATTCGTTTCTTTAAGGTTTTTTTTTTATTTTGAATTGACCACCGTGTGCTGAAGTTTGTTGATATTTTCGGAAATTATTTAAAGTTGATGCTCCCACGATAGTTTGTTTCTTGATTGGGACTCGACACTTCATCAGCTTATAAATTACATTTACAAACGAGTTAATTGTTATTATCACAAAGATATATCTTAAATACAACGCATGGTATGAATATATTAAAAAAAGGTGTTTCTGTTAAAGAAAAAGCTATTTTTCGGAGATATGACAAACAATTGCGCTTTATTTATTTTAAACCATGTTGTTTATTTTGTATTTTACTAAAGAACATATCTATCTATTATAATATAAAGATAAAAACACTTGTACTTATGTTTCTTGGAAAAAAAAACTTTATATTTTTAATGATTTGGCCCAAGTGTTTTTCAACTTTATTTTTAAAGATGTCATTGCTTCATCAAGTGGTTTTAAAATGCTCAGTTGAGCTACTCAAAACATCTAATATTTTAGATTTTTTTTTAGCAAGAACCAAGTTCGACACCTTCGGAATGGTTTTTTAGTGGTCAAATACTCGGAATATTGATTTCTTAACCAAACCATTGTATTAGGTGCCAATGTTGTTTTCATTGAAAACCATCATTGAACATTGTATTTGTTGATTTTGAGACGTTTATTAGAAAGCGAAATCAGTGATCTCTTGTCTTAATTATTATTTCTATAAGGAAAAATTAATTTCGGCTCAGCCTTTCATATACAATTACTTTGAATATTTCAATTATCATTGGTAAATTAGTTCAATCCTTGGTCAGATATTATAATAAAACAAGATCTCTATTTTGTCATCACAATTACCATTGATTTTACTTTATAAATGTCTTAAAATTGAACATTAAAACTCTCTATAGTGGCATATTCATAGACATTGTTAAAGCTGTTGCTGGGCAAAACTGGAGATTATCTAATGAAATTTCAATAAAATAAGCTACAGTTTTGCCTACCAACATCTCAAACAATGTCTATATTCATAGAGTTTTGAAATGCACATTGATTTAAGGATGTCTTATAAATCCAGAAAGCTCCTTAACTATTCTTAAGATTCAAAGAGTAAGATTTGTTTGTTGAAACGTCTCTCTTTTTAGAAACAAACAAAATTGGTTAGAAAATAAAGCTTTATACTATGGCCAACCGCCAAATAAAGTAACTCCGTCTAATAAATTTTCCAAATTCGTTACACAATCATCTCATTTTCCATACAATGAAAACGTATAGTACCTATTAGACTTGTGTTGCAAAGTTTGGAATTAGTCTACTTCTGTAGGCTTTAATTTAACTAAGACATACACAACTCAATACTATGTATCATTTTATCATGATGTACTTATCGTATAGATCTATTATCATACAATGTTATTCTATTTACTAAAACACATAATGTACTTACCTTATCATACCAACTAAGAGTAAGTACCTATCGCTTATCGTATGATCTATGTAATATGTATACTTTACTATTTATTTAAACAATCGGATGATCATGCACATGCAACAGTAAATTGTTAATCTTATCTTATGTACTAATATGCAAATTATTAAATAAACAGGCAGTTCTTGTCCATCGTTGAACCAAATACGTTGTTCATCTTTTATTTGGCTGGCCTCCTATACTTCCTAGCAGCCTTGAGAGTATATCTTAAAATAAAGATCTTATCGATGCTTTTAGATAAGTGCGATTGACTCAATAAAGCTATATCTACAATTATATTCCTTTTCTCTTAAATCTGATTCTTCTCAACAAAATACCTTTATACGCACATGTATGGTGAACTGACCACCGAGATGGTAAGATTTGACCCCGGAAGACTTTTTCAAATCAAACTATCCACGATCGACTGATGCCCTCAAGTCAACAAGGTTTAAAAGAATTATATTCAGTCGTTCCACTTAAGACAGGAAAATCTTCTTTAAAATTTTCTTCATATTCATCATATTTAGAAGATATTGAACAAATTGAATTTACTTTATATTCCATTCAAAATACAAAAAATGGTTGCCATTTTCAATAAAAGCTTTAGTTATTTTATTTTTACAAAAAACTATGTACCTAGTTTAAAAACAACCGATTAAGAGGCCCGCCTGCTCTTAGTTGTTTGCTCAACTCATGTTTTAAGTTTAAAGCAGTGCCAAATTATGTTTATTTGCGTATAAATCAACATCGTATCGTTGACCAACAATGTCGATAAAACAAGGGCGTGCTGATCATCAATATTGTTCAACAAAATTGTTTAACAGAACAATAATTTTTAAGTGTGGGCGTGTTTATCAACACAATTGCCAGCTGTCCGTTTTATTTCTTCGTCGGCTAATTATCATTATCAAATTTGTCATTTATCAAAATTGACACGAAGAACCGTAAGAATTTTTATTAATCTTAGGAAATTCAATAAAACTTAGCAACTGTTAACCAAGTAACAATTTCAAAAAGGCTTCCATGTGATATTTACTTTCGAAACATTTTATTTAAAATTTATTCAACTGATTAAATACTAATTTAATGGAATTTTTTACAATTCGGATATAATGAAAAAATAATAATTTAAGAGAATGTTGTTTTCATAAAAATCCACTGACATACATAAGTAGTTATATATAAATAGGCTTTTGTTTTTTTTTTATTTCCGTGACTGTCGTGGAAGAATCAGGAGATATCTGAAGTCAATTATTATTTTATTAATAATTCTTAAACAAAACGTTATCAATATTTGTCAAAATTTTACCCCTGTCTTACATGATGAGCACCTTTTGCTGTACATTAGTAAGACCTTCTAAGTTATAAGTAAAGTAGCTTCTCTTGGAGGATTTTTCAGTTCCTCGCAAAAGGCAGTACCTCGGATAAAACATTTCTGTTTTTTTTAGTTGACACGGCGCGCCGGCGCGGGAAATCGAATCCACACCTTCGGCATGACAGTCCAACGCACTAACCATTATGCCACGAGGTACTTCCCTTACTTTTACCCTTCAATGAAGTAAAGAATGTTTAAAAATGCCGTGTAACCTATATTCATGTATGTTCATTAGGGTGGTTGTTAAAAAATGGTCATCGCGGATCGGCCTTAATCCGCTATAAAAAAAAATCCCTAGTTTTTCCAGATTTTTTTTCATCCCCTATTTTCAAATAAAGTTTTTTTTCATGAACAGTTTTGGAAAAAATTGTTTCAAACTCAACATTTGGAAGACAAAATAATTTTTTACCGGATTTTAAGTTGGCATATATTTTTCGCTGAAACTGTTTATTCAAAGAACTTTATTTGAAGATAGACTATAAAAATACCCTCCTCCCGCAGGACTTTTTTCTTGTCCACTTCCCACTTGCATGCTCTGAATTTTTTGGCAGATTTTACGCGATTTTCCTAGTACATATGTATAAAATAAAATGCACGACTGGGTCGCACGTCCTTGCTCTTATGTTCAAGACACTGCGGGTTTACGAAAATTGTTTATAAAAACATGGAAATTGTGAGAGAAAAATGTAGAGAAGCGCATGAACACGATATTTAAATTAGCTAAAACAACACCTTTGACAGTTTGAGGTGGAAAAAAAGAATGGCATCTTAATTCTTGATTGAATATGATTTTATGGAAAAAAAAGTTTAAACCGTTGGAGCGGTTTTTAAAAAAAAATAATTTTTTGTATATAAAATTCTTGAAATATTTTTAAGGTCAAATTGTCAACTTTTGTATGGAAGGTGCCATTATTTTTTCTTAAATGTTAATTTTTTCTGGAAATATTTTAGAAAGTGTACTAAAAAATCTTAAGTATTGAGTTTCAAAACAATCGATTATGTCGTTTTCGAAATATTTGATTAAAAAAAAAATGAAACATTTTTTAAAAATCTAAAAAACATTTTTTCATAAATTTTGGTACACAGTATTACTTATATTTTTTGAAAGCTTTTGCATAAAAAAATATTGAAATCAGTCCTACATTTTGAAGAAAATCGAAAATTAAAAAATGGTTCGTTGTTAGGTAGGTACCATTTATAACCATTTCTTGAAAAAGGGTTTCCCATCCAAAGGTAGCCTTTACTAAGGAAAATTTATAGAATTTTTTTAAGAAAAGTTGTCGAGCCGTTTTTGAGAAAAAATCTATTACGTAAAATTGACTAAAAAAATTGTATGGCAGGTACCTACCGTTATTTTTGGTTAAAAAAAAATTTAAAAAAACGTGTGGGCATAGTCACCAAAAGCCACTATGTACCAAGTTTGAAGAAAATCGATGAAACCGTTTAGGCTATAGACGAACAGACAAACAGACAGAATTGTGCCACCCACTTTTTTTGTCTTCTCTATCATCGTAATGTCTTGTTTGATTGTTATTGTTATTTTTAATATATTTTGTTAATTCACTCCTACAGCGTCTATAGGGGATGAAAATATGTACAAACCTAAAAAAATTAGGGAATTCTTGTTCGTCATTTAGAGCCGATTTAGGCCCATCCTAAAAGAAAAACTCAAAAAAGCATATAATGACCACCCTTATGTACATATACAGCCCTTATGAACTTTTTCTAACCTAAGACATTCGTCTTACTCGTCTTAAAGATGTGTTACACGGAATTGGCTGTCTAAGCCTTGACTTAAGTGGTGTTTTATGTTATTAAATAATGCATACATACTTCCAACCTTTAAGGGGTATAAGGATGCTGTCTAGTCTAGTCAACCGTCTAGGAAAATCTAATAAATAAGGTTGATAATGTTTAAATATTGCATAAATAATGCAACAGTAATTATTAGAAACTAAACATTTATAGGTTGTTGCATCTATTTAAATTCCTTCCTCTTGCTTACCCCATGCCCCAACCCTCCCATTAAGAGTGACAATACAAATTACGTACTGTGTAATATTTTGCTTTAGTAGTCTCACATTTATTTTACTCTACGCTCGCCAGTTTCTATTCTTATAAACTCTCTAATTAACTTCTGTGTTTTTTCATTCATTACTAGAGATACTATAGGGTGATTGTGCACTTGCTATTACAAAACAACAAATTACATGCATTGCAGATGGGAACCCCTTTTTCAATTCATCATCACATTCAGTCGCAGAACATTCAGTCAGAGCATATACCTACGCGATTAAAATCAATCCCTCTCTCAGTAGATATTATTGTCAGTGACCAAGTCCGTGCAGGTATAGGAAGGTATATTTGGTTGCATAAAGGGACTATGGAAGACTTCTACCCGAAATCAAAAACTTCATCATTAGCTAAATATGGCTACAGAGAGATTGCACCTATAGATACAATGCATCAGGAATCTTATGCATGTATACGCACCCTCATCCATCACACATTGTAGAATAGAATAGAATAATTGAATTTATTTCATCATACAATTTGATTACAATTTTTTTTTGATTAATTCATTAAGCAATGGCAAAAGCCGTCAGCCAGATTGACAGTTAAGATGAACTTTGATTTTAGTTTAAGATAAAAATTAATAAACTAGCAAGATTAAATGTAAAACAAAACAAAAATACTTTAGGATAGTTGAAACTTCAAAGAACAGCAACTCTTGAAATGTAGCTTGAGGTATTCCACAAGTAAGATTTAGACGCTATTTTTTTCCAGGCAATTTGAAATGATTTTCAGCATAAAATGTTTTTAAAAAACTTTTTTTTTTTTTTTCTTTCATATATTGGCGGTGGTTGTCAATTTTCATGATTTGAAACATAAAACAATGTAGGTTTTTTTTCTCGATGATTAGCAATTTTGATGATTTGCAACATAAAACTTTTTTTTTGTTTACCTTTGTACCGTGCCGGTGGTTGTCAATTTTAATGATTTGAAACATAAAACAAGGTTAGCTTTTATACTTGATGGTTAACAATTTTAATGATTTGCAACATAAAATTCGACTTCTTTAGTCTTCAATATACTGGATTCTATAGGCAAGAGCGTCTGAGACATATTTGCAAAGGGTTTTCCAGTTTGCTCCGTTCAGTAAGTCCACTACTTCTTCTATTGTTAAAAAAGATTTGTGCCAATGAAATCTTCTAATTTCCTGGAGAATCGGGCATTTTCCTATCAAGTGGTATACATCTTCCTTTTCCCTTAGGTTACACAGAGTGCAGAGTGATGGTAGATCGTTCCTATGAGGTCTGAAGTTGAGAGGCAACAATTCTCCCCTTGTTTTGAAAATTAAGCTAATTTGCTGGGTGCTATAATCTTCGTGAAAGTAATTCTGATTTAATAGACTATGGTTAAGTACCTTATACACAAGTCGGCTTGATGAATTAGCAGCTTCCTCCAGAAATTTTGCATGCATTTTCTCATCCAATTTTACCAAAATGACATCCAGTGCTCGTTTCCATGTGGATCGATCCTCCCATCTAAGCGATAACTCTACACCTAGTTCCTCGCTAAGCTCTTGCCATTTTGCAAAGAATCCTGCTTTTCCCCTGAGAAGATGTAGAAGTACAACCTTTGGTAAACGATCATCCGGTAGCTGAATTATTTTGAGCATATACTTAAAGTGAAGCCTCAAAGTAACTAGATAGATTGATGGAAGACCTGTTTCGACATAGAGCATATAAGTGGGAGTGGTAGTAGGAAGTCTAAAGAGGTGCTTTATAAAGTGACGTTGCAATTTTTCCACTTCCTCGTGTTCTTCAAAGCCCCAAACCTGACTTCCATAGCACATAATAGCTTGAGCAGTCGACTCAAATAGTTTATATTTGGTTTTACTTGCAACCTCCTTTTTATTCAGTACATTTTTCCAAGCGCAGCTTAGAGCTTTTTTGGAGTCTTTCAATTTTTCTTGTAGGTGGAAGCTGAATGTAAGTCTCGGGGTGAGGGACATGCCAAGATATCGGTATTGTTTGACTACCTCTATAGGATCCGTTCCTTTAAACCATTTTTCATCCCTTGTATAACGGCCTGAATTATTTCGGAATACCATAATCTTTGATTTCGCTGGATTGATATGCAGATTCCATTGATTGCAATAATCTTCGAGCCTATTAATCATTAGCTGAAGCATGTTTGGTGTTTCCGCTAGCAAGACAATGTCGTCAGCAAACATCAGGCCTTTTATAGGAACGTTGTTAAATACTATTCCTCCCGGAAGGCAAAGCAGAAGATCGTCCAGAAAAAGGCTGAAGAGAAGCGGACTGAGCTGGCAACCCTGTTTAACTCCAGTAGATGTACTGAACCAATTTGACATTGCTGTTCCATCCCATACCGTAGTTTGGTTATTTTCATACAGACTCTCTAATAAACGAAGCATTTTCGAAGATATACCTAAGTTGCTGAGTTTGAGCAAAAGTGCTCTCCTATCCACCGAGTCAAAAGCAGCTCTGAAATCAACAAAAAAGGCGTAGAGCTTTTTACGGTTAGCAAGATACACTCTACCGATATTTGTTAGTACAAATATATTGTCCATCGTTGAGAAGCTTGCCCTGAATCCTGCCTGGTATTTGCTTAAAAGCCCATTTGATTCTACCCAACTAGTAAGACGATCCAGAAGTATGCTAGTGAGCAGCTTCAAAAGTGAATTTAGGAATGAGATTCCTCTGTAGTTCCCTGGATCGTTCGGGTCACCTTTTTTAAAAATAGGAAATATTACGTTTTTTTGGAAACTATCTGGAACCTTTCCTGAGTTGTAGATGTTTTTGAAACCTTCAGTCAGGAACTGAACAAAACTTGTTGGCGCATTTTTGTAGAATTCGAAGGTTATTCTATCTTCTCCTGGAGCTTTATTGTTTTTGCACTTATCAACAGCTCGTAGTACTTCTTCCATTGAAATATCTCTATCCAAAGCTTCTACTTGAGTGAATGGGAGCGCATAGTAGTGCGAGGTAATAGCGACCTCAGCATTAAGTAGAAAATGGAAATGGGTTGCTAAAACGTCCGTGTTCAAATTGTTTCCTATTATGTGTTTTGAGCCATTAAGCACTCTAATTAGCTTCCAGTACGTTTTTGAATCTCTTGCTTGTCCGAGTTCTGTTATTATTCCTTGAATAAAGCACTGTCGTTTCAGTCTGCAAAGTTCCTTGAATGCTCTGTTGCTTTCCTGGTACATTCTCTTTGATAAGTCCGTTTTACACACATTGTATAAATGCGGGATATAATTAAAGGTCAGTCCTCAGTTGTTGCATGCTAACCTGCATTTCACAACCTCGCATACAACTTTCCACAAAGGGGAGGAGGATTGCTGTAAATATCGCATCCTTTTGGTGTTGTAAGGTGTTGCAAGTGTAATTGACGGCAAAAAATCGCTAAAAAATAAGGGATTTTTGTATTTTTTTTACGCAAAGTTACTTCCTTTATATGAAAGAACCGAGGGACTCTTGGACTTGGGCTGGTGTACACAAAACACAACATCCAATGTTCATGTGCATTTCTTATTTCCTGTCAGAAAGGATTGCTGATGCTTTGCTGCAATCACATTCATGTGCAGCGAGCTCGAATTTATTCCTTTGGTCGTTCGTATATTGTTGGGAATGGGATTTGGGAGCTGGTGTGGTGGTTTTAGATGATTCCAATTCCAACCCATTCTATATCTCTCTGTCTCTTTCTCTCTTGCTTTTACTGTACCCACCTTTTGCCGCTAAATGCGCACAGAAGTGCGGAAGCTTTTATCCCAAATGCATGTTATAGGTATCCATCCAAATAGGAGCATGTATGTAGGCACATCCCTAGATTTAGCTCGAGAAAATGTCTATATGGACTTAACATGCGAGAAATAGGGAGCCATGTCATAGGAAACTACTTTCACATTGGCCATCAGTTTCTGTCCTGCCGCAATATAGGCTGAGGCTCCTCTCTATCCAAGTGACTTCCCTAAACCCAACTAGGAACTCGTACTATGACTACGATGACGATGACGACGTCGACAACGATGGACGGTGCATGGAGAACAAGTCCTAATAACGGTAGTGTGGTGCAATGTTGAAGGGTGGATATATATGGATGATGATGATGACATGATGGCGAGGATGATGGTGTGGCTCACGATGCAGTTGTAGACCGTTATTGGGGTAACTTTTGTGTTATTATATGCGTTTTCGTTTGCAGCGGTTAAAGGCGCACAAATAAAAGATGCATAAGGATCGCCAGCGAAACTCCAAATGCACTTGCTCTATGGATGGTGCATTTTTTGTTATATTTTTTTTTCTTTTTGGTTTCATTCACTTGCACGCGTTTTCTCTATTGCTGCATCAAAAATTGGTCAATCGCCTTGGCATTCATAGAAGTTTAGACAGTGGTGGGTGGCAAATTACGTGGAAATAATTTCAAAAAGATTGATTTGTGGGGTAGTTGAGTGGCTAAGAGATAGTCTATATATGTATCTTGTTTTAATATACATACTTCAACATAAATGCGTAAGAAAAATAATTTTTTTAGGAAACAAAAATTGAAAATACATAAATGTATATGTAGAGGGTGTCCTACAGTCACCAACGCAGACGAAAATCATGGATTCCTGAGGTAATTTTAAGTCGAAAAACTTATAAGTAAATTTTCTCGATTTTGCTTTTTTTTGGAGTTATGTATAACAATTATAATAATTTTGAGCCTGAAAACTCTGCTTGTATTTTTACGAGATCCTACTCAATTTCTTATTTGAAACAACTGCTTTTTGTTATTCCATTCATAGCCTTTATTGATGATTGGAGACAAAACGTCTGAAGCTTAGCATGTCATATTATTTGAACTTCTTCAAATATAAAAATTGACAAACGATATGAGAGCCCCCAGAACAGAACTTTGACGCTGAAGTGGTGAACTTCACATTTTGTCTGAACGAACTCAAATATCGTATAGTTAAAAACTAACGTCTTTTAAATGTAACGTTAATATTCTCAACGTGTGATATATTGTTTCTAAGACTAGGAACGCACTTGTGATTTTAGTCGCACGATTATTTAGTCGCAAAATATAGAACACATGAGCCACAACGTGAATGAATGCACATGCGACTAAAAAATTGTATTGAGTTGCCACCGTTTTTTTAGTTCCTGCGACAGAAAATCACTAGTATGATTTCTTGCTTCTACGTGAAAGCTTCTTATGAGTAAATAAAATAGAAAACCGCTAGGTTTACATTCCACAGTTAATGCTTGGAAACAGGATTGATTGATAGACAAATTTTAAGTTCTTGAATTTTAAGTGCATTGCATATAAGTTGCGAATATTGAATTGAATTGCAAATTGTCGTCAATTTTTCACAACAAAATTTAGTTAGGTCGCGCCCCGACAGATGCGAGTAATCAGAAAATATAAACCAATAAAATGGGTGCAAAAAACATATATACGGAAATTCCAGCAAACTTTCATTCGCTGCTTTGTGATGCCACCTGATGATGTGGATTGCGAATATTTGCGTTTGACAGTTTGCAGAAAATTTTTTGTTGGCCTCGTAGAAAATGTAAAAATGCCAAATTTTACAATTGTAACTAATATAGCCAGTGTTTTTTTTATTTAATTGTTGACTGGATCATTTATTCACTTTTTCGAAAAGCTATAACAGCGATTTTATGTTATTTGTGCTTGGAGTTGCTCAAACAAATTTACTCCCGTTCCCAGGTTGCAGTTCATGCGAAAAGCACTTTACACATGTTCCTTCAACATGTTCTCTGATAAGCCAGACTTTAAGAAAATAAAGATACTGCTTGAAAAATATTCGAATATTGTAGAATTTTAGGGTAGGGAGAGAGTATTCTGTTTAAACTTAAGAACAAAACTAGTGGGATGACAACTCGTGGAGAACCAAGGCCAGTGACTTCGGTTTTTATGGTAAATTCAGATTTTGATGTGAAAATTGATTTTTTCGTCGCGAATTGTATACGAGCTCAGATCGATTTTTCTTTGTCATGGTATTGGTGTATAATTTGTGTCTGTGACTCGTCAAACTGTATCTGTCAATTGTTCTGGTATGTAATGGTGTTAGTAAAAGAGGGTAAATCTACCAAAAAATCCAGAACTGCAAAATGAATATAAAAAAATAGATTTTTCGCCCATTGGAAGTCTTTTACTGTCCAAATCTGGGCTTTGACAGATCTGAAGGGGAACATTATTTCCTGATGCCAAAAGAAAACCCCATTACACTCTCTATCTTTCTTTGTGCGTGTTGTTTAACGGACAAAATGTTGAACGGGTAAGAAGAGGATTCTACCCCCTTATGGGGGTTGGCTGCGAAATCTCACATTCCAGATCTCTCATAACGAAATCTTGCAATTTCAAAATCTCGCTTTTCATAATCTCGCAATAACGAAATACCGCAAACTAAAATCTCACAAATCGAAATCTCGCAAAATTTTATTGCATTGCAACAAATACATTTTTTTAATCAAAATTTTGCAAATTTGCGAGATTTTGATTTAAGAAAAGGATTTGTTGCAATGCAATTAAATTTTGCGAGATATCCTACCATTTACAAGATATGTAAATCCAGTGCCTAAGTGCTATTAGACCACACAGTTATTTATAAATTGTAACTGTTGTTCAATATTATTGTTGTCAAAAGAACAATAGATAGAGAACATAGAGATAGTATATCCAGATGTAAAATTGTCATGTGCAAATTGCATCAATCGTATTTGGCCTTGAACTAGAAAACTCTTTTAGTTTCATTATAAATGCTTAAAAGATACCAAAAATTATTATAAAGGTTGCTAACAGTAATAAAGGATGTACAGTTATTTTTATTAACGATTATAGCTATCACTTAGAAAGAAAAAATTATGCAAAATACCCTTTGGTATATTCAAAAAAAAAAATCGTAAAAGCCATGTGCGATTCGTTGCTGGGAAATTTGAATTTGTGTGATTTTGATTTGCGAGACTTTGGTTGAAATTTGCGAGATTCTTGCTGGGAAATTTGAATTTTTGTGATTTTGATTTGCGAGATTTTAAATTGCAAGATTTTGGTTGAAATTTGCGAGATTCTTAGTTAAAAGATGTAAATGCGGAATTGGTAAAAATGAGATTTTGTAATTGCGAGATTATGAAAACAAGATTTTAAGTGTGTGAGATTTCGTTATTCGATATTTAAAAAAAAAATGAGAGATTTCGTTATTCGAGCTCCCCCTCATGGTAGAACTATAGTTTTCGGAGGGTTACTAAGTGGTTGACAACAAACAAACGAGTACAAGAAAATCATAATTTGGGGAAATTAAGCCCGGGTGTTGTATTTTAGAGCATCAAGGGTCTACAGGAAATAATTGCACGGGGCCAAACAAAGAGATCGTTTCGGTCACTCAAAATCGATAGAGCCACAGATTTCACAAAAAAGGTTTTGACACATCACCTCACCTACTGCCGTTGCAGTGCCACACCAAAAAAACAAAGATGTTAGAATGAGGGTGATATCTTCTGCAAAACAGTTTATACATTAGAATTTTCAGGAAAAAGATCATTTAGAAATGTATGGAAGAGAGTCGGAAGCAAAATGGAACCCTGTGGCATACCAGCCGTCGAGGAAGTATTTTTTTTATTTTCGTTGAAGGTTCCTGTGCTATCTATCAGAAACACACTTTTGTGTCAGTAGTTTTGCTTGGCAAAAAGTTCGGGATTATTACTAGGGGGATCAAGCCAACTTGATCACAATCTACTACATAATAACTTTTTCCCAAATTTAGTACATTAATAGTAGGTATTAGAAAAATGTCCTAAATATTCCGTTTGAGGGGAGAACTTCTTTGTAGGGAGATACCCAGTTCAGAGAGAGACAAAAAAAAAATCTCTATCAAATGAACCTAGCTTTTGAATGCAGTGGATGTATCCAAAATATTTCAATTTTACAAAATAGGGAGCTTCTACCACAAAAAAATAGTCTGGCTGACCGCATGGTCAGGTCGTGTTATATTGATTTTTGTAATAAAATTTGTGAACTTTTCCAAATTCACATCAATAGAAATCATTTCATGCAATCCCTGCAAGAAGTTGTCAAATTGAACACTTAACTAATTCGCGAGAAGTTTGCAATCGCTCATGATAGGTATATTTCAAATCTAAATTATTAGGTCTTACTAAACCAATCTTTCATATTTTGTTCGTATGTATACTTTTAAGCTTCTAGCAGCTGCTGCAAGTTTAAATCTACCCAAGAAAAAAACTAACTAAAAAAAAAATAAACTCACCCGCTCTTCCTCACGAATCATCTCGGCAATTTCAGGTTTGATCTCCATCTCGTCCACATGATTAATACCTAAAGCTGACAGACTCATTGATTCGGCAGCAGGTGGTGTCGCGATCGGATAGCCACCACTTCCACTGCCAGTCCCATTGCCACCGCCACCGCTGTTACTTCCACCACCGCCTCCACCACCTCCCCCAGATGATGAATGATTATTAGAAGCCTGTGATGATGACGATGAGTGAGGGGGTACGGGGGATGCAAAAGGATTTCGCACAGATGATGAAGACATGGACGGCGAAGGACATTCTTGTGGCGGCAATTGCTGTCGTGCTTGGTATTGATGCTGAGACTGTTGTTGTTGTAGCTGTTCATGCTGCATTTGTTTGTGTTTCTCGTTTTGTTGCTGCTGCTGTTGCTGTTGTTGTTGTTGTTGCTGTTGCTGTTGATGGTGGTGCTCTATGATGGTAGCAGGAGATGGGGATCTACTGCGCTTGCGTCCTCCAGCAGAAGACAAATTCACCTCCAACAGCTTTTCGGTGTTTACGTGAAGACGTGGTTTTTTCGGCGATGGTGGTGACCTGCGTGTAGCATTAGCTGCCTCCTCACCTCTGACACCATCCGCAACCAATGTTGCACTCGCCATAGCACTGATGTCATCTGCGGTATCAGTGGTGTTCACCTCGGCCAGACCACGTATCTTAAGCATTTCAGCGACTTTCAACAGCGGATTAATCTGATCCTGACTCACGTTGATTTCACCTTTGTACATGAATTCCATGATGGCTTTCAACTCACTCCAGCCCACATCACGCATAATCACTATCGGATGCTGACACGGGTTGTCGTAGAAAAGCGATTGAAAATACGGACTGCAAGCCGAGAGCACCATTTTGTGGGCCTTGATGGACTGACCCTCGCACGCGAGTGTCACATCGACAAACGACTCACTCTGCAGGAGTTCGTCGAAGACATTTGTCAAATTGGTTTGGTAATTATTCCATCGCAAGCAGAATTGCTGATGCGATTGATTTCTCGACGAAGAAGTGGGACTTGTTGGAGCTGCTCTTGATGATGGTCTAATCTGGGTCTCGGCTGGGGGATTTATTTTAGCTGCAACTGCTGAAATTGGTTCTGGACTCTTGGATGATGAGAAGTTTATTGCTTCTTTGTTATTGTTCTCCTTGAGATACGAAGGAACGTCAGGGATAACGCTGTGATGGGGCACAGCACTCAAGTGATGCTGCGATGGGGAGGCTGGCAACGAATGTGACTTGGGCATTGGCACTTCCACTCGTTCATCGTCTAGACGTGGCGGCGATGGTGGAATGTCACCTGTTGAAGCTGGCGACAGACTCTTTAAAAACGGTTCACTATTGAATTGTGTTAAGTCTTTTATGACATCCATTTTGTTTTATCTTGTTTTTGAATATTTTTTTAAATGTTCACAGTTAAAGAATTCTTGTTCGTCGTTCAGCGATTCGAGGTGAAAAAAACGTTTGAAAAATTTGTTCACATCACACTGTGGCTTTCGAAAAGCGTTTTATAGATAAAATATCTACATATAGACATAGGTACATCGATTGTATTTATTGATTAATAAAGAAAAAGCGCACTAACATAAGTATCTACCGACGGCGATGTTATATATTTATTTGATTTCATTTATTATTCCGTTTTATTAGCAATAAATAACATGGGGAAGCAATGTTTACTAAAAACAAACCTCGCACTCCTTTTCTTTCCCTCCAATTCAAAATATCTCATTTATAACTTTTTGTTTTGCTTTTGCTTGTGTTTTGTCGTGGCTCTCTCGCTCTTTCTTATGAACCAAACTCTACTATCACACCACTCCGAAGCACTTTCTCAACCAACCCCCCAAGGATAGGATAGATAGTAGGTCGAACTCGAACTGTCGGTCGTTTGGGCGATGGGTGACTCTGACTATCAGGGCGAGGGGGTTGTAAGAACTTGTGAGAAAAACAACAAAATTAATTTAATTTGGTATCTAAGTATAGAGGAGTCTCGCTCCCTAAAATCGATTTGTAATTATTATACGGGAGACAGCAGCGCAGAAAAGATGATGATGGGGAAAAGACGAACCACGAAGACGAAGACGACAATGACAACGGCGACGATGACGATTACGATGAGCACTCAAAGATAAATTCCATTTCGCGAAATAGGTAGTCGGTCGGATAAGGTACCTCTAAGCCAACAATAATGTATATACGTAAGTACCCAAGTGTAAACAAAGAAAACTATGTATGTAAGATAAAAAGATATTTCTATGAACACTTAACACTCATGTCTTTGTTTTGTTAAGGGGCGCGGTACAAACGGGGCACAACTAGAACGTGCTGTGAAGTTAATTATTTTTGTACGCACTAAAAACACTGCTCGCAAGCCGACAGTCAGAAATGGACTGAAATGCATTGACGGAAACGAACAGTGTGTAACGGAACATTTGTAGGTGGTAGAAAATAAATTATGAATGTGTTTGTGTTGAGGGATGAAGATGTGGTAGTGTGAAGAGATTTGCATTTGTATGCGAGTTGTTATGGAAATAAATGGAAATGGGGTGGATTTCTAAAGAGAAATTAGGAATAAAACGAAATCTGAAAGTGTAAGAGATTATATCTTAAGAGAAAGTGGAAAAAGGAAGATTTAAGAGATACATATGTAGAAACTTATATGCAAAACAAAATAAATTTTTATGAATTCTCTTATTTAATTACGATCAATAAATAAGTACGAATTTTTAAGAAAAAATCACCGAAAAAATGAAATCATTTTTCCAAGAAACCTTAGTCTCATTTAAAAAAATTATGAAAATCCAACTGTAAACGCTAAGTTGGCGTCAACATTAAAATTAACTTTAATCGGATATCAAAATTTTTAGACCAATGCAAAAAATATACAAAACAAACTGTTAAAAAAGGTATTCATAAAATTCCTGCTAAGTAAACTGCTCCAAAATGCAGTAAGTTCTATTCTTTCTCTTTGCAAATAATGCAAAGGATTTGGGTAAGTGGTTACATTATTGTCTGGTGTAATTCTTTTGCTTTGGTATATTTTGTATTTTGTGTCTGCTTTGCATATGGCTTGCTTTATTTTATGTCAAGAATTTTGGCCGCCAGTAATTTTACTGCGCCTAGTCTCTAGAATTTAATTTTCATTTTGTAGTTCAAACTTGCAATTTGCAGTAGCCAAGGTGGTATCTTAGAGATACAAGGGTGGGCAAATCCTCCGGAGGGTCAACAACACCTTTGACCCTCCCTCCCCCTATAGGAATCACACCCCTCCCATTTTGGACGGATTGGGGCTTCAAGTTCAGTGCTACGGTGGCAAGAACCCACCCCACCGACGAGCTAGGATGTGCTTTTGCTAGCATGCCTCGCTGCCGTAGCCTGGACGCCCTCTCCTTCCTGCTGCCAGGACTAGCCTCATGTTCCGGTATACATGGGGTTATAATGGTGGTAAGGGAGGGAGAGGGATAACACCTCGGTTTTCGTTACAAATTGTGTGATACAGATTGATTTGCTACCACTTCAGTCAAAATCTATCATTGGAAGGTAAGGTCTTGAAATATTCAAAGGTGAATTGAATTTTTTAAAATTTATATGACATACGTCTTAACAGGTCTTAAGGTCAGAGTTGTTTCAAAGCAAAGTAAATTATCCTATATTTCAACCAGGGTTTTTCTCTGATGTGTTCTTTTCTTTTTGTATCCAAAGTCATTCTAAGCTCCAAGGTATTGGGCAGAATTGGCGTATGGTAATTTTTTTTTTATTGAAATTAATAGTTAAAGATAAGTCTTTTCCCTTCTATAGTTTTGCTAAGTATTTTTTCAAAAACTTTCGTCATAGTTGGTACCTATCAGCGATATTATTTGTGAAGATGTAACTTCAGTTGGTGGCTTTCCTTGCCTATATACATATAACATTGAGTCCTGCAATTTTGTAGTTAAGACGAATGCTAACAACTAAAATAATGATTTCCCGAAGATGAATAAAGGTACATATTTGAAAGATTAAAAAAGAATTTTGAAGAGAAATATTCATACTTCAGAATGACCATAAAAATGTATTTAAGAAAAAAATTTTAAGTAATTTTTTCAGAATTTCAGATCTCAATATCTCAAAAACGTGAAGTGCCAGAGCAATAATTATGAGGCCATATTCAAACTCAACGCATCAAAGACTATCAGACTTCGGCTTATGTTAGAGGCAAAAATTAAATTTTTTCACACAAAGTAATTAATTTGTGATTTTCGAAAACAGTAAAAATACGTTAACTCTCGAGATCTGGAGTCCAAAAAGGCTGTCGCAGCTTTACTAGAAGCCACCTGATATCTCGTGAACCCCATGAGCTAAACGGCTATATATTAAAATTGTGTAAGTACTCACAATAACCTTTTCAAAGATGTAGATATGAAACATTCATTTTGAAAAATGGACCAGCTCCCACAAAAGCTTGTCCATTCTCCCTTGCATTTATATATAAATCAAAGGCTTTCAACTAACTGAGGATTGCTCTGAGAAGAAAAGAGATATCGGGAAGATTTAAAACAGATTTCATAAGAAAAAAAATTAGTTCTTGTAGTATACGGAATTCCTTATAACATCCAGTGCACCGTATAACAACACTGACGAGCAATGGATAACTACTCCAGAGAGTCAGTCGTATTCCCACCACCAAGCAACAACCATCAAATTATTCTTTATCAATACTATGTTAATACTTGAATTTATTATATTATAACGTTAAAACTAATTAATAAATGAATTACATTAATCTTATTGTAACATTTTGGCGACGAGTTATATTTTATTCTATATAGAGAAAATCGAACCTTTTTTCAAGCAATATCTAAAATCTACTTAATATACGTAGATTCACATTCTTCCACACACAATAATTAATTTGGTTTTAATTATCTTTAACCACGTGTCAAGGTACCGAATGTTAAAAGATCGTAAGCTATGGAAGCAGACAAATTAAAAGAATTACTCAAACAGCAGGAGAATTTTCTCAAATCATTAATGAGCAGCCATAGAGAATGGATGGAAAAATGGACTAAACCAGGCACGTCTATGGATGGATCAGGAAGGCCTTCTTCAATAACACCTTCACCACCACCTTTCCATCAGTATCAAAAAGAAAAGCATCACTGGGAATCTTATTTGAAGCAACTCGAGCAACACTTTTCCGCATATTCGGTGGAAGAAGATCAGCAGAAAAGGGCATTCTTCCTTTCTTGGGTAGGTTCTGATATTTTTGAACTGGCTCAAAAGCTACTGGGCGACAAACTAGAAGAGCGGTCATTTAAAGATATTACTGATAAATTGTCGGAGCATTTCAAACGCAATGTTCACATACTAGCGGCAAGATATGAATTTTTTCAGGCAAAAATGGGCGAGAACCAAAGCTATGCAGATTGGGTAGCTGAGTTACGTGGTCTTTCCCGCAATTGTAAGTATGTCTGCTCTAAGCCAGAATGCAGGCAAGAATTTGTAGACGAACTGCTGCGGGATACTATCGTCATCAATACACCCCACGATGCCGTTCGTACTGCAGCGCTCCAAAAGCCAAACCCCACTCTCGAAGATGTACTGTTGATAGCAGAATCGTATGAAGCTACGAAGAACACAGTAAGTGTGCTAAAAAATGTAAAACTGCAAAACACGCAACAGCAAGAAATCTTCCGCATAGACGCAAACAAATCTGGTAGAGTTCGGTCCATGAGCGAAGGTAAGGTGAGAAGTAGTGGTCAAAAGACGGAGGCATTCAAATCGTGTCCGCGGTGTGGGGTGAACCACAGTAGAGAGAGTTGTAAATTTCGTAATGCAAGCTGTTATAATTGCAACGGTACGGGTCACATCGCCTCCGTTTGTTTAACGGGTAATAGAAACAAAAAAAGAAACATGAATTCTTACCGTAGGAATCGATCACGCAATAGACATTTAGTTAACGGGTCGCGGAAAACAGAGAATATTGAAACAATTGACAGTCAGATGCTTGACTTTATAAACGTGGTCGATTTGGACAAACAAAGAAATAATGAAGTGACACTAGATAAAACTATTTTGCGCAGTCAGCCAATTCGGAGAGGCAATAAAATGATTTTAAAAATTAAAATAAATGATCGGTTTTTGGATTTCTTGGTGGACACCGGAGCCTCGTGCTCTATGGTTAGTAAGGAACAATTTAATCAATTGCAATGTAAGCAACTGCACCCGGCAGATATTGTTCTTAAGGCGTATGGTGACATTACAGTGCCCGTGCTTGGAAAAGCATTCGTGAACGTGGAATACGGCTCAATTAAAAAAGTTTTACCTCTCATTGTTACTGACGTAAAAGCAGCTAACAACATTCTCGGCATAGACTGGCTAGACTCGTTTGGGCTTAATATGAAACAAGAAGTAGTAAGTAATATTACAAACGACCATATGCAATCAAAGGTAAATGATTTGTGTGACGAATTTAGTAGCATATTTAAGAAATCATTAGGATGTTGCACCCCTTTTAAGGCTCACTTACAATTAAAACCTAAAGCATCTCCAAAGTTTTTCAGAAGCCGTCCTATTCCATATTCTCAGATGGAATCATTTAAGCTGGAAGTGGAACGCCTTGTAGCAGAAGGAATTTGGAAACCAATTAAATTTAGTAATTGGGCGGCACCTGTCGTCGTAGTGCCCAAAAATGATGGACGAGTGAGAATCTGTGGCGATTTCAAGGCCTTAAATGCGCAATTGGAAGTGGAACATGCGCTTATACCACGAGTGGAAGAGATGATACATAAGGTCCGTGGAGGCAATTTTTTTGCAAAAATTGATCTTTCGGACGCTTACCTCCAGGTGGAGCTGGATGATGAATCAAAGGAGTTCATGGTCGTCAACACAGTATTAGGCCTGTACCAGTGTCAACGGTTGCCGTTCGGAGTTGCTAGTGCTCCGGCAATATTCCAAAGACTAGTGGAACAGGTAATTGCTGATATTCCACGTTGTGGAAACTATATTGATGATATTATTGTGGCAGCTGAGACGAAGCATGAGCTTTTAGTTATTTTACGTGAAATCTTTGGAAGGTTAAAATCGTATGGTCTGGTTTGCAACTTGGAAAAATGCATATTTTTGCAAACCGAAATAGAATTTCTGGGCCATATTATAAGTGAGTCAGGTATACGACCTTCAGATTCGAAGGTGATTGCTATAAGAGATCTGCCACGTCCAAATAACCTGAAAGATTTACAAGCATTTATGGGAAAAGTCAATTATTATAATAAATTTATTAAGAATTTATCTCAATTCAGCTCTCCTTTAAATAAGCTACGACAAAAAGACACACCGTTTGTCTGGGGAAAAGATCAAGAGTCAGCATTTCAATACTTAAAATTACAGCTAGTGAATGCAACACAGCTTTCTTATTTTCGAGACGATATGCCAATAGTCCTAGCCACGGATGCATCTTCTCATGGCATTGGAGCAGTGATTTCTCACGTTCTACCCGATGGATCAGAACAGCCGATTGCACATGCCTCAAAGACGTTGAATATCCATCAAAAGAGGTATAGTCAAATAGAGAAGGAGGCCCTATCTATTATCTACGGGGTTCAGAAATTTAACCAGTATCTGTACGGTCGCCATTTTATTTTGTATACGGACCATAAGCCGTTGGTCTCAATATTTAATCCTGAAAAAAATTTACCTGTCTTTACAGCTCAAAGATTGCAACGTTGGGCTCTATTTTTAATGGGTTATCAATACAGTATCCGATATAAGCCTACAAGCAGGCATGGAAACGCCGATGCGTTGTCCCGGCTACCAATGGGAGAGGATGAGCAGTTTGATGCCAGTGTGCACTCTTGTCTACACATCCAATTTGAGGAGGTGATTGAAGCGTTTCCGGTGGATGCCAAACAAATTGCCAACGCTACAGCTTTGGATCCTGTCCTATCCAAAGTACTCAAGTTCTTACGTAACGGTTGGCCAGATTCAATTGAGCTTGTAGATGAAAATTTAAAACCATATTTTAACCGTAGATATTCTCTGTCAATTGAAAATAATATTATTTTACTTCAGGCTGAACATGTACGCGTGGTGGTTCCGGCATCACAACAGTCAAAGGTTTTGAAGCTTCTTCACGATGGACACTGGGGTATCACGAGAATGAAGCAGTTGTCAAGAAGATATTGTTGGTGGCCATTAATAGACAAGGCTATAACAGATCAATCAGCAAGATGTGCACAATGTCAGGAAGCCAGCAGTAGCCCAAAGAAGGAGTATTCTTCGTGGCCTTCACCAGATCATCCGTGGCAGCGTATACACTTGGACTTTGCTGGTCCGTTTCTTGGGCACATGTGGTTGGTATGCATAGATGCTTTTTCGAAGTTCCCGTTCATCGTTAAAATGAGCACAACATCTACAGCCACGATTTCAATTCTTCAAGGTATTTTTGCTTTGGAAGGACTACCAGATACAATTGTTTCGGATAACGGCCGACAATTTGTGTCCCACGAGTTCGAGCAATTTTGTTCCGCAAACGGCATTCAACATTTGACTTCAGCTCCTTTCCATCCCGCCTCTAATGGAGAGGCTGAGCGATTTGTAAGGACATTTAAATCATCATTAAAGAAAATTATGGAAGGAGGAGAAGACTTGAATAGTGCGTTACTTCAGCATTTAAGTACCTTTCGATCGACACCGAATCCTGTCACTGGAAGATCACCAGCAGAAGTTTTGCATGGAAGGCAGCCCAAAATCCCGCTTGCCTTGATGTTTCCTAAGCAGAGTAAGCTTCCATGCAGCAGAGAACTTAACCGTTTTGAGACCAAACAACCGGTGCTAGTGAGGAACTTCTCAAGAGGCCCAAAATGGATTCGAGGAAATATTAAGGAACAACTTGGACGAATGACATACCTGATATCAACGCCCGCTGGGGTTCTCAAGCGACATCAAAACCAACTTAGGGCTCAGCTTCGGCAATCGTACGAAAATCAACTTGATGAGGTTTTCATAAATAAAAGTCTCGAGCGTTCTACTACAAATCAGGCAAGTATAAATTCTGATAATACTAATATTCCTTCAGTCTCGTCAACAGTAGGTAAGCCAGTTTGTTCCTAAGGAAACCACGTCAAGCGACAACAATGCAGCGGTCAGACCCGCGCAGATTCCGAGTATGCAAACACCAAGACGTTCCTACAGACATCGAAGACCAGTCGTCCGATTCCAGGTTTCGCATTGACATTATCTTTGAGTAGGAGGAAATGTAGTATACGGAATTCCTTATAACATCCAGTGCACCGTATAACAACACTGACGAGCAATGGATAACTACTCCAGAGAGTCAGTCGTATTCCCACCACCAAGCAACAACCATCAAATTATTCTTTATCAATACTATGTTAATACTTGAATTTATTATATTATAACGTTAAAACTAATTAATAAATGAATTACATTAATCTTATTGTAACAGTTCTTTTAGAAACCATTAAAAATTTTGCTGAAACAATTCACCTCACGTTACAATACAACTTTAAAAATAGCAAAAAAAAAAATATTTTTTTTTATTCAATTACGGGAATATCTCAAAAACGTGATCTGATAGAACTTTTCTGACTTCAGATTTAAGTTCAGCACACCAACCTTCGGAAAAGTATATTTTGGTTTCGGTAACAAAAACCTTGCTGACCAGTATAATCTTAACTATTTTCTTAAACAAAAAAAAACTGTTATGTTGGTAGTATTTACATTGTACAATGTAAAGGTACATAGACTATATCTAAAGGACCTCGGCCTATCACATTGAAAAACTATTTAAAAACAAGAATTAAGGGACTGCAATCATTTCATATAGGACCCAAAATCAACTTTATGGTGTATCTAATCATTAATGAAAAGGTTTATGTACAATTTTATGTATATTAGCCCTTGATTTGTTAATACAAATTATTTATTAAAAAAAAAAAAACAAGTCCATCAGAAATAAAGTAGCTGAAACCTCTGCCAAAAATAACCCACATGTTAAATTCTCTTCAACCCTCTTAATTTCTACTCATTTACGAGAAAAATGTGTAATTGCATGAAAAAATATGCTTCTCTTTAAGAATAAGAGAAAAAATAAACAATTTCTCTCTTAGATTTTGTATTAAAAGTGCAAGCAGAGTGTGACATTATTATTTTCGTCCACACTAAAAAAAAAATCACACAAAAAAATAATGGGATAGGAAAACAAAACACAATGAAAAAAACTACACTTTAAAATGTCCACTATACATGAATGAGCCACTAGTTTAATTTCAACCACTTACACTATCAAGTAATTTTCTTGACACGCCCAATTTTCCAATGTGTACACGGAGGAGCCCCACCACTATTTCCACTGTATTGGCGTCAAGATCAAAGAAGAAACCATAGCAGGTGCATATGCATACATCGGACCATCAGAGTAACTGCGAAATAAAAAAAAGACAAAAAAAAAGAAAAAAAAAAGAAAAACGAAATGAGAAATTCAAATTGGCAAAAAAGAGCAGGTTCATTCATTATACAAAAATGACGTCAGAGGGCGGTGCTTCAGCCAACAAAGTCACGTGCTCTAGCAATCCACTCTTGAGCAATTTGTTTACCTGTGGCCATGGTATGAATTGCATATGTGCTGTTAGATGTGGGATGCATGTGCGTTTGCTGGACATAGCACACATACATTGCACACACACTCACATACACATGCAACTGAAACTTAAGTTCAGCGGCGATTTATTATAGGAAAGAATACAATATATGGGAGAAACTGCCGAGTAAAAATTACTGTTATTGTTATTCATCATTTTTTATTGTGAGAATATATTTTTTACGTGAGTACCTACTTTTTAGTTTGTTCTTCAAAATTTATAGCATTATTGGAAGAAAGCTCAACATTAATTTATGATACCTAGCTAGGTACCTACAAGGTATGCAGCTAAAGGGTTATGCTATTTTCGTGGGAAGGGTACCTATATGTGTCCGAGCGAAAGATTTAGATTTACATTTTAATTATTATTCCATGCTCCACCGGGACAGTTGACATTTATCACGTTTTTCACACTCTGCATCATATCAAGAGCGTTAATTTATGCCACAAGCAGATAAAAAAGATAAGTTTTCTTAAGAATCACACATCACACTGACTGATACAAATAAGCTCAAGCAATGATCTAAGTTCCTTAAAGAAGACGATAATGGGGGCACCTATAATTGCTAAAACTTGAATAGAAACAGAAACATTTTATACCTACCTATCAACCTCTGAACCTAAAATACTTAGAACTAGTAGAATCAGAAGGAACATTTCGACGATTTTGCGAAGAAAAATTGAACCTATGTGCACCTAGTTATTTTGTGTTTCTTAATTCATCACATACCTATCTGGAAAACGAAAAGTTGGGGCTCGACATATCTACTGTCTATTATAGCAGGTCTCACGAGATCATCCTACTTTTGGTGTTAAACCCAAGTTAACTCCTTAAACATCAATAAAGATCCTGAATCTACTCACCAAATTTTCCTCCACTAAAAACTATTTCAGAGTTAAGTCAGCACTTAAAATGGCACTAAAATTCCCAAAAAGAATAGAAGAAGTCTCTTGAAGGTTAGGTTAAAGCTAGGAACGCACTTGCGATTTTAATCGCACGATTATTTATTCAGTCGTGAAAAATAGAACAAATGGGCCACAACGTAAATGAACGCACATGCGACTAAGATATTGTATTAAATTGCGACCGTGTTTTTAGTCGCGGCGACATAAAATCGCAAGTGCGTTTCCAGCCTAAGTCGTAAATATCATTAGTTGAAAACGTGAATTAAAGCAAAGTAAGTGACAGTTCCATTTTCCGTCTGTAGAGTGTACCGTAGAGGCGTAGAGGAATGGATGGATTTGTTACAATTTAAGTAAGAGTATTTCAACGTGAAAGTTCCCTTAAGTAGCAACTCATACCTGTTTCAGTATTTTAAGATTTTTATCGATTCTTTCAAATTTCCTAGGATTGACTGGACCCAACGGAACTCCAACTGCTATTTTTTAACTCAATTTCGACTTCTTTAAAGGAAAAATGAACGTATCCACCAACATCTAATTTAAACAATTAAAAGTATTCCTCAAAGATATATGATTTAAAAAAAAATTTGATCCTGATCACATTGACGCCGACGAATGCAGAGATTTCTTATTTGAATTCAGCTTTAAACATACCAACTGTGTTTTCTGTGACAGCTTTATTAAATGAGTAGATTCTTGCTTCGCTTGGCAAGTTCTTACGTGAAGAATTTTATTTTTTTTTTAAGAAACTGCGTTTCTTGTCTTCATTAACAATTCAACACATTCTAATTCTCAGTTCGTACTTGATGAAACTTATTTAAGTGATAAACTTTTTTGAAAATACTGTAATCATTTTATTATATTAATTTTAATATTATAAATATATATATATACCTTAATAAATAGGTAGGTACAAATAAGTTTACAAATATCAGTTAACTTTTTGACATGACAATAAGTGATGAATGTTTCTAGGCATATGTACTTTTGGACTCAATGCTCTAATCCAGTGTTTTTCAAACTGTGGGTCGCAACCCCCTAGGGGGTCGCCAAGAATAATTAGGTGGGTCGCGGTCGCAAGCCATTAGATACAAAGTTCTAAAAAAGATATAGATTTTCTTTTATTAAATGTTTTAAACTTGCTGGTTGTATTTTTGAGGTGTTAACAATTAAAGCATTTTCCTATTGAAGGAAGATAACATGAGTTCACATATAGGTATGAAGTGGTGAATGGCACTAACAATGTTCAAGCCTCTCTAGATATTTTCCTCTTCTCTTCTCTTTATCCAGAAATTATCAATGGTTTTTACATTGAATTCAGAGCATACCATCTGCAGCTAAATAAATAAGATTTTCTATCTTCTTTACAGATTGAAAACCGGCCAGATGAAATGAAATATTCAAAAAAGGATTGAGTATCTATCTCTGTCCATTTCCACCTTCAGACAAGAGTTCTGGAAAGTCACTTCATAGTTTTTTCTCCTAATTATGCAAACTCTCATGAGAGAACTGTGAGCACTTAATGTCATGGCATGGGTTCATCTGATGAAATTTCGTCGAGAATTTTCTGAACCCAGGGAAAAAAATCATAAATTTTTTTTGCAAACGAAGTTTTCGATTCTCTGATTTTGGGTTTTGCAGTCAAAATGTTTTCTTGTCTCCCTTGGAGTTCTATATCAAGATGTTTAAGTGGGCAAAAAGGTCAGCGAGAAATGATAACTTTAAAAGCTGAGTGGGGACAGAAAAATGATTTGATTATCCCGATTTTGAATCTTGTACAAACATCAATAAGTCAGCTTTTAATTTCAGAACTCATGTCAACTAAAATTTAAAATTCTAAGTGAAAAACGATTTTTTTAACAGTCTGGCAGGTTGAACCATATACTGAAATGATCTCAGATTCCATGATATTGGATCCGCGGAGCTTAGGGAGGGATGAAATTCAATTTCGGCTTACACGATTACCCTCGAGGTTGCATTCATACTTTTTTTTCGATTCACAAGACTTCGATTTTTTGAATAGCCTTTAATGAAGCTTTCGATGCCTATACTTTTTTTTTGTTATCAATAACACCCAAAATCTGCTGTGGGCTATAAATCTAAAAATACCTTACCTTTTGACAACCATCTGAGCTCTGTTTGACAAAGATTTTGATGGGCTCGATTCACGTCACTTTTCAAATAACTGACAAAGTATTATTATGAATGTGGGGGCCGCCAGAATGATTTTACTAACAAAGGGGTCGCGTACTCAAAAAGTTTGAAAAACACTGCTCTAATCTGTCATACATTTTTCGCAAACAGCTTAGGATTTCGAGATATTCCATTTGAAAATAAAAAATTATGGTTTTTCGCTATTTTTCAGGTTACGTAAAAATGATAATCGTCAATAAAGTTAGTATGTAGGTAATGATGAAATGCACGTATTTTTTCAATATCCTTGTTACTCACCATAGATATCCTTAGTTTGATGTTAGTCGTCACCGTTTTTCATTGTTTTTGAGGTAAAGTAATGTCCCTATAAAAAAATTTCTAATGGTAACTAAAAATACTTGTTCTCTTGCTCAAAATTCAGCTTATACCTTTGCAAAAATTGTGTATTCTCTGAAAAATACCATTTTATTTATCATTTTATCTGCTCATTGGATATGTTAACTAAAAAAAGAAACCAAAACGAAAAACCGCGTTTTAAAAATTTTATAACTGGAATATCTCAAAAACAAGAGCTGATGGCGGAAGGTGGATGAAGATGATGGATTTGGATTCAGCGCCAAACATTACCTTTAGAACAAGTCTTAGCTGCTCGTATCAAAATCCATGTAAACCTGTGTTATGGGTAAGAAAATCTAATACTGTGAACATTAGAAATTTATTTGAATCTTCGCTCGCATGCCGTTACGATTTTTTTTTTATTATTTAAATTAAATTAAATTAAAAGGCTCCAAAATGCATATTTTCATAGTCTACAATACAATACAATTAAGTAGATGAGAACCAAAACTCGTCGTATCCACTTTTATCAAAAATTGGGATTTTGATGCAGATTTCTTAAGATGGGCATATTGAATAGTTTTCAAGGAAAATTTGAAAGCTTTATACCCCTCCTCGTAATTGTCTCCAAAACTCTTCATATCCACAGTACAATTTGCATCAAAACTTTCCATATCCATTGTATGCAGTAGGTTTGGTTTCAAAACTCTTCATATCCATCATAGGCAATTGATTATGTGATATACCTAATAAGGAACTAAAACGTTCATGGGTTTTTGTTGTAAGAGTCTTAAAATAGGTCATTGAAGATTGGAAAGTAGTGTAGTGCTATTATATTAGAGGGTGCAATTGAGAGAGGGGGGGAAGGTGTGGAAACTAGCCATATACAATCATATGCAGCAAAACTCTTCATATCCAAATTTAATTGTTAAATATCTATTAAACATGTATGTATATAAAGTTAGCAGGACTCCATTTGCACAAAAAGCAAATTTTGGATATGACGAGTTTTGGTTCTCAACTACTCAATTCAAAGTTAGTATTTTTTAGTTTTATTTGTAATTTGACAAAAATTTTGCTCTACATAATATAGATGTACACATAGATACTTGCAAAATAGTTTTAAATAAGTACTTTAAAATATAAATATTAGCTTTCTACTATTTTTCACACCCTCCTCCGTTCTAACCTAAAAGTGGTAAATATATTAACAAACATTCAGTGTAAAAGTTTATTGAAATCGGCTAACGTTAACATGCCTATCGCATGAAACTTCTCGTACAAAATACATTGAACTTTCTCAATCTCTTACTCAAAATTTCGGTAAAAGAGTAGAAGTGGATTGAAAATATTTGAATTTCTTTAGCATAAAAGTAGACAGAAAAAAATAATATTCAATTTTCTAAACAATATTTACTCCGTCTAAAATAACAATGAATAAGTTGTTTTTGTAGTTATTTTGAAGGGGATAACTTCTTGTCGTCGTTGATACTGCAAAAAGTCATACGTCACTTTACTGAGAATATTACCGAGAACAAAAAAATATAATTTTCAATTTGTATTTTAAAGTCAGGTCAGGATACCGAATGCCATGCGTTTTTTGGCGGGGACCATGATAAAGGCCACCATTTTGAAAAATGACGCCCAACCTGTACTCCGCACAGGAAACCCAAATTCTGGAACTTTATCTAGGTGGGAGGGTTCTTATTTTAGTATTTGAAACTCATTTTTGATATGCTAAGGGTGAAGTCTAGCTTGTAATTTTTTGAAACCTGTCATTTGGACGCCATTTTGAAAATTAGCGCCCAATTTTGGCCAAATGGTAAAATAAAGGGAAACACATAAATTACCTGGAAAATTTCCATGACTAAAATAACGGTCTTAAAAGATAGGTGTTGAGGAGACGCACTATTGCGTTAAACACCAGTGTTGCCACTTTTCGGGAACATACTATTTGTATGTCAATGGACGGAACCTCCACTTTTTTGGAACTTTTTAATAATTTGAACATGAAAACAGTTTCCACTACTGTTTTCATGTTCAAATTATTAAAAAAATACCAGATGCAAAACGCGTACTGGGAAAACAACGGGATATGCTTTAAAAGATACGTATCCAGCAGTCTAACCTTCGGGTAAAATCTTAGTATTACCACTTTTCGGGAATAATTTTTTTTATATCAAAAAGGTAGAATCTCGAATATTTTGGCATAAAAGAAAGGTGTTGAATAGACAAACCTTCTGGTAAAATTTCAGTGTTGTCACTTTTCGGAAATAAACTTTTAGGTGCGTCTACTCAACAATTATCTCTTAAATCATCAACCGTTATTTTTTCAAGACACGTTTGAAGTCCAAACAACAAAAAAGGGGAAGTCCCATATTTTGACACAAAAAAAAAGTATGCTCCTGAAATTTTAATGGAAGTCGCATTTACTCAACACCTACTTTTCAAAATATCAATTATTTATTTCCCAACACGCCATTTGGCCCAGATTGGACGCCAAAATTCGAAATGGCGTCCAAACGACAGGATTTAAAAAAATGATTCTCATGCTTAATTTCATCCTTAACATGTCAAAAATAAATTTCAAATGTTAAAATAAGATTCAAGGCAGAAAACGCATGGGACTCGGTTTCCTGACCAGACTATTACTTTGTATGTTTTAATATCGGTAAAACCAATTAAACTCTACTATTAAGTTCTATTTACCTTTACTATTGATTTTGTTTTCCAATTCACCCTTTATAATTCTGAAGTTCAGCCCTGAGGCCATTCTGTAAGTCCACCCTTTAACTTTCAAACAAAGTTAAGTAGGTAAGTGTACCCGACCGGCATTGCTGCGCTGTATTGGCAAACTGCTTAATCTATTTTGACCCGATTTCACAAAAACATTTTCAAGCTAGTACCGAAACTGTTGAAAATAATTTGGCTCTTGTTTTTTTACATTTTATTACGATTTGTTTTTGTGGTGAAAGAAAACTCAAAACGGCATTTTCATGGTCTACAACTTTGTAATTCAATGGTTTATCATTTTTGAGTTTCGTTAGTTAGTAATTTTGCAAAATGCACTGAAATTTCTCATCTGGGATTACACAAAATTCCTGTATTAAAGATAAACTCGCATTATATCAAATTTGTCCGTAGTTGCTTTGAATGGGTTGAGTAAAAGAATGATCGCGTAAAAGAATGAAAATCGGATCCTCCATTAATCCAATGCTGGATAATCCAAATCGAAAGTTGACTGTTTTATTATTTGTATTTTATTTTGATAAAAAATAATTTTTAACCATACTCCTGTAAGAACTTATGTTTCTTAAATGCAACCTAAACTGCACGGCAAAAGATATCACAGTATCCAGAGTGTATTGCTCAACCTAGTTGAAAAAAGCTGCATGATCGACGTGTATGTTGGAAAATATTAAATATGTATAAATAGCCATCGTAATGAATTTTTTTCCAAGAAGGTGACCTGTACAGAAGAAGTTAACTCGGGCGTATACGTGCTTTTTTTTTATTTAATTGAAATTTTGACCCAAAAACTGTCAAAATGTAACTAATGGATAGGCTTTGACCAAATTTCATACAACACATTTTCAAAAAACTACCTGAAAAGTCCAGAACATTGAATTTTACTTGTAACGGGTGATTCATTTAGAACTTTTTTTTTAATCTAAAATTAGAACGTAACATGGGATTGAATGGTTGAATCTTTACTATATGACCAGAAAGAAAAGTTTCTGACATTTTACAATTCGGGCGATAAGTCGTTGGGCGCTATTTCACTACTCCATGTAAGATAGAAAGACAAGATACTAGGTTCATAAGATTTTGACTTGCGTGATTTTTATTAGTTCAATTAATAATATTGATTAAAATTCTAGTAAAGTTTAAAATTTGTATTGCTTATTTTATTATTACTCGGGAATTTTTTGAAAGCAGGATCATTTTATTTGGGAAACATATGAATTTACATCATGGTATAAAAGAGCAGAGTTTAGAACAAGAATGTTTAAAATTATTGAATTATATACCTACAGCTGACTTGATTGATTTCAAAATGTAAAACCCTAATTCAATTAATTTCACACTTTTATTTACATTTTTTTGTTTAAGTAAGTTTGGTTCTGCCTCTAAAACAAAACTCTTATCATAGATACACACATGTTTTCTATAGAAATGTCTCCTCCCTTTTTAGGCGCATTGGTTATTCGTAGTTTGTAGGCGGAATAACGACTGAGCACATTCTTCTCCAACGCAGAGAGAAATTAAAAAAGAAAAACGAAAAACAAGCAAAAAACTAGCCAATATATGTATGCACCTTTCTATAAGGGTTGTTGAAAAAAAATCAAGAAAAACCAAGATCGCCAGATTCAAAAGACACCCTTCCAAGTCACAAGGACACATGTAGAAAGCCCGACAGAAAATACAAAACAAAAAAACAAACTATTCTGAAACAATCAAGTTGGGCCTTCTCGAATACCTCTATGATTATACACTACACCCCTATAACTGACTACTTCCATCACCAACGAAAACCTATTTCGAACAATGACGATGATGAAAAAGAAACTTCAAAGTAAAAATATTGAAATTGCATAAGGACAACAACAACAACTTCAACCACTGCAGAAACAGGCTCGCAAAAACAAAACAAAAAAACACGTTCAACAATGAAATCGGAAAATATCGCTGCTGTTCAAATATCTAAATAGCAAGTGGGAGGTCTCCCCGAAATGGACGGATTTCTGGGAAAAGGCCCCCCAACTATTCCCAACCCAGGAACATTACCTACACCATCATACCAGTTTTATGTACCATTACTCAGCATCACCATCATCATCATCGCCATTGCCTAACTCCCAACTTCCAACTTACGACTATTCCAGCTAGCTTGCCCACTAAGCATCAGACGCGACAGGCAGTATAGCGGCAGAAGTGGAAGCAATAAGAACATTAATACTTGCACCCTTTTGGTCTTGCTGTTCATGCAACAGATACATAACTAGTACTACGTAGTTTCGTAGTCGTAGTCGTAGTCATAAGGCAAGCAAAACATTTGCCTCCTTTAACGTATGGCCACCCAAAAACATTTATTTCTTCAGCTTGGCGCTATGTTATAGTGGCCGGTTCCAGTTTGGATCTCCTCGCCTCCTAGTCTCGTTCCGACACAAAATTCAGCCTTTTACTCTCCCAACACCGCTCACCGCATGTGTGTGCCATTCTCTGATATGCGTTGTGTATCTATTGATTCTGCGAAAAAGTTTCGTCCTCGATATAAGGTTGGCTTTATTGAAGGCGAAGCTTTTCGGCCGATGGAAGGACGAAACAAGAAGCAGTTTCTCTCGCTTTTTGTATAGGTAGGTATATATGTCACAGTGTTTTAGGCTGAAACATCTTCTTTACTCTTACCCCACATCCACAACTATCGCAGTCACAACCTTATTTTTCTGCCTTTGCTGCCATTATGGCTACCACTGCCACTACTGCTGCTGATGTTGCTGCTTTTTGAGAAAGTTTTTAGAAAACTGAATATATCCTGTGCATTCGCTATAAAACACACATCCATATGAAACAGGGTGATTCGATGATATATTTTGGAGATATTCTTGAAATGTTCTTCCCTTAAACTTTTGGAGAAATGAACTAAAAACCTGTTTGAAACTGAATTTAAATTAAATAAATTAATCGTGTTCGTAATTTGATCAATATCAGACCCAATGCTTCAAATATTTAAGACTTTAGAACCATTAGACTTGCTGAATGACGGTTGTGCCTGACATTTTGAAATGCTATAAATATTTCAATTTCAATAAATAGGACATGCACTCAACAAGAAACTCGTTTATCTTTTCCAGGATTTGCCTCAGTGTGAAGATTTGGTCTTATGGTCGATCTGCCGTGCCAGAACTCGCAATGGTACTTGCCAGTTACAGTGTTGCAAAACGGTATAATACGCTCACACGCAACTGAAACTACTGTGTCTTTGTTCACTGGAGTTGGGTTCTCCTCTTTCTATTACTCGCTCTACATAAAAGCCCATTAAGCATCTGCTGGAAGTGCTTATAGAACGCATTTATCCTGCGCTCGGCATTAAGAACACTAGCCCTTTGCTTGAGTGCTTATAAAACTTCCGGGTGTTGTTTCGATCACAGAACTTGAGCTGAAAGAGTGTGTAAAGGAAGACATCTTCTTTCTACGCAGGATATTTGTCATTAAGTGCACGTACCTATTCATCATCATACCACGAGCTCTTTCTCTGGGCATCAGTTGGTTTTGGTCATTATATTGCGACCACAGTTTCTTTTCGTTCAACAGTCAAGATGTGATAAATAAACTAAATTAAACTAATTTAACAAGAAGAAGATCTCGCCATAGAAGTACCTACCATGATTGAGGTTCCAAATAAGATGTAATCCCACAGTTTTGTAGGTAATATTTCAATTTAGAAAAAGATCTCCAAAGAGCCAATTTGGTTTACTTGAGTAAAAAGTAAAGCTTATATCTTGAGTACTTGAGTTTTATTTATTAAATCATCAATATTGAGATACCCTCAGACTTACGAAAAAAAGTATTTTTATCTTAATTTGCAAACATTTCTTCATGTCTTATATTTTATTTTTTAGACACACCCAGTAGTGGTTAAAAGCCCAAGCAAGTGTTGTGAATAAGTAAGCACCAAAAGCATCGTCATGCGATGGCGAACAAGCAAACGTCAGGTATCCTGTCGCTGCCGTCAGCACCATTCTACTCTTCTATAGATACGGCTGGCGCTACATTCTCTATTAAGCCCTCTAGTAGTTTTCTTGCTGTTTCCATGGTCTATATGTATGCCTGTTTCTTTCTGCTTTCATCTTGCTTCTTCCTGAAAACTAACCTGCTTCTGCTCCAACTCCTGCTCCTCGAACGCAATTTCCCATCATTGTCAGAAGGGAGTCAGTGTCGGCTTCCATTGCCAAACTATTGCACCGTGTTATAGGAGACGTACACACAAAATATTTTGCGCAAAGAATTAAAATAAGGCCAAAGATATACAGTTGGACGCTACAAATACCAGTTGCTATGTGCATCTGCATGTGCATATATTTTGTAGGTTGGGATGCGAATTAGTTTTTGCTTGCCATTGGGGGGGTACATACCTCTGTTCGTAGTAGGCACTTATACGACCATATCGAACAGAGATTATGTTCCCTGGGAGATACCAGACGAAAGAAGGAAGGATGGTTTGCCTGTGCTTGCTCGAAGACTGCTTGTTGTTTCGTCCTGCGAAATGAAATAAAATCACTAGCGCTATAACCATGCAGCAGCATAGTCCTTCTGATGATTACGATGCCTCTGCCTTTGCTTCTCATAATACCGTTGCTCCGTGCATATGGGTCTATCGATTCTTTTCGGTCATCTTTCGCCATAGTCATTTTCCCCTAATTCTAGAAATTCTAGTCGATGAAGGATACATGGAGGGTGAATCTATTTCTCACTCCTTGGACTCGTCCCAGATCCTATTCATATATACATATATGTATATATAATGGTGCGTTCGACGTCGACATCTAGGCTCTGTGGTTCTTTATCGTTGATGACTTACTGTTCGTTAGGGTGTATGGGTGTAAGTAGCCCAGCGATGCGATATATCCTGCTTGTCCTATCCTAAGTGTCCCACACACAAATGCAAGTTTATCCTAAGATATAGATGGAGCCTATCAATTTTAATGATGTAGCATAGGGATATATGTATATATAGGAACGGTTCTGTTCAATGTTCACTATGTAAAATTGGATATCTAAACACATCCATTGTGATCTGAGTTTTGAATCAAACATTCCCACCCACCGGAAATGGTGGAGCAATGGTGTCGAATTTTTCGCTGATTTCTTTACAAATTTAAGAATATCTATCCTTTTCCAAATTTGCAATTATTGCACCAAAAACACCTATCTCTTGTCCAGCTCAGCCCCAGTTTATTTGTTCGTTGGGAAAGAGATAAAATAAACTTTTTTCTTAGGTTTTCAAATAAAAATAAAAAAATACAATTAAATAGAGTTGGCTTGAAGATGAAGCAAAATATTAATCATTTGCAAATTTAAGCACCGCACTGTTTTCACAACAAAATGGTTTATTTGTACGTCTTTTTACCACATTAAGTTTTATAAATAGAAATTCTCAAGCGTTTTCCATTTCAGATGCATTTTTGCATTTTTGTATATGGTAATGTGAGCTTCAAGATATGTTTGATATCTCAAAATATTAATATATGGCTTCACTTAACCTTGGTCCAATATCAAAAATTCGTTTCTGAATTTGACAGTACTAAAGTTCGTAAGAATACAAAACATGATATCCTAACAAATGACCTTGGTTCTTGCTCTATGATATGCATTGTTACATTATCTTCGAACACACGTATACCAAAAAATCATGCAATACAATAATGTATCCATTTCCATCATCAATTCACATCGTCGTCGTCATTAGGGGGCTTACATGGAACAACATCTTGTCAAACATTGTTGATAACCACCATTTAAACGCAACAAAAACAGCCATGTTGTTAACCTTCGTTGTATGGTTTTCAAAATATTTTGAAAACTTTTTCCCATTCCATAAAGAAATGTTGGCAACAATGTTGATCCATGTAGGTAAACCCCAATATTCCCACAAATTCTTTCTCTACTGTCTACCGTAATGTTCATTGTTCAGGAACCGCTCTGGCTCTCAAACACATTAATAAGACTATTGTTCACATCTTTTTTAATTTGGTTTTGCATTCCATTTTTTCTCTAGGACAGCTTTTTTAACTTTCTTTGTTCAACAGACGCTAATCATTAGACAAAATAAGACGGTCACTCTTCTTATTACTTAGAGTGAATTTGTTCAAAACGATCAGTGTTCGAGTTCGAACCTTACTCTCATCGGAGCAAAATTACTCCAATTTTGACGAAAAAAACAAATCTACTCCGCCACTCTCTGCTTTTTAGAGATCTTCTCCTTTTTTTAACACTAAAAATTCTATAGCCAAACCACATGAAATTAAAAAGTTTAAAAGTTTTGTAAAATAAGTTTTTGTTATAAATACAGTCTTTGAAAACTTGAGTTTTTCCTCCGTTTCCAAATATCTACTCCGGAAATTTTCGATTTACCTTTTTGACAAGTCTACTTTGAAATTTTCCTACTGAGGTTCGAACCCTGAAAACGAAAGTGAATATGCAGAGAAGAAATATTTAACTTTTGTATTAATGCTTCGGGAAAAAATTCAGACGGTTCCAGTCGGATCTTCAAGATTAAGATTTGGCAATCACGGAAAATGTATAAGCTACATTTGTGCTAAAAAATGCAATTAGAGTTTTTGTAATTTGATGTTGTTTGTTGGACATTTAAAAAGGGGAGACGCAAGGAATCGTGCTATATGGACGCCGCCACTGATGAATATGGGATTTGTATAGCTGATAAAAGTGCCTCTACACTATCCCACAAAGTATTAACATATGTCAGAATAAAGTGGGAAGAAATTTCATACGACTGCCAAATTTGTGTGATGTAACTGACTTTCATATTTTGCTTCCATACTTGCATCAAAAAATCAGTTTCACCATAACCTCAAACGCCCAAGTGCGATAGAAAGTGTGATGGTTTTAGAACCGATCTTAAATATTTGTATGTATTAACACATGTCAAATCGTTTCGGATGCGCTGTCAAGTTGCGTGTGATGAAATTTCATATTTTGTTTCCACACTATTATACATGATTTCTTCACACTTTTTTGACATGTATTAATACTCAGTGGGATAGTGTGGAACGACTATAAAGTTGCTGTCTTGGCAAATTAGTGTTTTATCTAGTATATAATTTATACATTTGCATTCAGTAATAAATTTATTTGAGAGTAAAAGAATATTTATTTTTCAAAATACATTAAAATCTAAAGCAAAAAAATTTTCTATTAGAAATGGATATAAAAATTGAAGTTTTCATGAGGAAAACATTGGAAAAAATTTCATAACAATTGATAATATCAATTTAACACATATTGGAAATAGTTTCACAATTGAGTTTTGAGGAGAAATTAAATAAAACACAAATATTTTTTTAACAACTTTTTGCATTTATAATTCCAACAAATCTAGCGACTTTTTATTTCAAATTGTGGCGACACTGATTGTGTGCAATTTTTTGTTCACAACAACGCAACTTGCCCACTGTTAAAAGTTTCAAATTCTTCGATAACGAAGGTGCGAGGGTGGTGCTTTGAGAACCTTATACATACAATCATTAAAAAAAAATAGTCTTGATTTCATTGTAATTGGCTAATGCTATGTTTTCACCAAAGGTTTATCTCAGTTTAGATTAAAAAATCTTTTTCGTGTTTCCACCGTACAAAAAGATCTAAAAAAGATAAAATACAAATTGTGTTTCAGTTCTTTTTATGAAGTGCAAGTGAGAAAGAATGTTTAATTCATGTTAAACAATGAAGAACTGAATCGAGTCTCGAATGAATCGTTCAGCACCATATACGAATAGGTACGTTTGATTTGTAAAACTATTTGCGCTAGGAAGATTTAACAAGATTAATTTCTAATCTATAAGATTTACGAAATAAATTTGTATGGTAAATCTTCGAGTTTTCAGGGAGATTTCAGGTAAATCTTATTAAATCTCAGATAAGTTCTAGGTGGACATGTAGCATCACCTATAGTCCAGTCAAATGTTAGTTTGAAATGGAAAGTTTTGGTGTAATTATTTTTAAAGGTTCCTTCTATATTTTCGGGGTCGATTAACATGAGTCTGAAACTATCGTAAAACCGTCGTAAATGTAGTAAAGTTTAAAACTTCGTAATTCTGTCAAAATTTCTATGAAAAATTTGACAGATTTACGAAGCTTAAAACTTTACCACGTTTACGATGACTTTACGCTGTTACATGAATACCCTTAATAAGTTTTGAGTTAAAGTTATACAAAGTTGTTTGAATGTTAAAATCATCAGTTTAACCGAGTCCTCTAAGGCTCTATTTGCTTTGTAAGGATATGACTTTCAGTTTGTCTTCACTTAAACAGCAAATACAAATAATAGCTGACTTAGTTAATTGTTTGAAAATTAGAGCTAAAAATAAAAGTGATATGCAAATAATTATGCAAATTTACATTCAAATACTTTCACTCATCGGCATGATATCGCAGTTAATTTTACAGTTCATACGCATTACGCATAGTAAAATTATGTGCATAAAACCGGCTGTTTTGCACCCGGTTCTTCTGACAGGTATCTTTGCATTTGCAAGATTATGTCAGTTTCAGAAGGGCTTGAGGAGCTGGCGGTGCGTGGTAAAGCGATGTGATTGGCTCCAGACCATCTTTAGAACCCTTCCAACCCTATTTTCTGGATATTTTTCGTTTTCAAGCCATTGTTGTACTTGAAAATACAACCTCAAGGAATGTTGCATATAATTAATATAATACAATAAGACAAGAAAACGATGTCCAGCATCAGTTATTGCATATCAGCATCCGCCATAGGCTCCTCTAAAATATAAATTGTTAGTTGCCTAATATGTTGACGATTTTTCTTGATGGTCAGAAGAAGCCTCATCTTTCCCACTTTGAAAGCGGCCGATTTTGTATTTATCACAATTTCCCATATCTTGCAAGAACAATATATTGTTAGCAATTCATCAAGTGTACAATCAGGAGAAACACATTGGGTCTTACCAATAATCAAATTTGTAGAGTAAATATTGCTTAAATATTTAAATAAAATGAACCATAATAGTGTGGACTTTATTTAATGAACCATACATATTTCATATATATTTAAGAGTCCATATCCGTGGCGGCCGTGAAGAACTAGGTAAGTTGAACTCTAAAAAAATTGAGAGCTTCGGGGTTTATTTTGAATAGTTTTCACAAAAAGATACTAATAGTGGGGCTGTTAGTGAGACCAACCTTTCATTTTGACTTTGACATCATCACCTGAAGTGATTTTCTATTTTATTAATAATCTTGAGTATATAAAACAAAGTCAGGTTAGTAACCCCATTTACAACTCAAGAACGGCTGGACCGATTTAAATGATCTCTGATTTAACTAGTTAGTAAACAACATTAAACGAAATTTTATCCTTGTGTAATAGTTTGCAAATTCATGGTGAAAACTTTTTTCCACGTTATAGTAGTGCACGATATGAGGGCATAACTTTCATTTCGACCTGACGGGTTGAGTCTTAGTACACTAATAGCTCATGTCCTAACTTTACTTTTAAGAAGTGTTGCCAGGAGAGGTGAAAACCAATTTCGGCTAGCACGATTACCTGCGAGGTTGCATTCATATTTTTTTGTCAATGCACTGTTAATCGCAACGGCCCCAGTTGCGGACTGCAAGACTTTAATTTTTTGAATAGCCCTTAATGAAGCTTTACACGCCTTTACTTCTTTTTTTGCTATCACTCACACCCAAAATCTGCTGTGGGCTCTCGGTCTATACATATATATCTTGATATAATAAAAGCATATCGTCGTCGTTCAATGAAAACTCCCTAACTCCATTTCATTTTATTTGAGACATGTGTACTTTTATGCATTTTTACTGACTAAAATATGAAAATGTTTGATTTAAGGAAATTTTTCCCTAAGAAATAGACCAACATAAGATTTTGAGACAGATCTAAAATGTTTATATGTATTTAATTAAATATTACATTTTTACGAGAGGTTTCTCGGTTTCTAAAAAAATGGAGTTAGGGAGTTTTGTTTGAACGACGCACGGCGATATGACACATGTTTTAAGGGTATTTTTTAATGCCAAATCTTACTAAACGGCCATTCCAAAAATTTCTAAACCAAGCAACTCAATTTCAAATTAAGGAAAAAAATATATTTGAATATGCCAATATTTAGAGTATATGTATATTCGATTTAACGAAAAAACTGTCAATATAAAATTGTACTTGTTGTTGTAAAATAGGCAAGTGATCAAAGAAGCTCATACTTTATCTTCCGTACCTGGGCATTTTTCAGAATTTTTGCCGCTACCATTTCTCTATAAATTGTGATGCAAATGGCTATGTGCAGTTAGGTTTATACAAGTGTTTTCAATACACTATTTAAATTCGGAACTATTTTCTTGATGGGAGTGCTGTTTAAATAGTAATACGCCTCAAAATGACTGAACATTTCATGTCTTCTCCGTTACCGAAAAATGACAAAAACGACACTCATAGGCACTTTTTTTTACCAGTCTGAATTTCTTTGATCCCCATGCTTAAAATGGATCAAGGTAACTAAAAAAACATATGAGTTAAATTTCATTGAAATCGGTTGACGTTTACACGTGCTAGCGAGCACTTGAAGTTTTTCATATAAAATACATGGTGTTTTCACAGTCTTTTACTCAAAGTGCCCGTAAAAGTGTAAACGTTGATTGAAAAACTTAAAACTTGGTACATATGCTAAGTACCATAAGGAGTTTACAAATATATTTTTTTTTATTTTTGTAAATAAGAGTTACTCCATTTAAAATAGCAACAAATGCACAAAAACAACGATATTTAATTAAATTTTTTTATGGGGTAAATATTATAAGAAACTATTGAAAATATTTTTTTTTATACTCCTTACGGTAGTCAATTTATGTGCCAAGTTTAAAGATTTTCCACCAACTTTTACAATTTTGCTGATATTTTGAGTAAAAACTGTGAAAACCCCATGTATTTTAAATGAAAAATTTCAAGTGCTCGCTAGCACGTGTTAACGTCAACCGATTTCAATGAAATTTTATATATATTTTTTCAACTGCCTGAATCACTTTTATCATTGATGAGAATAATTTAAAAATACGAATTACAATATAATTGAACAAAAAAGAAATCTTTAATCACGTGTCTTCTCCGTTACCATTAGTTGTCTTCTCCGTTACCATCTTTCATATTTTTTTTCTGATAGTAAAATGAAACTTGGCATTAAACCAAGGATGGTTTTTGATAAATGTTGCTCTTATGAAAGTGTGCAAAAAAATCAACTTCATATCTTAATGGACGGCGCAGAATATTAAACTTCAAGGCAAAGGTCGGAAATCTCTAAATCGTATGTACGTGCCTTTTCCGTTACCATCTATTTTTTTGTATAAACTTACTAAATTTCATATTTTTTTGGTGAAATTTATGTGTCGTATACTTTGTGATGAATTCTTAAAAACCACTGAGTTTCATAAAAAAAATATTAATTTCTTAACAAGAAAAACCTTACTAACAAGCGTCCGATTGTCTTCTCCGTTACTTTGGAATGGCCGTAAATCAGAATGAACTCGATACAACTACCTTCAAAAAAGTTATAGCCTTCTTCATAAATGATGACCGAATTATTAGTGAATCACGTAAAATTCTACCAAATTTTGATTAATAAGCAACATTTTGGAATTGTGACAACCCTTCTCTTGTCTTTCTGACAGTGTTGCCAATGTGGCAAGTAAAGTTAGTACATTAGTAGGTAGTTGTATTAAAGCTCAACCTGTCAAGTCAAAATGAAAGATTGGTCTCACTAACAGCCCCACTATTAGTATGTTTTTGTGAATACTATTCAAAATAAACCCCGAAGCTCTCAATTTTTTTAGAGTTCAACTTACCTGGGTCTTCAGACCGCTACGGATATATACCATATGTGATATTCATTATTTAGGGTCCACTTATTAGGGTCATACTATGTTCGGTATATTATATATACATAGTTGGTACATATACCATTATGAACTATTTTACTTAAATATTTAAGTCGCCTCTAAATTTGATAGAGGCCCATTGTGTTGAAACTGTGCCTTTGCCAGGCTTAAGAAAAATATATTTGAGTGTGTATTTAAACACTGATCACGTTGATTCTGCTGTCGAGTTAGGTAAATAAATAAATAAATTTGGTGGCGCAACAGCTCTGGAGAACCAGGGCCTAGTGACTTACAACTCTCAACCATTTCTGTGTGCGTGTTGTTGGCAGGAATGGAGTTAAGTACAATCCAAACTCCGAAAAATTCAAATACATCGCGGTTACCAAAATTCCGAATGACAAAATCCGGCATGGACTAAATCTCGCGCGCCGTTTTTAATACCAAAAGCAGGACTAAGCCATTCGAAATTTGGGCATTCGTAGGGCAGGCCACGATACCAAACCAAACGAGACTTTTATTGGTATCGTCTCGGTATCGTTTAAATTGAAAAATGTCGGTATCGTCTCGGTATGGGTCTCGGGCTCGTATTACTAAGTCGCGTCTCGGTATCTTATGATCGTTAGAACCATTTTCGAGAAACCAAGAACAAAAATTATTATTTAATAATAATATTCAAAAATCCATTTTTTCTGCCGATACCAAACGATACCACTGAGAGTCTCGGTAAATTTCAGTACTTTAGGTTCAGTATGATCTGATATATATCAATATCTAGACAAATTTAATTAAAAAGGAGGAAAAACAAAAAAAAACTTTAATGGCCTTCTTTTCGTATATTAAAGAAAAGAACTAACAAAAATCCTGTCTGCAATTTTTCAAAAATAACTTATTTTGGGCTGTTCTTCAACGTCCTTTTTTGCGAAAACTATATGTCGTACAAAAAAAAAAAAACAATGTATTCATAAGATGTAGATTTTAACATTGTCATTGTTGCTGCAAAAGTGCTTTAAGCAAAAACAAATTCACTTTTTTAGCAATAAGGCAAAGACATTTTTGACATTTTGGACGATTTCTCATATTTGCCTTGAAAAATATTGTTGAATAATACCTGATTATATTACCCCAGAACTTTCCGTTTCAAATCCTTTTTGAACATCATTTGACTTGACTATATAAAGCTTTATTTTGAATGGTAATTTAAATATATCATCGTTATTCAATAAAAAACTCCCTAACTCCATTTTATTTTATTTTGAGACACCTGTACTTTTAATAGATTTGCACTGACTAGAATATAAAACTATCTGGAAAATTTGTTAACAATAATTTTCGTTCAGATGTGCATTAAATTAGCCGCTAAGGAACTTTTGAAATGCTTTTTTCATTAAATATGGCTTTCAACTGTGAAAAAAGTCATATAGTCCATCACTCTCAATTAGACATCCAATTATGTAATTTTAAGAGTCCAACGTTACATAAAACAAAAAATGAAATCGAAATCACATAAATCTGTCAATTTATGACATTTTACTTTGGTTGAGCTTTATAATATCTAAAAAAATATATGAAGTGCATACTTTGCCTGAAGATACAAAAAAAAATAAGAAGATGAAATTAAAATCAGTCTCCATTTTCGATGTCGTTTTTGGGCAATTTGATTTGAAAAGCGTTTTCCCTGAAAATATACATAAATGTGATTATGTGTCCTGCCATGCAAAGTGCATTTTGATGATACACATCCTTCTACCTGAAGAGCAACAACAAAGAAAGTAAACCAAAGGACAAAATGCAAAAAGTTATCATCCGGCCGGACATCTAAAATTCTCATGTTTGGTCATTTTATATTAAAGGATATTTCTTTCTAGTTTTTTTTGTATTTTTTTTGTGCTTGATTTTTACTACTTTTTTTGTCATCTGCTCCTTTCATGGTTGATGCGCTTGACAGAAGAGAAATTGCTTTTAGTTCTTACGACGGCGACCACTGACCCCGGCAGCAGGAGCAACAACAACAGTTTTCCCGTAGACTCTACCTAAATCAAAGAATTTATGATTTTCTATTTGTCTTCTTTTTTTTTTGAAAAATCAAAAAATGTGATTTAAATGTCCACCCCTAATGGCACAATATGCGATGCCATAGGCACTATAAGTTTTTTTTTTCTCGAGGACATATGCATCCGCATCAACATCTATGCGATATTTTACTGAAGTCTAGAGGAGAAAGCCAGGGATAGCTACAAAGAAAAGACAGGACGACGATGATAAAAGGCTTTATGCTATTGGGTGATGGTGCGAGTCTGGACTTTTTTGCATCAAAAGTCTTTCAAAATTGATGTGGCTTAACGTTATGATGACATCAGGTAATGGAAGGATATGCGTTCACTATACGGGATCAGCAAACCTAAAAGGAACAACAAAAACAACATTAATAAAGTTATGTAATAGAAAAAGTGTCCAGACGTGGATTTTGCATAATTTTCCTATATTTTCTTATACGTCTAAAACAACAACAACTACACTGAGAGGATTCGGAATGATGCTATTGAAAGTAAAAATTATATTTTAATTAAAAGTTCTTTTTCGTAAGCTTATAAATTGTTAAGTAAATAGTTGAATCTTAAAACACACTTTGTTATCTGATAAAGGTTTTCTTTTTCTGTTTATGCTATATGTATTTAAAAGTATTTTGTTATGCGTGAAGTCATTCAAAAAGGAGCAATCAATCCCTTTGCCAAATATTGATAATGGATACGCATAAAATGTATATATGGGAATAGTTGTGTGGGTAATTTAAAAGCTTTTTTGTAAATTTCACTTAGTCTATAAGGGCCAGTTGTACAACCATCAGCAAATTCAATTCTCCGATTTCGGCAGATTAACTGTGATTAAATGAACCGATTTACCATCGTTGCATCTCAGTTAATAGTTAATACGTCAAAATCGGTAGGTAACAATTGTTGGTTCTAACACTTGCGTGTTCTATGTTCATAAATGTTTGCATAATATTGCAATAGCTTTCCACTTGCAAATCGCAACTGATGATGAAGGTATTGTGACAAGACAGGCTTTGAAAGTCCAAACTAATGCCTGGTTTATTTTCTTCTCGTTGTTCATTATCAGCCACAGAATAGGCCACCCAGTCGTCAGAATTTGGCCTGACGCGATAGGTTTTTTACGTCTTTGTCAGACTAAGGCTAGGCATCATGCTTTGTCAGGCTATTTCTGCAAATTGTCTACTTAACCTGTTCTTTATAAATCCCATTGATTGAAACAAAAAATATCATCATAAGTCCAATTTGAACTGAATGCATCCAAATATTGGACTTAATGGCAATTTATTGATAATAATTTAAGGGTAAAAAAGTATCACGTTTTTCAGTGTGAATTGGACTAATGCTCATTTCCAACCACTCGGAAAAATAAGAAGATTATTAGAGCATGTCATGTGGCATACGCAGTGGTCTTTCCAGCGTAGAAAATACTTCTTCAGATCAATAGGTGGGATACTTTCAGAATCAGTGGGTTTGTAATTAAAGACGCGCTTTGAACCATAGATAAAGTAAAAATTCATGCATTTTTTTTTACTTTCCATTGGAGATTATTATAATTGGTCCGATTTGTCAAATCGAAAATTTTTCCATATCTCCACGTTTCGAGCTCTCTAAAATCGGAATTCATCATTTTTAGAGAGATGTCTGTGTTTGTACGTACGTTGGTCCAATCGTCCGTTCGTACGTTCTTTGACTTTTTTTCGTTGACCAAAATTTAAGAACGAATAAAGATTTAATTTTATAGATAATAATTGCGTTAAGTGCAGAAAGGATTTTCAAAAAAATCCAAATAGTGGTGTTTACAGCATTTAAAAAAAAAAGTTAAGTTTCATTAGTTTCAAATATTTTGAGGACAAATGACGTTATCGACATCGAGATAATTTTATTTTACTCCTATTGACGAAATCAACATTGAAAAAAGTTTTATGACTCAAATATCTTGAGAACAAAAAAGATATTGGCCTGGAAATAATTTTATTCTATACACTAGCTCATAATTAGTAATTGGTAAGATTTGTAAAAAAATTATAAACAGTTTTTTTTCAAGAAGACTAAAGACCATAAATAGCTATGTATTTTGAATCAAAAACTCAACAAGTCCAATCCAATGAACAGGTCAAAACAGTTTTTGACATGGACAGGTAAGACTTGTTCTAAAAGTAATTTTGAATCCAAATCTGCCATCCATTTTCCACCATGAGCTCTGGTTTGTAAAATATTTCCCAGAGGACCCAAAATATATTGAAAAAGTTTAAACTGAATTTGAAAGAGAAATATTTTTTTGTTGAGAAAAATTATATATTCTGGTTTTATAACCTCAAAATTTGTGAAAAAATAGTGATTGAAAATTAACTTCTAACTAAATATATCTCGGAGAGTAACAAATAAATTGAAACGATTTTAAACAAATTTTGAAAAAAAATTAGCGCTTTTAGAAATCTAATAATTTAATTGAAAAAATTAACCTCTTGTTGTTATTTTGCTTCAAAATAACATTATTTTTTTTTCATTTTTAACTGGAATATCTCGAAAATCAGAGCTGGTATCGAAAAATGGACGATGGATTTGAGCTCAGCGCACAAAAGATGCAGTATTTTGTTTTTCTAAGTACAAGAAACTTTACCGAAAATTGTTGAAAACAGTTTTCACCTGAATATGTTGAGAGCAAACAATGAAATTGGCTTTGAGCTAATTAAATTCTACACACTATGCCTTAGTTGATAGGATTTGTGAAAAAATTCAATTAATACCTAAAAAAAACAACAAGCAATCATTAATCAAAAATTATTAAAATTTTGTTTCGTCTTTGAGAACAAGTAATGCTATCATCATATTTGATAAATGCCAGTTGACGTCCCTATTCGTATTTCAATTTATTTTGATCTTAATTTTTTATTTTTATTTTGAAAAAAAGAGCTATTTTTTGTTTGTGAGACATTTGTTCTTGCTTTTCTGTCATCATCATCTCGATTTTGCCAACATGTTTGCATGTACGTATGTTTTTTATTGATTTAAAACCATAGCTAATCATTACAATACTTTGGTATTGCTCTTCTATTTGCAAATCGCCGCAAATTTGTTTTATTTTTTTGAGTAATATAGTACGCATACGCCATAGTGTACACTTTTAATAAATGTGTTTTATTGCAAAATAAGACAGCAGTTAAAATGTCACTTTTAGTTGATAATTATTATTAATGGAAATATTGCATAATAGACTTTAAAAAAAACTATAGATTGAAGTCGGATCTGCAGTTACAGTAAGACAAAGAATTTGCGCACTAAAGGGATTATGACTACCCTTAAGATGATTATAGTACACAGTACGAGCGTTAGGAAAATAAGAAAGGATTAACCAGGAGATACCGATGCACATTGGTTTTGAAGTTTTGAATATTAAAATGGGGGGGGGGGGAAATGGAGCCTGGTAAAGCATTCCACATTCTTGTTGTGCGGCTTAAGAAAGAATCTCTGAACTTGACAGTACGTCCGAAGTTGGGCCCAAGGGTTAACTGATGAGCATTCTCAAAAGCACGAATATTACGGTTGAATTGTTAATGCAACTGGCTATTTTACTAGAACACTGTTTATAAAATAGCGATAAAATAATGAGAGATATGAAACACTGCAACGATGTTTCAGAGATGTTATTGATTGCGTTATTGCTGAATCACCTATCATTTTTAAGGCTCTATTTTGGACTCTATCCAAGAGATTCAAGTGCGCTATGGGAGCACCTGCCCAGATGTGGGAGTTGTACTCAAGCTTAGGTCGGATGAAGGCTTTAGAGATTGTAGCCAGATAAGAAGGGGAGGAAAATTTCTTGCATCGTCGAAGGAAACCCAAACACTTAGCAGCGTTCTTACCGACGTCAAATATGTGGTCACTCCATAGAAGGTGCCGTGTGATGCACATACCGAGGACTGAAAGCTGTTCGGTTTCTTCGATGCAAGTGCCGCTCATGGATAGCAGCATAGGGGGTGGGTTCCACTTTAACGACAGGAGACAGTTTTCGAAGCATTAAATTCTACGCGATTTTTGATTCCCCATTGAACAATGCTGTTGAGATCAGAATTTAATGAGCTTATCATACGCTGCCATTGAAATTCCACATCCGAAGGACAAGGATGTGAATCCGAAAACGAATATGAAAAGCTGAGTGTATTGTCGTCAGCAAAACAGTCGAAAATGCAACTGCCGTTGCAATTACATACAGTTGAAGAAAACTAAATTTACTTCGAGAAAAGGCTCTTTTTGTAAATGTATATTATAGAGAGTGTAAGCAAACTTCGCAAGGTGAAGCTGACTAAACGTATTTGCATCTGTGGTTGTATTTGCAGTTGCATTTTAAATCAGAATGTATTGTGAAAACAGCAGCATCAACGGATATTTGGAGAAGTCAACTGTTCCAAATAAGCTGTCTCGTGGTTGATCTCCCAAAAGTATAAGACAGCCCAAGTTCCTACCAATAGTAGATAAGCGCCAGGCTTGATAGGTTCAGTCGATTGGATTTATTGAATCGTCCAAGCAACGACGCCGACGGTCGTTCTGACGATTCGTGTATTAATGAGTGATACGAAGCAATACAACTGCCAAAACACAGTCAGGGCGGATTTGTGTTGACGTTTGTCATTTCATGTCAAAATACAAACAATCATTAAAAAAAAAACGTTCGCATTATATGAATAAAACAAAAATTACTTTAAGTATATGTAGGTATTTTTCTACAGCCGTTATTGCTAATTTTACTGAACTTTAAAAGATTTGATAAGCTTTTGTATTTTTAAGCAATTTTAGAAGTGGTCTATAATGATCAAAAGCAAATGTGGAGTTAGCCGCTTTTCACTCTAAGCCGACGGTATGTTCTTTTTGGTAGTGGCTCCTACATTAGTCGTTGACATTTGAACGGTTTGTTCTTTGAAATCACTAGTCATCTATACCTTTATTTGGGAACGCTTCCTCTACTTTCGAAACTTTGTATGTGATTAGAGCTATGAATGTAAATTTACTCTAGAGTTAATCTGGTTTAAGATTGACCCAGTGTGTGATAATCTCAACAAAAATTATAAACGTCAAATGTGTGAAGAAAGTATGAAGATCCTAGCGTTGTTGAGCATTTACAAAACGTCTTGTATTTTTATTTTAAGTTGAGAACGATTCCAGCTTTGATGTGGCTAAATTTCAAAATCATTACATCGCATCTCACATCGGCCTATGACTTAAGTCATTTTTAGTTGTGTCCTCAGAAATGCTATTTTTTTGGAACATAATTATGGGAAATGGGTAGAAGTTATTATCATAGCTGATATGTATTTCTAGTATATTACTTTGACTAATTTTCTCTTCACTGTGCTCAACTATAATAGACCACTCTTCAATTGGAAGCAGATCATCCATCATCGTCATTTGACTACGTATCAATAAATACTTTCCATTTTGTAATTTAGCTAAAAAAAAATGTGTTAATCTGAAAGTGTAGACAAACTAAATCTTTCGCCATGATCCGTTTACAACAACTGACAACAACAATAAGGTACACAGACAAATTTTTCAAAAACATGTCCTCCAACAAATGTACTCGGGTATATTCATTCACAAAAAAAAAAGAAGAAACTACCGACACGTATAAAAATGTTATAAAAATAAAGAAGACATCCAACAGATTATCATCGTCCTTAGGAGTTCGGGATTTGTGCGCCACATCGCAGATGCTTCGCACATAAGTAAAAAAGATTTAAGTGTACAAATCCAACCGCACATATAGTCGACACCATAGGTCCATAGCTCTCATCGCTGCCAGCCAAAGGAATTTGTTTTCCAACTTCTCAAAAAGGATGCCAACCAAGAACAGTATAAGCTACAAGTATAAGGCATAAGTATGTGTATTTTATTTAAAAAAATATATGTATGTATATAAATATGTATGGCTACGGCTACAAAAAGGTCCGCATATATGCAGGGCTTGAGTTCTATTCCTCTAACCTACCCTACCGGTATTAAAAAGTACCAGCGTTCCAGGACTACGAGTTTCTGGGTTCATTGTTTTGGTATGACACGGTACGGCACGACCTGGCGTATGGCATGCTGCCGGTTTCGGTCCTTTACCTTCTTCTTCATCTTACACTCACTGTGACTTGTGCCTTTTTTCTAACCATAAAAATGTGTGGGCGAACATTGTATACCTATTGTTTTTAAAAAGGACAACTTTCCGCCGCCACGCCACACTTCTGTGGCGCAGATTGGGTTTTTTTTTGCTCCGACTCTGCTCTGGATTCAGCTTTAGCTCTACTTGTGGTAAGTGACCGGAAAATTGAGATTCTTTCGGGCATTTAATGTCGACACCATTATGGGTGGCGTACACAATCATCAGACGACGACGGCAACGAATGGACATACATATGAACGTTCAAATCCCTGTGTGAATACAGCTTTCTTGTCGGTCGGGGTGTGGCAGATAAACATTTTACAAGGATCAAGGATGGCAGGAGGCTTCTATCGCAATGACGTAGAATGGGAAGATGAAGAATTAGATCTAAGTTCTTTGATGATAAGGCCGATGATGATGATGATGACGACGATGAGTATAACTTACCCTAAGCGCAGGATAATCCCTTGCTAGAGTGTCCTTTTTAGGGTCTAGAATTGGATAAGTTAATTTGCGCTATTCTGCTGTTTAAAAAGGGATAGGTTTACATAGGACGCAGTCAATTAGCGTGGTTTTAAGCGCGATATTTGCACATTTGTTTTTGGTGCAGCGTATTCCTTGTCAAAAAGGATAAGGGACAAAATAATTGTACTAATTTATACATTCACAGGAGAGGGATGAATGTGAACAAAAAAAAACGAACACCAACAGTCTCTCACATCGGCATAGGTGGTATGGGTAATGCCATAACTCACATTTGCTTGATGGAAGTAAGAAACTCGAAAAAGAAAGAACCTGATGAATCCTTTGGTGGACGTCATCGTCGTCGTCGTCGAGCCCGGACGGTCAAAATGGCTCCGCCTACCATATGATGGCCCCATCTACCAGTGAGTATAGATAGACACATCCACATATGTGTGTATGTTTTTCGATTCTTTGGAATAAATCAATCATTCAGCGTCCCCATCATTCTTCGCTTCGTTCAACAAAATAGAATTATAGTTTTGCAGCAGGATCCGGTACTGCTGATGCACACATACACACACTTTTACTCACATCTCTCCTTGCATACATAGATGAGAATAACGCAAACTTCCAAGTGGAGCTGCTTTCTATTCTATTTGAAAATTTTCTCTCGTTCTCCTTTTCTAGCATTGGACCACGATATAGTCCCTCGTACTCCGCCTCAACGCTCAAGCCCCCCATTCCCAACCATACTTTAAACCCAACTCTCTCGAGTCCTTTCGTTCTTTTCTCATTTAAACAAATGCACGTATATGTATTGTATGTAGGCTTGACGTAGGTTTCAACATTCGTCCAGGAATGGGATGCAGCCATCTTCTCCTCCTTGATACACTCTTTGTGGCTACACTATGGTGTACCATCTACGAGAGGGAGCCTACTGTTCTGGCGTCCCAACGTCCTGGCGAGTGCGAGTGCGGAGGAAAGAGCGAAGCCGTTTGCATTGCTCTTCATATGTGCGGCTTGACCACCTTTGAATGGGGAGGCCCGACCGTTTGTCCTTCTTCGTCGTCGTCGACATCATCGGCGAGTTGCTTCTGCTACTGATGCTGCTGCTACTGCTGCTTCTGTTGGTAAGGACGAAAAATAGAACATCAGCTTGTAGCATCAAGGCAATTTCAGATCCAGAAACACATGCACAAATACAAGCAACAAATCTAAAGCAAAGGATGCCTGCCATAGCTAGAGTCGGAGTCAGAGCCGGGTTATAGTTCCTTTGATACAAACATACATATACATATCTAGATGGAGGGACAGAGGAAGACTCGATTTATCGAGGGATTTTAATTCAACTTTCGTACTAGAGGATTTCGAGAATCTAAAATCATGTGTTGAAGTTGTGTACCTATGTACATACATAGGTATGAATGTATATAGACGATACACATTATACACACGTTTTGAATTTGAGTTCGTGTGAACAAGAATACGAAGAATTTCAAATACTTACTTTTTATAGTTGGTACCTTTCTTCCTAATTATTCTAGATGGGCTTCAAAATTTAGAAAAAAAAATCTTTCTCGTTGAATTCGCAAAAGATTATTTTGCTAGATAGATATGTGTTGCCATACATTTTTATTCTGTTTACTCTGAAAGTAAAAAATTATCTTCTGCGCAAACATAATTTCTACTGTAAGCCTAACCCAAACTTTTCTTGAAGCATTCGTACCAAATTTATAGTATGCATTATCATTTTCAAAAAATTGTTAAGTATATTTAAAAAAAAAAAGAAATCTTAAGGCGTTAATTCACATGATCGCGGTGACCAGTTCACGTAAGTAAAGTATACAAATACATAAATACGTGCGAGAGAGCCATACCATCAAATCGCCTTCAAATGCGTCCATCATGACTTGCGCTCTCCGTCAGAATAAATGTCTTCTTTTTTAAGAAAAATCCTGATTCTGGAATCTTCACCACATATTTTCTTTCGTTTTTGGGAATTTTAACCCTTCTCAATATTTTTCTAAGTGCGCACTAATCGTTTTTCTTGCATTACTATGAACACTTCTAAAGTTTATTTTTTAATTCAAGCTGGTGCGCTTCCTTACTTTCATCCAAGTAAATAAAAACAAATCTTGTAAAATTTTAGCTCATTATTTTACCGTTTTTACGTTGACGGCCCCCAAGACGAAACAAGTTTTTTATGGGAAAACCCATGTAAAATGTTCAATCAAACTCTGAATTCTTATAACTTTGCTATTAATGGGTAGACATTTTTTAATTTTGGTACAATTGCAGTCATTTATGACTACTTCTAAAATTCGGTGCAAAGCTCATTAAAATCGAAACCAAAAATTACCTCAATTTTAGACCCATGGAGGAAAGTTGAAAAAAGTCGAATTTTCATTCTGTCTATAAGTAAGGAAATAACCGCTATTTTTTAAATAGGTAACTAAATTTGTACCAAAATTTAATTTTTTCTATCAATAATTAACAAAGTTATAACAATATGAAAAGAATGCAGTTAATTTTTGTAGCTCTAAATATTTGGGGCAAAGTCAAGCTGATTTTTATGTATTAGCCTAGGAAAATTAGACAGCAAAATGGCAAAACTTCGAAAAAAAATTCCGACAAAGCTCATTTTTGGTGGAGAACTTTGTTTTGACGTCTATATCCTAAAAAGTTACGAAAATTTTGGCCGGGGCAAAATCAAAAGTGTCGTAATCTTTTTTGATTATGATTTTGAAGAAAATTAAAAATAATATTCTTATGTGGGGGTATTGATATCGAACCCCCTACAGTACTGGAAATTCAATCTTCGATAAATCTTCTCAAAAACAACAAAGCAGCTGGACTTGACGGTATACCAGCTGAGTTCCTGAAAGCTGACCCTGTCAGAACGGCTAGTATTCTACACCCGTTGATACAAGCTGTGTGGGAAAACGAAATCTATCCCAGTGACTGGAAGGATGGTGTAATTGTTAAGTTGCCAAAGTCCCCTTTCACACAAAGAAACAAGTTGCTGGAGATTTTTTGACGTTTTCTTTTAATCTCTTTAAAAATCTCTTGTACCTTTCACACGAGGAAACAAATCTCCAAGCAATTTTTGAAATTTCCTTTGAAAGTCTATTGGTTGAACACACCTTAACCTAGATTTGAAAGGAAATGTCAAAAAATCTCTTCAAATCTTCGACCGGGGAGATTTTGTTCACCCCTCTTTCCTCCTGCCCCTCTCACCATGGAACTGAAAGTTCCTGGCAACTCAGTTTCCTCGTGTGATCTTAAGCAACAATTGGCGAGGTATTACAGTTTTGTCCGTTTTTCCAAAATTAATGGCAACCATCATTGTGGAGCGGATAAAGGTTAGAATCGGAGTCTACACTCAAGAGGCATCAAGCTGGTTTCCGGAGTGGGCGGTCTTGTGTCGACCATATCAACACTCTGCGTATCGTTCTTGAGCAGTCTGCAGAGTTTCAATCACCGCTTTACCTCATGTTCGTCGATTTTGAGAAGGCCTTTGACCGAGTCAACCGTGAATGTATATGGAGATCACTTCTTGGTATTATAAGAGAGTCCTATAACAACGCAAGATGCTTTGTTTAACACAATGGGCAGCTATCCTACTCTTTCGAAGCGCGGCAGGGTGTGAGACAGGGAGATGTTCTATCGCCAATTCTCTTTCTACTGGCGATTGACGATGTTTTGACGGCCAGCAGCGTTGGAACAGCAGAGAGGCAGGGCATTCAATGGAGACCGTTTGAAAGGCTTAGCCACTTAGACTATGCCCATGATATATGTCTCTTGGCAAATAACATCAGCGGGCTGAACGGGATGTGTCAAGCTCTGAAGGTAAAAGGAGAGGCGAGTGGTCTTAAAATAAATAGCAAAAAGACAAAAATAATGCTCACAGGCCGCTCCACACATGAGCGTATTTTAATACAGGAGACGCCAGTTGAAGAGGTTAAACAATTTAACTACCTTGGAAGTATTGTTTCAGCAAATGGTGGTACTGATCTGGACGTTCAAAGTAGAATAAATAAAGCTCGCGCAGCCTTCGGCTCTCTCTCCCAAATTTGGAAATCATGTCAAATCTCCTTGCGCACAAAGTTGAGATTCTTCGAATCCAATGTCAAATCCGTGCTGTTATATGCTTGCGAAACCTGGAAAGTCACGACTACCATCTCAAAGAAATTGCAGGCTTTTGTGAACCGTTGTCTACGCCATATTCTAAAAATTCGCTGGCCACAAATTATATCAAACGAGGAATTGTGGCGCAGGACAAGTCAAGAGCGGCTGGACGTTGACATAAGAAAGCGTAAATGGCAATGGATTGGTCACACACTGAGGAAACCAAACGATGAAATTGCAAAGCAGTCATTTGAATGGAATCCTCAGGGTGCACGGCGGGTTGGAAGACCAAAAACAACATGGAAATCAACAGTTCTAGCAGAAGCAGACTCCCAGAGAAAGACGTGGCCACAGTTAAAATATCTATCTGCAGACCATGAAGGACGGAAACGATTTGTTGGCGCCCTATGCCCCAACCGGGGTTACAGGACTTGATGATGATTCTTCTGTTTTAGTGGAGCGATGAGCCCAACTGTTGTACCTGGGCGAAACTCAATATACATATATGGAGTATAGAGCTCACATAAACTTCTTTATTTGAACGTTATCTTTTTGTGTAGAATTTTATGAACGTTAATATAAATTCATTTATTTTTTAAAATACTACATTAGTTGTGATATTTACAAAAACCTGTTATTTGTCCCTTTTACAGTACAAAATCAAAAGTGTCACTTTGACACGCTCATGATTAATGAACCTATACAGAGTTTGTTAATAGCTTATTTTTAAGATAATTTTATTGACTTAATTATCTTCTCTCATGATTTTGTTTTAAAAAGGAAATTCCATTGAGTTGTTGAATAAAGACCAAATCACTTTCTTTTTCAAGATGGCAGTCATTCCCTTACCCCGGGTACCCACAGCATTGGGTTTTATAATGACGAGATGCAGCCAAACACAAATCGTACACAAAATTTTGCCCATCGATCAATGACATTTGCATTGCACGATTTTTTCTGAATCCATTGTATGAAAAAAGTATGATGATCTTTTTTGTGCAGAATAACAAAAGCTACAATTTGTACGTTTACATTTTTTTCAAAAAAAAACTGATACGAGAAATTAAGAAAAAACTGAATTTTACACCCTTTAAACCCCATTAAAATATCTCCACCAAAATTCAGCTTTGTCTATATTCTTATTTAACGACCTATCAGACCTGATTGATTATTCTCAAAAATTAGTTGTTCACTTTTTTAAAAACTATTGATTTTGTGGGTTTATATAATTCTTGTGAAATTGTACATAAATACATAAGCCAGTATAGACTAAGAGCCCACAGCAGATTTTGGGTGTGATCGATAGCAAAAAAAAGAAGTATATAGGCGTCGAAAGCTTCATTAAAGGCTATTAAAAAAATCAAGGTCTTGCAATTGAATAATTGGAATTTTCCATTCAAGGGGCGTGGCATCCATTTCTCGGAGTTGCTATTTCTTTATGAAGCACATTTGGTTATCGTAGAATGATTAATATTTGTAGAGTGGTAGGACTTGATTTTCACCTGGCAAAATAAAATCTTTGCAAAAAGGAGTGAAATCACAACAAAAACATTAATTTTAAAAAAAGAGCCAAGTTCTTATATGTACCTACAAGAAACCTTTGCGTAAGAAGTCAGCCAAAAAAAGTAATGAGATCTAAAATATATGCCAAGTTTTGTTCATGAAGTTTAATATCAAATATCTGAAATAGAATAATGTCGAAACAGCTCCAAATTATGATAGAAATTGGTATTAATTGATGAATGATTAAAATTTGGTGGATTTACTTGGCAAGTTTTCTCTTATTACTTACTTAATCACAAATCTAAAATGTGTGAAAACTTGACCAGTAAACCCACCAAATTTCAATCATTCATCATTAAATACCAATTCTGTCGTAATTTGGAGCTGTTTCGACATTATTCTATTTCAGATATTTTATATTAAACTTCATGAACATAAAACTTGGCATAGGTATATTTTAGATCTCATTACTTTTTTTGGCTGACTTCTTACGCAAAGGTTTCTTGTACCATATAAGAACTTGGCTCTTTTTTTAGCATAAATGTTGAAATTAAAAATTCAAAACGAAGATTCTTCGCATCAAAATTCGAACATTTAACATCCAAGAACTTCTGGAGAAATATCAAGTCACTCGGTATCTCGAAGCAACAAAATATTTGTGATTAAAATTGCAACGTAAATGACAACAAACTATTCGTGAACTCTTCTTCGATAACAAATGACGATGTTGACAGTTATTTTAATAGAAATGATGATATACAAGCTAATTTTAGTTTCACAAGAGTAAATGAAATGGAAGTATACAAGGCAAATTATGAGATAAAGTTGGAAGCCATTGGGCTTGATAACATTTATCCCAAATTTTTAAAAATCATTCTTCCATTTGTATCGCCTTTCATAACCCATATATTTAACACCACTTTAACCACCTCCAAATACCCAAAACTTTGGAAAGCTTCAAAAATAATTCCAGTACCAAAAAAATCAAACTCAAACTATAAAGAATACCGTCCAGTCTCCATTTTACCATTTATTTCAAAAGCTTTTGAAAAACTTGTGAGCCAACAAATAACAACCTATTTAGATACTCATTGCTTGATCACACCTTCCCAATCAGGGTTTAGGCCATATCACAGCTGTACTTCAGCACTTCTAAAAATAGTCGATGACGTTCGGCAAAAAATAGATTAAAAAAACTAGTTACAACGTTGGTTTTACTGGATTTCACTAAAGCGTTCGATACTGTATACCTCATGGAATACTTTTGAACAGGTTACAAAATGTATTCTTTTTTGAAAACTCCACCCTTTCTCTTGTAAAAGAATATCTTACCCAAATAACGCAAGTAGTTTTTGCAAATTCCAAATTTTCAGATTTCATCCCAACTCATGCTGGTGTACCCAGGGATCAATCTTAGGTCCTCTTCTTTTTCCAATATCGTACCTTCGGTTCTCCAATATTGTAACATTCATATGTACACAGATGACGTTCAAATCTATTTGAGTTATCCAATTGGAATGGTCGAAGATGCTACGGTTAGAATTAACGAAGATCTGAATCGTATTGTACAGTGGCTACAGGTAAATCTTCTGAAATTTAACTCGAACAAATGCCATAGCTATTAGTTATAATGCTATTGATACGACAAGTTTACCATGTAGCGAACTCGATGGGTCTGTGTTAAACTATGTTAAAAAAGTGAACAATCTTGGAGTAACGTTTAATCAAACTTTGTCTAGGGACAGTCACCTAGTACATGTTATTGGAACAACATATGCTGCATTGCGGTTTTGCACTTATCTGGTAGCTGTCTTCCAATAGCAACTAAAATGACTATTGCCAAAACCCTCGTTCTTCCTACTCTTCTCTATATGGTAGTTCCATTTTTTGTTGTTTGGATGGTGCTAGTAAATGCAAGCTGCAAATAGCCTTTAACAACATCGTTCGATTTATTTATGGCTTGCGTCGTTTTGACCATGTTTCTGTACATGCAAGAAGTGTATTCAATATGCCTTTGAATAAACATTAGGATTTTCGCACACTGACGTTTCTTTTCAAGGTAATTATAAAGTTCCTGAATATTTATTCAATAAACTTTTGTTCCCGGTATCGCAAAGAAGTTATGTACTCATTGTTCCATCTTTTAAATATAGTAGTTCCAAAAAACAGTTTTTTGTGTTTGTGCACGCAATTGGTCTTTGGAACTCTTTACCTGCCGATCTGCATCTGAGAAGACTAAACAACTATGAACATTTTTTGAAAATTCTTTGAAATATCTGTACGTATGCTAAAACTATTTCTTTCCTTCTTTTAATCGTTCAATTATTTGGTAATTGGTGACTTTTTCTTTTAATATATCAATTATTATTTATAAAATTGTATATAATTCTTTTAATTTTCTTTTATTTTGCCTTAATAATACTTTTGTTGCTTTGACAATCAAGCAAGTTTCTTAACCTCAAATTTACAAATTATAACGAAAAAGAGATCATGTTTTAATATATGTTCTTGTGTTTGAAAATAAATACATACATACATACATACATACAATTGATTGGTTAAAACTGTTAAGTTTCCCATTACAATTATGTTCTTGCTCTTAACCAAGGTTTTGCGTGATCTTGACTACGGGGCAAGATTGCACACTTTGACTTGATTTGGTTTCAAGAAAATCATATGAAACAATTAAACCAAAAATAATTACTTCGGCATTCCTTTGTCTTAAAATCCAAGTTTATAACGGGTGATTTTTTAGCTGGTTTGGTTTTGGCAACACTGGTTTTGACAGCTGACGTGTGTTTAGTACCTTGTGTCACTGTCAAACAGCTTCAGTTTGGTTTGCAATTTAACCATGGATCGTCTTACAAATGAACAACGCTTGCAAATTATTGAATTTTACTATCAAAATTCGTGCTCGGTTCGAAATGTTCATCGCGTTCAGCGATGAGGCTCATTTTTGGTTGAATGGGTACGTAAATAAGCATAACTGCCGCATTTGGAGTGAAGATCAGCCAGAAGCATTGCAACAGCTACCAATGCATCCCGAAAAAGCCACTGTTTGGTGCGGTTTATGGGCCAGCGGCATTATTGGGCCATATTTCTTCAAAGATGATGCGAATCGCAGCGTTACTGTCAATGGTGAACGCTACCGAGCGATGATAACAAACTTTTTTTTGCCCGAAATGGAAGTTCTTGACTTGCATGATATGTGGTTTCAACAAGACGGTGCCACATGCCACACAGCACGCGAAACAATGGCGCAATTGCGAGGCGAGTTTGGTGAACAGTTAATTTCACGTTTCGGGCCGGTCAATTGGCCGCCTAGATCGTGCGATTTGACACCATTAGATTATTTTTTGTGGGGGTATGTCAAGGCTAATGTCTATAGGGACAAGCCCGCTTCGATTGACGCACTGGAAGCCAACATCCATGCATTCATTCGTGAGATACCGGCCGATATGTGTGAAAGAGTATGCCAAAATTGGACTCAGCGGATGGGCTACCTGAGACGCAGCCGCGGTCAACATTTGCATGAAATTATCTTTAAACATTAAATTGCAAGGTTCAAACTATCGATTCAAATAAATATTTCATTCATTTTTTCGAATTTTTTGTGTTTTTTTTTTTTAAGTTCTAAACCTCTTAAAAAATCACCCGTTAGAATGCAAAAAATGTATGTTAATAATGTATCTTTTAAAGCTTTTTCACAATTTAAGTCTAAAATGAAAAGTGTACGCACTTACTCGAACTGACTCCATTTAAGAAGGAGTAAGGAATTATTTTAGAAGAATAAGATTTTTTAATTCTTAATTATCGGACCGCCCATTTGCGACTTTTTTCTACTTAATGAGAACTTAAATTCTTTTGAGAGAAGAATACAAGAACCGCCTTAGAATTCTTAAATTGTTTAGAATTTTTGTGCTACTTGTGTTTCGGCCAAACTGTTGAATATTTATGAATTCTGAAATACTCATGTACATATGTATATAAATTGAATATATATTTATGCAGATGAATATTCCATATTTTAAATTTTGAAAGTTAACTCCAAACATTAATTACATTTCTTTTAATGAGAGTTTTCCACATGAAGTCTATATTTTTGATACCTATGAATTTTGTAGATAATAGCAAAGCTGAAGATAAAAATCAATAAGTATGAGTACATTTTTGATTAATGGAGAGAGTATAATCAAAGTCCTGCATGTATTGTACATTCATGTATGTAGGTAGGTAGGTACTGCTGCAGATATACAAATACATATTTCAACAACTCGTAACTGAATATATATCGAAATAACCTGCAGAATGCTTTTTGTATCTTATTTTGCTCCTGCGAAATTCTTCATATGCCGTTGCCGTCCTCATATGATTATTCCTATATCGGGTAGAAAGGCTTCCAGCTCCTAGCTAGCAATATCAGACAAAATAAAAAGAACCAAGAGCGCACCCTTTAATGTCTGGGCTTTTACCTCCACACCGCGAGAATATCATGCCGCACACTTCATTGCATTCACCCTAAGTTGACCTGTCTCCCTGTTTTTTTGTTTGCTCCTTTTTTGTTTTCTTTTTAGAAATTCACAGTTGGTATTGTAGTAAGTCTTGGTTAGCGGAGTAGGTATATGCTGGTGGATTATTCCGTTGCATTTTTTTTTTTAATTTGTATTTCTCTATTTCTGTTATTATTATATGGTCTTTTCTATTTGTATGTTTCGTTTTCTACTCTAACCTGTCATCCATTTTATTCCTTTTCTTATTCTGCCAAAAATATTGGAATTGCACGACAACAACAGCAAGCAGGACCACCACAGACTAAAGGACCATTAGATTTATTTCTCACCTCCTTTTTTTTATAAATATCTACATTTATGTGTACAAATCCATCTGCATAACTGAAGTCGTTAAAAAAATCTGCCTTCCATTCTAAAAAGAAACCAAACATATACTAGGTACAGTATACATCCCGTGCCATGTTTTAGAAGACTATGCAGGAGATTAATTTTAAAATCCAACAAAAACAAATAATAAGATTCAATGACAAAAAAAATACGAAATGTATTTGCTTTAGTGGTGGGTTATGGCTAAAGGGGTTGTTTTTAAAAATACGAAGGTATCTATAGATGTACAATGTACATCACTCATGATATTAAAAAAATTCAATACTAAATGGTCTAATCAGTGTTTTTTTAAATTTCAAGGGAGGGTGACTTTAAGGATACAAAATTAGAGAGCGAAATTACCTTGAAATCCGGGCGTGAATTTGTAAATTGCTCACACTGTGTTGAAAATTTATGTAGAAAAGGTGACACCGCACTATTTGAAGAACTTAACTTAAAAAAAAACTAGACTTTTCTTCTTGTACCTCGTAGACATTGTGGGTGCTGTGAAATGTTAACATTTATATTCCACAGCCTTGATTTTGAAAGGAAGATTAATTTGATAAAACTTCAAAGGTTTGCAAACTGCAATTTTGATTGGCTTGTCTTCAAGTTGATTTTATTAAAATAAATTAAAATGTTTTCATAAAATCCAAAGTTTTTGTTTTATTTACATATTTATAATTTTATTTTAAGATTCAACAAAAAACCAATTTCACAATCTTATTTATGATGTAAGATGCGGTGAAGATAACTATAAATAATAAATAAATTGGGTGGCGCAACAGCTCGTGGATAACCAGGGCCTAGTGACTTACAACTCTCAACCATTCCTGTGTGCGTGTTGTTGGCAGGAATGGAGGGGACCTACAGTTTATTGCCTAGTCCGAACGGCTAAATGAGAAGCACTTTTTCATGACAATTATACTCTTGGAGGACTGGTCAGTTCCTCGCAAGAGGCAAAACCTCGGATAAAACATTTCTGTTTTTAGGTGGCATGGGTGGGAATTGCACCCACACCTTCGGCATGATAGTCCTACGAGCTAACCATCATGCCACGAGGTACTATACTATGAAGATAACTATCAGTTTGCAAACTATTCGACTTTTATGCGTAGGGTAGGGTGGGGCCAGTTGGACCACTTTTGACTTGAAGTCCAACAACAACACAACTATAGATAACGTAAATTATTTGCCGATAAAAAAACATTTATTTTTAGTTCAGCGGGGCAATTTGGTTCACTTGGTCCAACTTTACCCACACCTAGTTTTATGAATACATACATGTATTTCGTAACTTTGAAAAAAAAACCTTACAATTTTTTTCAATTTTACAAATGGAATACAATATTAAATAACAGAACTTACAAAATGACTAATATTCATTGAAAAACTCGCACGTTTTCTTCTTTTTTTCACTTTTTACCCAAAAAACACAAATTAATTCGTGGTTTTCCTTTGGCAAGCAAATCCACCTAAAGCCAGTTAAACGCGTGTTGGTTGGTATGCTTCATTCGTGTATGATCGTTTTCATTTAACTCTTGTGGTTTCTAAGTTATTCACGTGGTCCAACTTGCCCCGTGACCCAACTTGCCCTACTTAACCTATTTCCTATCCTAGATTTTCCATAAGGCTGACTTGGCCTATAGGCCGTGTGCATCACGACGAAGGGGCAAAAAAAATGCCAAACACAATGAAATAACTGAATCAAAACTACCATTAAACTTCATGTAATGAATTCAATGGAAAATCTCAAACTTCGCACTTTTCATCATTAAGATAAGACAACACTTCAACAATTTCAACTTCTGTTCAAGTACAGATAAATATGATTTTCAACCGAACAAGGCACATATATCTAAGTCATAGTCTACTTTTAGTACAGACAAGAAAAGGATTGGAAATTCTAACAAGATATCATGAGTTTTATCCAGATTACAGAAGTTAAATTTCTATATGAATAAAGGCGTCAATTCGATTTTATGGGTTCCTGTTACCCCTAAGAATGCATTTTTTAAAATTTTATTTTGAAGGAAAATATTCTCGCCGAAAACAACACATCTTTTTTGCGTATACTCGAACGCGAATTTGGCTGTTTTATTTGAGTACCTACGCGAACAAATTTATTTTCAGTTAAACTTTCTTATTGTTTTACTTGAAAACGACTTTTGCCGTTTATCTTCATGCCATTCTGTCATTTTGATCAAAAATTTCTCTGTCCCGTTGTCTCGTATATCTCAATAATATCTTTTTCAACTATTTCACAATTCACGTACTTTATAGTGGTTCAAGTAATATTGTATTTTAAATATTTTACAAAAATATTAGTGTATTACATTAAACAATTAAATTAGAACATATTTCCATTTTTACAACTAATATAAATGTTTACACTTTTTCAATTTTTCTCAGAGTAGATCTCCCGATTTTCATCTTTTTTTATTTCGAAACTATTTAGAATACTCAAGTTGTTAGCTCAAGATGAACCTTTTCTTTTGTTTTTCTGATTTGATTAGTTTTTAAGTCTAAGGAAATACAACCTAGGGCATCGTTTAATCTATAGGCTAAAAGCCCAAAAAAGTTAAATCCAGCCCTGCGTATTGTCTTTAATGAGTATTGATTTTATGATATAATTTGATAAACACTATATAGTCGGTTAAGTGCCGACTTAAAAATTCAAGTTCGAGAAAAAAAACTCACTTCGCTTAGTATTCGAATGACATGCCATTCAATTTGTTTCTTTAAATCATACAGCATACAGTTCCCATGCAACAAAAAAAAAAAACAAAATTTTCAAAATTATTTTCCATCTATTATGTGTCCATTATGTGCCTTGGCCTTAGCCAACCATTGAGTCATTAATTAATAAACTATAGGCCTAAAAATTGAAAACAATTATTTTTGGATGCAAAACCCATTTGCATGCAAATAATGCTGTTAGGTGAATATAATTTTTTTTAAGTGTAAACCGACCACACAATACAATATTTTTACTCACCACAATACGTTCTCACAGGACATGACATTCCATGACAGCAATGGCTTTTTTTGCATGGAACTGTAAACCAATCATGTAAACAAAAATTTTGTATTTCACTTCAATAATTTTTGACATGTGAAAAAATTTGCATAGATTTTTTTTTGCACGGGAACTGTAAACAAGGCTAAATCCAACACAGCCCTTTACCAAAACGTTAAATGCTTAACCATTTCAGGTTCCTGAATTCTAATTATTCACAGAAACCCAAACGCAAATTCCCTAGCCAAAACCAAAACTCCCCCCGCTCAGTTACTGATTTCATTGAACTGGCTTGTTTTATAATAAAGAATAATGACTATTTGTTTGAAGTATGGATATCATACCGGAACCGGTTGCCTTAACCTTGTCACCCAAAAAGTAAGTTGAAAACAAATACACCTACATACCTACATTATTTGTAACTTCAATATTATGAACTGGGAAATAACCTAAAAAGATGCCCTGGTTGGAGGGCACTGATCCGATATCTGGCATTAAGGCTTTAGTATGGTTTCTTGTCATGTCAAATACTGAAGAATGAAGGGTGTTTCCGTAAACATCGGACTAACAAAGATCAGCAATGAAAAAGTATACATAATAGTTGAATCTGTACAAATACCAGCATCTATTTTTTCTATTAATTTTTCAAAAAAAATTAACAAAGAAGAGGTTGTAAGGTTGTAACCTTATAGGCTGAGACTCAGAGTATTTTCGGCAAACAGAAATTTAAAACCTTAAAATGTATGCACGAATTGTAAGCCCATTTAGCATCCAAATTTCTTTTCATGTCGAGTATATTCTTTGTTGGAATCAAAATCAAATAACTTTTCTTACTGTTTATTACAGGTTATTTTAAATGGTTTACCTCCAGGGCTCGGTATTATGTCCTTTGATCTTTGCTCTCCATTTTTACTAACTATCATTTGGCTGAAACATTTTATCACTGCAACTGTTTCGCTGACGAAACCAGTGGTTTTATTTAAAGTACACATACAACTTAGCTTGCCCTATAATTGTATTTGAGAGCTTTTTTTTTACTTAAATTTCCTAACCCCCAGTTTCACAGTGAGAGTTTAAACTCCACTTTTGGTTTAAACTTCAGTTCAGTAGAACAATTGAACTCAATTTAAGGTTTAAACGAGACTGTGAAACTGGGGGTAAATAGTTAAAATTTCGAATTTCAACTCATAAACTAAGATATGGGTTACGTTTAATACATTACTGGCAAAGTTTTGAAAGCTGTCTGAGAAATGTTCAATAGGTGACACTAAGGAATGAGTCAAGGCTCAGCAAGGATTGTATACTTATTTCAATTGAAAATTATTCGCTGGGGTGTTGGAGCCCCTATTAGAACAGAAAATGTTTTCATAAAGTAAATAGGTACTATGGAAAATAATCAAAGTTATGTAAATATGTTACATACAAGTAAAATATTTTGGATTTCTTAGTAAGATGTACATAATTTCTCAAATATTATTGGTGTAACTCTTTCAGTCAGTTTGAACATGTTTTAGGAATTTAGAAATTAGATAGAATTTTTTGTCTCAATATTATTTTGTTCAATCAAACGACTAAACAGTTCACTGACAGCTGAGTATCATGACGCTGCGACAAAATCAAATTTTATATAGGCTCTCTCACTTTTTGAACCTTATTCACAAAAACCCTAAATTTTTTGCTTTTAAATTTCTATATCCAAAGTGTAGTAATTCTCTTATCTTCGATTTATGACTAATTATTATTATTTCGTTTATTTCTCAAAAATATCTGATATGTGTGAAGGCATGTACATATGTATTCTTAAAAGTCATACCTAAGATTAAGAGAATATAGGTAGAACAACAGCTTGAAGATAATAATTTTCTACAACTCCTCTCCTCAACATATTTTGTTTATCCAAGCTTATCAAACGCATTCATGTACATTTACAATAGATATGCATGTATGCATAAGCATATATGTATATTATGTACATAAACATAGGAACACAAATTTCAAAATGTTTTTAAAATTTTAAATTCTTCAAAATGTATCCGAGTATCAGAAATTCTAGAAGCTGCTTCCAGCAACTTCTGTAGCAGTAGTGCTGTACAACTTTGCTCCGTAAACACACTTCTATCCTTCAGTATCATCCTTAGAAATCCCCTTGATATGCATATGTATCATACACCTACTTGTACAATAATTACGATGTAAACACAACCGACCTTGACACAATTGTACCATTCCTACAAATTCTTCCGGCAAGTAGCTGTACGAGTGCACACATTATTGTTGGGGTTGAGCTGGAAGAGAAGAATATGCCAGTAAACATATACATTTATGTATGTTTGTAGATTTATAGACCGCCTTTACATTATCCCAACTCACCCACCATTCCTTCTTCATAAAGATACCATCCTCTGGCTTTTTTAAACAAATGCCACAAGCTGTGGTAATCCTTTTTATTCACACATTTAGGGATGAATCCGAAAGGAAAGTCGACCGACCCATCAAAAGCAAATTGAACCCAGGACCCAGGACTCTTGTCTTCCAGACATTTTCACATCCTGTATACATGCTTGCGAACAAACTACATGTACATATATGTACATACATCCTACATGGAAATATATGTATTAAATAAATTGTCTACTGGTTTCCTCTCCATGCAGCAGACAATTCTGAAGAGCCACTTGGCTTAATTCGCTTGGGTCTGAGGCAAGAGGCAAGAGGCAGCATACGTACTCGTTATATGAGTTAACCTTCGGAGCCAAGTAAAGGTGGTGTCCTTATAGGACCGAGGCCATATTCTCTGAATTTGGGGGAATGTTTTTCCTCAATCGCTTCTATTGCTGGCAGGAGTATGAAGAATATGAAGAACAAGAAGAAGTAGCAAGAGATAAACATCCTGCTATGTGAGCTTGCTAGGAATTCTCAGCAGAAAATTCTCATACCAAGTTCCACTTCCATACTCTATACAAAGCACACTCTTCTATTATAGCCTTTGTTTTTGCAAAATTTGTGCAAAGGCCAAATTTGCGATAGCATTATGCTATTAGGAAAGGATTATCTACTTCATGTCAGGGGTACAGATAACTTGGAACGGACAAAGACGAAGAGAGGATATGACCCGATGACGAGTAATTATAGCTTATATTTCCGAGAAACAACTAGTTGAAAGACACACTTTCACACTTCGATGTCGATGATAATTAACTTTAGACAATTGAGTAAGCCCTTGAAAATATGGTAGCAACAGAGCCTGGAAAACCATTCTTATACTTGTACGTCTTCGAGTAGGTAGTAAGTTTTTTATTAGTTATTAGGTTTGTCTTGAGATGAATGAACGAAGAGCGCGTGTGCTCTCTAACATTTTCCAAACGGGGTTTCCTTTTATTATTTGCAGAGTTTTGTAAAAGAACTTAAGCTAACAACTTTTTTTGTATTTAAATAATTTGTTGACATCATTATTTAAGGCCTACGATAAAGGAATAAACAGAATTTACTATCTACTTTAAAACCTTTCTGCACTTTCAAGAGTGTATTAAATCCAAAACGTTTGTTGGACTTTATTTCACTCACAAGAATGTAATAAGGCCTTTGGTATTTATTACATTCATGTAATTACATATTTTTAACCAAAATATAATGTGTTTTAAGCGTGAGTGGAACAGTAGACCCAAAACGACAACAATAAGATTTAAACAAGACAAAAATTCAGTCTACAATTTTGCTTTGATTATTTTCTGAATCTTGCAAACTGACTTGAACTTAAAATGGGAAAAATAGGACTACCCACTAAATGAAAACCAAGCAACCAAGTCCCTCAGAGGACTAAGTTCCCGGTTACTTAGCTCCTTGCACGAAGGCCACCCAAGGCACTGTTGTCCAAGAAAACTGTTGACATTGGCTCTTGCCTGTCAACCTTAAAAAGTTAAAATTGATGCGTATTGTTTTTTTATTTTTCATTTCTTCTACTCTTCATATTTTTTCTGCTTTTGATTTTATTGCAATTTAGTGCTTGACTTTATTGCTATCTCAAGAGTATAATAAAGTTCAAAATCGTTTTGTAACAGAAAATATATTTATTTTCGCACATTGTGTTTCAAAAATGAAAGATTTTACAATTCAAACTAATTTTTCACCATTTTCTTTTTTTAATTGTTGATAGGATTGTTTATTCACTTTGTCAAAAAGTCAAAACAACTTAATTAGTTGATATTTGCGCTGGGAATTGCTTAAACAAATATATTCACATTCGCTAGGCATAGCTCATGTGCAAGTAATCTAAATCAAAAAAGAATATCTTTATTGCTTCCATTATCTATTATAGGCACCTATTATGACTTGTGATTCGCTAAGTGGATCGTTCGAATGCGGAATTTCCGTTTGCGACTCGCCTAAATTAAGTTTGCCTTAAATGGCTAAAATTTGCAAAATTTGAATGTCACTCAATGCCTTTAGCAAGCAAAAGGGTTTGCCTCTATCGTCGATGTCGATCGGTATATTCTTGGTGACAGTTGTAATTTTTGAAATGCCAAACGTTCGAACTTTCGACTCGGCGAATCGCAAGTCATATGTCCATAAACTTTACTTTATTTTTGAGATACACAGATCAGATATTTTATAAATAAATTTTTTAGACTTTAAAAAAAAAAAATTTTTTCCGTATACCTACCTTGTTTCTCAATAGACATACATCACAACAACATTTTCAACCAAAGGTTCTTATTTGATACTTTATTAAAAATATGCCAAATATGAGTAAAATTATTCAAGCCTCTAGCTATTTCAGACAAGATATTTAGTTTGATAAACTGTGGATTCCAATTTTGTGAAGAAATTGCAATAATTTTTGATTTGATTGAATATAGTTTTCTTTCGTAAGCTTAACCTTTATTTTTGTTAACAAGGCAGTTAGTTTAACTGACCGCACTACCTTTAAATTTGTCGTTTAAAAACGAGACGTTATATTTGTATCAGATTTACTTCTGAAAAGTTTTGAACTACTACTAATATTTAAAGCTTTTCTATTCAATGGTTTTGGTCTTTGAATACATTACCAAAAAAGCTTTTTCCTTAATAATAATTAAGCTTTAAAAATTTATTAAGGGCCATTTTCTCAGTGTTTGATATGTTATATTTAAAGTAGAAACATAGTAAATTTAGTTTAATAAAATAAGTCCCAATTAATTTAATCTTTACAAAAATTTAAGTGACAATTAAAAATTTTAAATTTTAAAATACATATGAAATTAATCAAATTTCTCCTTTTAAATGACGACTGAGTAGAGAGAACATAAATTGAGGCTTGGTCATGGTAATCCTTACAATAGAAGAAGTGTTTACTCATCAAGTTTCGTCCTTTTTTTCTTAAATACACTAGTCAAAAAAAATTTAGGAACAAGTTTCTTTTTCATTGCGGGCTATCGTGAATAAAATTTCCCACAAAATTTTTCCCGTCGTCGAAAACTGGGAACGTGAATTGTGGTCGCTGTTTTTCTCAGAATTTATTGGCATCGAAAATGAATATTCCATGGCCACTGGGCTACCATTTTGATCGACCAAATTTGAACCTGCAAGGAACAGTTGAATATTGTTGGCATTTCCAATTTTAGAAGATGGGAGAAATTCCGTGGGAAATTTTATCCACGATAGCCCCCATTATCTTTTTTATGTTTTTTGAAGAGCTGATCTTTGTTATGAGTGTTCTGTGGTCGTATTGAGTTGAAACAAAAAGCATTCTACAGCTTTATGCTTCTTGTTTTGAGTTGTATTTGCAAATAATTAAGAGTACCGTTATTGCGGTAGTGCAAGAAATGACACGAGACGAATTTTTTTTTCTTGAAGGCCCTCATTTGTGTGGATATTCTTTTTAGTCAATCCAATGTAATGGCCAGATATGTTTATTTTGTTTTTGGTTTATCCGACTTTTATTGAAAAATATACCTTTGGCTTCAGCAACTTTGACAACCACATCACACTTATTAGAGCCACTGGTTTTTAATGGCTTTAAATCGATATCCACTTTACTCCTTAATGAAATTCGATATCGCTGTGCAAATGCTACCAACTTTAAGGTGAAGTTTTTCCGGTTTATCAACACTCAAATGAAAATGTGAAAATTTTCAACTATTTTCTTTATTTGTTTTTATATGCGTCAAAAGTGCTGTTCACGTTGTAGTATAAATCGGGGTGACTTTTGATGTCAAAGTTTTTGTTTTTGTTGCTCTTGATTCAATTTGATTCTCGCATAAGATTTTGTAGAGACTATTTTGTTTTACCATTCGCCGTTTGTTTAAAAAAGCATGTACTAAAAAACTACTTTTTGTGTTTTTTCCGTGAATCTTTTGTTTCTTGGCAAACTTTGACTGCATGACTTGTACTGGTATTCAGATTTGAAAAATTCCTGCAAATTTTCAAATTCATTCACTCAACCGTTTTTCCTCAACTAATTTTTAAAGTCTTACCGATTAAAGGAACATATTGTGTTGTTCGTAAACATTGCATAGCGTCATCAAAATGAAAATAAAGACAAATATTCCCGTCATCTTTTTTCACAGTTTTGCGTTGGTTCGATATTTGTTTGACGCTCACGACAGTTTAAGTTGTTGGTTGTTGTTCAGCATTGTGTATCTTTCATATAACAAATGCCTGGGCGAAACGCACTCATTGGAGTAAAGGCCACAATAACCTTTATTATTGAATTTTATTCATGAAACTCCACAACAAGAATATATTTTGGAATTATTATTGATAGTTTTTAACTATTAATAATTTTTTCTTTTTGTTTTCTTTTAAATAATTATTCTTAATATAACAAATAAATATAAATATAAATTTGGGAGAGCATTTAACACGGGTAGCTCCAAATACAATAATTTAAAGCTTTCGTCCAGTTTGTTTGAAATGGCTTGTCCTAACTGCCACCAATCATATGAGCAGATCTCGCTATATAATGGCGCATTTGAGTTAAAAAGATATTTCGAATTTTGAGGCATCTCTGGTATTTATGATCAATTCGTTAAAGACCTTCTAATTAAGTTAAGATTTTGAGTTGAGTTGCGCATTCGTATTTTGATTTTGTTTTCAAAATAAGTTTTTCCTTTGTATAATTTTTCTTTGAGTTAATTTATTAAGTTATGCAATGGTAAGATTAACGCACAGTCCGTGCCAATGATTTGGAATCAACACTTTTCTAGACTGCTAAACGGCGAAGATGGCCAAAATTCCACTGTTAGACAGAACACTTCATTCAACTATAACGATGGAAAAATCTCCCTTTGAAAGATTTGAGGCAAGGCGGAGCGTTATCATGCAACCTGTTTAACATTTTTCTTTAAGCAATTGTATGCAACTCGCAAGTTAACAACAGTGGTACAATTTTTCAAAAGTCTCTTCAACTACTTGCTTTATACAGATGATATTGACATCATTGGGAGAACAAAGCGAGCTGTTTCCGGCGCATTTGCAATTTTTGAATCGGAGGTAGCGAAAATGGGTTTGGCTGTTAATGAGGACAAGACGAAGTATATGCTATCATCGAGAAAAGAATCTCAACAATGTCGACTCGGGCAAAACGTCACGATGGATAGGTATAACTTTAAAGTCATCAAGGACTTTGTCTGGGCTCCACTATAACATCGTAAAATGACATCAGTACAGAAATCAAACGAAGAACTTCTCTTGCCAACCGCTGTTTACGAGCTTTACGGGCCTTACAGCGACATCGACCTGTTCAAAAAGCTGAAAATACTGTGGCTGAGATGGCCAGCGCCCAGCTCGACGAGTCTTCGAATCTACCCTTGATGGTCTGCGCGGCAGAGGAAGACCCCACCTTAAGTGGCACACACAAGTGGAGAACGACTTCAAAAACTTGGAGTGCGTAACTGGAGGCAGCTGGCCAGGGACCAAGCTGGCTGTAGGGGCTTGTTGGTTGAGGCTGTAGTCCATCCTGGACTGTGAACGCCATCTAAAGTGAAGTAACTAAGTAAGATAATCACACTAGAAACATTTTTGAAGCAAAACAAAAGTAATACAAATAGTTGAGTAGTTGAGAACCAAAACTCGTCATATCTATCCAAAATTTTCATTTTGTGCAAATAGAAAAAAACTTAGTAAGACTAAGGCCTTCTGCACACGATACGTCGCGTCATAGACGTGTACAAGATTCGTCATGCAGCGACGACTTCTCTACGCCAAATCTTCTGCACACGAAGCGTATCGTCATCGTCAAATAATATTTTTTGCAAAAATCTATTTGATTTTGCATTTCATGTCATTTGTATTAAAGATATCAGTCTTTTTATTTATTAAATTCATCTGACCATTGCATTTGTTTTGCAATTGCTACCCATGCTTTTTCTTTCAAGTCTCTTCTGGAGTATTCTTGCCATGTATTATTATACACACACTCACTCTCCACCAATAACACAAATTTTTCGATGAATCTGACATTTTAAACAAATTGTCCATGCACATAATGAAACATTTACGACCGGCGTCATCGAAGACACTGACACTGCTGTACGACAAGCGATTTGCTGCTTGTGTGCTGTGACGAATATGTGTTGCGTACGCCTCGTGTGCAGTTATTCATTTAAATCAATGTGCGCTGCACACTATCTGCACACAGTCTGCATAACAAGCGCAGTACGCGTCTATGACGAGACGCATCGTGTGCAGATGGCCTAAATGATAGTTGCTAGAAAAGATTTTATTTTGTATAATAAGAGATTCTTAATGGTATAATTAAGAGCAAAAATTTATTGAAAGATCCGTTTAAAAGATATTTAACAATTAAATTTGGATATGAAGAGTTTTGCTGCAGATGATTGGATATGGCCAGTTTCCACACCATCCCCCCTCTCTCATTTGCACCCTCTAATATAAAAGCACTACACTACTTTCTTATATTCAATGACCCATTTAAAGATTTTTAAAATAAAAACCCATGAACGTTTTAGTTCCTTCTTAAATGACGTAATCAATTGCCTATAATCGATAAGAAGAGTTTTGAAAGCAAACCTACTGCAAACGATGGATTTGAAAAGTTCTGATGCAAATCGCACTATGGATATGGAGAGTTTTGAAGACACTTACGATGTTTTACATCAATATTAAAGGGGATTGTAGGGGTAAGGCTGTCAAATGTTCCTTAAAAACTATTCAATATGCCCATCTTAACAAATCTGCATCAAAATCTCAATTTTTGATAAAAGTGGATATGATGAGTTTTGGTTTTCATCTACTCAGTTATAGTCACATACATATGTATGTACTAATAATAATAATCACAAGAACAATAATAATAATAATCGTATTCATAATAATAATATTAAAGACCTAAAATACTCATATCGCGTTACCAAAACAAAAGGTCGCACGTACATACCTTACCTACATACACAAATAGAAATAATCATTGCTTTTTTCAATAGCTATAGGTTATAATACATGAATACGAATTAATTGTACTACTGAAACAAATCATTTAATTAGAACACAATATTAAATGCAACACTATTTAAGTGAAAAGTGGATGAATTTTTGAATTAAAAAAGATCTTAACGACCTTTAGTAAACATGGAATCATCAGTTGACTAATGAGGACCTTCTTTATAAACAATTTTAATCTTTTGTTCAGTTCACCTTACACAGATCTTCGGGCAAGGATCTTGAGTGAGGAATATCCAAAAAGATTACAATGCTGAATAATTGAAGCTAGATAGTATACAGAGCCATTCATTCTTTATATATAGCAAGGTTTTATAATACAAACTCACTTATACTATAGAAATACTTATAAATGTTTTATAAGAATTACTCAATTGGACTTATTTTTCGAGATAACAATCAAACATGATAAAGCGATGATAGAGAAGGCCAAACAAGTGGGTGGTACAATTTTGTCTGTCTGTCTGTTCGTCTACAGCCTAAACGGCTCGTTCGATTTTCTTCAAACTTGGTACAAAGTGGTTTTTGATGATTCTGTCCACAGGTTTTTCTCATTTTTTTAAAACCAAAAATAACGGTAGGTACCTGCCATAGAATCTTTTTTAGCAATTTTACATAGTTTTATTTTTTTATTACTCAAAAACGGCCCCACAACTTTTCTTAAAAAAAAATAAATAAATTACTTTTAGTAAAGGCTACGTTTGTTAGGGAAACCATTTTTCAAAAAATGATTATCAATCAATATCATTTTTTTAATTTTTGATTTTCTTCAAAAATTTAAGACTGATTTTAATTTTTTTTTTATATAGAAGCTTCAAAAAAACATATCTGAGTAGTATTGAGTACCAACATTTTTGAAAAATATGTTTGAATTTTTAAAAAATGTTTCAAAACGACGTGATCGATTGTTTTGAAACTCAATACTTAAGACTTCTTTAATACTTTCTAAAATATTTTAAGAAACAAATTTACTTTTGTGGGGGTGTTTGTCTCTCCCTTAAGGCGAGAGGTACGATTTTCTTAAAAATTGATATACAAAAAATATACACGAAATTTCAGTTCCCTGATGAATACGTGTTTTCAAAAAAATACCAAAAATCGTTGTTTTTTTATTTCTTTGACTGGCTGTTTTCAATTACTTGAAAGGATGTTCCAAAGATCATAGTTAGTTTTTACGGCTATTTCCTTAAAAAAATTTTGTGCCGAAGCTATCATCATTTTTTAGAAGCACCCATAAACATTAATATTTCTTGAGTTGTTTCTCAAATCCTTGAAACTTTTTCATTTGAAGTAAAATAAGTACGCATTACTTTTTTCATACGGAAAATTGATTTTTATTGTTTATGTATATTTTTAAATATGTAAATGTCATGAAAAAGCTTCTTCAGCAAGACTTTCATTTATTTTCATAAGTACGATTATTATCATATGGAAACGTAATTATAATTTTTAAAATCGCGTCACTAAATTCGAGTCTGAAGTCCGAAAGTACAAATTGTTTTTTTTTTTTTTGTCTTTCCTAGGAATTATAGTTATATGAAATCATCCCATAGTAACTTTGTTGGTAATTGAAGCATATAAGATGGCAGCTGAAAAATAAACAGTGGATCGATAATCCAAAAAACTTTCCCGAATTCCATCAGGTTTGTAAAAAAATCCTTGATTTTCTTATTTAACTTGTTTAGTTTGAGTACATTTCTTATTTCTACTTGGGGGGTAAGTCTTATTTTGTCAACTGTTGCACAAACGTCTGCTTTTGATGTTAGTATTCCGGTTATGATGTACATAAGTTTCATATACCTTTAAGAAATGAATATAATTTAGAAATATTGTTTTCACTTAATGCTGTTCAAGTCAAAATATCCCACCTCACTGTTTTTTTTAACACCATTTTAGCGATATATTATAGTTAAGTTCCCTTGAATTGAAATAAAATAAGTAAGATTCTTAGAAGCTTAGTTCTTGGAATTTTAATATAAAGTTTTCACTTTTCTTTTGAATTTTTTTTTTGTTACGTTAATCTACAAAGTAGACTGATCATTCCAGCACCAGTGATTCCGATCAACTTAGCAAGCAAAGATTGAAGATTTTTAGTTCAAATATGGGATTGAAACAAAAACAAACCACAATATACATAATGTACTCGATTGATAAGGAATTTGATTTATTTTTTAAACCAGCATTCAACTTGAACTAATGATAAGAAATTTAAAGAGATTTGTAAACAAAACGTTTGGGAGAATATATTCATGTTTTCTCAGAGATTATTTAAATTGGCCGGTAATAAAATGGGAATTGAATTGTTTGTCTTGAAGGGGAGATCCATATAAGTTCATAACCTTACATTGTTTCACTGCGGGAAGTCAGCTGAATCCTATAATTCTATAGGTGGAAATTCAGAACATACGAGTATATTGAGTGTTTTTGTGATGAATTTAAAATTACACTGTGTGACAAGGTTTTTCTAACATGAATAAATTAAGCTTGGTTGAATTGCTTATTGAGTTAAGACTATAGTTGCCGAATAATGTGGGTACCCAGCACTTCACGTTTCTAAGTTATGACGTCATAGTCTTTATTCATAATAGAAAAAGCAGGTGTGTAATAGGGTGTGTCACTTTGGTATGGTGAAAAAAATACTGTTCAGATTTAAAATCTAATGCCTGCCAAAAGTTGCATTAGAAAAAGTTTATTTTCGTAAAACTGTGTTTTTAGTACTTTTTCTGTCTATTTCTTGGATATGGTTATAGTTAATCTGAGTTGATTTAACTAATTTAAATAGTTTTGCATAAAGTATACAAATAATTAAAAAGAAAAAATCATTAAGGCAATACAAATTTGAATTAAAAATTCGAAATCACTCAAAATTGTATTTTTATACAATTTTCAAGTGCGGCAGATATTAATAATTTCTTCATAAATCAATTTTAACTTATCCAAAAAAAAAAAGTATAGGCTAGTTATATGTCAAATCTTTTTGAAATAACCATATCTTAAAAAGCATTAAAAAACGTTTTTTCGCCTTATCAATTTTTTGCAATGATTTTTTTTCGATGGTAAATTTTATTCTCTACAAAAAAGGTTTTAAGAATGATCTCGAAATTTTGCTCTGTTTTCGAGTTATATGCAAAAAACCAAAATGGGGGCTTTTGCACCCCCTTCTCCAAAATGCACTCATTTAATAGCTCTACGCGACTTTCTCATCTTCAATAAGCCCTATGAAGATTGTTACAATAACATCCTAAGAACGTTCCTTATTGCCCTGGTTCTTAGGACATAATCAATAGCCTAAAACAAACGTTTTTTAGTATTCTTTTCAAGCTTTTTTAGCGAGCCAAAGCCAATAACTAAAACAAAAATTCCGAATGAAGAACTTAATTTTAATATATAAAGCAACTTTTGGAAGGTATTAGATGTGGAAATTACAGAGTTGAAATAAATGACACACCCTAGTGTGTAACAATGCCATATCTTTTAAACGGTACGTTTTAGAAAATGTTGGTTGTTATTTTCATATTAATTCAAGTTTTATTAGATAGTGTTAAAAAATTAATTTTTCTAAATCATGGAGAAATTTTGATTTCTTAATTCTTAATTTTAATTTGTTTTTGCTACATAAACAAAAATATACTTTTCTAGTGGTTTTTGATGAGCTGAACTCGAATCTGGTCTCAGAATTGCTCTAGCACGTCAAGTTTTTGAGATGACCCATTCCAAAATACCTCTTAAAGCTAAGAGAAAAGTTTTTGTAAATTGAGGTTATATTAGACCACAAGATCATCTGTTTCACAAAACTCGTAACTAGATCTAAAGAAATGAAACTTTTTTCATAAAATGTAGGTAGTTGGATTTTTATCAATATTTTTATTACTTTGTTGAAGTCCTCAATTGAAACTTATAAGCTTAGCATATTTCTGAATAAGGTACTTTAAAGTGAAGGCTCACAGCTATTTAATGATTTCTCCAAGATGAATGAATTTATTTGGAAGATTTAAAAAGAATATCACACATCTTCCAATTGACGATACAAATTGAAAGATAGATTCTAATTCAGTGCATCAAAAACTATCAACAAAATATATTTTGGTTTATGTTAGAGACAAAAATTAAAATTTTGTCATTAGTGTTATTTTACTATATGTACATAACATACCTAATTTTCGAAGAGGGAGAAGAAAGACACAAACAATAAAACAATTATCATTTGTGATTTCTGTGGACTATATATGTACATGTATTGAAATAAATTAAAAGTTAAATTTTTTATGACATTTAGTCCAATTTCCTAGTTTTATTATATGTTTTTGAATAACAATCAAATTTGATTACCGCTTCAAATCAAGTTCTTTGTGCTTGAGTTTAATTGAGCCCTTTTTTTCAAAATCCCAATAACAGTTTCTCTCTGTAGTACCTTGTGGCATAATGTCTAGTGCGTTGGCCGTTGGACTGTCTTTCCGGAAGTGGGTTCGATTCCCCGCCGCCGTGCCACCTAAACACAGAAATGTTTTATCCGAGGTACTGCCTCTTCCGAGGAACTGACAAATCCTGCAAGAGTATAGGTACTTGTCATGAATAAGTGTTTCTCATCTAGCCGTTTGGATTTGGCAAAAAACTGTAGGTCCCCTCCATTCCTGCCAGCAACACGCACACAGGAATGATTGAGAGTTGTAAGTCACTAGGCCCTGGTTCTCCACGAGCTGTTGCGCCACCCAATTTATTTTATCTGGTAACAGTTTCTCTAGAACCTGGTTCTGGAATCAAGACAATACCTTATTAGATCGCAAGATCTTGAAACAGGAGTATAACCACGCAAAAACAGGACATTTGCTTCAACTTTTTCCTTTTCAATAATATAAACAAACTGCAAGAATAATGGGATTAAAATTTATTAAAACACAAGCTATCAAGCCTTAACATTTATTTTGTATAGATATTTCTTTTAATTAAACATCGAATTAATTATAATATAGGTAACAGTTTTATAAGTATTTATTTAAAACATTCTTAGTCAATATTTTTGTCTCTATTAAAAATTGTTTTATTCCCTAAGTGGTCCGGTTTTCACAAATTTGTTTTTTTGCTTCTTTCATGTTGAATCTATTTTTTGAAGCGGTCTTCGATGGAATTCTGGGAATTATCAGAGTTATCAGGACTTATAGAATTCATAGGACTTTTATCTCCACACACCTTTAAAAGATAATTGGAAATTTTTAGATATATACACATTCGGGTGGTCATTTACATTAAACTTAAGCTAAGTATACACGATTGGAAGATCTTTCAATATTGGTAGACTTGTCAGAAATCTTTCAATTGCTTCCAATAAGCTTCCAATTGCCAATTTTCTACCAAGTTAAAATTGTAAGTCTCCTCGGTTGGTTAATTTTAAAAAATTGGTCAAAAGTTTTTGTCTTTCAATTAAAAATTGGCTCTTTACAAGATTGGAAGACTTCTGACAGGTCTACCAATATTGAAAGATCTTCCAATCGTGTGAACAACCAATCAGTCTATCTTCGACGATAAACAAAACTGATCTACCAATTAAAAATTGAAAAATGTTCTTCGCACGAACATCTTCCAATATCCAATTAGTCTGTCAATCGTCCAACTATCTGTCAAGTAGAAAAAAGGTGTGTTTACACGTGTTCACACGATTCCAAGCATTCGTCCATTTTTTTCTTAAAAAACTGGCAGACAATTGGCTGAACAATTTTGTTTCTGTCAGTTTTTGCAGATTGAATTGGATGTTTACACGGTTGATAGAAAATTAGTTCAGTTTTTTTGTGAAAAATGTGCCAATATTGGAAGATCTTCCAATCGTATATGCTTAGCTTTAGTCTCATCCTCAATACGAAGGAAGTTTTATATGGAAGAAACACATACATTTTTTAAAATAAAACTTTTATGGCCAGTTTCCTAAACAAACACTAAAATCGCTTTTATCTAAACTCCTTCTTAGCTGTATAAGACATTTAAAATTTTTCAGTTTCACCAATGTAGAAAAGGGATATTTTAGGTACATTTTAATGTAACTGAGTTTGCCTCACATCCCTGGATAGAAAAAAAAGATATTGTTTCCACCCGCACAAGCGAAGTGTATGAGAAAAAGTGAATACAAATTAGGGATGAGGGGACAACAATTATTCTGACAGCAAAATATCAGCTGCTGTTGACTGGTATGACAAACAAAGAATATAATGAGGTAAAAACGAGCTTTTAGCTTACAAGAGCATTTAAAATCTTCGTAAATTTAAAACCACTTGGTGAAACCAAAAAACATCATTTAATCATCATCTTTTGGTTAATAGGCCTAGGAAAATTCTGCCATAACGCTTTTTCAAATACACTACTTTTTAAATAACTATATCTGTACTGAAATTTATAAATAGCAAAAATTCTTTCTAACAATTTTGTTTTACCAAAGTTATAAAAATTCAGAGTCTTATTTTAAAAAATACATGTGTTTTCCTAAATAAAACTTTGTTCGTTTTGTTGGCCGGGCTAATGTGAAATTAATTAAGATTTTATATAATTACATTGAGACTTGTTTGTAGCATATTAGTAACTGCTTCCAAGTCCAAATTATCATCTTGAGCAGATATTTTTCTCAAAGCTGAGAAAACAATACTTAGGTCGCCTTTCAATTCAGATACAACAGCAGTGATCTTTTGTGCATTCGACAGAACTTCAACACTTTGAGTGTATGCATTGTATCTTACCCCAAACGGACGTTGAATACTTTCGGCAAAAGCTCTGAAAAATAAAACTTCCAAAATTAAGTTTCAAAATACATGATATAATTAAATCTTAGAATTTTATAACCTCATCTTTTCTTTGGCTTCTTCGAAAGAATCAGTATAGTAGTAGGCATTTTGATAGGAAGTGATGATACATTCTTCTTTACATGTTATCTCAGGATCGAACTTTTTTATTTTATCAGATGCCTGGATGGCATGTGTAAGTTCTGCAATTGAACTCAAAAGTCCAGCACCATAAACCTTAAATGATTTATCTGGCTGAAGACAGAGTCCAAATTCAACAGTAAAAAAATAGAGCTACAAGCAAGACAACAAGTTATATATTATTAAAATGATTAAGATATCGTTTAAAATGTAGCTAGCTATGTAACCTACAGTTGCAAGTTTTTCGATGTCAAGATCAGATGCACCCAATGAAGCCAGACCAATTTCTTGAGAGAACTGGGCAAAACTAGCATTTGCCAACAATGGCATATGACCAAGAAGTTCATGACAGCAGTCACTTTTACAAAATCGAAAAAATTTATTCTTATTCAAAAAAGTAAGTTACTACACACATATATACTTACGGTTCTGGAGTATAAAACGGATCTGATGAATGTCGAATATACTGGGTACAATGAAAAACCCGAAATGCCAATCCAGAAAGAAAATCTCTAGGTGAAAGATATCCAGCAACGGGCCGAAGTTGAAATCCTGTTTTACGTTTCAAATATGTACTAACATCTTGAAGTTGGGGTAAATTGTCCTCGCGATATCCACAAAACTTAACTAAATCTGGCCAATTTTCCAAATATTCAGGTACCGCATGTTGCACATAAAGACGTTGTAGCTCAACAAAAACCGTTCCCCTGTTGAATTAAGAAAAATACAAAATAGTCAATAAAAATATAATTTCGGGTAAATTTTACATTTTCTTTTTAATGTATGAATGTTCAAGTAGTTTTTAAGTAGTACGCATTAGCGTAATGGTTAGTGCGTTGGGCTATCACACCGGAAGATTTTTGCCAGGAAGTAGGTACCTCTTATAAATCAAGAGCAGAATTGTAGGTCTCTCTTATTCCCAGGGCCGGCCCGAGCTAAATTAGCGCCCTGCGTAAGTCAGCATTAGCGCCCCTCAATTGCGGTTATTGGTGGAAGAAATCATTTTCTCATTACCCAAGTGCTTGACCTTGCAATGCGTTTTTTTACGAGGGATCCCCAAGAGGCGAAGTAAATCACGCACGTTGCAAAGATTTTGTGATGTAGTTTTTAAATAAACAAAAAATAAAATTGGGTGGCGCAACAGCTCGTCTATTGACTTACAACTCTCAACCATTCCTTTCCTGTGTGCATGTTATTGGCAGGGATGTAGTCTTAAGTGTGAGCAATTAAAAAGAAATGAAATTTAAAAAAAAATATAAGGAAGTGGTTACGAAGTCCTTGCTTTTAAAATGCTTGCTCAAGGTGTCCATTGGGTGCAGCGCCCCGTGCATTTGCACCGCTTGCACGTATAGCTGGTCCGGCCCTGCTTATTCCTGCTGGCTAATAGCACGCACAAGGGAATGGTTTGAATTTGTAAGTCATATAATCTTAAAAACTAATCATCAGAAGCTTGTCAAACATATTTGCAGTTTTGTCTATCTAGAAATATTCTTAAAAGGGTTTGAGCCAAAGCAACATACAAAATATGTAATTTTTCTCCCTTTTGGTTCAAGTCATTAAACATCAAAGAGATGCTAGTAGTGAGAGATTCACTAAAAGAAAGTTATTTCCTCTCTGACTTTTTCTATTTAGTGCAATATTATATTTATACTTGCTTATAAAATATCTATATATTTATGTGTAAAATTAGAAAAAAAATATTGTTGAATCATTTACGAAAATGAAATAATCCAAAAATGAGACAATTTTTTGTCACAAAATATCAAATTTTTCTCGCCAAAGACAAAAAAGTTCTTTTGTTACAATCACTTACCAAGTTTCAAAGTTTGATCAAAATCGATAAAGCCGTTTTTGAGGTTTTTATTTTTACCAAAATTGTTGAATCGCAGTTACAGCGGATAAACCGAAATTCGAATTTTAAACAAATCGTCCACCCATCAATTATCACAATTATCAATTATCAAATTGATAGTTGATAAATCATAAAATTTGATTTTTAAATTCAATTTATTAAGAAACTGATCAACTATTCTCTTTTTAGTTTCTATTTTCTTGTGGTTCACAACGGCTAGCCTCATTCTAAATTATCAAAACTTTAATTTAGGTTTTTAAAACTTATCAATAACACTGGGCAACAAATTTTGGCTTTGTAACAGTATTATTTATGTAAAGTTACTTTTCATATTTCTTATAGTTTTTGATGCGCGAATTCGAAAATCAGCATGAAAAAATTAAATTAATTCAAGTTTTTGAAAAATGATTTATGAATTTTTTTCACAAAAATAAAATTAAATATTGTTTTATTATTTTTTTTTATTTTAAGTTCCAAAAATTGACCCTCCCGCATAATCAGGGGGAGATATGCCCCTTTCTAATACAATATATCGGGTAATGACACAACAAACGCCCGATTATTTTGATGTATCTTATGCATACTCTTCAAATCAAAGTGTGAGCTATAGAAGCGAGTAAAAATTAGTTGAAATTGTTCACGATATTTTTTCATTGTTGCCCAGTGTAATCAGTTTGATAATAACACTGGTCAACAAAATTTAATTATTTTTTTGTTACAGAAACCAAAATATACTTTTCCGTAGGTTTTTGGTATGCTGAACTTGAATCTGAAGTCACAAAAATTCTATCGGGCCACGTTTTTGAGATATTCCCGTTACAAAATCGAAAAACCCGTTTTTTTGCTGTTTTCAAAGTTGTATTGTAACGTGAAGTAAATTGTTTCAACAAAATTTTTAATGGTTTCTGAAAGAACTAATTTTCTTCTTTTAAAATCAGTTTAAATCTTTCCGATACCTCTTTTCTTCTCGGAGAAATCTTCAGTTAATTTTAGGCCTTCCATTTATGACATAAATAATGTTAAGGAGAATGGGCAAAAATGTATGGGAAATGGTCCATTTCCCAATACGAACGTGTGATATATCGTTGAAAAGGTTATTTTGAGTACATCATTTCACTATATAGCCGTTAAGCTCTAAACCATGGGGTTCACGAGATATTCAGCTAATGTGGATTGGGAACACATTATTGTTCTTTCGGTGCTTTGAAGCCGAATATCTCGCGAGCCCCATGGTTTAGAGCTTAACGGCCATATAATGAAATGATGTACTCAAAATAACCTTTTCAACGATATATCACACGTTCGTATTGGGAAATGGACCATTTCCCATAAATGTTTACCCATTCTCCTTTACATTGTATTTATGTCATAAATGGAAGGCCTTCAATTAACCTGAAGTTTCTCCGAGAAGAAAAGAGGTATCGGAAAGATTTAAACTGATTTTAAAAGAAGAAAATTAGTTCTTTCAGAAACCATTAAAAAATTTGTTGAAACAATTTCCTTCACGTTACAATATAACTTTGAAAACAGCAAAAAAACGGGTTTTTCGATTTTGTAACGGGAATATCTCAAAAACGTAGCCCGATAGAATTTTTCTGACTTCAGATTCGAGTTCAGCACACCAAAAACCTACGGAAAAGTATATTTTTGTTTCTGTAAGAAAAACCTTGTTGACCAGTGTAATTGACAATCGTTATAGGGGTGTTTAAGTTTAATAATCCTGTAAACAGCCATTTTGATGATGATGACGCACAATTGGGATTTTTTTGGGGGATATCATGAAAGATGGATAGTAACTCCGTGAATTAACTCCCCAAACTGAAAAATAAATAACTCCCCAAAATTTGTGTGGAAATGAGAAGTTTTTTCATATCATAGCGCACCTGTCAGAGCGCGTACACGTCATATCGCACAAAACGCTCCGGCCACCGCGTACGCGACACTACACTGGCCGCGCCGGCCACACTGCCCCGATTCAGCAACTTTTAAATTCACTACCCATATCGCGGGCACCTCCCACGCAACTGCTTTGAAATTTTTGACTCATGAACTCTCATGATTCATTTGTAACTTCAAATAAAAAAAAATAAAATGCACGACTGGATCGCACGTACTTGCTCTTATGTTCAAGTTGTGTGGGACTTAAGAACATTAAAAAATATTCAAGTAATTATAGAAAAAGTATAAAAAGCATATTTAAATGGTTCTTTTAATTGTATAAACAGTCTGATAAATAACTTAGAGCTCAAAAAAAAGTATGCCATTTAATTACTTGACAAAATATGAATATATGCAACAAAAAAATTTAAAATCGTTGGAGCCGTTTTCTTAAAAAATATATTTTTATATATAAAATTTTTGTAACATTTTTCAAAAAAAAATTTGGTATGCCAATTTTGAGTATATATTAATATACATTTGAAACTGAAATTTCAAAATAATTCATCAACCCGTTTTTGAAATATTGAATTTTCAAAAAAAAAATTGAATCTTTTTTTAAAAATCCAAAATTTATTTTTTCAAAAATTTTTGCATGCAGTATTATTTATATTCTAACAAAGCTTTTGTACAAAAAATTTTATTGAAATCGGATGAGTGGTTAATGAGAAAACCAAAAATCAAAAAAGTCGTTATATGGCAGGTATGAGTAAATAAATGTTTTTGGTGATTTTTTTTTTTTTTTCTAACTAAAAGGTACATCATATCTTCAAAAATCGTTGCAGCCGTTTTTGAGATAAATAAGCTAAGCTTTTCCCTAACGGTTTTATGGCAAGTACCGTTAGTTTTTGAGCTAAAAAAAAATTTCAATTTTCCCTCTGGAGAGTTACAAAAAAACCTTAAGTTCAAAATTTGAAGAAATTCGCTTCAGTGGCTTAGGCTTTATGTTGAGGTACGGACAGAGAAACAGACAGACAGAATTGTGCCACCCACTTTTTTCGTGTTCTCTATTATCGTAATGTCATGGTTGATAGTTATCTAAAAATTTTTTTTGCACAAATCCAAAACTTGCCCTATAGTACCTATATCGCAAGTAAAAACATAAGAAACCTCTGGAACCTATTTTTATTTTATACATATTTTGGGACTTTTTTCATGCGTTTTCGGTTAATAATTTCTTCTTTGGACTTGGGGACTTATTTCAAAATGCAAAAAAAAACTCTCTTTGGAGAGTTATTTCACGGAGCCATTGATACTATGCTATTAATTCACATAAGGTTCAGGCACTTAAGAATTATTGCCCAAGTGAAATAGGGGATGAAACCAGCCAAAGCAGTAATTTGAATGAAATGATTTTCCATACACATAAGGAGGGCTCACAGCTGTACCGACCCAAGTCAGAACAAGAAAACTCGAAGATAATAAGAGGTTTATTAAATAAAATGCCATTAATTAATGAATATTTTACTAGTAAAAAGGAAAATTCTTAAGTTTATTCTCTAAATTAAATTATTATTATAATTCCCTTATTTAAAAATGAAAAACTTGAGTTGAAAGCTATTCACAACAATTTAATAAAAAAAAATATATATGACTTAGTTCCGTACAGCCCTCCATATGTACATTGTACATTCATATAGCTAATCGGATGGTTCATTTTTTCAACAAAGCAAAAATGGCTGAAAAATATTTTAACGTTTTTTAATAGCATTTTTAAAAATAAATCAACACATTGCACAAGGTTTGAAGAAGTTTCCTAGTCGGAAAATCATTAGTTTTAACGTGGTACAAACTATGGACCCTAAGCGACAGTTCTTCCAAATGTTTTGGGTTAATCTTGTTTGTGCGTGTGTTCATCAATTTTCTTTAATATTAAACAAAAATTGAAACTGAGATGAGAAGATGCTATGTGAAGCTATTAAAAAAAAATGTTTTTTTTTTTATTTAAAAAAAAAGATGATTTTGAAAAATCACATTAAATTCTTCCCCTATTTGGTACTCTCAAGATCACTAGTCGTTTATATTATGACACCATATTATGGAATCATTTATCTACATTCGCTGTGGATGTCTATGCTTTTGTATCAGCTTGGATCAATCGAAAACTTAAAAATATATGGATTAAAACACTTTTGCACTCATAGTGGAAATATTGACAAAAAATATTTGATTGGTAAGTCATTTGACAAGTTTTGAAGTATACTTTTCAAACAAATTTCAAAACTCAACTAACCTTTATTCAATTAGCGAACTAAAAACAATTTTTATAAAATTAAATATCTTTTAAATGATCCCCAAAATTTTCACATACACTTTCCAACTTTATTTTTAAATGTGCGTTTAACTTAAATCAAAATTACATACATAAATGACAAGGTTAACAAAAAGTCTTACCAAGTTTTAATTTCTTCAGGTGTATACTGAACCCTTGGTATTGGGTTTCCACTGTGAATGTACATATACGATGCTTTACAACCAAAAATCTTTTTTTTATCATCAGAAAAACTTACTGTTTGTATGAATTAGCTATTGCACTAAATTGCTCTCTCCTCTTTCTATAAATTGGATCTTTAAATCCTGGATGGTCTGCATCCAATTCCGAACCATACATCAAAACATTTTGAGCCTTATCCAAATCAGATATTTTCCTTGGGAACCAAACCATATCACCAAAATCTATTACATAAATATTTAATTCTATTGCAGAAAACTTTCAATGCAGAAAGAATTTTTTTGTTGTTTGAATTTTACCAAAACTAGAGCAGGCCGAAAGGGTACCTCTTCCTCCAACAACTTCATTATTCTCATCGGTCGCTGAAGTGTAATTTACCGATTGAACTTCCCGATTCAACATCACCAAAACCTGATCCAATCTCTTTCGGTCACATTCAACATCCACGAGGACATCAGCTTGATTTGTGGTATTTTCAAGGGGGGACAGCTCCAGATGCAATACATTTATTCCCAGCTCCTGGAAGACTTGCAAGGCTCTTGCTAAATTCCCAACTTGATTTTTGAGAGTGAAAATTATAGATATCCTGTCTCCCGGGGAAACATTTTTCACTGGTTCGTCAACCCTTGTTTCTTTAACTTCCTGAAGGTCGAATTAAGTTTTTTTTTTAAATAAAGATAAAATATTTTATTCCTTGATCGTTCTCACATTGTTAACAGGCTTTTTGTGTAAGGGACTTCCCTGCTTAACAGACCACTCCTGTTCACCACTACGATACAACCACAAGCCTAAAAGTCCTTTTCCTGATCCACTCATTTCAACTTGATAACTTCTTTTTACTTTCACTTTAAGCGTTTAAGGGTTCCACTTTGTAAGACTGTTAACCAACCGTTTCTAGAGCTCAACTGGTGATGTAAAGATAAAGTAGGTCCTTTTATAGCCAAGCCATCTTCAGTGCGTCGGTCGTTCGTTGTCATTGATCAAAATCCCACATTGCAGAAAAAACATTTGAAACTTTGTATGTCTTTTGTGAGGGTACGAGTCCCTGTGGTGTATTAGGAGAGAGGGGGTGGATATCAATTGGAAACATTTTAAGAGTTCTCCTTCATAGTCTTCGATTTAACTGCAGTGCGTTTGGAAGTATTACACAGATAGATAGTCACCAGTTACCACCTACACTCCATACTGCCACTCTGCCATCACATCCCCTATTCCAAGCCATCAATTAGATACCTTGACTTCCCGGCACATCTATGCCATGATGAAGAGGAAAGGGAAGAAACAACTTGTTGTAGCTTTGATTGGCCGAATCAAGCAAAATCAGGACTTCATTGTTTCGCACTCCCTCCTGACGACGAAGAGAACAAGGACAAGGAAGACGTTGACGACGCAAGAAAACGAAGCCGAGGATGATGCTGGTTAAAAGTAAAACGACCAAACACATATATGAACCTACCTACAGCGATAGCTCAACGAGTATAATAGTCCTGCTCCTTATCAATGGAGAAAGGATGGAATATATTACTGAATCACTGAATAAATCTTGTTGATTTTCACTTTGGTAAATGGTTATTCTAGGATCCATTCAATAGTCCTGTGCCTGTGTCGTCTTCTTCGTCAGCGTCGCCGGGTGGTGTTTAATAGATATAATTTCAGGAGGGTGAGAATAGTTTGTTTGAGATAGAGGTTCTTCTGCTTTGATATACTTAATGTGTTTGCTCTTCACCACTTAAAGTTATCATCAAACTGAACATTCTCTTATCCAATTTCAGATGGATGAGCGGACTCCTTGATGTTGGAGATGTAGGTTAAACTTTAGGTCACCCGTACCCATTTGCCATATCGCACTTTAACACAAACACATATATTTGAAGTATAAACTTTACTATTTTTGTGTAAATGAGTTACTTTGAAAGTGCATATATTTATGTATATGTAGATTTAAGATAGATACACATATATCCTTTTAAATGGAGACTATGACAGTGGCATTTTTTGCCCGATATATGGAGAGGGTTGGGAAAAATTACCGTGTGCGGTTGCCCCTTTGGAAGGAGGAAAAAAAGAGATTTAAAGACAAAAGATTGCACAGAGATGACTTTGCGTTTTCATGGGTTATGATCGCCTTAGTGAAATTCATTGCTTTTTGTAAAATGTAAAAAAAAGGAAGACTTTGTATCTCTCTTGTGATTTTAAGAACAAAAAAAGTTTTGTCATGCCAGAACTTTGTAGTTTGTTCAAAAATAAAAGCATAAGCGTTCAAAAAAGAAGATATCACATTGAGGAAGGCTTAGGAGGAAATCGAAGGTCTTTCCCATATTATGTTAGCTATGTTTGGTGGTGACATTTAAGTTTATCAGCTCTACAAATATTTTAAATAAACTTTTGAATGAATTTTTATAGGGTCATCCAACACAAGGGTACCTACATTTTAAATTTCACCCCATTTTTTGAAAGCCAACATTCAATTGTCATTGCTATGATTTCGACGGGTAAAAACTAAAGAAGTTTTTAATAACTTCGTTCCGATGCACGCTGGCACTACGTCCTGAAATAGTAAAAATTACCATTTTCCTAAAACATGATGAATTCGTCAAAAGAATAACTATTTTTATAAGCTTAACCCAAGCGGAAATTTTTCAGATCATGTACTTCATTACCAACCTCAAAGTTTGTTCGAAGACTAAAATAAAAATACTACGTTTTTCCTGAGGACCCCTCCTGTTGGATGATCCTTTACTCATATATTTTTTTTAGGAAAAACTTATAACTTTACTATACATTTATAATTTAGCTACTAAAATTTAACTAGTTAATCAAGTTCTGCTATAGAGTTGCACAATTTACAGTATAATCCTATCTGGTTTCAAGTAGCAAATAAAATTCTTAAGATTCTGAGCATTTAATTTCAACTCTCTGATCTCTGTAGTCCTTAAAGTTGAACAAAGAAGTGGCAAGTTTTCCCAAGTAAGCCCGAAAGATCTCAAACCTATCAGTTTATCATCATTCCTTCTAAAAACCTTTGAACAATTGATTGATATCCACTTACGAACAAGCATTGACACGGTGGAAACTTCTTTACACAATCTAGTAAGAACCTCCAGGCACTTTTAAAAATGTCGACGCATCTGCAATCGCATCTGCACTGACATCCCTGAAAGTAGATGGTTCGCTTGGGGAATTCATTATCCAAATGCTGACTAGCAGGGTTATCTATTCAGATCTGGGTGGCTTTTCTGCTAGAAGGTCTGTTAGTAGAGGTACGCCCGCAAGGCGGTGTCCTATTTCCCCTTCTCTGGAACTTGGTGGTAGTATGAGCTGCTAATATGCCTGGAAGCGTAGGGTTGAGTGATTATGCGGACGATATTGCTATTGCCGTATATAATACAAAAAAACAAAATACAAATACAAATACAAAACGCTTTAAATAGGCAGACCAGTGTGGTCTGGGTGTCAACAATCATAAAACAGAACTTGTTCTTTTCTCAAGGAAATATAAAGTCCCTCATAAAGATCCTCCTTCTATTAAAGGTATTCCATTAACATTCACTGATCAAGCAAAATGCAAAATATTTGTGTCTTATTTTAGATAAAAAGTTAAGCTAGAAACCTAATATACAAGAAAGAGTTAAAAAGGCCACAGTGGCACTCTTCTCATGAAAAAAGCCATTGGTAATAAATGGGGTCTTCAACCTCGTATTACTCACTGGCTATGCATATAGTTCGGTGATTTGACCGATTCTCACTTATGGTGTCGCAGTGTAGTCGACTGCTCGCTATATAAAGCGGTTAAGTGTGACAAACTAAGCAAAGTACAACGCTCGACTTGTTTATGATTAGTGGTGCGCTTCGTACAACACCCTCTGCCGCTCTAGATGTTCTGCTACTTCTGACGCCCTTCGATATTTTAAGCAAACAGGTGGCTGCAAATACAGCCATACGCCTAAAAGCTTCCTCACAATGTACCAACAATACTGGCCTTTCCATCATTCTTGAATTCGTGGTCTTGGCGTATTCTTTAACGATTTTGCAGAAGCTGTATGGTATGAATGAAGAAGAGATTGAGTCGATCCCTCACATTCTATGCACGTGCTCTGCTCTATCTCATAGACGAAGACTTCACCTTGGTGATATTTACTTCAATGATCCTTAATAAACATAGACATTGGCAGTCTGCTACGCTTCATAAGAAGGTGCAAATGGTTCACCGAGTAAGGAAATGGGTTTCCTAGATTCATGTGGTGTGAGGTGTCATGTCACAATGGACCAACTTGTGTCTTAAGTGTGTCAGTCTTCACGACTGGCCGCCACTTCAACCTAATCTAACCTGAACAAACGAATTAAAAAATATCATCCAGGGAAGGAATACGCCGATATACACTCCTCGTCAACTAAATACGCACAAAAATTTTTTAATATACTTTATCCATTTTTTCCAAACAGTGATGGTTATTATGCCATCTGTTGATGCTAACTATTCCCTTAAGATGTTAAGCAGATAATTCCGAAAGAATTATCCAAAAACAACCGTGAGTTTTTCTTCAACCACTTGCAAAGTGTTTTATATGCAAAGTAGGAGTTTTTTTTTTTAGTCAACTGAATAGGTACAACGCCATTTTCTTCGTTGTTTATAAGTTTTTTGGAGTGCTTGACAGTTTAAATTAACGATTTTAGTGTTTTCAGTAAAATTTAATTCTTGATTTCAAATTTTAAGAAAAATGGGTAGATCTACGTGTCTTAACAGTGTTGAAAAAGCTAAAATCGATTTACTTAGAGACCAAGGCCTAACTGGACGTGCAATAGCTGATAAAGTTGGCCGAAGTTTTAATGTAGTTTATTCTTACTTGAAAAATAAAGATGCATACGGCAAAAACATGAAGGGAGGTAAGAAAACAGCAACAACAGCAGCTGAGAGACGAAGAATTTTAAGATATGCATCAAATTCTTCTGATTCTGTGGCAAAAATAAAACAAAAAGTCGGCGTAAACGCAAGTTGCTCAACAGTATTAAGAGTAATCAACAACTCAAGCCATCTTAAACGAATGAAACTTAAGAAAAAACCACCACTTGACGAGAGACGGAAAATGTTGCGATTAGATTTTTCAAGACTTCACATGAGTTGGAAAAAAGAATGGTATCACGTGGTTTTTTCAGATGAAAAAAAGTTTAATTTCGATGGCCCTGATGGGTTCAACTTCTATTTTCACGACTTAAGAAAAGAAAAATGATTTTTAAAGCGCCATCATAGTCGTGAAGGAGGTGTCATGATATGGGGAGCAGTCAGTTATTATGGAACAGTTGAGCTCGAGGTTGTAACATCAAGAATGACAGCAGCTGGGTATAGAGTCATTTTGGAAAGAAATTTTCCTAAATTTTCTAACATCTTTGGACCCATAAACTGGAACTACCAACATGATAATGCACCTATTCACTCAGCGCGGATAATAAAAACATGGATAGAGGAGCAACAAGTGCAGTTGCTTCAATGGCCGCCGTACTCACCTGATCTAAACATCATAGAAAATGTCTGGGGATGGTTAGTACGCAAAGTTTATGAGGGTGGTCGTCAGTTCGAAGACAAAGAAACCTTAATTTCTGCAATCAAATTAGCGTGGAGCGAAATTTCGTTAAATTACATTAAAAAGCTATACGATTCCATGCCGGATCGAATTTACGAAGTAATTAAAAATAAAGGTGGAAGTACCCACTACTAAACTTAAACAAAAACTTGTTTCATTCCATTCCAATACCAATTTTAATTTTTGTACCTATTCAGTTGACTCAAAAAAAAACTTCCCATTTGCATAAGTTACACTTTGGAAGTGGTTGAAGGAAAAACTCACGATTGTTTTTGGATAAAACTTTGAAATTCTGTTATTTATATGTTACGAAAATTTTTACCATCAACAGATGGCACAATAACCATCACTGTTTGGAAAAAATGGATAAAATATATTCAAAAATGTTTGTGCGTATTCAGTTGACGAGGAGTGTATATGTATACCTATACACATACTATATGTCAAATTATGCATTCGTAAAAAAATTGAACTCGAGATTTTTATAAAACTTGTTATCAGTTATTACGACGATAGTGAAGCCGAAAAAAGGAGGCATCAAAATTCGGTGCGGGCTTCAGCTCAAACGGCTGGATCGATTTTACCTTGTTTATTTTTTTTTTTTTAACCAACAAAATGTATAAGTATACATAGGTACCGCCCAAACAATTTCTCTTTTCACAATTTCACAAAATTTTATTTTCCTCAAAAATGGTTCCGCGGATTAAAAAACAAGTAAAAATCAGTAAATAACTTTCAGTAAAGACAACTTTCCCATGGTTAAATTGAAAACGGTCCAACTGATTTTGATATTTGTTATGCAGAAGCTTCAAAATGTTAAGATAATGTTGTGTACCAAAATTTTCAAAAAAAAATGTTGTAGGTACCTACATACAAATTTTTACCAAAAAAAAAACATTTTTTTAAATGTGATATTTTTGGGAGTTTTTTTTAATCTAGGTACCTTACGATAGAAACTTTTCGAAAAACCAATTTACTTTTAAGCAAAAATGCAGCAAATAAATTTTAAAAAAAAAGTTGAGGAAAATCTCATTTTTTTTTCGAAAATGGCTCCAACGATTTTGATAAATAAATTAACTAAAATTAATACATTCTGCTTAAAAATGTAAACAAAATTTGTATAGACAGATTTTTAGTATTTTCTCCCATAGAATAGTTATATTTAATTTATTTAAATTTAAATTTTGTATGTATTTAAAATTTAAAAAATACTGTAAAAAGTTTTGTCTGCATATTAATCAATCCATTTAGCAACTTATAAAAAAAAATGTCATGCCTTTTAAAATGTGTTTCTCATTATATTCATTCATATGTTTTATAGATACATTTTTTAAATTCTAGGCCTCTTGAACATAAGAGCAAAGTTCGTGAAAAACTATCGTGCATTTTAATGGCTCTGCTTTAAATCTTCACAGTCAAATCTAAAGCCCATTCATCTAACTGAGGGCAAAAAATCTCACTAAAGACTAAACTAAAAGAGCCAATCCGTCTTTTATAAGGGCAAGCCTTTAATTAAGTGTCAATCCCAATTTTTAACCACCCAGTACTTGCAGAATCAAAACTTTGAGACGAAAACTAGATTCTGACTATTTCAAACAAAATTAAAACCATCACTGAAGAAAATGTTAAACTTTAACAGAATAGTGATAGTAGGAAGAAATGCCCCCTAATACTGGAACAAAATAAAGAAGCAAGTGTTGACCAGGGGTGTTGCGAATATTCGCATTCGCACCCCCAACAGCGGAACTTCCGCACTAAATTTAAGATTAGTATACGCATCCGCAAAAATCAATGCGGAGCTTTTGCGGATGTGGAACAAGTCGGTAAGAAGAAGTATTAAGACACCACAAAAATCGTGTTCATGATCGTGAAACCACATGAGAATAGGAGATTCATTGGATTTGGTAGAATCGAACAACCAGAACAACCTAGAAAACCCTATTTAAAAAGTGATCTGGAAGCGATGCTAGATTCGTGAGGTGAAGATGACGAGGTAAGATCTAAAAGTACCGGAGCAAACCTTAAAAAGGAGTTAGCTTCATATTGCAGCAAGAAAAGGATAAATGTTTCCGAAAGTCCTCTCATCTGGTGGAAAGATAATAAAGAGTTTAAGTTCTTATTAGACCAGGAAAAATAGCACAAATCGTATGGGGAACCTTGAAAAAATTAATTCATGAAATATTAAAATTGGAATCGACGCAGAATTGCAACCTCTATAACATATCCAAAGTCCCCCAAAATCCCCGCATTGGCTTTTTGTGTAGATGCATTTGAAGAGGTGCAGACGGGGAGAATTTGGAGGTCTATCAAACTAAAATATTTGTTTGGGTAAAACCTGATCATATGATACATGCTTTAAGGGAAGTTTTTAACGCTGAGTCTAATGAAACCAAATTCAAAATGATACAACCACCCAAAAAGAAGTTATAGTCCTTTTTATGTAATGATGACTTTTTTTTCAGGTACAACAGGTAAAATATTACCGAAAACCCTTTGAAAATAACGGTATGTTAATGAAATTTGGAATGAATGTTTCATTAGTCATATTAACTAAGAATCAAGAGAGTCCCTAAAAATATCCATGGTGAAAGGGTGTTTTTTTTAAGGGGGAGGGGCAAGTGTAGAATGTTAACCATAACACCCACGTAAAAACTCTTACAGTCATGAAACTCGCCAAAAATATTAAACTCTTCATGGCAACCAAGAATCAAAATAGTCCATACAAATATCTTTGTTCTAATAGTGTTTTTGGTGACTGTTAACTTTTGACTTGTTCTACGGAAAATACGATTTCAAAAATTAATTTTTGCTTGAAAAGGCCCATAACTTTGTTAAGGGTGCTTGTATCATTTTAGTTTTGCTTTTATTAGATTCAGCGTTAAAAAATACCCTTAAATCATATACCATACTTTGTGTATATACCTCAATTACACCAAATCGGAATTTTGGCTCAAATCTTCCAACTTCTTCCCAGATTTTCCCTCTCTTTAATAAAAAACCCCAGAACAAATATATTTATGAGGACTATTTTGGTTCTTGGTTGCCATGATAAATTATATATTTTTGGCGAATTTCATGAGTGTAAGAGTTTTTTCGTGGGTGTTATGGTTAACATTCTACACTTGCCCCTCCCCTTTAAAAAAAACACCCTTTCACCATAGATATTCTTAGGGACTCTCTTGATTCTTAGTTCCTATGACAAATGAAACATTCATTCCAAATTTCATTAACATACCGTTATTTTCAAAGGGTTTTCGGTAATATTTTACCTGTTGTACCTGAAAAAAAAGTCATCATTACATAAAAAGGACTATAACTTCTTTTTGGGTGGTTGTATCATTTTGAATTTGGTTTCATTAGACTCAGCGTTAAAAACTTCCCTTAAAGCATGTATCATATGATCAGGTTTTACCCAAACAAATATTTTAGTTTGATGGACCTCCAAATTCTCCCCGTCTGCACCTCTTCAAATGCATCTACACAAAAAGCCAATGCGGGGATTTTGGGGGACTTTGGATATGTTATAGAGGTTGCAATTCTGCGTCGATTCCAATTTTAATATTTCATGAATTAATTTTTTCAACCTCGGAACCTATTTTTCCTGGCCTATATCTGGCATAGCCCGAATATACTTGTCACTTCCCCCAGACAGTGTTCCTAGAGAACAATATTGTTTAGTGGTGCGGGACTTATTAATGACACTTTGCGAAATCGCTTAGACCCAGAAAAGGCAGCAAAGTTGCTATTCAATAAATATAACGCACTTTTGTTTATGTTTAAATATTACACATTGTATTTTTTTTAATAAAAATTACTAAAAAAGTAGGGGCAAGAAGGACTACTTAAGCTTCAAACCTTTCTTCCTTCTTTAATATTTCTTAAAATCAAATCAAATTTTTCGCAAATAATAGCTTGAGCCTTAAGCTTTATCATAACAAAGGATCATAATGGTTTGAGAAGCATATACAAAGCTAGAACGAAAAATATAACACAATCTCAAAAGTCCGTTTTGCCCCAATAGCGGGGCAAAAGCGATCTTTGAATGGGGTAAGATGGACATCAATTTTTTGTCCCGAAGATTGGAAAAAAATACGAAAAACAACTATATTTTTCATTACAATATTATTTTGTATATTACTGAAAGTATACAAAACAACTAAATACCTCCTGCAACATATAAAAATTATGTAAATTGATATCTATCTCAGAATGATACATGAAAACAAAGGCGGAAGCAAATGACACGAAAAAAACATTAAAAAAAAAACAGAGAAAACCTAATCTTTTCAAGCTTTTCAACGCAGAATCTCTGGTGAGGAGTTATTTCCATTTGTGCAAAAACAAAATACTTAAGATGTAGGTATACTAAGCTTAAATTCCGCTTCCAGGTGTTTTGAAGTCAGTTGGGCTCATTATCATTAGTTAGAATAAGATTTCAGAAGCTAAGTTCGAGATCCTCAGTCATCGAAATACCATTACTATAGGCCGCAAAATAGCTTACTAGGTGAATCAACAAACCCTTACTTTGCTTACATGCTCAACAACAACTAGTACAAGACTGTGGGGGCTGCTTTCCGGAAATGTGAATTTGAGAGTTCGACCTGAAAAATAGAGCCCTGCTTCAACATTTCTACCTTCGGAATGATATTTACGCAGTGATGATCGGAGAACCATGCGTTTCACCGGGTTCATTGAAGAATATTTCTCAAAACACATTACAATCTAGTGAAACGCGCCCAGTTCCTTAAAAGAAGAAAAGCGAACGAACCGGATCTTCCCGAAGAAATGGATAGTGAATTTTGATTTTTTCCCGAACTTTTACATAATATGAACTCTATGATCAGTCACTTAGCTCATCCCACATCTCTTACTTAAAACAGTTATATTATCGTTAATTTCAAAATTGTCCTGTATATGCATTATGAGATGGTCTACAATGACTATCTACTTCTACGTCATTTTAAAGAGTTAAGTTTTTGAAATAAACTCCTTCTTTTGAATCTGAAGTATGTTCATCAAAGGAATGAAAGTCCTCTCGATGAAATACCATAAAGTGCATTCTTATTTTATTGATAAAGACTGTATTTCTGCTTTGTTTATTTTCATGGCAAATAAATAAATTTAAAAAAAATAAACCACCCTGATACTTTGCGCATGACTTGCAAACGTCGATTTTTATAGCAAATCTTTTATAGCAGCCTCATAAAGTCATAACGATACACGCAAAAACCAACCAACAAACCACCCCCTTTCCATATCCATATCCACTTGCGAATGTAATGACTTTCTTTAAGGAAATCTTATACTCGCACGTCGCACCACCACCGACGTAGGGGAAGTTATCGATTTTCATTCAACATAGCCCCAATGTAGTGAGTGTGAATTTGTTTTCTTTTTAATTTCTTCCTTCAATTGAACTCGAGTTGTGTGTTAAAATTTTGGAAGAGTTAAGTTAAATTAAACAAATAAATCGAAACGGACGCGAAGGACATTTTAAATTGAAAAATATTTGTGTTTTCAAAAAACCAACTATGGCTGACAGTGAATTCGAAGAATTTCGCAGGCCCTTTGAGCAGATACCTACCACGAACTACACCAAAAACAATACACAGTCCTTTTATTCGTAAGAGTTGTTCCATTTTCCTTTCATATAGTCTTCAAGATTTTATTATAAATTTAAAAGCCATTTTAATACGAAAGGATAATCTTTTTTTCATTCGAAATCGATATAACCAGGATTGTGTATTTTTTCCTTCACATTTCAGTCTCATTCCAAATGACGACTTGGAAGACTCACCCTCTTCGAAGAGTGACTCCTCTGATTTGGAAGACGGATGCGAACGTTCAATACGACCGGTGGAAAAATTGACAAATATACGGAACTCCTGCCAAGTGGCTGAAGATGATGAAATCGGAGACGGCCTAAAGATGAAAAATGACAATCTGGAAGGACCTTTTACAACAAATCAGGAGCTCAATGGATTTCTACCCCCGATTGGCACCCAGAGAAGAAGACGAAAACTTCCCGAAATTCCGAAAAACAAAAAATGTAAGTAACTCTATTAGAGAGATTTTATGTGTCCAATAACCCGGTCCGTTCATACGCCCACCCTGCCTTGCTGTTCCGTCCTGCATGTTGCACCTTTCAGCTTCCATTCTGCATCTTCTAGGGCAAATGTCATTAGCCGATGAAATGCAGTCGGAAAATCGATCAGGAGGCCAGACCACCCTGATGTCTCAGCAGTTTGGGGGTGCAGCAAATCAGAGGACTTTCCTGTCATTGAAATGTGGATATTTACTGGACGAAGACTCGAGCCCAGATTCAGAACGATTGCAGAGCTTGGGAGATGTGGATAGTGGTCACAGTACCGCTCATTCTCCGAATGACTTCAAGAGCATGTCCCCACAAATGCCCTCACCAGTATCCCAGTCTCCTTTTCCTACTCCATTCGGGGGAATACCTTTCGGACAGTTGGAAATGCTTGAAGCTACCCATCGAGGCCTGCATAAGTTCATCCCTCGACATCACGATGAAATTGAAGTGGAAATCGGCGATGCAATCTACGTGCAAAAAGAAGCAGATGACCTTTGGTGTGAGGGCGTAAACATTCGCACAGGACGGCAGGGAATATTCCCCTCAGCTTATGCTGTCGATCTGGATTACAACGACTTCGACCCGACAGCACAACAAGTCAAAAAGGAACGTTACTTACTTGGATATTTGGGTTCAGTTGAAACTTTAGCTCACAAAGGCACTGGTGTTGTTTGCCAAGCCGTTCGTAAGATTGTCGGCGAGTATGGTAACTCCCCAACAGGTCAGGTTTGCATTTTGGAAGTCTCAGATCAAGGATTACGTATGGTAGATCGTTCTGGGCCAAAAGTAAGTATATATTCAAAATATTATGATTTGAAAAGTTTCTTGAAGGTTTTGCTGATTTTAATTTTTTTTTTTACAGACCAAAAAGGACAAAAAGCCATGTATAGATTACTTCTATTCACTGAAAAATGTTTCTTTTTGCGCCTTCCACCCTCGCGACCACCGCTTCATTGGATTTATAACAAAACATCCAACTGTGCAAAGATTTGCATGCCATGTTTTTAAGGGTTCTGAGTCAACCAGGCCAGTAGCCGAAGCAGTAGGGTAAGTAAGATTAAAAACAAATCAAATAAGACTTTGCTTTTGTTTAAAATCATTATTTAAAAAAAAAAACAAGAATACTGAAGAAATTTAAAACAGAGAAAGATGCCAAAAAAGTCCTTCGGCTTATACATTGGTATTTAGAGACTCGTAAAGGCTATGATATTAAAACAAAGAACACAAACTGAAAACAAAAATTCTAAAAAGTTCTGAGTGAACATAACAACGGTAGATTACAAAAAGTTCATGTCGCTGAACTTAATAAATCGTCTTTCAAAAATACCTACATAAATGACCAAAGCAATGTAAGGCACTTATCAGAAAAAAATTGCATGACTATGGATCGCACATTTTTCTCTTAACAAAATGCTTGCAATTTTAGAAATTTTATGTACCAGAAATATGCAAATAACTATAGAGAAATGTTACGACGCATGAAACTCGTTCGTCAAACTTTCTTTGAGCTGTAACATTTAAAACGCAAGTGGTATGTCAATTTTAGATATTTATTAATATTCATTAAAGAAGCTAGTTTAAGAAAAAAATCCATATTTTTTTTAAGATTTTGGTATGCAAAACTATGTATATTCTACAGGAGCTTCCGACAAAAAAAATGATTAAAAACAGTAAGAGCTGTCTTAAAAAAATGTTAGCAAAAAGTAACTAACATAGCGTAATTATTGAAGTTCGAGCAAACACAGTTTAGCCTGTAGGCCAAAGTACAAGTAGACTGCCAGACAGACAGACGGAATTGCAGGATCTACTTTTTTCGTAGAGGTAAAAGATTTATAGCACTGAGAAAAAAAATAATTCAAAAACAAAGTCTTGCATCAGAAATGGGATAGTTAATTATATATTTTTGGTGGAATTTTGGTAAAGGAATTAATAAATGGATACATAAGTAAAATTAAAAAACCTCTTCTTAGTCACAAAAATTAGCATTTTTACATAATCGTATTTTCTCAAAAACGGCTCGACAACTTTTCTTTAAAAAAATTCAATAAATTTATTTTAGTGAAGTCTTCCTTTGGGTGGAAAACCATTTTTCAAAAAAGGTTATTAATGGTACCTCCCAAAGAACCATTTTTTTCATTTTTGATTTTCTTCAAGACGATACGACTGTTTTCAATAATTTTTTTTTATGCAGAAGCTCCCAAAAAATATAAATAGTTTTGTGTACCAAAATTTTAGAAAAAATATTTTCTGGATTTTTAAAAATGTTTCAATTTTTTTTTGGAAAATCAAATATATTTCGAAAACGACATGATCGATGTTTAAGAGTTTTTTAGTACTCACTAAAATATTTTTAGAAAAAATTTTACATTTATGAAAAAATAACGGTACCAAAAGTTAAAGAACCGCAAAGGAAAATATTTTTTTGCTTAAAAACGACTCCTACGTCATAGAACGTATTTTTTGTTTTGAATTTTCTCGTTATTGGCTTAACGGATTTAGATGAATTTTTATATACAAAATTCAGATAGGATCAAATAATATTGCATATCAAAATTTTCAAAAAAAAGGTTTTTGGATTTTTAAAAAAAATTTCAAAATTTTGTTTTGAAAATTTGATATCTCAAAAACAGGTTGACAATTTTTTTCAAATTTTGTTTTTATATACACATATATATATACTTCAGATTTGCATATCAAAATTTGTTCTTAAAAATGTTTTAAGAATTTTATATATAAAAAATTATATTTTTTTAAAAACCACTCCAACAATTTTAAATTTGTTTCCCATACAATCATATTCAATCAAGAATTAAGATGGCATTCTTTTTTACCACCTCAAACTGTCAAACGAGTTGTTTTATCCAATTTAAATGTCGTATTTCATGCTTCTCTACTTTTTCTCTCATAATTTCCATGTTTTTATGCACAATTTTCTTAAGCCCATCACAGTGTCTTAAACATAAGAGCAAGTACGTTCGACCCAGTCGTGCATTTTAGTTTTTTCAGTATACCGTAGGAATCGTTAACTCCCCTAAGAAAGAAATTTCTGTATGTTGTCAACTTTGTTACCCTGTATCTAAGACATTTTTTGTTTCACATAAAAGCAAACCGCTTTCAATGCGAAAATTTCAACTTGTTTTTCTTACTTATTGTAAGGAAATACATATATCGGGGGGAGGAGCTTTGTACATTTCAAAATAATTTCGAAATGCAAACCACTGTTTAACAGAATTATTTGTTTGAGTTTCAAAAGTTCCAATCTATTTTTTTTTTTAATTTAAGAGCTAATAGTCTCTGCAGCTAGGCTCTATGAGCCTAGTAATTTAAATTACATGTCAATAAATAATAATAATAATAATAATAATAATAATAATAATAATAATAATAATAATAATAATAATAATAATAATAATAATAATAATAATAATAATATTTTAATTTTCATTTATTTTTCTATATTACCTACAAAATGCAAATTCTTTGATTTAAACTAATTAACAAAAATATCGTTCTATTTTTTTCATTTCAGGAGAGCATTTCAGCGCTTCTATCAAAAATTCATTGAGACAGCATATCCAATCGAAGATATTTACATTGAATAAATCAATCTCAAGTAACATCTTCGTTGTGTATATGAATAACGATTATACATAAACAAAAAAAAAATCTCTATGTAGGTATACTCATATTTTGTCTTCAGTAGGTTAATTTATGAAAATCAAAAGAAACAAATGAGAGAGTTCGAAAGATTAAAAAAACAACAACATTACAAAATAATTTTATTCAATAACAATAATAGTTTTATGAAAACATTAAAACAAAAATTCACGCTCTGTATAAAAGCACATTTATTTAAATTTATATATTTATTTTTACAATTAATTTTAAATAATACTTTAAAAAAATATACCTACAAAAAAAAACAAATATTATCTTCAAAAGTATAAATGATTTTGATTTTTAAAAGTCAACGCAGAGTATATTTCCTTACATAAAGTTAAAAATTTTCTGATTAAAATTAATGATCCCATAATATGCAATCAATAGAATGAAAAAAAAACCTTTAAGATTCAGCACAAAATAAAAAGTTTGCTTATTTATAAGAACATTAAGTATTCAAAAATGTAAATAGATATTCTTAGCTCGCAATCCGTTATCATAACCTATGCAGGCAGATAGGCTTGCATTTAAAATAAGATCGATTGGATGAACCAGCCTTACCGCACTCTGAATAATACAAAAGACTTTATTTGTTTGATTAGATAAGTTCATGTTGTTATTTTAATTGTTAAATTTATTACGTTTATTATGAATAAAACAAAAATTATTTGTAGTGTACCTCAAAATCTCAAAAACGAGTTATTTAGGCTTTTTTTTAATTTTAAAGGATACAAACAACGCTAGGCTTTTATTAACAGAGCTGTGCAGCTGTGCCAACCCAAAGAAAATAATTATATAAACAAAACATTCAACCCACTCAACAGCACTTATGCGGGCCTTGTTCAAGACAATATTACTAATCAATAATCGAGTAATGTTGATCGGGTAAGGGCTGTATTGTTCAATAATTAGCTTACGATCCATTTTCACACAGTATTTTTTGACTGCATATAGACGACAATATTCCTTAAATGTGTTTTATTCCAAAAAAGAAGGCTAAGAAACTTTCACACTAAATGCAACAACAACTCCCAACGGGCTTAACTAAACGCAGGTAATTGACTTTAATTCTAAAAACTCTAACTCTTAAAACTGTATTACTGGCGCGGATTTTAACTTTGTTAAAAGTAAAAGGAAAAATACAACAGAGTGTTTTATAGCTCGGCAGATGTCATTCTTACTGACAGCTGTTTTTCGTTTGTGAAATATTGTGATTTTGCTCCAATGTTCAGTTGTTCACACAGATGAAGAAAATTTCATTCACGATCAATTTAAAAAAAAAATTAGATTTTACAATACTGTAAGGCTGTTGCACCTGATCGTGAATACACCTATTATGCTCCATAATGCAGTCAAAGTGTGAAACTCTGGATCTCCACATTTACAAAAAATTGATATATTTGTATCTTTGAATACCTCTTGCTGTAAGTTTTGTAATTTCAATGCCCATCCTTGGCTATGGATGATTGCAATTCTAAAGGAAAAACGATTAGTTATTAAAGCTTATAAAACTTAAAAGATTTTCTAATATTAATAACTTATTTATCACTTTGAAGGTTATTAGTTATTAGGGCCTGCAAAAAAGCATGTCTAATTATACCTATAACTTTAAATTTCATAGTTTCTATTTTAAGCTAAAATTAATTATAAATTCGTTGAACTTTTTTGTGAAATATTTTTACTGATTATCGAGTGTCAAAATAACGATTACATAGCCTGTTTTACTAAAAATACCGCCATATTCTCCTTACATAAAAAGAACTTTAGCTTTTCTTGGGGTTGTGATATCGACTTGGTTTACTTCATTTACCATATCTACATAAGGATGGGCGTTAAAACAGGTCACCTTGTCTGGGCCTAAATCGGCTCCAAATATAGAAAAAAAAGTTCCATAATATTCTCAGATTTTATTATCATCCCCGTTAGTCGCTGTAGGGGGAATTTAATTGCCTACCTTGTTTTGAATACACAAAATTTCAGGACATGAAGGTTGAAAGTAGACAAGAAAAAACCCCTATGGGAAGGGGGTAATTTTTCCCCCGTTTGGATAGAAAGGGCAATTTTATAAAAAAAAACATAGGTACATACCTACTTAAAATGGATAACAATAAATTTAAAAACAACGGCAACACTTACAGTTTTGTTTTGTAGCTTTTTAAAAATCCAGAAGCATATTCTCACGGTCTATTTTCAAAAAAAGCTCGTTTCATAAAAATTCTAAAAAAAATTAGTTTGATTTTGTTCCAAAACCATTAGTCAAAAAAACTTTATTTGTAAATAAGAGAAAATAATAGACTTCTGGCTTTTCAAAAAGCTACAATACAATACTGTAAGTATTGCAGTTCTTCCAATATATTTTTTCCATTTTTGGTATTTTTGTTTATGAAATTGCCCTCTCTGTCCAAGTGGGTGGAAATTATACCCCACTCCTATAGGATTTTTTTCTTGTCTACTTTCAACCTGCTTGTCCTGAAATTTAATTAACTCCAACAGCGACTATTGGGGATGAAAATAATAATCGGAAAAAATTAGGAAATTTTTGTTCTTCATTTCGAGCTGTTTTAGGCCAATCGAAATTTAAAAACTCAAAAAAAACTCAAACAACCATCTTTTCATTTGGATAAGCTTTCACCTCCCCCTAAAAAACACTCTTGGAGCAAGCATAGTTTTATGGACTAAGTATTTTGATTTTCATTCTTATGGTAAACCTAAAGTTTCGTGGGCGGAAGCATTGGTTTTATAAATGTCCTATTTACTAAAACTATTTTAAACTTTTTAACGATATTTTTTATGTGTTTCTATATAATTCTTAAGAACTATGATGAACTATAAATATTATGAACATTGAAAATGTCATAGATCATGTCAATATAGATCAGGAGAGCAAGCAAACCAGCAAAAGAAAAATCCTTACCATTTCGGAAGATTCCTAAGATATATGCATTTGTTTAAATTTATATTAAAATATAAAATTAAAACCTTAGGTATTGTCTCAATAACCAAAAGGCGTTTATAAAACAGAGCGAAAGAAATTTCTTTGACAAATAAGAAAAAATCAAGTGATTAAAAAGGATAAAAAATAAATTATTTTATTCAAAAATGTATATAATAAAGACAGATCCCAAATTTACAAAAATAAAATAAAATACCTAATATTCAGAAAATAAAAAGAACTAGCTACTATTTTTATAACAGAACGGCAAAGCGCATTAATAAATAAAAAAAGATTTCATTTGAAGATATCATACCGTTACTAATTGAAAACAATAATTCGACAAATTTTAGAGTGATGACCTAAAAAAGTAAGTAAGAAGATTTTTTCTTAAAATTGTTAATTTAAACAATCAAAAATAAATATTATATAAAATATTATTAAAATTATACTATATTAAATGTAAAATGCAATTCCCGATGTCACCGTTGAGTAAAATCAAATGTAAATGTAAACAATGTATTATTCAGTATAATAAAAATTAAATTAAAAACTAATGTATGAACATGAATGATGTATAATTATTGTACTGTGCTAATATTTTGATCAAACTGGCCTTAGACGGCGATTGCTAATCATACTCAATATTCAAAAAGTTAATTTAAAAATAAAAAAAAAAAATTATTAAAGATTTATGATGCAAGCAAATGTAATTGAATGAAATTAACTTTGGGTGGGAGGAGATAAAGAAGTAATTTATTAGAAAAATGAGAATGTAAAGAATCGGAATAGTAAGTTTAAATATAATATTAAACAAAATTGCGTTTAAAATACATAAATAAAATAAAGATACATATTAAAATAAAACATAAAGTCTACTGGAAATGAGTAAGTTCGTTTTTTTCCTTTCTTATTTCGTATTTTATTCAAAAATTCAAGGATCTCAGTGAAGAAAGTTTTGCATACAAATTTGCAGAGCTCTTTTAAATAAAATATTGCTTTGTACTCAAAGCAAAGGCGGTAAGTAAAGGATGACGCTTAAGTTCAATTTCAAAATTTAATTTTTAAATATCAAAAGACGTCGCTGTGCCTAGCCAAGTTTGCAAGCAAGCCACTAACCCTTTTCACAGAAACGAAACTCAGACCCCCCTCTTGCTTCAGAACTAATAATATTTGCTAAGCTGATCAGTAGTACCTCGTGGCATTATAGTTAGTGCTTTGGCCTGTCATGCCGAAGGTCTGGGTTCGATTTTCAGACGCTGCCACCTTAAAACAAAAATGTTTTTGCCAATCTACTGTCTCTTACGAGAAACTGACAAATCCTCCAAGGGCCTCTATGTATACTTATCGGTGAATAAGTGCTTCTCCTTCTCATCCAGCGGTTCGAACTCGGCAAAAAATTGTCAGTCCCCTCCATTCGTGCCAAAAACACGCACACAGGAATATTTGAGAGTTGTAAGTCCTCGCGTTCCAATGTTTATTCGCTATGCTATCTAGTTATCCCAAAAATTTCGAGATAACTTGAGTTGTTGTTGTGTCAGCGGTCATCAGCTGTTTTTTAAAAAGGGATTACAACAACACAAAGCTATCCGGATAACTGAGAATAACCATCGGAACGTGCCCAGTCACTAGACCCTGGTTCTCCACGAGCTGTTGCGCCACCAAATTTATCAAGCACAGGTGCATATTGACCAAATTTCAATAGCTTACCACTATTGGATCCTGAGATATATTACTTTAAAGGTGTTTGGGTTTCCTCCTTAACTCATCACTTGGGTTTCTTCATATCTCCATAATAGATCCTATCAGGATAGATTTAGGAGCTCTGTCTCCAACCCTTTCTTTGCCAAATCTGGAGTTCCCCAGGGTAGTCATTTGGGCCCACTTCTTTTTATCTTAGCTATCAACGACGTATCCCTCTGTATACGTTATAGTGAAATTCTAATTTTTGCGGATGAAATGAGAATTTTCAAAAGTTTTGTTATTTGGTGTAATAAAAACGGTTTAAATCTCAACCCTATTAAATGTCAGGCGATGATTTTTTCTAAAAAAAAAGTTCCTAGTTCATTTGATTATAAAATATCGCAGCACACATTACGTCGTAATGATAGTTTCAAAGACCTAGGGGTTCATTTTGATTTTACGAAGCATATCAATTTAATCGTCAACAAGGCAAACTCTATGTTGGGGTTTGTTAAACGATGGTCTAAGGAATTTCACGATCCTTATGTTACCCTCGCTCTCTACAACAGTCATGTTCGCCCTCATCTTGAATACGCATCACAGATATGGACTATCCTATTTACGATGTCCATAAGAATAGACTAGAAGCAGTACAGCGGAATTTTATACGTTTCGCCTTGAAAGGACTACCGTGGTCCGATCCTTATAATCTACCTCCTAACGAACACCGGATTAAGCTTCTTCAGATTCAAACTTTGGCACAAAGGAGAATTAATAAGGATATTGTATTTATTCATCAACTTTTAACGGGCGTTATTGATGCACCTGATTTATTATCTTGTACTAGCCTTAACTACCGTGGGGGAGGTCACAACACTCGTAGTCTAGAACTAATGCATATATCTCAACACCGTACCAATTATGGTATGCATGAGCCCTTTACCCGCATGTGCAACATTATGAATTTGAACTCAAACTTTTTTGATTTTAATATAAGTAAGAATAGACTAAAAGCTACATTGAAGACCAGTGTACCACGCTCTTAAATGTTTGTAATTGTTAATCTTTTCAATGTCAGTGTATTTGTTATTTTATAATTATTGTTTTTAATTTTATTTTATTTTGCAAAGTGTGTGTCTTAAGTAGTTTTTTGCTTACTAACTACTAACACTACACTAAGTGATGAGCCTGATGAGCACTTAATTTGTGTTTGGCAATTCTTTGGTCGCAAGATGTCGCTTGTACTTAGCTCTCTTCGGCAAAGATCTGATAGTGTAAAAAAAAAACACAGCCTAAAGCGTTCTTCTCATCCACCGTTAATAGTGCCCATGCCTCTGCACCAAACATCAGGACCGGGATGACAAGCGTCTTTTACATTTACAGGGACATTTTAGTTGCTCAAGAGAGGGCTTTGGTTCTCAATTGCCTTCTTAGCCCAAAGAAACAGCGAATGGCAAGAGTAATTCTTCGTTTGATCTCAGCACTATGTGTTGGGTGTCCTTTCTTGTTGACAGCATATACTTGGTCTTGCCTTAATTCACCGTTTAACTTGGTTTCCTCCTCAATACTCACGAAAGCACGTCCGATTATGTCAATATCGTAATTGGACTGACTTTTGAAAGACTGTACATTCGTTCTTTGAAGTTTACCCAAGGTTGAACCAGGTTTTCTTGACAGCACCAAGAATTGTCAAAAACACCTGTACCTATTTTTCGGTTATCAAAAAACAACAAAGGGCTCTCAATTGTGTTGTTAAGATAAGCAAGAAACAATATGGGGCGTATTCATAGAGAATTACAAAAGTCGTGATTTCTTGATCTATAGTTTAAGACATGTTGGTTAAATAAACACAGCTCTTATTCATAGTCAGTTTCCCACCTGTGTTTAGTAGAACCCCAGGTTAAGGTTGTGTTCTACTACAATTATACTTCAAATGACGACAGGTCAAAGAAAAAAAATACACTTATATTTCCAAAGTGTAAATTTTAAAAAGTGTAAACAAAACTACTTAAATAAAAAATCAAAAAAGAAACTCGAACAAATGCTCTATGATGTTCTTAGATGAAAAAGAAATAAAATATAAACGCGAACGCCAGGAAAACTGGTCACAACCACAGAAGGAACTAACTTTTTTCTTTTTCTATTCTTCTTTCTTTTCTATTTTTCTTTTTCTTGGTTGCACATTTTGCTATTTATTTAATGACTCAAACTCATGTAAAATATCCATATCTTCTTCAATTGCGGTAACAATCGACATTTTTCAGAACGATAAGTTTACATACGTAGCATTTATTTGGTATAAATTAATTTTTCAGCTTTTTAATTCACAAAAAAAAATCAAATTTGACATTTGGCTGTGATAATAACTACTTAAACACAGCATTTCCTATGTTTAAAGTTAGACCATAGGTTTAGCCCTAAGCTTAGGTTTAAATTTATTTATGAATGGCCTAAGCTCTGGACTTGCTTAGTAACAACTTAGCAAGAGTTTAGCAAACATCTATGAATATGAATATGAATATAGTATTACAAATAAACAAACAATATTTTCTATTTTCTACTTCTATTTGTTATTATTAAAGTACTTTTGTTTGCTCCTTGTGTTTCTGGTTCAAAAATAAAAGAATAATTTCCACCACGTGAATCCACAACAAAAAATTGCTTCAGAGCTCATGCCAATTTGACAGTTTATTCTGTACCTCAGCTCGCACCAGGAAAAAACTTAATTCTACTTCAGGGCGACCGACCCCAGATTTCAAAAAAACATAGAATTGGCTCGTCAGATTAAGTTCAGGTTTTTCAAAAAACGCTTTAGGGCGACTCCAGGGTGACTTCAGGACTCAACGAACAAACCTTGTGCCTCTAGTGTTGACGTGAGAGTTTTGCACTATTCTTTCAAGAACGATATTGAAGAAGTCACATGACATCGCGTTGCCTTGTCTAAAACCTTTTTTGACATCAAAGGTATCGGTGAGGTCTTTGCCGACCTTGATGGGCAGCGTGAATTCTCCATCGCCATCCTGCACAAACGGATTAGTTTGGGAGGGAAGCCAAAACAAGACATTGCTCAACATAGCTCGTCTCTATAGATGCTGTCATTCCCTTGAAATCGATGAAAAGGTGGTGGGTATTGATATGAAACTTCTGGGTTTTTTTTCTAGATCTGCGAATATTTGGTCGATGTTGGACTTTCCTGGCCTAAAGCCACGCTGATATGGACCAATTAGGTTGTTGACAAATAGCTTCAGGTGTTCACAAAGTACAGCAGAAATCTTCAGGATCGGGCAAACAATACTGAGGTTCCAATCATATATTTTTTTTTCGCGGTTTTTCCACTTATTTGCCATTTTAACCATTACGCCTTAATTTCCTAATAAAACATTGCTCTACAATTTCAACCTTACTAAATTTGCTTCAATTTGAGTCCAAAGCCGGCTCTGTAGACATAACAGTTTCCAAGGGACGGATTTTCAAAATATAGCAATACAAAATTTAAAACAACAAGTAGTATATAAAACAGTATAATAACAAAAGCGTGGTCTTTGACAAATGCTGCATCAAAGCAATAGAGCGTATAGATTGGGCCAAAAGAAGAAAACAATAGTACTGGATTGGGGGTATATATCCCCCCGTTTAGGTGGGAGGGGAAATTTTAAGAAAAGTTGACTTCAAGTAGAAAAATAACTTTAAAAAAACAATGGTAATATCTGGACGAAAATCCATTGCTCATCTTAAAGCCAGAAATCCATTCTTTAATTTTATTTTTAAATAAAGTTTTCATAGCTGATAGTTTTTGAAAAATTTACTTTCAAACTCAAAATTTTGAGAAAAAGACGATTTTGTTTGTGTTAATCTATTTTTTTTTTTTATTTTATGGTATTAAGTACTATTTTTGTTTTTGGTTTTCAATGCCCTTATTAATTTTTAGTTAAAAACTGAAAACCAAATGCTAAAATGACTTCTAGTTTTTGAGAAAACTGAAATTAACATGATCAACTTCACTGTTTTCAGTCTAGTATCCTTTTTCTTGGGGGTGGGAGTACCTACCAGTGAGTTATCTGAAGCGAATGTTTTAGTTCGAGTTTTATATGGTTGACTTTAAAAAATCATAACTCCGTTTCTACTCATCCGATCTTCATGATTTGATTAAGATCTTAATATAAAGCCTACATGACATGCTACACAGTATAAAAAAATCATTGAAAAGGGGCAAACGATTTCACACAAGGGGTGAATAAGCCCCCCTTCAATTCGATTTGCAGCATTCTAAATTCTAAATTTGATGAAAAATTTCACAATTTGAATTGATTTTTAGCTCAAATTGAAGCCCATTTAATTATTTTGAAATGGTAGAGCAAAGTTATAATCGCGAACCAGGCCTTAAAGGTTAAAATAGCCAATAGCTGAAAAAACCGCGAAAATTTCTCGGTTTTATGCATATCTCACAAAGTTGCGTTCGGCGCTCGAGGTCGAAAACTTCGATTATTGATAAGGCCAACATCATAAACAACTCATCTAAAAATCAGAACTACCGGATCTGAGGCAGAGCCCTCCCACCCCCAAGAAAAAGGATACTAGACTGAAAACAGTGAAGTTGATCATGTTAATTTCAGTTTTCTCAAAAACTAGAAGTCATTTTAGCATTTGGTTTTCAGTTTTTAACTAAGAATTAATAAGGGCATTGCAAATCAAAATCAAAAATAGTACTTAATACCATAAAATAAAAAAAAAATATAGATTAACAAAAAAAAATCGTCTTTTTCTCAAAATTTTGAGTTTGAAAGTAAAATTTTCAAAAACTATCAGCTATGAAAACTTTATTTAAAAATAAAATAAAAGAATGGATTTCTGGCTTTAAGATGAGCAATGGATTTTCGTCCAGATATTACCATTGTTTTTTTAAAGTTATTTTTCTATTTGAAGTCAACTTTTCTTAAAATTTCCCCTCCCACCTAAACGGGGGGATATATACCCCCAATCCAGTACTATTGTTTTCTTCTTTTGGCCCAGTCTACACGCTCTATTGCTTTGATGGAGCATATGTCAAAGACCATGTTTTTGTTATTATACTGTTTTATATACTACTTGTTGTTTTAAATTTTGTATTGCTATATTTTGAAAATCCGTCCCTTGGAAACTGTTATGTCTACAGAGCCGGCTTTGGACTCAAATTGAAGCAAATTTAGTAAGGTTGAAATTGTAGAGCAATGTTTTATTAGGAAATTAAGGCGTAATGGTTAAAATGGCAAATAAGTGGAAAAACCTTGAAAAATTTGCGTGTTTTTGGATTTTTACCAATGTTGCGTTCGGTGCTCGAGGTCGAAAAATCGGATTTAATACTAGGCCAACATCATAAACAACTCAGCAAAAAATCAGAACTACCGGACCTGACACAAGGTCTCAGTCCTATGAAACTACAAGGTTACTGGACTATAACCATAATTTAACCATTTTTATGTTTTCTTTTTGAGAAAAGTACCTTTTGTTTTTTCTTAATTTCTCAAAAACTACGAAAGATTTTGGCATTTGGTTTTCCATAATTGATTAAAAATTAATGAGGGCAATACAGTATTGAACACAAAAACAGAACTCAATTACGTAAAATTTTGAAAAATATAAACTTTTTTTCGGAAACTATTTGCTTAAACAACTTGATTTAAAAACCAAATACAAGAATGGAGTATTAGCTTTCAAAAAAACTATAACACATTATTGTATGTGCGTTCGTTGATTTTTAATTTTTTTTTTTCCATATACTCAATAGAGTGGGGATTTAACACTTGGTGGAAATCAATTTTAGTTAACATATTGTTTAATTAAAATAATTAAATAATAAAAGAAAAACACTTGCTTATTCCACAATATCAAAAGTTTTTTTATTAAAGGCCAACGCGTTTCGTCTTATGAGGACATCTTCAGGGCACTAAAGATGTCCTCATAAGACGAAACGCGTTGGCCTTTAATAAAAAAACTTTTGATATTGTGGAATAAGCAAGTGTTTTTCTTTTATTATTTAATTATTTTAATTAAACAATATGTTAACTTTTTTTTTCCATTTAAAGTCAATGTTTCAGAAACTGCCCCCATCAATTTTTGTCTTAGTATATGCCCAAAATCATGCCTTAAAATATAATTGATGAATCAGGGGACACCCTGTACATAAACCAAAAATGTAAGCAAATCTATGCTTTTGTAAATTTGCATCATTTGATACTACGTTTACAAGCAGGATCGAGAGCCTTAGTTGAAATAGGATCGGATATTCGACCAAGGTTCGGACTTTGAATTGAGTGCTCCATTACAAGTTGATTTGAAATGGTATTGGGATTCGAGAAAAATCAATGGCATTAGTATATTTATTTCAATGCAAAACAAATATAATAGAATTAACACCAGTACCTACTTCCTACACGTATCTATTAAAACAAAACATGCAAATAAACCGACCATGATGCATTATGTGTAAAACCAACTCCTCGACCCAGGTTTTTCGTCACAAATTTCGGTTAAATCTGTTCGAAAGTTGTTTCCGATTCTAATTTGAAATGGTACTCTGGATGACTTTGGAATCGGAAGAAACCGTTGCAAGGAAATCTTTGCAACATTCGAAATGTGTCAGACTCGTGTAGTTACAATTTCAAAAATAACATTTAAATTCAAAAAGTCAAGTTTCATTTGTTATTTGAAGTTATTTTACATATCTGTATAATATGAATTTAATTGCTATTAAAGAGGAAGAAAGTGCTGAAGAGTTTTATAAAAAAAAATATGTTTAAAAAAAGCACAAGATATCCCTCAATAACAGTCATTAGAAAAGCAGGTTGTGATAAGGATTCTTTTTTCTTGTGCAAATACAAATGCATTTGTGCAAGTGTTGAAATTCACTGGTTGTTAGATCTGCTCTACATGTGTTTTGCTTTGCCAATCTTGCGTTTACGAATTTGGCAACATGCAACACACATTTTTTTTTCAATCAAAAACTTGAAGCATAACACAAATGAAATTGAAATTCTGTAATAAGTTATTTTTTTATAGTTAACTACATAATAACGCATTGGTTAACCATCTGCATTCAAATTGGTTATTACCTATGTACATCTACTTGCAGTTCTTCTTGCGTCCGCAGTTGTATTTTTGTTTCAAAATTTCTATAAAATATTATGTTTTTCTAAACATCAAATTATCATCCAATTAATATTGATCATGTTTCCTTCTCCTTCGCTAAAAAAAAACACTGGTTTATATAACTTTTTCAAATAAAAATCTTATTTTAACTTCCAGCAAAAATTTTCCGCATGATAAATAGTTGTCGAATGAAAGTTCCGAAATTCGAAAGCAATTAGCAACGAAATTAGAGTTACTAAGTACCAAAATGTCCGATTTTCGAACAAATGTGTCTAGACAAATGGAATTCGGGTAGCACTTTTCGATTGTCGCATTCCAGAGTACAAATTTTCCGAATTCGAACGATTTAACTTTCGAATCGGATTACAGAGTAAGGCCCCAGGAGGAAAACCAAAAGCCTTTAATTTGAACGAGAGAATTTTGTGTGAGATTTTGTCAAAGGCCTTGCTAAAGCCTGTGGCAATGACATCAACTTCGTTTTTATTTTCTATTACATTTAAAGTATAAGAAACAAATTCTGTTAAGTTAGTGGTCGTAGATTTACCTTTGACGAACCCGTGCTGTTTGGTGGAAAATAATGACTTGCAAAAAATATACATTGTCGAAGACAATACTTTCGAACAGTTTAGGAATGCACGATAATTTGGCAATTGATGGCCTATAGTTTGCAACATCTGCTTTACATCCCTTTTCGTGAATTGGAATGATGAAAGAATCCTTCCACATTGATGGAAAAATCCCCAAGGAAAGAGATTTTTGGAAAAGAAAAGCCAGAGGCAAGGCCAAATTGGCTGCACCTTTCTTTAAAACAGTCGCTGGCAAACCGTTTGGGCCGGATGAGAAATATTCCAAAAGATTTTTTATCTTTTCGACCACTTCACCAACATTAATACTATTGAAACTTATGATGTTCGATTACAACTATTCAAATAGTTGAAGTAGTTTAAATCTGGCTCAAAATTACTATCGGAAAAAGCAAGACCGAAAAAAGTGGCAGATAAATTTGTTATAATTTTAGAATCGTTAGAAGAATGATCTAAATAATTAAGAGCAGTAGGATAACCATTAGACTTTTTCTTGAAGTTTATAAATTGCTAAAATCGTTTGGGATCTGCGATTATATCAAATTGCATTTGATTGATATATTCGTCGTATAGCAGTTTAGAAAGAGTTGAAAATGCATTGTACGCATGCAGATAAAGGGAGTAGTCATTCTCGGTTCTAGATCTTAAATAATTAAACAATGCATAATTTAGATCTAGATCTTAAATAATTAAACAATGCATAATTTAACAGTGAGCAAAACTGTTTTTTGATTTTGTTACATTATGTTTGAAATTCTATTTTAAGAGTAAATATTTACAAATTTAATGGTAAAAATGTAAAAAAATTACAAATCTAACGGTAAAAATGTACAAAAACCAGAAGTCTTATATTAAATCCTCTTAAATGTACCACTATATTTTTTTACTTATTGATAGAGTAAAATTTGTTTTCACAATTTGTCTTAAAATAATTGTTAGTGAAAAAAACTGCGTTTTTTATTTTTATTAAAAATTGGTAAACATTTTTTTTACGGAAAAACTTTTTCAACTTTCAGACAAAATATTCACTTTTTAGGTTCTATACCTTTGTATATAAAAAAGAATCATCCTTCCTCATAACAAAACAAGTTCTGAATTACATATTTAAATTTTAAAAGAAGTTTGTGAAATATATGGTTATATTTCGGATTCGTCAACAGCCAGAAGCGGGGATTTTTCCTGAAATATTCCTTTTAACTAGCTCCACAACCCCACAAAATTTCAATCCTATTACCAAAATTCAGAACTTTTGCACAAAATTCCTAGGCTAAATGGGCTTTGTTTAACAAAAATAAAAATATGCATATGTGAGAGAATATTTACATAATGGGTGGGCGGGCGAATTTACCACCGCCCTGAGCGGAAGAAACCTATGCTACGCCACTCTAGATACAGAAAGATTTTTGGTCCGAGTGTTGATACCGAAGGCTCCACTGAAAACACCTTTAGTTTCTGTTTAGTTTAAGAAAAACAACATGAATTTATAGCCATAATTCTTTCTATATTTTTTGTATTTATAATACAACTTAAAAGTACATATTTTTTTTTACTTTTGTATTTTTTTTTTTTTTAATTTTGTAAATTATTTATCATTTACTTTCCATTTAATATAATTATTTACTGCTTAAGATTGATTTGTTTTTCTTTCATTGTTATTTCCTATAATTAACAGACAAGTTGATTTTTTGTTTTTTGTTTTAATTACTTTATATATTTATATTTTCAAACAAATAAAAAATGAATAAGATATAATAATAATAAAAAACAATAAAGGCGAATAATATAATAATATTAAATATACATTTTTGTTGTGGTTTGTGGTTAATTAATCATTTGTATTATAACTACTTATATCCTAAATATTACACAAAAGTCTGCTTTCTTTTTTATATAATTACTTACATTTATGCACATTGTGTTTACAGTATTGAAACACAAATTTTGCATGTTTCTGTTTCTATACTTAATAAAGATCTCTCGATTTGTTAATAAATCGAATATAGTTTTTTTTTTTTATTATTCACATATATAAATCTGTAATACATATATGCTATTGATATCAATCCTTTTTTAATCTACTATTTACAAAGTAACTTGTTTTGTTTTTAGAAATGAGAGTATTGTACTTACATTATATTGTAAAAGATCTCAACATTTTGAATGTGAAGAGCACTGTTTTTGTATTTTTTTTTTTTAGTATTTGCTATAACATTGTGGTTTGTTTCTGTTAAATGGTGACTTTCTTTTATCTAGTTGATTTAATGTTTTTTTTTTTTCATTTTGTAATTTATTTTTTATTTTTTAAATTTTACTAATGACTTTATTATAATATTGTTTTGTTTTTTTTTTACTGTTTGTTGATAAATTAAATAAAACAAGGAATTTGTTTTTTTTTTGTTTATGTTATATTTACAATTATTGTTGTTGATTTATTTTGTTTATGTTTTATTAGCTATGGACAGTTATTTTTTGTTTTGGGAAGAAAGTTGAATTTACATGAAATGGATTTTGTTGGCAAAAGAAAAGATTTATTTTGGAATAAGTTTGATTTTTACATTTCTGAAAAACGAGCTATTACGAAAAATTGACTTCGAAAACCGCTGGTTTTAGGTTTAACATTTTTGTAAATTTTAAAAAGTTTTTTTTTTTATATTCTTTTAAATATTTGAAGTATACGTTATATACTTAACTGATGATTATAAAAATGTCCAAGGTCGTAGAAGAAGCATTTTTCGAGTGTGATACATTAGCACTGTAAATGTTTTGAACACTTGCATGACAACTTCATGTCTTTTTTATTTTATTCTAACTTCAAAATAATGATTACGAAATTAGTTCAAGAAAACTATAAACACAAATAATACTTTCTTTGAGTGCTAAGTATATTGTCGTTAAAAATGCAATTCCATTTTGCAACAAACAAAATAAATTAAAGATATTTGGCACACTATAATTAAGGAGGAAAGACTCATACAAACACGCATTAAATTTTGATAAGTTAATTTTGTTTCTTTATTTTTTTTCTGGCCAATCTAACAAAATGTGTTCTGATAATAATTGCATAAGTTGGGTATCACATCAAAACAAAAAAATGCATAGCAAAAGTTATAGTTAAAATTTTAAAATTTATAATATTTAAAGAGAAAATAAAATCAATCCGTTATGTATGTATGTATGTGAATGCACTTTCCGCCGGCCTTTGGCCAAACAAAAACAAAAGAAATAAATTAATAATAAAATAATAAATAATATCTTTTCAAGGTTCTTGAATTGTTTGTTGAATTTAGTTGTTTTTTTATTGTTAAATATGTATTTCTGTAGTTTTATTTCAGAAATAATACTTTTACTTTTGTTATTAAAACAAAGGAATTAATTTACAAATTTAATTATTAAAAAAAATTATTAATAGTAATCTAAGGCTCTAAAAGCTGAGAAACAATTATATAAAAAATCTCCTATTCTAAACCTATTTATGTTTAAAGACTTTAGATTCTTATTCATAATTGTTTTTTTTTTTTTTGTATTGTTATCTAAGTTGCAACTAATTTTTTGTTATACTTAATATATTTAAATAAAAGTAAATAATCTATTTACCATATAATTTTTGCAGTTTTTTTGTTTAGTTTCTTACAATATGAAAATTTGCTGTAGCTGATTTTGACTTATACACATAAATACATTGAAAAATTTACAATTACCAAAAAAATTTACAAACAACATTTTTCTGTTTTTCGCAAATCAAAACATTTTCATATACACACACATATTCAACAGCAAAAATAAAGACAACATACATACACACACGTTTCATAAAGCACTCTTCTTCTTATAAGTAGTATTTCTAAAAAAACTCATTTCTGATTTTCATCGTGTGATGATTTATGTGTGCAGCCGAGAGTTCTCGATTATTTTTTTTAAATCTTTTATCTTATGCTTTTTATACATTTTACATAAATATATAATATAATTCCATGCATTTGACTAAATAAAAATTACAATTAAACGATTGCTCGCCTTCGTTATTTCTATACATCACTCATTCTCTTTCTACATAATATTTGTTTTGGAAGGCGTTAATTATAATATATTATAACTCGAATATAAATTAATTAAATAAGTTTATGCATAAATATTTGAAAATAGGAAGGAGGGCGAGAAGAAAATTATAGAAAGATAAAACTTAAACGATTATTCAACAGAAGTTAAGGACTTAAATACAGTAGGATTATCATCTAACTTCACAGTCTTTGTTCAGTGGAAGTAAGCTGCAGTCATTTTCCGTTTCCTTCGCCGACAGAGCAGACTTTGTTGATGGTGCCGCCGTTGAGGGATCTGGTAAATATGCATCGGCATCCGTCTTAGTACTTTCCGATGCTTGGAGAGGTAGTGCTGAAGGCGGCGGCGTGCTACTGCTGTTGCTACTGTTGCTGTACCCAGCGTTAATATCGATCGCGTTTTGTTCACTTTGAAAATTGGTCCTTAATTTAAGCGGAGGAACTGGCTGATTCGTTTTCGACGCAAATATCGAGTCTCCTGACAATCTCTCACTTTCGCATGTATTGTCCGTGGATGGATGTGGATCAGAGGATCGTTTTTGTTGGTTGCTGCCAATCACATATCCTCCACCGTCTGAGTTTCGAGCGAGCTTCAGGCGAATGGGTACAAAGGGAATAGATGCCTCCGAAAGCTTTCCACTTTCATCCCCCACGTCCGGAGTGACATCTTCTTCTAACTTTCTTTTGCCAAAGCGAATGATGAGCTTAGGCGCAACGTCAGATGCATTGTTTTCAATCACTTGAATGTGTTTGTCTTGCTTCTTTTTCTTTTTGTGCTCCTTTTTCTGTTTCGAGGATTTCTTTTTGGAAACGTGCGCTGCAACTTCTATTTTTTCAGCGCTGACTGTAGTGGGCTTCTCTTCATCATCTTCACCGAAATCAGCCATGACTTTCTTTCGATAATTCATACTCTCTCGTCGCAACATTTCAAAAGAAGGAATAACATAGCTGGAAGTGTGACGTTTCTTGGGCGGACAAGAAACAATTCGCATATTTGTGGATGATCCTGCACCAATGTTTCCAGTCGAAATCCCCACTGGTGACTTTTTACGAATTTTAATCTTCAGTTTTGGAGTATGTTCCTCTTCGGATTCGAGTGTTTTACTACGTCCACGACGCTTACCAGTTGTCTTGACACCAGTTTCATTGCTAACAGAGAGATTACTACCTGTTGAACACCCACTGCGACGCCGTTCTGGATTAACTTCCGTAACGTCATAGCTCATGTCGAGTTGCCGCAACTCCCTTGAGCCACACTTTTTCCTCTTTGACACGGTCTCGGTGCTATTGTAGCTTTTGTAATCGTCTTTTGTGGGAATCGATGGCATTGAATCTATAGCCTTGGGTATGCCCACACAACGACTGATCATTGTGTCTGAAGAACTTGTTTGTTTTTCAGCTGACTGCGGCAAGCCAACAGTGTCATCCAGATTGGTTTCTTTCTGACCCCAATACTGTAGCAGTTCCTTTTTACGCATACGTCGGATTGCCGTTCCCCCACTTCCAACCGATGAACTTCCACTTCCGATTGTCACTTGTGATACAGGCACATGCACTGATGACTGTTGAACACTTAAACTCGTCGAATTGTACATATCTGGATATGCTAGCGGTCCCTTGATTTTTAGCTTCAATTGGTTTCTTGAGTCAGAGAGGGATACCTTCGTGTTGGTGGTATCGGAATCGATGGAAATCTCTTCTGATGTTGTTTCCATAGACGTTTGCAATTCAGCAGGCATAACAACTTCAGGAGCGTTAGAGGGCTGGCTGCTTTGAGTCAATCGAATACCAGTTCCACTTGCCTTGAGGGCGGATTGGAACTCTTTTTCAACTTCTTCGTCAATGTCGGGTAGCGTTTGGTCCGCAGTTCCCGAATCAAATGCACCTAGCAGATTATTGTTGTACGCCTCCTGACTGGCAGAAGAATGCTGTGCCTCGAAGTCAAGACTGTAGGTACGCATATCGACGGGTCCCGGAAGAACTGGTCGTACAATGCTATGCAGCATTGCAACATCGCTATTTGCGGTGGATATTGTGTTCGATGTTGGAGTCTTGAGATCTCCCTGCCGATTGCTGCAGTTATTAGATGCTGTGGTCTGCGTACTGTTTCGCATTTTGCAGATGTACGTTGGGCTTGAAAACTTCTGTTGTTCGGGAGTGGTATTTTGTTGAAGATTACCCCGGCAATCAAACGAACGTCGACGATCTCGCAGGGATTGGAGATTTTCCATGTTCGATGATGCAATGTCTTCCTCGTAGTTGAAATCGTACGGTGTTCCAACGAGGTTATTGACGATATGAGTGTTTGTGTATTCGATTGCAGGTGGAATTTGTGTGGTGGACGATAAACGTCCTCCTCTACCTCTTCCACGACCACGACCCCGACCAGTTCCAGTTCCTCGGGCCGAGTTCTTTCTCTGACGACTCGTCGTTTGGCCATCAAACTTGCCACCGGAACTTTTTGGACCCAACTGCTTGCTAAGCAATTCCATTTGGCGAGGACTCTTGCCCGGACTTTTGTGCATTTGCGGTGATTTTCGTGGAAGAATCTGCTGTTGTTGTTGCTGTTGTGGTTGCTGTTGCTGTTGCTGCTGTTGACTAAATCTCGCTGATGTGCGTTTTGAGGGTGATTCTTTGTTGTTTGAACTGGTAGTAGGAGGCATTAGATCTATTAAGGAATTATATTGTGCTGATGCAGCATTGAATTGATGATTCTGTGGAGAATGGTGATCCAAGGTTGCTCCAGAGGTTGATACTATTGCAGCAGTAAGCGCAAGATTGTGCGAAGACGAAGTAAATGTTGCACCACCTCCACTGCCGCTGCTGCCGTTGCCAGTTGACATTGGAGTCATAAAAGATATTTCTTGTTGGTGACTCTGACGATTTACCCCGAATATGGAAGAACTTTGTTGCTGCGATTGTTGTTGTGACTGCGATGCTCTGCTTTGTGGAACATTTCCAGCCAGTCCCGCTGTGGGAAACAAAACCGGCCCAGGCGTTGGAAAGGATATTTGATTCATGTGATTGGGAACATTTGCGTGTGGTGGTGGGGCATGGAACAGACTCACTGGACCATTGTACTGGTTTTGTGAATGACTCGCCTGCTGCTGTTGTTGCTGTTGTTGTTGTTGTTGCTGGTGTTGCTGTTGTTGAAGTTGTTGTTGCTGGTGTTGCTGTTGTTGCTGTTGTTGCTGTTGTTGTAGTTGTTGTTGTTGTTGTTGTTGTTGTTGTTGTTGTTGTTGTTGTTGTTGTTGTTGTTGTTGTTGCTGTTGCTGTTGTTGCTGTTGTTGATGTTGTTGCTGTTGTTGCTGTTGTTGCTGCTGTTGCCCAAAGCTATACGAAGAACCCAACACATCAATCCCATTGACCATATTTTGAGTCGAATTGTTTTGCTGGGCAATTGAATTGAACTGCGAACTTAACGCGCTTCCAAATGACTCAAGTGCTCCTGAAAAGTGAGTCTTCTGATTGGTAGCCATGTTACAATCCTCCTGTTGCTGCTGCTGGTTGGACTTGTTGCTAGGTACCATCTGATGCGGAATATCATTAGATTCTGATACTGAACTTGGCGATGTGGACACCGATCTTCTTGTCTGAATAAGATCGTTTTCGTTCCACTTATCGCTTACGTTCATGTACGGCGACTGCATTCGAGTATTTTCATCGTAAACAGAGTCTGCATTAGTGGTGAAATCCATGGAAGTCTCCTTTGAGACATGGAGGTCCACAAAGTCCGGTTCCTTGAAGTCGGTCAACTTGGTGAAAATTTCACTGTTATTGATGTTAGCTTGAGGAGTTTTCTTCTTCTGATCAGCCATGTCCGTGTCACTTAGGAACATAGAACCTGCGTCGTTTGTCGGTACAGAATCTTGCAGAATATTGTGCGATTGTTGTAGCTGTTGTTGTTGCTGTTGATCGTTGGAGGACTGTAACGAAGGAAACTGCACCAATGACGAATGGGTGCTTGACTTGTCCAGAAAATTAATGGCATTTTCGGAAAATGGCACAATAAGGCTAGAACTATTGTTGTTTGTGAGCTCCGACATGGTGGGTGTATCTGTTGCAGGTTTGTCCTCAGGTAGAACACTGTCCTCTTTGATTTGCGTAATCGGAGCCGAGTTCTCCTTTTGCTGGAACATATCCTCTGAGTGGTGGTTGTATGGGAATGTTGTTGGTATTGCAGGTGTAGGAGGTGGCCCGTAGTCGGTTGGAACATCATCGCATTTGTTGTGATTGCGTTTCTGTGATTGGGACTGACGTAGTTTCTTAACTAAATTCATAGTTAACGCACTGTCATCCTCTTTGTGTGTCTCGTGTACTGACTTTGGCGCTGGCCCAGAACAATCCATGTCGGGTACCTGACTAAAGGAGAAGTCTGGTAGTGCAGCTGTAGCATCATCATCGTCATCTTCTTCGTCTTCATTATCGTCGGGCTCTTGAATATTGTCTAGCAAATGCATTTCAGAAGTTGGATCGAATGAAGACGTTCGATGGTGATGGTGTGTAGCTGGAGTAGCTGGAGATTGTTCGAAGATCTTTTGAGATTCCTCACTGCTCGAAGGGGCGGGTGGAGTTTGGGGTGGTTTCTCCGATGAATTGTCTTGCCCTTCATCATCTTGCAGTTGTGGTTCGTTAGAATCGATTTTCAGACTCTGTTCAGAGTTTGAATCCAGCTCAATGATGTCAGGATCTTCAATTTGTATTGAACGGCTGCATTTCTTCTCAACCGACGGCGTTGGAATTCTCTCCTCATCCACCTGTTCTTCTACCTGAGGCTCTTTCAAATCATCCATAAAAGTGTCACTCTCCACGTTGCTCGCACTTTCCCCTGCCGAACTGCTAGACTTTCGCTCTTCCAACGCACTACTATTGTTACTAATAAGTTCTTGTTCCTTCTTGTTGAGTAATTTGTCCAATGAACCAAAATTGCGATGTGATTTGCTTTGATTTGTTGACAAACTTGAGTTTGTGCTTGTGTTATTGAATACGGTTGCCGATGAAACCAAACCGGCTTTTCTTTGTATAATTTCTTCTTCGAGGTTGGGTGATGTGGGTGAGGTTTTTGTGATTTCGTCATCTTCGATTTCAATTGTCTGAGGTGCCAAAACTTCTTCTTCCTTCTCATTTTCGGGGGATGATTTTGCTTTGGGGATATCTTCCTCATCATCGTCATCGTCCAAAACAATTGGTGCCGAATCTAGTTCCTTTTCTTCTAATGGGATTGTAAGTGAACCTGACAGTCGAGGTTGAAGTGCCTCATCCTTTTGAGGAGAGTCTCTGCTTCCGTTTATGCTATTGGCACTGCTATGACTTGTGTTCGGTAACTTCGAAAGTCTTGGAGATTTGACAGGTGATGGTGTTGGCGACTTAGGTGTTTGGCACTGTGATACTTTCTTTGTCGACTTTTCCCCAATGCTACCCTTCGAAAGTTTTCGCATAGTGGTTGGTTTGCGGCTTTCTTCTACTTCACTTTCGTCGGAAGAACTGCTGCTACAAGACGACGAAGAGGAACTACTAGACTCAGACGTCGAAGTCAGATTAACATTTTGCACCGGTGACCTCCGATTTCCTGCTTTTTCTGCGAGTTCCCTGCTCTTTTCTGCGAAGGAGGGAGATGGAGGTGTTTTTGGCCTATGCACAATTACTTCTTCCGGTGCTTGTTTCGAGATTTCTATCGGTTTAGGCTCTGGCGTTCGTAGCTTTTCTTGAGATGCTATCGGCTCAGATATTACTTCCGGTATCGGTGAATCTGGAGCTTGTTTATCCTGGGGCTCATTTTCTACTGGAAGTGGCGGTGACACTAGTATTGTTTCTGGTGCTGGTTCCGTTTCCACTTCTGGTTCTGGTTCTGGTTCTGTTTGTGGTTCTAGAACTGGATCAGCAACTGGAGCTGGAACTGGAACTGCTGCATGTGTTGCAATCTTGCTTTCAGGTTCTTTGATTTCTTTGACTTCTTTCACAATATCTGTAACTGAATCTTTCGACCTTCTTGTGCTTGTTGTTCTTGTCGTCGATGTTGATTCTTTTGCTGTCTCCCTAGCAATCATCTCCTTGGACAACCTTCTTGGTCTAACAACATGAGGATCATTTGATGTTGGGGTGTGCTTTTTACTGCTATCTGGCGACTTCAGTTTGCTTTCCTTATCTTTTAATTCTTTTTCATCAGTCACCATATCAGTTGTTGGATTTTTAACCATTCCTCCACTCTTCAGCTGTTCTGCAGCCTTCTTAGCTGCCTGCCTTTGAGGCACATATGCTACCAGGATGTTATTTTTGGTCATGTCTGTAGGTGGTTTTACACAATTTGGTAACTCTGTTGTTATCTTGCTACTACTGCTTGATTTAGAAATGTTATCAGACTTGGTCTGCACTTTCTCCTGTCGCGGGGAGACAATATCCTTCGAAGATGTTGATTCATCCTTATTCGAATTCTTTGGAGGCCTACCACGTTTTCCAACTGTTTTTTCAGTTGGTTTGTCCCGTTCTTTATCTTTTTCTTTATCTTTATCCTTATCTTTTTCTTTGTCTTTATCTTTATCTTTTTCTTTATCTTTATCTTTATCTTTATCCCTATCTTTATCCTTATCTTTATCTTTATCTCTATCTTTATCTTTTTCTTTATCCTTATCCTTATCTCTATCCTTATCTTTATCTTTATCTTTCTCTTTGGAGCGCATTTTCTCTTCCAATTTACTGCTATTACTGCTTGTACTTTCCTTTGGTTTTTCCTTGTCCTTCTCTCGATCCTTTTCTTTCTCACGAGTCGCGGCGACCTGCGTTCGATCGGAATCACGGTCGTCTCGAGAATCTTTCTTTGATGTAGACCCTGTTGAAACAGTTGCAATTGTTGAATAACTATTCGTGGAACGCATATTTTCCGACGCTTTTTTAGCCGCCTGTCTTTGCGGAACCACCAACAAATCGGAGGCGAACTTTTGCTTTTCAGCCGACTTCGACGAATATTCTTGACTCTTATTCTTCTTGTTGTTCTTTTCATCTTTTTTGTCTTTATTTGAGCTATCCGTTCGCAAATGTTCCTTTGCAGTTTCCTTTGATTTTGCTTTAGTCTTCTCTTTTTCTTTGTTGTCCTTTGCGCTGCCAACGTCTTCCTTAGCTTTTGCGGCTGCAGCTTCCTTCTTTTGTTTTTGTATCGACTGCTGCAGAGTGAACTCTTTCATGGCAGCCTTTGTTCGTACATTTGTTTGATAGTCGCTTATATTGCTTTCGGTTTTATCTTTGTCTTCCTCCGATATTGACGTTGAACTATCACTGTCGGAGTAGATTTGTGTTGTTGCTTTTCGATTGGCATTTTTACTCGTGTTATCGAGGTTCTTCAACGGAATCAATTCCTCACTTTCATTGCTAGAAGACAGAGCACCCTTGTCTTTTTCCAGCTCCTTTTGCATTTGAGATAGGAAATTGTTTGGTCGCTTGTGCGATTGCTGTTTCTTATCTTCTTCATCGCTTGAACTCGACGCGTGTAAGGCAGCTGCAGCAGTTGATGTGGCAGCACTGCTTTTTCTTCTTTTTTGTCGCATTTCCACAGAACACAGGTAGCTTTGCTTTTTACGCTGTTTTGCTGGTGATGATTTCTTTTTAGTTAATTTAGTTAACTCACTGTCCGACGAAGCAGAAGAAACTGAGGATCCCGTAGACCCTGAAGATGAGGATGATTCCGAAGAAGCCGTTGAACCCGACGAACTTGTCGAAGATGACGATGATTGTGAGCCACTACTTGCCGCTCTATGGCCATCGCCACCATTGCGACGAGTCGATTTAGCTCCATTAACATTAATTTTCTTGTATGGAGAAATAGATTTCTTTCGATTTGCGACCGAAGAGGAAGCCCTGGAGCCTGTAGCTGCCGCTGAACTTACGGTACCTGAAGCTGCTTGTGACCTACCACTCCGTCCCTCCCCTAGTGATTTCTGCCTATTATTTTCTAGACTTAAAAATGATTGATCGCCTTGATAATTTGAGCTAGTATAAAACCTATCGTACAGAGATTGACCATCATTTGCGTAGGTCACAGCAGTTGTTAATTGTTCATCGTACTCTATCGTGTTGATGATTGTTTCATCAGTTAACACGTTTATTTGCTTATAAAATATTTGCTCACGCAACCTAAATAACGAACGCGATAATTTTTCTCTTCGACTAACCATATAGCAGAGATTCCGTACTCTTTCCAGATCTTGACGCAGATGCACGAACAGCTTGTGATTTTCTTGATCGGCTTGCTCTTGTTTTCGGACAATCAATTCAACGTCTTCAGATTTGGGTGGAATCAGCTCATGGTTGTTACGGGATTTCCGCTTTAATTTCCAAAAATTATAAATGCTGGTTATGGCATCTTCGTCGCACTCGAAGAGATGGCAGCTTATGTCTCTGACATTAACATATTTGTCAAATTCAGCTTCCACTTCCTATAAAAAAGTATTTAAAATATGTTATTTATTTAGTTAATGAATATTTTAATAAAAAAAAGAGTACACAGATTCAAGAAAAATATTTTTTTAAACAAACTTTTTACCTGATGGCGAAGAGCTCTCACTTGATTGCGTTCTTCTGAGGTCATATCTTTCCGACTCTTTCGTCGGCGACCATCATCATCATCGCCGCCTGAACACAGTCCATTATTATTTGTCGATTTTTGGTTTCCCTTTTTGCCTTTGCTACCCATGCTGTGCTTTAAACAGTACGAACGTAGCTTAACACCGTCTTCGGCGTTACCCTCTTCGATGATTGCTCGCATCTCTAGTCCGTGCTGAAATGCACAAGTAACATGATAGGCTGTCTTGCATGTCTTCACCGAACACTGAATGCAAGCTCCCACCCGTTCTTTACACAATACACATATCAAAGCCCATCGACTTTGTGGAATGCTTGAGATTTTTGTTATTGGTTCCATGCGATCCACACACCCAATACTAACTTCTGGTATCCATAGAGCACATGAGACATGTGCCCAGTTCTTACCAGATTTTGTTGATTTCATTGCGCCACCCTTGTTCGGACAGAGTACACAACCCGGTTTAATATCCATCGAACAAGTTCGGCACAGCCATTGCCCTGTTAAAAAATGATCAATTTGTAATTTGTGTTTTAATTGAATTTTTGTTGTTACAAAAATACCTGATGGAATGGCTGTAATACCATAACACGCCTGGTGCACACATATATTGCAATTATCACAGAATACCATTTCGTTTGCCTCCTCTGAATCAGGTGATCGACACACATCACAAATTACATTCTCATCATATTCAATGCCGAGGCCATCTTCGTTTTTTAATATGACTTGAATTTGTTCCCAACATCGAACCTAGATATCATAAACAGATTTTAAAATTGTTCCAAAAAAATAAGAAAAGTTACGATTTACCTCTAATTCTTCGATAACACGTTCAAATTGCTCAGATGATATTGGAGAAGCACCGGATAAAACTCTTTCTTTATTAAGTAAATTTAACCAACCTTCATCGACTTGGTCGATGTCGTAGGCACAGGTATTTTCAGCTAACGCTACCACATTTGTAAGGTAGTGCAAATCGGAATTATATGAGTCATCCTTAGTTATTCGTAAATATCGGTTTTTAGGACTACAAAAAAAGTTAAGAAAGAACAAATCGAAATATATTTATATTTACTAAGGGAATATAATTTCTTAATATTGAATTTGGACATTAAATAAAACTTCTTAAGATTATTGGATGCTTAAAATTCTGTTTAACTAAATGAGCAAAAAATACATATGTAATTTTTACATGAGCTTTTTGAAAAAAAAATCCAGGATTATGAAATTCAAAATTAAAAAAAAAAAACTTATAAACTAAAGCCAAAAAAGTATTAAGAATAAAACTAGTTTAAGGTACTAAAGCGAGTTATTTCAGTGCCATTTTTTTCAATCGGGCATGTTTTAGGAGTCGATTCATTTGTTTACATATATGCACATGGGAGGCATTGGCTGTAGCATGCCAATTGAGAGCGTGGTAATAGGTTATAATGTGGTTTGAAATATTTTAATCTTTTTCTAAATCTACAATTTTAGCTTTTGAAGTTCATTGCTTTAAAATATTTTTGAGCTCGAACTATGAAAAAGTATTTTTTCTGCAATTTTAGTATCCTGTACTTATTCACACTTACTGCAAAATCAGTCGTATTGTGCTTTTACCTGGCAAATCGTGGGGTAGTTTTTATTTTTGTTCCCGCTTTATGGTTTCGGGGTTGTGAATCCGAATCTGAGGTTTGCGACGAAAATTTCGCGACACTGCGTGGAAAAGGGAAGGGTACAAAATCCCGAAAATCAAAAAATGAGAATCCCTAATGCCATAATCCCGAATACCCAAAATACCGAATGCCAAGATCCGGAATGGACAAAATCCCGAAAGCCATTCGGGATTGAATCACGAATTTCAATAATATTTTAGTACTATTTTAGTACTTTCAAAGAAATCAAATTGTTTTGTGTGGCTTTTGACTTCTGCTCGCTTTGACATCATGACATTGTCTATAAGAGAAATTTTAAAATAAACAATCCCTTAAAAATCTTGAGAGGTGGTTGGATGTTGTAGGAGCTGGGGGCCTCGAGCCGATCTTTTCCTACACATCAAGTGCTTACAATACCTCCACGTTGGTAGCCGCCGGACTTGCTAAACTTGTAAGTGCGAATGTTGATCAAGGAAAGAAATGCAACATTAAACCTATGGCCCTACAGATTGGAGGTTAGTGCGTTGGGCTAACGACCCGACCACAGTAAAAAAAAACAATTGTTATGAGAGAGACGCGAGAAGCCTCGGATAACGACCCCCTCAAATGGCAACCGGACCCGGAACGAAAATGGACTATGACCTACGAGTATGCACATGGAATGTAAGGACCACTCTATACGCCAGGTGCTACTCAAAAACTTGAATATGTCCTCTCGCGGTACAAGGCAGATATAACCGCGAACCAGGAGATACGATGGATAGGATCAGGTTATAACGAAAAGAAAAGTTTTAACCAACTTTTTTCAGCTCGACTATCTTTATTTTTGAGAAAGTTGTACTGCTAAGTTCATACGAAGTTAGCAGGACACCCATTTTTTCGCAAACCAAAAAAGCAATTAATTTTTTTTTTTGCGTAACTAATTTGCAATTAAGTAGCAACTAATGATAGGATAGCTTTTAACATGAATTTCCAAGTGTCCTTCTAACTTTATATACATATTATTTTGTATGAAAGCGATGTGGATTGACTATGGAAATGGATCCAGAAATTGTATTGCATGGTTTTTAGGCACTATATAAAAAAGAACACATGGTATGATATTCATCGTTGAATTTCTTGTTCGTTCTGCGTATCTACGTCACTTGTGGACGTGTACAAAAGACAACAACAAGATACAGATTGTATTGCTGATGCTAGCCTGTTTCCAGTTAGTGGTGTCACCAACAGCCTTGATAGACAACTTGACCTCATCTTCTCATCCGATCCTGATAACTCCATTGTAATTGAAAGTGATCATCTTCTTTCTACTCTTGATCGTTATCATCCTCCTCTGCTTATGTCTTTCTCTTATGAAACAGTTGCTACTTCCACTGTTCCAGAATACAGTTTCAACTTTCATTAAGCCAATTTTCATGAATTAAACAAGCTTCTCAATAAAATCGAATTCATTTTTGGTCAAAAAAACAATTAATGATGCACTAGCATTTTTTTATACTGAAGTTTTCAGCTGTTTTGCTTATTCTGTGCCTTTTTTGCCACGTAAAAATATGTCTTCCTCACCACCATGGTATAACAAGGAACTTAGAACACTTCTAAACAAAAGAAATAAACTGTGGCAAAATTATTTGAAATCCAAGTCTTATTACGACCATCAAGCTTTTTCCAACGCTTTTACTGAATTTTCTAACCTCTGCGAACGACTTTATAAAGATTATATCACTCGTATGTTTCTATGAGTTCATTAATATAAAAAGAAAAACAGATGGCTACCCATCTTCCTTAATTTAAAATGATAATTATTCTTCTGAATTTGCCATAATTACCAATTTATTTGCAGACCACTTCAAACAGTCGTTTAGTGACAATGATATTGAACCTGATACCCAATATTTTCACTACTTAAACACCTCCGCTCAAACCTCATTTACAGCTGTCAACATTCTACCAGCCATGATAAAGGAAAAAATCGAAAAACTTAAAGATGACTACTCCACCGGACCAGATGGAGTGCCAGCTATCGTCCTAAAAAAATGTATAAATGCCTTTATTCAGCCACTGACCAACCTGTTCAAAATTTCTATCTCGCAAGGCACCTTTCCTTAATCGTGGAAAATATCATATACAGGGTGTCCTGTAAATAATGGATAACCTTGCAACTGGTTATAGCAGGCCTTATGACGTTTCCAGAAAAAAATATGAAAAAAATATTTTCCCAGTGGTTACTTTGTTATGATGTTTTTTCCAAAAGTTGTTAACAAGTACTACTTTCCTCAAATACGTGAACGCTACGACCATGGATGAACAATTTTTAATATTTTTTTATTTTTGTAATATTCTAGAATAACTGTTGTAATAGATAGATGGTAAAATTTAATAGTAGTTATTGCATTTTTTTTATTATAATTTTTTTTAATATTTTTTTAAGTACAAAAATTTATTTAAAAAAAAGTTTGACCACCTCTAATAAATAAAAATTGTATGAGAACATGAATGGCCAGTTACTTAAAAAAGTTGTCTATTCAATGCACTTTCCAAAATGGTATAACACATGCTTGTGTATTAACAAAATAACCAAGAAAATTTGTCAATCATCTAATAAAGCAGCTTTTAACATTTTCGCAAAATGTCTATTGAAATGTTACAGAAACCTCCAAATTTGGGTTGGACAAAGATTTTCTCTTTTGATGTGTAAGGGGGTTCAGTGCAAGTATAAAACTCGATTCAAGGTGTTGAAAGCCTCACTATTTGGCCACAATAATGAAAAACGAGTTCTGAAAAGTTTTCCGTGGCAACTTAAATTTAATTAGTCTTAGAAAAAAAAACTTTGGTACAAATTTGTAGCAAATTCAATTCTCTTCAATTTATGTTAATGCACTTTTTTCCCTAAAGTTATAAATAAAAAAGTTTGGAGGTTACTGTAACATTTTAATAGACATTTTGCGAAAATGTTAAAAGCTGCTTTATTAGATGATTGACAAATTTTCTTGGTTATTTTGTTAATACACAAGCATGTGTTATACCATTTTGGAAAGTGCATTGAATAGACAACTTTTTTAAGTAACTGGCCATTCATGTTCTCATACAATTTTTATTTATTAGAGGTGGTCAAACTTTTTTTTAAATAAATTTTTGTACTTAAAAAAATATTAAAAAAAAATATAATAAAAAAAATGCAATAACTACTATTAAATTTTACCATCTATCTATTACAACAGTTATTCTAGAATATTACAAAAATAAAAAAATATTAAAAATTGTTCATCCATGGTCGTAGCGTTTACGTATTTGAGGAAAGTAGTACTTGTTAACAACTTTTAGAAAAAGCATCATAACAAAGTAACCACTGGGAAAATATTTTTTTTATATTTTTTTCTGGAAAGGTCATAAGGCCTGCTATAACCAGTTGCAAGGTTATCCATTATTTACAGGACACCCTGTATAGTTCCTATCCACAAAAAAGGTCCCAAAAATGATGTCTCTAATTATCGCCCCATAGCAAAACTATCATGCATACCCAAAATGTTCGAAGGCATTATATACGAAGCTCTTTCTTTCCATTGCAAATCAATTCTGTCTCCGACTCAACATGGTTTTGTGGCGGGCAGGTCAACAACTACCAACCTGGTTGAATTTGTTTCCCATGTTCTGTGCACATTGAATGATGGAGATGAAGTCGATGTTATTGCTACCAACTTTAGCAAAGCTTTCGACAAAGTGTCCAATAAAATTATAGTTTTTAAATTAAAAGCCATGGGTTTCCCTACTCTCTTCATCTTATGGCTGAACTCATATTTGACCAATAGAAAATATATAGTCCGTTTTAGATCAAATCTTTCCATTCCCTTTAATGCGCCTTCCGGAGCACCACAAGGCAGCCATCTTGGTCCACTGTTATTTATTTTAGCTATCAACGATGTTGCTCAGGTTCTTGATAGTGGTTTATCTATATACGCGGACGACATGAAAATCTTTCATCGCATCTCGTCACCTGCTGACGTTAATACCCTACAGCGCAATCTTGATATTTTTTCTCTTTGGTGCCGAAAAAACCTCCTTGAACTCAATGTCAGCAAATGTCACAATTTAACCTTTTCAAGAAAACACCTACCTAGGAGACCTAGTACCCGTAATAAATTCTGCCCGTGACTTAGGAGTCATTTATGACAGGGAACTTAACTTTCGTTGCCACATTGACTCCGTTATCAATGAAGCAAACTCGACACTTGCCTTTATTAAACGATGGTCAAAAGAGTTATCTGACCCATACGTTGCAAAATCTCTTTTTGTTTCATTTGTCCGACCCATTTTGAATATGCGTCTCAAGTATGGTCCCCATATCAATCTACCCAAATTAAACGGATCGAAGCCGTCCAGCGTGGGTTTATTCGATTTGCTCTGCGTAGTCTTCCGTGGGATGAGTCTTGTCTCTTTTAATGCTAACCAGCGTAATCTTAGGTCAGTACCCCTTTTCCGCATCCCTTTTCACCGCACTAACTATAGCTTCTACAATCCCATGTCCCGAATGCTACGTAATGTCAATAATTCCTCAAATGTTTTTGATTTCCACCCCTCTAAATCAGTCCTTCGAAATTCTCTCTTCTCTCACCTATCCCAATAACTTTCTTCACCCGCCTCCTACCTACCTTTTTTTTTTTAATTAAGATATTTTCAATTGTTAGCTACATTCGTTTTATTATAGAATTCTTACTTTCTTTTTTCAATTCTTTCTTTATTTTATATTTCTCATTTTTATTTTATTTAGTTTTATTTTTAAATAATGTATTATAGTTTTAAGATAAAGCTTGTAATAAGCTTGTAAATAAATAAAAAAAATATCAAATCAAAACCAAAAAAAACAGAAAAAACAAATACAAAGAGAATTGAATCACTCGTTGACAAAATGCGTGAGAGATATAGGATAACGACATAACTTATTTTAATGAAATTATTACCTGAAGGGTTACATTTTGACCTATTAATTTTGGGTTGATTTATATAATTTATATGAAATAAATAAATCGTCGGAAAAAAGGTTTCAATGTGCGATCGCGGGTGCAACGAATTTGGCCCACCTTTCTGGATCATAGTACGAAAAACACAAAAGTCTGTTAATTGAGAAACATTTATTATATTCTTCTTACATTATATTGAACGACGTTTATCCAAACAACTAAAGAAATAAAAATAAAGTTAGAAGACAAAAATTAAAAACGAATTTTTCTATCTATCTATCGCGGGCGCAACGCGTCTAACTTTAATGAATATTAATTATATAAAAAATGATATAGCGGAATTGGATTAGACATTAAGTAACATATAATGCTAGTTAGTCCATTTCTCTATTAATTATTACTAAGTTCTTATCAAAAACAGTAGACGCTCGATTTAGTGAATTTCGAAATAGTGAACTATCCACAATAGGGAAGACACAAAATTTTATATCAAAACTTATTTTGTATAAAATTTTCATGCAAGCATTTTACATAGCTTGAGAGTTCTGAGGAATTGTTTCTGTTTTTTGTTTAAACCTGATTGAAAGCCTTGATTAATGCTCAATAAAAATTAAAAACATCCACATTGAACGAAATGTGCATTTTGGATCAAATTCGCCTTTGAAAACCCCCGCTCGAAAAAGTGATCAATCTCGAAACAGTGAACAGGCATGGTTTTAATTACTTCACTACATTGAGTGTCTACTGTATGTCAGTATTTTTCGAAAATACTGTGTATATATTATTGCAATCAATATTTTTTTCTGGTACTCGCAATTTTACGATCATAATCTTCAATTTTCCACAGAAATTTTGATCTTACAATTTCCTCTTCATCCATATCGTTTAAATACAACCCTACGTAACAATAAAGTGTAAATTTTCTGCCGAACTTGCAGGGTATTGAAAGATAACACATAGATACACAGCCACGCAAATATCTTTTGGCTAGACTGTTATAGAGAAAATAGTACGGTTTTCAAAGCATGCCTCTGCTGGTAATATAAAAACTTGAAGAGAGGTTGTTGGAGATTAATCTTTTGAATGACTAAAAACACTGGAAGCACGCAGTTTTTGTTTTTTTAATGAGGAACTGGCCCGATATATGTATGAAGAAGGAGCAGATATACATAATATCTGAAACTGAATTTCTTTGTGCACCGATAGTATAAGTGACTTTAAATTAACATCTTCCTTCCCTAACACTATCTGTTTCGATGATGATAGATTTCAACATAACTGTGCTCTTGAAACGAGACAATAAGGTTCGTGCAGTTATGTTGTTGCTTTCTTCTGATTAAGAAAAAAATTGATTAAAAACCCAGTATGTTTTTCAATCGTTCCAATTAATCAACAACTAACACGTCTTTCCCTTCTTCAATTTATTGTTCAGAAATAAATATCAATTAAATGTTTTTTGATAGATTTCGTATCACGTTGTGAAATGTCTTGTTTCCCTGCCATTTAACTTATATTTTAATAAAAAAGAACAAAATATTATATTAAATTGTAAAAAAAAAACAACCATGAACAACAAAAATTATAATTCAAGGCATATTTTAAAATAAAATATAAAAAATCACTTAACACCCGCGATTCTAATTTCACTATCGCGGATGCAACCAATTTGAATCAACGTTCTTTTTTCAAAATTCAATTTACAAGTTACTCCTGATACGACTGACTTAATTTTGTTTTCAGTTTTTTCTTACTTTCACAAATTCAAAACGATAGCACTTTATTTTTGTGAAAAAAACAAACTTTTATATCTTTTATATCGCGGGTGCAACAATTTTACTATGGCTTTTTACGATAAATAATACTAAAAAACTAATAACAAATATTTCAATATTTTTGGACAAACGATTAAATCACATTTGTGACCACAAGTCTAACTTGTTAGACCTCAAACTGTCGGTAATGTCTATTTCGAACTTTGTTAAGTCTTGATATTTGCAGTTTGCACCGACCTTTCGTATGATAGTTTTGCGAAGCGTAAAAAAATGTTTTCTTTAAATTTGGTGAGCAAACATTTTTTTGGTTAATAAATAGAGTCCTTCTACTTTGCATTGTTATCAACAAAAGTGAAAAATATTGTAATTTAAAAATGAATGCCAAAAATCGTCTCTGGTAATTATGTTTATATTTTATGAAAGGAATAACACGGTTGTTCTCGTCTTTTTTAAAGTGACTGACCTTAAAATTTAAATGTTGCTCCAGTAATAAGCTTATAACTTGAGTTCTAATAGTCGGATCTTCAAGATTGACGTTTTAAATCACGGAAAAATAATAGGCTGCATTTATATGGAAAAGTAGTTATTTAAAAAAATTATAATACGATTTTTTTTTTTACCAGAAAGTTCTTGCTATAACACTATTCTAAAAAAATATCAGAAGAAATAGATAACAAGAAAAGAAGATAAGATAATCGAAAAAATACCATTTTACTTTAGAAAAGAAAAATGGAAATGATTTCACAAGCAAATTTGTGTTTGAAAAAATAGCTGCGTACTTTTAAATTCAAAAAATAATTTTTTAGATTGGACGGAGCTTATATAAAATCATGTATTAATATTTTGAGATATCAAACATATCTTGTAGATCACATAACCATGTGCAAAATACAAAAAATGCGGACAAATGTACCATTTTGTTGTAAAAACAGTGAGATAAGGTTCCTAAGTTTGCAGGTGATTAATTTTTTGCTTCGTCTTCCCTTTTCAAATTATTCACACCACGCCACTGAAGTAAGCACAGGTTTCGTTCTCTGTCAACCCATTTGGACTCAAACGCTAGTTGATAATTCACGTAATTTTACTGTTTCCGAAAACCTACTCGTGAGCACTAATTAATTATTAAAGGCTAACATAATAGCGTATTCCTTTTAGTTTTAAGAAGAATTCAATACTTGTTTCAAATGTCATGCCATGAAGACAAGGTGCAAACGATTTTTGGTAAATCACACTAGTTTACAAAATTTTGGGTCATGGTAGGGTCCTTAGAAAAAATATATTTTCTAGACTAATTTTGGGTCACTGAACACGAAAATCAAAATTATTTTTTTTTCCAAAGAAGCGTTTTCGAGATATGCGAAAAAATCATTTTCTCAGCTTTTTTTGCAGATATTCCCATAAATCTCGCTAACGGCTTACCTAATTTACATAAAATGAATATTTTCGGAATGATGTGATCTGTCTCCTTCCGACGATGTACTGCTTGTATAAGTCGGACTGAAATCTTATAAGTTACAGGCATTCAAAGTTTCAAAAACGAGTATTTTTGAAAAATTTCTAGCTTTTGGTTGCTCCATAGGGATAGAAAAAAAATGTTTAAAATAATTTTAAGGACTCAAGTGAAAAACAATCTTTTTAAAAAAAATTTGAGCCAAAGTTCTTCAAAATCGGACGATAAATGTAGAAGTTATTAAATAATTAGTGAAAGAAGGCAAATTATTTTTTTTCAATTAAAGTCATATAAATGTACATTAGGGTGTCTGTTATTTCCCAAAATCATTTTTTTAAATCAGAAACCCCTAAAATCAAAATTGTATGCCCTAAAATAAAGTTTTTGACCAAAAAATGTTTGTCTAAGGTGATAAATCGGTGCCCCTTAGGACATTCTCTTTTCCATACAAAGGAGAATTGGACACGCCAAACTCCAAGACCAATAATGATGTGATATATATCGTTGGAAAGATATTTTTATGAACTACAATAGTTACTAAGAGAGTTCATTTCAAATCTCTATGTGAAAAAAGTTATTCGCTAGTTAAGGATATTTTTTTCACAACAAAATGCGCTGAAACACAATTTTGACCCGCGAATAACTTTTTTCACATAGAGATTTGAAATGAACTCTCTTAGTAACTATTGTAGTTCATAAAAATATCCTTCCAACGATATATATCAAATCTTTGTTAAAAAGATTGTTTTTCACTTGAGTCCTTAAAATTATTTTAAACATTTTTTTTCTATCCCTATGGAGCAACCAAAAGCTAGAAATTTTTCAAAAATACTCGTTTTTGAAACTTTGAATGCCTGTAACTTATAAGATTTCAGTCCGACTTATACAAGCAGTACATCGTCGGAAGGAGACAGATCACATCATTCCGAAAATATACATTTTATGTAAATTAGGTAAGCCGTTAGCGAGATTTATGGGAATATCTGGACAAAAAGCTGAGAAAATGATTTGTTCGCATATCTCGAAAACGCTTCTTTGGAAAAAAAAATAATTTTGATTTTCGTGTTCAGTGACCCAAAATTAGTCTAGAAAATATATTTTTTCTAAGGACCCTACCATGACCCAAAATTTTGTAAACTAGTGTTATTGAACAAAAATTGACAATTTTGACGTCGCGATATCTTACGGAGTAGGTATAAATCGATATCGAAGGTGTATCCAGAGCAGTTCTTAGGCCAGATTTGAATTTAACGCATCAAAAACCATCAGAAAAGTATACAGGGTGTCCCGGACCTGAGTGGAAGTATTTAAGGAGGTGGTTCTTGGGGTTATTCTAAGAAAAAAATTGTATTGGGGGGGAAGTTGTATCTCCCCTACCTGAGGCAGAGGGGGCAGTTTCTGAAACATTGACTTCAAATGAAAAAAAACATTAAAAATCAACAAAAATACATTGAATAATGTGCTATAGTTTTTTTTTTGAAAATTTATACTTCATTCTTGCATTTGGTTTTTAAATCAAGTTGTTTAAGCAAATAGTTTTTGAGAAATTAAATTTCAAAGTCAAAACTAAAAAAAAAATTTGATTTTTTTTTCTTAAGTCGATATTTTTCGAAATTTTACGTAATTAAGGGCTTTTTTTTTATGTTTAATATTCAATGCCCTCATTATTTTTGAGTTCATTACCGAAAACCAAATGTAAAAATCTTTCTTAGTTTTTGAGAAATTAAGAAAAAACAAAAGGTACTTTTCCCAAATAAGCCCAAAAAATGAATTTATTCATGAATTATCCATAATTTAACCCATTTTTCGGGCTCTTTTGGTAAAAGTACCTTTTGTTTTTTCTTAATTTCTCAAAAACTAAGAAAGATTTTTACATTTGGTTTTCGGTAATGGACTAAAAAATAATAAGGGCATTGAATATTGAACACAAAAGCACCACTTCATTACGTAAAATTTTGAAAAATATCGACTAAAGAAAAAAAAATCACAATTTTTTTTTTTTTATTTTCACTTTGAAATTTAATTTCTCAAAAACTATTTGCTTAAACAACTTGATTTTTTTTGCATTTAAAGTCAATGTTTCAGAAACTGCCCAACCCCCCCCCCCCCTGCCTCAAGGAGGGGAGATACAATTTTCCCCCTATACAATTTTTTTTCTGAGAATTGCCCCAACAAACACCCCCTTAAATACTTCCACTCAGGCCCGGGACACCCAGTATTTTAGTACATGGTGGAGACAAATATTGAAATTCTGACACACAGTGTAATTAATTTTCGGAAACAGTAAAAATACGTCAATTTTCAACTAGCGCTTGAGTCTAAATGGGTTTTCGGAGAAAAAAAAACCTAAACGCAGATTTGTTGGGAATTGTGTATACTTTCAATCGTAAATTGATGTAATTTACGAATAATTGATAGTTTTCGATTAATAAGCGAAAAACCACCAACAAATGTATTTCTGAATTGCATCAAAGTTGTTATTTATTTTCATGACCTTTATTTCTATAATTGGAATTGAATATAGTTTAAGCGGGCTGTAGGTAAAATATAAATTTAATTTTCGAATTCATTTCGTTCATTAAAAAAAACGATAGACGAGACCACAATACACATATTAAAGGTGATAGGTCTGATCCTTTACTTTGAGTTCCGTGATTTTTAGTCCAAACTTGTGTCAAAAAATTTGTTTATATGAACTTTGACAGAACTTTGGACCAAAACACAGAAATGCACAGAAAATCACAGGTTCAGTTCTGCGCGTATATCAAAATTTGTGTCAAACGTCAATATTGTTGTTGCTTTTAGGTGTATTTAAGTCATCACGTTCACAGCAATTTTTTATTACTGAAAATCTTAATTTTAATTTGTTGTTGTTTTTACGTGTGTTTTTGTCATCACATTCGCAGCCATTTTTATTTCCGACACTTTCAGTTTTGACAAGCTGCGCAGTATAATACAGATTTGTGTGCTGTGAGACGAGACGATAGTGATTGAGTTACGTGAAGCAAATTATAGACGATAACGTTAAGGATTATTGTTTTAAAAATTATCTACGGAATGACCCCCGGTCTTTTTATAACTCAAATACAAAATAAACAAAAATACATTTTATATTAGTTCACCAGAAAAGAACTACATAATTTAATTTAAATACCGCGGGTACCTTTCACAAAACCACATTCATTTTTTTTTTTCAAAACTGAAAAACAAAATTTGCAAATAAGTGAAGTTGAATTTACATGTATAAGGGCCTTATTACGGTTCACGAACGTTCGCTTGAAGTGGAACGGTTTGGCGAATGTTCTGAAGTTCATAATAGGGTCGGCGAATGAATTCATTCGCTAAAAATTCATCGCTGTCACAGGAAAAATTCATTATGATCAATTTTTCTTGCGACAAATGTCAAATAGAAAAACTTAAATCAGAAAATATACATCTTAAAGTGCGGAATTTTAGTAGTTTTCTTCATTGTATTCTTGACTATTAATGGTCATTACGCGATTTTGTCGTAATAAATAATCTTTTTTTGCGGCAAACAAAAATCCGATCAGCGTAAAAAAAATCAGCTTTTTAAATTTGCTCAACTTGGTGTAACTTACTGGCGTTTTAATTTTAAAACTTAATTATTTAATGGTTTTGTTTTGTGAATTGCTTTTTTGTTAGTTAATTTTTCATTAAAAGTTTTTAATAAACTCATTTTTATCACAAAATAATAAGAAATTCGTGTTTTAGTTATTGTTCCCCGGCCAGTCACTAACATTTTCCATTCGATTAATTTTGATGTTTATGGCGAGTCATCTGGCGAATGTTCGCCTATTGTAATACCAAATTAATTCGTTGGCCAGCCTTTTGATTCGATTCGCGAACGGTAATAGGGCCCTTAATCGTAATAAATTAATCTATTTTATGCGGCAAACAAAAAACCTAAGAAAAATAAAATAAATAAATTGGGTGGCGCAACAGCTCGTGGAGAACCAGGGCCTAGAGACTTACAACTCACAACCATTAATGTGTGCGTGTTTGTTGGCAGGAATGGAGGGGACCTACAGTTTTTTGCCGAGTCCGAACGGCAAAATGAGAAGCATTTTTTCATGACAAGTATACTCTTGGAGGAATAAAACATTTCTGTTTTTAGGTGGCACGGCTGGGAATCGAACCCACACCTTCGGCATGACAGTCCAACGCACTTACCATCAAGCCAAGAGGTACTACAAAAAACCTATCAGCGTAAAAAATAAAAGCCACACTGCTTTTAAAATTTGTTCAATTTTGTGTAGGGTTCGCCTGCAGTTATAATTTTAAAACTTATTAATTTAATGGTTTTTTGTGGTGAATGTCTTTTTTGTTAACTATTTTTGATTCCAAATATTTAATAAACTCATTTTTATCACAAAATAATAAGAAATTCGTGTTTATATTTGAACCTCCAGTTGGAAGAAGGGAATAAATCCCAAAATTTCCAAAAATGACTTTTTGATGCAAATGTCTTCTCTATACGTAGACACATCTGTTAGGTCTAAGAAAATAGTAAAAACTATTTTCATTGTAGAAATGTTGGGGGTTTTAAAAAGCATTAGGTGGAAGAAGGAAACAAATCCCGGATTTATTTCCTTCTTCCAACTGATTATTTTATTTTTTTTTAACATAACTCTTGAATTGGTTTATCTACTCAGTTTTATGTCGCTACAAAGCAAATAAACAGTTATTGAATTGGTGGGTTACTGAATCACAGGTGAGTTATTGAATCACAGATTGATGTATCAGCGCAGTTAACTCAGCTAGTTAACATAGATAAGACATCGTCCCCTGAGAAGCAAAGTGGCTTATCTCAAAATCTTAAGTTTTTCAGAAAATAGATTTGAAATGGTGTGGTAAAGCTTTAAAAAAAAAAAAAAAACAATTTAAAAAGAGGGACACTTATATGTCGTTTTGCAAGCAAATATTCAATAACAATTTTGTATTTTTTTTTTCTGTATACCTTACCTACTTAATCAATATCGTTATTTTCAGTTCTATTGGAACATAAAACGATATGGTCCATGTTTGAAATAACAGACAAAAACTAATATATTATTGAACACACTATTTTTTTGAAGTTATTATTTATTTATTTTTATGTTTTTAGCTTTATATTTGAAAAATAAAAACTTTTTCTGTAAAATTTTTATTTTATTTTGAAGTTAAAATTTTCAGTTGGAAGAAGGAAATAAATCCAAGCTTTTTAACACGGTTTATCTAGCTACTAGGAAGCGATAGAAAAAGAAAATATATCTCATGCGAATCAAAACAAAGAGAACTTTATTTTATCTATACATGAAAAGTCTGAGAACCGCCAAATAAAGAAGTTATTCAGTTTTTTGCGTTTTCCCAACAGTTAGCTCTGATGGATTTATTCCCTTCTTCCAACTGGTGATTCATTTATAAATTTCCTTCTTTCAAACAAAATTTCAAGGTTTTTCATTTATTTTTTGCCTATGTAAAATGAAGTTGTTTTGGTACCAAATTATTTTTTTTTTTTTTCTTTTTTTGTTTCATATGATTAAAAAAAAATATCCTATTGCAGTCTCCAGGGTCAAATATATCTCTATATCAAAATTCACCATAATTGATTAAGGCGTGAAAGCGTACCAAACAAATAAACAAAACCACTTTTTAATCGCTTTTATATTATTAGTTAGGAAGTTAGGATATGAATGATAAAAAAGCGTTATGAAGAACGTAAACACGTTCGAAACGTTGCAAGAATAAAACATCTTTTCTTGACCTAAAGCCCGCTTAAAATATATTCAATTTATTTTGTTTGCATGTTTCGCCACGAAATTTTAGTTGCAAACCTCAGATTCAGATTCAGCACCAAACCATTATCCATACAAGAAGAAGTTGTATATCAGTTTTGAGCTGTTAAACATTCTTGTTTGAGTGAAAAAAAGAATTTTAGAATCCGTTATAGATTGGCAAAGACAGAACTGAAACGGGAACCAAAATCATGAAAGCCGTTATAACTCCAAAACAAATCCAAAGCGAGAAAATTAACTCATACGTTTTCTGACTAAGAGTGACCCTGGACAAGCGCATTATATTTTGTTTCCTCAGTAATTTGACAGCAAACTTTCTGAAAAATCCTGTTCCCCAGACTGAGATGGCTGAGGGCTCTGAGATCTCATTTTCCTGAACATGCCTAATAGTTTCACAGTTTTGATTTTAAGCACAAACAAAATTGTGTTCAAAATGCAAAATAAAAGGTCTGTTCCTTTACCTAGAATTTCTGTGATTTTCTGTGCATTTATTCGCATTTTAGTCCAAAGTTGTGTCAAAGTTCATATACAAAAATTTTTCGACACAAGTTTGGACTAAAAATCACAGAAACCCAAAGTAAAGGATCAGACCTATGGATAGAGTAACTCGATTTTGTTTTTAATTTTGAACGATAAATTTTGCAATACAACAACAAGAAACGAAGAAAATGTAAGTACACGCCGGAAAATGTCAAATTATTGACATTCCATATGTTAGACATCGGTAAATAGCCAAGTTTAATCACCGGTTGAAATTTTGTTTTATTCCAACCAGTACCATAAGCGTTTTGAGTTAATATTACGAACAAAAGTTAAAATTGAAAAGTTTAAAGATGCGCATTAATAATATGGCTGGTAGCAAAATAGATTAAGCTACCCTAACACCAGACAATCTTATTGGCCAAAATACTCTCAAAGAAATTGCGTGAAAATGAGTCGTCTTTACATATAGCAATATTTTTGATGTGAAACATCTAATGCGGCGGGTAAACTCGATTTTGGGAGTGGCTTAAAGCGTTACGAAAAAGGGGAAAGATTTTGTTTCTCTTTCATTTATACTCGCACTCACAAAGTTGTCGTACCTAATGGGGAAATTTGTTTGTTTACATTTTTTGGCAAGAAGAGTCCAAGTGGAAGAAATGTACACATATTTCCATGTCACTCGCACTCAACCTTGTTTTCTTTTATTCACAATGCAAAATCTAGTACAATAGATAAGGGTGGTAACACATGCGTTATTGGCGCTTCCTTTGACGGTGTTCAGACGTGAGGCGACTCATTTTGAATTTTTTTTATCCGATTCTCATCTTTTGAAAAGAGAGAGATGGCCAAGTGAAGTGAGGCGGAAGTTTTTAAATTTAAGGTTAAGTTAGAACTACAACAGTCGGAAAGGTACAAATGTGGTCGACTAAAAGGAATTCATGCGACGCGTCTAAAATTGCTATTTCGGTACTGTTCAACAATTTAAAAAACAATTTAGTACTTTCAAGGTTCTTAACTTTTGTTTCGTTTGCTGAATGAGAATAAAAGCAGTTTTCCTTTGGAGGTAGCAAAGTACTTATGAGTATATGAAAACCCTAATCTAGTACTACCAACTACACATGCTCTGTTGTGCGAGTAGATACATTTTACATGGGAAATCAGTTTGATGTGTTCCATTGAAAAATGCTTGCAAAGTACTTGCAAGTACTTTGCCACCTCCAAAGGAAAACTCTTAAAGATAAAATTCACCCTTATTACGATAGTCATTTTACTAAAATGACACGTCTCTAGAAGCGACACTTGGCGCTTCAATGAAACGAATACCGTTAAGGTGGTGAGAATATTGAAGAGCGAAGAGAACGCTTAATTCTTAGTTGCATTCAAAAAACAAAAACTGTCATTTCTGGTGCCTTGTCGTTTTACTTGTGTTTTACTAAGCGTAGGCGGTTATATTAATTTGAAAATAACGTGACGACCAATCATACATATTAAATACATAATTAACTATGTATAATCAGATAACTTTTTTTTATTTTCAGGAATCGTCTTATCAAAGAGAAATAATATTCGGAATGCCCACAATGTCATTCGTCAGACATAAGTGTCGTAAAATTCTTACATTTTGAATTTGGCTGTCGCATTCGCTTAACCTTCCCACTTTGATAAGACAACGCAATTCGAGACTTGCGTTCCGTCTATTGTATTCCTGCAGTAAACAGCACAAAGAACGAGGCGTGCTTTTTGTTCGCACCAAGCCTATTCTCTGTTTGAACACGCCCTTTATTGTGACTTCCTTATTCCCCAGTATGTAATAGATTTTTCAAGTCACAATAGTAAACTGTATGCAAACAGCAGAAACAATATAACTGTCTCCCTCGAATAAGAAACGTACAGATCTTTCAGTATCTAACTAAACTTGTCATTTAATTTTAAAAACCACCTGTGCATGTTTCACATCTGCCAGGCGTCCCGCGACGGCTCAATTTTTTTTATTATATTTTTGCTATTTATCGCTGGACGAAGAGCATTCTAAAAAAAAAAAAAAATTGAGTGGCTTAACAGCTCGTGGAGAACCAGGGCCTAGTGACTTACAACTCTCAACCATTCCTGTGTGCGTGTTGTTGGCAGGAATGGAGGGGACCTACAGTTTTTTGCCGAGTCCGAACGGCAAAATGAGAAGCACTTTTTCATGGCAAGTATACTCTTGGAGGATTTGTCAGTTCCTCGCAAGAGGCAGTACCTCGGATAAAACTTTTCTGTTTGTAGGTGGCACGGCTGGGAATCGAACCCACACCTTCGGCATGACAGTCCTAAGCACTAACCATCATGCCACGAGGTACTACGAACATTCTAGAAACTTTAATAAATATTAATTTTGTTATATAATTATACAACACAGATCATTTCTGTATGATAACCGTTTCTAAAGTTATAAAATAAAGAAGGAATCAAAAAAAAGTTCCCATACGATTTGTATTGAAAACAGAAAGTAGCAATGAGCGACCTCTAAATATTGACCTAAAGGGCTGAAATTTTGCCAGGATTATTATTTCATTAAACTCTAACAAAAATGCTAGTGGCATTGAAAATCGAAGACATTTCGTTTTTTTGAATCAGCGTAATGTATGTTTGTATATGCCACATAGTCATAACATAAAACCAGAAAAGTGTGTAACTTCACAAGGTCATACAAACTTAGTTTGTTTATGAGCTGTTGACTTGAATACTGTCAATTGAATACATTTTGTATAAATAAGAAAATTATGCATTTTTCATTGCTTACACATTTTAGCCTCGTGAAATTAATCATCCAGTTTACGCTTAAAATATATAGCTATAAAAAGCACGCAACAGTTCGGTAATTTTCTAAAAATTTCCTTAGATGAAAAATGATAAATCAAAGCAATGTGCTAATTTTTCAAATCTTAGAAACCAAACCTTGATAGTATATAACAATCTGGTATAGAAACTCAAAACCATTGTAATATTCTATTTTTATTTAACCAATTGAAGCGTTTGGACGATGAAGGTGCTAAGTGAAATTTTCAAAGTTTTAAGTAATCAGCATTTAAAGTTTTTGAGTAATAACTCTTTTAATATAACTCAATTGTTTCTAATACTTATATTCTTCTTTGTTAAAAACAAAGGACTTGCGAGATATTTACAGTTTTGTGTACTTAATACCTTTTTCCACAAACTTTATTGTTATTTTTTCAATTATTTTTTTCATAAAAGTCTTAAGTGACATCTATAACTCTTATGATTAATTTATTTTGGCTAGCACCTGTTAAATTAGTACTTCTACTGGAATGAAATAATTAAACTTATGAAAAACTTATCGATTTCACACAATATGAATGGGTATTTGTATCCATTGCTCACATAGCACCTTCATGCACAAAATAAAGTAAAATAAAACGTTCAGGTACAATTCTTTTTGAATACAAATGAAGGTCTTAAGCGCGTTTAACACTTTCTTCCACTTAGTTTTTTTAGAAAGCATTTGCATATAACACTTTCAACCTTTACTAAATTTGAACCCAGAAGCGATAGAGAAGTGCAGATGAAATTAAAATTTAAGTTTGAGTTTAGGACCTTCATGTGTAGAAAAAAAACGATTTTTTCAAAAAATGACACTTAGCACATTCATCGTCCAAACATTTCAATTATTGTAATTCCTCAAAGTTCATGTGGGTTCTTTGATTTCTGGTTCATATTTACAAAATATTTTTTTTTCAAAGAGTATATATAAAAATGTCACTTCCCTGGCAAACGTTGTCCCTTCTAGTCTAAGTTTTTGAACTCAAGACCAGATAAGATGCGTGTTCGATCCAAATTTTCTCTTCTTTTCAGAACAAGAACTGTCATTCTGTCCCCAATCGAAAAGTCCATAAGTTTATAAATATTTACATAAACTTAAGGCATATTATTTCTACTCACCGATAGATGGACCTAGTACCTGAAACCACTGCATTTACACAATTGTCCAGTTTATATTTCTGAGGGCTCAGAGAATTTCCGAAGTCTTGCTTTCAAATACTAAGTAAAAAAAATTTTGGATTCGTCTGCTCACTGATATACAGTGGTATACGGTGAATTAGAAACAACAATTCTAAACGCACTTTATCAACCATAATATTTTTTGTTGTTTTTGTTTCGTTGGTCTTTGACAGGTGACATGTTTGTTCTAAATATGTGTTTCCTTGAACGCGAACAGTTTATAAAACACCGTTATTTTAGAAAATTCATTTATAGTCGACATTTTTGCTGGACACGAAATTAGAAACGACAAAAGAATTGGCAAATTTAAAGATAAAGAAAATTATTATCAATGTGAGTTGATTGTTTTCAGTTTTTTTTTATTATTTTTATAATATTAATATTAATTAATTAAAAATACAGCGACGAAAATGGGCATAAATATGTCTTGTAGTCCAGAACTCCGGAAGCTCATAGTGCAGTGCTATCAAAACGAAAACGAGTCAATTGATTCCATAGCAAAAAGATTTAGTTGCTAGAAAAAGATGGTATTTGATGCTATTCAAGTCAATAAAAGAACTGGAAGCTTTGAAAACTCAAAAAGAAAACCAAAAGATCGAAAATCCACGCCAAAAGAGGACAGATTGAAATGCCGAATTAGCAAAGCCGATCCTTTTTTGACTTCTGCAAAAAAAAAGAGGTTGTTTCGCCCCAATTGGGTCAAGAGCTATCAGCTAGAACCATAAGGCGCCGACTTCTAGAACATGGGCCACGTGGATGCATTGCCAGGAAAAAACCACATGTTTCCAAAAATAATTTGAAGAGGCGTTTGATGTTTGCTAAGCTTCACGCAAATAAAGCCATGGGATTCTGGAAAAACATACTTTGGAGTGATGAATCCAAATTTAACTTGTTCGGGTCAGATGGTAAAGTGTATGTTAGACGCCCTCAGAAGAAGGAATTGGATCCTAAATATACTTTAAAGACCGTTAAGCATGGAGGAGGAAACATAATGGTTTGGGGTGCGTTCTCGTGGCATGGAGTTGGCCCAATAGTAAGAATAAGTGGTCGAATGGACTAACATATTTATAAAGGCATCTTGGAAAATGTCATGGAGCCTTATTCATTTGCACACATGCCCATTAGTTATGTTTTTCAGCACGATAACGATCCAAAGCATACAGCACGGATTGTTAAGCAGTGGTTTTTTAATACAAAAACTAATGTTTTGGATTGGCCCGCCCAAAATCCAGACTTAAATCCTATCGAGAACTTGTGGGCAGACGTGGAGAGAAGGCTAAAGTCCAAGAACCCAAAAAATTCTGAGGAACTTTTTGAAAATATAAAGGAGGTCTGGGAGAGTATACCCCCATCAAGATGCCGCGTCTTGGTAGAAAGTATACAGGCAAGATTAGCTGCAGTGACAAAAAATAAGGGATTCCTTACAAAATATTAATTTTTCATCGAACATTTTTTATGAAATACCAATTTTTTATTGCGTTTCTAATTGTGTGGCCAGGTGCGATTTGGGTTAAATAAATAATATTAATTTTCTACTGTTAGTGTCACGCTTTTATTTTTTATAAAATATTCAGAAGTTTACTATATGTCATGGTCTATTAAAAGAACCACCAACCAACCTCAACAAATTTCCTAAAAAAAAGTTATGCAATTTAACATTGTTACAAAATTCTTGTTTCTAATTCTATGGCCACCACTGTATACACTGAACAAAAAATTTGCAATTTAATGGAAAACTGCTAACCAATTTCAGTTATGCCAACTATATCAGAACGCATTTAGCCATGTTCCACACATTTTTAAGGAAATCTAGCTAATGATGTAGAAATATGCAATCAAGTTTACCTAGCACACGTATGCCCAAATCTAAAAAACGACAATTTGCCAGTTACGTCACAGAAGACGGACGATTTATACACAGTCAAAACAAATTCTGTATTTTGTTCCATTTTAGTTTAATTTCTTTTTAAGTTCACATTTATCAATTCACTACACATACAAAAAAAAATCAATTTGTCTAACAATGCCTGATGACGTTTCGGATAGTTTATAAATTGTCAGCAAAAAATCTACCAACCGTGTGAACTTACAATTTTCATCCTGACAACGTTATCAGACAAACCATCTGACAATGCAATTGTCAGACTTTGGGTTCCTCGGCAGGACATTGTCAGAACAGACAATATTTTCAGACCTGACAACCGTCTGTACATATCTTTAGACAATACATCAGAAAGATTACTCACATATTCCGCAAAATTGTGATACCGAAAAACAACTGACAGCAACAGATTCATTTATCGAAAACTCTAGCTGCGTTCCTTCCCGAGTTTCAAACAGTTTGAAACCGCCAGATTAATTGCGAACACGTTCCACACTTGAAAAATTGTACTGGCCCGCACCAAATCTGGCGGTCTGAAACTGTTTGTGAAACTGTTTGGGACTAACCAAGGAACAGGGTTTCTGTGAACCGATGGACGGACGCCGCTGTCACTGAAGTGCGTTCTTTTTCTAACCAGACTTAACAATAGTCAACTATAGTTGACATTGATTACAAATATGGTCACAACAGACGTCTAGGTCGGTTGTCTTCACTATTATTCAACTTGCCGAAAACTTCGGAATTGGCCAACTCTAGAGTTGATATCAAATAGACAGTTGAATGGCAAGTTGAAAATTGCTTTTCTTCACTTCTTAAATTCTTAACTTGAGAGTTTCATTTCATTTATTGCATTTATTTCATATAGAATTATGTTACATTGAACTTCGAGATTAATCTCATAAAAAGTATCAAAATATAAATAACATTAGATTGTGCACAGATAAATGATGTAGTTATATGCGTATAGTTTTAAATAACAATAAACATGAATGGTAAAACTAATGAGTAATAAAAATTAGAATAAATATAATAACAATGCAAGATAATGTTTGAAAATTAAATATTAAATCAATGGTATTTTGAACTCATTCCGACATGTGTTTGAGTAGCCCCTTTCGCAATCTCTCCGACGAGATGGTTCTTTGCAATTGGTGTGGAAGACTATTCCACAACCGAATTGCATTGACAAAATAAGATCGTTGTCCTACAGTATGTGTAAATCGCTGTAATACTAGTTTAAGGCCTCGAGGTGATTGAAGGAAACTAAGATATTCATACAAATACTCGGGGCAATTATCATGGATTATTTCATGGAGCTTCAGAATTGACCTAAGCTCATAATAATCACCCAAGCTCATTCCCAACAGTGAAGTTTTATATCGCGAAACACTTATATGCCTTGGCAGTCCATATATGTATCGCAAACAGTCGTTGAACTCTACATTCATTTTGCGTTTGCATTTGTAGTCTAAACAAGGGTATACAACACAATTGAAGGAAAAGAATGGTAGAAGCAATGGCTTCACGAGGTGCATTTTCATGTTAGGACTCAATAAGTTTGAGGACGTAATCCACCATAAATTCTTCGAATGGCATCTGACTTAGCATCGCAACAACTCATTTTACTGTTAAAAACAAGGTATTTTACTCGCTCTACATATATTTTAAGGTAAATCCATTCAAATCAAGGGACGGTACATCACGTAAGGATATTTCTCTACTTAAGCACACCATGCCATACGATTTTAGTGGGTTTAATTTTATTTTATTTAACTCAGCCCAGCGCTGGATATTTAATAGATCTTCATTTACTCGGGCTACACAATCTTCTAATAACCCAGGCTTCCAGATCCAGACAGATAAATAGTTGCAAAGAGTGATCAATAGAATCAAAGGCTTTTGAAAAATCAAGCATCACTACTACACAAATCTCATCTCGATCCATCGCAGTTCTTAATTCAGAAGTAACGATTAATACTGCTGATTCACAACTATGCTTTTTGCGAAACCCTGATTGCCATTTTGATAATTTATTGTATCTATCAAGATTTTCTTGTATCTGTTGAGCCAATATTTTTTCTAATGTTTTTGATAGAAACGATAAAAGACTGATGGGCCTAAATTCTGAAGGACTTGTTGGATTCGTTTTTTCTTTGGGACTGGAACAACCTTCGCACTTTTCGATTTTTCAGGAAATTGACCGCTGTATATGCAATAATTGAAGACGTGAACTAAATACAGAAGCAGAACCGGAAGAATTAAATTTACAAATTTTGGCGACATATCATCAAGTCCAATCGCATTGGACCTGACCGAACCAACTGCCATCTCAAATATGCTAAGGTGCTACATAAGACTCCGACTCGGACACTGCAACATCACCCACAGCCACATATTAACTAAAGAACACCAGCCAATATGCCACCTCTGTAACAACAACGTCCCGCTCACCATTAGTCACCTCACCATCGACTGCCAACATGTCAACTCGTATCTAAAAAAACTAACCCAACACAAACAGTCTTATAAATCTTTTAACTGTTCCCTCCGAACAAAACATTATTAACGTTTTTAAGATAATAAGTTTCCTTAAAATTGAAAAAAATATTTAGCTAAAACCCAAAACTTCACTATACATTCAAGTATATGTATATATATTTTATGTAATATATCTATCGGCAGGAGGTCCTGGTAGCTAGTGCCGTGAAATTAATATTAATTGTGTAATTTATTACCTGTTAATAAAGTTATAATAATAATTTGGGGTCGAGACGTTTCATGAAATAAGAACGTTTGGCATTACGAATCAGTAAGGTTACTTTATTCCGAGCAAAAATATATTGACATCGATTATACTCTGTCCGATTTCTTTTGAATTTTCTGAAAAAATGTTCTCTCTCTTGGATATGCTTTTTAATTTGACGAGTGAACCATGGGCAACTTTGGGGTTTTAAAACTTTTGTTACCATAGGGACGTATGTTTCAAAGAGTTTTGTGATAATATTCGTCAAAAGACAAACTTTCGAATCAATATCTGGGGCATTATATACATTATTGCGGACAAATACATCCTTATTTTGATGCAAATTCGTTAAATCAGTTTGATGAATTGATCTGGATCTTAATGTTTTGACAGAGTTTCTTCTTATATTAAAGTTACAAAAACAGTAAAGAAGATCGTATATGAAATCAGATGTAAGCCTTAGCTGATCATGTCTCACCACCTTCTCCACTGAATTTGTGAAAAACATATCTATTAAGGACGGGTTTCTCGTTGACTGAAAACAGGTCGGCCGTTGTTGGTTTACAACTGTGAGACCGATTTTATCGGAAACATATTCAAATAATTGCGTCGTTGAATTCTTTACCAAAAAATTAACATTAAAATCACCACCTTAAAATGCTGCTATAAATCTGATTAACGTATCTTCAAATTCCTTTAAATTTTCTTTTTTGAATTTGCTTGGCGGACAGTAGACTGTAGTATAGTAAACACTTTTCGAACTCGTTCTTAATTTCAATACATATAAATTCAATAGGGGACAGAGAAGACGAGTAAACCCTTTTTGTTTTCAATTTGTCTTCAACAAATATGCAGACACCCCCACCAATTCTGTTCCTATCGTGCGATGCAATGAAAAACCTGGAATTGTGACAAGTCCGGTTGAAATGTCAGAGTTCAGCCAGGATTCCGAGACCATAATAACATCCATTTGTGATGTACCAAGCATTTGACGCAAAATAGTGTACTTCGATCGAGTTGAAATTTGAAAGTTGGACTACTTCAGTTTTTCATGGGATATTTGTGACAGATATGTCAATTTCGATGGTAGATTTGAGTTAATTGCGTTCAATTTGAAATTTAAGTTTCGGAATTATTTTTGCCGTCAAAATTTAAAAAAATAATTAATGGTGGAAAAAAACAAAACAAACTACCCAACTTTTATTTGGTGGTTGGTTTATCGTAAACTAATTGTAATAAAAGAAAACGCATGGTGTCACGAAGCGAAGGATAAAACTTGCGAGGAAATTGCTAAAGCTTTCAATATCAAACCACCGCCGGGCCAGTCTAACTTAATTTAGTTTTATTTTATATTCATCTTGCAGAAAATAAGTGTTTGACTTTGTGAGAAAAATATCAACTTTCCAAAAATAGTTTCCTCAAAACAAAGTGTAAATTGATTTGTTATGAATATTGAAAGTGAAAATAACTTATAATAAAACAAAAATAAAGAACACAAATCTAAATAATGATGAAAAGTCTCAAGTTCGCACGACCGACTTCTACTTTTTTTCGAGTTGAGAAAATAGAGTTGAAAATCAGAAGTTGAAATTGTCATCTGAGTGAAGTCAAGTTGTGTACAGCTTCTAGTGAAGAAAGCGGCTCTAAATGGCTCCAACACCCCGACAGATGTCCCCGAAAATGCAACTTTTTTCGCGTTTTTGGAATTTTAGGAAACCACTTGAAAAATTGAACACATTTTCGAAGTGCTAATAAAAGTTTGTTTCAATAAATTTAATGTTATCATTAATTTAAAATCTATTTCGATTTTTTTTTCACCCATGTCGTTTGAAAGATCTACCATGTTTTTAACTCTGTTGGTTCTTAAAAGAAATATGACATTGCATTTCTTCTTTTTGACACATTTACCATAGTTAACTAAAGTAGCATAAAAACGCGCACCACTGTAGAGGAAGGCCGAATTGCCACACTCAAGTGGAAAACACCTACATCAGGGTGTGAAACTAGAGAGATAATTTAACGCCGAGCTGGCTGTAGTGACTTGTTGTTATAGGCCCACCGCGGATTGTAGGGTCTCCTTAAAATAGGTATTCGGGCTCTGAGCCTTTCGACCCAAAACTTACATACATTTTTTTTTTTTTTTTTTTTGATTATTTACGTCGCCCGTTCCTGAAGAGCTTTTAGAAGAAAGGCAAAGGCATACGGTATAATATCTCTCCCTTTAAAAGGCAGCTTTTCCTAATTTTGATAGTTTACAAGCTATACAACATCTTGTGAAGTGAAGAACATATTACAATTATTATATTTAGGCCCCGTTTACATACATGAAGGTTAAATTGGAATAAAGTGAAGTAAACCAATATAATGAAAAAATAACGCCAAAAATCGGAAAAATTAGTTCTTTTTGTCATTATCTGGCATTAGCCGGTGCTTTAATTTGTAGTTCACTTAAAAATGGACCTTCAAAAATAGTTTAAGAATACTATGCCGATTTGACAAGGTATCGACAATGGAAATGACAACAAAACAAATTATAAGATAACTCTGTCTTAATACTCACAGTTTAAAATCATGCGCCGGCTGAACGATAGGCTGTTGCATCACAAACACTGATGGCTCCGGCAGCGAGTCCGGATTAACCGGAACTTGCACACCCTTCTCCCATTCTTGCTTCCATTGATCGGTGACAACTAAATACTCATGGCTTGCCAGTGGTTCGGAATCGGGTAATTTCATTGCGCTAATGAGATCTTTTCTACAAATTTCACAAAAAGACCAAAGCAAGTGTTATTTCCGAACACACAAAGAGACGATAAATATGAATAAAAGAAACATTTTGGTCTCAACATTCAAAACGAACCTGTAAAGCTCAGCAGGGGCCTCTGTTGAACTCCGATTGTATATGCTCGAGATCTTTATGTCGGCCACTGATCTCGCCTGCCACGGCACCGACGAAGATGTTCCACCACCGGACCCGATGCCTCCCGCCACATTCGACAATGACGACGACGACGGCAGCTTGGATGATGACGATGATGATAGTTGGTGTGATGTACTTGCCGCCGACGCCATAGGCAGCGGCGGTGGCAGCGACAGCCCCGAACTACTGCTGGCTGCCCCTGCTCCACCGATCGCTCCTTCGACATTGTTATCATTGTCATTGGTATTACTTGATGATGCGACCGCCGTAGAGCCTGTGGCAGCCGCCACTCCTACCAGCGCCGCCGATCCATTAGGAGGCCGCCCTTTGCGACGTTTCGTCGGTGGCGGCTGCGGATCGCTCTCTAATCGGTGATTGTTTCCTCGTTTACCTCTTTGTGACATTTTGGTGTATGATTGAACATAAATGATGGTTTTAATCGACTATTTCTGTGAAGAAGTGAGTCTTCTGTTGAATTCCATATAGACATGGACTGTGGTTGCCGTCGCTTAGTGTGAGGAAAGGCGGGTGCGGGCTTCTGCTACTAATATACCTGTTGGTAAGAAGAGAGATATATTAGGTCTGTCCGTGTACTTCCCAAAACTGCCAATTTCTACCCATTTTAGTTCATAATTGACAGAACTTTTGACTAACATGGGTAGTTTTGGGAAGTACTCGAACAGAGGTATTCTTCCGATGAATGGAAGACCCAAGGCCGCTTCTGGCCTTAACTTACATTACATTCCTGCTTCTATAAACTATCAGAAGAGTTTGTCTGCTACTTCTTTGGTTGATTGGGTTGCTTCTCCACAATCTCTGATCCTGCTTCAATTAGAAGCAACACAACTGAGTGCTGGTTCTGCTGCTGTCCCGCCGCACTCAATGTTAACACCATCCGCGCCTATAAAACTCACTCACCTCTCTACACCCCGGCGGTGGAGGCGAAAACGAAGGCGACAACGACGGAACAAGTGTACATCTACCTATATGTAGATACCAAACTGTATTTTCCTTGAATGACTCTCGCAACACTGACGACTTTTATTTACAAAATAGTTTTTTTTTGTATAAATAAGGGGTACGGGACAAACACACAAGAATTGTTAACAATTTTTCGGGAATTGTTATTTAAATTAACATTCACTGCCTCTGCATCGCACTCCTGCTGCAACAGAAAAAATATTTTTGTATTTCTGGTTCTTTTTTTTTATGTTTTCTGCGTTTCAATCGAGCGAGCGAGAGTTGTCAAAATAAAAAATTTGTTTTTTCGACTTTTCGAATGAATTTTTGCGGATTTCGCGATAGATTTATCGGGACAATGATATTCGAATGAATTCTTTAGGATATTAGCGAGCTTTTGGAATTTAATTTAATGTAAAAAAGTCAAGTAAACAACACACAACACAACATTTACAAATTCTTGTGTTCTTCGTCGCTCTCAAGTTATCCCCGCCATAGTTTAGTTTAGTCAGAGAAGAAATGCATTACGTTGATTTTGCACATTTTGCACATCGAAACAGGGGGTTTGTTGAGGGGCGGCACAAAAATATTTATTAAATTACAATTCACAACAATGTTTTTAATTTCAATTCAATTGCGGTAAATTGAAAAATTTCGCCGAGTAAATTTTATTTAGAGTTGATTTTTAATATTTACAAGACGATAGACAGTCGCCATCATTAATTTGACTCCATTTTTCTTTACATATTCCATTGGACTTTTGGTTAAAGTGTAGTGATGGAATTTTGACGCGAGATGTCACTGTTTTCTACAGAGAGATGCATAATTTTTTTGGGCTGAATTCGCCGTGAGATGGAAGATATATATTTTTTGGTCAAAAAGAGATGCTGCGCAGCGAATTGGGGTTAATTAGTAGGGAGGAAAAGTGAAAATATATTGAAAGATGAATGGAAAGGGGGAAAATTAAAAAGAAAATAAGTAAATAATAAAGAATGGGTGGGTGATGTCATGTGGAAATGTTATTTATTGGTATTGTTTTGGCTTTGGAGTGGCGCCATCTAATGTAATACTACAGAAGGATTTAACTTTCCATTCACCTGGGGTTAGTTTACACTTTGGTGGTGGAATATTTTTTTTAAGTCTAGTACCTACCCCGGCCGCACTAAATTTTCACTGGTCCAAACACCACCCGCCTAGTAAGCAGGGGCCCAATTCCGCTAGCGTGAATGATTTTTCGTGTACAAATTCTATTCACTCCCAAAACAATTGTAAATAAATTTAACTGATAGTGCACACGAAATCTTTGAAAAAAATTTAAACTTCACTTTGGTTATCACATATTATCAGCCGTATTTTTTAAGATAACTTAAAGGCATCGTAATGCTATGTTCCCACCAAAATGAAATCCGAGATTTCGGTTGAAAACTTTTGATATTTCAAGTTGATGGAACAAGATTTCATGGAAATTTCAACGAAATCTCAATGAAAACTCTAGATTTCAACGAAATCTTAATGAAATTCCGCTCCACCAAGTCGAGAACTCCAAATTTTTCAGCTGAAATTTCAGATTTCGTTTTGGTGGGAACATAGTATAACTTTAATATGCCTTTAAATTGCTCTTATAAGTGCGAAATTGGTACCTATAATCAATTTTCACATTAACCCTGAGGCCACACGAGCGAGAAATCGCAAGCGAGTTACTAATACATCGAAACTTTTTCTACTCGCTAGTCAACTGGCTTGCCTTTTTCGAAGCCAGTTGTGAAGCGAGTAGAGCGGCAAGTGATTTGAAAATTAATGTATGTACACAACTCGCTAGCGAGTACTCGCTCGTGTGGCCTCCGGGTTAAGCAATGTTACTTAAATGCATCTGAACTTAAACGCCATCCACCGCGTTGAAACGCTACTCAAAACCATCTTAAACATATTTTGACATTCGAGAAGAATTATTTTTATTACAAAAATATAGGTATGTATGTATGTATGTATGTAGGTAGAGTTTCCATATTGAATGTTGTAGGTACCTAATTTAAGTTTTAAAGGCTCTCCCAAACCAACGCGAAATCATAGCGAATCATTCGCAAAGTCAGTTTTTTGTTGTTGTTTTGCATTCTGTATCTTTCTTATTTTGTATTATTGTGAATGATTTCGCGTCGTCAGCGAATGTTTCGCGTTGGTTTGGGAGAGCCTTTAAAGGCTCTCCCAAACCAATGCGAATTCGTAGCGAATCATTCGCAAAGGCGATTTTTTGTTGTTGTGTAGCATTGTGTATCTTTCATATTTTTTATTATTGTGAATGATTTCGCGTCGTTGGCGAATGTTTCGCATTGGTTTGGGGGAGCCTTAAGGTTCTCCCAAACCAACGCGAAATCATAGTGAATCATTCGCAAAGGCGTTTTTTTGTTGTTGTTTAGCATTGTGTATCTTTCATATTTTGTATTATTGTGAATGATTTCGCGTCGTTGGCGAATGTTTCGCGTTGGTTTGGGAGAGCCTTTAAAGGCTCCCCCAAACCAACGCGAAACATTCGCTGACGACAGTTTTTTATTGTTGTTTATTTGTCATATTTTACAACGCGAATTCGTAGCGAATCATTCGCAAAGACAATCTTTTGTTGTTGTTTAGCATTGTGTATCTTTCATATTTTATGTTATTGTGAATGATTTCGCGTCGAGGGCGAATGATTCGCGTTGGTTTGGGGGAGCCTTTAAAGGCCTTAAGATTTGTGATTTCCTTTAGTAAATTAAGTTGAAATTAAATTGTTTTATTGATTTATCAACATATTTTTCCATCAAAAGACCGAAGTGTGAATTGATAAATTAAATAAAAGAATTTCTTGACACAAAAATAAAAGTATCACAAACCAAAATGGAGTCATGTTTCATTTCAATTGCTTCTCTTTCTGTCTTATAAGTATGCGCTCGTTTTTGTTTGCAAACTGTCAAAATACAGCTGACATGTACCAGAATTTTTGTGAGTTTTCTCAAGTTACGTTATATTTCAATCGTTTAGTTAAGTAGCAATAGAAAATTGATTATAGATTAGAATTTGAGTAACGTAATTTAAAGGCAACTTAAATATTTAAGCAAACTTAAGAAAATCTAAAAAATTTGGTTGTATATGTCTAGAAGTATCAATTTTTATTTAATTTGTTATAAATTAATTTTATGATTAAATTATATTTATTATATTTTAAATTTTTATAAAAATATTTATTTTTATTTTAAAAATAAAGTAATAATGATATAAGGTGCGTTTTATTGGTATTTATAGCTAGCGCAGTAATGCAAGCACCAATAAAACACTATACTCACTTTATATTCACTTTGTATTTTTTCTGAAGGTTGGCAGACATGCCACTTAATGTCAAAACTATTCGCCATTAAAAATTCGAACAAATCTTTACATAAAAGCAAAGGCTACCAACATTCAAGTAATGAATATTTGTTTATAACTTAGTTCAGCGCCACCTTAGTTTCAACTTTACGAAACTTTATCTCAACTTTTATATTCACTTTTATACTAAGGGTATTCATACAACAGCGTAAAGTCGTCGTAAACGTTGTAAACTTTTAAACTTCGTAATTCTGTCACAATTTGTATGGATAATTTGACAGATTTACGAAGTTTAAAACTTTACGATGTTTACGACGAGTTTACGCTGTTGAATGAATACCCTTACTGCCTTATTTATCGACACTTTTGGGGTTGTTGTTGTTTACCGAGGGAAATTTTACTGTGCTAGCTATAGTTTTTCCCAATAAAACACGCCTATAATTAGTATATTAAGGGTATGCATGCAACAGCGTAAAGTCGTCGTAAACGTAGACAAATTTAAAACTTCGTAAATCTGTCAAATTTTCCATACAAATTGTGACAAAATTAAGAAAAAATAAACTTTAAAACGTTTACGAAGGCTTTACGCTGTTGTATGAATACCCTTATTAATTATATAATTATATACTATGACATGATAACTTCACAACTGTGAACTGAATCACAAAAATCAATGTGCACACAGAAAAAACTCACTCTTGTGGAATTTGGGCCCTGAACGAGACAAAATTAATCACCTCTATTAGTGAATTCGGCGAATGAGCTTTTGCAACGATTCAACACATTTTCGAGATTTTAGCCTTAGTGAATTCGAGATAGAAAGTTGAACGACTGTCGGTAACATTACCTGCACCACCGACATTTTGTTCAACAAATTTGTTATTAGTGAATCCGCAAACCATTCGCTCTCTATACAAACTTTCTCATTTTATATCCGCACCAATTTTGTTGCGAATCTGCTTTAGATTTTCTTTATTTTCCAGAAAAACATATAAAATAAGACAGAAATGTAATTTTAGACTTATAATTCTGAATTTAAAAGTATAGTTTAGTTAAAATAAAGTATTTAACATTCTTTTTGGAGAAATAAATTGTTTACAATTTTAGGATGATGTTTAGACAGGCTTCATGTAACCCTGAGGCCACACGAGCAAGTACTTGCAAGCAAGTTGGCTACATACACTGCCTGTCAAGTTCGTAATTTGCATTCCACTTGCCTCCCACTTGCATTCCACTTGCTTGTCTCCCAACTTGCTTCACTACTGGCTTCAAAACTTGCATGCCAGTTGATAAGCAAGTTGCTTGGGTTTGTATGTGTTAGTAAACAAATGTGTATGTATTGCAACTTGCTTGCAAGTACTATTTCGTGTGGCCTCAGGGTAAGGCGACTCATTTTGACGTGAGGACTGTCTGAGCACCCCTTGAGATTGTGTGTCACGTTTGAAATGTCAATAAATGACAAAAGCGATAATATAGTTCGGAAAATGGTGGGGAAGTTCAGGAATCGATAATATAGTTCATTCGGCGAGTTCACTAATTGATAAAAACGCGAACGTGAATCCAGTGCGAATCTGGTCAACTCCAGGGGAGTAGAATATTGCGAATTGACTAATCGGCATGAATATCTCATGCACAATTTTTCCCAGCATAAATCATCTCGGTTTTTTTTTCCAAAAATGACAGTTGATAGTTGTAACTGCTGTACCCCAAAAGGGTATCAAAAGACGTGTTTTTATCATCGGGATCTGGATATGGATCTTCTTTTAACACGGGTTACAAAAACAATTTCAGAAAATTTCCCATTATTTTGTTTTTGTATTACGTGTAAAACTTAATCCAGTTCCAGATCCCGATGATAAAAAAACACGCCTAAAGTTCCCTACTAATTTTGAGCAGGAAAAAAATTAGCCAGCTTACATGTCTCTTCGCGTGCGTCCCAAAACTATGAATTTCTACGAATTTAGACCAAAGTTCTGTCAAAGTTCATATACAAAAATTAAAATAAAATTTTACTCAAATTCGTAAAAATCCGTAGTTTTTGGAAGTAATAACGAACGGACAATATATTTCTTGGGTGCTCAGTAATTTCCCTCCGTTCTTTGACAGAGCAGGAGATTAAAATCTAAGTCCCTCAGATTCTCACACAAAAAATAATTGAGCAAAGCGAACCTAAAAAATTTCAGACTCTGTTTTGAGGGGAAAAATTGAGGAATTTTTAAATTTCTTCCCTATATTTCACTCTTTCTATTATTAAGAAATCGAAAAAATGGAGCTAATCAACCGCTATTAGCTGATTAGTGTTTTCAATAATTAACAACTCAAACTATAGATTATAAAAAGGTTTAACAAGCAAATTCGCAGATTTACCAGTCACAATAATCATTATGGGTATTCATGCAACAGCGTAAAATCGTCGTAAATGTTGTAAGGTTTAAAACTTTCGTAATTCTGTCACAATTTGTATGGAAAATTTGACAGATTTACGAAGTTTAAATCTTTACCACGTTTACAACGACTTTACGATGTTGCATGAATACCCTTATTGATTAGAGATGATTAGCTCTGTGAATAAACAAAAAAGACACAAACTTCATTGAATGAGGAAATAGCTCTTGAACCACTCTCCAATAATCTGAAGAATTTTTACAAAAAATCAAGTTTTCCGTCTGTGTTTTGATATCAAAAGTTTCTATATTCCTCGCAACTAGTGGGTTACATATATCTCATAGAATGGCAACGAAAAAAGAAAGCCAGTAGACGAGAAACGTTGCTCTAGGTTTGTAGGTGTTAATAAAGGTCGTGTAGCCTAAGGGTAAGGGGAAAGTTCAGCAACCGATAATAATTAGGCCTATTCTGACAAATCTATTATTCTACTATGAAATTTTTGTTATGAATTCTGATATTTCAGGTAAATTAAAGCCATTTACTTTCATAATTTTATTCGATATAAAATCGATGATAGTGAAGATAATAGGCGTGTTCAGGAAAATGAGATCTCCGACGGCTCAGTGTCAAAAACAGAGCGAATCCAATATTTTCTTTCCTCAGTTATTTGACAGCAAAATTTCTGAGGAATCCTGTTCACGAGACTGAGATTGCTTAGGGCTCTGAGATCTCATTTCCCTGAACTTGCCTAATAATCACAGAAAAGAGACAAACACTGTTGAAACATTTCATATGACAAATTGGCTGACCAATGACTGACTGATGCGATGCGCTTACAAAGTTAAAAGCTACCAAATTTAGTAGCGTATTATGTAATACGTAACTGCATTACAAGTCCAAGCATGGACCACAACGTACTGCAAGATTGGCTGAAAACACTACTGCTGCTCAAGGAAGTGTTCAAAACAATCCATCAACATCAATTCGACGCCATGCTCAGGAGCTTGGTCTTCAAAGATATGAATAAAAGCTTTTTGACGCCACAACTGCATGCTTTGGGCTTGGTTAACATTTGTGGTATCAACAAGACGGTGCCACATCGCATACAACCAGGATTACAATGGAATTACTGCGAGGCCTCTTTCCACAACAAGTTATTCCAAAAAATGGTGATGTTGATTGGCCTCCACGGTCGCCTGATTTGACTGCTCCGGACTTCTTTTTGTGGGGGTATCTGAAAAGCAAGGTTTATGCAAACAAACCAGAAACGCTTGAGCAACTCAAACAAAATATTCGTGATGAAATTTATGAAATACCGCGTGAAATGTATGAGAATGTAATGAAAAATGTGCTCAAAAGGGCTCGCATTTGTGAGACTAACAGAGGTGGACATTACCTGATATTGTATTCCATACATAATATTAGCCCTGTTTTTAGTGCATTTTTATCTTCGCTTTGAAAAAAGTAGCATGTTAAATACAACAACAATACGGAATTATACCAGTTTGTTGTTGTAATTAACATGCTACTTTTTTATAAGCGAAGATAAAAATGCACTAAAAAACAGGGCTATTGTCGACATTAAATAAAACATTTATCAATATAAGATCCATTCTCTTTCATTTAATCAAAAATTATAAACAAACAAAGTATTATACCTTCCCGGCGGACACCCTGTACATCGTACACTACATCATGCAATTTTCTGTTTCTCATAAACAATGGCTCTTTTGCGTGACAAATTCAATGATCGTAATATCTCACGTGGTGGCGATGTCAATTGGCCGCCAGGATCATGTGATTTGATACCGTTGGACTTCTTTCTTTGGGGTTATTTGAAAGAAAAGGTGTACGTCGATATAGACCAGGAAAAATAGCACAAATCGTATAGGGAACCTTAAGAAAATTAATTCATGAAATATTTAAATTGGAATCGACGCAGAATCGCAACCTCTATAACATATCCAAAGTCCCCCAAAATCCCCTTATTGGCTTTTTGTGTGGATGCATTTGAAGAGGTGCAGGCGGGGAGAGCTTGTAGGTCTATCAAACTAAAATATTTGTTTTGGTACAACCTAACCATATATGATACATACTTTAAGGGTAGTTTTTAACGCTGAATCTAAAAAAAGCAAAACTAAAATGATACAAGCAACCTAAACAAAGTTATGGTCCTTTTCAAGCAAAAATCAGTTTTTGAAATCGTATTTTCCGTAGAACAGGTCAAAATGTAAACGTCACAAAAACACTATTAGACCAAAGATATTTGTATGGACTATTTCGATTCTTGATTGCCATGACAAATGTAATATTTTTGGCGAGTTTCATGAGTGTAAGAGTTTTTTCGTGGGTGTTATGGTGACATTCTTAACTTGCCCACCCCCCTTCAAAGAACACCTTTTCACCTTTCGTATGACAAATGGTACATTTATTCCAAGTTTTATTAACATACCTTTATTTTCAAAGGATTTTCGGGAATATTTTACCTGTTGTTCCTGAAAAAAGTCATCATTACATAAAAAGGACTATAACTTTTCTTTGGGTGGTTGTATCATTTTGAGTTTGGTTTCATTAGATTCAGCGTTAAAAACTACCCTTAAAGCATGTATCATATGATTAGGTTTTACCAAAACAAATATTTTAGTTTGATAGACCTACAAGCTCTCCCCGCCTGCACCTCTTCAAATGCATCCACACAAAAAGCCAAGAAGGGGATTTTGGGGGACTTTGGATATAGAAGTTGCAATTCAAGAGCTAAAGGATGAGATAATTCAGCACATTAACGGCATAGAACCTCAATTATGCCTCAGCGTCATCGAAAATTTGGACCATCGGATGAAGGTGGGCCGCCGAAGTCACGGCAGCCATTTGGCCGATATTTTGTTCCATACATAATTGAACCATACCAATATATCATAATAAAAAGAAATGACAATAATTTTTTAAATAATTTTTGTTTTATTCAAAATCAACATCGGCCTTTAAATTTAACCACCCTTTATAAGAACTTGGCTCTATTTTTTAACATTTATGTTTTTGTTGTGATTATTTTTACTGCGCGTGTTTGTGAAGTGATAAAATGAAAACTCTGTGAAAACTGAATTGATAACTTTAGGTGTGTTTTTTATCATCGGGATCTGGATCTAGATCTTCTTTTAACACGTGTTACAAAAACAATTTTAGAAAATTTCCCATTATTTTGTTTTTGTGTTACGTGTAAAACTTAATCCAGATCAAGATCCCGATGATAATAAAACACGCCTTTTGTTTTCATTTCACAGTTTCACAGATCGAGAATTGACCCCAGTGATGCCAGATGAGATTTCTAGAATCCCACCAGATTCCAAAAAAAATCCCACCATTTTTGTACTGGAAGAAAAAAAACCACCATAACCTTTTCTGCTACAGATACTTCTACAGAAGAATGTTCGCTCTGCATTCTTGGTACTTCATATTCGCAAGAAAAGAATGTCATCTAATCGGTCAGTAATTGGTGAAGAAAGTTAACTTGTCCTAGAAATTAGTCAGCCCTAGAAAACTATCAAGTCTTAGGCCCAATTCATATAGAACTGGCGTGAGGTTTTGGTGTGGTTCTGGCGTGCTGCATACGTATTCCACGTTGTGGAATTCACATGTTCTCTTATGAGATAATACACACACAGATGACGAGGCGAGGGTATGGTGTGACATGCCATCGCCACACCATATTGAAAACTCCAGTGGCCTACGTAAACGGCACGCCACAATGGAATCTCTCAGTCAAATGTCTAATTGTCAGACATTAAAAAAAATTAAATGTGATTATGAGTTCAATATTGAATTCAGCAATGAAATGCAAATACATGAAGATTTATGTAATTACGGGAGGACAAAATTACTGAAACAGGAGCGTGCATGGCAAAAAGTAGCCCAAAAATTCAAGGCAATTGTTTTTTTTATATTTTATTTATTTTAATTCTGTGTAGAAGCCATTTTCTTGTGAAGTGTTCCTGTGTTTGTGTATGTATTTTTTGCTTTTCTGTCAAATAACCATTCCCTGTCACTTCTGTCTGAACAAAGCTCACCACAACCACACCACGCCCGTAACAGACCAGAACCACACCAGCACCATAAGCCACTTCTGTGTGAATCGCGCCTTAAAGTTTCTTAAGGTCACGTACGATTTTTGCCACCTCATTTGTGGAATATTCACAAAAAATGTATACTGATCCGAAAGATCACTAGATCATGATAAGATCAACTATTTTCAATAATTGGTCAGCCAAAGTTTTTCTTTGAGATATTTTTTTATTTTTTCAAGGTCTGTGATTTTTGGTACCTCATTTGTGTGGTATTCAGAAAAAAAGTTATTTTTTAATGTTTCTGTTTTTTGTGCCAAATCATTATACATAGGTCATAAAATTGGAAGATAGGCAAGTATGGTGAATTGTGGTTTTTCCCACCAAAAAGAAGACCATTGAAATATTTTCCCACCATAAATCCCACTATGAATATTTTCCCACCATTTTTCCAACCAAAGGCATTTTTTCCAACCATTTTGGTTGGAAAAACCACCAATCTGGGAACACTGATTGACCCCCTTTGCTTTGCGACCATTTTGTTGGAGGCAAAAAATTTAAACAATCAAATTAAATGTAAAATGAAATGTAGTTTTGCCATCTCTTAAACGGTAATAAAATTATATAGCTACGTTTAATATATTTTGAGATATTTACATTTAACTTCTTGCGAGAATTTTTTTCTTAGTTTTGCTTTTTTACACTGATATCTTTTAAAACTCTGGGCCGCTATTATGTAAAACGAAACGAATGGCAAAAAAACGATAGTCACGAAAACGAAAGTCACGACATACCCCGATTATGTAAAACGATAATGGACCCATGAAAATGTTGCCAGCTAAAACGAAACAAACATTTTTTTTTCAACCACATCTAACTTCAAGCAAGTGCTTGTTCGTATTTATCAAAAAATTCCTATCTATATATCAGAAAATTTCAATTGTTTAAGGATAAATAGTCATATTTGTGTTCACAAAAAAAAACACAAGGTTAATTGAGAATAAATCTCTATTAAGGTAAAAAAACTACTTTTATTTTCAGTTTGCATTATTTGTCAGACTTAAAAGGTAATGGCTTTTATAGTATAACGGGAACCGAAAACTCCTTATTAGATATTTTAAATTTGTTTGATAGATGTCATTAATATTGAACTTTCAGTAATACCTTTGGAGCTTTAGCTTGTGGTATCAAATCAAAATGGAGTGAAGTCCGTTTGTTTTTATTATTATGTATTTCCTAGTTTGATTAGACAAAGTGAAACCTTTAACACTTAAAATTTCGTTGGAAATATTATCGTATTGAATCTTAAAGATAAAATATTTTTAAAGACAAAAATTTTCACAGAAAGGGATTTTTCTCTTTACCCCCCAGCACTGTTTTCAGTATTAATGACAACTGTCAAAAAGTGAATAAATATTGAGTGTTAAGTTCAATAATTTCAGTGATTTGTTAATAAACATGTTATAAATATTGAAAATAAATACAACAGAAGAAGAAAATCATATTATAAGAAGTTAAATGCATCATCTTCAATTTCAAAATTAACTTGTACGTTGTATGTTCATTTATTTAGTTTTTGTGTTGGTGGCATGTATTAATAAAATTTTATTTTTGTTTATAATTGTTTTACTAAACGTATAATTCAAAAAATTTAAAAACTTCTGCCTCACCTCGCCATCTCTTTCCTTCCAATAGATACGAATGAGATAAAAAAGAGAGATGTCAAAATGAGTCGCCTCACGTGAAGCTGGTATGAACACCGTCTTTGACCTAGCTACGAAACGACTATGATCTTTCAGTTTCCATGAAAATCCCCTGATAAGAAATATCTTTTCTACAATTATTGACCATGCTATTGAAGATAAATAATATTCATCTCCAATCAGCCTAGCAAACTCCTCGTCCACTCAGCTCTTCCAATTACATGATAACGAATTCCTCTCTGACTTTTACAGGAGGGGCAACTCGAACATATATAGAGGCTAATGCTATGTTCCCACCAAAATGAAATCCGAGATTTCGGTTGAAAATTTTTGATATTTCAAGTTGATGGAACAAGTTTTCATGGAAATTTCAGCGAAATCTCAATGAAAACTTTAGATTTCAACGAAATCTTAATGAAATCCCGCTCCACCAAGTCGAGAACTCCAAATTTTTCAGCTGAAATCTCAGATTTCGTTTTGGTGGGAACATAGTATAACTTGCAAAACACAACTCTGTCAAAACTATAAGTTTTTTTCAAAATGTTTATATAATTTTCAACTTCACATCTGAAATGTTAACTTATATTCGTATTTCTATTATAAACCTACTAAGTCAAATCTGTACTTTATACTATCTGATTTTCCCTAAACACACGTGTTAACTGGCACACGGATAGACAACTTGTCCGCTTGATAACTTTTCTTATTTAAAAAGATATGATATCTTTCCAGTATTTATCACTTCACCAAATTCACCATATCATCAAATTAAGGTGATTTTCTCATACATGTGTCACATGCATGCACTGCCCTACGAAGTGTATACTGGAAGTAGTAAACGGTGCCATCATACGCGTGCGTGTATGTGTTAAGAAGTTATCCGTTCATTATACGTGGAATCTGGCTAGTTAAAGTTATCCGTACGTTAACACACACGTCACAGACTATTACGCATTTGTTAATAAGAATTACTAGTTAACAGATGTATAAACACTAGCACGTTGTTATTCTCCGTTTATTAATATGGGGGAAGATGTATATAAATATTTAAGTTATATTTCTGTAGCAATAAAATGTAAACGTAGTATTAATATACAAAAAAAAACACTATGGGTATTCATGCAACAGCGCAAAGTCGTCGTAAACGTTGTAAAATTTAAAATTTCGTAATTCTGTCACAATTTGCATGGAAAATTTGACAGATTTACGAAGTTTAAAACTTTACCACGTTTACGACGACCTTACGCTGTTGCATGAATACCCTTAAGGCGCGATTCACACAGAAGTGGCTTATGGCGCCGGTGTGGTTCTGGCCTGCTACGGGCGTGGTATCGTTGTGGTGAGCTTTGTTCACACAGAAGTGACAAGGAATGGTTTTTTGACAGATACATACACACAAACACAGAGGAACACTTCACAAAAAATGGCTTCTACTCAGAAAATAAATGAAATATAAAAAAAAAAATTGCTTTGAATTGTTGGGCTATTTTTTTTTCCATGTTTGGTGTTGCCCGCTCCTGTTGCAGTAATTTTGTCCTCCCATATTTACATAAATCTTCATTTCATTGCTGAATTAAATTTTTATAAATTTTATTGAACTCGTAATCACATTTAATTTTTTTAATGCCTTACAATTTGACATTTGAGTGTGAGATTTCATTGTGGCGTGACGTTTACGTAGGCCACTGGAGTTTTCAATATGGTGTGGCGATGGCATATGACACCATACCCTCGCCTCGTCATCTGTGTGTGTATTATCTCATAAGAGAACATGTGAATTCCACAACGTGGAATATGTATGCAGCACGCCAGAACCACACCAAAACCTCAAGCCAGGGGCCTATTTCTGCGCTACTACATCAGCTACAATGTAGTAGTATAACAGTTGTATTACATCATTTCTGTTTCAAACATACATTGGTTTTTCAGGTGTAGTACATCAATGTAGCTTTGGAGAATCAATTGGAAGTATTGGAAAAATGTATGATTCTGTTTCAAAGCTTTTGCTACTACATTGTTGTAGTACAACTTGCTGTAAATTCTTGTTACATTCTCACAGTAAAAATATTTGCTGTGATTGCTGTAGCAGGATGGGAAATGGCTGGATATAAAAGAAAATATACGAATGTAAGTATTTTGGTTACAATTAGTTGGATGTGCAATGAATGCAAGCGTTCAACCAAAAATTGAGTACACATTTTTGGAATCTTTTAACGAAATAAGGGTCTTCCATATCAAAATTGATGCGTTATAAATATAATTTTCGGTCTTCTTTCAATAAGGGTATTCATATGTCAAATTTTCCATACAAATTGTGACAAAATTACGAAGTTTAAAACTTTACAATACTAACTACGACTTGCATGAGTACCCTTGATTATATGTTGAATTCAAAATTATTGGCGAAAATATTTATGTCAAAATCCATTTATTCTTAATTTATTTTAAATTATTTATTTGTGTCTCTTCAAAAATTGAATCTTACTCACTTCCAAAAAAACAAATAATATAAATGTGACAAAAACAACATCCATTTGATCAACGAGTTACATCCTACAACGAGCTGCACATCTACTACATCAACGAGCTACATCATACAACACTTCCAGTTGTAGTAATGAAACAGAAAAATGTAATTGATGTAGTTGTAGAAGAGTGCTGTAAGATGTAGTTGATGTAGCTGGTGTAGTAGCGGAGAAATAGGCCCCAGTTCTATGTGAATTGGGCCTAAGGCTCTCCCAAACCAACGCGAAACATTCGCCGACGACGCGAAATCATTCACAATAATACAAAATATGAAAGATACATAATGCTAAACAACAACAAAAAATCGCCTTTGCGAATGATTCGCTACGAATTCGCGTTGGTTTGGGAGAGCCTTTAAGGCTCTCCCAAACCAACGCGAAACATTCGTCGACGACGCGAAATCATTCACAATAGCACAAATTATGAAGGATACACAATGCCAAACAACAACAAAAAACTCTCTTTGCGAATGATTCGCTATGATTTCGCGTTGGTTTGGGAGAGCCTTTAAGGCTCCCCCAAACCAACGCGAATCATTCGCCCTCGACGCGAAATCATTCACAATAACACAAAATATGAAAGATACACAATGTCCGCATTTACATTACCCGATTTTTCCAGTACGATTTTTCCCAAAATCGTGTGAAATGTTTACATGAAACGATATGATACGATTTTTCCAGTCCGATTTCTATTCCTGTCCTCTTCATACTTTATTACTGTCTCTTTCATTTTGCATTCAGAGGTAGATGGCATATTAGGACCAGCGTTGCCTATTGCATTTTTTTTTCGTAAAACAAATCTACTTTCAATCAAATACTTTTTTGTTTTACGAAAAAAAAAATTTAATTCAACAAAATTAAACCCACAAATAATTTCATCATCACTGTTGTTGTTTTTTTCTCCTGAAACCCAACCTTTAAGTGCCTTGCATATGAGCTGTGTAGCAAACTATGTATGCATTTTCAATCACTTATATGTATTATTAATTTCTTCTTCGAAAATACAAACACAAATTTGGAAATGCATATCTACTGCGAAAAAAAAATAAATCTAGTTACTGCATTTTCTTTTTGGATCAGCTTCGGAAAATTCTCCGATTAGTGGCAATGCTGAACACATAAGACTCTGGGAAAAGTATAAAAGAGAACGCAAACATACTGGAAAAATCGTGTGAGTTTGCCAGGAACGGACGATTTGGTCCTTACCCCTCCCTTTCTACTCCCTTCATCTATGAACAAAAGATCGTCTGAGGAAAAATCGGGTGGTGTAAATGCCGACAATGCAAAACAAATACAAAAAACTGACTTTGCGAATGATTCGCTATAATTTCGCGTTGGTTTGGGGGAGCCTTTAAGACTCTCCCAAACCAACGCGAATTCGTAGCGAATCATTCGCAAAGACATTTTTTTGTTGTTGCTTAGCATTGTCTATATTTCATATTTTGTGTTATTGTGAATGATTTCGCGTCAAGTTCGAATGATTCGCGTTGGTTTGGGGGAGCCTTTACTGTAATTAAAAAAAGTCTCAGTAAAATGAAATGAAATGAGTCATTTTTTGCTGAATAGTCGGTGGCAAAAGCTAAACAATAAGAAGAAAAGTTGGATTTTCGGTTTAATTCACGCGCATTTCAAAAGAAAAACACTTCTTTACTAACCAATTTTGTTATTCATTTGTATTTGCAGATACACCCAATACAGCACACTCGTGGCCAATTTATACAATTTTAAGTAAAATTATTGTCAATTATTGTCATTGATACGTGTAGTGGCAAAATTGCATCAATGTTTTTTGACAGATAATGTCTTCAATAATTACTGTCAATGAATATTGATCGTATGTAGGGCCTTTACCCAATAAATTACCTCACTCATTGCTATTGCCTTTAATAATGCAAATGGAGACGCTTTGTCAATGGCAATGGCAATATTGCCTAGAAGATGAAAGGCAATTATTAATTTCCATCGTCAAGGCAATAAATTGAGGAAAAATGGGATTCCCCGTAATTGTGAATGGCTTCTTTATTGATTTTTTCAATTAAATCGTAGAATATGAGAACGCACATGACCAAATAAAGTGAACTAAAATTAAATTTTATTAAAAACAGGGGATTTGGACAGCATTTGCAGTCAAATATTTCTATACACACATTTTATAACTGAAATTGCCTGGCAATGGAAATGCCCACCCAAGCAATAAATTGCCATTCCTATTCCAATTGCAATTGCCTCAAAAATTGCCAATGGAGCCACAGCCTTATGATCCCGATAAAAAAAACACGCCTAAAATGCGACTTTTGGGTATTTTTCATATTTTGTATTATTGTGAATGATTCACTATGATTTCGCTTTGGTCTTATGTGTCCACCCAAAAAAACCTTGCAATTTCCAAGGATTGTGCCGACTGTGACTCATTCTCTTTCTATTGTGAACGAAAAGTCTAGACAAAAACGAACAAAAAAAAATACATCAAAGAACTTTTGCACAAAAGAAATTTTGTGAAAGAAAAAATTCTATAAACTTTTTTACATAAAATTTTTAATAGCCCAAATTTAGTTTGCTTTTGCCAACATAAAAACAACAATTTAGAATAGTTTATAGTTATATAGAAAACAACTGCCTTGAAAAACTTAAAAAAAAAATAACTGGTCAGGCTGGTGAATCTAAATTGGTGTTCCTACCTTTCGTACTTTCTCATTGTCAGAAAAACTGAAAACGGAATTTGCAATTGCATCAGCATCAGCAGCAGGGGCAGCTCTACGACAAGAAACAACTTGACAATGTCAACCAGTCAAAATTCGAGCAGCAATTCCAAAAACAAACAGGACGAAGCCTCGTACAGCAGCAGTAGCAGCATTGAGGAGTTCAATGAGACGGAAGAAAGACGAAGAAGGATACTTAAAAATCGAAATAGGTACTTGGGTTTCAGTTCAACCAATGAGTTTTTTTTCTATTGAGAAGGTACTTTTCTGGCCAATGAATTTATCTCTAGAACGAGTACAGATCTCCAGACCTTTGGTATCCATATCGAACCGATGATTCACTAGATTCCACTATTTGTTTTTTTGTATGCTTGCATCCTTGTGAAAGGTTGCATGTACCTACGCTTCAGAATGATAATATTTATTGGACCCTGACCATATCCTGCTCGAGTTACACTTAAGGTTGCCTCCAAACAGTTCAGAACTCAAATTATGTTAAACTTAGACGATCGAATGATATTGTTTTGACATTTGACGATGTTCTGGCTTGACAAAAAGCCATCGTCCTTCAAGTTTTTCGTGACATTTGAAATTCACTATCATCTTGACGATCTGGTTTCAACAACACAAAGTAACATGCAGAGAGCTAGCATCGAGCAAACTCTCATCGTTTCAGTCTTTACATAAGTTCATTGATTTAAACTATACTAACGGTGATTCACACTAGCCCAGAAAAGATAGAATGGTCGAAAAATTAATTGCTGAAATATTAAGATTGGTGTGGGCGCAGAATTTTACCCTCGACAGCATTTACAAATCCCCTGAAATCCTCGCTGACATCAAACTCATCGTCTGTGAGGATCAGAGATCGTGCGATTCATTCTGAGCGATTCGTTTAAGTTGTGACAAAAAGCTTGAGTGTGTAGCTAGTGTTGCCGCAACTTTAAAATAAAAGTCGCTAGACCGACCCCCCCGAAAGTAGCTAGATTGGCTAAAATTTTCAAACGAAAAAGTCGCTAGCAAAGAAAGCTTGAAGTATTTTACTTTTTGAACTTTTAATTTTTGTTAAAAATGGAATTGTTGGATTTTATCAAAAGGAATTCAACACTTTTAAATAAAATAACTTTTTGATTCGTAGTAATAATTTGGCGCGTCTAGCCAGGATCTTTATTTAAACATGAATGAAGAAAAAGAATAGAGAAAAAGAGAAAGCTAGTTAATAATAAGAAAAAGAGGAAGATATAATGAAGATACAAGGAAAGATACAAATGTATTTAACCCGTGCTGCCAATGTATTTTATTGATAGTAACAACACCCCCTCTCAACGCGGGTTATTCTTCTTCATTTAAAATGCCAAATCCTTTGATACATTTACGATGAGATGGTCCAAATAAGCTCTTGGTCAGGACGTCAGCAATCATTTCATTAGTAGGAATATATTCGACATCTATTTCACCTCGCTGGAAAACTTCTCTGATGAAGTGGTGTCGAATGTCCACATGCTTGGTTCTTGAATGAAAAGTTGGATTGTTCATAAGTTTTTGTGCTCCCTGGTTATCACAATAAACAGTTGTAGGTTTTGCATCTTCGTTTAGAAAACCAAGCTCTTTCAGGAGATTTCGCAGATAAATGGTTTCCTTTGCTGCTTCGGTGAGTGCCATGTACTCTGCTTCTGTACTTGACAAGGCGACGGATTTCTGCTTCCTTGATTCCCAAGTTACAGCTGCGTTGGCCAGTTTGAAAACAAATCCTGTGTATGATTTTCTATCGTCAATGTTGCCACCCCAATCTGAATCGACATATCCGATTAATTGTGGTCTCTCGGATTTCTTGTACACTAGCCCAAGAGTTTGAGTACCTCGCAAGTATCTTAAGACCCGTTTTGCAGCTTTCCAATGCTCCTTTCCGGGATCAGCGTTATATTGGCTTAACACACTAACGGTATGTGCGATGTCCGGACGTGTCGAAACGGCAAGGTACATCAGTGACCCAATCAATGATGTATAAGGTGTATTTGCCATCTCTGATTTTTCTCCTTCAGTCTTCGGTCCCATCTGCTTGCTTAGTTTTACATTTCCGTCTAATGGGGTTGCCATAACTTTTGACTCACCCATACCGTAGTCATTTAAAATATTTTGAATGTATTTTGATTGATTCATTGTCACAATATTTTGAGAAGTATCTTGCTTAAATTCAATTCCAAGGCAATAATGTAACTTACCAAGGTCTTTCATTTTGAATTTTTGTGACATGTGCGTCTTTAGTCTTTCATATGCTTTTATGTTGTTCGTTCCGATTATAAGGTCATCTACATAGATGACGACGATCATGTAAGTATCTTCAGTTTCCATTAAGTATATGCACTTTTCTGTATTCAATGGCTTCAGTCCAAGTTCCAAAAGTTCGTGCTCCAATTTTATGTACCATCTTCGTCCAGATTGTTTGAGCCCATATAGAGCCTTCTTGAGCGAACAAACAAGATTTTCTTCTCCAGCCTTTACGAAACCTTCAGCCTGTTCCATAAATAGTTCCTCTTCCAGGTCTCCATTTATGTACGCCATCTCGACATCTAGCTGGAACAGTTCTAAATCGAACTCTGCTGCAAGCGCCATAAGAATCCGTATCGAGCTCTGCCTCGCCACTGGCGCAAAGGTCTCTTGAAAATCGACTCCTGGTTGTTGTGAGCACCCTTTTGCAACTAATCTAGCTTTATGTCTTTCGACACTCCCATCGGCGTTGAACTTTGTTCTCAGGACCCATCTGCAGCCTATAACCTTTTTGTTCTTCGGACGTTCAACAAGTTCCCAAGCCTTAGTATCACGAAGAGCATTGAATTCTAGTTCCATTGCCGCTCTCCACTCGTATGCACTTGAACTCGCCATTGCCTCTTTCACTGTTGGGTTGATCAGGACGTTCGCTAAATTTACTTCTTCTGCCAGCTCAGCTTCATTTTTCATTTTCGCTTCCAGCATTCTAAATAATTTACGGGGTCTGCCCCTTCTGCCAGTCCTTTCAAATGTTGGCCTTCCAGCCCCCCTCTGAAGTGGAGTTCCATCGATGTTAGAGTACGAATTTTTACTTTCAGCTTCTTCATTGGTGTCTTCATTTACGGGTTCAAAAATTCTTTGCTCGTCGCCTTTGCTGTCATTTTGATCGATTTCGTCAGTTTGTTTTTCGTTTTTCAAAATTTTGTTTTTAGTATCTGCCGGTTTTTCTGATATTATTTCGAATTCAAAAAACTCTTTTAAATTTTCCACAGCTTCAATACACTTCGACTGCTCGATGAATTTGACGTCTCTGCTTATAATTACTCTTCTAGCAGCTGGATCCCATAGACGATAAGCCTTTGATGTGTTTGAATATCCGATGAATATGCATTCCGTTGACCTGGGTTCAAATTTGCCTTTGCCTGGTTTTTTGTCGAGGGCAAATGCTTTGCAACCAAATGTTTTGAAATGCGAAACGTCTGGCTTATAACCATACATCACCTCAAACGGCGTCATGTTGTTCAGCTTCTTCGTTGGACATCGGTTTCTAATGTATACAGCAGTTGCAATAGCTTCGCCCCAGAAGCTAGGTGGAACATTTGATTGAAGCATCATGCATCTCGCCATTTCCACCAGCGTTCGGTTCATCCTCTCTGCGATTCCATTTTGTTGAGGGGTATACGCTACTGTATGTTCTCTTCTGATTCCTGCGTGTAAAATGAATTCTGTGAAATCCTGTCCACAATATTCCAGGCCGTTGTCTGTCCGTAAGGTTTTTATTTTAAGTTCTGTCTGATTCTCAATTAATTTCTTATAATTTATAAACGATTCCTTAACATCACTTTTTGCTTTCAGGAAACACACGTCTACAAATCTTGATTTGTCGTCTATAAACGTTGCGAAGTACGAAGCTCCACCAATTGTTTTGGTTCTCATTGGCCCACAGACGTCAGAATGAACTAACTCAATTAATTTTGTGGTTCTTGTCTGTGATTCTTTAGGAAATGGTTCAGCACTCTGCTTACCCCGTATGCAAACTTCGCATGTAGATAACTGACCAGCAGCTAAATATGGGATTCCTTTTGCCATTCCTTCAGAGACCACCTTCTTGAGATCTTTTTCGTTGAGATGTCCATAACGCTGATGCCATTCGTCAAGTTGGTTTGGTTTTTCGCTAACAGCTGATGTTGCCTCTGCACAGGATTCGATGAAGTAGAGATCTCCTTTCCTTGCTGCTGTTACAATGGTTTCATTTTTATTGTTTTTGAAAACTGCTTCGTTTGCATTAAATTGAATCGTGTACCCATTCGAGACTGCCTTGGAGATAGATAAAAGATTTGTTTTCAACTCTGGAACGTAAAGGACGTTATTTAATCGTATCGTTTTAATACTGTTTCCGTAATGAACATTTAAACGGACTGTGCCCTTCCCAAGTATATCCGTGGTCTTGTCAACAGCAAGCCTTACGGTCTGATTTTCTACTTCAGTTAAATTAACAAATTTACTTTTATCTTGACACATGTGAGATGTCGCCCCACTATCTATGCACCAATCAGCCATTGAATTAAAACCAGTCTGAAGAGCTATTCCAAAAGATACCACCTCTTTTGGGTCTGGAACACTATTATTGTTGTAAATTTTGGTACTTTCGGATTTGATTTTTGCTTGATCTTTACAGGCAACAGCTACAAATGCATCTTCTTCGGCGTTGGATACACTCTGCTTGGTTGTTTTGTTTTTGCTCTTATTCCAACAATCTGCTGCCTTATGGCCAGGCTTTTTGCAGAAATTGCATTTGTATAACTTTTTGTTACTACTAACACTCTTGACTGAGTTGCTGTTTGTCTGCGATTCATTTCTACGTTGGAAATATCTGTTTTGCTTTCCATATTTGGCATAAAAAGCATCAGCATCTTGTTGTTGTTGTCTCGCTTGGGTATTTTTTTCTTTTCTTGCATTAGATTCTTCAAGGAGTTTTATTTTTAGCGCTTCGGTTGTTGGCAAATCGTCTCTTGCCTCTATAGCGCATCTAAAATTTTCGTAACTATCTGGTATGCTATAGAGCAATAATATAGTAAGTAGATCTTCAGCTATGCCTATTTCCATTTCAACAAGCTTATCGATCGTGCCGAAAAAATTATTAAGATGATCCATCATACTTTCACCGTCTCTCATTTTGGTGAACAACAATTGCTTCAGCAAAGTGGCTTTTCGAGCCGGTCCTTTAGAGTGGTAAACTTGTTCGAGTTTCACCCAGACATCATTCGCTGTGCAGCAGTGTTTAATATGGCACAATTCAGATGGTGATATAGATAAAATAATGTCTGCCCTTGCTTTTTGATCGGCAACTACCCAATTATTAATTTCTACTAAATTACTTACTACGCCGTCAGCCGCTACTACTTCTTCAGGTTTTTGATTTGATCCGTTTGCATACTCCCAGTGATCATTTTTTATTAATATAGCACACATTTGGAGTTTCCAAGTGTCGAAATTGTCTTTTTGTAATTTTTCGATATGCATAATGCTCCCCGCCATTTTGAATTTCTAGATTTACATAGAAGCAATTGCGTATCTACTATTTCTTTCGAAAATGTTTTTGAATTCACAAATTCACTTTTAGGGAGATTTTAATTTGCTGTGCAGTTAGGGTCTGGGCCCATAACCTGTTGGATTTTATCAAAAGGAATTCAACACTTTTAAATAAAATAACTTTTTGATTCGTAGTAATAATTTGGCGCGTCTAGCCAGGATCTTTATTTAAACATGAATGAAGAAAAAGAATAGAGAAAAAGAGAAAGCTAGTTAATAATAAGAAAAAGAGGAAGATATAATGAAGATACAAGGAAAGATACAAATGTATTTAACCCGTGCTGCCAATGTATTTTATTGATAGTAACAACAGGAATTTATTATAAAAACTTAAATTATTAAAACCAGTTAGTAATTCAGTCGCATGAGATTTATAGGGGCATATTTTAACTATTCATAGACATTATACAGGGTGTCCCGTACCTGAGTGGAAGTATTTTAGGATGTGATTCTTGGGGTTATTCTAAGAAAAAAATTATATCTGGGGAAAGTTGTATCTCCCCTCCGTGCCTCAGGGGGGGAAGTTTCTGAAACTGACTCTAAACGCAAAAAAACTTTTAAAATCAACGAAAACACATCTCATACGGTGCTATAGTTTTTTTGAAAGCTAATACTTCATTCTTGCATTTGGTTTTTAAATGAAGTTGTTTAAGCGAATAGTTTTTGAAAAATTAAATTTCAAAGTCAAAATTTAAAAATAAATATGTGATTTTTTTTTCTTAAGGCGATATTTTTCAAAATTTTACGTAATTAAGTGCATTTTTTGTGTTCAATATTCAATGCCCTCATTATTTTTAAGTCGATTACCGAAAACCAAACGTAAAAATCTTTCTTAGTTTTTGAGAAATTAAGAAAAAGCAAAAGGTACTTTTACCAAAAAGCCCGATAAAAGGGTTAAACTATGGATAATTCATGAATAAATTAATTTTTTCGGGCTTTGTTGGTATAAGTACCTTCAGTTTCTTCTCAATTTCTCAAAAACTAAAAAAGATTTTTACATTTCGTTTTCGGTAATGGACTTAATTAAAAATAATGAGGGCATTGAATATTGACCACAAAAAATGCACTTAATTACGTAAAATTTAAAAAAATATCGACTTAAGAAAAAAAATCACATAGGTATATTTTTTTAAATTTTGACTGAAATTTAATTTTTCAAAAACTATTCGCTTAAACAACTTCATTTAAGAACCAAATGCAAGAATGAAGTATTAGCTTTCAAAAAAACTATAGCACCGTATTAGATGTGTTTTCGTTGATTTTAAATGTTTTTTTTTTGCATTTAAAGTCAATGTTTCAGAAACTCCCCCCCCCCCCCCCCTGCCTCAGGGAGTGGAGATACAATTTTCCCACCATACAATTTTTTTCTAAGAATAACCCCAAGAATCACATCCTAAAATACTTCCACTCAGGGTCGGGACACCCTGTATAAAATGTTGCTAGGCAAAACTAGACTTTATCTTATTGTAATTCCCATCGTTCTTGGATTAGATGGGACTATTACATTAAACAATTGAAACTGTCCATACTGTTAATAAAATGTGAACTTAAATGTCGATTATTTACGCAGAGGTCGTACGTACTAATAAATCAGAATTTTCTGGAATTTGGAATTTAAATCAAAACAAATTGCTGACTCAATTTCTATAAAGTTTGCTGTTTGGTAAGTTTTAGTTTCCAATGATTGCAATAGCAACTGTCAAATTATTATTCAAATGTCATGGATTTAATATTACAAGGGCCATAAACTTAATCTCAACGAAAATATATGTATGCCATAGCCTCCGCCCACTCCTGCACCCTTCCTCCGATCATGCGTACCCTCTTTCACTTATTGCCCATTTCCCACAGTAAGGATTATGATAAACGTGACGATTACTAAACAACACAAAAGGATTGGAATACTATCTTTAAATCTGAATTTATAATATAAATATAAATCTGTGGTATTTGGTAGAAACCTCCATACAAAATTAGACAGGTTTACAAACATCGGTTAACTTTTCGACACGTGAAAGTAAGAGTCGTTCTAAGGGTTTGTACGCTGAACTCAAGTCCGTTATCCGTTTTTCGCTATCAGCTCTGGTTTTCGAGATATTACCGTTAGAAAATGCAAACAAAAAACCTTTTTCACCATTTTTGGGGTTATGTTACTATGCGAATTGATTTTTTTGTAAGGTTTAAATTTCTGATAGTGCAAATCTTAATCTTCAAAATTCAGCTTTAATCGTTCCAATATCTCTTTTACTTTTTGAGAGATATTAAATTAGTTATTAGTCCTCATCTGACTACATATAATTTTAAAAATGCTTTCTCTTTGGCCTACGTCGTTTTCGACAGAAGCAGGTAAAATATGTTCTAAAAAGAGTTTTTAGTGTAGATATCAAATCTGAAATCCATTTTTTGCTATCAGCTCAACTTTTGGAGATAAAATAAAAAATCACCCGTTTTTGACCATAGTTTTATAAAAATTTTGGTTCGTTGCACGTACAAGAGACCAACAATAGTCACTTAACATACCATCATCCCAAAAACCTTTGTAACTTTTTTCTATTCTTTCTAAATCTTGGTGAAGTCGCTCTTCTTGCTCATCACAATATATTGAAAAATGCAACCGAGGATTTCTTAAAAAGTAAAAGAGGTATTGGGACGATTAAAGCTGAATTTTGAAGATTAAGATTAGTACTTTCAGAAATATGTACAGTTAAAAAAATAAAATTCAATTCGCATAGTTACATAACCCCAAATATGGTGAAAAAAGGTTTTTTTGCACTTTCTAACTCGAAAACCAAAGCTGATAGCGAAAAACGGATAACGGATTTGAGTTCAGCACGAAAAATTACCCCTAGATCTACTCTTACTTAGTCGTGTCGAAAACCTTGTAAACCTGTGTAATTAGCGTCTATACGTTCTCTTTACATCGAGCTAGAGTCTAAATGGGTGAATCAATTTTCTTCAAATTTGGAATATTTATGAACATATTCCTTGAAAAATTATGTTCCAAATTTGAAGAAAATCGGCAACCGATTTAGAGTCTAACTAGATGTAAAGTGGACGTAAGAACGCAAATTATTTAATGAAGTTATCAGGTTTCTACGAAACACCACAGAAATAATATAATATAAATTACTTACTTACATCGTATTCTGACCTTAAATCAACAAATGTCTTCAATTTCCAGGAGTACATCGTACATGAACCGCAGCATAGGCAGCAAACTTCAACCACAGCTTTTGCAACAGCAAAAGGGTGGTGGAAGTGGTGTAAGCAATATGCTTTGTAGTTCCGGTGGAGCTATTTCGAAAAATGACGTCAAAACTTCCCCCCAACAAGGTAATGCCGTTGCAGCAATGGCAGGACCCTCAAAACCTGCGCCAGGCGAAAGAATAACTCTGCTCGTAGATAATGTGCGCTTTATTGTTGATCCAGCTCTAGTAACTGCCCATAGGAATACAATGCTCGGCACAATGTTCAGTTCGGGATTCGAATTCGTTCACCCAAATGAAAGGGGTGAGTACGAGGTCGCTGAAGGAATTACTCACACTGTGTTCCGTGCGATTTTGGAATATTACAAAAATGGAATTATTAAGTGTCCACCGTCGGTTTCGGTGCCCGAGCTCAAGGAAGCTTGCGACTATTTACTGATCCCCTTTGACGCCACAACAGTACGCTGCCAAAATTTAAGTAAGTTCACTGCAATAATTTACATGGTATTTTCATTTTTTGTTTGCATTGATCGACAGGAGGTCTTCTGCATGAGCTCAGCAATGAAGGTGCTCGTCAACAGTTTGAGGTATTCCTTGAGGAGCTAGTGCTGCCATTGATGGTTGCATCTGCACAAAGAGGAGACCGGGAGTGTCATGTCGTTGTGTTGTTAGACGACGATGTTGTTGATTGGGATGAAGAGTTTCCACCTCAAATGGGCGAAGAATACTGTCAAAGTAAGTTAACAAAAAATATTGATACCAAAAATTGAGTAACATTATTTTTTGGGTGCAGCCGTTCACAGCACCGCAATGCACAGATTTTTCAAATACATCGAAAATCGAGATGTGGCTAAGCAGGTAATGAAAGATCGTGGATTGAAGAAAATTCGCTGTGGAATCGAAGGATATCCCACACATAAGGAAAAAGTTCGCAAACGCCCAGGTGGTCGCGCAGAGGTTAGTCCGATTTTATGAAAAGTTTTCCAAAGCCTTTCACTTTAATATCGTGTTTGTCATCTCAGGTTATTTACAGCTATGTTCAGCGTCCTTTCATTCACATGTCATGGGAAAAAGAAGAAGCAAAAAGCCGTCATGTAGACTTCCAGTGTGTCAAGTCAAAATCAGTTACAAATTTAGCTGAAGCCAATGCTGATCCTCCATTGGAACTCGATGCAAGTAAGCTTTAATCAGTCCATGTACAAAATTACATTAAGATAATTTTTTTTATTTCGACTTTGAGGTGGAAATCCATTACCAATACAACATGTAGCTATAGCACCAGTAGAAATCAGAGCATTCATTGGAGCAGATGGGGAAGAGGCAGTTGGTGGGATATTAAATGAAATAGATCAGCCCGGGTTAGCTGAAGAACAGCACTAAGATTCTCAAAAAGCCTATTTCTCTCATACACAAACAAAAAATATCATTTTTTTTAATATTTAGTATTTTACTCCTTATTTATTTGGTTTTTATTATTTTATTTTTCAACATAAACAAAATCGTTGCACCTATAAAGACATAACCCACATAATGGAAAACAAAATGATTATTACAGTGTTATTACTTTTAGAACGAGGAGGAGAGATTTCGAACATCAGAGTGACATGAATCCCACCCAAATGAACGGTCCACTGCCATTTTCCACTTTGAATAACGAATATCTCGTTCATTTTCAGTAATCAAAGGCTTAAAGATGCTATTTCTGTCGGCATCGGATACAGGTGCATCAATATCGGCATCGGAAATGGCTTTGAAAGCTGCCAGAGCAACCCCCTGCATAAGAAAACATAAAAAGATAAATTAACTAAGACAACAAGAAAGTGAAATTAACGCTTATGACATTGCTAGAGATTTTTTAATATAGACACGACGAAATATTTAAAACAAAATAACAAAACAATCAAATAATCCAATAATAAAAAAAAGGTACATATTTCATAACTATTTAAATTAACTTGGCAAAAAGTTGATGGAAAACCCTATCACAGAATTCATTGTAATGCTTATTTTATTTATTCGATTTCCGACCGATTGGAATGAAAATTTAAAATTATTATTCCTTGAGAGGTGGTACCCATGTACCCATGGTGGTACTATGTAACTTTATTTTACTTTCGAATTTATTCAATGCTTTTATTATAATGCATTACACAAGAGGTAATATATGTATTAAAAAATAGTCAAATATTAGTGCGTTCGACTTTTTGCCATATAATCTCCAACTAGCGCTGTTCTATTTCAGTTTATACGCGCTTGCTATAGCACTAGCGACTGAGTATTCAAGCGTTTTTATTGTAGAATCGAGTTAGTAAAAAAAAAATAATCGTTTTGACGATTATCATTTTGAAAATTACGCAAATACGTTCTTGGTGATTTCGATTGGTCCGAGAATGACTGTCTTCAGAACGAAAGCTCGAACCATTCACACATGAATAGCTCAGGGCCCGTACTACGAATTTAGATAATCGTTCAAAATCCATCGTAATCGTTACGTTGCGATTACGTTTTACGATAGTGGTTTTTTAAAACCGCTGTTTTCACCAAAAGTTCAGTCAAGTAAGTATAAACAAAATGTACTAAAATTCGTAGAAATTAGTAGTTTTTTTTTTTTTTATAATATCTCTCGAACCCCATGGTCTACAGCTTAACGACTCTGTAACAAAATGAAGTTCATGGAATAACCTTTTCAACGATGTACGACACATTTATTGTTGACTTGGTAGACCAGCTCCAAATGCAGAATTGCATTATTGTTCTGTAATGCGTTTTTGCCAAATATCTCTCGAACCCCATGGTCTACAGCTTCACGGTCACATACAAAAATGAAGTACATGCTAATACCTTTCCAACAATGTACGACATATTGATGTTGAGCAGGAAGACAATTTCCAAATGCGGAATTGCATTATTGTTTTTTTCGCTGCTTTGAAGCCAAATATCTCGCGAATCCCATGGTTCAGAGTTTAACGACCTCATAACAAAATGGTGTAAATGCATTTTCAAAGATGTATGACACATTCGTGTTGAGAAATGGACCAGCTCCCATACATTTTTGCTCATTCTTCTTTAGTATTCGATGGCTCACTTTTTGAAATTTGTTGGATCTTTTTTTTTTGAATGGTCAATTTTCATTTGAAGTTATGTATTCTACATAATTCCTTTATGTTTTGAAGTCAAACATGAAAAAAACTATAATTTTAGGGAACTTTTTCGCAAATTTGAAAAACTGCTTTCTTATTATTAGACCCGAATTGTGTGTATTTTATATTTTTATTTACCAGTGATGTTGTTTCAGCTACTTTTGGCCGAATAACATTGATTCCTACTAGATCAGCTTGAGTCTGTAGGAGCAGATTATTGGCTGTCATGCCACCATCTACTTTTAACTTCGTCAAAGGAATTCCACAATCTTTGTTCATTGCATCGAGTATATCGCGAACTTGGAAGCACACTGCTTCCAAAGTAGCACGCACAATGTGCTCGCTTGTCGTTTCTTCACTTATTCCGCAGATCACACTGCAAAGAAAAAACAATAAATAGTAATAAGTAATTTAGTCAACCAATAAAAACGCTTGTACCCTCTAGCTTCTTGATTCCAATAAGGAGCATACAATCCACTGAAAGCCGGCACAAAGTACACATCTCCGCAACTATCTACAGAACTCGCCATTTCCTCGATCTCACTGAACTCACCGACAACACCTAAGTTGTCCTTCAACCAATTGAAAGCTGCTCCTGCTATTGCCACACTGCCCTCGAGAGCATAAAATGGATTGGCAGTTTTACCCAATTGATAGCCTACGGTTGTAAGCAGGCCATGGGACGAACTCACAATCGAGTTACCAGTATTGTAGAGCAAGAAACAGCCTGTGCCATAAGTTGCTTTTGCTTGTCCCCTGTGTAAACACTGCTGACCTACTAGAGCAGCTTGTTGATCTCCCATACAAGCTGCTAGGGGGATGCCTTTGAGCGATGGTAATGCAATGTTTCCATAGATTTCAGCGCTGGAACGGATTTCGGGCAAAATGCTACGCGAAAGGTCGAAGAACTTGAGCAAATGTGGATCCCACTGGAGAGTCTCAATGTTCATGAGCATCGTTCGCGATGCGTTTGTTACGTCAGTTATGTGCAGACCATTAGTGAGATTCCAAATCAACCAGGAATCCACTGTGCCAAATAGACAAGTGCCGTCTTTCATGGCCTTTGTTACATGTGGTACGTTGTCCTTAAGCCAACGCAGTTTTAGGCCAGAAAAGTACGGAGATAGAGGCAGGCCGCACAGGGGTTTCAAATAGTTTTTGTTGTACGATTTGTTTGGAATGCTTTCCATCAAATGGTCAACGGTGGAAGACGTTCGCATATCCAGCCAGATGATCGCATTGTGCAGGGGTTTCCCTGTATTCTTGTCCCACACAACTGTCGACTCTCTTTGGTTGGTCAACCCAACTGCCACTATGTCCTACAAAAGCTCAATTCAGTAGATTTAACCTTGAGTTTTACTTTTTTTATTAAGAGTGCAATGACTTACCTGCACTTGTCCTCCCATTTCTACGAGTTTTTTCAGAGCTTCGTCAATACAGGTGCTCACAATAGACAATATGAGCATTGGATCTTGTTCCACCCATCCTTCTTGTGGGTAGATTTGAGGGACATTCATCTGATGATAGCAAACAATCTCGTCCTTTCCGGCTTTGAAGATCATAAATCGAGCAGAAGATGTGCCTTCATCGATGGCCCCAATTAGTTGCCCAAACTTCATTTTTTCTTAACTTTAAACAAGTATGTTATTCAAAAATTATTATTGCACTTTACACCACGTCCAAATAGAAAAGCAAATGATTCGTTATCTATTGTACGTATGAGACCCATAAAGGTGATATGATAAGAAACCTAGAGAAAAGTGTAGTCATCTGATCAAAACAACCCGATGATCAAAAATGAGAGCACGATGCTAATTAGGTGTATGACGTCACAGTCATCTGCTTACGTTCGGAGAACAAGAAACAAGATTTAATTCATTTGATTTTTTTTAAAGGTTTTGCTATTTTAAAAGCTTTGTATCCCTCAAAAACAACTCGTTTTATTATTTAATTCTTAATTAAAATTTTCACCTATAAAGAAATTAATAATAGAAGATGGTAAAAGATAATTGGTACGTCACAAAAACACCAAGATGGGGAATTGGGTGTATGAAATGAGCATAAATATACCTTGTTTCTGTAGGTGTGTTTGTAAAAGTGATAATTTTCATGATTTGCTGTCAAAAACTGTAGAATAAAAAACCCAAGTTTGGGAAACTTGGTGAAAATTTCACGTTACCAAACAGGCATTGGGCACGTTCCGATGTTAATTCTCAGTTATCCGGATAGCTTTGACCTCTATTACACGATGATTCTTTGCATCTGATTCTTTTCGAATTTTCATGAGTGTGAAGGAGAAAAAACATCGGATTTCACCTTGGCACTCATTGAATTTTGAAAAGAGTCAGACGCAAAGCATTGTATATCTATATCTATAGTATTCTCATGAAACACGATTTTGTAGGTAGACATTTGGTCGATAGGTTCGCTGTGATCGCCTAACCGAGATCCCTTAACAAAAATTAGTATTACATTTGGACGCATAGATGGCCACGAGCTTTTTTTCTTCATGAGAATACTATAGAATTTATATACAATGCGCAAAGAATCATCGTGTAATAGGGGACTTTGTGTTGTTGTAATCCCATGTTAAAAAACAGCTGATGACCGCTGACGCAACAACAACTCAAGTTATCTCAAAATTTTTGGGATAACTAGATCATCATCATCATCGTGTCCTGTATCCCCGGCTGGGGCATAGGGCGTCAACAAAACGTCTCCATCCTTCACGGTCTGCTGCAAGGTACTTAAGCTGTGGCCACGTCTTTCTCTGGGATTCTGCTTCCGCTAAGACAGTTGATTTCCATGTTGTTCTTGGTCTTCCAACCCGCCGTGCACCCTGAGGATTCCATTCAAAGGACTGCTTTGCAATTTCATCGTTTGGTTTCCTCAGTGTGTGACCAATCCAACGCCATTTACGCTTTCTTATGTCGACGTCCAGCCGCTCTTGACTTGTCCTGCGCCACAATTCCTCATTTGATATTATTTGTGGCCAGCGAATCTTTAGGATGTGGCGAAGACAGCGATTCACAAAAGCCTGCAATTTCTTCGAAATGGTAGACGTGACTTTCCAGGTTTCACAAGCATATAACAGCACGGATTTGACATTGGATTCGAAGAATCTCAACTTAGTGTGTAAGGAGATTTGACTGGATTTCCAAATTGGGGACAGAGTACCGAAGGCAGCACGAGCTTTATTTATTCTACTTTTAACGTCCAGATCCGTACCACCGTTTGCAAAGACAATACTGCCAAGGTAGTTAAATTGTTCCACTACTTCAACTGGCGTCTCCTGTAAAATAATACGCTGCTGTGTGGAGCGGCCTGTGAGCATTATTTTTGTCTTTTTGCTGTTAATTCTTAGACCACTCGACTCTCCCTTCACAGTGCTTGGCACATCCCGTTCAGCCCACTGATGTTATTTGCCAGTAGACATATATGTCATCGGCATAGTCTAAATGACTGAGCCTTTCGAACGGTCTCCATTGAATGCCCTGTCGCTCAGCTGTACCAACACTGGCGGTCAATACGTCGTCCATCGCCAGCAGGAAGAGAATTGGCGATAGAACATCCCCTTGTCTCACACCCTGTTGCACTACAAAGGAGTCGGATAGCTGCCCATTGTGCAAAACAAAACACCTCGCGTTGTTGTAGGGATAACTAGATAGCATAGCGAATAAACATTGGAACGCGAGGAGTGTTTATCGTGAACGAGCTGATTTTAGTGATGCCACACCACAGTCAATAATGTCGGTAGTTGTCCTCTATTTGGGCCTATTCGGCGTAATCTTTTATTCTGCTATTCTGTTATTCTGCTATGAATTTCTATACAAAAGTTTAAGCTGTCAAAAAATCTTTTATGAATTATAATTTTGGTATTCGGCATGCTTAATCTGCTATTAAATCTGCTAAGAAATCTGTTATGATCTGCCAAACTTTCTAACTCAGAACAAAATCGCATTTTTGGTATTCAGCATGCCAAGATCTGCTATAAAATCTGTTATGAATCATAAAAGAATAAAAGACAAACTTTTCTGACTTTTATCATAAAAGATTTCAACAGTACGCAGGAATATAAAGTAAAAATGTATAATTTATCTTTTATTTCATCAACAAAATGTTTTTAAAAGATGAGAAATGTAAGAAAATATATTAAAATACCTAGGTATGTATGTATGTATTGATATTATAAATCAAATACAAAAATTGAACCACAATTATTTTTTTTTATGAAAACACAGGAACACTTGATGGAACCAAGATAAAAAAGTAATCCCTTTGATATTCCCGATGTACATTATGTCGATGTGTAGCTTCTCGAATTGGATATATTTAAAGAAAGCATTTTAATAAGCTAATTGCGAGCCACAAATACGACAGTTTGGTTTCAAATACACATGTTATATCCTTAGAAAAAAATAAATAAAAAATTTTAGTATTTTTCAGACGAATTATTTTTATTATATAAATTGAAATAGGTAGATACATAAAATTCAAGCAAATAAGAAAATAAAAACAAAAACATTTTTAAAGACGGAAACAGAACACCTGGATGGAATTATAGTTGAAAAAAAGTAGACACTTGCTCTTCTAGTCACTCAAAATCTTATTTACAAATTGTAAAATTTACGCGCACCACAAATAAAGCAATTCCGTTTCAAATACAGACAACAAGTTAAAAAATAAAAAACAAATGTAAATAAATGTCGTCCCATTTTGTTATTTCTTGTCAGACGACATTGGGCACGTTCCACTGGTTATTCTCAGTTATCCGGATAGCTTTTGTGTTGTTGTAATCCCTTGTTAAAAAACAGCTGATAACAGCTGACGCAACAACAACTCAAGTTATCTCAAAATTTTTGGGATAGCTAGATAGCATAGCGAATAAACATTGGAACGCGAGGATTTTTATTGGCCACGTTCAAACACCGAACTAAAGCGATCTGGATAGGTTTGTGTTGTTGTAATCCCTTGTTAAAACACAGCTGATGATGAAACAGCTGCTGGCAGAAAAGAGATCCCAAGCTATCCTAAAAATTTTAGGATACAAAGCTATCCTATGAGAAATGTCATCAACAGCTGACTTGCGTTCAAACACATACATGGATACAAAGCTATCCTAGATAGGCTATCCATTCAAACATTGAACGCACCCATTCATAACAGATCAGCTGATAACAGCTGCGTTTTTTTGTATGTCCATATGGAGTTTGGCGAAAAAAACGACATCGGGACATTTCAACATTTGCATTGGTCTGCCATTTTGTTCTGAACTATCTTACCAACAAACATTTGACATTTCTATACAAATTATCGATAACACAACGACAATGGTAGTCTGGCAATACCGTTTTATCGGGACAAAAGTTAACTCCAGTTAATTATCTGGACTTTGCTAACTCTATACAGACATAGTTGTTGTTGTATTTAACATGTAAATTGTTTTGCTTTGTTGTCGTTTTTTTCACACAATTTTATTTGGACATGCAAAAAAACACAGCTTATGACAACAGATTTTAGGTCTGTTTGGTAACAGATTCAGTTTTCGAAGTTTCATAACAGAAATTTATAAAAGATCGAACTCCTGAATACCAATTATAAAAGATCTTTTATGGTGAATATCTTTTATAGTTGATAACAGAAAATTCATAGCAGAATAACAGATGTGGCAGAATAGGCCTAATTAGAGCCTGTCTAACCCTGAGGCCACACGAGCAAGTACTTGCAAGCAAGTTGGCTACATACTTACTTACTTATCCGGCTCCCGATCCATGAAGGGTCTCTGCCTGAGATATTGCGGTCTTCCATCGGTTGCGGTCCCTCGCACGCTCCCTCCAGTCGTCGAGACCAAGCGCTCTTGCGTCTGTGACCACCTGGTCCCTATAGCGGAGGTTCGGTCTTCCTGGTCGTCTCGAACCTGGGGGCTGGGATTCGAAGATTTTCTTGGCTGGAGCGTTGTTGTCCATTCGCTCGATGTGGCCGAGCCAGTGTAGTCGAGGTGTTTTGGCTTTTTGGACTACATACACATCTTGGTACAGCTCGTACAGTTCACGATTGAATCTTCTCCTCCAATCGCCCTCTTCGTATATAGGACCAAATATCCGCCGAAGAATTTTTCTCTCGAAAGTGCCCAGTATCAATTCCCCTTTTTTACTTATCATCCAGCACTCGGCGCCGTAGAGTAGAACTGGTAAAATTAGCGTTTTGTATAGCGTGCACTTTGTCTTTCGAGAAAGGAGTTTTGAACTCATTTGTTTGGCCAAACCGAAGTAGCAGCGGTTCGCTAGGGTAATTCTTCGTCGGATTTCCACTAAGGTGTCGTTCGTGGAATTGATGTTTGTTCCGAGGTAGGTGAACTCCTTGACTACCTCGAAATGGCTACATACACTGCCTGTAAAGTTCGTAATTTGCATTCCACTTGCCTCCCACTTTTGTTTGTGTTAGTAAACAAATGTGTATGTATTGCCTCGGGGTAATTGTCTTCTAATACTATGTTCCGACCAAAGCCAAATCCGAGATTTCAGCTGAAAACTTTCGAGATTTCAAATAGGTGTTCACACTGCCAAAACCAAGATTTCGCCTCATATCAACACAAACAACTACCATTGTGTTCTTATGTGTTTGTATTTCTCTCCACCCAAATATCAAATACAATATCATACTCTCTCTTTTCGCCTGCTTAGCGTTGGAGTGAAAGATCTTAATTTGTATCAAAAAGCTTTTCACCTTTGTATGGTGAAAGCTGAAAATGGGTCTATTCATAAAGAAAAGTTCACATCGGAACAAGATTTCATTGAGATTTCAACGAAATCTCGCATTTCGAAATCTTATACTATGTTCCCACCAAAATGAAATCCGAGATTTCGGTTGAAAACTTTTGACATTTCAAGGTGATGGAACAAGATTTAATGAAAATTTCAACGAAATCTCAATGAAAACCCTAGATTTCAACGAAATCTTAATGAAATCCCACTCCACCAACTCAAGATCTCCAAATTTTTCAGCTGAAATCTCAGATTTCGTTTTGGTGGGAACATAGTATTAAAACTGTATGGGGAAATGTGAAGATTTGGACTGAAATCTCTGAAATCTGAGATTTCACTCTGGTGGGAATATATAGTATTACTGAAAGTCGTTTTGATGAACAGCGTGTCTACATTATGCTAAAAAAATCCTTTCAGTTCATTATACCCATTGACATACTAGATATGGACTGCTAGTCGATACCCATTTTCATACAAATGCTTCAATGGAAGCAGTTCTTTATTTAATTTACGAAATAAGCGCTTTTGGCCTAAAAGTGGAAAAAAAATTATTATTCTTAATGCCATCTGTTGGCACTTGGCCTGAAGAAGTATTTTTAGCCAAAGAAAGTAGGGACATCTATTGGTATATCTTATAAAAAAACAGAGCCATCTGCTTTAATTTAACTTTATTGTTTGACGTCTGACGTTTTGGTGCAAATGTTTGTATTTTTTTTTCAGAAGCTTTCATTTGTGTTTGGTTTCTCTGGCTTTAGTTTAAAAATGTATTTATATAAAATATAAATGTTAAAATGATTACCAGTCGGAACTATGAAGTTAAACAGCTCAAAAGAAGGGTGAAAATCAGGACGATAAAACCGCAGAATCTGAAAATTTAACCTCTTGGTAAGATTTGTTTTGTTCTATCCTTTATTACTATTTGTTTGCAGCAATTTTCTTCTTTCCACGCCAGAGTAACATCGTGCAAAAAAGCCACTACAGCTTAAGAAATTTTGAAGAATCTTCTTTGAGAAAATCACCACAAAAAGAAACCAAGGTCTATAAATACGCACATTGAATTTTCTCTGCCGCCGGAGCGCATTGGCAATTCGAATTTTTAATAATCTCGTATCTATTAGCGAGTCAAACATCCTGTGGAGGTGACCAGTTAAACACCCAAGCGAGGAAACAAAAAACAGGAAAAAAGAAGAAACCAGAAACTATAAAGACTAACATGACTATTCCTGCTGTGGGTGGGTCAACCTTATCGAATATGACTGTGATATTATTGATGTAGAAAAGCTGAAATGAACTTGCAAAGAACAACTGACAAAACATTCTAATGCTTTGAGCAGAAATTGGTGAGCTCCATTTACCTCACAGCAAACAAAAATTCATCGTTTGGAAGCTCAAAGAAGTGCCACACGTATCATATGCAAGAAACTCAACAGGCTATAACAATCAAATCAATTGCTATCCAACCCAGGTAAGTTTACTCATATATAAGCGTTGATTATTTTCATTTTTCTAACTATTCTCGTTTTGTAGACTCAAAATAATCGTAATACATTTGAAACAAAAAAGAACTTGGAACTGTTGAAGCTTATATCACTGGAGACCTCAATTGGCAATCGGATCCATCATCAGAAAATGACGTTGATGATAACAAAGAAGATGATGATCTCGATACTTTCAGTAAGTAAATAGGAAATAAGTTTTCACTGCCACATTATATTTAATTGTTTAATACAGGTTAACAAAACGCGAAAAGACAATGAAATCTCAGTGAGTGGTAAAAACATTCCTCCGCCAATATCGACATTCGAAGAACTTCAAATCGCTTATAATATTTCGCCTAGACTTGTTAACAATTTGGCCCCCAAAAAGCAGCAAAAAGTATGACATTTTAATATCGACTCCGAATAGAGTGCGTTACTTGTTGCCACAGGAACCATCTGCTTTGGATTTAAAAAAGTGGGTTCGAGTGTGTGTTTGGTTAGTTATTAGATTATGTTCTTATAAATTTGTATTTTTCAGCATCGAATGGTTTGTCATCGATGGAGTCGACAAAATGCTAGAAGAAGGCCAAAATAGTTTCAAGGAACAATTTGATGATATTTTTGCTGCCAAAAAACCAAAAAGCTTGCACTATTTAGTGCGACTGCCCTCCAAAAGTACTTGAGAGTGCTAGGACGCCATATGGCCCTCCCAACTAACAATTTTGCCCCTATAATCATCCAAAGAAACTTCCCATAATCATCTCTTGCAATCATATAAGCATTATATAATAGTCCATAGAATTGAAAGGGCGCACTTTTTAAGCTCCTATTGGACCCTTATGGACTAAATTCAGTTGCCCCGGAAAGCACTTACTGGACTCAATTTAGAGGTCTTATAGAAGAAGGTGGAAAAATAAAAAAAAAAATATTTCACAATTGATTTATATTTATTTATTTATATTTTTATTTTATTTTATTAATTTTCTGATATTTTATTTGAAAGTTTTTATCTGAAATACAATCTTAGAATTTATTAGATATTATTTAAGTTATAAAAATTACAAAGTTTCTGTGAGATTCGAACCATGGTCCTCTCGCACTGAAAGTCCACCACGCTAACCGCTCGGCCATGGAAGAATATAATTACGATGAAAAAAAACGTATTCACTTTCTCCACACTGCTGGTTTGTGTCTATACTCTTTAGTATACCAGAAGTGGTTTGTGTTTTTACTAGTACAGCAGAAATGGTTTGTGCCTGAACTTAGCAAGTAACAGAAACTAACATAGAGATTGTATAATAATTTTACAGGATGACTATAGAACAAAAGCTCCGTCGTCATTTCATAAAAGCAATATAGAGAGATTATAGAAACATTGGTATATCGCTTCTATCAACCTGATAAAATTTGCACCAGAAAATATTCAAGGAAGCAGTAATACTCCAATAAGGTATTTACTTCACGTCAGAGGGTAATAGGCGTGCTATAGAAACAAATAACACTATAATGTCTGAAATGCGAATCAATTTTGTTAGTTGGGCTAGGCTCAATGATAGGAAAATCCCTATGCACACCTCCGCGTGGTGGAGGGTGGGTAACGCTAACGTGCAGGGGGACCGAATGGATGCCGGGATAAGCAGACAACCCAGCTTTGCTGGTCGGGGCACAAACTTGTCCTTGGGATGGTTAAAAGCCCCCTTAAGACGGATGAACTGCAGGTGGCGGTCAACGGCATGATAGTCTGGTGGCGGAGGAGCGTTTTTGTTAAAAGGCCAACGGCAGCAGCAGGTAGCGTCTGTAACCCATATTGGGCGGCTACAAAAGGCGTCTGTTTTCCCATAGTGGGCGGCCTCGAGCAGTTATGTGTTTGACCATACAAAAGGCGGGTGTGCCTGTCAAATCTGAGCTTATGTATGTTATTAATCGTATCTCGGAAAACACCATGGTGGAAGGATATATGCTATTACATGAAATATGACAACAATTGGAAATGAGTCCCCAAGAGGTAACCATTTTATGGAGAATCCTTCTGCAGCTCCGGCTGCTGTAAACCGCACATCGGATTTGGGGGTGCGGCATCTTTCGTGTACCAGCGTCAATCAAGACGCCATAACAATAAATGAATCGTTAACAAATAGAAGAAGTCTTTTAAGAAGAGCAAATGATACTTTTGGCTACCGCATACGTACGAAAATCGGAGCATGGAACGTTCGATCCTTGTACGGCGAAGGTAGATACGAGCAGGTTGAGCGTGAAATGCTTCACCTTAAGATCAGTATCCTGGGCATCAGTGAAACTAGGTGGAGAGGAAGAGCCGAATACAGAGCTGACTCTGGGCAAACGAGAATGCTGTATTCCGGGGAGGATGAAAGAGAGGGTGGCCAAAGGCTGCATGGTGTCGGAATTATGTTGAACGAAGAAGCAAGGCGTAGTCTTATATCCTGGGCGCCCATTTCTGCAAGAATAATGACAGCAAGGTTCCGTTCAAAAATTCGCAACGTCACAATAATTCAGTGCTACGCCCCCACAAATGAAGCGACCGAGGAAGACAAAACCGCTTTCTACACTCATCTTAACTCAGTTTACAGTGGTGTTCCAAGAGCCGACATCATAATTGTCATGGGAGATCTCAATGCCCAAGTCGGATCAGACAACTACGGTCTGGAACGCGTCATGGGGAAAAATGGCTTGGGGTCACGAAATGAAAATGGCGATTTGCTGGTCGATTTTTGTAACGCTAATCGTCTTGTACTGGGTGGAACTGTGTTTAAACATAAGACTTGCAACAAAATCACCTGGGTACATCCGGATGGTCAAACTGAAAACCAAATTGACCACATCATGATTCAGCAGCGATGGAGGAAGTCAATGTGCGATGTTCGGAGCATAAGAAATGCCGACATTGGAAGCGACCATCATTTGGTTCTCATGAGTCTCAAGCTACGAACGGCAGCTGTACAACGTCAATCACAGGGTGCAGCAAGGAATTCGAAGTTCAATACAAATGCTTTAAGTGATCCCAACATATGTCGTAACTATGTCACCAACCTTAACGACAGAGCTTCGTCATTAAATGGAATACAACATTCAACAATTGATGAGATGTGGGGTGATATAAAAAGTGTTTTTATGGATGCTGGATCCGAAACTGTACCCAAGCAGTAGAGAGTTAGAGACTCTTGGATATCCCAAGACACCTGGGATAAAATCGAGCTTCGCAAATCGTTGAAGATGCAAATAAATGCCGAAGCAGATGCTCAACGAAAGGCTGAATTGCGAAGAGAGTATCGCTTAGCACATAAGATGGTCTATCGCTGTGTGAGACGAGACAAGAGGGTGAGGTTAGACGGTCTCGCAGAAAATGCGGAAAACGCTGCAAGAAGAGGAGACATGAGGGAATTGTACCAAATATCCAAGGAAGTTGTCGGGAAGAAAACCAACACCAATCATCCTGTAATGGATGTGGATGGTACACTTTTGGTATCAATCGAGGATCAGCTGCGCAGGTGGAAGGAGCACTTTTGTGCCTTGCTTAATGAGGATTCTGTCGAGCAGAGTGCTGAAGTGCCCCAGCTTAACGAGATGCGTAGATCATATAGGGGTATTGACATCGAGCCCCCTACAGTACTGGAAATTCAGTCTTCGATAAATCTTCTCAAAAACAACAAAGCAGCTGGACTTGATGGTATACCAGCCGAGTTCCTGAAAGCTGACCCTGTCAGAACGGCTAGTATTCTACACCCGTTGATACAAGCTGTGTGGGAAAATGAAATCTATCCCAGCGACTGGAAGGATGGTGTAATTGTTAAGTTGCCAAAGAAAGGTGATCTTAAGAATTGCAACAATTGGCGAGGTATTACAGTTTTGTCCGTTTTTCCAAAATTAATGGCAACCATCATTCTGGAGCGGATAAAGGTTAGAATCGAGTCTACACTCAAGAGGCATCAAGCTAGTTTCCACAGTGGGCGGTCTTGTGTCGACCATATCAACACTCTGCGTATCCTTCTTGAGCAGTCTGCGGAGTTTCAATCACCGCTTTACCTCATGTTCGTGGATTTTGAGAAGGCCTTTGACCGAGTCAACCGTGAATGTATATGGAGATCACTTCTTGGTAGAGGAATTCCCCCAAAAATTGTTGCCATTATTAGAGAGTCCTATAACAACGCAAGATGCTTTGTTTTACACAATGGGCAGCTATCCGACTCTTTCGAAGTGCGGCAGGGTGTGAGACAGGGAGATGTTCTATCGCCAATTCTCTTTCTACTGGCGATTGACGATGTCTTGACGGCCAGCGTTGGAACATCAGAGAGGCAGGGCATTCAATGGAGACCGTTTGAAAGGCTTAGCCACTTAGACTATGCCGATGATATATGTCTCTTGGCAAATAACATCAGCGGGCTGAACGGGATGTGTCAAGCTCTGAAGTTAAAAGGAGAGGCGAGTGGTCTTAAAATAAATAGCAAAAAGACAAAAATAATGCTCACAGGCCGCTCCACACATCAGCGTATTTTAATACAGGAGACGCCAGTTGAAGAGGTTGAACAATTTAACTACCTTGGAAGTATTGTTTCAGCAAATGGTGGTACTGATCTGGACGTTCAAAGTGGAATAAATAAAGCTCGCGCAGCCTTCGGTTCTCTCTCCCAAATTTGGAACTCATGTCAAATCTCCTTGCGCACAAAGTTGAGATTCTTCGAATCCAACGTCAAATCCGTGCTGTTATATGCTTGCGAAACCTGGAAAGTCACGACTACCATCTCAAAGAAATTGCAGGCTTTTGTGAACCGTTGTCTACGCCATATTCTAAAAATTCGCTGGCCACAAATTATATCAAACGAGGAATTGTGGCGCAGGACAAGCCAGGAGCGGCTGGACGTTGACATAAGAAAGCGTAAATGGCAATGGATTGGTCACACACTGAGGAAACCAAACGATGAAATTGCAAAGCAGTCATTTGAATGGAATCCTCAGGGTGCACGGCGGGTTGGAAGACCAAGAACAACATGGAAATCAACAGTTCTAGCAGAAGCAGACTCCCAGAGAAAGACGTGGCCACAGTTAAAATATCTATCTGCAGACCGAGAAGGATGGAAACGATTTGTTGGCGCCCTATGCCCCAACCGGGGTTACAGGACTTGATGATGATGATGATGATTTAGTGCGACTTCTACATTGCAAGTTTCCAAATAAGCATTAAAAAATTGAAAGGACTTGGTCTTATGGGAAGAGCTGTGCGTCCAGGACATGCCATTACATTTTTTACACAAAATGATACGACTCATTTGAGAGGGTATGTTTTTTTTGCTTTTATTACGGGGTATTATTGTTAAATAATTCCTTATAGTATTGCACAGATAATTCCAAAATCATGTGGAACTGTTCCCGAATATATGCTCAAACTTAAGAAAACCAAAACGTCGGAAAAGAAGCAACTCGCCAAGAGTGCACCCCGTCGGTCGTTATGTCATACGCACAGCTCCAGAATTTGAAGAGCGCAGAAAAAAGAAGCTAAGTAGAGTGGCACAGTTTGTAAATATCCGTCCTAATTCAGATGACGAATCGAACAAAAATGCGTCTGCTAAAAAGAAAACAAAAGTCATAGAAAATATTCTCAACAAAGATGTTTTACGCAAAACACAAAAAGCCTATAAGAAAAATAAAAATAAAACTACGACATAATTTTTCTTTGCATCTAAAAATAGAAATTTTATTTCTAATTTTAATAATTGAAATTTTTGACTTTTAAATTGTTACACAGTCTAAAAAACGGACTTAAAAACTATAAAATATGTTTCAAAGGCACTTGTTTGGTTAACATCACATTTTGAAGACATAAAATTCTATTTTTTGATTTCATACATTTTAGGATTGATAAAGCCAATCACATGGAAGCTTAGGCATCTTACTAGCTGGCCAGGGTAAATAATCTGCCGCTTTGAACACCCAATAGTCGAATGATAAGAGCCACGAGTAGGATAATTTCCAAACCAATAAGATAGAAGATATAGTGTGTCCAATCATGCGGCGATTGAAAAAGTTTGATTTCTTGCAAATCTATAACTCTTTGTTTCATATTAAGACAAAGAATATAATTGTAGTCCGGAATATTTGCATGAGGAGCCAAAAGCCAAAGCTGTGGAGTAAAATGTATGTGTTAACAATTTTTTTTTTTTTGAAAGAGTTAAGTTTGTTACTTTGAGAATTTTTGCGCAATTTATTTCATTGACACCTAGGTATACTGCATGCCCATTTGGATTATTATCTAAAGCATTCGAAAGAAAGTATTCTGGAATCTAAAAAAAACGTAAAATAAAAATTTAAATATGGATCCGCTTTAGAGGAAAAGCACAAGTAGGTTTACTTTATTAATTACATTTTTCCTCAAATAATACTTTTGAAAAACTTCCATGAATGTTGTTCCTTCCAGCTCATACATAAATATTTCAAAAGAAAAAAAGACTCCGTTCTCATCTACTAAAACATGCAAACATCATGTCGTGAAATTTTCATTTTTGCACTTTCAAGCTTCTGATAGGAGGGCATGAGGGACAGCGGTCTGTTTTATTTCAATTTTGCTCGTTTCTCGACGATTTTGTGGATGCAATAGTTACAGAGCATTGGTACTGAAGTAGACAAGGAGGATGTTGGAGTTGAATCGAACCGAAGCTTTGTATGAGATGTGATGTGCACTCCCGTGGCGATGCCTCTAAATTATTCAATGAAAAAATAATATTAATTTGACTGTCACAGATCCATATCATTTTAATTTTAAAATTGTTCAAGAATTTACTTTAAAAAAAAAGTTGTCCATTCGAGATTTTTCTTGTTCAAGCAAACGTCGTGGCTCCAACCACTTGCCCACTTCACACCTCAAATCTTTCGATTTATTACATATAAGTTTTCTTTTATATACGAAGGTTTCATAATACAAATTCTATATACTACCGAAATACATCAGCTTTTTTTTAATACAAAATTAAAAATCTACCAAAAAGTATAAATACTCACTATGTGTATAATTTATGTACATAAGAATAACGATTTTTGTACAACAAGTTCGTTATTTGTCTATCCAAATTGATTCATTACCTTTCTTTTTAGGTTTTTAAATATAAATATATATTCACTGATCCAAACGTAGCCACCGGAGTAAGAGATTTTTGGTTCTTGGTGGAGCAGTATGTGGTTTTGGAGTTCCAACGCCTCTTCGTTTTGATGATGGTGATGTTATGAGACGCTTGGCCAGTCCTCGCCATCGTTTGATGATTCCATGTAAACCAAAATGGTTACGGCAAGTTTTCTGCGCTCTGCATTATCAAATTTCGGAACTTGTGCATTTTTTTTGGGAACAGTTGCTTCCTCTGATTTCCTCAAAAACTTTTCCATTGAAGGAAAACCTACGTTGAAAAAGTATTTCTTTTAATAAATTTTTTCCTCCAAAATAAAATGACAAATAAAATTAAAAAAAAGCATCAAACCAAAAGTGTCAAACGATTTCCCATATTTTCCGCTTTACCTCCAACAGCGCTCGTGGCGTTTATATTTAAATTTCGAACCAACCTAACCAAACAACTAGCAGTCCATATCTAGTATGTCTATGATTATACCCTTCCTTATTTCACGCAATTAAGGTCCATACATCTCTCACTCGCACAAAAAAAATCCGTCTTCTTGAATCCAAGAATTATTTTCAAAAGTGGCGCATCGGAGGATTTTGGGTGAAATCTCCTTTCCCTTTCTTTCGCACATGCTCACAATAGACATTTTGGCCTATTCTGCCACATCTGTTAAGGCCTAACTACATTCAATTCACTTTTGTACAAAAGTGAAAAAAGTTTTTGTCTTTTTTCAATAAACTACTCAATCCTATCTTTTATCTCAAGTTTTACAATAGTTTTACACCCCGACTCCACAGGAGATAATTTCTCTCCAACTAAATATCAGATATTTATATCTTGCATTGTCTTCTATCTTTGCTGGGCAAATCATGTTATGATATTTCATTCCGTATCACGACAGCACGAGAGTTTGATGGCTGGTTTTTTGCGCACAAATAAAAAGAAAAAAGCTATTTGACTGTTCGTTTTTGTTGCAAGGCGAATACCCATATTTTTCTTTTAGTAAAAAGGAGAAAATTGAAAATATAAATCGTTTTTGTTAAGGCTTAACTACATTCATTTCACTTTTGTACAAAAGTGTAAAAGTGAAAAATACAAATATATGCTAGCGACACCTTCCTGTGAAAAAGAGTATGAAATTTGAGTTGAGCTGAATGCATTCAACCACGGAATAGGCTAGTTCAGCAACTATTATCGATGTGAGGGACATCTATGAATCAGTTTCTTAACTGTTTATTTAGATGTAGTTGTGTTTCACTTTTCTGCCAAAGTAAAAGTTAGGAACGCTCTAACTTTTACTTTTGTAAAACTTGAGATAAAAGATAGGATTGAGTAGTTTATTGAAAAAAGACAAAACATTTTTTCACTTTTGTACAAAAGTGAATTGGATGTAGTTAGGCCTTTATTATTACTTTTAATGTGGTAATAATTAGAGCATTTATTAATAAGACGATTAAAACATAAATTACAATCCAGGCAGTATACACCCGAGTTTTATCTCTTGCAAAAAGTTGTTTTTGTCAGCACTGTAATTACCTACTAAATATAGATTTATTTGACTGCTTCAGGAGATTGTGAATTTATAAGAACACGCAATTTTCCGAAATTTGTCCAACAAATCACGAAAGCGAAACCGAATGAATATAAGTTTCCAAAAATATAAAAAAAAATTCTATTTGTCGAAGAAAAAACTGTAACAAATGGATATGGATAGATATACAGAATAATGAGAGCAAGTGAGACAACAAGCAACAAAATCTTCATCTGTCAAAATTCATGTCAGCGATCTCTGTCAAGATATAATCGCAGATAGATATCTCTGACATCCCAACAAGAGATGAAACAGAGTGACTCCATTGGATATCTACTGTCAAGATGGGCATCCTGATAGAAATTATCTCCTGTGGAGTCGGGGTGTTAGAGCGTTCCTAACTTTTATTTTTGCAGAAAAGTGAAACACAACTACATCTAAATAAACAGTTAAGAAACTGACCCATAGATGTCCCTCACATCGATAATAGTTACTGAACTAGCCTATTCCGTGTTTGAATGCATTCAGCTCAACTCAAATTTCATACTCTTTTTCGCAGGAAGGTGTCACTAGCATATATTTGTATTTTTCACTTTTGTACAAAAGTGAAATGAATGTAGTTAAGCCTAGTACGCTGCTGATGCGAAACGAAAAATCCCATACAAAAATGACACAACGAAATCATAAACTAAAAATTTAGTTCTACTTTTCGTTCTGCAGTACACTGTTCGATGAGCGAAATTGAAAATTGTAGCAGATTATTTGGAGAAGTCTACACTCTTTTTTCGCACACAATTAATTACCCAGACCATTTATTGTGTACGAAAAAATGACATTTGTGTTTTTTCGTGTTTATTTTTGTTGTTTCTTTCATTACAGCATGGCTGCTTGTGATTTTTTGCATTTGCATTTGTTTTAATTTTTTGAATTCGTGCAACTGTCAATGAATATTTTTCCGCTTCGTTTTCGTAAGCATTTCGTTGTCTTGTTGGAGACCAACTAAAAATTTCGTTTCGCATCAGCAGCGTACTAGGCTTTAGGCCTTAACTATAGATAAGCGAAGTGCGTTCACGATCGATTGTAAAAAAATAAAATTTTACAATTTTACTAGGCTTGTAGCACCAGATCGTGAATACCCCAAACGTGTAACTATACAAGTCAGAGTTATTCACACCTGTTTTGGGCGTGAATAGATTATGTACATACACGGAAAATTATTCACGCTTGCGGAATTGGGCCCCCAGGTGCTTTTTTAGTTCACCATCCTCCATGGTTAAGACTATTTATTTTTATTATTTTCTCACAGAAATTTAATACATAATTTGATACTGGAGTCAAATGAAAGACAGCCGCTCACCGCTCACGACGAGTTCACAGGTCCGAATGGTCTAAGGGTGAGTTTTAAGTTTTTGCGGAAATTATGTGCACAATCAGTCAAATATATTCACATTTCCCACTTGTTTTGGACGTATACACGGAAAATCATTCACGCTTGCGTAATAAGGCACCTATTAACCAATTGCCTATTTTTACGTCTAAAAATAATTTTAATTTAAAAGTTGTACTTTCGATAACAATAATTGCGCAGCCACCTTTACTCTTCGAATTTCGGGTTTCGTCATCGATATGGTGAAAAAGAGAAAATATAGAAAATGCGAAAATGGCGTCATGTCGTCAGTGTTGTGCTGTGTCGTGGTACGTATTGGTTGAACAATTTTTTAAGACTTAAATTTCTGCTATTGTTGTGTCTTATTTGCAATTAAAACTTACTGTTTTCAATATTTGTACACACTCATAATGCAAATATCCCATCGATATTTCATAGTTCTGTATAAAACTACAAGAAATCCCGACCCGAAAAAACCCATCGTGAATCAAAGCGATAGACCTTTTTTCCTGCTCTTCACCCAAGAAAGAGTACCTGTAAATACACACTACGATACCCTACTTCCAAAAAAAATTTTCACGATGAACAATTTCCTATTTGATTCTTTTGCATAGAAATATGGAAATTAAAAATGCAAATAATAACTAGGAGTTCAATTGAATTTTAATCAAAGTGCGTTCCCGTTTGCCTCATGAATTGGTTAATTTATGATTAGAAAACACTGGCAAGACAATTTTTCCTTTTTTTTCTGCTCGTAAGGAAGAAATCGATACTGTGCAACGTATATATTGGCCGTAGTCTTCGTCGCTGATTGACATTTGTGGTGCTTTGGCTCTGTTCTGCGGGTGCTAGAGACGGATGCTTTAGCTTTGTGTTAAAAAATTTCTATGTACAGTACTCGGTATTTTTTACATCGTTTATTTTTAATGTTTTTTTTTTTCATGCATCTTGATACAGGTGAAATGGTATAATAATGTTTTCAAGTCGAATAAGGACTGTGTCGTCGAATGATAACAATTTTGTAGCCCAAGAGCGTCTGGAAATTAGAAAAAGTTGATGACACCGTATATGCGCATAATGTGTATCTGAAGACATTAATAAGTTTGACAGTAGGGGCTTTATGTATTATATTAATAATAATAACAAAAATAATAATTAGTAAACAAAAAAAAAATGTGGTTTTGACGATTATTATTGTTAAAAAAAAATCAAGTAGGGGGATTTGTTGCTGAGAGAAAAAGTATTTATGAGTTTAATTTTAATAATTATATTATAGGTATGAATTAATCCATAAACTCGGAGAGTATTTTCGTACACTCGGTACTAAATTCAGTCAAATCGAATAGATTAAATTTTTATATTTTTTAGCAATTTTTGAAGTGGTCTATAATCAAAGAAAAAAAATTGGAGTTAGCCGCTATTTACTCTTAGCCGACGGAATGTAATGTTCATGTTAGATTGAAGGTCTTGTATTGTATCGGTGGCGAGACGTTAGCTAGAACCAACATGTTAACTCACCTAACATTTGGAAGAGGTTAACGAGCATTTTAATTTTAATTTTCATACGTAGTAGATTCCATACAAAACGACCCTTTGCAAAAAATCACAAAATATGACTTGCAATTGAAAAAATACCGTTAGAAGATTTAAAAAGATCGATGTTACATTTTAAAAGTGAAATTATCAATAATTTAATTTATCACCACTTATTTCGCAGTTGGAATCACTAAACAGAAAAGGGTTACAAACCCCAAGTTGAAACCTAGTAAAGACAAAATCCCCAAGACAAAATCTTGTTAAAACAAAATCCCCAAGAGAAAATCCCAAAACGTAGATGTGCAAGTAGTGAATCAAGCAATAAAAACGCACGCGCGATTCACTACTTACACATCTTCTCTTTGGACCAATTCAAATAAATTTGTCCAGTATAGGACACTTTTAGATTCCAGATCTTCCTTATTTAATGAAATTAAAAAAATTGACTTCACTGCGAGTTATTATTTCAGAAACGATCAAAGCCCGAAACTCGGGTTATGGGTCTACCTAAAACGACCATGACCAGCTGTAGTAAATATAATATACTAGCCTGGTGCCAATGTTACCTAATAGTTTTCTTGGACAACAAGAATTTTTTGTGGCCTGCTTCGATGGTAGAAAGGATTTTAACTCCCTCACGGGTCATATGTCCCACTCACTCCCAGGTTGCGGCTTGTAAAATTTAATCGCATCACGAATACATATCGCCCATTTGCGACATAACTAAAAATTGAAAATTTTGAACTATGTACATATAACATTGTTATCATGATGTTTTTTCTTTTCTTTTTGTAATACATCATACATCGATAGCTCTCTTCAATTTCAAAATAGAGCGGATTATTTGTTACACTGCAGTTGTTTTTCCATTATATTTTTCACGAAAACGAAATTTTGAAAAGCATTTACATATCTCGAAACAACAAATTTTGAGTTATTGAGTTATGACGGCCTTGTAACAAATGAGCATGTAAAATGTACCTACAGAATACCATCCGAAACATAAAAGTTACTAATTCTTCAAAAAATTAACACTTAAGCCTAAAAGCTCAGCAACAAATTCAACAAAGAGACAGAGGGTGTGGTATTCACAAAAACTATTTTGGGGATTATTTAAGATTTTTTGAGATTTGGGGATTTGACAAAACAAATATTTATTGGGGATTTTGTCCATAGGATCCCATTCCCCATGTGGATTTCGTCTAGTTTGATTCCATTTTGTTGGGATTTCGTCCAAAACGGGGATTTCGGGTATAACGGAAGTCTCCCAGCAGAAAAGGGCTCCAAGTCATTTTTTGTTGGCAGAAGCTCAAAACCATATTTTCAATAATGGAGCCGTTTGTTCTGAAAGTGGAATAAGTCAACTTTTGGAAAAAAAAAGTTAGTTAATATCGAGTCTAATAAACTAAGGGTTTGTTTCACAATGTCTGAGTAAAGTTCTGATTAGTTATTCGACAGTTAAATTATCCGCAAATTAAATCCTTTCATTAATAGTCTAAGAGCCGGTAGCAAATTTTGTGGGTGAACGCATAACCAAAATCTGAGTATGAGGGTTTGTAGGTGCATGCATCTTGATATTGAATATAAAAGTCTGGCAGGATTTTTTTGGCGCCCGTAGTGGGGACGAGAGATTGAAAATAGCGGTTTTCCCATTTGTTGTGTCATGAGTAAGACCAGCTCAATTCATTTATTAAAAATGAGGAATGATGCTCGTTCTTTTTTCCTTTGTCCACAAACTTTCTTTTTAATGATCTGATTAATAAAACTCAAGATATGCCTTTTTCAAGCTAATCTTATCAGCCTTATTTTGGAGACTTTTTTTTTGTTGATTTTTAATATTTTTCAAATCTCCAAATTTCTCTCGATATGGTGTGCCTAAAATGGTTATATCTTGAGTATTATCAATTGGATCATTAAAAATAAAATCTTTGGGCTTAGGGAATATGACAGAGCATTATTTCCCATTTTTTTAAAATGAAATGAAGTGATTGTACCCTTGACACAACAAATGGAAAAACCGCTATTTTAATCCCTCGTCCCTCTACGGGCGCCAAAAAAATCCTGCCAGACTTTGATATTCGATATCAAGATGCATGCGCCTACAAACCCTCATACTCATATTTTGGTTATGCGTTCACCCACAAAATTTGCTGCCAGCTCTTAGTCTATAACGAACTTTGCGTTTCACAATGATCGAAGTAATAAATTTATGTGTCAATTAGCTATTCGTAATAGTCTAAGAGCCGGAAGCAAATTTTGGGAGTGGAGGTATAACCAAAATTAATTAACATGCATGTGTAGATATACGCAATACTATACCAAATCCAACCGTCTGGCAGGTTTTTTTTTCAGCCAGGGGTGGGGGTGGGCGTTTGAAAACGCTAATTTTTCCACTTTTTGTGTTGATGGTATAACCACTTCAATTTATATATAAAATACAGAGAATTGTGTCCTTATTCCGAATACATAGGTCCCAGACGATTCACTTTCAGCTTTCCCCTTGCCAGACGCCCCCCAAGTGGGCGAAAAATCAACTTTTGGAGTTTAAGGTATAACCAAATGAATGATACATCAAAAAATCAGAAAAATTTTTCTGATTGCAAATATATAGGTCCCAGACGTTTTGGTTTCAGCCTTGGCCCTGCCAGATGGCTCTCAAGTATCCAAAAAATGCAAGAATAATAACTTTTTCTATTTGAGGTATAACCAAATGATTGATACACCAAAAAATCTCCTGATTATGAAAATATAGGTCTCTGACGTTTTGTTTTCAGCCATGACCCTGCCAGACGTCATTTCAGTATCCTCAAAATTCATTTTTTTAATGAAACCCTCAAAAACTTTTTTCTTTTCATATATAACCATAAGCTGATCACATCAAAATATTCTGCCACTCTCCCTCATTACGAGCATATAGGTCCCAGACGTTTTAGTTTCAGCCTTGAGCGTGCCAGACGACATTTCAATATACTCAAAATGCATTTTTCTAATGTAATTCTCAATAACTTTTTTCTTTCCATATATAACCATTAGCTGGTCACAGTAAAATATTCTGCCATTCTCCCACATTACGAGCATATATGTCCCAGACGTTTTGTTTTCAGCCATGACCCTGCCAGACGACATTTTAATATCCTCAAAATGCATTTTTGTAATGTAAGTCTCAATAACTTTTTTCTTTCCATATATAACCATAAGCTGGTCACATCAGAATATTCTGCCATTCTCCCTCATTACGAGCATATAGGTCCCAGACGTTTTGATTTCAGCCTTGAGCGTGCCAGACGACATTTCAATATACTCAAAATGCATTTTTCTAATGTAAGTCTCAATAACTTTTTTCTTTCGATATATAACCATTAGCTGGTCACACTAAAGTATTCTTGCATTTTCCCTCATAACGAGCATATAGGTCCCTGACGTTTTGTTTTCAGCCTTGAGTCTGCCAGACGACATAATGAGGCTTACATTAGAAAAATGCATTTTGAGTATATTGAAATGCCGTCTGGCAGGTACAAGGCTGAAAACAAAACGTCTGGGACCTATATGCTCGTAAGGAGGGAAAATGGCAGAATATTTAAGTGTGACCAGCTTATGGTTATATATGGAAAGAAAAAAGTTATTGAGACTTACATTAGAAAAATGCATTTTGAGAATATTGAAATGTCGTCTGGCAGGCTCAAGGCTGAACACAAAACGTCTGGGACCTATATGCTCGTAATGAGGGAAAATGGCAGAATGTTTTAATGTGACCAGCTTATGGTTATGTATGAAAAGAAAAAAGTTATTGAGACTTATATTAAAAAAATGCATTTTGAGGATATTAAAATGTCGTCTGGCAGGGTCATGGCTGAAAACAAAACGTCTGGGACATATATGCTCGTAATGTGGGAGAATGGCAGAATATTTCAGTGTGACCAGCTTATGGTTATATATAGAAAGAAGAAAGTTGTGGAGGTTTACATTAGAAAATTGCAATTTGAGAATATTGAAATGTTGTCTGGCAGGCTCAAGGCTGAACACAAAACGTCTGGGACCTATATGCTCGCAATGAGGGAAAATGGCAGAATATTTAAGTGTGACCAGCTTATGGTTATATATAGAAAGAAGAAAGTTGTGGAGGTTTACATTAGAAAATTGCAATTTGAGAATATTGAAATGTCGTCTGGCAGGCTCAAGGCTGAACACAAAACGTCTGGGACCTATATGCTCGTAATGAGGGAAAATGGCAGAATGTTTTAATGTGACCAGCTTATGGTTATGTATGAAAAGAAAAAAGTTATTGAGACTTATATTAAAAAAATGCATTTTGAGGATATTAAAATGTCGTCTGGCAGGGTCATGGCTGAAAACAAAACGTCTGGGACATATATGCTCGTAATGTGGGAGAATGGCAGAATATTTAAGTGTGACCAGCTTATGGTTATATATAGAAAGAAGAAAGTTGTGGAGGTTTACATTAGAAAATTGCAATTTGAGAATATTGAAATGTCGTCTGGCAGGCTCAAGGCTGAACACAAAACGTCTGGGACCTATATGCTCGCAATGAGGGAAAATGGCAGAATGTTTTAATGTGACCAGCTTATGGTTATGTATAGAAAGAAAAAAGTTGTGGAGGTTTACATTAGAAAATTGAAATTTGAGAATATTGAAATGTCGTCTGGCAGGCTCAAGGCTGAACACAAAACATCTGGGACCTATATGCTCGTAATGAGGGAAAATGGCAGAATGTTTTAATATGACCAGCTTATGGTTATGTATGAAAAGAAAAAAGTTATTGAGACTTACATTACAAAAATGCATTTTGAGGATATTAAAATGTCGTCTGGCAGGGTCATGGCTGAAAACAAAACGTCTGGGACATATATGCTCGTAATGTGGGAGAATGGCAGAATATTTTACTGTGACCAGCTAATGGTTATATATGGAAAGAAAAAAGTTATTGAGACTTACATTAGAAAAATGCATTTTGAGTATATTGAAATGTCGTCTGGCACGCTCAAGGCTGAAACTAAAACGTCTGGGACCTATATGCTCGTAATGAGGGAGAGTGGCAGAGTATTTTGATGTGATCAGCTTATGGTTATATATGAAAAGAAAAAAGTTTTTGAGGGTTTCATTATAAAAATGCATTTTGAGGATACTGAAATGACGTCTGGCAGGGTCATGGCTGAAAACAAAACGTCTGAGACCTATATTTTCATAATCAGGAGATTTTTTCTGATTTTTTGGTGTATCAATCATTTGGTTATACCTCAAATAGAAAAAGTTATTTTTCTTGCATTTTTTGGATACTTGAGAGCCATCTGGCAGGGCCAAGGCTGAAACCAAAACGTCTGGGACCTATATATTTGCAATCAGAAAAATTTTTCTGATTTTTTGATGTATCATTCATTTGGTTATACCTTAAACTCCAAAAGTTGATTTTTCACCCACTTTGGGGGGCGTCTGGCAAGGGGAAAGCTGAAAGTGAATCGTCTGGGACCTATGTATTCGGAATAAGGACACAATTCTCTGTCGTTTATATATAAATTGAAGTGGTTATACCATCAACACAAAAAGTGGAAAAATTAGCGTTTTCTAACGCTCACCCCCACCCCCGGCTGAAAAAAAAACCTGCCAGACGGTTGGATTTGGTATAGTATTGCGTATATCTACACATGCATGTTAATTAATTTTGGTTATACCTCCACTCCCAAAATTTGCTGCCGGCTCTCGGTCTATAAGTTATTCCAGTTTTCCAGACAAAATATTTTTGACTGATGAAAATATTCAAAAAATAATTAAATAAACATCAAATAAAGACTGAGAGCTCGCAAAAACTTTTTGGAGGAAACCAGCTGAAAGTTATTATAAGAGCATATATGTAGATACCTCCGTCTGCCTGCACACAGTGGTACAGTTACCGAGGAAAAACGCATCAAAAGTACAAATTTCCTGAAAGTTGAATAAAGGCTCTCCCAAACTAACGCGAATTCATAGCGAATCATTCGCAAAGACGGATTTTTGTTGTTGTTTATCATTGAGTATCTTTCATATTTTGTATTATTGTGAATGACTTCACGTCGTCGACGAATGTTTCGCGTTGGTTTGGGAGAGCCTTAAATGAAAATTCCAATTTATCACACATTGATGCCCACGACTCCCTGATTATATACCTACATAAGCACATATGTATGTACATAATGGTTACTAACGGATGCCGAAGTGGTTAAGACCCCTAGAAAATGTCCCCGTTAATATGTTAAGATATATCCATAAAGCCAGAGTGTGTATGAATGTGCACAAACGAAAGACGTTAAAGTAGCCCTCAAACCACCGCGGTTTTTTCGAGTTTTTTGGCAGTTACAATAGTGGAACTCAAATGGTCTTTTTGTTCGTAGGTCTCTGGAAGTCCCTAATAGAAAAAGTAAATGCACGAAAATATTGCACTTAGTTGCAAGAATTTTTAGCCATTTGTATTCGATCGTGAATTCTAAAATTGCATCACATAATGCAAAAATATTTATCAAATTCGTCCTCTTTAGCTACATTTAGACCTACGATTTAATCGTCCGTAGGTATACGTTATTCATATGTGCCCGTACGCGGAACAAGGAAGGTGTAAATAGTAACACCGAGCATGAATAACGAAGAAATTCAAAGCCCTTTTTTAATTTCCGATAAACTTTGTACGTGTTTAGTTGTTTGTGGAACAACGTTCACCGAATGAAGAACGAAGGTCTAAATGCACCTTTATGCTTCAAATACAGCACCAGCGTGCGTGGCTTGTGCCGTTGGTCTTTGACAGGTGAAATGTTTGTTCTGAATATGAGTTTCCCTGAACGCGAACAGTTTATAAAACACCGTTATTTTAGAAAATTCATTCATAGTCGACATTTTTGCTGGACACAAAATTAGAAACGACACAAGAATTGGTAAATAAAAAAAAAAAAAAACATTATCAATGTGAGTTGATTGTTTTCAGTTTTTTTTTATTATTTTTATAATATTATTAGACTAAGAGCCCACAGCAGATTTTGGGTGTGAACGATAGCAAAAAAAGAAGTATAGGCGTCGAAAGCTCCATTAAAATCTATTCAAAAAATCAAAGTCTTGCAGTCTACAACTGGGGCCTTTGCGAGAAATAGTGCATCGAAAAAAAAATATAAATGCAACTTCGAGGATAGTCGTGTTAGCCGAAATTGGTTTTCACCCCTCCCTAGATAAGTTCCGCGGATCCCATATCACGGAATCTGAGATCATTTGAGTGTTTAATTCGCCCTGCCAGACTGTTTAAAAAAACCGTTTTTTACTTAGAATTTTGAATTTTTTAAACGGTCCGGTAGAGCGAACTATACACTCAAATGGTCTCAGATTCCGTGATATGTCATCCGAGGAGCTTATCTAGGGAGTAGTGAAAACCAATTTCGGCTAAAACGATTATCTTCGAAGTTGCATTCATATTTTTTTTCGATGCACTGTTTCTCGCAAAGGCCCCAGTTGTGGACTGCAAGACTTTGATTTTTTGAATAGATTTTAATGGAGCTTTCGACGCCTATACTTCTTTTTATGCTATCGATCACACCCAAAATCTGCTGTAGGCTCTCGGTCTATATTATTAATGTATTAAAAATACAGCGACGAAAATGGGCAAAAATAAGTCTTGTAGTCCAGAACTCCGGAAGCTCATAGTGCAGTGATATCAAAACGAAAACGAGTCAATGGATTCTATAGCAAAAAGATTTAGTTGCTCGAAAAAGATGGTATTTGGTGCAATTCAAGTCTATAAAAGGTCTGGCAGCCAAAAAGAAAACCAAAAGATCGAAAATCCACGCCAAAAGAAGACAGATTGATATGCCAAATTAGCAAAGCCAATTCTTTTTTGACTTCTGCAAAAATAAAAGTGGTTGTTTCGCCCAAATTGGGTCAAGAGCTATCAGCTAGAACCATAAGGCGTCGACTTCTAGAACATGGGCTACGTGGATGCATTGGCAGGAAAAAACCACATGTTTCCAAAAAGAATTTGAAGAGGCGTTTGATCTTTGCTAAGCTTCACGCAAATAAAGCCATGGGATTCTAGAAAAACATACTTTGGAGTGATGAATCCAAATTTAACTTGTTCAGGTCAGATGGTAAAGTGTATATTAGACGCCCTCAGAAGAAGGAATCGGATCCTAAATATACTTTAAAGACCGTTCAGCATGGAGGAGGAAACATAATGGTTTGGGGTGCGTTCTCGTGGCATGGAGTTGGCCCAATAGTAAGAATAAATGGTCGAATGGACCAACATATTTATAAAGGCATCTTGGAAAATTTCATGGAGCCTTATTCATTTGCTCACTTGCCCATTAGTTATGTTTTCCAGCACAATAACGATCCAAAGCATACAGCACGGATTGTTAAGCAGTGGTTTTCTGATACAAAAACTAATGTTTTGGATTGGCCCACCCAAAGTCCAGACTTGAATCCTATCGAGGACTTGTGGGCAGACGTGGAGAGAAGGCTAAAGTCCAAGAACCCAAAAAATTCGGAGGAATTTTTTAAAAATATAAAGGAGGTCTGGGAGAGTATACCCCCATCAAGATGCCGCGCCTTGGTAGAAAGTATGCAGGCAAGATTAGCTGCAGTGACAAAAAATAAGGGATTCCCTACAAAATATTAATTTTTCATCGAATATTTTTTATGAAATACCAATTTTTTCTTTGCGTTCTAATTGTATGGCCAGGTGCGCGTTTCAAAATATTGAATTTTCAAAAAAAAATTTAATATTTTTTAAAAAATCCAAAATTTACTTTTTTCAAAATTTGGATTTTTATTATTGACATTTTAAAGGAGTTTTTGTATAAAAAGATTAATTGAAATAGGTTAAGCCGTTAAAGAGAAAATAGAAAATCAAAATACCAAAAAGTACACCATATACAATGTACATTTTTTGGTGTTCTCTATCATCGTAATGTCATGTTTGATTGTAATCTCGAAAAAAATTTTTGCACGAATCGAAATCTTGCCTTTTAGTACCTACATATATCGCAACTAAAAATGGTGTATTAGAAACAAATTAGGGCAGTTATTTCCTTACTTACATATATAAGGAAAATTCGATTTTCTTTTGCTTTCCTCTATAAGTGTAAAATTGAGGAAATTTTTGGATTTGGAATGCCCATTCTATGCTCAGGAAGCCTAATAGAACGACTCCACCAAATTTGAATAATACTGAAATACTATAAGTCTGCGGACCACGTGATCCGATGGAATATTTCTGACTTCAGAATCGAGTAAAACAGACCAAAAACCTATAAGAAGGCATGTTTTGGTTTCTATAATAAAAACCATGTTAACCAGTGTTATATGAAATACAATTCAAATGTTTGGCAAAGTTAGATAGTGGAATCTCAGCAAGTTTTATTTTAGCACTGAATATCTTCTAAACAGTAACTCCTGTCTAATTTTTAATAACATATTTTTTAGAATATTCAATTTTCTTTTCAAATATTTCTTCCAGGTTCAACGGTTAGGAAGTTATGAAATTCCAAAGTTTCTCCCATTTTTTTTCCCATACAATCTATTTTTATCGAAAAACAGCCTAAACTATTTTTGAAAAGAAAAATAAGTCAAGCAAAATTGTATTACTCGGTAAGAGTAACCAATAATATTTTTTCCGAATGTGCTAAAATAAAAAAAGTATTTGACTTGAAATATTTCAACGCCATAGTATTGCTTATCATCAGCTTTATTATTGTGTTGTTAGCAACAATTTGGTCTAAAAATACATATGGATGTTTCCATCGTTACGGGTGTGACAGCGAGACTCCATATTTTATTAATTATTCACATACTATTCCCAATTTATCAATTAAAACTTTCTTATTCTATAGGACACCTAAAGTCCTTTTAAAAAAATTAGTACAGTACGCCCTCGGTAAATGCAACCCTCGATAAACGCAATACCTCGGTTAAGGCAACACTCATATTTGATTCAGTAATTGCAACTTTTCAAAAAAGTGTGACTCAGTAAACGCAACTTTCCATGCAATTATCTCCCTATATCTTCTTCTCGTATGGGCACTTTCATATAAACTGGCCTTCCACAAGAAAACACAAAATATGACCTAAAATCGAAAAAAACAGATAAAACTCCAAATTTTCATTTTCAAAACGAATACAAATTCAACTTGAAAAAAGCATTTTCGGGACAAAAGTTCCCATTTTTAATTCAATTATATTCATAAATTATTGTCGTTGGACTAAAAGATTACTTTTGAAACTCAATATTTTTAACATATTGAGTTTTAAAAGGTGATATTTTTACTTGCGATATCTTGGTTTTGGATCAAAAGGTGAAAAATTCAAAATATTTTATTAAATATTAGCTCTATCCAAAAACTTACTGAAAAACTTATAAATGCAACAAAGACAGCCTGCTTAAGTGGCGCACATAAGGAAAACGAATATTAAAAAAATTGTGCAGGCATACCTTAATTTCTCAGTTTCTGAAAAAAAATGAAAAAGTGTATGGGAATGTGGAGGTAGGTGAAAAAGCGAAACACCCAACGATGAAGAACCTCGGGATTGCCGGGTTTTAAAGAATATAACTAAAGTTAACTGGTTTGTAACTGAGGCAAAAGAAAAACCATTTTGACATAAGCAGAAGAAAAAGTGACTTGAGTGTACCCAAAAACGGAAAAATGGACTTTGTTTTTCGTTGTCACATTTTCTTCTGTTTAAGCAAATGGTTAATTGATGAACAGACCAACTATTTTGCGTTTGGGCTCCTAATATTGTCTTAATGGCAACATATAAATATAAAAATTATACTAATCTGCCAGAGTGATTGACTATACCTTTGGTCCGTTATTTTTCTAACAATAGTTAACTATTGCTAACAATTGTTGACTTTTATCGTTCCTTTATTCTAAAATAGTTACGATTCGTAACAATATGACGTCATAACATCGTTCCTAAATGCATTTTGGAGTGTCAAATAGTTACGATTTGTAACTATTTCCAACTTATGTCCAGGACATGAGTTGAAAGTGTTGATCTGTCAAAGTGCACAAGTGAACCGATTTGTTTACAAAACAAATCAAATTTTTGTTGGTTTTGATAAAGTTAAGTGAAAAAACAAAATTGAAATAGCATTTGTGCCGATTGTAAGCCATAAAGGAGAATTTTTATTAGAAAATTATACGATTTTATGCTATAATAATGCAAATAATATTTTTTTCATTCGTTCATTTGACACATCAACAAAATCTAGCAACGAATCGTTCCTAAATGAAGTTGTTACAATCTTAACAAAGTCTAACAATGACACATCAACAAAATTTTTTGACATAACAATAGTTTGAAAAAGAACACAACACTTTCAAATAAAATAAAGTACGAAAATACGTTCCTACTAAGTCAATTAAAAAGGAAGATATGGAAAAGTGTTAACGTATTAACAAATATGTATATTAGGGTGGTCTTTATAATGTTTTTTTTTTTTTGAGTTTTAATATTTGGATGGGCCTAAATCAGCTCTAAATGAAGAAAAATAATTCCCTAATTTTTTCAGATTTTTATTTTCATCCCCTATAGTCGCTGTAGGGGTAAATTAAATGTCCCCTTTTTTTTGGAAATTCGCGTAAAATCTGCCGAAAAAGAGCATGCAGATGAGAAGTAGACAAAAAAAAAACTTCTGGAGGGGGGTAATATCTCCCACTTCTGGGCCGGGAGGGGCGATTTAATAAAATAATTGCATAAAATAGAAAAAAATAATTAAAAAACAACGGCAACACTTGCAGTAATGTTTTGTAGCTTTTTGGAAAGCCAGAAGTCCATTTTAATCATCATCGTGTCCTGTAACCCCGGCTGGGGCATAGGGCGTCAACAAAACGTCTCCATCCTTCACGGTCTGCTGCAAGGTACTTTAGCTGTGGCCACGTCTTTCTCTGGGATTCTGCTTCCGCTAAGACAGTTGATTTCCATGTTGTTCTTGGTCTTCCAACCCGCCGTGCACCCTGCGGATTCCATTCAAAGGACTGCTTTGCAATTTCATTGTTTGGTTTCCTCAGTGTGTGACCAATCCAACGCCATTTACGCTTTCTTATGTCGACGTCCAGCCGCTCTTGACTTGTCCTGCGCCACAATTCCTCATTTGATATTATTTGTGGCCAGCGAATCTTTAGGATGTGGCGAAGACAGCGATTCACAAAAGCCTGCAATTTCTTCGAAATGATAGACGTGACTTTCCAGGTTTCACAAGCATATAACAGCACGGATTTGACATTGGATTCGAAGAATCTCAACTTAGTGCGTAAGGAGATTTGACTTGATTTCCAGATTGGGGACAGAGTACCGAAGGCAGCACGAGCTTTATTTATTCTACTTTTAACGTCCAGATCCGTACCACTGTTTGCAGAGACAATACTGCCAAGGTAGTTGAACTGTTCCACTACTTCAACTGGCGTCTCCTGTAGAATAATACGCTGCTGTGTGGAGCGGCCTGTGAGCATTATTTTTGTCTTTTTGCTGTTTATTCTTAGACCACTCGACTCTCCCTTCACTTGCAGTGTTTGGCACATCCCGTTCAGCCAACTGGTGTTATTTGCCAGTAGACATATGTCATCGGCATAGTCTTAATGACTGAGCCTTTCGAACGGTCTCCATTGAATGCCCTGTCGCTCTGCTGTACCTACACTGGCCGTCAATACGTCGTCCATCGCCAGCAGGAAGAGAATTGGCGATAGAACATCCCCTTGTCTCACACCCTGTTGCACTACAAAGGAGTCGGATAGCTGCCCATTGTGCAAAACAAAACACCTTGCGTTGTTGTAGGACTCTTTAATAATGGCAACTATTTTTGGTGGAATTCCTCTACCAAGCAACGATCTCCATATACATTCTCGGTTAACTCGATCAAAGGCTTTCTCAAAATCCACGAACATGAGGTAAAGCGGTGATTGAAATTCCATCGACTGCTCGAGGACGATACGCAGGGTGTTGATATGGTCGACACACGATCGACCACTGCGGAAGCCAGCTTGATGCCTCTTGAGTGTAGACTCGATTCTATCCTTTATTCGCTCGAGAATGATGGTTGCCATGGACGCCAATTGTTGCAATTCTTTAAGTCACCTTTCTTTGGCAACTTAACAATCACACCATCCTTCCAATCCCTGGGATAGCTTTCGTTTTCCCAAATGTTTTTTATCAACGGATGTAAAATACTAGCCGCTGTTACGGGATCGGCTTTCAGGAATTCAGCTGGTATTCCGTCCAGTCCAGCTGCCTTGTTGTTTTTGAGGAGATTTATTAATGTCTGGATTTCCGATTCTGACGGGGGTTCGATGTCAATACCCCTATAGGACCTGCGCATCTCGTTTAGTTGGGGCACTTCAGCACTCTGCTCAACTGAATCCTCATTTAGCAGGGCACAAAAATGGTCTTTCCATCTACGAAGCTGATCCTCAATTGATACCAAAAGTGTGCCATCCACATCCATTACAGGACGATTGGTGTTGCTTTGTTTCCCGATAACATCTTTGGCTATTTGGTACAATTCCCGGATATCTCCTCTTCTGGCAGCGATTTCCGCATTATCTGCGAGTCCATCTACCTTCACCCTCTTGTCACGTCTCACACAGCGATAGACCATCTTATGTGCAATGCGGTACTCTCTTCGCAAGTCAGCCTTTCGTTGAACATCTGCTTCAGCATTTATTTGGATTTTCAACGATTTGCGAAGTTCGATCTTATCCCAGGTGTCTTGGGATATCGAAGAGTCTCTACGTCTCGTTCGCTTGGGTACAGTTTCGGATCCAGCCTCCATAAAAACACTTTTAATTTCACCCCACATCTCATCAATTGTTGAATTCTGGATTCCGTTTAATGACGAGGCTTTGTCGTTAAGGGTGGTGACATAAATTCGACATATGTTGGGGTCATTTAAAGCATTCGTAATGAATTTTGAGCTCCTTGCTGCATCCTGCGCTGGTTTTTGTACGGCAGCGGTTCGTAGTTTGAGACTCATCAGAACCAAATGGTGGTCGCTTCCCACATCGGCATTTCTTATACTCCGGACATCACACATAGACTTCCTCCATCGCTGCTGAATCATGATATGATCAATTTGGTTTTCGGTTTGACCATCCGGATGCACCCAGGTAATTTTGTTGCACGTCTTATGCTTAAATACAGTCCCACCTATCACAAGACGATTCGCGTTACAAAAGTCGACAAGCAAGTCACCATTTTCATTCCGTGACCCCAAGTCATTTCTTCCCATCACGCGTTCCAGTCCGTAATTGTCTGAACCGACTTGGGCATTGAGGTCTCCCATAACGACTATGATGTCGGCTCTCGGAACACTACTGTAAACCGAGTTAAGATGAGTGTAGAACGCGGTTTTGTCTTCCTCGGTCGCTTTATTTGTGGGGGCGTAGCACTGAATAATTGTGACGTTACGAATTTTTGAACGAAACCTTGCTGTCATTAATCTCGCAGAAATGGGCGCCCAGGAGATCAAACTACGCCTCGCTTCTTCGTTCAACATAATTCCGACACCATGCAGTCTTTGGCCACCCTCTCTTTCATCTTCCCCGGAATACAGCATTCTCGTCTGTCCAGTGTCTGATCTGTATTCAGCTCTTCCTCTTCACTTAGTTTCGCTTATGCCCAGGATACTGATGTTTAGACGAAGCATTTCACGCTCAACCTGCTCGTATCTACCATCGCTGTACAAGGATCGAGCTCCGATTTTCGTACGTATGCGGTAGCCAAAAGTAACATTTGCGCTTCTTGAAAGACTTCTTCTATTTGTCAACGATTCACTTATTATTATGGCGTCTTGATTGACGCTCGTACATGAAAGATGCCGCACCCCCAAATCCGATGTGCGGTTTACTGCAACCGAAGCTACAGAAGGATTTTCTATAAAAAGATTACCTCTTGGGGACTCATTTCCATTTGTTGTCATAATTCATGTATTTGCTTATATCCTTCCACCATGGTGTTTTCCGAGATATGGTTAATAACATACATAAGCTCAGATTTGACAGGCACACCCGCCTTTTGTATGGTCAAACACATTACTGCTCGAGGCCGCCCACTATGGGAAAACAGACGCCTTTTGTAGCCGCCCAATATGGGTTACAGACGCTACCTGCTGCTGCCGTTGGCCTTTTACCAAAAAAGCTCCTCCGCCACCAGACTATCATGCCGTTGACCGCTACCTGCAGTTCATCCGTCTTAAGGGGGCTTTTAACCATCCCAAGGACAAGTTTGTGCCCTGACCAGCAACGCTGGGTTGTCTGCTTATCCCGGCATCCATTCGGTCCCCCTGCACGTTAGCGTTACCCGCCCTCTACCACGCGGAGGTGTGCATAGGGATTTTCCTATCATTGAGCCTAGGGCCATATGGCGTCCTAGCACTCTCAAGTACTTTTAGAGGGCATTTTAATAGCTGATATAAAATAAAATTCTTTGAATAAACAATTTCAGCAAAATCTGTGTTCAAACCTATAATAAAAAAAAATAATAATTTTTCTTCAAAATTTTGAGTTTGAAACAATTTTTTGCCAAAACTGTTCATCAAAACAAGTTAATTTAAAAACAAGCCATAAGAATGGACTTCTGGCTTTCCAAAAGCTACAAAACATTACTGTAAGTATTGTCGTTGTTTTTTAATTAATTTTTGTCTATTTTATGCAAATATTTTATTAAATTGCCCCTCCCGTCCAAGCGGGGGAGATATTACCCTCCTCCTTTAGCATTTTTTTCTTCTCTAGTTCCCACCTACATACTCTATATTTTTTTGGCAGATCTTACGGGAATTTTCTAGTATGCAAAAAAAGGGGACATTTAATTTACCCCTACAGCGACTATAGGGGTTGAAAAAAAAAAAATCTGAAAAAATTAGGGAATTTTTTTTTCTTCATTTAGAGCCGATTTGCGCTCATCCGGGATGACCTTTTTTAACAACCACCCTAATGTATATATACTTACATACATTTGAAGGGCTGCGTGAAAGAACGATTAAAGTCAATTTCTGTCGAAAATGAGATTATGTTGCCATCTTCTACGTCTCTTAGAAACAAATCTAAACATGGAACGATTTGGAAAATAATGGTCACGGTTAGGATCAAAATACAGAAGCAAAGATAATAAGTGCCGTGAAACAACGATCAGCGTGCATGCATTGACGGCTAAAAACAATCAAGGTCACAAAACTTAACGTTAGAATCATTTTGTTTTGAACTGGTTGTTATGAATGATAATAATTTAACCTATGTTCATAATATTAGACTTGTATTCAGCAAAATCGGAAAAATGTGACTCTGATCTTTATTCCCCGCGATACCGTCAGGTACCGTTAATAATAGTTTTTGCTAATTTTTGTTTTAGCAAAAAGTAAACTATACCTATAATAATTCAAGTTAAAAGTTCAAGTGAGCTCAACTCAATTATAAATATTCAGTCACTCCACTTAAACAGAAGAATTTCTTTTCAAATTTTCTTCATATTCTATTATTATACCTATAATACACTAATTTTTACTTGCGATTATAGGTACTATAAGGCAAGTTTTGGATTCGTGCAAAAAAAAAATTTTGAGAAAACAATCAAACATGATATTACGATGATAGAGAACACAAAAAAAGTGGGTGGCAAAATTCTGTCTGTCTGTCTATCTGTCTGTCTGTCTGTTCGTCTACAGCCTAAACGGCGCGATCGATTGTGCTCAAACTTGGTACATAGTGGTTTTTGGTGATTATGCCCACACGTTTTTTTCATTTTTTTTTTAGAACCAAAAATAACGGTACCTGTCATACAATTTTTTTAAGCAATTTTACATAACCGTATTTTTCTCAAAAACGGCTCGACAACTTTTCTTAAAAAAAATTCAGTAAATTTATTTTAGTAAAGACTTCCTTTGGGTGGAAAACCATTTTTCAAAAATGGTTATTAATGGTACCTCCCAAAGAACCATTTTTTAAATTTTTGATTTTCTTCAAAACGATACGACCGATTTCAATTATTTTTTTTATACAGAAGCTTCCAAAAAATATAAACAGCTTTGCGTACCAAAATTTTTGAAAAAATATTTTTTGGATTTTTAAAAAATGTTTCAAATTTTTTTTTTGAAAATCAAATATTTCGAAAACGACATGATCGATTTTTTTGAAACTCAATATTTAAGAGTTTTTTAGTATTCTCTACAATATTTTTAGAAACAAATTTACATTTATGAAAAAATAACGGTACCTTCCATACAAAAAATAAAAACCACAAAGGAAAATATTTTTTTGGTAAAAAACGACTCCTACGATTTTGATTAAACTTTTTTAATAAACTAAAAATAGCACGATCTACTACCAAAAATTATAAAATTTCACACTTAGCAATTATTAATAGTACCTGTCATGGAACGTATTTTTTTATTTTGAATTTTATCGTTTTTGGCTAAGCGGATTAAAATGATTTTTTGTATATACAAATTTCAGATAAGACTAAATAATATTGCATTTCAAAATTTTCAAAAAAAAAAGTTTTTGGGTTTTCAAAAAATGTTTCAATTTTTTTTTTTTTTGAAAATTCGATATCTCAAAAACGGGTTGACAATTTTTCTTCATATTTTGTTTTTATATACACATAAATATATACTTTAGATTTGCATACCAAAATTTGTTCTTAAAAATGTTATAAGAATTTTATATATAAAAAATTAATTTTTTAAGAAACCGCTCCAACGATTTTAAATTTTTTTTCCTATACGATCATATTCAATCAAGAATTAAGATGGCATTCTTTTTTTCCACCTCAAACTGTCAAAAGAGTTGTTTAAGCCAATTTCAATGTCGTATTTCATGCTTCTCTTCATTTTTCTCTCATAGTTTCCATGTTTTTATATACAATTTTCTTAAACCCGCAGTGTCTTGAACATAAGAGCAAGTACGTGCGACCCAGTCGTGCATTTTATTTGTATCAAAATCGTTAGAGTCGTTTTTGACATCGATAACCTTTTCCATAATGGAATGTCTTTTATTCATAATGTGACACATGTTCGCGTCCTTTAACATACGAAATCATGCGTTCTTGTATCTGTTGTAGACGAAAATGAAATACCGTAATGCATCAATAAAAATTTGCTCTAGTACGATTTTTTCTCAGTACTGGTACTCACATTGTTTTTTCCTTGGTATAGCGTACAAACGGCTCCATATTAAGCGGACTGTCTAACTCCATAGGTCTCGTTTATAGTGGACATTTAGAGCAAACCCCATACATTTGTGCCCGTTCTCATTTGAGCTTTATGTTTTTTTTATTAAAATTGAATTGATTTGTTAAAATTTAATCGTAATAATTATTATTTTTCTTTTCAGCTTTTGTAACTAAATCTCCGTTTTGACATCACACTATTTTCATCATCAAAACTTAACAAAATCATCAAATAAATAAAAAAAATAAAGAACAAATCTACAGAACCTAGAGTTAAGCTAACTTCCTAAAAAAGCGTTGTTAGATTTCCATTCTTTGGAAATTAACTCGAAGAATTCAAAAATAAATCAAGCCAACCAAACTCATAATTTCTCAAAATTAAGTAGCAACTGCAACTGAAGCCAAAAAAAAAACAAATCTAAAACAATACAAACAAAAGATAAAAACACCTTATTAAAACTTTAAAAGTTTAGTGTAAAAAATATTTTTTTAATTTTAGTTTATTTTTTTTAAGCGCAACAACAAAAGTGTCATTATAAAACAATTATCATTTTTGCGTAGTTCTCCATTTTTCTGGAGCTTAGTGCTACGGAATAGAAATAATAATAAATAAAAAAAATAATAAAAATAAATATACTTAACCCCTCAAAATCTTAATACTCAAAAACTTTATGAAATATAAACCTACGAAAATTTCACAGTGATAAAAAGTGTGTACATAAAAAACCCTTTTTGCTGGTCAGCAACAATAACAACCACACACACACACTTTTAAAACATCTATGACCAAAAACTTTCAAATTTGAAGTCCAAAACTATCCAATCTTTATAAAAGCAAAAGAAACAAAAATACTAGTTACAAGTCACAATCCAACAGCACACATCTTTCGAAAATAAATAAGAAAAAAATATATATAGTAATTTTATTCAACCTCAAATATATATTAGAAATATATTAAAAAGCAACAACGGATCATTGTTAATTAAAGTGTTAAGTTCAAAAGTTTTTTGCTTTTTTCAAAAAAAAAAAAAAAATATATAAATAAACAATTGTAAAATAAAAAAAAAAACATTAGATGCCAACGACGGAAAATAATAAAATTTGTAAAATTTGGTTTTCTAAAAAACATAAACGGTGATTCTAAAAACAAAACGTCTAAGGACACAGAAACAAAACACACACACCCACTGTTATCCTGAAATATTAGGTCTTAAAACATATATTTATTCAAATTCACACTGAAAAGAAAAGAATAAAAGTACAAAGATAAAAATAAAAAAGTAATTATCATAAGGTTTATACAAATAACAAACAAAAATAGAAAAAAAGCAAACTAACAACACAAGTGCGGACTGTTAAATATATAATTAAGTGAAAAAATAAAAAATACAAAATATACTATAAAACGGAAACAATAAAACGGAATAATATAAGGCATTTTTACGTATTAAATTAAAAAAAAGAAGAATATTAGCTATATATTCATATATATACATATATGTGAGTGTATATATGTGCGTGTGAATTGCGTGAGTGAAGAGGATTAAATAAAAAAAAAACAAAGTTTATGCAACATAAAAAATTAACATCACTGTGATAATTATTATAAATTTATTATTAATTAAAACTAAGAATACATGAAGTAAAACATTAAAATTAAATTATAAAAGAACATTGAAACAAATACGTGATATCTTAAAGGACTTCGATACATATATATTATATATAAAAAAAAACATAACTCTTAGGTAAATTAAAAGACTTTGCAATCTTTAAACAAATAATAGAAATACATATATATTTAATAATAGTGGTTCTCATCAAGAAAAAAATAATTTATTATGATAAGATATATCGAAAATTTCTCATTGTGACATCAACATTGCAACAACATGAACAATATATAGATTAAACATAAAAAATTACTACATTCTAAAGTCAAAATCAAAAAATAAAAAAAAAAACTGTAACTACAAATGATTAATAGGTATATATGAATTCATTAAATATAAAATTAATCTCAAATTAAATTAAAAACAAATCTTACGTACCTTTCGACCTCCTTAAATTTGTTCTACATACATAATATAATTGTTTTCATTTTCTATGGCCTTGCTTGAAGAAGTTTAAATTTAAATTTAAATAATACAGAAAAAACTAGTTTTAACAAAATTAAATTAATAAAAAGCGATTAACTAACGAATTTCGTGTTAAAAAGCAATTAAGTAATACCTAGTAATAATAAAATAAAAATCAGGAGCTGCTATACTGAGTATTATTCATCTTTAAATATCCAGTCGTTTGCAAGTCAGCACTTAAAGGGATCCTTCTAATATGAACACTCAAGCTAAGAACTATAGAGCCCTTGAAGGTATGTAATTATTAAGGAATTATTTTTATGGTATAATGTAGAAGTAATAATAACTAAGTAGTTTTAGTGCAAAATATGGGATTTTGGTAAATAATGTTTTGATGAGAAAAACGTCAGATTCGATTTAATGAAGAAAAACAAGATCAGAATAGAGCAGTACAAACATAAAAGTAGAAAATTCGAGATTTTATAACAAAAAAGTGCAGATTCGTGATTTATGACAGCGGGCAGAGAATCGAACAGAAAACGGGATTCCATCAGTGTTGTCAATTAAATACTGAGAAACATGACCTTTGTGCTCTCCAGTTCTCATTACCGAGATCTCGAAGGACTATGTATTGAAAAAATGTAAATACATATTTTGGTTATGTGTTCACCCACAAAATTGGCTACCGACTTTTAGACTATAACCCCGAGGCCACGCGAGCGAGTACACCTCGCTAGCGAGTACACCTCGCTAGCGAGTGGGGTACATACATTTATTGTCAAATCACTCGCTTCTCAACTGTCTTCAAAAAGGGAACGTTACAAAATACCGAATGCCAAAATCCCGGATTGCAAAAAACAGAATCCCGAATGCCGTAATCCCGATTGCCTCAAATCTCAAATGTCAAAATCCCGAACGCACAAAATCCCAAATGGACAAAATCCCGAATGCCGAAATCCCGAATCCATTCGAGATAAAATTTCGTATTTTTATAGATTTTAGTACTAATTCAGTACTGTCAAAGAAACCGAACTGCTATTTTTGGCTTGGCTTCTGTTCATTTTGCGATCTCGAATGCAAAAATTTTAACCGAACAAACTTCTAAAATGTACAAAAAACACTTCTCTCACTCCATTTTGAATATCAAAATCGAACAAAAACAAAAATTACTTCTTTCTAAACCCTTTACAAGATCCGCAATACCCATTTGAATATAAAAAAAAAAAAAATTCCGACACCCCTAATGTAAATATCTGCTAATAAGCACAAAAAGTTAAATTTGAAGGCGTTCGGGATTTTGTTTATTCGGGATTTTTTCTATCGGGATTTTTTTCCATTTCGGGATTTGGGCATTGGGCACTGAAAATAACTTTTCTTTTGTCCTAACACCTTAACCTCACATACACGTTAAGGTGTTAAGACAAAAGAAAAGTTATTATTAAAGTCACATAGTCATCCGCCCTTTAAAAATGACTTTTTTTAATAAGAACGACTAATAAAAGTTTGTATGTATGTATTAGCAACTCGCAGTCTTACCTTTCATTTGATATCCCATTTATAGAAGTTTTTTTATATTATTGGTACATTTTGCGTAAAATGCAACCCGAAAAGTGCATTTTCTAACCTCGCAATGGTTAGATAAAGCTTGTCCAACCAGCAGTTTTGTAAATGTTTGGACTTCAGCTATCAGTTGGCGTCCAATTTTTGCGTGGCCGCGATGAGATAGGTAATCTTACGGTGGGCTCCCGGACTATAAGTATTATGGCTTCTTACCAATGCAAAAACAAAAAAGAGTGGAATAAGAAATCTAGACAGTCTCAAGAATCAAGCACTATTACCATATGTATACGTATTACAATCTATTAACATTACAAAAATGATTGATAGGTATGTTACATATTATGTACTATATTAAAAGTGCCTATCGGTTGCGGGTAATCCAATGTCCGTTTGTTTCTTAACTCACCCTAAATACAACACTTCATAATATATTTCGTGCACAGCATCCGGTTTTCGCTTTCCACTTAGACATAAGGTCTGTTTCTTTACTTTTGGGATAAAGTTTGGGAAAAAGTTCGGGAAAAAGTTTGGGGTTGAGCTTTCTGGTGTAGTTGTTGTAATGTTTAACCAGAAACAAAAAGTAAAGAAACGCATTTGGGATGTTTCTGGTTTGTTGCGGTTTAAATTACCTATTTAACTTCATTGCTGGTTGGCTCACCGCACACAAAATTATACAATTTCAATTATTTGTACATGCATTGATCATGTTGGGCTCTATTAAAAGAACAAAGAGAAACATTTTACTTTATATTTGCCTCCATTGTATCATTTTCATTTAATTTAATTAAATCAAATCATTTTATGTACGCTACTTGAAAAATTAAATTTCAAATTTTTCGAACAGCTGATTTCATATTTGACAAGCAAGAAAGTGCAGTAACTAAAATGTTCGGGTAGATTCTTGCTGGAGGGGAAATGAAAAAAAGTCAAAAGCTCTGGCATTTTCGTGCCAGAAAATAGTAAAGAAACACGTTTTGGGTAGATTTGGGATACTTTGGGATCCCGCGGGCGAGTAAAGAAACAGACCTATAATATGTATAATTATAATGGGCCATAGTTTCTCGTCCATTTCTTTATCGGTTAACCATAATTTTCAATTAATAAATTGTAGACCATAAATATCTAGATTTTTTTCGGACGCGTAACATCCATCGTAACATCTTCGATATATTCCGTAAGACTTCCTTTTTTATTCTTACCAGTAAGTATGTACTTAAATATTATACATGCCCTGTAGTACTAGTAGTCTAAGTGCCGGCAGCAAATTTTGTGGGTGAATGCATAACCAACCAATAAAGCCCGTGTTGGGGAGGTAGTGGTTTTCTAATGTTGATGTCAGGGTTGCACCCACCTCAATTCATTAAAAGAATAACGGGAAATGATGCTCTCTCATTTTCCCAATATCCATAAACTTTAATTTAAACGATCTGATTAATACAACTCAAGATATTTGCTTTGCTTAAGCAGACCTTACCGGCCTTAAGCCTCCCCTAAACCAACGCGAATTCGTAGCTAATCATTCACAATATTACAAAATATGACAAATACACAACGCTAAACAAAAACAACAATATGTCGTCAGCGAATTTTTCGCGTTTTTACTTGAGACTTTCTTTGTTGATTTTTGATTTTCTTAAATCTCCAAATATTTCTCGGTATGGTGCGCTTAAAATAGTTATATCTTGAGATCTTCCTATCGGGCCCTAAAAATTAAAGTCTGTAGACTTAGGGAAAACTAAAAAAACACTTGCGTCAAAAAAATCCTACCAGACTTTTGTGATCGTCAAGATGCAGGCTCCTACAAACCCTCACACCTATATTTTACCCACAAATTTTTCTGCCAGCTCTTGGTCTAGCAGCATACAAATTGTGGGTTATCTTGACTTGTACGTGTCGAGAGCAAACAATATAAAATCATATTTTGAAAGATTCGGAAAATCGTCCAAATAGGCCAATCATCAGTGGTGCTTTGGAAGGTGGCATTTTATCATTTTTACATTCTGATGGAAACAAATGTACACTTGTATTGCGCCTTCTTTCAGCACTAAATTTGGTTAGGAAGTCAGAATTTTTTTTTTCGTAAATTTTGCACTAACAAAAGTATTAGTTTTCTGAGAAAAAAATAACCATATCTTAATATTTAATTATTTTCTGTGGAATTTAGTCAAATTAAAAAAAGAGATAAAAAACAGCACAATTTTGAACAGACATTTATCAACAAATAGGAACAAATTTGTTCTTTACTATTTCATTTAATCCAATTACATTTAGTACCATTTTTTCACTAAATTCTTTAAAAAAAAATATTTAATATAAAAGGGTGTTAAACAAATTTTGTGGCACAGCTTGTGAAGAACTATCACTTTCTCGTCGTTTATATAGTTTTCAACATGTAAGTCGCCAATGCCAATTATAAAATTGATCGCCGTCGTGGTATCAACCAACAAAATCTTTCAGAACACTAGTTTCGTAACATTTAAAATCAGGGAATCATTAATTATGTTCGCCTTAATCTTGATCACCCTTATAAAATATTCAACTCTGTACAGCCTTCATTTTCTTTTTTTAATTAATACAAAAACCTAGAGGTATACATTTTTATCATCGTTTAGTTAATATCAATAATTTGCTGCAGTACCAATATTTGTATATGTACATATGTGTGGTGATTCGTGAAACATGATAGCTCCTTTTTAAATTTTGTTATGCACCTTACGTCCACTTTACATCGAACTAGAAACGAAACGAGTGTACCGATTTTCTTCAAATTTAGAAGAGCTATGAATATGTTCTTTGTCAAATTATGTTTCAAATTTGTGAAATCAGTGCACTTGTTTAGGCTCTTGCTCGATGTAAAGTAGACGTAAAGTCGCAAATTTTAAAATAAAGTTATCATGTTTCTCCCAAACACCACAGATATACATAATGTATGTGTACATATATGCACATACATAGCTCCAAAATTAGCAATAACGTTTTACAGACAAAATAAATGTTGGTAACATTCTCATTTGTGTCTGTTTGTTTCATATGAAATTAATTATTTTTTAAAATGTAGATTGGATCAAACACCTCCTTTGACTCACTGATCTAAATAAATTCTCAACTAACTGTCTGAATGAATTGTATTTATGTAAACATATTTTTTTAAATTTGTTTTGAAAACTGTGTTTGTTTTGTGTAAAATAAATTGTTAAGTTATACCATAATTATATCAACAGAAATTTACGAGAATTACGATAATGGTCCAAATGATGATGCTTTCTTTATGAGCACCATGAGAAATCTTAATATGCCAACAAGTTTCCCACCAATTGGAACTTTTACTCTTGACTCAACTTTGGGACCACCACCGCAACCCCAAAGTACAATTGGGATTTTCGACGCAAACGAGGAGCAAAATACGATTGGGGTGTTCTCGTCGAATAGCGTTCTATCGAATGGTATCAACACAACTGGTAATTCATCTTCGTCATCGTTCGGGGGGACAAGCACCACTGGTAACAATGATTCTAGTCAAACAACTCGCGAGACGGGTATCATTGAAAAACTTTTGGTATGTTAATAAAAACTATAAAATCAATTGAATGAAATCGAAACAAAATCTTATTTTTAGCACTCGTATGGATTCATTCAGTGCTGTGAACGTCAGGCACGCCTATTCTTTCATTTCTCGCAATTTAGCGGCAACATCGATCATTTGAAAATCGGTGATCCTGTTGAATTTGAAATGACGTATGACCGTCGTACTGGAAAGCCTATAGCCAGTCAAGTTTCGAAGATCGCTCCCGAAGTTGTGAGTACTTAAAACACTAGTTTTAATTGCAAACTTATAATAACTGTTGCATGTAAGGTTCTCTCGGAGGAGCGCGTTACTGGAACTGTAACAACTGAGCTGCGAACCGATTGCGTCAATAACCTTTTAGCATCGAACGAGACTACAGGTCGGATAAGCTATGAAAATCGTGGTGAATGTTTCTTTCTACCCTATACCAAAGACGATGTTGAGGGCAATGTCAATCTAAGAGCTGGTGATAAGGTCAGCTTTCAGATTGCTACGAACCAAAGGTAAAAACAAAAATGAAATAAGATTTTTAAAGTTGAACACTTCAAAAACATTTCATTGCAGAGGAAATTTAGGTGCTTGCCATATTCGTCTTGAGAACCCAGCACAGCCAGTTAAGTATCGTGGTGTTGTTTGCTCGATGAAAGAATCCTTTGGATTTATCGAAAGAGCTGATGTTGTGAAGGAAATATTCTTTCACTTTTCCGAAGCTGAAGGCAATGTTGAGTTGCGCCCAGGCGATGATGTTGAGTTTACCATTCAAACAAGAAACGTAAAAAAACAAAGTTTTAATCATGCAAACTCTTAAACGAAAAAATAAAACAATATTTTCCAGGGGCGAGAATTTGCCTGCAATATAACGCGCTTGCCCCCTGGGTCAGTTATTTTTGAAGATGTTGATTCATCAATTTATAAGGGGCAAGTTTTGAAACCATTGGATCGTAATAACCCAGCTCGTCAAACAAGTGATCCACTTCCCGGGCGTATTCGTTTCCGAGCAGCTGATTATTCTGAAGATGAGGTACCTTTCGGAGACAAGGATCAAGTAAGTTACTTTAACTTACTTTCCTCTTTATTGTTGATTTCTTTTCCTTTAAAATTTGTAAATTAAGATAAAATAAATGATTTTATTTAGCTGTATCTTTTCTTAGTTTCCATCCAAAGAAACCATTATATTTGTAATTAATAATACTTGTTAATAAAAGATCCACAATAATTGTTGATAAAATTTAACTTTATTTTTGTATAAAATAACAATCTGACGCGTTTCGTCCTATAAAGACATCATCAGGGAAGTTCCCTGAAGATGTCTTTATAGGACGAGGGGAAGTTTCCTGATGATGTCTTTATCGGACGAAACGCTTCGGATTGTTATTTTGTACAAAAATAAAGCTACATTTTTTCAAAAGTTATTGTGGATCTTTTATTAACAATAGTTTTTATTTATTAATTACAATGACATCAAGACACCACCAAGTGCCATCGAAAGACTCGACTCCATCAAAAACACCATTATATTTATTTAAATTTTCAGAAGGGAGATTTTACTTTGCGTCACGGCGATTGGGTTCAGTTTTTGTTGGCTACCGATAGGCGGGATCAGTTGCAAAGAGCAACATCTATATCCCTACTCGATGAGACATTTAAAGTTTCTGGTGAAAAACGCGAACAAGGAATTGTATCATCATTGAAAGATGGTTTTGGCTTTTTGCGTTGCGTTGAACGCAATGTTCGTTTATTCTTCCACTTTACAGAAGTTTTGGATACTGTAAGTTTGTTTTTTTATTTTAAGCGATAATATGAATGCATTTTGTTTTTTTTTTTGTATTCTAAGAGCCGTGAAATCGCTCTCGGAGATGAAGTGGAATTTACTTGTGTTCAAGAACCTGGTATTACTTATAACAATTCGCGCTTGAATGCAATTCGAATCAAATATCTTCCACCAAATACGGTTCAATTTGAAACCTTAATGGCAAGCAATATTGAAGGTATATCAACTGTTAAATATTTGAAGATAAATCGTTGTATAAAAAAAATATCTTCTAACAGGTTATGTTACTCGTGAGGCACCAAAAAGCCCAGTTAAGTCACAAGATCGAGTAGAAGGTGGTGTGATAACATACGACCACGGTGACAGCAAAAAGACTATTATGTATTTTCTTAAAGACTGCGAAAAACCACCAAGAATTGGCGATCGAGTTCGCTTCGACATATGTTTGGTAATATCTTGCATTAATGATAACGGAAAAAGTTTACATTTTAAACGTTTGTTATTTTCAATTTCATTTAAATATTAAAAAAGGTAAAACGAAACAAAGAATTCATTGCTGTTAATATAACTCAACTGCAACACAATGCAACGAATCAAAACAATCAATCTGACGACGCAGTTGCAAATGGAGGCAGCCAAAACGGATTCAGTGCTCCTAAAATTGAAGATTTTAAAACTGAGAACAATAACCTTGCCGAACCGGGTCACACTTATCGAGGATTCATTGCCGTTATCAAGGAGAATTTTGGATTCATTGAGACTCTATCTCACGACGAAGAAGTATTTTTCCACTTCAGCAACTATGTTGGCAATCCTAATTGGCTTGAATTGGGTCAAGAAGTCGAATATACACTTTCGCCAAACGGCAACACTTCGGCATCGGGCAACTGTTTGCCAGCAGAGAATGTTCGTACTTTGCCAAAAGGCTCAATAAAGCAACCATCGGTTTTGGACCCAATTTACAATGGTGTAGTGGCTCGTCCGCTGCGCTGCATTAACCCTGATCAGCAAGAATATGCGGGACTTGTTGAGATTCTAAACGACAAAGGGATAACTGTATCACAACATGAGTTTGGCATAACTAGTTTGACAAACCGACGTGATCTACTTCAAAAGAACGATTTGGTTACTTTTAAGATTGACGAGACCGGACGTGCCGCTGAAATAACTGCCGTTCGCCAAAAGAAGCGTGCCACTGTGGACTCAATTAAGGGCCAGTTTGGATTTTTGAACTATGAAATTGAGGAAGGCAAAAAGCTATTTTTCCACATGTCCGAAGTTCAAGGTAGCACTGCCGCCTTGCATCCCGGAGACACTGTTGAATTTTCAGTGGTAACAAATCAGGTAAACAATTTATTACAGCAGAACAAAAGAAAACATTTCACAGAACTTCAAATTCAAATTCACAGAGAAATGGGAAGTCATCAGCATGCAATGTAGTTAAAATAAATGACAGGCCAGATAGACTCATATCCCGTTTGAAGCTGAATAGCACAACAGATGATTCCTTGCCACGTTTAATTGTAACTCGAGCTCCCAAAGGACCACAGGGCAAAGGATTTTCTCCTCAGGCTCGCCTTTATAGAATTCCTGGTAAAATATGGAACTGAATAAATATTTCTACCTTTTAAAAATATGTTATGTAATATTTTTGTATTATTGTTTGCAGGAGCATTAGTTGAGTAAAAAACTCGACACAACACTTATTAAAAAACAGCAATTTTTGGCGCCATCTTCATTAACATGCCTGATTACTGCTCGTCAACTGAAACAAAATAATTTACAAATAATAATTAAGTAAAATACATAACAAAATAATTATAAAAAAATATACGAAAAAAATTGAAGTAAAAAAAGGAAAAAAAGAAACAACAAATAAACAAATTATCAAAACATTGCATATGTCTGCTTATAATTATATATGTATAATAGCTTATTTCCCTGAAATGACTGAATTTAGGATAATGCAACATTCAACTTCATAATCTCCCGAGATTTGTGCTTTGCAAAATATATATCGTGCATCACATTTTATAAAACTTATAAAGCAATATTCATTGACTTTCTATTTATGTTTTAATTTATTAAAAGACAATAGAACTATCGAAACACAAAAACTCTTGGCTTTTAAATGTGGAACAGAAATGCGCAAAATAAGGGAATCATATCCAATTAAATTGTATGTTAATATATGAAAATATATATTTCATAAAAATAATCCACATTCTATCTTTTATAATGTTTTTCTTTTAAATATGGACCTCTATTTCAAAATTCTCCACTAACTCCCAAATGGACAATGAAAGATGGTTTTAACTTTAAATTTTTTAAGATGTCTGATTGATTGGGGTAGAGACCTTCAAATGTTTTATACAATTAAATTGTGATTCTAAGCTCGAGGATCAGCGTCTACCGATTTCTAATAAGAACTGAAATTTAATTCGGAATCACACCTCGACCTCCTTAAATACTTTTTTCGTGACGACTTATGGCATGGGTAGTGCTTCGTTCTCGTTGATTCTCTTTTCTTGAAGGCACCAAAACAGAGAGTACCAAATTTAAAATAATGTGAAGTCGTTTGCGTACTGAAAAATAAGAGAAATAGTAAGAAACTTCCTTCCTGTTGATTCTCATTCAATCAAGGCACTAATTCCTATGGGAAAGAAAAGTTTTATAAATTTTTATGCGCCGTCGCATTGTAGTAGAAACGGCGGGATATCGTTACGCGGGATGTTGAGTTGCGGGATAACGTAGCCAACCCGTAGATAACTAGTGTTTTTTTTGGAGTTTACTCCTTAAGAATCGATTTTCATATATAGCCCCCGGTATGAAAAAAATATGAGGAGTAAAATCTGCTGAACGATGAAACGAAAAAGCGACACCACATACCAGATGAAACAAAAAAGCGACACCAGATACAGAATGACTATGAAACAAAAAGCGACACCAAATACAGGGATGCCACCTCTCAGAAAATTTTTCGCAGTAGATATATTTGCAAAAAAAAGTGCAGTAAATTCAATATTTACTCAGTAAATATTTTTTTTTATTTATTTTTTTAATTAAACTAAATACATTTTGTCATTTGAACAAAATATAAAAAATACATTATAACATTTGTTTTTCTTCAAAACATAAAAAGAGCAACAAAATAGCTATAAATTAAACATATCACATTATTATTAAGGCGTGAAGGATAATTTTGTTCGTAAAACCAAGTGCAGTAGATTAAATTTTATTGGATTTCTTTGGAGTAAAGGCCACAAAAACCTTTATTATTGAATTTTATTCATGAAACTCCACAAAAGGAATATAGTTTGGAATTATTATTGATAGTATTTTTAACTATTAATAATTTTTTCTTTATGTTTTCTTTGAAACAATTATTGATGATTAAATTTTAAGGCAGCAGATTGATTTTGAGAAAAAATATGCAGTAGATCTACTACAATTGCAGTAAAGTGGCAATCCTGCATCAGAAATAGAAATTGAAATGCATTTTTTTTCTCACTCGCACTCGCTTAAAAAAGTACGAAGTGAAACTTCTTTAGTATCGTTGTGATCAGAGAATAGCTGTGTTTAATGAAGAAAAACTGGATCAGAACAGCACAAGCATTGTATATCCAATCTATAGTATTCTCATGAAACACGATTTTGTAGGTAGACATTTGGTCGATAGGTTCGCTGTGATCGCCTTACCGAGATCCCTTAACAAAAATTAGTACTACATTTGGACGCATAGATGGCCACGAGCTTTTTTTCTTCATGAGAATACTATAGAATTTATATACAAAGGCACAAGTGTGTGAAAACTTTCAGAACAAGAAAGAATAGAAAAGTGCAGCTTTGTATTTACGGGATTGACCGTTGGCTTTCAGCTGTCCAATTTCAAATTTTAAAATGTTTCAATTGTTATTTGTTTGCATTCACTTTCAATTCAAATTTAGTATCAATCCAACCTTTTTTTATATGCTTTTATGTACTTCATGTTTAGTCCAAAAATATAGGAAAAGTACTTCTGTGATAAATTTTAGCTTAAAATTATCCCAAACAAACTAATCAGCTGGTACTTTGACATTTCTCACTCACTTGCTCCACCTCAAAAGTAGGTGTAGGAAATATTGTTCTTAGGTGCCAGTTATAGCTATCATTGAAACTCATCATTGAAAATGTTAATGATTGATTTTGAGACGTTAAGGTAGTAAAATCATTTATTCTTTTGATGGAAAAATAAAGCTAAAGACCTAATTAATATTTTTAGCCAAAAAAAAATTTCAAATAGGCCCAACTTTCCACATAAAAAGACTTTTCTTATTTCAATGATTGAACTACCTTACCAATGATCATTGAAAAATTAAAAGTCAATTTTTGTGGAAAGTTGGGCCTATTTGAAATTTTTTTTGACTAGAAATATTAATTAAGTCTTGAGCTTTGATCGTCCATCAAAATAATAAATGATTTTGCCTCCTAAACGTCTCAAAATCAATCATTAAAATTTTCAATGATGAGTTTCAATGATCGCTATAACTAGCGCCTAACAGTTCTGAAAAACGTCATGGAACACAAAGTGACATAATGTATGTAGAACAGATTGGGGCAAGGTTTTTGCTCATGGAACACACAATCCTGTACTTTTCTGACATATTCTGTAATTTTCAGTTCGGAACAGATTCATTAAACACACCTAATATCAAGTAAAGAAGCCAATCCTCAGCTGTCAATTTGATTTGCCTACAAGCTGAAGCGATAAGTCCCCTATTACACGATAATTCTTTGCGTCTGACTCTTGTCAAAATTCAATGAGTGCGAAGGTGAAATCCGATGCTTTTTCTCTTTCGCACTCATGAAAATTCGAAAAGAGTCGGACGCAAAGAATCATCGTGTAATAGAGGTCTAAGCGAACAGCTGATGTATATGATTTGGAAAGTATTAGTGAAAAGCAGTGAAAAACGCACACATAGAATGAACTCGTCATTCAACACAGGTCTTCTTGTTCTTGCAATTCATATCTATTCTTCGACACGAAATGAAATAAATACAACAAATGTAAAAGAATGGGTTTTGGAAGGTGAAACGTACAAAGGATTGGTTTCTTTATTTGATATTCTCTGATTAAGATATTTATGCCTAAACATATGTATTACTGTATAAAATATATAGGTTTAGTAAGCCTTTTCTATGCCTATTTAGACAATCGATCTGAAGGAGGAAACTCCAGTCGTGCGTCGGAGCTGACACACACACTTTTTTTTCATCGAAATTCTGTTTGTTCAAAATTTTGGGGGGTCATTCCGTATTTCGATTATCGCCAGACGATATCGTTTAGACGATAGTCTTGCTCTACGTAACATTGAAAATGACTATCGTCTTGGCGATCTCGTTTTGGCGATGCATTATTTGCTTTACGTAAGTCAATAATCGTCAAAACGCTATCGTCAAAACGATAGAGCAGACGATAGCTAAATAGGTATCGTCTTGTAATTATTCGTTGATCTTTAAGGTGCCGTCACACCGTGCAAGTAAAGTACTTGCAGCAATTGTTTCAAAAATTTCGATTTTGAAATATTCGTGCAAGTACTTGCGGAGAGCATTCACACCAGGCAAGTAAATTGCTTGCTGAAACGACTTTTTACTTGCTTGCAAAACAAACTTGCTGCAAGTACTTTTCAGGTCGTCACACCGAGCAAGCAAGTACTTGCCGAAATTAATTGCTGAAAATACTTGCTGCAAGTAATCGCTGAAATTACTTGCTGAAAGTTTCTGAAAGTACTTGCACGTGTAAACGGGTGTGATTTTGCCATTTTCAGTTCAGTTTGGTTTATTGTTTCTTCAGAAATAGATCTAAATGGATAATCCAGACTTAGAAGAAGAATATTTTACGAGGAAATGGTTTTTGAACATGAAGATTTGTTGAAATCGAGGCAATTGATTCTGGTAGATTATTATTAGTAAAAATAACATGCGATTGATTGCAGCAAGTGATTTGATTGTAAGCGAGTTGAACTTTCTGATAAAAAATAACTAAAAGCTGCTATTAGTGGTAACTTCCTCATATTTTTTTTTTATTTCGACTTTCTGATTATTGCTCTACCGATTTCTATCAAAATCTGGCGAGTTGTTTTTACAATTGATAGAAAGAGCTTCATGCTTCTTGCAGTTTTCTTTAATAACACAAATATTTTTAAATTATCTGAAGTTCCCAGCAAGTTGAACTATAAGAGCAATTACGTACGATTCAGTCGTTCATATTATTATTATCAAAAAACATACAGTCAATTCCGCTTAACTGCACTCCGCTTTACTGAAAACCTTGCTTATCTGAAACAAGAAATTTATAACGGAGCGTTTTTGAGCATTTTTCACACAAACTACTTCGCATAACTGAACTCCGGTTATATGAAAACTTCGCATAATTGAAACAAATATTTTCGTCTCAAATGCTAATTTTGCACTTATTCAACTTCGCATTAGTGAAACTACCATTGAACGCTGCCACTAAATCTTGAATCGAGCACACCCCTCGGATTTGGAATGTCAAAAACTTATTTCTTGTCAATCCGCCCCTGGAGGGTACGTAACCTTAAAAAATATTGAACAATGTTGTGGAAAATAACCCAAAATAAATGTAATATATTTTTTGTTGGATGAAATTTATTATATTTTGACGGAATTCCGCTTATTTGAAACAAGTTTCAGTTATCCGAAGTTCGGTTAATTGAAAACTCCGCTTAACTGATACAAATATTCTGCAATTATCGTGTTCCAGTTAAGCGGAGTCGACTGTACATTCAAAAACAATACGAACCCTGTTCTATGTTGGAGCATTTGTAACCAAAAAATGCGGCTGATCGATTATAAATCATATTGGTAAGACCCTCTTTTGAAAGTCGTGCTGAAAATCCGTACTTTAAAACACTGATGATAGACTTTCTGGGCAGAGGGAGACGATTTTTCTGTCATTTTGATCGAAAAACATACGTTCGCTTGCAAGCAAGTAAAAAACTTGCTTGCGCAAATCCTGCAAGTGGCAAGTACTTGCGGCAAGTGATTTCAAGTGATTTACTTGCTTGCAAGCGCTTGCAGGAAGTAGTCACACCGTGCAAGTATTGCTTGCGCAAGTACTTGCAAGCAAGTAAATCACTTGCAGCAATTAATTGCTTGCAAGTACTTTTTTGGGTCGTCACACCAGGCAAGTTTTACTTGCCGCAAGTACTTGCTCGCAAGTAAATCACTTGCGGCAATTACTTGCTGCAAGTACTTTTCGGGTCGTCACACCAGGCAAGTTTTACTTGCAGCAATCATTTTACTTGCTGCAAGTACTTTACTTGCACGGTGTGACGGCACCTTTAACCATTGTTTTTTGAATAATACGAATAAAAAATAAAATAATTATTGAATAATTATGGCATTAGTATCAGTTCATATAGTTTCGACTATTCAGAATAATCTTACCAACAAATCCTACCCAATAATCAAAAATTAAAAAGTATGTATGTATCTGCCCAGTGGTCAAAATTCGACCATTTATACCAAAATAATCGTTCATCAATACAGGCACCTATGTCAACAGGGCTCTCATCGCGTAAGACGTTGATCGTCTTCACGCATAGTTAATCGCGATATCCATTATGCTAAGGGGTTCCTACTCTATATGGTTTTGAGAAAAAAAGCAATAAGTTAGGGAACGAAAAAGCATAATCTTGGCTTAAAACTCATACAAATACTTTATTCAATATTAAATAATTTTAATTAATCATACATCTTTTGACAATTTTGCACTTATCAACTATCCAAAGAAGTGGAAATCGTAGAGGTTGAGAGGAGAGGCAATGGCAACCGTTAGAAAGCAGCACTGTGATTAAAGGCATTGTGTTACTGCAAAATCATACCTCAAGCTGTATATTCGATCGGATATTTTTGGTATCTTCATATTTTTAGTATTACCTCGTGCCATAGTGGTCAGTGCGTTGGACAGTCATGCCGAATTTTCAAATTCATTTTGTTCATTCAAATAAAAAACGATAGACGAGACGACAGTGATTGAGTTACGTGAAGCAAATTGCAAATTATAGACGATATCGTTAAAGATAATCGTTTTGACGATTATCGTTTTAAAAATTACGAAATGACCCCCCAGGGGGGGTCAAAACGATAATCGTCAAAACGATTATCTCTAACGATATCGTCTATAATTTTCTTCATGTGACTCTATGACTATCTTTTCATCTATCGTTTTTACTTGCGATATAGGTACTATAAGGCAAGTTTAGGATACGTGCAAAAAAAAAATTTCGAGATAACAATCAAACATGACATTACGATGATGGAGAACATGAAAAAAGTGTGTGGCACAGTTCTGTCTGTCTGTCTGTCCGTACCTCAACCTACAGCCTAAACCACTGAAGCGATTTTCTTCAAATTTTGAACTTAAGGTTTTTTTGTAACTCTCCAGAGGGGAAGTTGAAATTTTTTTGTAGCTCAAAAAATAACGGTACTTGCCATACAACCGTTAAGGAAAAGCTTATTCATCTCAAAAACGGCTCCAACGATTTTGATACAAAAAAATCAGTGTATTATTGTAGATATGATGTACCTTTTAGTAAGAAAAAAAACGCCAAAAACATTTATTAACGGTACCTGCCATATAACGTTTTTTTTTATTTTTGGTTTTCTCATTAACCGCTCATCCGATTTGAATCAAATTTTTTGCACAAGGGCTTTGTTAGAATATAAATAATACTGTATACCAAAATTTTTGAAAAAATAAAATTTGGATTTTTAAAAAATGATTCAAATTTTTTTTTTGAAAATTCAATATTTCAAAAACGGGTTGATGAATTGTTTTGAAATTTCAGTTTTAAATGGATATGAATATATACTCAAAATTGGCATACCAATTTTTTTTTTGAAAAATGTTACAGATATTTTATATATAAAAAATTAATTTTTAAGAAAACGGCTCCAACGATTCTAAATTTTTTTTTGTTGCATATATTCATTATTTTTCAAGTAATCAAATGGAATATTTTTTTTTGAGCTCTTAGTTATTGATAAGACTGTTTATACTTTTAAAAGAACGATTTAAATGCTTTTTATACTTTTTCTATAATTACTTGAATATTTTTTAAAGTTCTTAAGTCCCACACAACTTGAACATAAGAGCAAGTACGTGCGATCCAGTCGTGCATTTTATTCTAATAAGCAAATTGACTGCCTGAAATAGTACTTTGTACTTGATGAATATAAAACAAAGTTTTTCAAATACCTTATCCACAACAAATGGGAAGTAATTCTCACAATTTTTGTCTAGTTTTATGAGGCATTTTCTTTACTTGATTAACATAAAACAAAGTTTTTCCAATATTTTGTCCACAACGTTCAGGCGATGATGTTGAGTTTACCGATCAAACAAGAAACGTAAAAATACAAAACCTGTTTCCTGTTTTTCAAAGTTGTGTTTTAAGTTTAAGTATACTTACCCCTACACAAGTTTTTTTTTTATTCCAAAAACAACAGTTCTATTTTATTATGATTATTATAAGAAGAAATACTAAACAACAACACACCAATTTAAATGATTAGAATTTTCGTTTTTATTATGTGGGTATATGAATAAATGATTGATTGAATGAAGTAGGAAAATGTATGCTAGAAATTCATTATTCTTCCTTTCAACTAATATTTTTTTCTTAATTTTTCTTATAAGCAAATTGATTGCCTGAAATAGTACTTTGTACTTGATGAATATAAAACAAAGTTTTTCAAATATTTTATCCACAACAAATGGGAAGCAATTCTCACAATTTTGTTCTAGTTTTATGAGGCATTTTCTTTACTTTTTTGTTTAGCAAATTACAATTATTTAGATTAAGAGTGCATTACCAGATAAAATATATTATTAAATTAATTTACTTCTTAATTTTTGTTTATAAAGAGTATATTTAATAAATATTCTTTACACGGTATGAATGTTTATATTATTTGAGATGATTAAATATTGCGTTATTTTGATATTTTTGTTGTTTTGAGTGTCTTACGGTTTTCTTATAAATACCTACATATAGAACGTAATCATGTTTTTTTTTTAATAATTTAATTTTTTAAACAACTGGAGTCTCAAATAAGAAAAAGAATGCTATATGTATGTAAAATGAGTTGAGTAAAATTCACCAAAATCTATGCAAATAAAATAAATAAATTAATAAAAAATTTTGAGAAATTTTCTAGTTACTCTCAGATTTAATCATTAACTTCTTGGAATGTCTTAAGATACTGATTCGAGCATTAATAATTTCATGAAATTCAGTAGTTAGAACTTACAAGAACACAATTCCGTATTGGGCGCCATTTAAATTTAATGAATCAAAAATGAGTAATCTACTTACACTGTTATCAATTAATTTTTTTCAAAAATTTCCATATTAATTATTTTGTTTGAAACAAATGGTCACTTATTGTTTTCTCTCAAACTTAGGGCTGAACTAAATATGTTCATACATGTACATGTAAAGGCAAGGAAATGTTCAAATACACATAATTACTGCGCTCACTTTTGAAAGAAGGAATGAAAATGTAGTTTTAGAGCTGTAAAGAAAGCTGGGCTTCTTGACAGTAAAGATAGAACTATAATTTTCAAAAGAGCAATTAAGAGGTCGTACGAGCCCAAGGGAATACAAGAAAAACAGACGATTCAACCTTATTTGCGAATTGCAAATTTTTGTGTAGTTATCGATGATTTTTGTTTTCGGAAATGAAGCAGGCAATAAAAAAAATCGATATAAAAAATCGATAGCTTATTTCTTTCAATTGCAATATGGCTAGCACTTGCCCTACTTTTCATTTCGAAAGTAAGCTTCCGACTACTAAAGTTCTACTTTCATTTATATGTGGCTGTTATGGGCTTCTGCTATCTGGCAGAACGTAAATTACGACTTTGGCTTTCAGTAATTGTTCTGCTTTAAGATCAGATAAGTACAACAGTGTAGGTCACTCTTCTACGGCGCTTTTTTTAAATTCTTATAGTGATCTGATAAAACATTGCTAAATGAGTAGTTATTTACTTAAATAAAAAAGATATATTGCTAACGTTCTCAGCCTGCGCTTTGCGTTTAAATATTTGTTACTTTTGAAAAAAATCAAACACTTTTAAATCGTTTAAATGACTATAGACTAAGAGCAAAGCAGATTTTGGGTGTGAGTGATAGCAAAAAAAGCAGTATAGGCGTCGAAAGTTTCATTAAAAGCTATTCAAAAAATCAAAAACTTGCAGTGCAAAACTCGGGTCTTTGCGACTAACAGTGCATCGAAAAAAAAAATATGAATGCAACTTCGAGGATAATCGTGTTAGCCGAAATTGGTTTTCACCCTTCCCTAGATAAGCTCCGCGGTTCCAATATCACGGAATCTGAGATCATTTGAGTGCTTAACTCGCCCTGCCATAGACTGTTTAAAAAAACTGTTTTCACTTAGAATTTTGAATTTTTTAAAAGGTCCGGTAGATGGAACTATACACTCAAATGGTCTCAAATTCCGTGATATGTGATCGGAGGAGCTTATCTAAGGAGGGGTGAAAACCAACTTCGGCTAACACGATTCCCTCGAAGTTGCATATTCATATTTTTTTCATGCACTGTTCAATTCCAGTTGTGGACTGCAAGACTTTGATTTTTTTATTTGCCTTTAATGAAGATTTCGACGCCTGTACTTCTTTTTTAATATCACTCACCACCCAAAATCTGCCATGGGCTCTCGGTCTATTAATTTCAAAGATAATTTTTTAAGACCAGCTTGGAACACCAAGTAGTTTTTATGAAATAATAAATCCTTAAGAAGGTTTTTTATAATACAAATTTTATATACAACTGAAATAAATCAGCCAAGTGGAAGACTTAGCATTAAGGATCGCCGGACGAAACGCCAATTTGTAGGACTAAAGGCCATTAAAAGCTATTTTGATAAAATAATAAATGTAAAAAAATGTATTCACTTTCAATACACGTTTTTTTATAAAATTATTTAATTGAAATTAATTCCCACCCTCTGTCGAAATTGGACACCTCATAAAATGAAAGCAAGCTAGCTATATGTTTGGAAATTTAAGCTAAACTGTTTTCTTTATTTATTTAAATTTGCAATGTGATCGGCAGTATAAAATGGTACTTAACTTAAATAGACCCACAGTGTTTTATTTTGTGAGTCGCACACCTCCCATAGCTATAGTAGCTTTCCAACCATACAAAAACTGTCCAAATTGAGAAAATGGCACCACACAATTTGCCTAAGGCCATTTATATATGGGTCAATATTTCAAAATATTAATATTTCAGTCTCCTTCATTTTTGAACCGAAATACAAAATTATATTCTAAGTTTTTTAGTTAGATGGCTTAAAACAAACGGGTTCTAACATTCGCTCTAAAAGAAAAAAAGTTAAAATAATTATCATACCCGCTATCTCCATTTAAAAACCCAAAATGTCATTCTCCTGACGTGTCCCCAGGCCTACTTACCACACTGCAATGAATTTTAGCAATTAAACTAAAACTGACACAAAAAAATCTAATGTTGCAGTCTTTTCAATAATATATGCATCCTTACTAAAGAATAGTTCGTTTATTTTTAGTTACTTTATTTTGTTAAATAGGAGCTATTAAGCAAGTGTCCCCCAAAATATGTTCATTTTTATCCCACCAATGAAAATTCAAAAAAAATATATATATGTAGGTTCAAAATAGAAAACTGATTTGTTTATTGTTTAACGGGACAAGATTGCTCTTTACGAAAATTGAAGTATGAGTTTGCAAAAAAAATTGGTTGTATTTATATTTCAAGTTAAGGACACGATTTTGTTTTTCGTCCAGTCATTCCTCTAACGCGTGTTTTTTACTAAACCGTGTGGTATACAAATCAAAAAAGTTTACTCGTCGGTGTCTTTTACAAGGACCAGTGGCGTATCCAGAAAAAATTTTGGCCCACCTGAATAATTTTTAATAATATTATTTTACTTTTTATTTTTTTGCAGTACTTTTAAGTTAGTAAAATAATTAATTCCAGTATTTTTTTTTTGTCCCCTTAGAAACCTTAACTTGCGTAATCAGTAAAATTAAACTTTTTTCGATTTTTTCTAATTAATTTGTTATTTTTATAATAAAGACAATAGCCTATTGAATAGACCGGAAAATGAGGGGTATAAAGGAACAATTACGTGCAAGGGTTTTTATTATTGAATATGTTTGTTTGGCCCATAAACATGCTTAAAACCGAAAATGCTACTAAATTCAACCATGCGTTTCTGAGAGAATGGTCACACTGGCTGATTTTTAAATATTTTTGGTGTAACTTGAAAACCAAGCCGAATTTGACAATTTTACATATAATACTTTTTGTTCAAAATTAAATTTTCTATTGAAATGGATAGTTAAAAAAATTTTACGAAAAAATTTAAGCAGGAAAAGTTAACAAAAACCAACATAAATAAAATGCACGACTGGATCGCACGTACTTGCTCTTATATTCAAGTTGTGTGGGACTTAAGAACTTAAAAAAAAAACTTAAGTAATTATAGAAAAAGTATAAAAAGCATATTTAAATCGTTTTTTTAATTGTATAAACAGTCTGATAAATAACTTAGAGCTCAAAAAAAAGTATACCATTTGATTACTTGAAAAAATATGAGTATATGCAAAAAAAAAATTTAAAATCGTTGGAGCCGTTTTCTTAAAAATTAATTTTTTATATATAAAATTTTTGTAACATTTTTCAAAAAAAAATTTGGTATGCCAATTTTGAATATATATTAATATACATTTAAAACTGAAATTTCAAAATAATTCATCAACCCGTTTTTGAAATATTGAATTTTCAAAAAAAAATTTTGAATCTTTTTTTAAAAATCCAAAATTTATTTTTTCAAAAATTTTGGTATGCAGTATTATTTATATTCTAACAAAGCTTTTGTGTAAAAAATTTTATTGAAATCGGATGAGCGGTTAATGAGAAAACCAAAAATCAAAAAAACCGTTATATGGCAGGTACCGTTAATAAATGTTTTTGGTGATTTTTTTTCTTACTGAAAGATACATAATATCTACAATAATACACTGATTTTTTTTTATCAAAATCGTTGGAGCCGTTTTTGAGATAAATAAGCTTTTCCTTAACGGTTGTATGGCAAGTACCGTTATTTTTTGAGCTAAAAAAAAAATTTCAATTTCCCCTCTGGAGAGTTACAAAAAAACCTTAAGTTCAAAATTTGAAGAAAATCGCTTCAGTAGTTTAGGCTGTAGGTTGAGGTACATACAGACAGACAGACAGACAGACAGACAGACAGACAGACAGACAGACAGACAGAATTGTGCCACCCACTTTTTTCGTGTTCTCTATCATCGTAATGTCATGTTTGATTGTTATCTCGAAATTTTTTTTTTGCACGAATCCAAAACTTGCCCTATAGTACCTATATCGCAAGTAAAAATCATAAAAAGGATATCTAAGTTCTTTAATAAACTGTGCATAACTTTTTTTGAAGCAAAGATAGGGTCAAGACATGCACTGACAAAATAAAGAAGAGACTAAAGGCTTTAATATGGCATGTTCAAAAATTAATATTTGTTCAAAATTGACAGAGATATTTCCATTAAAACCTTATCATTTCTTATAATTTTTTGCAGTTTTGGCCCGAAAGTCCCTTTTTCGGTACAATATGGCAAATTTCACTTTCGTAAAAATGTTCGAAATCAAAATTTTGATATAATATGAAATTACAACTACAGGGAATTTTTAAGAAGTATGTTAGTTCGCAATTTCGTTTTTCGGCTGTTTTTAAATGCTTTCAGACCTACAGACCGAACGGCTAGTCCGATTAACATAAGATTTGCTACTAGGTGCTAGGAACGTTAAATTTGTCATAAAGTACCAAAATATAAATATAAATATAAATTGGGTGGCGCAACAGCTCATGGAGAACCAGGGCCTAGTGACTTACAACTCACAACCATTCCTGTGTGCGTGTTTGTTGGCAGGAATGGAGGGGACCTACAGTTTTTTGCCGAGTCCGAACGGCTAACTGGCTGAACAGAATGCAAAACGGAGCTGGAATAGATGTCAAAAATGCTGCAGCCGGAGCTGCAAGAGTTGAACAATTTTTAACTTTTACTGCAGCATTTTTGACATCTACTGCAGCTTTTTTGACATCTATTCCAGTTGCGTCTTGCATTCTGTTCAGCCAGTAAATGAGAAGCACTTTTTCATGACAACTATACTCTTGGAGGATTTGTCAGTTCCTCGCAAGAGGCAGTACCTCGAATAAAACATTTCTGTTTTTACGTGGCACGGCTGGGAATCGAACCCACACTTTCGGCATGACAGTCCTACGCACTAACCATCAAGCCACGAGGTACTACAGTACCAAAATATAGGCTTTCGGGAAAAAAATGCGAAAAATTATAAGAAATGGTAAAGTTTGAATGGCTATATCTCTGTCAATTTTCAAATTATATGGGTTTTTAACAAATCATGCTAAGGCCCTGAGACTCCAGTTTACTTTGTTCATGCATGTCTTGAGCGAAGAGCTCCGAAAAAAGTTATGCGCAATTTAGAAAAAAAAAAATTAAAAATTTTTGATTTTTCAATTTTTCTTATGTTGGTTTTTGTTTACTTTTCCTGCTTAAAGTTTTTTAAGAAATTTTCCAAACTATCCATTTCGATAAAAAATTTAATTTTGAACAAAAAGTATCATAAGTAAAATTGTCAAATGCGGCTTAGTTTTCGAGTTATACCAAAAATACTGAAAAGTGGCCAATGTGACCATTCTCTCAGAAACGCATGGGTGAATTTAGTAGCATTTTCGGTTTTAAGCATACTTATGGCCCAAACAAACATATTCTATAATTAAAACCATTGCACGTAATTGTTCCTTTTAAAACGGTCTATTCAATACGCTACAAGAAATAGTAATGAACTTTGTTCATTTGTTATACAAACAAGTTTTGAAAACTTAAGCTTGCACGTAAACAAAGGTTAAACATATTGGGCCCTACTAATAATCAAATTTAGTGAAGACTTAAATATTTCATTGAAATGGACCATAATGAAATGGACTCTAAATAATAAACCATACATGGTATGATCTTAATATTTAATTGAGCTCTTAACAATGAACCATAGGTGGTATGAACTCCAAAAAAATTTACATTCCATGTATGGTTCATTATTTGGGATCCGTAACATTATGGTTAATTTCACTGAAATATTTAACTCGTTGCTAAATTTGATTATTAGTAAGGCCCATTGTTTAGTTATTGTTATTTTGAATGCATAATATTATTCAAAAGAATTCCGAACGATTAATCGAATTATGTGGTTTGACTCAAAAATCGGTCGATAAATAAAAAATTCCGTAAAAGGTTACCCCAACCCTCAACGTCAGCTAAGTGTCTAACTCAAACAAACTCAATCAACCGTTTCAGAACTTTGGAGGCTCGAGAATCTGAGCTCCCTCTTAATCTCTAAGATTTACGAAAAAGTTTCAGTTAATCATGTACATTATGATGAAATCACCTAAATAGTAATATGATATGCCCCCCGACTCAATACGCCGCTAACAAGGACCTACATGATACATAATATAAAACATCTTATATTCTAATAACTTCGATTTAATTCTCATAAAACACCCTTCGGAGTCATTCCCCTAACATAATTTATTGTGTCATTCCCCTGACTTTCAAGTTTTCATTATAATGATTGATTGCGTTTTGGTACTTCTATAAGGATCAATAATATTGCATTTAAACATATTTACAGTATGCTTAGTAGTTTTGATTTTTTTCATATTTTCTCGTTCAAAATATCATAAAATAATAAAATTATTGCCGTTAAATGTTTAGTCACGCCAAATCCTTGAACCACAAGAGCAAGTTCGTGCGACAAAGTTGTGCATGCTATTTTTAATGTTGGTATTTGTTCTCTTTTTTCTTTATCCTCCTGAAACTATCCTCAAAATAAAATATCCATCTAATCACCGAAGTTAGTATACATTTTTGTCATTCCCCTGATATTAGTGTCATTTCCCTGACTTAAGAAACCGTTAGATTTAATCAAATACTATCACCGCTTGTTTTAAAGTGGTTAATATAGAGTTTTTAAGGGATATTATTGTTATTCCAGCAAAATAGGTTGTTTTGAGCGAGGAGGGTCCAATCTGGAGTGAAAAATATTAATGTTTTGAAATATTGACCCATATACAATATATAGATTAACATTAAAATCACCTTTTCTTTAAAATTTTCGCATAATACTAATTCCGCTTGAATTAAACCTTCTGTAGACTGATCATCATAAACAAACTCGCAGCTTATTTAACAATTTTGACGGAACGCTCTTCTGCTTGTGTATGACAGGGAAGCCTCAAAATATCAAGTTATCCCTACCTCCTTACCTCCTGACTGTATGATTTTTGAAACTAAGGGCTCTAATGTAAAAATGGCCAAAATGTATCATCTGTTAACACTGCCCATTATTAAATGTGTTCAAAATATGCATTGGGCATGTTACCGGGGTCTATTACTTCCTTTGACTCAGGAAAAATAAAAATTGTTTGGTTGCTCTTTCTGTTGGTCTTTTTCCATTTTAGAAATCGAACGCATAACTTTTATTAGGTCTGTTTCTTTACTCCCCCGCGGGATCCCAAAGTATCCCAAATCTACCCAAAACGTGTTTCTTTACTATTTTCTGGCACGAAAATACCACAGCTTTTGACTTTTTTCATTTCCCCTTCAGCAAGAATCTACTCGAACATTTTATGTCGTTTTTTATTGTTGAAAAGATTTTGATCTTTTTGGGAAAAGGTTTACACATTTTCTATTTTTGCATGTTTTATTCAATAAAAGATGAAATCTGAAGACGAAAGATGAGATCTTTCTAGTTTGAGAGATTTGATCTGCAATCACCCATACATGCAAACATTCTCCTGTCAAACGACAAATCTAAATGGGGTAATTTATTGGTTTAGCATTTTTTGTTACGACGCCATACGACATTTTTATGTGTATGTGTGTATGTATGCTATGTGTGTGGACTGAATCTTCTCAAAATATACCCAGATGTTTCATTGAAGACAGCAATTCTTGATTTTAAAATCAAATCTTTCAGATTTCAATGAAAAACGACATTAGTTACTGCACTTTCTTGCTTGTCAAACAAGAAATCAGCTGATCGAAAAATTTGAAATTAAATTTTTTAAGTAGCGTACATAAAATGATTTAATTTAATTAATGACAGACCTATGTACCTATTTTTTATTTTTTTTTTGTAATTTGGGATCTTTGATCCAGTTAAAATATTTTTTGTTCTTCTGTATGTACCTATACTTCTTTTACACAAAGGTTTGTTTGACGTTCAGGGCACACAAAAGGAAATTTCATTTACTGACAAAAAACCGGTGGCTGCTCGGGTTTTGATTTCACCTAAAATCAGAGAGATGGGTTTTTAATTGTTTGAAATTGGAGTGAATTTTTAGTATGGTCAATGGTTATTTTCGAGATCAAAGCGCAGGCTATTAATAAAACCATATAAATCTATTTGGCAACGTTTTATTACTGTTAGAAGTTAAAATAAGAAAATTGAAAAAAATTATACCCACCCTAATTCGTTTGGGTGGGTTTGAGCTCGGAATGTTAATGGATCCCTTTTTAAAAAATATTATTTAGCGAATTAGAACTGGTTGTGATAAACAAGATAATTTTGCTTTTGATGAAGCAATATTAGCTTTTCTTAGTTTATTCGTCGGCTTATATTTAATCCGACAAATGATACTGTATTTTGTTTAAAACTATACATTTAACACCCGAAAAAAACTATAGAAACAAGACACTCTTGTGTTTGAGTTTAATTAAACATTAAGCTATTGAAATGCCGGAAAATGAGGGGTATCGTATAAGTGAACAATTACATTCAAGAGTTTTAATTTATTATTGAATATGTTTTTTGGGGTATTGGCATGCTTTAAAAGGAAAATGCTACTAAAATTCACCCTTGCGTTTCTGAGAGAATGGTCACACTGATCACTTTTCAATATGTTTGGGATAACTCGGAAGCTAAGCCGAATTTGATAAAATAGAACCAAAAAACAAAGATTTCTAATTGTTTTCCTGAATTGCGCATACATTTTTCGGAGCAAAGATATGCTCAAGACATGGATAGAAAAAATAAAGTCGAGGCTCAAGCCTTTAATATGACATGTTCAAAAAGCCATTTTAACTCGAAACCGACACTGATGTAGCCATTCAAACTTTACCATTACTTATTTTTGTTCGCAGTTTTTGCTCGAAAGCATATTTTGTGGTACTACAGGACAAATTTAGCATTCCTGGTACCTAATAACAAGTCTTATCTATATATAAATAGCCTTAAAAAAAATTTGTGGTACCATTTTCTCAAAAAGTATTCCACCGATTTCGATAAATTGTATATGGTTGGATAGCTGTTAGTCGTGAGGGTGTGCGAATTGCAAAATTAAACAGATTGGGTTCATTTTGGTTAAGTTCCATTTTACACTGCAGAGCACTTTGAATATTAAACAAAAATTGTGTTTTGCTTAAAATTTCAAACATTTAATTTGATAGAAAAAAAAATATACATTATGTTACATTATATGATATGTCTGTATATTAATGTGTTGTTATATTGTACATTATGTATTGAATGAACTGAAGAAAGGTAAGTGTGAGTTATGTTATGTAATATAGTAAACCGTTTGATTGAAAAAAACAGGTCTATGCGTTGATGGTGGACTTTTCTGGCCTAAGACTTTTGAAATTTTTGAGGAGAACCATCAGTTGCTGAAACAATATGGGAGACAAAATTTGGTGCAAACAGAGAGTCTTCAATAAAATTACAGTTAGATTAAAGTTCCAGAATTTTATAAAAATGGAAAAGGCTAGTCTTTTTTTATAATGATAATAACCCTTACCCTCACTAAGAACACGGCTTTACAAACGATAGTTGAATTGGCAGTTAGAAAAAATGCATAAGTGCAATCATGAATTTGAGTGAATATTCCACAGATGCGAAGTGGAAGTTCGAATTTTGTACAAAATTTTAACAGTTATGTTTAAATGAATGGAGATCAAGATGATATGACAAATGACTAATAATGTAGGCATCTTTTGTTTAATACTTATAAAAATGTGCTTTAAATATTGAACCTACAAATTTCGATAGTTTTGATTGCTGGCCAATGAATTTAATTTATTGTTTTGTCAAGCCAAACATTTTATTTCAGAAATAACCCAAAATGATATATGTCCTCCTGTTGTCATAAATGTAATGCTTCGGTCCCTCCATTGACTGATAATAATCTGTTAAGTTCAAGTTCGAATGCCTCTCTTGAAAATTATCGATCAAAGATTTTTTTGAGAATATTATAACTGTGCTTTTGCTATGGTAAGTTCTGAACCGCAAATCGATCAAAATTGTATGCAGGGTGTGTATCATTATTGTTTTTAGTGGTATTGCAACAACACTTTTGATTGGTGCCAGAACTTTACATAATGCATTCAAATTGCCAATGTTAGATTTTTAATTTTTAAATACTGCATTGTTAATAATAATCGATGAAATTTCTGTCTGATTTATGCATTTTGAGTTATAGATTTACAGAAATTTACAATCGATGAAGTTGAAAAACATTTGCCAGGAAAACTGTTCTTTTGATTGGCGATTTCAGAATCTTACAAGTTGTTCTGCATGCAATATGTGGCACTTTTAGAGATTTTCTAATTCCTTGGAGTATATTCAATTCATTTCACCACATTACTTTAACACAAAATATGAGAGCTCAATTAAATTAAGTCAAATTTGTCGATTTTGTATGAAAAGTTGGGTATGAGGAGTTAATGCAGTATCCACAGCTTGGTGAAGATATAATCGAATTGCCAAAACAATTAACAGTGGTAATTTAGATATAATTGATGATGTCAATTTAAATTCATGAAACTGTATTATCGGACCAAATCATTCAGTTTTGTCGGTATACTTTTATCCGTAAATGCTAAACGGAACTGCATGAAAGATGTATCGAGAGAAAGGTTTTGTCTCACAGTTCAAAAATGTGCAGAATCTTAAGAATGTTATCTGCTTGCAGCCCTTAGAGCAATAACGGTAGTTTATTTCTTTTTAATTATTTATTTTTATCTTTTTACAAGATTGGATTGAAATTTTGGCAACTGATCATTATCATTGATACAAAATTGAAACTCCTAATTTTCTGTTATCCGGAAAAAATTACAATTTCATTTTTCTATACTAAAAAATCACTTAAAAAAATAGAACTTCATGCACATTTGTATATTGTTAATAATATGTTGTTGGTCAGTAAATTCATCTTTTAGTATTGTTAATAATACTTAAGCTTAAAAGGTTCGTAAAAATAAAGTTTTTGTTTAAACATTAAAAAATGCTTCAGATCGTTCCATCTTTTTCATTTAACATCCTAATTATTTCTTATGAAATGTATGTAAGTGAATACCCTATAGAAGTTATGCAAAGCTGAGTGAACAACTTTATATGAAGGAGTTATTGGACTTGCAGTTTTAAATCTTAGGCGAAGTAGGTAAGAATAATTAAAAAAAATCGATGTTTTTCCATACAAAGCTTTTACGAATTCTTCATTCCTAGATCCTAGAGAAACAAGAGAAACCAAACTTTTCCGTGAAGCTCTTTCTTTATTATTATTATCAATTTTTCTTGCTTCTCTTGAGTATGGGGTTAGCTTTTCTTGGCCGAAGTTCGGCCACAGGGCGATACTAGTATTTATTAACCGGCCCAGCGTAATGTCATATTTGATCAAAATCTGGAGTTCGAATATTTTATATGAACGTGAATTTTGCCATGTTGTACCGAAAAGACGCTTTCGGGCCAATACTGGGTACAATTATAAAAAATTATAAAGTTTGAATGGGTCGTATATTTCCATCAATTTTGAATGAAAATATCTTTTTGGGAATGCAATATTAAAGTCTTGAGCTTCTTTTATTTTCTCTATCCATGTCTTGAGCATAGTTATGTATGTATCTTTGCTCCAAAAAAAGTTATGCGCAATTTATTAAAAAAAATAGATATCTTTGATTTTTAACTTTAACTTTTCCAGCTTTTATAAAATTAAAATTGAAATTGTCAGAAATAAGAAATGGCTCTGAGCGTGAGGAAAAAATACACGTAAACACACCAACAAATATTGACTGAAGAAAAGTCAAAATCCTAGTAATGATATTACCTTTAATAATGTGTACTGTGAACAAAAACAAAAAATATAAGTTAGCTTAATTTCAAAAGCAATCCAGCGATCATATTGGCTGGCTCACATTTGGTAGTTTTTTTGTCGGTTTTCGGGGGATATTTCGTCTACTTTACGCTTGTTCATATGCACTTTCAGTGAAGTTATGTGTGATTTTTCTTTTATTATCAAAAAATATTGAATAAAAACTCACTTGCATGAAAAATGAATATGCCTTTTTTTAATTGACTTAGGCCCATTTGCTGATACGTATGTTCTACTTAAAAGCTTATGTTTTACTTTTTCCTTTGCCTAAACTGTCACATAAGCGCTTATGTTCTACTTAAATATTTAAGTTTCGTATCAGCAAATGGGCCTTAATATTTTAGATTTTAATTGCACGTTGAATTACTTTAATTACATGCATACATATATAAATTTTCACTTTTTTATGGAGCTACTTAAAAAACACCTTCCCTTGATAGCTGTCAATTCAAAATATAGTGGTCATTAATTTCACACTGACAAAGTTGGCCGCGTACCTTCATTGTGGTACAAATGTACAGAACCGATACTGGGGTAACAGAAAAGCTAAGTTAGCTTACAATCGTAGATTTAAAAATGTAAGTGAATAATTTTCGAATTAGGCTTAGTTTCCGAGTTATACAACATATTTAAAAGTGGCCAGTGTGACCATTATCTCAGAAACGTACGGGTTAATTTAGTAGCATTATTCGTTTTAAGCATGCTTATGCCCCAAACATACATGTTCAATATAAAAAACCCTTGAACGTAATTATTCCCTAGTAGAAGGTATATTCAATAGCCTATAATGCTGATTTTAAGAATGTGAATGAAATTATTATTTACAAAATGTATCCTTTTTCTATTTTATGATTCCATTTTCGGCGTAATAAAAATATGATTATATTTATGTATACATTTATATTGTATTAATATTATAGATGATAAATAGTGAGGAGTGTGAATGAATGAATATGAAGTTAACTATTAAGATATTTTGTGGTTTATGCGTCTTTTGTGGTTTGTTTATTTTTATTTTGTTTAAACAAATATTAACCGTTGCTCTTTTAAATACTACTCTTTGAAACAAATTCGTGTAGAATATCACATGCCATTTCTATGTTGTTCCTTGATATGCCCAGGGCTGTGATGGCATTCTCCTTGGAATAGCCCTCGTTCATAAGACGAGCTATGTACTCCAAATTGATGTTTTCGTATGGCACGTTGCAGTCTTTGTTATTGATTGTCACATTTTCGTACAACAAAGGATTCTGCTGGGATGAAGGATTCGAATCGTTTGTTGATGACGATGATGCTATGTGTTGGCTTGAGGCTGAATTAGGAAAGGCTTGTGGATTGTAACGCACATTTTTGGTATATGGATTAGGTGTTACCGAAGAAGTTTTCATATGGTAAACACTATTGCTATTTTCGGCTGAACTTTCGTTAATATCAGCGGATGCTGAAGTTGAGACTGATACCGGAATTCTGGCTTCTAAGGGTCTAGTGTCTATGATGCCCGATATGGTTTCGGCCGGGCCCACAATATCATCGTCCGTTATAGAACGTTGTGCTGGAGGAATGGCTGCAGAGGCGCTGCCCGGAGTTGGAGTGGAAATTCGCTGGGTTCTCAAATCATCGGCAAGGGTGTCAACATTTTTGTGAGTTTGATTGTGACGGGGGATCGGTGGGGCTGTGGTTCTCGGTACTTCGACTGCTGCTGTGATATTTTCGGAGCTTTTGCTAAGGCTGCATGCCTGAAGAGGCAAGCTATTCAAATTTAGTAAACTTGAGGCAACACTTGATGGGACGCCCGATGATAACGGTTTTCCATGTTGCGGTTGTTGCTTAGTTGTGCTGTCTACGCCTGGTGAAGATTTTCTCGGTGGTAAAGGTGGAGCAATGGGATTATAATGACCATTGTTTGGGTTTTGCAACACTGCATACGACGAATTGCAGTTTTCGTTGTTTTCCGTTGACATTGCCTTTGCAAATGGTTTGTTATTAGTGCTAGAGGCTGGCACAGACGAACTTGTTCCCATTGCCGGGGCACTCATACGATTTGTTGACTTTGCCGCCGAAGAACCAACTGCATTAACACAGGAGGAAGAAGAAGACAAATTCGAAATTTTGCCTCCACTATTAGCTGCTCCATTTACCACGTGCAAGGGAGGTGCTGATGGCTGTGGATGGGATTGGGAGGTGGGTATAGATAATGTCGGTTGGTGCCCAGCATATAGATCATTTTGAACGGCCATTAGGCTAGGGGTTGTGCTGCGACGTGTCAAACGTGGCGATGAATGTGGACTTGGTTTTTCCGAGCGTGATGTAGTGCCCATGCTGTTGCTGAGAGCGTGCAATGATGAAGTTGCAATGTTGAATTCCCCAAAATCCTAGAGCGAAAAAAATAAATTGGAAAACTAAAATTGTCATAGATAGATCATATAACCGGTTCTATTTTTCTTTTTCATAAACAACATTTTTGAGTCAGTTAATTTGAAAAGGCATAATGTGGATAGTAATGTTTTGCGATAGCCTAAAAAAATGTATTATTTTTTTAAGATGTGTTTTTCTCCGACATTTTATCTCTCGCGTGTTGTCGTTTGTTCCTAATATTTTTTGTTATAAAAGTTAATTTGAACTTTTATGAAAATTAGTTTTTAGTTAATTCCTTGATTTGAAAAAATATTATGTTGGATGAAGGTCAAATTCTATATAATAATATTTAACTCAAACAAATAATTCAAGTAAAATACTTGGCCCTGGCTTTTTACGACATTTTTCAAAGAGGAAGTCATTTGTTTTGAAGAATATAATCCTTATAGGAATTAAATTTACTTTGATCTCAACGCGACATGATCAAAAGTGAATACTTAATACTCAGTCATAGCTAAACTTCCGAAGTCTATTTTTACTCAACTCAGGGTGTAATTGTTTTGTGTAGCAAATAGAGCGCTGTACAGTTTTCATAGATTTAATAGAGTAATGAAACCAACAAGAATTTTAAATAAAAATTGTTCGGTATTTATATGTATTTTGGTTTGAGTTTTTTCAGACAAACAAAATGACTCAGTTATCGCCATCAAAAATCGTCGGGCTTATGCGATTAGTCGTATTCTGTTTAACGTTTATATTTTGATATGTAGAGCCATCGGAGGCAAAGAATTGCTCCAAAATCAAATCGATACCGCTAGGCGCTGGAACGATTAAGATTTAAATACATAATTCAGGAAATATTAACGTGAGGGAGATATTCACGTGAATTTTAAGTTCAATCAAATCGAATAGGGGGAATAATTTATTTTATCAGTAACTCAACAAAACACCTTGTGGCTTATGAATTTCATTTCATTGCAGTTTAAGAAATATGCAATAAAGCTTTTTAGCTCTTAGAGAAACTTTGCGAAATTTATTTCGATAATATTGTCGCTTCATTACGTTAAGTGATTATTTTAATTTGCATTTGCTGTCGAAAAATTTTGTAGGGCATATTGTGAATATTTTCTTTTTTTTATGAAATTTTACTCTTTTTGCGAAATTTTACACACGGTAACATTCAATTCATTCAATTAGTGCTTGTCTTCTTTGCATGCAAATTATAATTAATCAAACATCGAATTCGTATTCCGTCGAAATTGTATATGAATAGCTTTAAGGCTTATATTTCATTTACTTGGTATCAATATTTCAATCAGACCTATCACGAATTTCATCTAATACGAATTTCGAAAAAAAATCTATAACAGAATCGATGTTAGTGAAAAATCTCATACAAATTTCCATTACGAACGGATTTTGGTGATAGCCTGATAGCTTTTTGCAGGATTCGTAAGTTTCCGATTACCGGAATTCATGATGGGGCTGAATATAAAATTACATTCCTCTTACCTATTTAGATTTCTAAAATGACTCCTGTATTTGCTTACCATTAACTGACTTTAGATTAATAAACAATGGTGTAGGTAAGTAAAAGAGAATTTATGAACTCATACAAAATACTATGTATTCAATTGAATTATAAATATGTGATTACAGTCTGTTAAAAGCCAAATGAAAAGTTAGAGGATCTACATTTTTGTCGAATTTAAAAATGAACGCATTCCAAAATGTTTGCATTTTTACAATTATTTTATGTTCTCTTCATACTAAGAATCAGGGGGAAACATGCCAAACATAACTCGAACAAACTTCATGCCTGGCAAATCTAAAAATCAGTTAAAACAAAACAAAACAAAAACTTAAAATGACTCATAAAGTCAAAAAAAATGATCAAAAAAAATATACACAAACAAACCAAGGAAATAAAAAATAAATATCCTTTTAAAGTAAAATTCATTTTTATTTAATTCATTTCACATTATTTTTGTTAAAGCTAAGAATAAAATAAAAAGTTTATTTTATGTATGTTCTTTTTTTGTAATATAAAAAAAAATAATTTTTTTAACATTTTTATTTTTTTTATACAAGTAAATTCATGTTTGAAATAATGATTAAATTAAAAAAAACAAACAAAAAATCATACACAATAATATTGTTGTTTCACTTAAGTGTAAAACTCATTTTGTTTTAATAGCACAGTCTCATTAATAATGGTATTGAATTAATCATAGACAAAAAAATAATAATAGCATACAGAATTATTTTCCTAATGGATGTTGTAAGAAGTTGTAAGATTGTTGTGAACTTATTGTCTACGAGCAGCATCTTCATTTGATAATAATTATCTTTGGAAGCACAAATAGTACTACGTTGCTTTATATATTCTTTTGTTACTTGATTTTTATATATATATTTATTTTGTATTTTTTAGAGGCAACGTAGCAAGGAACAACTATTTTGCCATTGATCTAAACAAATGTTTCTTCACTACAAAAGTAGTGTTTTATAATGATATTTAGTCTATTTAGGATTTTATGGTTAATCAACTTATAAATTAGGAAAGAACTATTTACATATAGAAAATATGAATGATTTTTTTAATAAATGAAAAACAAAGAAAACAGTTATATATATTCAAGTATATATATAAATATTATGTATAAAGTAGATCAATAAATAATAAATTAGTGATTTAAGAAAGCGAACGAACACAATTCTAGCACAATTAAACAAAATATATGTATAAACTCAATGCGCTAAAAATAATAACGAAAAAAAAAAAAACAAAAAAAGGCTCAAGTGTAACATTACCCTTCCTCATAGTCGAGTTAAATTTTATAACTTATGAGAAACTATTTTATGTGCATTATATATTTTCTATCTAATTAATTGATATACTTCACTTATAGATTATTTGTTTTGTTTACATACAAACGAAATGAAAATAGAAGGATAAATACTAAATCATTATAATCGCATTGTAAAATTTGTTGCTAACTATACCTCTGTATCATCGTCGTCGACATTCTGATGTCGCCCATTTGTTGAATTTCGATTGTGTTGTTTTCTTGGATCAAATGCATCGACGACTATTTGCTCGGTTCCTTTTATTTCTGCTCTACAGAATGGGCACCCCTGTAAAGTTAATTCTTTAGTATATTTTCCAAAGATTAAAAGCATTTATGTAAATATTATATACATAATAGGTATGTCGGCTGTGGGTGAAATTAAGTCTTAATACGCTAGACGGCATAATCGATCACAACTGTTGTGAATTTTAAGTCCCTAAAGATGGTAAATCTACAAAATGACTACGAATATTTCTGAATGCTCTATTTTTAATGACGACTTTTAAATTAATGGAAAATGGAAAATTAGGATTAGGTTCATTTTGGACAAAAATGAAAAAAAAAAATATTTTAATAAGCAATAAAATCAAATCTAAGGGCCAGTTTGTTCACAGTGGATTTAAATTTTAATATGATTTTCCCAGTTTTTTATTAAATGGCGCTTATCAACGCAATTATTTTTTATTTCGTGGTTAAAAACTCAAATTGTGGATTTATATTATGTTAAAATTTTGGTTGAGATCCACATTCGAAGATTTACTAGTTGCAATAATCATTGATTAAGGATTATTACCTGTGAAAACTGGTTAAAATCTAATTAAAGCTCTCTAAAACTTTTTAGACCGCGAGCTGGTGAACGTTTTGCTCAGTGTTATTTATACAGCTTTTGTGGGCATACTATTTGTATCAGTGCAAACTACGTGGTAGCAACCTGGCAGCGATTCCGCAGCCCTTTGACCACCAAAATGCACTTTCGAAATGCAAAAAAAAAAAAAAAAATAAAATCGTTTTATAACCCCCTAAGTTTCGTTCACTTACACATACAAACAGTATGCCGGCAGCCTGCCAGTGCCACGACTGCCCTAAGACCGCAATAATACACTTTCAAAATGCATCAACCGAATAAACATGTTTTATACCACCCCAAGTTTCGTTCACTTACACTTAGTTTTCGTACAAATAATATGCCATCAACCTGGCAGCGCTAGGACTGCACTTAGACCACAGAAATGCACTTTTAAAATGCAATACAAACTAATATGTTCATTGCTGTTGTCTTATGGCCGTCCTAGCGCTGCATGGTTGATGGAAAACGCATTTTGGTATTCAAAGGGCCGCGTAATCGCTGACAGGTTACTACCACGTAGTTTGCGCTGATGCAAATACTACGCCCACAAAATTTTGAGTGGTATAAAACACTCAGCAGAAAGTAAACCAGCTCTCGGTCTATTTGTTCTTTATTTCTATATTTCAAGCGAAATCTACTAAAAAACTGACCGAAAAGAGGACGCCCAAAAAACCACAACTTTCCGGGACAAAAGAATAGTAACAGAGGTGCTTAAAAATCCTTTTTCAAAATCGAACGGTATAAAAAAATGTATCATTGGATATCAGCTCTCGTACAATCAGGATAAAAATTTACATGGACGAATTGCGAGAAAGGTTCTGTTACTAAGTTCTAAGAACTTAATGTAGCATTTAAGAATTGCTTTTATAGCTAATTAATTGGACAAAATTGGTTTCACTCTTATTATTTTGGCCACCACTGTATAAGGCAAACTTGCCATATAAATACGGTCGACAAGGGACATATAACCGTGGTATATTTGAAAGAATCAGTGTATACCATATAGGTACGTTATAAGGCGTGTTTTTTTATCATCGGGATCTGGATCTGGATTAACTTTTACACGTAAAACAAAAACAAAATAATGAGAAATTTTCAAAATTGTTTTTGTAACACGTGTTAAAAGTTAATCTAGATCCAGATCCCGATGATAATTATTATATTCTATTCCTATTAAATTATATCAAAACAAAAAAAGTGGACTAAGGTAGTTCACATTGAACGAGAAGGGAACAATTTGTTTGGTTAATATGCAGTTTATATTTACCTGGCCTTCAGAATCCACTTGCCATGACGTTAGGCAGGGAGTGCATAGCAAATGACCACATGGTTCAATTCGAATGTCTTTGTCATTTTCGGCGCATATCTTACAAAGTTGAAATGTGCTTCCTAAAATTAAATTTAACATTTGATGCAATCAGAAACAAAAATATAATATACTGATTTTGTAATAAGATTAATCAAGATCAAGTCAACTCGGACTTACCCATTTCGCAATACAATTCATACTGCTCCTGTGTTACCGTTATATGATCTTCAGTGGGACTCTGAACCGCCGATGAAAGATCAGGATTATAAGGTTGCCCATCTGGATACAAATAAAAGCCCTCTCTGAAAAAAGAGAACACAAATTTAGTAACAACCAAATAAATAAATATGTTGTTTGAGTGTCCAAACCTGTGTCCGTCCAAAAGTGCTTGACAAAGTGATTTATTTTGCGGGATTGTTTGCAATATTTCACCATCGCTTGTAACATACCCTATCGCCCACTGTCCCAATCTTGTACAAGATAATCTAAAATAATGAGTGATTTTATTTAAGTCAATGTTTGGTTTACAATAAACATGATTTCTTACCTGAAAACATAACTGCCAGCTTTATGAATATACCTTTGTAATCTAGCTTTAACCTCATCATATGTTAGAAATGCTACATATCCTGGGTGCGTTACCGCTAGGATCTGCCAATTTCTTAGCAACGTAACCCACGGTTGAAATAATCGAGTGAAGACATCAAATTCAAAATTTGATATATAATCATTGCACGTTAAATCAATTGTTGTTTTCAGTGCCATTGCTTCTAGACCCGATGATATGGGATGCACTTTATTTAGTTCTTGTCGAAATATTTTCCAAGGCACCAATGTGCTATAAATAAAAAAATATAGAAAGGTTTTGATAAACAATGCATTTTAACAAGATCAGAAAGTTTTAATCAATTTATTTTATCAATTTTTCTTACGAAAACTACATCTACATATACAAATACTGGCGGCTTTAAGAAAAAATTAGTGTTCATATTTTGGTAGAAAAAGAAACCGTGTTTGAAATTTGAGTTTTTTTTTTTAATTAACTCTTATTGTGGTTGTCGTTTGGTTGTGTTTTCCTTCCCACCATTACAAAGAGAATATAAAAACCATGTTTTCAAAAATGTACGTCTTGACGTAAAAGCTGCTTTAGCGAGGTTCCCCTAGATCTCGGATATCTGAACGCAATTCCTCACTTTTGCTGTTAAAAACCTGAGACTAAATTTTGTTGGATTCGCTTGCCCAATCCAATTGATTACTTTATAAAAGTGATTTTTAGCGGATGATTATTGTTCAGGATTCTCTTTCTGCTCAGTCAAATTGATGAAGCAAAATTACTCAGATCTCTGAACTGCGAACTGGTTAATTACCTATAGGTATGTCACTATTTGAAAAGTCACTCTTAAAATATTTATTGTTTTTGTATATTTATTCATTTTAAAAGAATGAAATTGAATCGTTGCACATAGGAGTATTTGTATGCAAAAAATGGACAAAATTATTTTTTGTCTTGATTGCAATATTTTCATCTTAAACCATGTAATAAATACCGTTTTTAATAAATTTACCCTCATTTAAAACAAAAAAAAAAATTCAAGTTTTTTTTTTAATTTTTCAACTGGAAACAAGAAAAAATACATACAATCGGATATACGATGTGACCAAAAAAGATAAAAAGGATCAAAGTTGCAGCCAATATTTTTTTTTAATCAATACTGGGAGCTTTGCTAAACCATATTTTATACAAATAATTACCAAATAACTTCAAAAAATAAAAAAAAAATGAAATCCCAAAGAAAAATAACAGCACAAATAGTCAGTTTGAATGGGCATAAAAGTGGGAATACGATATGACAAAAAACAACTACATCCGCAAAAATCCGCAGCCGATTCTTTTTGAAAATGAAGCTTGATGGTTCATTTTATCCACGCATATACAAATGAGAACCCAATTCCACCTACATCTATAAAAAATTACTTCCCAATGAAAAAGAACCAACAAAAATAGTATTTTTTTTTTGCATTTTTAGAACAAAAATTCGAAAAAAATATAAATATTAAAATATTTGTCGTAAAAATGGCTCAATATAATAGTGAACATCTGTAGTTGATTTTTATATACCAAAAATTTCATCAGACTACACAAAATTTTTAAGAAATAATTTAATTAAATGTTTCAAATTTTTTGAAGGTTGATTGCAAAAAGAAGTGACAAATTCTTAATCGAAGACTTTGAACTAATATCATAGCCAAAATATGTTGAGCAATAAAAAAAATATTTTAGCCTATTGTTCCATGGGATCTTAGCTATTGTCTGGAAAAAGTTCCCCTTTCAATTTTGACACTTGAAAAATCGAGTTTTGGCCGAGTTTTGTAGGCAAATACTCCTATGTGCGTTGATTAGATCAGTATTAACGCCAAATTATAGTTTCAAGAATATCATATGCATATAGGTACACAGTGACTCAACTTTTTGATCATAATATGATTAGTAGATTGAGAATAACTTTTTTATTTATTATTATAATTAAACAAGATTTTAAACTAAATAATAAAATTATATTTCAATTCAAAAGGGTAAGGAGATCAGAATTCAATCCTTAACTGAATTTGATGTGATCATATTAGTATGATGTAGTAGTCATTCATGTGACACTCCATACATCACCCCGGAAGAAATACCCCTGAGGAGTCCTGAAAGTTGAACCAAAAACGTGTTGGATTTTTTCTTCCTGCAAACTTTTGATGCGTTTCTCCGTAAAAGCGACCAAAGCGGGCTTCAAAGTAACCAACAACAAACACTTGATTGACCACCACAAAATATTTTGATATCAGTCAAATCGAACATTACTGGGTTGATGTTAAACGCCCCATTACAGATTTACTCAGAGTTGTCAAGCATTTTGACACCGGCTTCAAACTGTTTGGCGAAGTATCGTATTTAAATCAGTAGACACCATTAAAAGAATCTATGAAGTAAAAGCGGTTTCAAAAAAAGAGGCCACATAAGTGGTCCGTTCCTTTTCTAACAATAGTTAACTATTGTTAACAATAAATTGTTGACTTTTATCGTTCCTTTATTCTAAAATAGTTACGATTCGTAACAATATGACGTCAAAACATCGTTCCTAAATGCATTTTGGAGTGTCAAATAGTTTCGATTTGTAACTATTTCCAACTCATGTCCAGGTAATGAGTTGAAAGTGTTGATCTATCAAAGTGCACAAGTGAACCGATTTGTTTACAAAAACAAACCAAATTTTTGTTGGTTTTGATAAAGTTCAGTGAAAAAACAAAATTGAAATAGCATTTGTGCCGATTGAAAGCGATAAAGGAGAATTTTTATTAGAAAATTATACGATTTTATGCTATAATAATGCAAATAAATTTTTCATTCGTTCATTTGACACATCAACAATATCTAGCAACGAATCGTTCCTAAATGAAGTTGTAACAATCTTAACAAGGTCTAACAGTGACACATCAACAACATTTTTTGACATATCAACAATAGTTAACTATAGTTAGAAAAAGAACACAACAAAGGTATATCAAGAATAGTTCCACGAAGTCAACTAATTGATCAATTTCTCATTTGTCTTTCATTGAATTAAATTAAGTTAACGGTTGAATTCTGATCCTTTATCTTCTTTGAATTAAAATACCTATTATTTTATTTTCTTCATATTCTACTATTATTTTATTATTTAGTTTAAAATTGTCTTGAATTATCTTAAAAACAATTTATACCTAATGAAAGTTAAATGATTTGCTTATCATGTCATAAATAAGACAATTTATTGCTTACGAATTGTTTACCCAATATGAATCGTTTTCTTGCCTTCTTGACTGATCTATTAGCTGCGTCTCAAAGAACAACATTTGTAAAAGTTTTTAAACCATTATAGGCTTGGTACCTATATGCCTTAAAAAAGCATGAAAGCAGTGCCTTTTAAAATAATAAACCAGTGTGTTGATATTTTTTTTACTCATAGGTACCTACCTATGTTTTTAAATTCAACTTAACTCTCAATGACCTGAAATTCCCAATCACACACAAAACAGGTGCTATATTGGTATGGTAATTATCATCTTGGTATTCTAAATAAAATGTCAATACCGTATATTGCTAAAAGAATTCAATTATGTATAGTAGGTATGTACCCACATACATTTATATTGTTATTTCCAAACGGAATTTAAGTTTTCTTTTCTGTAAGCAAATGGTACCTAAAATCTTTTGCTTACTCAATTTTTATAATTAAAAAAAAAATAAAAAAAAAAACGTGACGCCTACTTATTGATAACATGCATAATGTTCTTTATTATTCCAACCTGTTTCCAAAGTTAAACTTCCAGAACTCGGCGGCATCCGCCTTGGTAATCCGAAATTGATCACCAGCGAATACTCCATTGGGAAATATCGCCTTTAGCTCCGACAGCATGTGCGAAAAAACCAAACTGAGTTTTGTCAAATTCCTGCGATAGTGCGAGTTCTCGTCGAACATTTTCTCTTTGCCCTCCTTGAACAACTTGATGGCCTGCTTGCATTTCCTCATCAAGTTGTTTATGAAAACATTGAAATGCTCGTTCTGGTGCAAGATGTGCATCTGATCCTCGTTCTTGGAATAAATTAGTCGCAGACGCTGATACGTGTCGGGCAGGATATCCAGAATGAATGGTGGGCTGTTCTTCAGGTTCATTTTTGGCTGCTGACAGAGCTTGACTACTTTGTCCATAAGCTTCCAAGTCTTCTCGAGAGTTTTCTTATCGGTTGACATCTTCTGGGGGCCGCAGGCATCAGAGAAAGCACCTTGTAGCTTCGAGAGGATGGAACTGATGTTCTTTGATTGTTGAATTCGAGTACGACTTGTCGCCATTTTTATTTAATTTTTTTGTTTATCCCTTTGCTCTGCCCTACGTTTGTGGACCGTGCCTTGTGCTCTTTGGCTATTGCGCGACCAAATGGAATAGACGAATTGTTCAATTGTTTAGAGCTCGTCGTGATTTACAATTACAATCCAAAAATTAATTTAATGAATGAAATAAAGTTTGAAACAACAAAAAACAGGCAAAGGCAAACCGCACAGGAAATTATTTATCTCCGACGAACATGTGTATGTGTGTGTGTATCTTCCGTTTATTTTATTCAATCATTTATCATATCCTCCGTTTTATTAATCTTGTTCGTTCGTCGTTTTGAGTGAGGAAATCGTCCGAAATGTCACTTTACCAAACCAATCAAGCACTAACACACACTCTTTGGCTCTTTCTTTCTCACTGCATTTAGGATCAGAGAAAGAAACACTACACGATGTGAATGAGAACAGACGGGCGGAGAAAATTAAGTTTTTTCACAAAAAAAAGAACTAAAACGATTCGAGGCAGCAAAATTTTGCAATTAGAATTGCTCACATTTACTTAACATTTCGGTATAATAAATTATTTTATTGTATTGCGTGAATACTGAAGTTAATTTTAACAAAATATTCATTACAATTTTGAATACAATTCACTATTAAAAATGTAATTATAAAAGATTTTTTTGCGACCGCGTTATACGTCAACCAAGCTTTCGGAACACTTGCCTTTTGACATCGACGGAACAAATTGGAATCGAGGTTAAATCAGAATAGATGGGTAATGCTTCGGTCGCACTTAAAAACTCAATAAGGTCCATTTGTAGGCTCTCCGAAACCAACGCGAATTCGTAGTGAATCATTCACAATAGTACAAAATATGACAGATACACAACGCTAAATAACAACAAAAAACTGTCGTCGGCGAATGATTCGCGTTGGTTTGGGGGAGCCTTAAGGCCTTTAGATCCCTTTAAATCCAATGGCTTTCTCTATTTACTTAAATATTATGGGTATCTATGCAACACCATAAAGTCGTCGTAAACGTTTTACAGCAGTATTAATAAAAAACTGGTATCCGCTCCCTAACGCTGTGGCTCCATTGGCAATTTTTGAGGCAATTGCAATTGGAATAGGAATGGCAATTTATTGCTTGGGTGGGCATTTTCATTGCCAGGCAATTTCAATTATAAAATGTGTGTATAGAAATATTTGACTGCAAATGCTGTTCAAATCCGCTGTTTTTAATAAAATTTAATTTCAATTCACTATATTTTGTCATGTGCGTTCTCATAATCTACGATTTAATTGAAAAAATCTATAAAAAAGCCATTCACAATTACGGGGAATACCATTTTTCCTCAATTTATTGCCTTGAAGATGGAAATCAATATTTGCCTCTCATCTTCTAGGCAATATTGCCATTGCCATTGACAGAGCGTCTCCATTTGCATTATTAAAGGCAATAGCAATGAGTGAGGCAATTTATTGCCTCAAATATTGCTAATGGAGCCGCTGGGTAACACACGTGTTAACTGGCACACGGAAAGACAACTTGTCCGCTTGATAACTTTTCTTATTAAAAAAGATATGATATCTTTCCAGTATTTATCACTTCACCAAATTCACCACTTCATCAAATTATGGTGATTTTTTAATACATGTGTCACATGCATGCACTGCCTTACGAAGTGTTATACTGATGGTAGTAGTAAACGGTGCTATCATACGCGTGCGTGTATGTGCTTAGAAGTTATCCGTTCATTATACGTGGAATCTGGCTAGTTAAAGTTATCCGTACATTAACACACGTCACAGACTATTACGCATTTGTTAATAAAAATTACTAGTTAACAGATGTATAAACGCTAGCACGTTGTTATCCGCTGTTTATTGATATGGGGGTTAAAGTTTAAAACTTCGTAATTCTGTCACAATTTGTATGGAAAATTTACGCTTTTGCATGAATACCCTTATTATTTAATAGTTTTTTTTACCTTATCTCTTTATATCTGGGAGCAAGAAGAAACCATAAAAACTTCAAAAAGAAGTGAATAACTAAAATTGAGCTTAACTGAATTCCGAAAGGTAGTTTAAATAAAATGGGATTCATTGAGATTGGATTAAAACATTGGATTTAAGTGAAGATCTAACGAGTAAATAATATGGAGCTGGATTTAATTTTCAGATTTAAATTATTTTAAATCTAGACTTTTGCTTTGACCCGTTTAGGCTGAATAATAAATATAATAATATTATAAGTGGTGCAAGTGTTGGTTTATAGACATTCTAAGAAAAATGTTTTCTTTAATTTTTTATTTTACTACACCGGGTGACGTGAAATAACGCCAAAATTCAAAAATTTGGTCTAGTTACGTTTTCAAAAACGAAATAAGATCAAATTTGAAATCTGGTTTTATTCCATTTATGAAATCGAAATAAGACCAATTTGACTTTATTTCGTTTTCAACTTACTAGTCTTGTCCCCACTCCGTGTCGAAATTCGACACCAATTAAAAAATGAAATCTAGCTATAAAATATTTTAAAATTAAAGCAAAAAACAATTTTTTTATTTTTTAAATTTAATATTTTAACAGCAGTATTAATACAAAACTGGTATCCGCTCCCTAACACACCTGATAACTGGCACACGTATAGACAACTTGTCCGCTTGATAACTTTTCTTATTAAAAAAGATATGATATCTTTCCAGTATTTATCACTTCACCAAATTCACCACTTCTTTAAATTATGGTGATTTTTTAATACATGTGTCACATGCATGCACTGCCTTACGAAGTGTATACTGGTGGTAGTAAACGGTGCTATCATACGCGTGCGTGTATGTGTTAAGAAGTTATCCGTTCATTACACGTGGAATCTGGCTAGTTAAAGTTATCAGTACGTTAACACACGCCACAGACTATTACGAATTTGTTAATAAGAACTACTAGTTAACACATGTATAAACGCTAGCACGTTTGTTATCCGCCGTTTATTAATATGGGGGTAAATGTGCACAGTGCACAGTGAGCGGCAGTATAAAATGGTACTAAGCTAAAATGGACCCACAGTATTTAATTTTGTGATTCGCACACCCCCCGCGACTATAGCTTTCCAACCATAAAAATTTATCCAAATCGGTCCAATACTATTTTATGTCCGAAACTGAAATCTTTTCCTGGCATAAGGAGGGTAATGAAAAGAAGTTTAATGGTAGGATAAATTCAGTTTCTTTAAATCCAGATTCTTTAAGGTTGGGTGTATGCAAAGTTTCTTTTGCATTTTAAGAATCTGTATTTTATGAAACTTTGATTAATAAAGCCGAAATAATGGTTCACAAGAAATATTTGGCCTTAATTCTATCTTCGCATTGCAATAAAGCCGAAAAACTTGTTCAATTTGGTTATATTTCGATTATTTGTTTGGTGTAATTTCAATCGGGCATAAGAAATAAAACCAAATTGGCGTAACTTCGTTTTTGAGATTAAAATAAGGCCAAATTCAAAATTTGGCTATATTTCGTTTGGCGTTATTTCACGTCACCACATAAAAGTGCCATATGAAATTCTTTGAGTACCACAGTGCCATTTAAATGAAAAAGTGCCATATTTGCATGATCGCGCCACTTCGAACCATCGTTGGAACCCTTTGCTGTTTTCGAGTGGATTTTGGAACTATTCTATTCCGTGCAAACAAAAACGACATTAGCTAATCACCCGAAATCAGTGATTTAAATTTCTGAACCACGGATCAGAATTTGAATCTAATTTTAAAAGATTCGGCTTATAAACTCGAGTTGTAAGGGCTTTTATCTAACCCGGAAGCCACACGAGCGAGTACTCGCTAGCGAGTTGGGTACATACATTAATTGTCAAATCCCTCGCCGCTCTACTTGCTTCTCAAGTGGCCTCGAAAAAGGCAAGCCAGTTGACTAGCGAGTAGGAAAAGTTTCGATGTATTTGTAACTCGCTAGCAATTACTCGCTCGTGTGGCCTCAGGGTAACTCAATCGACGTTTTTTAAAAATGTTAAACTAGTTTGTTTAATGTTCATGTAGTACATACCTACATATTTTCGTATGTAAATCAAATCCCAGATGATCTGGGGAAAATAAAATATATGTACATCTATTATTTACACACACAGATAAACTATTTTCACACCTGCATGGCTACATAAAATTTGAAACCAAAAATTTATATGAAAATCATCAACACCAACAAATTTTGTGAATTGGGGTGATTTTAATGATTTTGGGGCCTTTTTCATTTTTTTTTAATATAGGGTGAAATTTTGTTATGAAAAATGGCAAACACAAAATGAAAAATAACCCACAAAATGCGAACATTGTTCATTATGAAAAATTTGCCCAAATCGAAATGGAAATATAGCAAAAAAAAGGCACACAAACTTATTTTAAATTAAAAAACAGCCTTAAAAAACACCTTTTTTATCACTAAGGGTATTCCTACAACAGCGTAAAGTCGTCGTAAACGTTGTAATCTTTTAAATTTCGTAATTCTGTCAGAATTTGTATGGAAAATTTGACAGATTTACGAAGTTTACAACTTTACAACGATTACGACGCCCTTACGCTGTTGCATGAATGTCACAAAATTATTAAATTTTTAATAATAAATCTCGTGATTTTTTAGGACAGTGATTAAGTAAACATACATACATATGTAGATGAAAGTCAGACAATTTTGGTTCCAATTATTTTATCACTCAGGGATAGTGATTAAATAATAACTATCATTTAGATTATCACCCTCAAGTGAACGGCCAACAATGAACAGCCAAGTGAAGCACCTTCTACATAAGGGGCCATGTTGTAGCGATCAGTGCCCACGTTCTGTAACTCTCGCATCGATCAAATCACTCGAGAAACGTTGAAAAATGGAACAAAACTCATGCATTTTGTTTCAATTTTCATCGTTTCTCGACCAGTTTTTTCGATGCGAGAGTTACAGAACGTAGGCACAGGAAAACGAAACAGGAAAAATGTTCGAATGGATTATTTACAATGTTGTCATTAGATTTGAAACACAAATGCTACACTAATCAATGGCAATTAACTCAAAGAATTTTTTTTTGCTAAAAACATTTTCAATTGATTAACTATTTTTTGTTTAAAATGAATTTATCTATTTTCCTGATGTAAATTCATTTTTCGTGCCAGCTGATTGACATATCAAACAAAATGGAACAAATCGTTCCAATTATTTGAGTTCCAATTTTTTCCTGTTTCACCGACAGAATTGTGGACGAAAAAATTTTTCCTATGCTTTTCAATCAGGAAAATTTTGCGGTAGGTTGTATATGTGTGCATATATTCACATGTTTTCAGCTTGCCAACTGACATATTTTTCCTGTTCGCTATAAACGACCATCAGGAAAAAGTATTCAATTTTATACTGTTTCCACTTTTCCTGATGGATTTTCCTGATCGCTATAACTGGCCACTAACCCTGAGGCCACACGAGCAAGTACTTGCAAGCAAGTTGGCTACATACACTGCCTGTCAAATTCGTAATTTGCATTCCACTTGCCTCCCACTTGCTTTCCACTTGCATTCCACTTGCTTGTCTCCCAACTTGCTTCTCAACTTGCTTCACTACTGGCTTCAAAACTTGCATGCCAGTTGATAAGCAAGTTGCTTGGGTTTGTTTGTGTTAGTAAACAAATTTGTATGTATTGCTTGCAAGTACTTGCTCGTGTGGCCTCGGGGTAAGATAAGTGGAAACCGTCTGCTCATTGACAGCATTGACAGATCTTAAAATCGTTTATACACAGAAAAAATACGAACTGTTTTTTTTTTTACGAAAAAATTAAAATCGAAATATTCAAGGTGGAGCGAATCGGAATGAAAATGGAGAGAATGATTTAGTCCATTGAAATGTTACATTGACCTTGCATCTTGGGTAGGGCAACATTTGTTTTCTTTTGATATAAATTTTATATTGTGATGTATGAGTGTTCCCGGTTGGTTTTTGTAAAAAGTGTCCTAGGGTGCCCCCCTCTCCCCTACCAAGAAGTATAGGAAATAATTATTAGTATAAATTTTACTTGGAAACAAAGACAATGGGCCTTCTACGGAACACTTTTTCATACTTAAACTCATTTTTGAAAAAAACTGGAATATTTTATTATTATGTATTATGAAAAAATTTCATTAAAGCTAAAACGTTGAAATTTAATGACTTCAGAAAGGAGTGCATTCAGTCATTTTATTAAAAGTTTATGCGTGCAGCTATAAATGTTCCTTATTTTTTAAAAGTAGGACATTTGTTAGTGTAGGGAGGACGGAAGGACAAACTATCAAAAAGGAGGACTGTCCTCCCAAAAGGAGGATGGTTGGGAACCCTAGCATATATTCACATGTTTTCAGCTTGCAAACTGACATATTTTTCCTGTTCGCTATAAACGACCATCAGGAAAAAGTATTCAATTTTATACTGTTTCCACTTTTCCTGATGGATTTACCTGATCGCTATAACTGGCCACTAAAATAAGTGGAAACCGTCTGATCATTGACAGCATTGACAGATCTTAAAATCGTTTATACACAGAAAAAATACGAACTGTTTTTTTTTTTACGAAAAAATAAAAATCGAAATATTCAAGGTGGAGCGAATCGGAATGAAAATGGAGAGAATGATTTAGTCCATTGAAATGTTACATTGACCTTGCATCTTGGGTAGGGCAACATTTGTTTTCTTTTGATGTGTGTGGTTCAGTGTAAGTATAAAGAACAATTTTCAAAGGTTGAAAGCCCCCCCATTTGGCCGCCATATTGAAAAAGGCATTGAAAAAGGGTTTTCACGAAATCCTGAAAGTCGTTAGTTTTACAAAACATTTTTTTACACAATTTTGTAGACAGTTGAATTTCCTACTACATATTTATTTTAACATACTTTTGCCGTAAAATTGAAAATATGGAAGCTACAGATAAAAATAGACTAACAAAATGTTATAAAAAAGTTGAAACTTTTTTCTTATCAATTTTTTTGAGAAAATACTCAAGATATTCGTCTTAATCTGTAACTTCTTCATTTTCAACTTTACGGTAAAAAATATATTAATATAAATAGTAGAGAAAATAATTTTCGCAAAAAAAAATATATTTTTTTTGTTAAACTAACACAGCAGTATTAATAAAAAACTGGTATCCGCTCCCTAACACACGTGTTAACTGGCACACGGATAGACAACTTGTCCGCTTGATAACTTTTCTTATTAAAAAAGATATGATATCTTTCTAGTATATTTATCACTTCACCAAATTCACCACTTCATCAAATGATGGTGATTTTCTAATACATGTGTCACATGCATGCACTGCCTTACGAAGTGTATGCTGGTAGTAGTAAACGGTGCTATCATACGCGTGCGTGTATGTGTTAAGAAGTTATCCGTTCATTCATCCGTGGAATCTGGCTAGTTAAAGTTATCCGTACGTTAACACACGTCACAGACTATTACGCATTTGTTAATAAGAATTACTAGTTAACACTGTTAACAGATGTATAAACGCTAGCACGTTGTTATCCGCAGTTTATTAACATGGGGGACAGTTTTTAAGATATTGTGGAAACCATTTTCTACACCTTTTTCAAGATGGCGGCCAAAAGGGGGCTTTCAACCCCGAAAATCGGGTCTTATACTCATACTGAAAAAAACTACTTGTTTTAGTGATAAATTATTTAATTTCGTACTTGTGCTAATTCTGAGACCACTACATGTTACAACAAAAAATTTTATTTAAGGATTTGTTGTTGTTGTTATTTTTTTGAATTCTTTTTTTATATATATTTAAGTTTTCAGGGTTGAATTAAAAAGTTTTCAATAAATTATGTTCCAAGAACATATCCAAAATACAGATTTTCCTTATTAAAATCCGATTCACTAATGTGTGCTAATTCTCTGTCCAACACTGTATAAACGTACTCTTACCAATAAAGATAATTCAGTTATCAAGCCCAAACTCTTCAGATGAAGATACAACAAATCAGCTTTTTTTAATTTTCGCTTTCATTCATATGTACCTAATTATATTCTTTTCAAATTCTTTATTGTGAGATCACAAAAATCTATGGTGTGAATGACCCAAATGGGTTCTTATTGTATGTATTTAATTTGCTGATGCTTATCAAACCAAACCAGCATCGACACCCTTCTTTTTTTTAGCTAAATCGTTGTTTTTGTTTACTTTTTGCATTTCAATTTAATCTCAAACTTTTATCATAGACTCAGATCTACTATTAAATTAGTAAATTGTAGTTTCTTCTGAGTGTTCTATTTCTGAAAAAATTAAACTAAGGTGAAGATCTTATTAAAATGCGTTCTATGATTGATATTATAATTTCTTTGTTTGTTGGACTAAAGCACAGTACACATATTAAAGGTAATATCATTAGAGTTTTGATTTTTGTTTCTTCTGCGCATAAATCAAAATTTGTGTCAAATGTCAGTATTTGTTGTTGTTTTTACGTGTATTTAAGTCATCACACTCCCAGCCATTTTTATTTCTGACAATTTCAATTTTAATTTGTTGTTGTTTTTACGTGTGTTTTCTTCCTCACGCTCACAGCCATTTTTTATTTTCGAGTGACAACCTGCGCAGTATAATACCTTAGATTTGTGTACTGTGGGACTAAAGAGGTTTATTACTAGGCAAGTTCAGGAAAAGAATATCTCAGAGGACTCAGTGTCAAAAACTGAGCAAGCAAATTCAATATTTTCTTTCCTCAAATTTGACAGCAAAATTTCTGAGGAATCATGTTCACGAGACTGAGATGGCTGAGGGCTCTGAGATCTCATTTTCCTGAACTTGCCTACTAACTTAGGATAAAAACAAAAATTAAATTGAAAAAAAATGGAGTATTTTCTGAAGTTATTCATTAAATAAATTTAAACATTCAAAGTTAAAGCAATTTTTTTTTGTCAAAAAATTTACCTAACCATTTTTACATCAAATACACAAACTTTAATCAATACATAGAATTATTAGAAGCTTAGCTACCGTTTTCTACAACCGTTGAAGATTAGAACAGTTTGTTGGGACCAAAATGCTCCGAGGAAAACGCAGGTTTTGATTCAAACCCCTTCAAATAGATATATATCCGGAATTAATAGACTTTTGAAACTTTTGAATACATCCAAAGATAATATAAGAAATAGATAGTAAAACTGCATAATTAACTAATTTTTTTGAAAAGTGGAATACGTTGTTTTTGATTCTAGTAGACACACATGAGAGTACATTAACTTGGTTATGAATGACCTATCACCAGAAGCCTATATCAAACTCTTTAATGATAAATTACTGTCATCAAATTTTTTCACATAATATTTACCATTCATTGAAATGACTTAAGATTATGTTTATATTTGTTCCTATTATCAGTGACGTACTTTTGTGTAAGTTCTTGTATGTATGTACGTACAAAGATTTAGGTTTATACAAATTACGTTATTCGTCAACTTCCACTTACAATAAGTTAAAAAAAGCATGAATATAACCATAATTTACTTCCCATTCTAGCGTGTGTCTCTGTTTGTTTTGTAAACAAAACTATGCGTTGAGCGTCTGAAGCAAATTAAGTAATTTACATATTGATATAATTGAAACCTAGTCAGCATTCAGACTTAAAGTAAATCTGTAATAAAAAAATATTCAAATAACATACAAAAACATCACTTTCCATTTTTCTGAATCTTCACGGCAAATTGACTGTTGCAGCATATTACAATACCCACTCCGGTTTGTCTAATTAACTTCTTTTTGACCTAGAAAAAATGATATTACTCTAATGAAAGACGAAGCAAAAGATACACCGATGTTAGCGTTAAAATAAGAGAATAAAAAGTTTAATTACTCATTCTAATGCGAAACAAGCGTCCGTCGTGCAGCAGTGTACCTACATCGCCACACAGGTACACAGTACATATTCCTGGTTTTGGGAATTGGCTTAACTATACTTGACTTTATGCAGATAGTACCGGTTAACAGTAAAACGGTACCAGCCTTCTCAACAAAAGCCGCCTTTTTTACATCAACAAAGAAAATTTCTCCCAAAGAAAGTTTATATTTCTAACAACGAAAACAAATTGCTTCATTTTAACAGTTTATTTCGATAATAAAAAATAAAAGAAAATGTGTTAACAATTTATCGAAACAAAATATTAATGCACTCCATTTGCATTAATTCTAGGCCTTAATCGGGGAGCATAAATAACTACATAGTCAGTCAAATGCAGTGACGATAATGGAATGCAAAATTGTATGCATCGTAGAGAAACGTACCTAAGACGAAAAATAGCCAAACAATCTATAATTCTATTTCAAATAGTTTTTCCTTTGTACGAACACTATGTAGATGAACTAGATGTATATATTACTACAGAATGCAAATAATTTAAACCAGCTTAAGACTATAAGATAAAACAACTGAAAACTAAATTTCTTTTCACAATCGTCAGCTACTTTCGAATGCAAACGTCAAAGAGACAACAGTATGCTGGCACTCAGCTGCGGCCAGCCAACTAATCTATCTGTAATATCGCGTATTTTAAGGTTAACTTGGCCTTCGTGACTTGAGCGATCTTGTACGCGTTCATAATAATTTGTATGCACAAATTCATTTGGCCACACTCTCGTTGCATCTCTAGTATAAAGTGTCTATTGGTTGGTGATTGGAGCACGAGCCTACTTTTCATGTTTCAATTTCAATATTATAAATAATGCTTTTGTGAGGCAATTTTGTTCATCGGTTTTCCCATGAAAGACCGGACATGGTTACTACATATTATTAAAACTAAAAAAAAAGAGTCAAGTGTATGAAATGTATAAAACGATTTGGTCAGTTTATATTTCTGAATGGTCACAAAATTTGTTTTTTGTGTACTGATCTTATTCTAAATGTTTCGTTATTAAGTACTAATTTACATTTTTTGTAGTCAATGCTCTAAGGTTTAAAATCAAGCATTCAAGACCAAGCATTTAAATGTCTTCTTACTCCTGAGAAAAATGCAACTACAAAAAAAAAATATAAAAATTGTACATTTAAGACTGCTGGCAACAACTTTTTTCTTAGAAAGTTATTTAGTGCCTACATTTAGTTTAACATCAGATATACCTAACTTATTCCTTAGAGATAGAGCACAAATCAGCTCATTAACTGTTATTGTTTAAAAAACACACTTTTTTCGAAAATGTGATATAGGTTACTCGATTTTGTTTTATTTTTCATTTCACTAGAAGTGGAAACTTGGCTTAAGGAATAAATAATACCGCAAAATAAAAATACATTGGGGCATACGGATAGATGGGGGCATATTCATAGATGTTGTTTAAGCTGTTGCTAAACTTGTTGAAACTTAATCAGGTAAACTCCAGTTTTGTCTAGCAATAGCTTAAACAACATCTAAGAATATGCCCCATGATGTTTGAGCTTTTGTATGAATATGCCCCATGATGTTTAAGCTGTTGCTTAACAAAACTGGGGTCTGCCTGATGAAGATTCAATATTAGAAACTTTATATTTTTGGTTGGAAAAAAAACCCTTCCACCATAAATATATTTATGGATTCTTCTGATTATTGCTTTTCATGACAAATAAACCAGTTGTGCCAAGTTTCATCAACGACACCATTATGTTCAATTGGTTTTCGGTAATATTTAACTTTATACTGAGAATTTAATCATTATAACATACAAATAACAATAGCTTTTTTTCACGTAGGTTGCATCGTTTTTGTAAGGTTAATTCTTTTGCCAAGGTTATTTTTTTACCTTTAATACACCAAAAAGTCCCCCCCCCCTCTTCCCCTCAAAAAACACACCCTTCAATGTGAAATATTTGTATAGAATCTTTTAATTCTTTACTCTCATGGTTAATGAAACGTTTTCACCAAGTTTCATGATGGTACTATTTTTTTTGTTTTATTTATCCTATTTTACCTATATACCATCGATGAATACACCCCACTTTGTTTATTTACTTGAAGAGTGTTTCGAACATTAAGGATACTGTCTTGTTAGCCAACCTTCTAAGAAAATCTAATCCATTTGGCTGTGTTTCTTTTCTATCATACAAAGCCTGTTACATATGCAAAATAAAGATGACAACGGTGGCGTATACGTAACCTTTTTTGTATGTCATTTTCCATATTGACTTTTCGGTATGTTGTAATACTTTTCGATCAATGAAATACAAGATTTATCTCCCCAAATTTAAACAAAAATATTCGAACGTCACCATTGAAAAAAAATGGTTTCTTCCAGCATTTATCACTTTGTAAAGAAATCAAACGAAAAAGACCTAACTCATAGAAAAGTTGATGGAAGACTTTTGGAGTGTTAACAGTATAAAAAGAATACTATAGGAGTGATCAACGGAAAACTATGTTCCTTACAAACATAAATGAAAAATACACCATTTCCTGAAGATTTAGTAAACATTATCAAAATTCCCTTAAAACTCTATGGCTGTAGCGAAAATTAGAGAAAAGTGCCAAACCACAATTTGAAATTTTCAATTTGTAGGGTATTTCTCACAACGTGTCTTAATGCCCAAAAATCATAATTTAAAATGTTTAGAAACATTGTAAGAATCTTTGTATGTGCCTCAACATACGGCTGTCATTCCAACAAAAGAAAAATTAAGATGATCTTGACTTTTTAACAGAAAAGTTATGGACTGCCCTATCTTTATGTTGAACACACTTCTGGGTCAATGTGCACATGCACAGTTTTGACTCTTGGCATTCCGAAAATCCATTTTTAATAAAAGAAGTATAGTTTAAGATTCATTTTAAGATTTTGACATTTCTAACAGTGAAATTCTAGGACCTTATGAGATTCGCAACTTCATTAATGGTCTAATATATTTTTCTATAGCCATAGTTCAATTTGTTTGCCTCAAAACTATAACAGTCCAGCATATACATATGTTTAAACATATATTAATATAGGAGGAATGTACGATGGTGTTGGTTATATAGTTTAAGCTTTTTTCGAAATAAATAAAGCTTATTTAATGTTAAGTGTAGAAATTTTAAATATGTATGTGCTCTTCTGAATATTAGTTGCTCACATTATTAATCCCAGGAGCGGACTGGGAGTCTTTACGAAAAAGGGCTACAACCCATAAACTAGATTTGTTGGTTAAATTGTCTTAAATAGAAGTTGTTCATTCAAAATTATTCAAAATAAATTGATGTATAATGCGCAGTATGCACTGCACTTGTGTAGATTTCCATTTACACACAAACCCAACTTAAAATAGAAAGTTGATAATGCAGCATTTCTCCAATTTGTCATAGTTTTGTTGACGGAAAATCAACTAACACATTTATGTACATAAATAGAAAATATGCTAAAATAATAAAAAACTGTTTCATCATAGAAATGTACGTACGTAGCTTATAAAAAAATGAAAGCACAAATGTAGCATACAATTATTGTAACCAAAGGAATGTCACTATTTAGAGCACGATTTTCTATTTTCAGCGGTTTTTTAATATTAAAGTTTCCGCTAAATAATAATAAGAGACAAACATTCGAAAATCATAATTCTTTTTGTACCCAAAATTATAGCATTTTAAATGCCTGTTTGTTGCACAAATTTGTGTTTTTTATGGACCGTATTTTACAAGACAAACTATGACATAAAAAGCTTAAAATTAGTTTTCTTAGCGTTAGTTTGAAAATAACGAATACAAAATTGCAAATTACTTATGGCAGTGGGCCGGGAATGCGTTTGAACTGATCTGCAAATAGAAAATGTATCCATAAGGCTTAATCAAGTCCAACAAATTCATATATGAAAATTATTTGATGATGAAAAATAGAAAACCTTTGTTTTTTAATAACTACTTTGTTTTTAATTTCCAGTACAGGAATATGAAATATGAAAACTTCATGAAAATTTACATATGTAAGCACATATATTCCAGTCATATTGTGTATTTACCATGCAAATTGTGGGTTAGTTTTAATTTTTTTCCTGGTTATTGTTTCAAATCTAAAGTTTGCGACTAAAATTTCGTTACCCTATACTTAAAAAAACTGCAAAAAATGATGCAAAAATGCATTTTTTGCGAGATTTTTACCTATGGCTCAAAAACTATAAAATATTTGTAAATTTAAAACAAAAAACAATTGAAAGTATACACAATTTCCAACGAATCTTTGTTTATGGTTTTTGTTGCGACAACCCATTTGGACTCAAGCGCTAGTTGAAAACTGACGTATTTTTACTGTTTTCCAAAATCCACTCGAAAACACTAATTAATAGCTTTGTGTGACATTTTTTGAATTTTCGCCTGTAACATGAACCAAAAAATAAAGGTACATAAAGAATCTATAAAGCAACGAAGCAAAATCAAAAGTGAGTGTTTTGAAGTACCTAACTCTCATAAGTCAAATGAGAATGAGATATACTCCGAATTTCAATTTTTGTGTGCTAGCAAATAACCTCTATTTTACCATTTAAGCGCAACTATTACTGTTTCGTTGAGAATGAATGAATGAAGAGTTAAAAAGTATCAACAAAATGAATATAGTCGTTGCATTTAAAAAAAAAAAAAAAATTATTTGCAAACGTTTTGGAATAGAGCATTATTTCCACTTGAAGAAAATATTTGCGTGCAAAGTTTCAACAAAATTTGTTGCGTCATTGACGAAATATGTATGTAAATGTATGTAAATAGCTCAATAAAAAGACCATTCATGAGATAACACAAACCTTAATCTCAATCCACTGTGCCAATTCTTTCCTATCCTCCTATTCTTTCTAATAGACTGAGAGCCCACAGCAGATTTTGGGTGTGAGTGATAGCAAAAAAAGAAGTATAGGCGTTGAAAGCTTCATTAAAAGCTATTCAAAAAATCAAAGTCTTGCAGTCTACAACCGGTGCCTTTATGATGAAACAGTGCCTTTGTATATGATAATATGAAAAATGTATATGGTTTTCATATGCAAAGACAGTGCATCAAAAAAAAATATGAATGCAACTTCGAAGGTAATCGTGTTAGCCGAAATTGGTTTTCATAGCTCCCTAGATATGCTCCACTGATCACATATCAAGGAATCCGAGACTATTTGGGTGTATAATTCGCCCTCCAAGACCGACTAAAAATTAAAAATTCAAAGTGAATAAAGGGTTTTTTTAAACGGTCTTGCCAGGCGAACTATACACTCAAATGATCTCAGATTCCATGATATGGGATCCGAGGAGCGAGGAGGGGTGACAACCAATTTCGGCCAACATGATTACACTCGAAGTTGCATTCATATTTTTACTTGCGATATAGGTACTATAGGACAAGTTTTGGATTCGTGCAAAAAAAAAATTCGAGATAACAATCAAATATGACATTACGATGATAGAGAACACGAAAAAAGTGGGTGGCACAATTCTGTCTGTCTGTCCGTACCTCAACCTACAGCCTAAACCACTGAAGCGATTTTCTTCAAATTTTGAACTTAAGGTTTTTTTGTAACTCTCCAGAGGGGAAATCGAAATTTTTTTTTAGCTCAAAAAATAACGGTACTTGCCATACAACCGTTAAGGAAAAGCTTATTTATCTCAAAAATGGCTCCAACGATTTTGATAAAAAAAAATCAGTGTATTATTGTAGATACGATATACCTTTAAGTAAGAAAAAAAATCACCAAAAACATTTATTAACGGTACCTGCCATATAACGGTTTTTTTGATTTTTGGTTTTCTCATTAACCGCTCATCCGATTTCAATAAAATTTTTTGCACAAAAGCTTTGTTAGAATATAAATAATACTGCATACCAAAATTTTTGAAAAAATATATTTTGGGTTTTTAAAAAAAGAAACAAAATTTTTTTTTGAAAATTCAATATTTCAAAAACGGGTTGATGAATTATTTTTAAATTTCAGTTTTAAATGTATATTAATATATACTCAAAATTGGCATACCAAATTTTTTTTTGAAAAATGTTATAAAAATTTTATATATATGCGATCCAGTCGTGCATTTTATTTTTTTGATGCACTGTTTAATCACAAAGGCCCCGCAAGACTTTGATTTTTTGAATAGCTTTTAATGAAGCTTTCAACGCCTATACTTCTTTTTTTGCTATCACTCACACCCAAAATCTGCTGTGGGATCTTAGTCTATAACTATATAGTGCTATACAACTACAGTTCAGGTCGCATCAGAGATCAGAAATAACTGTAAAACTTTATTTTCAATTGGGTTGTCTTTGAGAATTATCACATTCCTTAAGGTTTTGGTTTGTGATTTTTAAAAAAATTAAAAATTTAAATTATTTTTAAAAATATTTTTCAATACTTGAGTTTTTTACAAACAAAATAAATGGAAAGATCAACCTTTTTCACTGAAAATAAATCAAAACTGGTTTTCACTTTATTGCACAAAATCACAAACACAAAGCGATATAAATTATATAAATTATTATCACAAACACCCACAAGTATGTATTCACTGATGATTAAAGAGCCCTATTTATTAACTGCATACTGCATGTAGGTCCTACAAAATACTACCTAACGGTTTGAAAAGCCAATATTTTGAAGGACAGTTTTTAAGCAAAAGTTTCAGAAAATAAAGTTTGGGAAAACAAGATTTCGAAAAGAAAATGTTTCAGGAGACAAATTTTCGAATAAATGACGCGTCGCGACGCGATGTCCCGAAAAAACTATGTTCTGGAAGTCAAATTACGGAAACAAAACTATATAATATTTTCGTTAAATTTTGAGATGTTAAAAGTAGGAGGAAATGTTGCTTAGAAACAATACAATTCAGTATCTTGTACGTCTTTATAGATTTTATTTCATTTTCTATTTGTCAAACTTTAATAAATTGGAGTGACTCGAGACATGCCGTCAGTGTGATATTGTCACAGTGTGTTGATTATTATCTTTGGTCTTAAGTGTGACAGTGGTAAAAGTTTGTTGAACCATTAAAGAAATATATGGAAATAACCCAATACTACAAGACAGTTTTTATTTTTTAAATTGTGTTGTTAATTTGAATGTTAGTTTATTTTATTTCTAACGTAAAATCATCAAAAAATAGACATAATGTGAACCAAAAATTATTTTTTCAAACGCAACTTAATAAATTGAGCCCCTGAGGAAGCTGGAAAACAACCAGGCGAAACTTAGGGTAAAATATGAATTAGTTGTTTAAATTAATTGCATCTACCTAAATGATCATAAAAGCCCTACAACAATTTATTAGTAAAAATATGAAATAATATTAATATACATGTACCTATAAATAGTTATAACTATGCCCGTAAGACTCTTGGTCTTTTAAAATACGACCGATAGACCAGAAATACAACTCAACCTTATGAAAGAATCTTCAATCACTCTTATTTTTTGTCATTTTAAATAAAAGTCACTCAATAACCTTTAATCTAAAAAAAAAATTTGGTCAAGGTATAAGAGAAACATTTATTTTGATTTTTTTTGTGTGTTTCGGTCAACCAGTGATATTTATTACTGAGAGAAATAAATCTCATCTGCAAATTTATTAATCAGAATCGCAGAGCTTATTGTGCAAATACATACTAGCTTATTTTTATTTTATTAGATTACCAATTGTAGATAGAAACAAAATTGGTGAAAGTGAATAAATGCAATTAGAATTTTATTTTAAATATGTCTTTAGATGAAAGTGGTTCCAAGAATTGATGTAACAATGAACGTTCGAATATCTTGTTTTTATTCATCGTATTTGTTCGATATACATGTGGCGGTATCTGCACTTGTCGATAATATCACTTTATATTTTAGTATATTCATAAAAATATCGTATTTTGTTTTTAATGATATCTGTTTGTTTTCTAAATATTTTTCATAATTTTTATTACTCGAACTTAGTTACTAGAAGCAACACGTTTCATTTTGTTAATTTGTTTATTTTTGTTTATATAGATAATAATTTATTTGTTTCTTTTATTAAGGTTTTAATTCAAGAAACTTAATTGGTGACCCCGACGTGATACATCGCAATAAATAGGTTTCGATATCTTTGGGAATGAAAACGATTTAAGTTGAAGTGAATGCGAGAGCAATTGCTGGAGTTCAGCGTCTGATGCTTGTGACATTGCCAATTTGGTGTATAAGTCTTTCTTTGCACTCAAAGAGTCAATCCGTGATAGCATGTCTGCAGCGTGGTTATCTTCACCTTTTATATGCCGGATGTCAGTGGTAAACTCGCTAATAAATGACAAATAGTTTGTTTGTCCAGCAGATGATTTTTCAGGGCGTTGGCGAAAATAAAAAATTAGCGGCTTATGATCCGTTCGTACATAAAGATCTAAGTTCACCATCACACGCGTTTATCCGAAACGATTCAGTTAAAGCTTCAATATTTCCACCGTACGAAGGACCCTTCAAAATAATGGAACGTCATGGCAAGTTTTTCACACTAGATATCCGAGGACGAATCATCAAGATATCAATAGATAGATTAAAGGCTGCATATTTAGAAGCCACCCAAGAGGATGACGAACGTTTAATTTAAGAAACAAAATACATACATATAAACATCTCTTCATAAGCATTTAATTATATTGGTTTTAGACTAAGAGCCCACAGCAGATTTTGGGTGTGAACGATAGCAAAAAAAGAAGTATAGGCGTCGAAAGCTTTATTAAAGACTATTAAAAAAATCAAAGTCTTGCAGTCCACAACTGGGGCCTTTGCGAGAAACAGTGCATCGAAAAAAAAATATGAATGCAACTTCGAGCATAATCGTGTTAGCCGAAATTGGTTTTCACTCCTTCCTTGAGAAGCTCCTTGGATCACATATCATGGAATCTGAGACCATTTGAGTGTATAGTTCGCTCTACCGGACCGTTTAAAAAATTCAAAATTCTAAGTGAAAAACGGTTTTTTTAAACAGTCTGACAGGGCGAATTAAACACTCAAATGATCTCAAATTTCGTGATATGGGATCCGCGGAGCTTATCTACGGAGGGGTGAAAACCAATTTCGGCTAACACGATTTTCCTCGAAGTTGCATTCATATTTTTTTTTCGATGCACTGTTTCTCGCAAAGGCCCCAGTTGTGGACTGCAAGACTTTGATTTTTTTAATAGTCTTTAATGAAGCTTTCGACGCCTATACTTCTTTTTTTGCTATCGTTCACACCCAAAATCTGCTGTGGGCTCTCGGTCTATTTGTTTATTTGCTTTAATAACCGAAAACCAGCTAAAACGTGATTATTATTAATCATGTGGTCTGCAGGAATAGATTCATTCAATGTTTTATAATAAATTGATTTATAATGTTCAGACCATCTTGTTTTTACAACTCTTCTTGTTTGACCAGTATAAATTTCATCACAATCTTGACAAATGACTGAATATATTCCAGATTTATTAAGTGTTTCCGTTTTGTCTTTTATTGTTCTTAGAAGACTTTTTAAAGTATTTGCAGTGCAATTTGGTGATAATTTAATAAAATATCTATTAAATATTTTCATTAAATAATAGGTTAATCCTTCAGTAAATGAACTACTCATGTATGTAAATACTTTTTCCTTAGTTGAAGTTAACGATGTTAAGTTTATAAAATCTTTTTTATTTTTATGTTTTTTTAATAGAGAATTTACTATATTTTTATCATATCCATTAACTTCTGCTATACGGTAAATATTTTTAACTTCTTTTACATAAAAATTCTATTGAAAATTGGCTAAAAGATCTTAATACACTTGATGATGTAAAGGTACATAAGTGAATACATGCATTTAGTACATCTAAGTTTTTCCAAGAATTATAAACAATTTAATAATAACGTCTACGATCAAATTAATGGGCTAGCAATGGGTAATCCTCTAGCTGCTTTCGCTGCCAATTGTTTTATGGCCAACTTTGAAATGACTGCTAAACTTAACTTCCCTGACTTTCCAATACTATGGATAAGATATGTAGATGATACTTATATAATAATTCATAAAGACAAGCTAAATACATTCCTCGATTTCTTAAATAATGTAATGCCAGGAATAATAAAATTTACTTTCGAAAAAGAAGTTAATTTTTGTTTACCATTTTTAGACCTTATGGTACAAAGAATCGAGAGCCATATTTAGTTTGATATATATCGTAATCGAGAAACACTGATAGATGTATTCCGTCACATTCATACGATCCAAATCAAACAAAATTTGCAGCTTTAAATTCATTTTGCCACCGTGCTATTTATATTCCTCTTAATAAACAAAATTATGTAAAAGAAGTTAAAAATATTTACCGTATAGCAGAAGTTAATGGATATAATAAAAATATAGTTAATTCTCTGTTAGAAAAACATACAAATAAAAAAGATTTAATAAACTTAACATCGTTAACTTCAACTAAAAAAAAAATGTTTTTACATACATGAGTAGTTCATTTACTGAAGGATTAACTTATTATTTAATGAAAATATTTAATAGATATTCTATTAAACTATCACCAAATAGCACTGAGAACTTTAAAAAGTCTTCTAGGAACAATAAAAGACAAAACGAAAACACTTGATAAATCTGGAATATATTCAGTCATTTGTCAAGATTGTGATGAAATTTATATTGGTCAAACAAGAAGAGCTGTAAAAACAAGATGGTCTGAACATTATAAATCAATTTATTATAAAACATTGAATGAATCTACTCCTGCAGACCACATGATTAATAATAATCACGTTTCAGCTGGCTTTCGGTTATTAAAACAAATAAACAAACCAATATTATTAAATGCTTATGAAGAGATGGTTATATATCGAACAAATACGATGAATAAAAATAAGATAATCGAACGTTCATTGTTACATCAATTCTTGGAACCACTTTCATCTAAAGACATATTTAAAATAAAATTCTAAATGCATTTATTCACTTTCACCAATTTTTTCCTCTTAAGTACTTTCGAGCTATTACTTTAAGAAATTGTCTAAAAATATTTTATTATATGTAGGTATGTATGTATACTTTTATTGACAAAAATTGTATAAATAATTTTTAGTTTTGCTATTAGTCTGAAGATGAGAATAAATATTCTCGAAAACGTTTACTAATAAAAATTAGATTTGTACGAGGATAAGAAGATTTTTATTTATAGTTACCAATAGATTACCAATATTCATATGTATAACTACTTCTTCCTTCCACATAAGGAAGTATAGGATGAGCCTTTTGAAAAATGAACTTAAGCCTAAAGACATCATAAAAACCTGTATAAGCGATTATTTTCTTTTGCTTTATTTCTCCTTTATTTGAACTGTTTTTCTATTCATCTATCTATTCACCCGTAAAATTGATTTTTAATTGTAATTCCATCGAGTGGTTATTTCAACCAATAAAAAGAATAATTTTTTCTAATTTGGTTTTCATCGAACTTTACAACACATAATTACACAGGATAGCAACTCACTGCCCCGACAAAGACATATCAAATCGAAGCAACATTAATTCGGTTTATGTCCCCTTTGGGTCTGCTGGTCAGCATGGTTATTTTTTTATTATCTGTTTCTCATCGTGTGTAACTGGGGAAAGCGCGATGTCTCTATTTTTCTTCTTGTGGTACATTGTACTTTTGCCATCTAGTAGAAGTAATATTCTTCCATAAAACTTTAAAAAAAAGGAATTAGGTAGGTATAAGAAAAAAACAATAAACAGAATAAACAGTAGATACCCAGTGCCAGTGTACCAAATACCCACACGGAACCATAGAAAACAATTTCTTAGATTTACCTCAAACCCGCAATTTGTCATCAACTCTTTTCGGCTTCTTTCCTCTTTCTAATATCGTTTAAGATGGTGTTTTATTTTAATGAAACCACAACCAGGCCCATGTCCAAAGACCCAAGCATTAAAGGCAGCCAAATGTACATAATAGAGAATACCATAGATACGGATACAGATACGAATACGAATAAGAGTGCCATGCACCTATAGATTCAAAAGTCAAATTAAGAAGTTTATCATGTCGACTGAAGTTGGAGTTGGAACAACAGCAGCAGTATCAGAAGTAGCATCAGCATCAGCATCAGCATCAGTATCAGCATCCAAAAGAGAGCTACAAAAGTAAATCCAAATTTTAATATATGCACAAGAAGAGAATGCAATGCGCTTATTATATCATGTACTTATGTGTACTTTGCACATAGTGGAGTCACTTCTGACTCTGGGGCTAAAGAGCTGTTTTCCTATCCTACTCACTGACGACGACGATGACGGCCGGGCTGCTGTTTCTGTTTCTGTTGCTTTTGCTGCATTTCCCCGAATTCAAACTTCCCTCCTGGTGCCTGCTGCCTAGTGCTGGTGCCCTATTAAAACTCTATCGCAGCATTAGTTGTACATCTGACGAGTTTTATATGTTTTGTACATTTAGAGTTCCTTCTTTTTTCGCCTCCGCATTCGTTGAAGTCTCATATATTTATTTTTTATTTTTACTTTTATTACTTGTTTTTATCTTTCTTTTCGAGAAGAAGAAGCAAAGTCCCGATTCCCGACCCGAACAGAAAACCTCATCTTTACAGCCAAGCCAAAGCCACATAGTATTCTTATTTTTCTCTTCCAGCTGCACACACTACAGAGTGTATGGAGCTATGGATCCAATTCATTTCCATCGTCTATTCTGCCTTTCTCTATAAATTAATAAACCTTGGCAATGAAATTTTCATTCTGGATTAGAGCTTGAGACCTTTCTCATCGGTGGTGGCGTCGTCGGAGTCTTGGCAGAATATTATATTTCTACTTTTATATCAACTTTGAAATAAAGTGCATGTTTTCGTATGTTTAGATAGAGTCTAAGTCGGTTAATTGTGTAACGTTCTTAAAATCTCTGAATAATTTTTGTGAAAAACGGAGCTGATACAGTACTATGAACATTATTATTTTAAAAAAGTTATTATTCTAGAATAAAACATACTCGGATAGTAAAAGTGCATTTTACTCGTATACAGTGAATTAATTAAAAAAAATCCAAGTGAAGTATAAAACATGTTACAATTTTAATTAATTTTAACAATTTAATTTTAATCAAATAAACATTAAAACTTAAAAAGAAAACATATTATCCGGTTTTAAAATGCGCAGTTTGAATTGCTTCGCGGTGTTGCTTTGGCTATCGACAAACCATGTTTCTTTGTTTGCAGGTAAATTCCCAAATTTTGTACATAATAAAAAACAAAAGTACTTTTTTTTTACAAATGGGGTATGGTTTCAAAACTCATCTTTTTTAATTTAGAAAATACGAGTGGAAATAATAAGATTTGTATAGTAAAAGACAACTTTTGATTTAAGAGTATAAGAATAGAAAAGTTTTGAAATTAAAGAAAATTTAAATAATTTTTTTTAAATATTAAAAAATAAACTCAAAATAACACATATGTACATAATGTCCAGGTTTTTTAATGTCTTTGGAATACATGAGCTTTAACAGTGACTATGTACTTTGTTTTGCAAAAAAAAAGAATAATCACAGTGCGGAATTCAATTTATATGGTAGTATATGATTGAATTGAACGACTTAGTGGAATAGTGTAGTTTTGAAGAAAAAAACAACACAAAAAGTATAGGAAATAACAACTTTTATTAATTTTAGCTAATAACATCGATGATGGACCTTCTTAAGAACATTTCCTCATATATTTAAGTCATTTTTGAAAAAAAAAAACTGGAATAGAAAAGTTTTGAAACTACATAACATATGTACGTGCTCCTTAATTACAAATTCGTAAGAAATGCCTTGGAACCGTTTGTAGATAGGAAACTTAAATATTTAAATTCAACTTAACTGTTTTTTTTTATTTAAAATAAAATTCAATAATAACAGATTTCACTACTGTCTTATAAACTCCAGTCAAGATTCATTCGTCATATCGTCCCCCTTATGCCAGAGGCATGAATGTGTAAATGAAATTTTTTCGAGGTGGTTAATTAGTTTTATAAATTTATCGATATTCCATGACATTACAGCGTAAGTCATAAGTCAAAATATTTGTAAGTATATGATAGGCGTGGAAGAAATTTAAGACATTAGAGGTAACGGCTTTCAGAATTTGCGTTTTCTGAAAGTTAAAAGTTATGTTATTTTTACTAACAATGTGATTCAAATTTAGAGTAGAGAAGTTGAAAATTGTTTTGATCGGAGACTTTAACATGCTAAGGGTTACATGATTGGTTCTTATAGGAAGAACAAACTATTTGACAGCAGTATTTATTGATTTATAAGTTTTCAAGCTCAACAATTAATAAACCTCTAAAAGAACTTTCGTTCAATTGGGCTTTATTTTAATTTTTTTCTTTACCTTCATTCTTTTATTTATTACTTTTTTTATATTTGAGAAAACGATTTAAAAAAAACTTCTGAAACAAACAAGAAAAATTATATTCCTGAAGTGTCTTTATTAAATTCTTTTTATATTTGTATTACATACTACTTATTACCCGACTCCCGAACTCTAGCTTATCCCCCGCACAACTTCTGGCTTCTGAGTAATGAAGTGTATAGCATGTGTTATAAAACGACATATTTGATTTCTATACTAAATTTCATTAGAGTATGTCCATCCGTTCGAGTATGATTGGAAGACAAACATCGAAAAAAATATACAATGTAGGTACTTTCATATTTTTTGTTTCAGTAAGATATAACTTAAGTTATTAAACTAATAAAGGATAATCGTCGCCGGTTTGTACTTCCTTTATAAAATCTTCGATGCACATATATCTAGCAGTAAAACTTGCCCATAGGAACTTTATTATACTGCAATTGCGATGTTTTTCTGAGTCATAAAATTAGGTATTCTCCTCACGGCTAGGAATGTCAAGAGTTCCATAACCTTATAGACTGAATGAAGAGTACTACGTGAACTTGTAAAGATCTGATTTAAAGATGTCCGTGAACGTGCGAACTTTTTTTTTGTGCTTTCACGTGTGTAGGTATCCTATGTACATTATATTTTATTGTTTTTCTTTAAATTTTTGTTTTAAATTAAAATGATATGTACATTAATATATCAGTTGGTTTCTTTTATGTCCAAAAAATTTCGGCTAAGTTGTAGATAATTTAATAAAGGTATTTTTTTCAAGACTGAACTTAAAAGGTATATTGAATTGAATTTAATCTTTGATCTGACTTCATCAAAGATTCTCAATGTTTCAACAGAGGAAGTCATTTTTGTTGAGTCTTATAATTCCAGTAGATACTAAATGGAACTTTTGCTTCTCAACGAAGTTGAGAAAAGTCACGCCTGCGTGTTAAAATTGAATAAACGCCTTTTTACGAGTCCAATTATGCAGCAATGAAAATGGTGGTCATCTCTTTGATATTATTTATATCATTCAAAGTTAATATTATATTATATATATAAAAATTGCAAAAACTGTAACTGGCTGACTCACTGACAGATCATCAAAATTATAAATCACTTCCCGACACCTTGAAACTTGAAATTTCACATAACGGAAGGCCTAGTGGTGCATACAAAAGAAAAAAATCGAAAATCTGCAATTTTCTATTCAGGGGATGTGGCATCCACCCCTTTCTTAAAAATTTCAAAATTATATGTAGCACTTCCATTGTTGTAGAACGATGAAAATTGGTAGGTTGGTAGGGCTTGAAGTATTTAGAAAGAAAAAAATAGAAAATTTCGAATTTTCCGTTCAGGGGGCGTGGCATCCACCCACTTTCTCAAAAATTCTTATAAATTGTATGGAGCACTTCCGATTGTTGTAGAACGATGGAAATTTGTGGATTTACTTGGCAAGGTAAGTTTTCTCTTAATTACTTACTTAATGGAAGGATCACTTTTGTGCCTTGCTTGATGAGGATTCTGTTGAGCAGAGTGCTGAAGTGCCCCAGCTTAACCGAGATGCGTAGATCTAGGGGTATTGACATCGAACCCCCCATAGTACTGGAAATTCAATCTTCCATAAATCTTCTCAAAAACAAGAAAGCAGCTGGACTTGACGGAATACCTGCCGAATTCCTGAAAGCTGACCCCGTCAGAACTGCTAGTATTCTACACCCGTTGATACAAGTTGTGTGGGAAAACGAAATCTATACCAGCGACTGGAAGGATGGTGTGATTGTTAAGTTGCCAAAGAAAGGTGACCTTAAGAATTGTAACAATTGGCGAGGTATTACAGTTTTGTCCATTTTTCCAAAACCATCATTCTGGAGCGGATAAAGGTTAGAATCGAGACTACACTCAAGAGGCATTAAGCTGGTTTCCGCAGTGGGCGCTAATGTGTCGACCATCGTATCGTTCTTCAGCAGTCTGCGGAGCTTCAATCACCGCTTTACCTCATGTTCGTGGATTTTGAGAAGGCCTTTGACCGAGTCAACAGTGAATGTACATATATGGAGATTACTTCTAGGTAGGGGAACTCCCCCAAAAATTGTTGCCATTATAAGAGAGTCCTATAATAACGCAAGATGTTTTGTTGTACACAATAGGCAGCTATCCGACTCTTTCGAAGTGCGGCAGGGTGTGTGACAGGGGGATGTTCTATCGCCAATTCTCTTACTGCCAATAGGCGATGTTTTAACTGCCAGCGCAGCGTTGGCAATGGATTGGTCACACACTGAGGACACCAAACGATGCAATTGCAAAGCAGTTCTTTGAATGGAATCCTCAGGGTGCATGGCGGGTTGGAAGACCAAGAACAACATGGAAATCAACAGTTCTAGCAGAAGCAGACCTCAGAGAAAGACGTGGCCACAATTAAAATATCTAGCTGCAGACCGTGAAGGATGGAAACGATTTTTTGGCGCCCTATACCACAATCGGGGTTACAGGACTTGATGATGATGACTTACTTAATCACAAACTTAAATGTATGAAAACTTGACCAGTGAACCCACCAAATTTTGATCAGTAGATATCATTAAATACCAAATTTCTGTCATAGTTTGGAGTTGTTTTGATGTTACTCGACTCAAAATATTTGATATTAAACTTCATGAAGAAAACTTGGCATATATTTTAGATCTCATTACTTTTTTTGGTTAACTTATTTTTACGCACTGGTTTCTTGTGCATATAAGAACGTTGCTCTTTTTTTAACATCTATGTTTTTGGTCGTGAAATTGAAAAAAGTGAAATACCATCCATTTAGCATTTTTCCAATAAATTTTTTAAAACAATTGGCCAAAACTATTACTGATCTAAAACTGAAATCTAAAAACAAATAACCAAAACGATAAATGAACTGAATGCAACACAAGATTTTCACTTTTAATAACCAGCAGAATTTTGCATAAGTGTCAAATCGGGTGTTTTGATAGTCCAGTTTACCCGACGGATAGCAGAATACGAAGGTAGTTCGAAAAAGAATTGAAAAAATTCATCACCGAATCCATTGGTACCTAATGGCAATTTGTATGATAAATATTTGCCACTTCGATGGAATCTGTGATAGTTTTTTTTTCGGGATTCGAAGCAAGTTCTCGATAACTATGGAATTCACTATAGAGGGCATTTCATTTTTCCAATGATATTTTATTTTGCCATGACATGTTCAATGCTTTTATTTCTATAACAGTTTTCTTCAAATGGAAGTCATCAATACGACCCACTGTCCTTTGGAAGATATCAATGCACATTCATTAATATTTAGAATGACATACCTATGTATGTAATTGGAAGCATTCTTTTAAATATGATAGCTATGTACATTTATATTAAAGACAAAGCTACCTATTTCAATTTATATAATTAATACCATTTATTTGGCAGCAATCCAAAAGTAGTGGTTTTCGCGGTTTAAAAATATTATTTCATATACCTACCTAACGGATTTATTCAAATATAATAATTTAACTTTGTTCTTATATCCACACTCTTCAATAAAACAAAATTTATTAACACAATCATTGCAAACTAAATCTATTAACATTTAATCATGTTCATTAATTATTCTATACGGGTAAACAAAAGCACGGTTTTCCATCCTCAAAAAGGCAGACGCGACCGTGCATTTGGTGATGCCCGCACATTTCCCTTTATTAATTATTTTGATTTGAGGTAATGTGCCTATAACAGTGATTATAAAACTCACTTATGTCGCATATTATGGTTGTGTGCTCTCTGTCTCTGTCTGTGATGCAATACGTAACATCATAGGAATGCGAGTCTCTTTGGAGAATAGCGTATAGAGGCATACAGGGTGCAAACTGGAAGAAACAAAATTCTATTTTACAAAAAAAGCTATAAAAGTCCAAGTTTTGCTTTTAAACTGATTTATGCATATAATAAGCCTGTTTGGTGACGTGAAATCTTCACCAAGTTTCCCAAACTTGGGTTTTTTCCCATATGGTTTCTGACAGCAAATTGTGAAAATTTTCAAGAAATTTCACGTTAACAAACATACCTAATATGTAGGTTAGGTACATACATATATATTACCTGTTATGACTATCTGTGTTTTCGATTATTACATTACATTACAAAAACATCTGATTGCGTAACCCACTGACGAAAAAATTAATGTATTCGAAAAAAAAGTTTTTGGAAAAAACACGAAAATGTTTTAAGTGAAATTAGTATACATATTAACATATTTTCATAGAAATTAGTACTGGATCTATTCGTTCATTTTCCCAAAACTGCAAATTTTTACCAATCTAAGTCCAATTTTATTTTTTTTAAACAGAACTTTGGACTTAAAATGGTCGGAAATAGGCAGCTTTGGCAAATAAACAAACAGAAATATTACTGTATTTTGTTGTTTAGTATTATTTTATCGGTTGAATATAGCTACTCAATCAATAATGTACATACATAATTATTATAGCTTTTATTAATTCGGTAATCATTTTCAATCATTTGAAAAACTGATTTGCTTAGTTGCAAAAGCCCGAAGATGAAAATTTGATTCCGAAACGTGTCGCAAACAATTAAGTTTTTTAATAAATTAAATGAAAATAAAACCAAAATATGAACAGTTTCCTTTATTTTACATATTTTAATTTATAAGTACCTATACATAATTTCATTTGAAAAACATTGCACCCTGTAATATTGGACGCAAAAATACGAAATACGTTGGGTATGACTTATCTTGGAATCTAATTGCTACTCATTCATTGTGGATGGCTTCGGTCGGATCCAGAGATGTACCTATTCTTTTTGTGTTTGCAAAAACGATGGAACGTCATGGTAAACATATGCCTCGACGCTCCGCGTTCGCGCAACAGAGATTGAAGGCATTCATCAGGTATTTGAATAGAGAACTAATTAAAACTGACCTAAATAAATTAATAAAAATGTTTTTTTTTCCTCTCAATTTTCGGGGAGTGTGTCACCTGACTTTGCCTGAATATTCTCACGGTTCGAAACCGATCAATTGAGTTCTTTATCAGTATCAGAAGTCAGAACTTCATCTAACTAAAATGCATTAACTGCTCTATGTGGTGGCAATGAACTTGCAGAGTCTCGTCTTAGAAAAAGTTATGATGGATAAAACATCAACAATCTAATGTGCCTACCTTAATATGTATATCTTTGTAGTTTCTTTTGCCTTTATATATTTATGAGAGAAAAATTCCATCCGTGGTGGAGATCGCTCAGCATCCCAGCATCCATCTATTCACACAACTTCTCCCAATGGTTAATTGTTGTTAGGTTTTAAAATCGTCTGTAAGGTATGTATTAGTAATTTGGCGGTCTAAGTTCCCTAGGCGTTTGCATTTTAATACATGTGTAGACTTTTTGTTTTATACCCTTTTTGCTGGAGTTTTTAGGCAAGGGTATATATTTATGTATTTTTGTACATAATATAAATGATGAACTTTCTTTTATGGTTCCTACTTATGCCTACAATACAGGAAGGCAAAGGAGGAAATGCAGAGGCACTATATGCGAACGAGCTATTGTATTTTTGTTGTTTGTGTTTTTGATATGTTTAGTTGAATTTCCGTTGTAATTAAAATGTTGAACTATTATGCAAAATGGAATGTTTAGAATAATAGGATTTCCAAAGTGAAAGAGCCCTGAATTTATGGACTTTTGTTTTATAATAAAAGGTGCTTTTGTGTATTTTGTTTTTCATATAATTTACCTTTTTTGATATGAATGTTCCTTAATAAGAATTCAAAAAAAAAAAACTTTAAGATAAATGAAGGCTGTTATACCGGTGCGGTGCGGCGCTGTAACTAATATGTAGCTCAATTAAAAATATATAGAGATTTTATATTTACTCATTGTACCTGTAGCTTTAATAGATTTTGCATTGCAGTAACTCAGATTTAACAATAAATACAAAGCGCTTACGATGTCAAAAACCGAGTCTTGATGAAATATACGAAGAATGCACTCTTCTTTTTTTTATGTTTTTAATGCAATTTCTCATTTATTTCGTTGAAGACTGTAATTCCACGTTATTTAGAATAAAGGAAAACCATAAGTGTAAAGGAACAAAAAATTTGTACAGATTTTTGCAGACGTGAAACTGAGCAGATAGAAAAAGTCTTCAAATAAAATGTTTTTTACTGTTCATTTTAAAAAATCCCGAATGGGCAAAAATGTGTGGGGAGTGGGGATTGGTCCAAATTTCTACCACGAACGAGACCTGTGCAGGTGAATAGTCCGATGAGAAAAAATCAATAGTTTTACTCATTTTCGTATTCAATAGATAAGTAAGAACGTTTTTCATAATAATACAGTAGACGCTCGATTTAGTGGATCTCGAAATAGTGAACTATCCACTATAGTGAACACACAAAATTTTATAAAAAAACGTATTTTTTATAAGAATTTCGCGCAAGCATTTTACATAGTTTGAGAGCTCTGATGAATTGTTTCTTTTTTTTGTTTAAACCTGAGAGAATGCCTTGTTTAATGCTTAGTTAAAATTAAAAACATTCACATCGAACGAAATGTGCATTTCGGATCAAATGCGCCTTTATAAAGCCTTAGAAAAATCCCGCTCGAAAAAGTGAACAATCTCGAAACAGTAAACAGGCCTGGTTTTTATTACTTCACTATATCGAGCGTCTACTGTAATAGATATTATATGGTCATGTGGGGAGATAGATACATTGAGGTGTAGAAGTATAACTTCCAATGCACGTACATTATTGCACACTTTTTTTTTGTTTGACTGTAACTTTTGGCTCCCATTGTTTTTATTTTCCGTCATGGTAAAAATTATACTCCTTTTATAGCGGGCTATCCAAATACAGGTCTCGTGGTGAATATTTGGACTCCTCTCCTTTGTGTGTTTTATGAAAAGATATAAAGAATCACATTTTGGAGATCATTATGGGTATTAGGGGTGTCGGAATTTTTTTTTATATTTTTTATATTCAAAATGGGTATTGTGGATCTTGTAAAGTTTTTTAAAAAAGAAGTAACTTTTGTTCTGGGACATTTGGCTAAATTGAATTTTGAGACCCCTCGGCCGTTTTTAGGTTAAAAAATTTTGTTTGCTTTTGTAACCTGTTGCTAAGAAAATAGCATTAAAATCTGCTTGTCAAAATATCATGACATAACTTTTTACATTGAATCTCCCCGAAAAATAGATCGATTTTCTAAATGTTTTCGATTATTTATTTTTACTTGCGATATATGTATGTAGATACTATAGGGCAAGTTTTGGATTCGTGCAAAAGAAAAATTCGAGATAACAATCAAACATGACATTATGATGATAGAGAACACGAAAAAAGTGGGTGGCACAATTTATTTATTTAAGTCAACTAGTTACTAGCTTAACAGAAATTTATTTACATGGCTTGAACATATAGATACCTATTATGATTGAAAAAAAGTTGTTTTAAATTTACATGAAATATTTAAATTTTGATCAAACAAATTTATATATTTATTATTAAAAATATTAAATAATTTAAACATTTTATTTAGAGGAGAAAACCGTTCATAATTAGTTCGATAGTTTGAGATGAGTATGCATTCGGGCAAATTCCTCAAGTTTCTTTGAGGAATATTAAAATTAATTCGAGACAGAAGGTGCAAAGAGTCTATGTTTCCGTTTATCAATTTTAGAATAAAGACAAAACATAAATAAGAACGCCTTTCCTCAAGACTAGGCATGTCAATAAGTTTTAGTCTGTTCCTGTAAGGTGGGAGATCATAAGGGTTTTCCCAACCTAACCCTCTAATGCTACATTTCCACCTGACGCTAATCTGAGATTTAATAAGATTTACCTCAAATCTCCTTCAAATCTCGGAGATTTACCATACAAATTTATTTCGTAAATCCTGAAGATTAGAAATTAATCTTGTTAAATCTTCAAAGGACAAATAGTTTTACAAATCGAACAAACTTTTTCTTAAATGGTGCTGAACGATTCATACGAGACTCGCATTCACTTCTTCATTGTTTCACACGAATCAAACATTCTGTCTCATTCGCACTTCATAAGAAAAATTGGAACACCATTTGCATTTTTGAAGGTGCTGTCAAATTTAATCTTTTTTAAATCTTTTTGTGCGGTGGAAACACCAAATAGATTTATTAAATCTAATCTGAGATAAACCTTTGGTGGAAACATAGCATAATGCTACATTTCCACCTAGCGCTAATCTGAGATTTAATGAGATTAACCTTAAATCTCCTTCAAATCTCGTAGAATTACCATACAAGATTTATTTCGTAAATCTTGAAGATTAGAAATTAATCTTGTTAAATCTTCCTAGGACAAATAGTTTTACAAATCGAACTAACCTATTTTTACATGGTGCTGAACGATTCATTCGAGACTCGCATTCAGTTCTTCATTGTTTCACACGAATCAAACATTCTGTCTCATTCGCACTTCATAAGGAAAATTGGAACGCCATTTGCATTTTTGAAGGTGCTGTAAAATTTAAACTTTTTTAAATCTTTTTGTGCGGTGGAAACAACAAAAAGATTTATTTAATCTAATCTGAGATAAACCTTTGTTGGAAACATAGCATAAGCGCAAACCTCAGGAATCTTCTTTGAACCTGTTCTAATCTTGCTTTATGACAGTCGTAATAGGGAGACCAAACCTGACAAGCACACTCAAGAATTGGTCGAACAAAAGTTATAAAAAGCTGGTTGTAACAAAAGGATCGGAAAATTGTCTTGGCTCTCTCTTTATCCAGCCAAGAATAGAATTGGCTTTATTAGTTATAGAGTGTATGTGTTGTATAAATAGTTTGCGATCAAATGAGACACCAAGAACAGATATATCGCTTTCACGAGATAATGACACAGCATTTAACAAATAGCCGAAGGAACTTACAGAATATTTTCTCGAAAAACTAATAGTTTTATATTTATCAATATTAAGAAGCAAAGAATTACGAACACACCAGTCAAAAAACGAGTTAAGGTCGCATTGCAACTCTTCATAATCGCGAATATTGGAAACACTTTTAAAGATTGTGAAATCGTCGGCATAAATGAGACAGTGTGAATGCTTCAACACAGATGGTAAGTCATTAATAAATAAAATAGGGCCAATGTGGCTACCCTGTGGTATAACAGAATTAACTTTAAAAATATTTGATGCACAACCATTAAAAAGTACTGAGTATGATCTATTGAATAAATACGATTGAAGCCACACTACAAAATCTTCACTAAATCCCAGATTTCTTAATTTAAAAAGCAAAACTCGATGTGAGAGTTTGTCAAAAGCCTTGCTAAAGTCTGTGAAGACACAATCCCCTTGCTTTTTATTTTTGAACGAATCAATACAAATTTGGTAGATAGGTACTTTCAAACTTCAATTTATTAAAAATCTAATCAAGTATTTCTTTAGTTCATATGCTCAGTGATTAAAATTTTTATCAATTCCCACCTGAAAAAATGCCAAGTTTTTGCTAGACACGTTCCGTAGGGGAAAACGTTCCATATATGTAATCGACCTTTGCTTGTAAAAACTAAGTGAGTTCTATGTTGGCAAACGTGGGTGATAGTGGGTTGCCAATCGGCAATCCAAATTCTTGATTGAAGAATGTGTCTTCAAAGAACCCCACACTAAATATATGAATTTTTTCCCAATTACATATTTTGGCCTAATTTGGACCCCGCTGTAAAATATTTACCGGTTTTGGGAATGTTCTTGAGCTTGCTTTCAAAATTTTTTTTTTTTTTTTTTTTTTGTCCAAGTCATATGGGATTATTCTTACACACAACTGACATCATACATACATATATAGGCGCCCAGAGGGGGACGATCTACCTGTCTACACAATGTCAATTAATTAAGATATTAGATTTTTTCTTAATCGTGTAGCCTCGATGATCATGGCACTGATGGGAATCTGTGTAATTTCTGTGATTTTCAACTTCAATAAACGCCAAATAATGGGCGTGTTACTCCCTAAGACCTTAAAGTCCTAGTAACTAGTCCTCGTGGCTTGATGGTTAGTGCGTAGGACTGTCATGCCGAAGGTGTGGGTTCGATTCCCAGCCGTGCCACCTAAAAACAGAAATGTTTTATTCGAGGTACTGCCTCTTGCGAGGAACTGACAAATCCTCCAAGAGTATACTTGTCATGAAAAAGTGCTTCTCATTTAGCCGTTCGGACTCGGCAAAAAACTGTAGGTCCCCTCCATTCCTGCCAACAAACACGCACACAGGAATGGTTGTGAGTTGTAAGTCACTAGGCCCTGGTTCTCCATGAGCTGTTGCGCCACCCAATTTATTTTATTTATAGTAACTAGTCCAGTTTCATGATAAAGTTTAAAAAAAAAGAACTTAAAATAGAGGCTTTAGGAAATTCAATTATATCAAATTTTTGCAAAAAAAAAAACTGTTGGAAGTTTTGTGGAAACTGTGATTTTCAATGTGATGGTTAACGTTAATACCTGTTTTAGTAGGATAATAGTTTATTAATATAACTCAAAGTTTTAATTTTAAACTTAATAATTAATTAATAAATTGACTGTTCGAACATAGGAAGCCAAATTTGTTAGAGTTGCCGTCAAAATTGTTTTCTTTCATCAGGCAATGAATAAATATTACAGAAAACTATTTTTTTTACGGTTTTGCGTCAGGAACATTAACAACGTTTGGCCCAGTATTCGGACACATTTTTTTTTTAGTTCAAACAGTAACAGTCAACAGAAATTGATAAAAACAAATACACAAACTCAATTTGTTCAATAAAACTGAGAGAAAATTACTTCTATGCCTTTTTTGGTTTAAACTATGGTTTAAACTATGTTAATATATGTATGTTATATTCGAGAACTAGTGTTCGACTACTGGGGAATTACGTACGGGTAATTACAGTAATTTGACGCCCTATGCCCCAGCCGGGGTTACAGGACACGATGATGATGAATTATAGTTACAACAAAAACCCTAAAGGTAATAACAAATATTTGAGTTAAAGCTGCTAAATAAATTTACATCACATTCTTACGTTGAATGGTTCCCTCGCAGTAAACGATTACTTTATTATGAAGTGTTCGACAACGAGAGACATAACCCGGCCACAAAAATAGCTTTTTATTTCACCCATTTTTTGTAATACTTTGAGACCCGTTACTCCGAAACATAAATACATAAATTTGTTGTTCAGAGTGGCATGACCTTGAACATGACATTTTTTTGGGAATTTGTATGTGTTGTTGCACATTTTACAATTTTAAATAATAATTTGTATTGCTATTTATAAGAATGTATGGTATAGGTATGTTCGTAAACAATGACCCCGCGTCAAAGGAAACAAGTACCTATCTCGTCTTCATCCAAAATTATGTTTACTGTTTTTCTTTTAAGCTGTTGAGAATTGTTTATGTTAAGTGTTGCAGAATTCCTCCGATATATTTGGTAATACGGTAACAAGGTACATTTTGTTGATGACTATATCGTATATGTAAGTCGTGTTTTATTATCATCGGGAGTCGGGACCTGGATCTGGATTAACTTTTACATGTAATACAATAACAAAATAATGGGAAATTTTCAAAATAGTTTTTGTTACCCGTGTTAAAAGTGTATCCAGAACCAAATCCCGATGATAATAAAACACGCCTATAATTATTTTTTATTTTCGATATTACACCACTGCATTTTGAATTAGCCAAGAGGTTAGCGTATTAGGTTCCCACATGGGGCTAGTAGGTTACTTGTAAGTTATTGATAAGAAGGTAAGTTTCAATAAGTCTTTTATTGCAACTAAAAACTCCAAATATTTCTTAAGAATTCCTTGGAATTTCTGGGAAATATTTATCCAGTTTTTAGTATTTAATCATATACTATGTACTCGTACAATGAATATATGAATATCCGTACCATAGCTTTAGTCCCTCCATTATATCATTCATTAAATTGAAATAAACGATTAATGGTATATTATTAATTATTAATTAATTTGTTTACATCCCATAACTCAGCATATATTGATTTTTTTTTCAATTTTAGATTCCAGAATTAAAATAATCACGGCAACAGACAGTCTTAAAGAAACCAGACTCAATAATTTGTATGCAGAGCATTTGAATATCTCAACTGACCATTTGGCCACCTCAAGTACTTCTTCATCAGATGATCTGCCAACAAAAAACACAGGAAACGGATTAGCGATGGTGCAGCGACAAAACCGTGCATCATCCGCCAACTGCCCACGATCTTGTCCGCCAACCGCCACTATTCAAGCAGAACCAGTTTGTGGCTCAGACGGTCTGATCTACGCCAACATCTGCGAAATGAAAAAGAAAACATGCTCTAGAAATGGAGCGAATGGAGTGTTGAAGGTAAATTCTTAAAAGATCTAAGCTTGATAAAATAAAACATATACATATATATGTGCATTTTAGAACAAAGATAACACTCACACTAACATGGCTTTTATTTAATTGAAGTGTAGCGAAAGTACACATCCTAATATATTGTCAGATACGCTAGTCAAAAAGGTGTTAAGAAATTTAAATTCAGCCAGAGGCCCAGGAACTTCCATTTTTTGTTTTATCTCAATGAAATATTTGCAATCCACACCTACTTTACAATAGTCTACATACATATATCTAAATAAAAGATTGTGTCTGATGGCTGATGAACTCAATTCCTGTAGTAGCGAGGATGACCCAAATAATTTTACAACTTTTCTCAAATTCGGAACACAGCATCTCAAAGCAGCACCAACAGGCTATAAAAGACAATGTTAAGACCTCCATGCTCCATGTGATAGCTCACAAAAACAAGATTGCTGGCATTCAAAAGCACACCTTCAATATGACAGCTTTTGCATTGCGGTTTTCACATCTGATCGAACATATGTGAAGGAAAAGTCGTCAAACCTCATAGCTTCAGTTACAATACGAAGACGGCTAATTGAAAGGTGGTGTGGTTGTGGTTTCCCTTTCTGACCGGGCAAGCTTTTTGTAAGATTTCACCGCTAGCTATGGTCTTTTAGAGAGATGCTGCATATCATAGAGGCAGGTATAAGCAGGAAACTACACTGATGCCGAAGCCGATGCTACCGCATTGCTGCGCAAGAATTTATGTACATGTCTATAGATACCTTCCTACATGTTATTATTTTCCTCTCCACTGGCATACTAACACATATTTTGATCAAATGCATTTTGAACCTGATCTAGAGATAAAATTATTTAATGTGATATGTGACAATGTGACTAGTGAGCCTTTAGCTATATATTTGTATATAACTGGGGCATTAGACTATGTTAATTTTGTTTTTTTCTTGTGTTCTTTTTTCAGGAGGTCAAGGAAGGCTGTGAACGAGCAAAGGGCTCTGACTGCAAACATAGATGCCCGTCTGAAAAGGACCCTATATGTGGCACAGATGGAAGAACGTATCTAAATAGGTGACGATTATTTCAATTTACAATTTTAAGTGACTAGGATTAACTCATAATGAATCAATTTTATTTGATCCAAATATTTTTGTATTTATATGTATGAAGAATGAAGATAATGTATGTTCTCTGTCGTTATATTGATTTTAAATTATTTTCGAACCTAATTTACCTGGAAGTTTAAAACTAGTATACGAGTACTAGCAATTAGAATTAATGTTTTCTTTAGCTTTGTTCTCTTACAAACAAATACAGTACGCCTTTGGTAAAAACAACCGATCAAAAGTTGGAGAGTTGCGTTAATTGAGAATGTTGCAATAATCGAGTCAAAAAAAGCATTTTATGAGAAAAGATTATAAAATAAAACTACCCCGAAGCCAATATCAATGTTTGTTCCCAAGATACTCCAGCCGCAATTTTGTTTTCAACAATTTTCAGCAATTTTTTTTATTTAAAAAAACTGTGAGTTGATCTGTTTTTATGTATATTTTTACAGATCATTTACTACGTCAATATGCGTAGAATAAAATCAGCCCGAAATCCGAAATCGAAAGCATTATTTGTTCGAGACTTATGAAATTAAACAGCGTTTTTTACTTGCGATACATAGGTCCGATATTATTATGACAAGTTATGCATTCGTTAAAAATATCGAACTCGAGATTTTGATCAGATTTGTCATTACGATGACAAAAAAAGGGGGTCTCACAATTCTGTTTGTCTGTCTGTCCGTTGAGCTACAGCCTAAACAGCTGAATCGATTTTCTTTAAACTTGTTACATATCGTTTTTTGGTCATTCCCCCTACATGTTTTTTTTAATTTTTTTTAAGAACCAAAAATAACAGTACCTGCTATACAATTTTTTAGCAATTTTACAAAATCGTATTTTTCACAAAAACGGCTCCACAACTTTTCTTAAAAAAAATTAGTAAATAACTTTTATTAAAGGCTTCCTTTGGGTGGAAAACCATTCTTCAAAAAATGGTTATTAATTTTTTTTTAATTTTCGATTTTCTTCAAAAAAGTATGACTGATTTCAATAATTTTTTTTAGACAGAAGCTTCCAAAAAATATAAATAGTTTTGTGTACCAAAATAAAAAAAAAATTGTAGATTTTTAAAAAATGTTTACAATTGAATTGAATTGAATTGAAAATCAATTTTTTCGAAAACGACATGAAACGTATTTTGAAATTCAATGCTCAAGAGGTTTTTAGTACTTTCTAAAATATTTTTGGAAAAAATTTACATTTATAGAAAACTAACAGTACCTTTCATACAAAATCAAAAAAACCGCATAGCTATGCTGTAGCACTAGTCAAAGTACCTGAAAAAACTCTGTGATAATTTACATGTCATTTTGTCTAATTTCAAAGTTTTTCTTGTTTATGTTTATTTATTTCATTTTATTTGTTAATTTATTTTCAACTTTGTGTCAGTTCCGTCGTCGGGAAGATGCAATAGTGGGAGAAAAATTAACAAATGTATTATGATTTAATCAAATAAAAAATAAAACCCCTGAAGAAGTAAGGAATTCTTACGAAACGTTGGGAGAAGAATGAAATAAGTTTCTTTTATTTGCATTCAAAACTAAAATAGACCAAAAGAGCCTACAAGAAACAATCAATCTAATGTAATTTTGGTTTTATTCAAATAATGCTAACACTTTCATTTCAATATTTTTTTGTAAAAAATGCAAAATAGGAGTTAGCTGCTTTTCACTCTAAGCCGATTATATGTAGGTATCGTCGTTATTGGTTCCTAGACCATCTTCCATATATCATTGGTCATTGCCGATTGTCCATTATTCAATTATGACGATCGACTTTATTGGATTTTCTATAGCCTTAGCCTAGTGAATTTTAATAGTTTTGATAGAAGTATAAAAGCTTATTAACTTCGGCCAAAGCCATGTGATTTCTGCAAAATCAAAATAAAGGGAACAATAAATTGTTACAACTGAACAAACTTCTTTATTTTTTGCAAGTTGCGGGCTAAGGCTGGTAAGAAATAACTTAGTAGTTTCCATTATTTTCCAATGCTTAACAAAATAGCACCCAACCTACAATTTTATCTGTGTTTGGGAAAACACTAGGGAGATTGTTCAAGGTTGGGGCTGAATATTTGGCATATTTTTTCCAAGCACCAACCGAATTTGATGGAAAAACGAGGATAAGACTAAGCAATTTGAATGAATGTATAGATATCGATACCTTCCCTTGCAAAATTTTAAATTAAAATTTCAAAAAACCTCTTGCTTAGTTATTTATTTGTGTATTTTGTTGTAATAAACAGATTTTTAAAAGGCTTTTGAGTTGAAAATCCTATACCAAATCTTTTTATTCCATTAAATACACAAATAAATAACTGAACAGGAGGTTTTTTTCGATGCCTTTACAAAAATTTTTTAAATGTCGCTTAATACATTCTTACGGGAAGGTATCGATATGCTCTATTTTTAATCGAAGTTCTGTGAGAAGTGAAGTTGATGCTAAAATAAAATGCACGACTGGATCGCACGTACTTGCTCTTATGTTCAAGTTGTGTGGAACCTAAGAACTTTAAAAAATATTCAAGTAATTATAGAAAAAGTATAAAAAAGCATTTAAATCGTTCTTTTAATTGTTTAAACAGCCTGATAAATAACTTAGAGCTCAAAAAAAAGTATGCCATTTGATTAATTAAAAAAATATCAATATATGCAAAAAAAAATTTTAAATCGTTGGAGCCGTTTTCTTAAAAATTAATTTTTTATATAAAATTTTTTTAACATTTTTCAAAAAAAAAATTGGTATGCCAATTTTGAGTATATATTAATAAACATTTAAAACTGAAATTTCAAAACAATTCATCAACCCGTTTTTGAAATATTGAATTTTCAAAAAAAAAATGGGAATCTTTTTTTAAAAATCCAAAATATATTTTTTCAAAAATTTTGGTATGCAGTATTATTTATATTCTAACAAAGCTTTTGTGCAAAAAATTTTATTGAAATCGGATGAGCGGGTAATGAAAAAACCAAAAATCAAAAAAACCGTTATATGACAGGTACCGTTAATAAATGTTTTTGGTGATTTTTTTCTTACTAAAAGGTATATCATATCTACAGTAATATACTGATTTTTTTTAATCAAAATCGTTGGAGCCGTTTTTGAGATAAATAAGCATTTCCTTAACGGTTGTATGGCAAGTACCGTTATTTTTTGAGCTAAAAAAAAAATTTCAATGTCCCCTCTGGAGAGTTACAAAAAAACCTTAAGTTCAAAATTTGAAGAAAATCGCTTCAGTGGCTTAGGCTGTAGGTTGAGGTACGGACAGACAGACAGACAGAATTGTGCACCCACTTTTTTCGTGTTCTCTATCATCGTAATGTCATGTTTGATTGTTATCTCGAAATTTTATGTTTGCACGAATCCAAAACTTGCCCTATATCACCTATATCGCAAGTAAAAATTACTATAAATGAGAATGGGGCTAACAAATTTGTATATTGACTGTGTTGTTCTCAAGCCCTAAGAAAATTAGAAGAAAACACGCGGCTGGGGCTAAAAAAATTAAACATGTTGTTTTCCCAAGCTTCAAGGAAACTGAACAAAGAAAAAGTTGTTGGGAATTCACAATTTACATGAAAGCGTTTTTTTCAAGCCCTTAAGGAATTGGACGAAAAAACAAGTTTGGACATAAATGCTGTGCTTTTGTTCAAGTCCTTAGAGAATTGGGATAAACAATAGAGGTTAGTACTTTATTTTCAGAAAATAAAAACCATAGTTTAGGCAGGTGTTCGCATTGAGTGAATAATTTTACTTTTTGTCTTGGAAATTCTTTTTTAGGTTAAATTTTCAGTAAAGTATGCTATTGTTTTAGCTAAATCTACTTGGCTCTCGATAGATTTCATCATTATGATTCCAAGAATTTGTGTATATTTTTTAAAGAGAATTTAATTACGTTTTTTAGTGGTTAATAAAATTTTCTTGTGAGATTCATATTTTAAGAGTTAAAGAGATTAGAAATTTTCTTTTTTTTTTGCAATTTTTGACGGTTCCTATTCCTTTTCTATTATAATCCTTTCTTACGGCATCTACAAGTACCTACCCTAACTTCAAAAACTGAAAAAAAGACAACTTTTCGGCACTTCAACTCTAAAGTCTAAGACGCAGATTGCGCTTATATTCGCTCCCATTTAAAATACTCCCCTAAATTTAGCCAAGTATTTTAGCGTTTCTTACGTATGTATATCAAAATTTAGCGCAAAGAAATGCGGAAATTCTGAAAAGACAAAAATTGTATTTGAGAGAGATTGCGAGTGATTGAGCCTTATTTTATGGTTCATCTAAAGCAACTTCAAGCCCTCCCCCCCTCCTCCCCCACAGCTTAATCCTAGATCCACTACTGAGTCCACTCTATTACAAATTAATGTGATACCTATCACCTATATATGTGATGTCTAGTTTGACAAGCTAGTCTTCATCTATAAATGTATAGGTACCATACATAGTTCCAAATATAGTAATCAAATAAAAAATATTTTTAGATCTTATTAAAATGTTTTGTTAGCTAAGTAGTTTATAATAGTCCAACAAATCACTATTATGTTCTTTAAAATCTAAGTTAATTACTTTCACTTCTATAAAGAACAACAGTTAATATGAAATTTTGTATGTCATGCCCATAACGATTATTTCTTTTATAACTTTACTTAAGGCAGTTAACAATAATCGTAAAGCTAACTAGCGCGTGATCTCTCTGAATTTTTTTCTTTTATTTTCATTGTTCTGGTTCTGATTAAGTTATTGTATTTTGGATTTTTTCTGTTTTCTTTCTAAATAATTAATGGGCATTAAGTCTTTTCCCTCACAGTCATACTTATCATTTAAATTTGTGGCCGAGGAAGTAAATTGGTGCAAAGTATAGCTTTCAATATTTTAAGCCTAACAGCAATAATAATCATACATTAGGGTGATCCTTATGTAGGTCATTGTTTGATTTTGATTGGTAGGCTTCCTAAATTTCTTCCAAGTAAATCAAAAAAAATCCTATAAATTTTAAGCACACTTAACACTAAGTTTAAAAAATAGTCACAGTTTTAAATATTTTTTTTATAATCATGCAGAAATTTTGATCTCTTAGGTTTAAATTTTAATTTGTTTTAAATGATTTCAACTATCGCGCGGAAGTCAGTGATTTCAAATTTACATTAATTCATTACGTACATTATTTATCTTTTTATTTCAGATGTATGTTGAGAGTTCAAGCATGCCGTGTGGGGATAGCTGCTGTGTCTATTGCACACGTGGGACCATGCAGCAATACAAGTGCCATTCGTGAATCTTGTCCGGTTGACTGCAAGAGTGCCCCCAAGGATGGCCCAGTTTGTGCCTCTGATGGAAATGTGTACAATTCAACTTGCGAAATGAAGCTTCACACCTGCGGTCAAGGTGTGGTAAAAACGTCTCGAAAACATTGTCAGTCAACTAGAATGTGCCGTGAATCGTGTTGGCGTGTAGCCAGGCCAACTTGTGGATCAGATGGTCGTCTTTACGCTAGCCCTTGTAAAATGCGGTCATCGAACTGTGGAAAACACATATTCGAAGTGCCGCTTTCATTTTGTATGTCACAAGAACGAAATGGTAATCAAATAGATAATTGCCCCACCGAATGTCCAAAAACTGAATCACCTTCTCAATATGTTTGCGGAAGCGATGGAAGTATATACTCATCACTTTGTGAACTCAAGATGTTAAATTGTGGGTGAGTTGGTCGCTTCTAATTCGTAATCACGTTTTATTTTTGAACTTTGTCTTTGAAATTTAAGACCTCAAAGAAAGTCAATCCAAAAGATAAGCATGGACAAATGTAAGAACCGTTTGAATCGATGCAAACAACTACCACCCTGCAAGGACTTTAACAATTTATATGGATCGATATTCTCTTCAAAACAAAACGATAAGCTTTGTGGCACAGATGCTAAGACTTATAACAACGAGTGCGAACTTGCACATGCAACATGTTTGTAGGTTTACATATATATTTTTTTATTTTGAAGAAAAAAAATGCTTACTCACTATTTATATTACAGACGCGGAGTTCAATTGGCACACATTGGTCAATGCACTGATTTGAAAACACCTCCTAAGGACTGCGGGGAGAGATGTGCTTATGAAGACGTTGAAAGTGGACCTGTTTGTGGTTCCGATGGCAACACATTCCCTTCGATGTGTGAATTCAAGCGAAGAACCTGCCATTTGCGCGTAGTACCGGTCTCTCTGAAGAACTGTCCTCTTACAGAGCATTGTGATTCAGACTGTGATGCTCAGCCACCAAATTTTGTTTGTGGATCCGATAATAAATTCTATAAATCAGAATGCCATATGCGAAAAGAAAACTGTGGAAAACATGTTTTTGTTGTGCCAATCAAGCGTTGTCTATCATCGTTCCAATTCAAAGGATGTGCTAAAATATGTCCCAAAGAGTTTGAACCTGTTTGTGGCACCGATGGCATGACCTATTCAAATGAATGTTTCCTTAGTATAGAAAATTGCAGGCAAACAGCTGCTCCTGTGAAAATTAAGCACATTGGTGCTTGCGGAAGACCCGAAGCCCCTTCGACCAATTATCTATATTAATATTTGTATCATTAAATGTAAGTAAAGAAATGAATTAGTGTAAATAAATTTAGTTATTTCGACTGGAAAACAAATTCAAATATCTGTTCGTTTTTTTTTTTGTAACGACGCAACGGTTATATTGTATTTGTGAAATATCAAATAATATTTATAATACTATTAATAAATGAGTATATTTTAATATACACGAACATAACTCTAACTATAAAAATATATTGTATTAAAATTGAATTTCTATTTATTAATATTATGTGTTTCGTATCCATATTATAAGCATACATTTATGACCAAATAAAGATAAATAAAAAAAAAACAAAGGTTGGACTTGTTGTTTTTATTACTATACGGCAGTGCTCATTTTTGTATTTTAGGCAGAGTCATCAAATAGTTTACTTAGCATTGCATTAACTTCATGTGGTCTATATTTTATGTATTTTTCTGGATTCTTACTAAATTGAACCGAGACATACCTGAAAGTTAATAAGTAAAATTTAAAATTAGTAAGTTACGCGGTTTTTATATCCTTATAATACACTTAAAATAAAAGTACACAAAAAATGCACATCCGCTTCAGAAATACTAGAAACAGAAACGGTTGGAGATACCTGGAAAGCTAGCCAGGCATATTAGAGCATACAATTTTATCTTCGATTTTGATTGATATTTTTTAATTGGCAATTAAATTGCAATCAAGTTTGTGGATCTTGTTATATATTTATTAACTTTAACAATTCTTTAACATAAAATACCAACTTAATAATATGCATCACACAAAAATGAAAAAAAAAATACAAAGATTTAACAAATAAAATGTGTTCTACAAATTACAAATTCAGTACAAGCTAAACAAAAAACACCTTAATTAAATATATAATTGTCAACCATGAGCAAATTGTAAACATCATCCTGATTGATGATTGATTTGTAAAACGTCTTTCTTGGATTTTCAACTTTCAAACCTTTGTGTATAAATTTCAATTTTTAAAATAGCGAATAGAAGTTATTTTTGAGCTCAAGTTTTATATCAAATCAATTCAACTCTCATTTATGTTGCGTAACGTTCATAGTGTATGAAAATAAATGTGGTAAGCAGCTGTGTGACAAGTAAGATTATCCACCAAAGAATACAAGAAACAAAGCGTGACTCGATGTTGTCATTTTTAAAGAAAAAAATCTTGAGAGCACTTGTATGAACGAAATAGGAGTAGTAATAAAATTAAGCTAGCGAAGCTTCTTTCAATTTTTGATTACGATTAAAATGGCATTATCCTTAAATAGTTGGAAAAGGAAGAAGTTTTGTACATTAACTTACAATTCATAAAACTTGTTGTATTTGGGCAAAATATGTTCAGCATTATCACGTTTAATTCCTTCCCTCAATATAACATCCGGTATAGAAATCCCCCTTTGTATTTTGCATGCCTCTTCAAAATCTTTGTTGAATGTCTAAAAAAAAAGCAAATCCAAATATTTAGCACTACATTTGAAAAATTAACATAAAAAAAAATCTTACAGAAAATCTTTCCTTTAAGATGGCCCTATCTTTATCTTTAATTTTTCCATGAACAGGCTTTGGTAATTCGTCCATGGATGAAATACTTCCCAACATTTTAGACCAGGTTTTCTGATATGAGAATTTCAATTCCCGAATCATATCGTTGTAACTACGTTCACATTCCGGTTCAGCTAATGTTACTAAATCAATAAGATTTGATCTCTGAAGGGATTTCAAAATATAATGAATGTTATTCAAGCGGAATAGATGCTTGGTTGCCTGATCAGAGTATTGCTCACATTTGCTCATAATAGTTAAATTTAACTCCGCCAATGCTTTTTCTTAAATTATAAGAAAATTATGAGAATATAAGCTTATTTGACTGCTACTACTTACTTATATAAATAGCCAAAAGTGCCTTGTTTTTGTCTTCTGGCATAAGAGACTTCTTCATCAAAATAGTATCTAGTTGAGTTGAATAGAGCACATCGTGCTGCAGAATATCCCCTATAACATCGAAGTGTTCAAACAGATGCTCAACAAACCAAATAGTATTGGAAGTAAGCTCATGCACAGTAGCATCTTTGGGAACTGTTGAGTAGCCGAGTGTGCTCGAACTCATTCCAACTAAATTAGTACCGGATTCACCCTTTACCACCTCTAGGAAGTGCTCAAGTGCTTTAGAACCCTAAATATTCAAAAGTTTAATTAATTTCAAAATATGTACATGCAAAGGTATCTGATGTTCTAGCTTACTGTTTGCTGAAGTCGATTTAGAACTTTTGTCAGTTGTTCCTTTTGATGTGGATCACATGTCCGTTCTATATCTGGTTGCAGTAAAATAACTCGCTTAAGAGCAGAGAATATTCCCAAAGCAGATGTCCATTCTTTTCGTGAAATACAACGAAGTATTCTGCCTGTTATAGCCTGAACAAAATATATTCTAAACCGACAGAGAATATTTTTTTATATAAATCATACCTCAGCATCTTTTACTACTAGTTCAATTGAATTTTGAGCTAGTCTGGAGAAAACTTCAGTGTGTTTTGATGATGGAATTATATCATTCATTAAATTTCTCTCCCACACGAGTAAACGTTGCAGGCCCAATAGTAACACAATATACTTGTCCAACTCCTGATCCCCATCTAAATAATCTTCAGATGAAAGATGGTCAGAATGTGATACAGTTTTCTTTATAGAAAATCCAGTTGATTGCTCGATGGTTTGAGTAGCACGTAAATAAAGCTTGTTTGCCTTTTTTTCGAAGCTAGAGAAAAGGGTTCTTGTATTATTAAGTTGAAAAAAAAAAAATATTGCTTACATTTGTTGCAATCGAGCTGATGTTGTTTTTTTGGGTTCAACGCGACTACTGTGACGATTTCGCTGTAAGAATTTAATTTAACTTCGGAAATTAGTTAATATAAACAATTATTATTTGAGAATTTTAAGTGACCAATTATGTTTATGAAATTATGTTACAGTGGGCTTATGAGTTATTTTATTCAGGATGTCTTTCTTAATTAAAATTAATATTATTATATACGATATAAGTATACATACAACATACAGTAAATTAACATAAAGCCAATACAAAATAAATTAATAAATACAAAAAATTGTTTTCATTATCTTACCAAAGGTTCATTGCCCCAACTTCCACTTTTCTGGTGATCTTTAAGATTCTGCAAGGACCTGTAGATGATTTCACTTCTCTCTGATGCATATATAACTGCAAATTCCTTACGCAAATTCTGATCCAACCAAAGCGATATAGTAGTCAATTCATCGCGTGTACTTTGTGAAAGTTGCTTGAGTGATATATAATCCTCATTGGAGGAGTCATCCTCGATGTAAATTAGATCAAGCAAATCCACCGGTTTTAGAATATAACTATGCTTCTTAAGCAACATTCTATAGTGATTGCTTAGACTTTCGCAACCAGTGTTAAATAAGCTGCTAACATTTTCTAATTCAACGCTTTGTGAGTTATTGTTCTTGAAATAGTCAATTGCAGCTCGTAGTTTATCAAGTGCTTCGAGGAACACACCAATGTTACCTTCTGTTGGGCCTTGATGGATTAGATTGCAAACCAATTGAGAAACCTCATAGTGCGATAAGACAGTGTCAAGACATTGGAGTGTTGCATCTAAATCTAGAATAAACATTTAAGGGCGAATCAACACGAAATAATAAATACAAAATTAACTTACTTTGTTGGCGTTTCTGAAGATGCTCGGTTGTGTTATATACAGGAAGAACCGTCTGCTCCAGCTTTCCTAGTCTTTGTTCAAATGTTGTTAGAATACTAGACATCGAAGCAGTCAGCTCATTGTATTTTTTTACTCGTTCTTTCAACAGGCATAGATTTGCGGTTTCCTTGAAATGGGTTTGGATATTAAGGAACTCAATAGGTTTTTAGAAACTACCTTTTCAAGTTTATCCCCAAAGTGCAAGGAATTTTCGAAGTTATTCATTTTTGTACTTTAAAAACACCTCCCTTTGCAGAAATCAGAAAACCAAAATAGATTTCCAAAAAACTGAAGTAATACGAATGTTAAAATGACAAGTGACAGTTGTTGTTGATGTCAACTGATAAACGTGTTCATGTTTTGGAGATGTTCGAGTGAATAATACTACGTTTTCATTAGGCCAAATGAGGTAATTTCGTTGAAAATTTCGAAATTCGATACGAAATCATCTCATTTCCCATACAAACATTGTATATAAATTCTATAGTATTCTCATCAAGAAAAAAAGCTCGTGGCCATCTATGCGTCCAAATGTAATACTAATTTTTGTTAAGGAATCTCGGTAAGGCGATCACAGCGAACCTATCGACCAAATGTCTACCTACAAAATCGTGTTTCATGTGAATACTATAGATTGGATATACAATGATACAAATTTACATTTCGAAATGAGATAATTTCAACCAAATTTGCACAAAATAAGGTTGGAAATTAAGTCAAAACCTAATGAACAATCCCAATTAGCCACAGTTTGAAGAGCTCTGAAAAGATTTTGCATGAAAGTGTCAAAGTGCAATGGAAGGAGACGAAAGAAAACAACAACAAAAAGTGATTAACAGCTAGTTGAAATTCAAAAATGAAATGAGCTGTCAAACGAAACTACCAAGTGCCCTACCTGTTATATACTTACCTGCTACACCTACCCGTCCACCACCATCATCGTCCATCATCGTCCTCAGCATCCATCATCAACGAAGTCCAGCATCCAACTAACCTAATTTTAAGATAGCCTTAAGGTTTTTTTTTGTTGTCTTCAACGTAGTATGACACTCTCAAGTTATCGAGATCACTCAGGATCCACACTCAAAAGTTAAGTATTAAAGTTCCAACTCATTCTGAGGTTCACCAATATTTGCATATGATAAATTTTGTTCTCTTTTTTTTTTATATAGCGTTTTCTAGTATAAGAGTTTTAAAAATAAAAGAAAACTCAAACTAACTACATCTTACCCCACAAGTGGTGCGCACAACTTCGCTGGATAAGAGAGAGTTCGGTGAGTCCAAAGTTTAATTATATTTTGTATTGCTTATATTTATCGTATGGAAGAATTGGTACAGTGCTTTACAGAACTATCGATAAGAGAGAACATTTATGGGAATTGGTCAGTTAACATAATAATAACATAAAGTTAACAGCCAAATTTTAAATGAATACCTAAACCTAGTCTTATTTTTGTTGCTTATTTATTTATATTTGAATTTAAACTTTTATGAAAAGAAATCATTGAGTGATGTCGATATCAGGTAACCAATTTTGAGTAAACGTAGCTTTAAAAATATCTACTAACAACAAATCCACATATGTTATCAAGCAAAGGGTCAATGGTCCCAAAAACATAAGTATATTTAAACTCATTTTTTTTGTAAGAACTTGTAAATTTAAAACTCTCACGAGAGAACAAATTTCTGAAGTTCAATGAACCTATGCTTAAATAGACATAGAAATCAATATTTACATTATTTTAGGGATATGAACAAGAACTTGAGAGTCATACTCAGGGTAAATGAACATCTTTTTTTATTTTATAATTTAACTTTAATTTTGATTTGCTATATCCTTTTAATTTTTAAATCATTAAATCGAACTGTCCTAGAATGATAAGATTAAGATTGAATGAGTTTTTATTTCGTATTTAGGATTTTATTTACTGAATAAAATTATACCATATTTATGATTAATTGATATTTTGAGTATTAATGGCATCCATGATGTCAATTGAGTAAGTTTTTTGAAAGTGAGCTTGGGGGAGTGATATGAAAGGGGTTAGTGCAGACGGCATGAAGAGAAGTCAGGATTAGTCTATTCTGACTTTACATTAGGGGTTATCGCAGGTAGACATTAAGTGGAGCGGTAACCGAGGAGTATCTACCTGGAGTAGATTACAGTGGGAGGGCCACTATTAGGAACTGATCCCATCTAAAGTTCCAATCTTGAAGATTTTGTTGATTGAGATATTGATTATTGTTAGTAGCTTGTGGTTTTTCGTATTAGTCGATTTTTATTAGGCACGTTAAAAAGTATACGGCGGTCCATGGGCGATTGCAAGATCCCACCCTTCCGACGAGCTAGCTCAAATGGCATTCGCTAGCGTGCCTACAGCACTCAGCCGACTGGACGACCTAGTTTCACTTTCTTGGGTATCCTTAAGGATCCTGTGGGCTTACAGATATTCAAGAAATTGCATAAGATCGCACACGTGAACTAGGAACACCAATTCCGTTACACAGGTGGCGAACGAGAAAAAACATCTGATCTCACCTTCGCACTCATTTATTTTCGAAAAAAGTCATGACTCAAAAGTCTTCGTGTAATAGAGCACCAAATTACAAATGAAAACACTTTTGCTATGATTTGCGAAATTACCTCATTTCGGCTCTAATGAAAACGTAGTATAAGTTGCCTATAATTTTTTTTTATTTCGTCGAAAACTTTCCGACTGACAACGCAGATACATACAACTGATTTGATGATTGACGACGTACAATTCGAGATGTTCACCGGACATCAGACTTAACAAGCAAAGAAGAAACCCAAAAAAAAGTCGTAAAGAAGGAGAATAAAAAAAAATCGCAGCTATTAGTGCACTGTGATAAAAGGGAAACAAAGTCGCGAATTGTGAATCAAGTATTTTTTAGATCATGACTATTTTCCAACGAAAACTTTCCGAATTGTTTTATTAAGGCCTAACTACATTCAATTCACTTTTGTACAAAAGTGAAAAAATATTTTCTCTTTTTCCAATAGACTATACTCAATCCCACAATACACAAATCTAATAGACCGAGAGCCCACAGCAGATTTTTGGTGTGAGCGATAGCAAAAAAAGAAGTATAGGCGTCGAATGCTTCATTAAAGGCTATTCAAAAAATCAAGGTCTTGCAGTCTACAACTGGGGCCTTTGCGAGAAACAGTGCATCGAAAATAAAATATGAATGCAACTTCGAAGATAATCGTTTTAGCTGAAATTGGTTTTCACCCCTCCCTAGATAAGCTCCTCGGATCACATATCACGGAATCTGAGACCATTTGAACGTATAGTTCGCTCTACCAGACCGTTTAAAAAATTCAAAATTCTAAGTAAAAAACGATTTTTTCAAACAGTCTGGCAGGGCGAATTAAACACTGCTCTAAGCACTAGAATGTTTATCTGTAGTTCTTTGCAAGTTCGTTTCAGCTTTTCAACATTAATATCCCAGTCATATTCGATAAGGTTGACCCTTCCACAGCAGGAATAGTCATGTAAGTCTTTATAATTCGCACTGCCAGGAACTGGTTTCTTCTATTTTCTTTCTTTTTTTTGTTTCCTCGATTGGGTGTTTAACCGGTCACCTCCACAGGATGTTTGACTGGCTAATATAGATACGAGACTATTAAAATTTCGAATTGCTAATGTGCTCCGGCGACAGAGAGAGTTCAATGTACGCGTATTTATCGACCTTGGTTTCTTTTTGTGGCGATTTTCCCAAAGAAGACTCTTCGCCATCGACTTCCATCTTCGAAATTTCCTAAGCTGTAGTGGCTTTTTTGGGAGGTGTTTCTCTGGCGTGGAAAGAATAAAATTTCTGCAAGCAAATAGGAATAAAGGTAAGAACAAAACACAAAACAAGAGGTTGAATTTTCAGATTCTGTGGTTTCATCGTCCTGATTTTCATCCTCCATTTGAGCTGCTTAACTTCATAGTGCTGATTGGTTATCATTAAAACAGTTATATTTTATCAGCAGTATTAATAAAAAACTGGTATCCGCTCCCTAACACACGTGTTAACTGGCACACGGATAGACAACTTGTCCGCTTGATAACTTTTTTTATCAAAAAAGATATGATATCTTTCCAGTATTTATCACTTCACCAAATTCACCACTTCATGAAATTATGGTGATTTTCTAATACATGTGTGACATGCATGCACTGCCTTACGAAGTGTATACTGGTAGTAGTGAACGGTGCTATCATACGCGTGCGTGTATGTGTTAAGAAGTTATCCATTCATTATACGTGGAATCTGGCTAGTTAAAGTTATCCGTACGTTAACACACGTCACAGACTATTACGCATTTGTTAATTAGAATTACTAGTTAACAGATGTATAAACGCTATCACGTTGTTATCCGCCGTTTATTAATATGGGGGTATATAAATAAATTTGTAAACTAACGCCAGAGAAACACATGAAAATTTCTGAAAAAAATATAAACATTTTCACCAAAATGTCAGACGTCAAACAGTTAAGTTTAATTATAAGATATACCAATAGATGTCCCTACTTTCTTTGGCTAAAAATACTTTTTCAGGCCAAGTGCCAACAGAAATGGCATTAAGAATAATTATTTTGTTTGCCACTTTTAGGCCAAAAGCACTTATGTCGCAAATCAAATAAAGAACTGCTTGCATTGAAACTTTTGTATGAAAATGGGTACCGACTAGCAGTCCATATCTAGTATGTCTATGTGAAGTATTGATCGCATCACCGGATCGCGTTCTGTTTGACCAGGGGTCAATTCTCGATCTGAGAAACTGTGAAGTGATAAATATGATAACGCCTTCACGCCAAATGTGATTCTCAAAGTGTGCAAAAAATGAAAACAAATGCGAAAATGTTTTCATATGATAATTCATTTATCACAATCATTTCATTCTGTGAAAAGAAAAATGATAAACAGAAACAAATTGTGCTCAATTGATACACCCAAGTCACCATCTTGGTCTTTCTATGACATCACAATCATCTTTTTCTATGAGTAAGTGGTAGCATTTGTCATGTTAGTACTTTTTAGTACTCATTTTGACAGCTGTTTTTCATAACGAGTTCGGGAATCGCCTTGCGTGTGTTTGTGAAGTGATAAAATGATAAAACTCTGTGAAAACTGAAATGATAACTTTTGTTTTCATTTCACAGTTTCACAGATCGAGAATTGACCCCCAGGCCTTAAGTGTGTTCAGGGTCCAACAAACTTAGAAGCACCCTGCAGATTATACCAATCAAATACTAAACAAACAGTACTGTTCATGAGCAAACCTCAAATTTGAAAACAAACAGATTTGTTTTTATTTGCATTTGCGTTGTTTGCTCCCAGCCCCAATTGATCGGAATTACAATTTTAAACTATTTAAGTATTAAAAAATGATCCAAGAAGTGAAACAACATTTTATTCAAGCTTGTGCTTCATTCGGTAGTTTGACCAAAGTCGATGCCTTGGAAATTCTTAAGCCAATATGCGAGAAATGTAAGTATCAAGTTTGGGATCCCTAAAAGCCACCAACAAACGCTCCTTAATTTTCAGATGAAGTTGATTTGCCGCAAGATTCGCTCTTCAAACAATTTATTGAGGAAATCAATGAAGAGCTTAATCGTTACGATCACGACATAGCACTCGTAAAGTATCCGATATCAAAAGAAGAATTTATAGTTTTCCGTACTGTAAACTCGAAAGTAATTCGTTTTCTAAACCACCTATCCGAACAGGATCGCAATTACTTTCGTCTTCTTCTAACAACAATTGCCTCTGCGGAAAACTATGAAATCCCTGCTATACGGGCAATCAATATATCAACTCAACTACCGGATAAGCCATTGGCCAAAAATCGTGCCGAAGATTTGCTACAAAACTGGAAACATGTTGGCTATTTCTATCAATCAAATAATAGTCTGTATTTGGGTCCACGAATGATGGTTGAATTTGAGAGCTTACTATTAAGTGCTTTCCCGTATGATGTGAAGGATTGTCCACTGTGTAAAAAAATTGTTCTCTGGGTAAGCAAGATCTACATTTTTGTAACATCCAAGCAGATTAAATTTTATTTTTATTTTAACACAGGATCCATCGTGCAACGAATGTGGAATTAAATTTCATTCGGAATGCATTCGGAAGTATTTGATTAAGTCTTCTAACTGCCCGACTTGCCAACAAGTTTGGAGCACTTCATTTGTTTAAGTTTTGACTTTTTAAATGAATTCATTTTAAGATGTCTTTTTAAAGTAGTAATAAAATAAGTTTTTCATGGTATCGAAATGATTTTATTCCCTCCGTGGTTCAAATATTTTTACTGGTTGATTTTCGCGGAATTACTGAGGTTCAACGATGGTTCAAGGTTCAAGTATGTTATAGTATCCAATTTAATGCCCGAACTACCGTTGAACCTCAATGCACTCTCCGAAGTCGGTGAGCTAAAAATGCTGAACCACGAGTTAAATATTTGTACAACTGGCCCTAAACGAGTTTGCTCCTTGTTTAGCAATGCCTTTTCCCTTAAAAAATCTTCTATTTTCGTTCTTGCTACTAGTAATGCCGTCGCAGGTAAACTATGGGACGGTGTCCACATCGGGTATGAAAAAGTGGATTTTTAATGACTTCAGTATTCACATCTCACTTCAATGAAGGAGTGGGAGCGAGATATGAATACTGAAAAGTCATTAAAAATCCACTTTTTCATACCCAATGTGGACCCCGTCTTGGATTCTATCCTGCATAATGAGGAAGTCTAATATTTTGTGGGCTCCTAACCGTCGGGGTCAGTGCTGGCATACTTAACGGCCTCACACTCGTCAGAGTGTGTTGGTTCTTGACCCCTATCGGAACCGCACATTCGAAATTACGCTGCGTTTGATGTCTGGGTGTTGTGAACTCCTGCAAAATTTGAAAGCCTGAAAAGTATACGAATATGTTTGCATTCACGTCTTGATTATGGCACTGCCTTTAATCTGCATTTTGGTATTTTCTCTCTAGCCCTGTTTTTTAGTGCATTTTCATCTTCGCTTACAAAAAAGTAGCACGTGAAATACAACACAATTTGGTATTTTTGTTGTATTTAACATGCAAATTTTTTCTAAGCGAAGATAAAAATGCACTAAAAAACAGGGCTTCTATCTGATAAATATACCTAATTTTAATATTTAAGTAAAAATACAACAGAGTAAAATTTGCAGTTTGCATTCATGCATTTGCAAACGAGTGTCACCCACGGAAGTAGTTATAGCCCTGTTTTTTTAGTGCATTTTTATCCAGAGAATATCAAATAAAGAAGCCAATCCTTCGTACGTTTCACCCACAGTACACATACTAAAGGTAATATCATTAGCGTTTTCATTTTTGTTCAGTTCTGCGCATCCATCAAAATCAGTGGAAAATGGCGAATCCCGTGACCCCCACTCGTTAAACATCAAAATTTCTTGTGTGTTATGTGTTCATTTGTTACTTATTTATTTATTTTTAGTGTTAATTAACATTATTTTGTCATGCAAACAACATTCCTTCCTGGTTTTTAGTGTTATTTAAATTATCCTTTTGTGTTTGTTTTCTTCGTTGTTGTTGTAATACAGCGGACGGGGTCACGTAAGGCTGCCATTTTGAATTTCTTTGACAGTTCTCATTTCGGACAACATGCGCAAGCTTAGAATAAAAAATATAAGGAAGCGCCATTGTTGGAAAAATCTGCGGCATTTTTCATATTAGTGTTTGCTATCACCACTGATCTCTGTATATAGAGATCAGTGGCTATCACAAACACAAATGCACTCCAACAGGGATAGAGTGATTTTTAATTGCAACTTACTAGGGCGCCATAACAATCATTTTTTAGTTTCTGAACTTATTTTTCTTCTCAGCGGTATGTTTAAGAAAATACTTATTTTTTTTAATGATAACCGTCTAGGGCGCCGATAAAATTTTTAAAATCTATTTTCTTCAAAATTTTGTTGTTTCAGTGGAACATTATAAATATACTTAGTTTATTTTACGCATTGTCATGAAAAAAGGTTCTCCGAACCCAACGCGAAATCAAATCAAATTATTGGCAGCGATACAAAATATGACACCCCCGAATGTGGCCTTACTTCATCCACTTTCAGACTGGTCATCCATTTTTGCTCATACCACTCGACTTTCCAAATCCTTTTAAATTTTGTATTAAATTATTTTAAATATTTCTTTTTCAAGCAAATAAAACAAATATTTTCTGGGCATCTTCCTGAATAGACAAGTAAATTAACATTAAAAACATGAACAAATAACTTGACTGCGAAACAATTCGAGCAAAATTCTGAAGATATAGTCGTATGTCAACATAAATATACGAACACCAAACGTACAAAATCGATTTAATAAAAAAAAAAAAATCCTAATATATAGGGCGCTTAGCATATAGTTGCGCCTTACAATCACTAAAGCCTAGTACGCTGCTGATGCGAAACTTCTGGGTCTGGGTAATTAATTGTGTGCGAAAAAAGAGTGTAGACTTCTCCAAATTATCTGCTACAATTTTCAATTTCGCTCATCGAACACCGTACTGCAGAACGAAAAGTAGAACTAAATTTTTAGTTTATGATTTCGTTGTGTCATTTTTGTATGGGATTTTTCGTTTCGCATCAGCAGCGTACTAGGCTTTAGAAAAAAGTAGCGTGTAAAATACAACGGTACGGAGTTATACCAAATTGTTGTTGTATTTAACATGCTACTTTTTTGTAAACGAAGATAAAATGCACCAAAAAACAGGGGCTTTTAACATGCTACTTTTTTAAGCAAAGATAAGAATGCACTAAAAAACAGGGCCAATAAATAGCCTTTTTTGTCCGCTATTAAACGATGACTCTTTGCGTATGACTTTTCAATGAAATTCAATGGGTGCGAAAGAGAAATCAGATGTTTTCTCTTTCGCAATCATGAAAATTTGAAAAGAGCGCATTTTTATCTTCGCTTAAAAAGTTTTTCACAAAAATACGAAATTATACCAAATTGTTGTTAGCCCTATTTTTAAGTGCATTTTTATCTTCGCTTGCGAAAAAAAGAGCATGTTAAATATAACAACAATTTGGTATAACTCCGTATTGTTGTTGTATTTAACATGCAACTTTTTTTCAAGCGAAGATAAAAACGCACTAAAAAACAGGGCTGTTGTATTCGGAGTTTTTTAAGAGGAGATTATGCACTAAAAAAACGGATGGGTACAGTGCTTTAAATATCTATTTATTTAGACCAATTGAAAGTTGATTTAAAACAAACAGTTCTAATTTACCGTTTTCACAATGGCCACGTTCAAACACCGAACTTAAGCGATCTGGATAGGTTTGTGTTGTTGTAATCCCTTGTTAAAACACAGCTGATGAAGAAACAGCTGTCGGCAGAAAAAAGATCCCAAGCTATCCCAAAAATTTTAGGATACAAAGCTATCCTATGAGAAATGTCAACAACAGCTGACTTGCGTTCAAACACATACATGGATACAAAGCTATCCTAGATAGGCTATCCATTCAAACATTGAACGCGCCCAATTTTGTTTTGTTTTTCAATTTTCAGTGGCTGTAGACATAGAGGTGATTTTCTTATTTTAAACAACTTTTTAATTAATTTAATGAGTTATTTGTTTAATATAATAAGTATTTAAATGACTACAATTCAAATCATTTTCACACTAAACATACACATTCAGCAAAAGTTTACTGTGGAATACTAATTCCATATCAACAATTTTAAAGGGGATCATTTTCGGAAATACCTATCCATAATTTAAATTTAAATAAAAGCGTAGCTTGCCATTCTTTTATTTGGAAAGTTTAAGATGGGATTCATAGGAAATACAATTATTAACCGAATTCATCCTCTCATTAATACAATAAAAAGTGGTCTTAAAATGTGCAGTTTTAAAAGAAATTGCGAAGAACGTAAGTTTTTGAAGAAAAACGAACATTCATCTAAACAAATTATAAGCGGTAAGTGTTTTATTTTCGTATAAATTAAAAGAACTATTAGCCAAATTAACTAGAAATATACAAATATAGACTAGTTGAACTTGGAATTTCTTTATTTGAATGGCAAATATATTAGCCGTGCTTTTTAGTAAATTTTTATCTCCGCTTAAATAGATTGGTAATTCCGTATTTGTGTATTTAACATTTATTTAAGCGAAGATAAAAATGCACTAAAAATCAAACATGCAACTTTATTTTCAAGCGAGGATAAAAATTCACTAAAAAAACAAAGCTGATTTACCTACTTGACACTTGCTTCTACATATCGCATAACAACTTAACAATTGGTCATTATGAACATAAGTACTCATTCTTGAAAGTTTAAATAATTGTAGGTAGGTACATATTATATTATAGTAAGAGCCGACAGAAAATTTTGGGAGTGGAGGTATAATCAAAATCGGAGTATGAGGGATTATAGGTACATGTATCGTGATATCAAATACTATAGTCTGGCAGGTTTTGTTTTCAGCCTTTGGGAGGGGTGGGGGGTTAAAAAGTGCTAGATCCTCTGACTTATTTTCAGCGTTATAACCTCTAATTCATTTTTAAATAATCGGATATGATTTCCTGTCATTTTTTCTAAACAAAAGCACCACAATCTTGACGGTCCAATTAATAGAACTCAAGATATAACTATTTTACTTGAACTTTTGGGGATTTTTAGCAAAACAAAAAATCAACAAAGGAAGTCTTCACAAAAACGCCAATAAGTTTTGCTTAAAAAGTTTAAATCATGGGTCATATTTATTGTATCACCAAGATAAAAGTCTTGAGACTTAGGGAAAGTGACAGAGCCATATAAATAGGAAACCAAGCGGGTTTTAACCCCCCACCCCACCAAAGGCTGAGAAAAAAATCTGCCAGACTTTTTTATTCGATATCACGATACATGTACCTATAATCCTTCATACTCCGATTTTGGTTATACCTCCACTCCCAAAATCTGCTGTCGGCTCTTGGTCTGTTATGTACATCGGCGAGGATCGCAGAATGAGTCAACCGACAAATTTATAGAGTTACTATGTCCATTTTTGGCCAAACTTAGTTGAGTATACATTCATACATATCTACATAGCTCCACTTTTGTTTGATCAAAATGACAAAATAGGTACAGTGGTGGACACAAATTTAGCACACTAGTAGCAACAAACGCTTATTTTCAATTTATTCTTTATTTTCTACAAGCATCGGTTAGTTTTCATATCGTCAATGACAACCTTTACTTCGCTCAAAAAATCCATTGCTTTAAGTATTAAGCTTTTTCCTGGTTTTCGAAAAAGCAACTGTTTTAGGTTGTTCAAGCTGTTTCTAAGCTGGACACGAATTTAGCACATTTCTAATTTCCCCAGTTAATATTAATAACTTGTGATTTTTTTTTAAATATTGATATTAAGTTTGAAGTAGTTAAATATTAGCAAGTTACCATTATGTAAATAAAATAATAAAAACTTTAAATGTAAGGTCCAAGAGCCAAATGCTGTGGGACAACAAACAAATATCATTATCCTGGTAAAATCAAATATTCGGACGGTATCCAAAATGTCTGAGTAATTATAATGCTCTAAGAAAATGGTGTACAAGGGTTTTTGTAATTTTGGAATGATTCAAAGCATTGGACAAGTTCATCGAGACTTAAAACAACTCACAGAAAAGACCAAGTAATTTATCACCTTTCGACTAAAGTTCAATTTTAGCACTCCAGTGCCACCCAATGCAGACTAATGTCAAAATATTACATCACCACAATTCTTCAGGACTTGAAATATGATCCTTGAATGTAAATTATTTGCGTGGATGCATTGCTAGCCAAAAACCACTCATGTCAAAAAATCTCGAGGAGCAGATTTGTACTTGCAAAATACTCCCTGATAAAAATAGCACTTATTTGTGGACAAGAGTGCTTTGAAGCTTTGAAATTAAGTTTGAACGATTCAGATTGAATGGTAAATAATATGTTTGCAACAAACAAAATATGAACCATGACCCAAAATACGTAATTTAAATAATGGTAATATTGTAGTGGAATTGTAATAGTCTGAACTCATTGTTCTAGGCAATGTAGTGGTTTCATACCAAAAACTTAAACAAAAATGGACCAGCACCTCCACACAGGTATTGCTGTGGATAGTATAATGTCATTTTCAGATGACAATTTGCCAGTTGTGTGGTATTTCATGCACTTTTAACAACTCAAAGTACATTTGAAAAAATTTGAAAGTTGGTGAGATGTCATTTAAGTACTACTTTTGAGATAGCCTGTGAAATTTTTTGGTCGGAAACCTATTTTACGATTTTGAAAACCACAATTGAAAACAAAAAAACCCATAAATGTATCTGAATTATGGTAGAAAATTGATAGTGCTAGTGTGCATTGTGAAAGTAACAGCATGTGTCTTTGGTAGAAAGTTTATCACAAGGAATCACTTCTGCTCTAAAACTAAAAGGTTCACCACAAATATAATTGAAATATTTGTAATATTCAAAACGATAATCAACATTAATCCACCGTTTAAGTTCAAAACCGATAAATGTGCTAAATTTGTGTCCAAGCAATAAGTCAATGTTTCAGTCTGTTTTGTTATCTGCTCTTCCATGGGTAACATTAGATAAGATTTCACTTGACTGATTTCACTATACTTCTATGTGTACATAATCAAATAAAATAAATTTACAAAAATTCATTTAGCAGCAACTGAAAAATAAGAGATTTTCATTTTCTTTTTAAAGTGTGCTAAATTTGTGTCCACTACTGTAGGTATTAAAATGGCGTGGAGACAGAATGTCCAAATCGTAAAATGACATAACGACCAAATATTTAAGTTTTCTGTGATGGTGACACAGCACCCAAATTACATATTACGTTATAACTCCCAGCGGTGTGAAGTTAACAAAAACCAACCTTAAAAAAAAAATTAAAAAATCGAAGATTTCTAATTTTTTAATAAATTGTGCATAACTTTTTTTAAAGCAAAGGGTCAATACATGCATAGACAAAATAAAGTAGAGACTAGGCTTTAATATGGCATGTTCAAAAAGTAAAATTTGTTCAAAGTTGACAGAGATATGCCCATTCAAACTTTATAATTTTTCGCAATTTTTGCCCGATACCCTTTTTTTTCGGTACAATACGGCTAATTTCATATTCTTTAAACTATAATGTTCGAAATCAAGATTTTGATATAATACCATTGTGTATCCAATCTATAGTATTCTCATGAAACACGATTTTGTAGGTAGACATTTGGTCGATAGGTTCGCTGTGATCGCCTTACCGAGATCCCTTAACAAAAATTAGTATTACATTTGGACGCATAGATGGCCACGAGTTTTTTTTCTTCATGAGAATACTATAGAATTTATATACAATGATAATACGACATAACGAATATAGAAAATATATAAAAAGTATTTAAGTCCGCAATTTTGTTTTTCGACTGTTTTTAAATGTTTTCAGATGTACAGACCGAACTAGGTCTAGGAATGTTAAATTGGTCAAAATATAGGCTTTCGGGCAAAAACTGCGAAAAATTATAAGAAATTGTAAAGTTTGAATGGCTATATCTCTGCCAGTTTTCAAATAATATGGCTTTCTTAGCATATCATGTTAAGGCCTTAAAACTCAACTTTACTTTGTTTAAATATGTCTTAAGCGTATCATTGCTCCGAAAAAAGTTATGCACTTATTAAAAATTATTTAAAAATTATTAATTTTTCGATTTTTGTATATTGGTTTTTGTTAACTTTTCCTGCTTAAATTTGTTTTTGAAATTTTCTAAACTATCCATTTCGATAGAAAATTTAATTTTGAACAAAAAGTTTTAAGTGCAAAGTTGTCAAAATCGGCTTAGCTTTCGAGTTATACCAAAAATATTGAAAAGTGGCCAGTGTGACCATTCTCTCAGACACTCATGGGTGAATTTAGTAGTATTTTCGGCCAAGCAAAAATACCCAATAATAAAAACCCTTCCACCGTCAATAGGCTATATACAAAATTATCGATTTTAACCAATAGTTTTGAATGAAAAAGCTAAAAATCTATCGATTACCTATAACGAGTAATAAAAATTAAATTACATTAGTAAAAACTGCAAATTTCGTTCATTTAAAATAAAAAATTATGTGGATTTCCCTTTTGCTGATTTATTGATACGCAAATTTCCCATTCTGCTTTTGAGATGAACTTGAATATTCACATTTTTTACCAAGAAATGTTAAAAGTGTCTTCTGGAGTTAGTTCAAAAAGTGGATTTTTTTTACTATTGAAGAAAAACGTACAATAATTTCAAGTCTCGAAGCTGCTGATTTGCCCTCTTTTTAATAAAAGGCTTCATCATCATCGTGTCCTATAACCCCGGCTGGGGCATAGGGCGTGAACAAAACTTCTCCATCCTTCACGGTCTGCTGCAAGGTACTTTAGCTGTGGCCACGTCTTTCTCTGGGATTCTGCTTCCGCTTAGACAGTTGATTTCCATGTTGTTCTTGGTCTTCCAACCCGCCATGCACCCTGAGGATTCCATTCAAAAGACTGCTTTGCAATTTCATCGTTTAGTTTCCTCAGTGTGTGACCAATCCAACGCCATTTACGCTTTCTTATATCAACGTCCAGCCGCTCTTGACTTGTCCTGCGCCACAATTCCTCATTTGATATTATTTGTGGCCAAGATTTAGGATGTGGCGAAGACAGCGATTTACAAAAGCCTGCAATTTCTTCGAAATGATAGACGTGACTTTCCAGGTTTCACAAGCATATAACAGCACGGATTTCACATTGGATTCGAAGAATCTCAACTTAGTGCGTAAGGAGAGGAGAGGTTTGACTTGATTTCCAGATTGGGGACAGAGTACCGAAGGCAGCACGAGCTTTATTTATTCTACTTTTAACCTCCAGATCCGTACCATCGTTTGCAGAGACAATACTGCCTAGGTAGTTGAACTGAAGGCTTACTAAAGTAAAATAGTTTGCCCATTTTTTAATAAAGAAAAAAAAAAATGGAAAATCAGTTATATTATAACGAAACACCGGATATAACGAAAAAATTCTCCAGTCCCATTGAGTTCGTTGTAACCGATTTTGACTGTATATCAGGGTGTGTCATTTATTTGAACTCTGAAATTTTCACTTCTTATACCTTCCAATAGTTGCATTACATATTAAAATTAAATTCTTCATTTGGAATTTTCCTTTAAGTTATTGGCTTTGGCTCCCTAAAAAAGCTTGAAAAGAACACAGAAAAACGTTTGTTTGCTATATTCGAGAAATTAAAAATTAGAGAAAAGTGTTCTGTATAAATTTTTAAAAGATTGACAAATTTCAACTTTGGATTTCGGCGTGAGAAATCTAACGATGTCGGGAATTCTAAATGAATAAAGCGAAATAGGTGTTTCAGATTCCGGAATAAGTTTTTGAAAAGAAAAAAACTTTTTTAATGCTTTTTTAGGTATGGATATTTTGAAAGGGCTTCTTTACACAAAAATTTGAGTGTCATTTTCTTTTCTAATGACATAAAATTAGCCTATACATTTTTTTTTTGGTACGATTGATAAGCCAAAATTGATTTAAAAAAAAATTATTAATATTTGTCGCACTTAAAAAAATTTATAAAAATACAATTTTGAGTGCTTTAAATTTTTTAATTTAATTTTGTATTGCCTTAAATTTGTTTATTTTTAATTGTTTGTACACTTTATGTAAAATTATTTAAATTAGTTAAATCAGCTCAGATTAACTCTAACCATATCCGAGCAATAGACAGAAAAAGTACTAAAAACACAGTTTTTGAAAATAAACCTAGTTGTTTGCGAGCCAAAGAACTATTTAATTTCAAACTTTTTTCACATATTCTTATTCTTACGATTCTAATGCAACTTTTGGCAGGTATTAGATTTTAAATCTGAACAGTATCTTTTCGTAATACCAAAGTGACACGCCCTACTGTATATGGACGTGTGGGGAGATAGATGCATTGAGGTAGAGAAGTATAACTTCCAATGCGCGTACATAATTAACTTAATTTGGACTCCCATTGTTTTTTTAACGCTACTATATTAAATTTAATATGTGTACTGTACATCATACATTCATGTTTTTATAAATTGTCTTAAAAGATAGGGCCCTCCACGAATACGTCAGTGTCAAGCAGCTAAATCACTTTGAGGGTAAACATTGGCAGCGGCAAATCTAATTGAATGCTAAATATTTCTTGCAAATGCTTAATCAACAATTATTAATCTATTTTATAAACTATTATTCACAAAAAAGTGCATAAAAGTGAAATAAAAGTGAAATAAAACAATAAATATCACAAATGTTTTCCCTCAAAGTGCAATTACACATAGAATGAGATAGCTTGGTAGAAATTCCTATTCCCTGAAAAATTGGAAACAAACTTTATTTTTGTTTTAAAGGCATAAGCTTCCTTAAACTAACTAATGTATGATAGTCAGTTGATGGAGTTTCTGTCAATGCAATAAAAAGATTTTTCTTAAGCACAGTCATTGTTTTCTTCAATTTATTATTATTTTACGATAAATATGCACACAATTATCAAGTTTTAAAAATTAAATAACAAATGAAAATTCAAGATCTTATAGCAGTTAATATTTTAGATATAACCTAAGCTCAACTTTGTTTATAATTTAATGAAAATATAGCATACACATTCAAAATGTTAACCTAACAGTTCTAAGAAAAAAAAATTTATAAGTTAATATTCGCACATATTTCAGAATCAGTTTCGTCAGTGACAAGTTTTGCTTCAGTAATTATACCTCTATCGTATCGTTCAATACCGGGCTCTCCTGCTTCGGGTCCTTTTTTGGCATTGCTTTTAATAAAATCAACAGCAGTGAACTTATCTACAACAGACATCTCTAGACTTTTGCCCCATACCAGAAGTGCTAACGGGCGTTCAGCTAAAAGGGATGTCGATGGAGTTATGATGTGGCGATATAGGCAAGCGTTCAATATGCCTCTTAGCTTTTCAATTTCCATTTTATTGGCACAAGGGTGATATAGCATAACAACAACACCGTACTCAAGATTATGCATCCATCTCTGCATGGGAAGAAAAATATACTCTCCATATTTCGGATAGAGATGTCGATGAACGCCACTATAAATAAGAATAGCTTTTAATGTTTTCAATCCATTATGAATCATATTCAGTTGTTACAATGTTGGTAGTCGCTCTTCATATTCAATCGTCTCGTTTTGACAAAACGAGGCCGCCTTAATTGAAAAAAAATAATTTTGAGGGCAAATCAATTAAAGATGTTAATTAGATTTACCTTGAAAGCAGGTGGAACAATGGATTCCCGCTGAATAGGAAACGTGGCATAGCTAGGATCATACTTGTCCTTGTGGTCCAAGCACAGATATTTGTAGCTATGCCTTTTGATTTCCGGATCGAAATCAACATCGATATTCGTCTTAAACATAAAATATTAAATAATCAAAAATAAAGATGAAATAAGTGGGATTATACCTTTCCGTCATCACATTCCGGTTGAATATAAATAGCATTTTGAATTTTGGTTGGAATTGTTGTTGCAGTTGGGATATGGGGGAACCAATTACCTTTCCATGATTTTTTGGTATTAGTCTCTGTTTTCGTTGTGTCGAACAATTCCTGAAGATCAGATTTCTTTGCTGTTTTTTTTAATGGATTTTGGGGAAACCAATTACCATTCCATATTTCAGTCTTATTGATAGGACCTGTATTTACTTGAATTGTTTCTTTCAATGGATTTCGGGGAAACCAATTGCCATTCCATGTTTCAGTCTCATTTATTGGACCTGTATTTACTTGATTTGCAAAAATAAACAAAAGAAAAGCAAAAATAAATGTAATCATTGCTTATGGCTTGATAAAAATTCTTTAATTAAAATAAATAAATTAAAACGTGGAAAAAATAAATTTTTACAAAACAAAACAAAAATCTACATAAAACTGCGTTCTATAGAGCTGTCTTTACCTTTGGGTCTGTCATATTTGGCGTTTTTCTCTTCTTTGTTCAGAGCAGAGCCTAAACTGTCAAACGAAAAATCGTGTTTCTTTTTTAAGCCTAGTACGCTGCTAACGAAATTTTTAGTTGGTCTCCAACAAGACAACGAAATGCTTACGAAAATAAAGCAGACAAATATTCATTGACAGTTGCATAAATTCAAAAAATTAAAACACATGTAAAATGCAAAAAAATCATAAGCAGCCATGCTGCAATGAAAGAAACAACAAAAATAAACACGAAAAAACACAAATGTCATGTTTTAGTGCACAAAAAATGGTCTGGGTAATTAATTGCATGCGAAAAAGGAGTGTAGACTTCTCCAAATAATCTACTACAATTATCAATTTCGCTCATCGAACAGCGTACTGCAGAACGAAAATAAGAACTAAATTTTTAGTTTATGATTTCGTTGTGTCATTTTTTGTATGGAATTTTTCGTTTCGCATTAGCAGCGTACTAGGCTTTAGCCCTGAGCGGTCAGAGCTAAAAATTTGTGTTTCTTTTGTCGGATTTAAACGACTGGAAAGCTGCCAGTATAATGACAAAATTAATGAATTTGTCCATTCCTTTGTTGTTGTTTTGGTCATTACACTGCCTGTTTTCCATCGTGTAAATTTGGCATTTTTTCATTCAGAGCGTGCTCTATGAGCCCAGAACAAAATAACTGATCAGACAGAAGCTGGTCTGCACTAAAAATGACTCAAGGCCTGGTCAAACAGAGTGCGGGCCGACGGGACGGTCAATAATTTACTGGAAAAGAAAGAACGCGGCGGTCAAATTTTTAATATTTAATATCAGGCCTGCTAATTGTTATCGTTGTCTGACGTTTCTGACAATGAAAAAATTGTCAGATGTACGTTTTTCAACATCATACAATGTCTGTTCGTTTACTTCCCAAAACTACGAATTCCAACGAATTTTATTTTTTTTTGTATAATTCTTGACAGAACTTTAGGCTAAATTCGTAGAAATTCAGAGTTTTGGGAGGTACGCGGACAGAAATACATTTTTTTTATTGTCAGACAAGTTGCTAGGTATTCAGCCAGCTATCTGACAGTAAATTGTCAGTCAAATTCTTACAATATTGTAAGAGATTGGTAGATTTTCTACTAACCGTGTAAACACACATTTTAAATTTCAGCTCATTTGCAGAAAATTGTCAGAAATTGTCAGAGTGTCTGATCTACCAATCGTGTACACTTAGCTTAAGGAACAGGGGTAGAGTTAAATGCTGAACACATAGTGCCCTTTCACACGAAGAAACAAGTTGCTGGAGATTTTTTTGACGTTTTCTTTTAATCTCCTTAAAAATCTCTTGTACCTTTCACACAAGGAAACAAATCTCCAGGCAATTTTTGAAATTTCCTTTGAAAGTCTATTGGTTGAACACACCTAAACCTAGATGTGAAAGGAAATGTCAAAAAATCTCCTCAAATCCTCGACCGGGGAGATTCTGTTCGCCCCTCTTTCCTCCTGCCCTTCTCACCAAGGAACTAAAAGTTGCTGGCAACTCAGTTTCCTCGTGTGAAAGGGCACATAGCATTTGACAGCTAGTGTTAAGGTGTGTTTCAACAATAGTGCAGAGCGCTCAGAAAATAGAGACTGATTACACGATTATGAGCCTGATTACACGATTCGTTTTCTCGGACGTTACGTGTTTCGTCTTTTTGACACATTGCGTGAGGGGTGTAGAAACGTAGAGGGAACGGAAAGACGAAAGCACGTATGAAAATTTTAAGACCTTTTCCGGTTGAACGTTGACGTTTACTGGCCGAACAGAATGGTGTAGCTGTAGTTGCGGCGTATAGTATATAGTTTACAGTGCCACAATGAGAATCTGTAAATGTAGCAAGAAATACGGTGAAGCAGAAGTTAAACAAAATTCAACTCTTGCTGGCTGCAGCTACATTCATTCTAATCAAGGGGTTATGATTTGACAAACGAGTAGAGGCGGGAGATGCTTATAAACTTTAATAATGAGATACATTTTTTTGTCATAATTAAATAGTGGCCCAGGAAAATTAAACAACAAAATGGGAAAACTTCGAAAAATTCTGACAAAGCTGAATTTTGGTGGAGTGTTTTGTTTTGACGTCTTAAGCATTTCCTAAAAAGTTCCGTTAATTTGGGGCGGGGCAAAATTGTTTAGGGGGTTAAAGGGTGTAAAATTTTCTTAATTTCTCGAAAACTATCAGTTTTTTTTTATGTGAAAGTACAAATTGTGGCTTATGTAATTCTACACAAAAAAGGTTAAAATACTTTTTGTTCATACAATCAATAGATTTAGAGAAAATCATGAAAGAACTTCATGGAGGGGCAAATTTTGTCAAAAAATTTATTAAAATGTCATTAATCGATGGTAAAATTTTTGTATACGATTTGTGTTTGGCTACATCTCCTTATTATAAAACCAAGTTTTTGGGGTGCCCGGGGTAAGGCGATGGCCGCCATATGGAAAAAGGAAGTGATTTGGTCTTTGTTCAACAACTCGATTGAATTTCCCTTTACAACAAAATCATGGGAGAATAATAATTAGACAATAAAATTATCTAAAAAATGAGCTGTTAACAAACTCTGTAGGTTTATTATTCAAGAAGTTATAGAGTGTCAAAGATACACTTTTGATTTTGTACTGTAATACTGTATACTTAAATGGGTCAAACAACAGTTTTTTTGTAAATATCTCAACTAATGTTAATTTTTTTTTATTTATAAATTCATATTATTGCTCATAAAATTCTACACAAAAAAGATTACATTTTTTCGTAGGACCAACATATTTGGAGAAAAACGTGCATAAACGTTATAATAAGAGCTTTTTACTGTAATGAAATTTGATCATCTTGCTTGGGTAAAATAGGTAATTAGCGCGTTTGAGCACGTTTCTCTCAAAATCTGTTGCTCCTTCGAAAAAAGTGAAATCATCTTTTTTGTGTAAAATTGTATGAGTAATAATATTTATGTAAATACAAAATCAAAAGTGTTACTTTGACACACTATAATTGCTTGATTAATAAACGTACAGAGTTTGTTAATAGCTCATTTTTTAGATAATTTTACTGTCTAAATGTTATTTTCACAAGATTTTGTTGTAGAAGGAAATTCAATCGAGTTGTTAAATAAAGACCAAATCACTTTCTTTTTCAACATAGCGGTTATCCCCTTACCCCGGGCACCCCAAAAACTTGGTTTATAATGAGGAGATGTAGCCAAACACAAATCGTACAACAAATATTGCTTATCGATTTCTAATCTAATTTTCATGGGCTATAGGTATAAATTTGAACAAGAAGTGATTTAAAAATATTTTTTTCTAGATAACCGGGTGAACTTCGTTTCACCATAAATTAATTTAAAAAATGTGAGTGTAACTCTCCATAGGTAAAGCCCAGCGAACGTTGTATCGCCTTAGAAAATGCAGTTGTTGGCAAACTCCGAATATAATTTTGAACAACTTCAATCTCGATGGCCACACTACGAAAGATTTGTTTTTTTTTCTTGTTCATATATAAGGTATAGTAGACCGTGGTCACCTGACTTGCAATAAAATATTTTTTTAAATAGGCTTATATAGAACTTCTGAATATTTGGAATACTTGGTAGCCTGCACAGTGAAAGCTACAATAAGCGAACAGTCATCGTCCCCTCTTTTTTGTCCGGTAATCAGAGCTGTTCGGTTATGAAAAGATTGCTCAATGGCAAACTGCTCTAATTGGCATCCCAAAATTAAATTACTTTTCAAAAAAAAAAAAAAACGAAACAAATTGCATATATGCATATAACCCTTCATCCCTTGGTTCTGACCTTTTAGACTAATCCCGTCACCAATCCATGTTTAGCACCTGAGAACATAGTTTACATATTTACCTCTAACTACCGAAAGTCATTGGTCTTCAACTATAATGGTTTTTACCAAATTTTGCAAAATGCACTGAAATAACAACTCCCTAAAACCATCTTAGATAGTAAAAATATCATGTAACAACAGTTTATTCGCATTTTACCAAACCGATCGCAAGGCATTTTCTTATGGTATAAGTATAATGTTGGCCGCACTTTAAATTCTCGTTTTGAAAATCCGGTCCTCGATTAACGGAATTCCGGATAATGGAGACACGACTGTATATCTATTAATTTTATTTTGTGAGAAAAAAAAATTCATAATAATTGATTGATTGATGTTTGCTGGCAAACCGCCAGATCGATTTAGACCAAACTTCATTTAAACACTCACCGGTTCAAACCAATATTTCCTGAAAAGAATCATTCAAATTGGTTTAGCCGTTTTTGAGCTTTTGCAGGACTAACGCACAACGATTGATTTTTATATATAAGAAGATTATAATTACTGTCTATTTGCCAAAAAATTAACATCATATTTTTGGAACGTCAAAACCAGAGAATATCAAATAAAGAAGCCAATCCTTCGTACGTTTCACCCCCCAAAACTTATTTGTTTACATTGTTGTATTTGTAATTTCATTTCGTGTCGAAGAAATAGATGTGAATCGCAACAACAACAAGACCTGTGCTGAATGATGTGCTGAATGACTAGTTGATTCTATGTATGCGTTTTGCACTGCTTTTCACTAATACTTTGCAAATCTAATACATCAGCTGTTCGCTTCCAGCTTGTAGGCAAATCAAATTGACAGCTGAGGATTGACTTCTTTATTTCATATTCTCTGGTCAAAACACGAGTTAACTTTTTTCGTTGTGTGTAATCACGAATGTACCTGTCAGAAATATACATATTTTATTTTATTTCATTTTATTTTATCTTATTTTATTTTATTTTATTTTATTTTATTTTATTTATTTTATTTTATTTTATTTTATTTTGTTTTATTTTATTTCATTTCATTTTATTTTATTTTATTTTATTTTATTTTATTTTATTTTATTTTATTCTATTTTGTTTTATTTTATTCTATTTTGTTTTATTTTATTTGAATTTATTTTATTTTATTTTATCACAGGTAACAATGTAAATAAATGTATATCCCCTGGAATAGATAGCCCGGGGTACTGGGCCCAGGCGCGGACGCAGAGGGTGTATTTTGGGTTTCAAAATGCCCCTACCGAAATATCTAGGATAAAAAAGGATCCATTACCTGAAAAAAAATACCTAAGTTCTTCTATCTCTTCTCAAAAGTAGGAACCATATATTAATTTTGCTCCTAACTTTCTTTCCTAACAGTATTAAAACTATCGAACAAAATTCAATTATGCATTGCAAATCTTAAGTAAATCGTACAAGCATTACAAAACGTTATACAAAAATTTATAACGCGGCTTATCCTAATAATTTAAAAATGTCTTAATGTAACCAACTGCGAAAACCTTAAAAGTTATGATGTTATAACTGTTGGAGGTTTGAATGAAAGAACAACTTTGAAAACTATGCTAAATAATCATTAAAACAAAAACAAATTTAAAATTATGTTAACAAGTGCTCTAATGGTAAGGGAAAGCCTTAACGTGATTTCTTCCCAGAAGCTTCACTTTTATAGTGTGTAAAATTTTTCTAGCTTAGTAATTTTTGCTCACAATTTTCATCTTTTTGAGAGAATTTTGATCTTGTTTATAATAGATTCGATAGGATTTATTTATTTCACTACAAAATTAAACCAAGTACCGCATTTCCAACGATTCCATTAAAATGACGTTGGAAACTGCTAAAAGAGTTTGTGTTATGGTAAACGCTCGGTCTGGACGAGCCATTAGACATACAATAGGGAACATAAACTTCAAAATGACAGCTTAGACATTGATATAGTTTTGTTTCTCTCTTAATCATTAAAACCGATTTTCTGATTTAGTAGCCAACAAAACAAATCTTCACTCAATATATAAATATTTAAAAAAAGAAACATGTAATTCATATCAAGCAAAATTCTATAAAAAACCAAAAGCTTTTGCTATCAAAAAGAATGAATTGCGCAAAGTCTACGAATAAAACCTTGGAAAAATTCGGCGATTGTTTTGTTCAAATCTGTTTAGATGACGTCAAAAGGGGCTCGTCTCAGGGTGCTGCATAAAATACTAAAAGTAAATATAGAACAAAGTACATTTTATATGTTGAATTAGAACGCAATTTTATCAAGTTCACGTGATTTGTGTAGATCTTTTGGCAAAACAACACATTTTTTCTGTTGTGGTCTCACTTTTCACTGGCAATGACAAGGAATTAAGGAAGTTACGTAATTTTTTCAATATAATGGAACAATAATAGCCTTGTTTTTCAGTGCATTTTTATCTTCGCTTAGAAAAAAAAGCATGTTAAATGCAACAACAACACGGAATTATACCAAATTGTTGCTTTATTTAGCATGCTACTTTTTTCAAGGGGGGATAAAAATGCACTAAAAAACACGGCTAATTTATTTTGTTAATATTTTCATGGCGCTACCGCTATCATAATTAGCAGTGTCTAAAATTTGTTTTATTTCTAAAGCGCATTTTCGGATGAACAAATAAAAAAGATTTTCTTTTCTTACTATGTATGTACGTTTGTATATGTTTTGTAAAAAAAATAATATTATTGTGTAAGAAACATATACCAACGACAATAAACAAGTAAGTACATACGTCAACAAAAATACAAATTGAAAAAAAAAACAACTAAGTTCGGGAAAATTTCACCTCCAAAAGCTCAATGCAAGTCTTTGGTGTTTGGTCCCAATCGGATCAGATTTGATAAACGACATTACTTTCAATGCTTCTTTTGCATATCAAGATACATACTGAGTTAATGACATGTGCGGATTTTGCGTACACAATACTATTATAATAAACGCTGCAAACAAACCAGATTAAATCCTCTACTACAAACTTCATTGATAATATAAAGCAATGATGATGGGCGGTTGACCCACGTTGTTTTCGCTTGTATTGCAATTTCTGTGTGTGATTCAACAGTACGAACGGAGAGGGCCTGGCCTATCCGTACGTTGGCGTCTTGGCGATATGGCTGCCAGAATATTTTTAGTGTTTATTCGTGTTTTAGCCGTAGAACATTGCGGACGTTTATTTAAAAGCGATTTTTAAACTTAAAATAATCAACAATAGACTTTTTCGTAAGTACCTTATTCTGTTTAGTTTTAGTTTTTTGCAATTATAAATGTGCTGATAGTGCAAATTTGTAGGTTTCCGATAAAAGATTAAAGTGATACCATTGCCACGAAAGCAATGAGTTTTCAACATAAGTTGTTTATTTATACGAATTGCAAATAATTCTGCGAAGTGCTAAAAATAACATGTGCTAATGAGAAAAATTATAAAAACTAATTTTATTGACGTTGTCTGTTGAAAATACACAACAATATTAAAATTGTGTTTTTTTGATGATGTAACTGTAGATTTAGTTGCATTCAGTAAGCTTTTAAGTTAATTTCTTATTTAAAATTTAAAAAAAGTTGAACTTAGAAGTAACGAGTCTTAGAATTCGTTTAAAATTTGGCAAATCAAAAACATAATTAAAAAAGCTGCTTTTAAATATTAATTTTATTTGTACGTAACTTTCTTTTGGAACCTGAATTTGCAGACATCTACATTTATGTGGGATAATGTTTAATAACTAATTAAAACTGGTTTACTAATAACAATAAAATACAAAAAGGAACTCGCTTTAGGTAGATATGCATAAAATATAGTATGCATATGTATGTATAGGTACTTTTGAGCTTTTAATTATCGAAGTGCATTAGTGGCAGGTGGCAGGTGTTATTGTTTTTTTTTATTGTATAAAGTGATCTACTTGTATCAATTTAATCGAAGAAATAGCTAAGATGGATTCTTTAAATTGGATTCAACGTTGTCTAGACTTGATGCATGTGAGCAATTAATATTTTATTTGACTTGTATAATTTGTGACAAGAAATAAATGGAATACGATGGTATTTGTGTCTTTAGTTTTTGTTACTTTATTGCGATTTGCTTATAAGCCCCTAAACCATTAATTAATGTTATTTAAAAGCTATTTACTTTGAAAACTGTGCTTTGTGAACACAGACAATTCATTATAAGTTATTTTATATAATTTTAAAGATAAAAATAAAATACAAACAATTTATTAAAAACGATACTTTGAAAAAACAGTAAAAATGTACTTTGTTCAAAAAACTAGATTTTTTGACAAAGTTGTATAATGAAAAATTTGATAAAATGTTAAAACAAATTTGTATTTATTTTTTTCTTTATTTATTTTTAAATCTTGTTTACCATCACTCCGAAGTGAATGTTAAAATTTGGAAAATTAAAAAAAAAAAAACAAAAAAGAATACTTTCTAAAAAAATCTCGTAATTTTCTCGAAAATTAGAAGAAATAACAGCAACTAGTTTCTAGATCCTGAAAAAGTTAAAAACAAAATAAAGTAATAATAATTTATTTTCAATTCTATATGAATATGTCAGCGCATTTCTTCCGAGATTTATACATATATTAAATAAAACTCCATCGTGGGCCAATTACACAAGAAGAGTACTTTAGTTAAGTTTAGTTGATTGTGAACTTATGTACATATAAACTCATCGTTATAGGGCAAAAGCCCACAATACCCTAATTCTATAAAGGAAGTAAGCCAAAAGTCCACAAAATATTTTTCTGAATTTCATAGTGTAACGAGTAGTATGTACAAATACGAAGTAAGGTTGAAAAATCGAAATCTTCTTTTCAAAGATAATTCAAGTTAAAAGTTCCAATGAGCTCAACTCCGTAAATGCGTTTCACCCAATTACGATAGTTGAGCACATTTGCACTTTTAACTTGTATTATATTCAGTCGCTCCACTTACATAAACAGAAGAATAATTTTCTTTAAAAATTTTATTCATATTCTATTACTTTTCAAAGTTATTTTGAAAAATTAAAGAAGACAGCGTGGTTATCTGATCCATCCACGGTTAACCGTTTTGTTGTAAATTCACAACTAATTTTTGGACTCAAACATAATGTAGATTGTGAACTTTTGGCCTTTAGATTGATGACCCTGTACCTGCAATAACAGATTATTTCATCACTAATGGTGCAGCTCTGGAATATTTAAATAATTTTGTGGAAATATAATTTCAAATTGGAATTACTCATGTCTGTACGATATGGCGCATTTTATGCTGCATGAGTAGTAGGATTTCGGTTCATTGGCATTAACGTTATCAGTATTCATGTAATCAAGAAGAGCACACGTGACGATTCTACTTCTACAGCATCCACTGACTATTCGGCAAACACTTTTTATTGGTTGCTAACAAATATGACTGTTATTGATAAGCACTTTGTCTCTGTTGTAATGGGCTTGAATTTTTGACAAAAATATTTCTTTACACATTCGATTTCTTTCAAAATGTATACAGAGTGCTTTTGTTCTCTGATTGACATTCTATAGAAAATCTCACCGCGTCATTAAAAACTTTATCTGTTTGAGCCTTTGTTCGGGTTAAACCTAAGTAACGGATGATTCATATCAAGATCGGATTACTTTTGAAGTTAACCACTAATATATAGTTTTTCTAAGCCTAATTACTAAACTCCTCTGGTTTAAGCGTAGTTAACAGTTCCCATGCGAAAAAAAAATCTATGACAACTTATTCGCATATAAAAAATTGTTTCATGCAAAAAAATACCAATTGACCGTCAATTGTTTTGCGTGTGAGAAATTATTGTAAATAAATATATTTTTTGTATGGTCTGTTTACACTTAAAAATATATATATATATGTATTTACCTCAAGCGGTATTTGCATGCAAATAGTTTTACATCTTAGAATAATTGTTTTCAATTTCTAGGGCTATAGTTGGGTTCTTTGTTTTTAAAATCAATTTGTATAGAAATATTATCAACAAAAAATGATTATTTTTCTATACAAATATTGTTCATCGAACAAGTGCACTTTATTTTAGTAAAATAGAACCACAATTTTTGTCGTGTACTCTTTTCTTTTAACTATGCGGCCACATTATTTGCACATCATCGCTGTAATTTTTGTGTATTTTTTTGTTTTTATTTCTAAGCATTCATTCAAGCTTTCTTTTTTTGGTTTGCAGAAAAATGTCAGAACTTCAACATGAACGCCTTATTGGCGTTATTGATGAAGGCACAAATACAATTGCCTTTTCCATATACACCACTCCCGATTTTAGAGAAGTTGCATCGAGTAAATTTGACATAGAATGCATTCATCCACATGATGGCTGGGTGGAGCAGGACCCTATTGAGATTATTAGAAATATTCACATTTGTGCTGCGGAATCAATTGCAAAGCTACGACATTTAGGATACAACAAGAATGATTTGGTATCAATTGGTGTGACGAATCAACGTGAGACGACAGTTGTATGGGACAAGTATACGGGGGAACCATTCTATAATGCCATAATTTGGAATGATATCAGAACAGTCGAAACAGTTGATAAAATTCTTGCCAGAATACCCGATGAGAATAAGAATTACTTCAAAGCGATTTCCGGCCTTCCAATATCACCGTATTTCTCAGCATTCAAGATCATGTGGCTTAAGGATAATGTGCCGGCTGTGAGGAAAGCCTGTCGCGAAAGGCGGTGTTTGGCGGGAACTATGGACAGTTGGATTGTTTGGAATCTAACAAAGGGATTGCACATCACTGATGTGACAAATGCTTCGCGTACAATGCTTATGAATATCGAAACAATGCATTGGGATCCAATTCTCTTAAAGGCTTTTAATATTCATTCAGATATGCTTCCTGCGATTCGAAGTTGTTCGGAAATATTCGGAAAGGTAATGGATCGCAGTGCGCTTGATGGTCTTCCAATAAGTGGAATTATAGGAAACCAGCAGGCTTCGTTGATGGGCCAAATGTGTTTCAAACCAGGACAGGCGAAAAACACTTACCGGTCGGGATGTTTTCTACTTTGCAACACTGGTGAAAAACATGTTATCTCTTCACATGGTTTACTGACAACAGTAGCCTATAAACTGGGGAAAAATGGTCCTGTAACCTACGCCCTAGAGGGAGCAGTGGCGATCGGTGGGGAAGCTCTTAACTGGTTAAAGAACAACATGAAGATCATTTCCAATGCCGATGACCCTGAGAAAATGGCAGAAAGTGTCTCTTCAACGGGGGATGTCTACTTTGTGCCAGCATTTACTGGCCTGTATGCACCTTACTGGAGAAGAGATGCCCGTGGTATTATCTGTGGTCTTACGCAATTTACAACGAGAAATCACATAGTGAGAGCAACAATTGAATCGATATGCTTTCAAACGCGTGATATTCTCGACTGCATGCACCAAGAATGTGGCCATAATTTGAATAAACTACATGCCGATGGGGTATTGACGAATAATAATCTTCTGATGCAATTACAAGCAGACATTGCTGGTATTCCGGTTTTCCGTTCGCAGCTGGTAGACACTACTGCTTTTGGGGCGGCAATGGTGGCAGCGCTGGCAGAGGGTATAAACAAATGTGAATTTGACCCCTACAAAAGATATTATGACAACGTTTTCTATGACACATTCTTGCCAACTACAACCGATGACGAACGAGAACTACGCTGCAGCAAATGGAAAAAAGCTGTGCAGCGCAGTATGGGCTGGGTGGTTAAGAAGAAGAGTGCAATTATGACCGACGAACGTTACAAGCTTATATCTTCTATACCAGCTGGCATATATCTTATAAGCGTTTTTGCAATGCTGGTGCATTCCAACAGCAGATTTGCTTCATAGAAGCCTACTTTTTAATTAATTTGAGATATAGAAATTATTACAGAAAATAGTGGCTGTGTTGTGATCGTAGTCAGATGATTTTTTTCAAAATAGATAACTGAACTTACGACGTTTTAGATTTGAGATAAGCTTGAATTGAGTCATTAAATTTTTTCCCTATTCATCATTCTCATTAAAAACAACTTTCTCAAACAATTTGAATATACATAGAATCGATTTGTTTTCAATATTGAACTTTAAATTATTGCTGAACTCTTGATAGAGCGTGTTGTACTTTGTAACCTCATTAAAATATACTGATAAGAGTACACGTTTGGGACTTTAAATTTGTAAATCAACTGATAGATAAACACGAATAAACACACCATATCTGCCTCGTGCCGAGAAAGCTTATCAAATTTCTTTAATATTGTAGCCTAAAAATGAGAATCAATAATTCTTTTAAAGGCTAGTTTGATTTTGATGTATTCTTAATTTTAATAACTACTTTTTTTGCGAAACTCAAAGTGATATAAAAATTATAATTATTATCCTATGAATACATATTTTTAATTGTATATAATGTAATTTAGTTTTGTAGTTAGAATTTCAATGCTGTGTAGGATTATTAAAAATAATCAATAAATGACACATCTCTTTAAAATTGTTACATAATTACTTAAATATTCATTCTTACATATTATAATTTTTTTATAGTTTTAGAAAATAATATTTTTGTTACTTTTGGTTAAATTAAGTACTTAAGTTTATTTTTATATTTTTTTTTGTTTTTATTTGTATTAAATACAAAAAATAAAACCAAATATTTTTCCTGGAAATACTACTTGTTTTTCTGATTTTATGCTGGGTTTCCACTTTTCATGTACCAAATGTGGAAAGACTAATTTTTTCTTTTGTCTTTTAATCCTATGTCAATGGAAGACACTGATTTGACAGCTATCATGTATAAATTGAAGAGTTATTTGTTTGCCGAATTCTCATGAATACTTGTTTTAATCCTTTGTCAATGGAAGACACCGATTTGACGATTTGAATTGAAAAGTGATTTGCTTGCTTGAACAATAGTCCAGTGAAATGAATGAGCAAACAATTAGTTATCCCCCATCCACTTGAGAAGATGAATAAAAAAAGAAAAGAATCAGGAAGTCAACTCTGGAGTTTAGTGTTAAGATGAAAAAAACTACAGAAATATAACTGTTACCGTTAAAGTGCGAAAATTAGTTGATAAGTTACCTGTCCGAGTCAGTTAAAGTGCGAGGCAAAAGCATTTGTTTCCTCTTACCTACAATTTTTTTTAACTCAGTTGAATTGTTAAATTTAACACAGTTAAAATCAGGTGTAAATTCACATCCGCATCGTTTTTAACGTGTTTACTATTGCAAACTTGCAACAAGTGATGCGCAAACTTCAAACAAACCAGAATTGTGAAAATTCATGGTGATGCATTGTTGTCGATGCATTTGTTTTGTATTTAAAATTAATAAATAATTGTAGAAATTCGTAGTTTTGGGGGGTACGCGAACAGACACAATGTAATTTAGAAAATAAACTTTAGACTTTATTTTTGTGAATATTTTTCAACTAAAGTTTTTCATTTTTAAATAAGAGACATATTAGCTGTATTTTATTTTTCCCGAGATCTGGGGCCCAAATATGTAACTCGATTCTGCAATAAAAACGTTGGAATTCGCAAAATCTCAGCTCGCTAATTCTTTAGCAAGCGCTTATAAACTGAAACAAAACAGCGCTAATTGAAGATTCTATAGCAAAAAGTCGGAAGCACTAAAATGTTATCCCACTTTCATACATATTACCACTTATAATAAGCATTGAAAACAACTTTCGAATGGATTCGAAAGTAGAACAAAGTTACAAAGTAGGGCCCCTGATCTGGATTGGATTTGCATACGAAAATACAAGTATTACAAAAAACAACACGAAATCCAACTTTGATTTTGGATTTCGATTTACAAATCCATTTACAAATCCACACACCCAATATTAATTAATTAATGGCGGGTTACGGTTATTTTTTAAACCTCTATTCATCACCGACAACGACGAAGCAGCAGTTTCCTTTTACGCTGACACAGGGTCAGCTTACAGCCGTGGCTAAACGCCAACCCTTTCCACCAAACCACACTCAAACCTCCAATGGACAACCGGGACGGAACATCCAGAGAACATCAAAGTCAACCGACTTTTAATTTTAAGTTGACATATATAATATATATTTATATTTCCTATTAAATCTAAGACAATGTATAACAATAGGCCCCCTATGTGCCATAAGATTTATATTCTTCAGTGTATTTAATAGTTGTAAGTTAACTCAAATTGTATATAAATGTTCAATAAAATAAAATGCACGACTGGATCGCACGTACTTGCTCTTATGTTCAAGTTGAGTGGGGCTTAAGAACTTTAAGAAATATTCAAGTAATTATAGAAAAAGTATAAAAACATTTAAATCGTTCTTTTAATTGTATAAAAAGCATGATAAATAACTTAGAGCTCAAAAAAAAGTACGCCATTTGATTACTTGAAAAAATATGAATATATGCAAAAAAAAAAATTAAAATCGTTGGAGCCGTTTTCTTAAAAATTAATTTTTTATATATAAAATTTTTTTTAACATTTTTCAAAAAAAAATTTGGTATGTCAATTTTGAGTATATATTAATATACATTTAAAACTGAAATTTCAAAACAATTCATCAACCCGTTTTTGAAATATTGAATTTTCAAAAAAAAATTTTGAATCTTTTTTTAAAAATCCAAAATTTATTTTTTCAAAAATTTTGGTATGCAGTATTATTTATATTTCAACAAAGCTTTTGTGCAAAAAATATCATTGAAATCGGATGAGCGGTTAATGAGAAAATCAAAAATCAAAAAAACCGTTATATGGCAGGTACCGTTAATAAATGTTTTTGGTAATTTTTTTTCTTACTAAAAGAAAAATCATACCTACAATAATACACTGATTTTTTTTTATCAAAATCGTTGGAGCCGTTATTGAGATAAATAAGCTTTTCCTTAACGGTTGTATGGCAAGTACCGTTATTTTTTGAGCTAAAAAAAAACTTTCAATTTCCCCTCTGGAGAGTTACAAAAAAACCTTAGTCCAAAATTTGAAGAAAATCGCTTCAGTGGTTTAGGCTGTAGGTTGAGGTACGGACAGACAGACAGACAGACAGACAGACAGACAGACAGACAGACAGACAGACAGACAGACAGACAGAATTGTGCCACCCACTTTTTTCGTGTTCTCTATCATCGTGATGTCATGTTTGATTGTTATCTCGAAATTTTTTTTTTGCACGAATCCAAAACTTGCCCTATAGTACCTATATCGCAAGTAAAAATGGTTAAAATCGTTAAAAACCTCTATTCATCTTCGAATTTTCTTTTATAGACTTGGTTCGGTTCAGCTGTGGGCCCTCCACCTACGGGTGATTCTCAGCAAACTGATACTTTTATGTCCCTCGGCGATTTTAGGTATTTGTATGCATTTTCTCCACTACTTACAACTACTGTGTATTAACTAGTATATCATGTGTTCGATATATGGTTAATTCAGCTCCAAGGAAATCAATAGTGTTGTACATATATATTAAAAAAAAAACGAATTTATACACCAAATGTCAGTACCGTGAGATATCCAACTATTAGAATTAATAATCTATTATTAAAAAAAAAATTGATTTGAGTTATATTTGCGTCCAAATAACGGGTGATTTTTTAAGAGGTTTAGAACTTTTTAAAAAAAAAAAACACAAAAAATTCGAAAAAATGAATGAAATATTTATTTGAATCGATAGTTTGAACCTTGCAATTTAATGTTTAAAGATAATTTCATGCAAATGTTGACCGTCTCAGGTAGCCCATCCGCTGAGTCCAATTTTGGCATACTCTTTCACACATATCGGCCGGTATCTCACGAATGAATGCATGGATGTTGGCTTCCAGTGCGTCAATCGAAGCGGGCTTGTCCCTATAGACATTAGCCTTGACATACCCCCACAACAAATAATCTAATGGTGTCAAATCGCACGATCTAGGCGGCCAATTGACCGGCCCGAAACGTGAAATTAACTGTTCACCAAACTCGCCTCGCAATTGCGCCATTGTTTCGCGTGCTGTGTGGCATGTGGCACCGTCTTGTTGAAACCACATATCATGCAAGTCAAGAACTTCCATTTCGGGCAAAAAAAAGTTTGTTATCATCGCTCGGTAGCGTTCACCATTGACAGTAACGCTGCGATTCGCATCATCTTTGAAGAAATATGGCCCAATAATGCCAATAATGAACATTTCGAACCGAGCACGAATTTTGATAGTAAAATAATTTGCAAGCGTTGTTCATTTGTAAGACGATCCATGGTTAAATTGCAAACCAAACTGAAGGTGTTTGACAGTGACACAAGGTACTAAACACACGTCAGCTGTCAAAACCAGTGTTGCCAAAACGAAACCAGCTAAAAAATCACCCTTTATATAGACCCACCGACAGAAAAACCCTAGCATTGATCTCCTTATACTTTTCGTTATTTAGAAGTAAATCCTATTTTGTTCCTTCTATTACTATTTTATCATTTTGTTCAGACAAATGAGCAGTAAACAGATAACTGCACGTGTTTTAAGTCGTAAGGGCTCAAATTGTTCCCACATAAGGAAAATATTTCCAAGCGGGAAAAAGCACGTCGGATTGGTACCAATGAGTGGAGTGTGCGCAATGTACTCAAAGATTACCAGTCTGATGGTTCAATTTTGCGAAAAAATATGTTTTTTTTTTTCTTTAAACTTAACTTTTGGTTTAAACTTTAGTTCAGCAGAACAATTGAACACAGTGGTAAGGTGTAAACGTGATTGTGAAACTGGGGGTAAATGATTTATCTTTAAGTATAAATGATTTTTTTAAATTTTTTGAAATATGACTATTTTTGGTATTACTTTAAATAAAAATACAATATAAAAATATAAGGACCGTTATTTTTATTTAAAATATATAACATTTAAAAAAACAGTTAATGAAATACATACATCTCAGGAATACTGCAAATAGACCACATTTTATAGAGCAGATCTACTGCGAGGGATTTTGTGTCGCTGGGTGTAACTGCAGCTATAATATTCCATATTTATACATATATAATTTAAATTATAACTCATTTATAGAACTTTCAGTGTGAGTTCAAAATCTGTCCCGAGTTTAGAAAAAAATAAAATCCAATAATTTGCTCTTAATTTCGTGTTCGTACAGCTGCCTTATAAGGTGAATCGTCATATAAAGGCATCGATTTTGATCAGCGCACATCACCAGAGAACATCAAATAAAGAAGCCAATCCTTCGTGCGTTTCACCCCCCAAAACCTATTTGTTTACATTGTTGTATTTGTAATTTCATTTCGTGTCGAAGAAATAGATGTGAATTGCAACAACAACAAGACCTACGCTGAATGATGTGCTGAATGACTAGTTGATTCTATGTGTGCGTTTTGCACCGCTTTTCACTTATACTTTGCAAATCTAATCATCACAGCTGTTCGTTTCAGCTTGTAGGCGAATCAAATTGACAGCCGAGGATTGGCTTCTTTATTTGATATTCTCTGCACATCACCGTATATTCACATGTTAAACAAACGAGTCTTTTTGAATTGGTGTGCATGATATCGAGCAGCAATAATTTGACATCAGTTTGGATCGAAAAAATGGTCACTAGCTTTGTATACTTTTATTCATGGATCGAATAATTTTTGAATTTATTTATTTCTAAATTTATCTTAAATTTGTTCGGAAAACATTTTGACTCTAACAGTCTTTTTGCAAGTAGATTTAAGATTTAAGCGAAAACGTCTCACTGCCTGGCATATCATAATTTTAACATGTAAAATCTGGTATACAAAAAAATTTACACTTGTAGCGCGACCATTTTCAGCATAATCATAACAATCATTATAGCATCAAAAAAAGTTTAACAAATTCAATATTTTTTTCATAATTTTTGCACTCACAAAAGTATCAGTTTGCTGAGAATTGCCCATATACTCGTATGTTGTATATAGTTATTTATATTATAAAGTAAGTCAATGCTTCATGCTTTCGACAGTTAAATTTGTCAATTGTGTCAAAAATGTGTTTTAACCTATAGGAACATATCAAATAATATGGTTTTGTGGCCCGAAGGGTGCCTCTATTAATATAATGCCCGAAATTTTTTTGTATGTATGTTCTATGGATTTTTTGGGCAGAAATGGGCACTGTGCCAAATTTTGAAGATATGGAATTAAATTCTCTTCACGAAAAAGAGTGAAAAGAGTTGAACAAACATTTCTGCCGATTTTAGAACGTCATAAATTAGAATCGACCAGAATTGCCTTGGATCTATGAAAAAAATCCATATCAAAATAAAAAAAAAATCGTAACTAAAGCAAATAAATGTTAATAAACTTAAAGGTACTAATGTACAATTTATACAAATATGATAATACTATTTTCCGATTTTTTAATTTAATTAATGAAACTTAAATATATTATCTTGTCACCAATACGCAAGATATATATAACTACTTATTGTTAATAAATTTTTCTTCTTCAGAAATGCTCTTACCAAACGAAAGAAACGCATTTAACCTGAAGACTATATTTTTTTTAAAAGGATTAATAAAATAATCAGCCTTATTATGAGTTTCACGTGAACAACATTCCACCCGGAAAAATTGATATTTCACTTTTCGCCTATTGTGAGTTTCACCCGAAAAATGCAAATTCCCCTTTTTTGTGAGTACTCATTTCAGGCAAAATGTATCGTAATTAAAATCTTAAACTATCACTTACTTTTTGAAGGTGAACATAAGATAAACAGGTGGTGCTGGTGCCCTTTGCACTAGTTTTTGTTTATATTAAGCCAAGAGAAGTTCGGGCGAAACTCATAATAGCTTTAAAAATTCCGGGGGAACAAACATTTTTCGGGTGAAACATTTTCCGGGCGAAACTCATAATAAGGTTGAATACTAAATTGCAAATCTACCAAAATTAAAATAAAATTTACGCTAGGGCAACTCTTAGGTCTTTTCTTTCACACGTACCGGTCTTCCGGGTTGCCAATTGAAAAGATTATTATTTGTGAACAGCTTTATTTGAAATTTTTGTTTGTTATTTGAACTCTAACTGACATTTTAGACAGAACTCATATCTATCTCATTAAGGCCCATTTGCTGATACGGAACATAAATACTTATGTTCCACTTAAACCCTTAAGTGACACTTATTGCTTTGCACCAAACGTAAACTCGAACATAAAAATCCTTAAGTTGAACATAACTTAGGTGGAAGAAAAAGTGCCAAATAAGATATTTATGTTTAACATACATTTTCGTTTACTTTTGATTGACTTGTTTGCCAAGAACTGTGAAGATAATGGCTACGATAATAATATTAAAAACAGGCTGGATGCGACCCACACTGGTAACTTCCCGTTGGTGCCCTAGGAAGCTAGATGCCCGATTTTATTTTATTATTAAAAAATCGCCAATTTCAAGATCTTCGAAAATGTTTTCAGGTGTTCAATATGCAATCAAGCGAAGACCAATGATTGGTTTCACTTCAAAATATTAAAGACAAAAGCATTGTTTAACTACTGTTTAGAATACAAGATAAGAGAAAACAAAATTTTCAACAATTTTTGGTAAAGTTTCTTATATTTTGTTTGCTTTTAGAAGAACAGTGCATTGAATATTTTTACAAAATTTATTAATTATTAATTTTAAACTAGTGTATAGAATAAAATTAACCCAAAGCCAATATCATTGTTTGTTCTCAATATGTTCTAGCTGAAAAACTACTATCAACCATTTTTATTTATTAATACAAAAACTGTTGTTGATCTATTTTTATATTTTAACCAATTCTTCATTACGTCAATATGCTCAGAATAAAATTAACCCAAAATCGATAGCATCATTCGTTCTCAAGGGTCGAGAATAATGAAATTCAAAGTTTTTTCTAAACTGCTTTAGTAAGAAAGCGCTTACTGAATTTTTTTGAAATTCCTTTCTGCATTTTACATTATTATCTATAAAGTAAAATCCATCCTAAGTCGATATCTTTATTCCTTCTTTTTAGAAAATTGTTCCTCTTGCCTAAACGGAGCCCCTCCTATACGATTTTTTATTGTCTCGACCTTACCTTTAAGAAAAAAACGCTTGATTTTTTTAATATTACTATTTGCTTCATAGTTGTTTTTTTATATATTTCTATTTTACGATTCTGTGATACTTAACATCAGACAAAATGTTGAAAAACTGATGCAAATCCATTCATAAGTTCAAAAATTATTCGACGATGTCTAATTTTTCGTTCTATCGTGCGTTGACTGGAACAGACCTACCTACATATTATATTTGACCTGAATTTATTTTTCTGAAACTATTTAAGAATTTCAGCTATTTAAGCTCAACACACCCAATTAGAGCAAAGTTGGAGTTAGGCCACCAAATTATTAGGAATGACACCAACTTTATGTAAGTTGGTACATACATTTATGTTGATAAGCTTAATTCGTTAACGAAGATTTGCAAAGTACCTATATACAAGTTTATACAGCACATTATACGCAAACACAAATTAACTGCGCAACATAATTTTACCAACTGCCCAACTTTTTTAGCGGATAGCAAACTGCTCAAAGCTTTAAAAAACCAGTTTGTACGATATCAACAACGTAACATGTAGATTTGCTTATCAACAAGTTCAAGCTCATTCATGTAACAATGAACTTCAATGTGCTTAAATGTTCTTATAAATTCTTTTAAAATTATCATCAGCTGACACCTTCGCAACGACGACGATGGCGTATCAACTTAATTTATGTTTCCAATTTAACTCAAAATATTAAAGAGCGAAAATGAGCTGTTTTTTTTTTTGATGAAAATATCTTAGGTCTATGAACCATTTTTTATTTGTCTACACATTTTTGCAAACTAAAATTAAAAGGCATTGGCATCCAATAAAATAATTCGGGCCGCTTGCACTGACTTTTTTATTCCTATTAATTGTATGAGTATTTTACCATACTATAACAATATTTGAACCCCTTTCTTTCCCCAAAATACGGAAACAAAAAAACAACTTTTGTTCAAAACACACTCCTGGTAAAAAATATAGGCTACTTATAGAATTTAAGAGTTCAATATAAATATGGCCCGCAGAAATGTAGCTGATAAGCTCTGTCCGTATAGTGAAATTTGGCTTGACGTCTTTTGGCCCACCACAATACGCAATCACCAAACACCAACCAACCTCTGACTAAAATGTGCCGCACGTGCTACATAAATAAAGCGTAGATGACATTGACTAACTATTTTTAGACTCAAAAGCTGTTTCTACGCAATAAAAAAAAAACTTGCAATTTAGCTAATAGTCAGCTAAATCATCATCGGCACACGATAAAAGCCAATTATCTTATCTTTGGTTAATATAACGGATGTATTAATTTATGCGGTGCATTCTTTTTTTTGATAAGGCTAAAATTAAATTTAAATTTTCCTTCGTAGTCGGTTACGATATTTTAATTTAAATTATTTATACATTGAACAGGAAAGTTTCATGGAATGTTTTTTTTTTTTAAATTGTATTTATTCTTTTTTTATGGCCTTCAGCTTGGAAAAGTTCACAAGTCATAGACCGAGATTACACAATTTATTTTTCATACTTTCCGTGATAAGTTTAACACATTGCCTGTACCTGTAGAATTGAAGGATGAACAAATTAACGTAGAAAAGAATACAAGTTTTAAGATTTTTTCAGGTTGATACTTGGCGTAATGAAATTATTATTATTATTAAGTAAATGGTTAAAAAGTTGTCCAAATAGGGATTTGAATTGAAATTTCGCATATTTTGTTAACTGAACATTTAACTGTCATTACGATGACTTTTGATCAGTAAAAGCTAGGAGTTTATTAATAATTTGTATCGATAAACACACGCATAGCATAGCGTGTTGAAATATTGAAAATTCGCAGCTATGCAAAAACATGATGAACAAAATTGATCAAAAGAATGATTATTTTTAGATGATGTCGACATTTGACACGATTATTAACCTCAGAGCTCTGTACTTAAACATCAAACAATTTTTTTTTTATTTGAAATAAAAGCACTTGTCGCATAAATGGGGCATTCCACGCCAAATCACCGAGTTTTCGACCGACCCTTTTCGATTTTGCTCATTTTTTGATATGTTGTGGTATGTATTGAAAACAACTTGCACACCAACTTTCATCCTTATATTTCAAACCGGTTATGAGTAATCGATTTTTTTTTTTTTTTTTTGAGAAAATTTCTTTCAATTAATAATTGACAAGTAATTAATATCGATATCTTAAAAAGTAAGGTATGTATCATTTTTTTCGTCTCTATATGTAGTTTCAGGAAAAAAATAAAAACAAAATATTTGAAGTAATTATAACCAGTTACATATAGGCCAGGAAAAATAGCACAAATCGTATGGGGAACCTTGAAAAAATTAATTCATGAAATATTAAAATTGGAATCGACGCAGAATTGCAACCTCTATAACATATCCAAAGTCCCCCAAAATCCCCGCATTGGCTTTTTGTGTAGATGCATTTGAAGAGGTGCAGACGGGGAGAATTTGGAGGTCTATCAAACTAAAATATTTGTTTGGGTAAAACCTGATCATATGATACATGCTTTAAGGGTAGTTTTTACGCTGAATCTAATGAAACCAAATTCAAAATGATACAACTACCCAAAAGGAAGTTATAGTCCTTTTTATGTAGTGATGACTTTTTTTTCAGGTACAACAGGTAAAATATTACCGAAAACCCTCTGAAAATAACGGTATGTTAATGAAACTTGGAACAAATGTTTCATTTGTCATAGGAACTAAGAATCAAGAGAGTCCCTAAAAATATCCATGGTGAAAGGGTGTTTTTTTTTAAGGGGGAGGGGCAACAAAGAATGTTAACCATAACACCCATGTAAAAACTCTTACACTCATGAAACTCGCCAAAAGTGACCCCTTCCATTTAAAAAAAAATAAAAAATTCTGATCTTTATTACGCAACTTTTAAACCCAAAATCAATTTGTGACCACAATATTTTCTATAATTTTTTCAATTTTTGAAATTTGTATATACTTTTTTTTTGTATTTATCTATAATTTCACTTTTTTGAATACGGATATATTCTAAGAAAAAAATCGTATGGAGGAAAAACTATAAATTTACCTCAAATGCCAACAAAATATTAAAAATAAACGAAATACATACAATAATGTTTATGGGTCAATATTTCAAAATATTAATATTTCAGTCTCCTTCATTTTTGAGCCGAAGTACAAAATTTTATTATAAGTTTGTTAGTTGGATGGCTTGAAACAAACGGGTTCTAATATTCGCTCTAGAAACAAAATTTTTTAAAAAGTTATCATACCCGCTATCTTCATTCAAACACCCAAAATGTCATTCCCCTGGCGTGTCCCCTACTTATCACACTGCCTGAATTTTAGCAACGAAACTAAAAACGATACAAGAAATCTAATGATGCAGTCTTTTTAATGATATATGCCTCCTAACTAAAACATAGTTAAATGATTTTTAGTTGCTTTATTTTTTTAAATAGGAGCTATTAAGTAGGTGTCCCCCATAAATTGATCATTTCTATCCCACCAATGGAAATTAAAAAAAAATATATATAGGCTCAAAATAGAAAACTGATTTTTTTGTTGTTTAACGGTACAGAATTGCTCTTAATGAAAATTGAAGTAAGGGTTTCAAAAAAACTTTGTTGTCTTTTTTATTTCAAGTTAAGGCAATGATTTTGTTTTTCGTCAAGCGAAATTGTCATTCCTCTAACGCGTGTTTTTTACTAAACCGTGTGGTATAAAAATTAAAAAATTTTACTCGTCTGTGTCTTTTACAAGGGCCTACGTGAAAAATAATATAAAACATCTAATTTTCTAATAACCTCCATTTAATTCTCATAAAACACCCTTCGGAGTCATTCCCCTAGCATCATTTTTTGTGTCATTCCCCTGACTTTCAAGCTTTCATTATAATTGCGGTTTGGTTTGGTTTGGTTTTGGTAACTCTAGAAGAATCAATAATATACCATTCAAACATATTTACAGTATTTTTAGTGGTTTTGAATTTTTTCACATTATGTCGGTCAAAATATCATAAAAAATACGATTATTACTATAAAATGTTAAGTCACGCAAAATCCTTGAATCACGAGAGCAAGTTCGTGCAACATAGTCGTGGATGCTATTTTTCATGTTAGTATTTGTTCTCTTTTTTCTTTACACTCCTGAAACCATTCGCAAAATTAAATATCCATCTAATCAACGAAGTAAATATAAATTTTTGTCATTCCCCTGATACAAGTATCATTTCCTGGCTTAAAAAACCGTTAGATTTGATCAAATGTTATGACTCCTTCTTTTAAAGTGGTTATTAAAGAGTTATTAAGGGATATAATTGTTCGTCTACCAAAATAGGTTCTTTTGAGCGAGGGTCCACTTTGGAGTGAAAAATATTAATGTTTTAAAATATTGACCCTTATACATTATTGTATGTAAGCTAATACTCCATTCTTTTATTTGTTTTTCGTTCTTGTCAAATTTAATTTCAAAGTCAAAATTTATGAAAAAAGTGCGAATTTTTTTTTGCAATCGATATTTTTCAAAATTAAGCATTATCAAGTGCTATTTTTGTGTTGAACAGTTAATGCCGTTATTAATTTTTAGTCAAATACCGAAAACCAAATGTAAAAATCTCTTTTTATTTTTTGAGAAATTAAAAAAGGCAATTAAAGTATTTTTTCAGAAATTGCCCCCTGCCTCAGGAAGGGGGGAGATAGAGTTTTCCCCCATACGATTTTTTTCTTAGAATATATCCAAGAATCATGGCCTAAAATATTATTGACGAATTACCGCATTCAAAAAAGTGAAAATATAGATAAATACAAAAAAATAAAAAAAAAATAGAAAATATTGCGGTCACAAATTGATTTTGGGCTTAAAAGTTGCGTAATAAACAGAAGAATTTTTGAAATTAAAAAAAAATATTTTAGTTACACCATTCAACCACCCGATTTATATCGGATTGAACACGGTAGCAGTCATCAACACTTTTTTTCTCAAGAAATAATTTAAGATCATCGGCATAAGAGACACTGCGAGTTATTTATGGCTAACGTAATGTCATTGATAAAAATATTAAAAAGAAGAGGACCCAGTGGTCGCCCTGCGGAACTCCAGAAATACATTTTATAGACCGCGATAGAGAGTTATCAACGACAACTTTTTGATACCTACCTATGAGGTATGATGAAATCCAACTGAGGAATTTAGCAGCAGGGTTAGATGGCTAATAGAATCAAAAGCCCCTTCCCTCTATAGAATTAATTACATACATATGTTGAAAAAAGAGCCATATTTGTAGTGGTCGATCGCCCAGAAACAAATCCGTGTTAGATTCTTTAGTTAGAAATTTAATTTTATGTTTTACTATACTCTCGAACAACTTTGGAATGGCTGAAAGCCTAATGTTAATAATATATTGCATGTCAAAATTTAAAAGAATTGAATTTTTGATTTTTCAACGAATTTTTTATTTTTGTTTTTGAATATTCGATAGTTCAAAATTGATCAATGATTGTTTTTAAACTACATAGATTCTTAAATGTATGTATACAGTCTTTCACTTTTAAACTCACTCTTTTGCAAATCAAATTAATCCGTTTGCAAGTGAAATTCACCATTTTGCAAATTAAATTCACCTGTTCAATTTTTAAGAAAACACCTTTAGCTATGAAATTTTGCTTTCATATTCTAATTTTACAAAAAAAAAAACGTAAATTTTAGTAACAGCAAATCAAATAAGCTTAAAAAACACCACTAGCTTTTAGAAATCAGTAAAAAACTTAACTTAATCTCAGGAAGACTATCTCATCTTGTGACTCAATAAAAAAGTGACCGATCAAAAAAAGTGCAGAAAACAGTTAATTTTAATAAAAAAAATATAGGTGAATAAGTGAGGCTATCCAAATGTTACGGACTGTATGCATGTGGGACTCAAACTAACTCAATCTCACATGCAGATTATCCATTTTATTAATCATGAAATCACTCATGCGGTTAATCTATCAAATCACTCAAAATAACACGACCGACAGCTGAACAGTAGAAGAGTCATCATGACAACGACGCACGTCGCGTGCCGGCGTACAGTGGGACAACTTGTATGGGAGAGTGGAAAAATTCCATAAAAACTAAACCACTGAAACCAGTTTGATGAAATTTTCAGACATGGTTATTATTAGGACGAGAAATCAACACAGTTAATAACCGCACATTTCCACACCTACTTTCTTAAAAAAAGTAATTTTTCGTAACAATTAAGATGTTAACTAAACCTTATACAAATACTTTTGGAAAACTGACCTTGCAAAGTTTTTTCAACGCCCAATTTGTTTGCGTTTTTGACTTTTTTGTATAGAGCGAGTCTTGGTACGGAAAAAATCTAAACTACATTATGCATTTTAATTGAATTTTTTGTCATGATAAAGGACAGTATAAGGAAGTATTACAGAAAATGCCCGCCCACTGCCACTCCTGCACAAAAATGTATCTGACTAACCTTGCCAAAAGGTGCTACAGAGTCTGTAGTGAACCAGGTGCAAAAATAACAAATGTTTGCAATTAAATTTGTAATTTTTATTACTTAACATTGCAGAAATGTAATTTTTACCATGTGACACAGTGAATTTTAATTAAAAAATATTACTGCAGTCCTATCACGGATACTAGATTTACATACATAGATATCGCATGCAGTTCAAATAAAAACTACCATTTTTTTCAATATTTTGTGATTACAAGCTCTTTTTCTTCTTCCTCAAAAATCGAGTCGGTTGATTGAACTACTGATGACTTGCTGTTGACGTTTTGTATTTATGTCTATGTTTGTATATCTATCTTTAACATCATTATATGGTCTATAGCTCCATTAATATTGATATAACTGGGACGTAGCTCTTCGTCCCACGATACAATAGTAGTCATTTTCATTTGCTCTGTGTGCGATATCTATGTAACTATAGTATCTGTGGTCCTATGCTCCAGAATAAAAATTACGATGTGACATGGCAACTTTTCAAATTAAAATCATTAAAAATGGAATCTAATTTAAGTTTTGCCAGGGTAGAGAAAAATATTTTGGAAAAAAAGCTATAATAAGGTTGCCTAGAATGGGCAAAAAAATACCAACATTACTTAAGTCTATTGGTGCAACCTTTTGCGGTCAAAGGTGAATCAAACTTTTAGGTTACCATTATATTTAAGCTCCGTAACTGTTAACACAAAAACCAGAATACGTGTAACCAACCCTGTCACAGGTACGCCCTTTTATTGAATCAATGACAGTGACCTGCTTCCATGGCCTACGCACACGCAGTATCCATATTGGAATATATACGATTGAACACCATCAAAAATACCTGAAAGCACTCAGAAAAAAGTTTTTTTTTGTATTTTTTATTTTATCAATGCATATTCCTTTAAAAGGGAATAAATATGTCAAAGTCTTATATTATAATAAAAATTAACACCTATTATAAAACAATATTCTTCAGAACGCTGGCTTGCTAGTACCGAGTCCTCGAGCAGGAAGACTATTAGTTTTCACAGTTGGATTATCGCGTGCTTGAGAATGCGCCACCACTATACTTAGATATTGAACCCATTCTTCTGCGTTCTTGCCATCCTTGGGCTTGAGTATTAATGTTTGATCAGCGGTGAAAATTTCAAATGCTTTAGGTATATTCCGAGCTCCCCGTGATACTTTAACCGAGCGTATTTGATTAACATCAATACTTTCGCCTCCACTCTATATTACAAAAATATCAATAAATATTTTATCTTTCATAAAAGCAAATTTATTTACCGATCCCTTGCACGAAAGATGAGCTCCCGATAGTGTAAAATAACGAGTTCTCCATCTTCGAAACAATCGCCATTTGCCTTTCTTTTCCTTAAGTTGACCCTCTATAACAGGTTGATTGCTGCCGCTAAAAAATCCAACAGCTTTGTCAGGATGATTGCAAAGAAAACATCCCCATTGGTATTCTAATTCATTGCAATTCGGATTGGATTGATCGGTCTTGGATACTTCGAACACATCAAGAAAACCAGAATGACGAAGTTCATTTACTAAAACTTCTCTTTCCTATAATTAATTAAAAAAGAATAAGAAATGCGTTTATTAATTTCAATTTAGTTAAATATCACCTTTGCATTCGGAAACTGACTGGTAACCAATTCTGTAAATGTTCGACTCTCGCATTTAAGTATCTGCCAAATATTCTTCAGGTTACTGATTCCAGGCTCCCTAGTACTAAGCACACATTTTTCCTTGACCTTTACAAAAAAAATACTTTTAGAAAAAGCGGTTTTTTTTAATGTTTTTTGTTTTAACTCACAAAATGTCGAACTTGAAAATCTAAAAACATTAAATGTATCCAAGTTTTCGGATTTCGCGTTCGCATTGTAAAGCATGTTTTTGAATAAAGGCAGTGTTGTCCACGAATTTGGCAGGCAAAATGTAGCTTGGCTACTTTTTTCGTGCGTCTCTCTAAAATTAATATTTCTTATTTAATTTCAATTAATAAATTAGTACAAATTTGTAGACAAAAGTTTTTTAAAAAATTGAGCTTTTCATTTTTTTCAACAATGAAAAACCGTAAGGCTATACATAACTTAGCGCGTTAATCGTTAATTTTAATGAAGATGTCAGTAAAACGGTCGTTTGTATCTGTCATTCCAAGGAAAAATATGAGTCAAGTCAAAAACTGCTCAAGTTTCAAATTGTCGGTAACTTAGTAATTAAGAAAAAACATGCCAAGTAAGTCCACCAAATTTCAATGAGTACCTAATCACTAAATATCAAATTTCTGTCATAATTTGGAGTTGTTTCGATATTCATCTACTTAAGATATTTGATTATAAACTTCATGAACTTTAAACTTGGCATATATTTTGAATCTCATTAATTTATATGGGTGCCTTTTTGGAACATGTTTTTTGTACACATAAAAACTTGGCTCTTTCTTTAACATTTATGTTTTTGTTGTGATTTCACTCCTTTTTGCAAAGATTTTATTTCTCCAGTTGAAAATCAAGCACTACTGCTCTGCCAAAGGAGAATGGGCATTTTTGGGCGTTAGACGCCATCAATGAAATTAATGTCAAATTAAAAGTTTCTTACTCAGTAACAACTTTTACTATGGGCGTTAAATTGCAATTCATTTAGAAAAGAAGATATTTCAATGTTAATAACTATAATGCAATTGCATTATGGAAACATCGCATCGAAACTGTATAGTATTGTGTTTTAAGGGATTTCAGAAGCTCCCTAGGTCACGGTTGTGGGTTTAAACGGATCCAGTACAGATTTCAACAACTTTGTTATTTTTTTAAATATATTATTTTAATCAGGATTTAGACCCCATGTTTGAAGACGTAAATAAATCTACATCAATAATGACCACTTACATATAACGACTTAGCGGGCTATGATTTTCGAAATAATATGAAGAGACAAAATGCAACGCTCAAAAGCACCACTAGTTATTGGCCTGTTTTTGACGAAAACCAAATTCGAGTACACGCAACGGAATCAGGTGGGATTTAGGGCTTGACTAGATGCACTTTTACTATATAAAATACCTATGAAACATTTTTTTAATATAATGTTGATTATAATATTCGCTGTTATAGCAAATGTAGGTACTTATTAATGGTGTTATATGTCTAGATTTCTTAGTTCACTTTCCTTTTCTATTTTAGTGTTAAAACAAAGATGCATTTTTTCCGATTTTGAAGTACACCACAATGAAAAAACTTCTGCACGGTGATTGTAGGACTCAACCACATCCAAAAATAACTACATCATTCCTGGCCGCTCACGCCCATGTTTCATACAAATTTGCCCATTCTCCTTTCATCATTCTACAATGATCAAAATTGCTCCTTATAAATATAGTAGCAATTCTGAGAAAGTGGGTGGATGTCAGGCCCCCTGAGTGCAAAATCTGAACTTTTTAATGTTTCTCTTTTTATGCTCTTCAAACTCTATCGTTCAACCAATTTTCATTGCTCTACTTTACAACAATCGAAAGTCACCCATATAATTTATATGAATTTTTGAGAAAGTGGGTGGATGCCACGCCCCTGAATGGAAAATTTCAGATTTTCGATTTTTTCATTTGTATATGCACCACGAGACTACCGTTGTGCGAAATTTCAACTCTAGTATCTGTGGTTCTATGGTGTCGCCTGAGTTTGTTCCTGTAGAAAGGTTTTAGTGCCGTGAACTTGGCTGGGCAATGCCCTTTTATTCCTAAAATAAAGTAGCATAGGGAGATTTATATAATACTACGGTTGGTAGAATTCTTAAGACCATTATGGTTTCATAAAGGCCAGTGCAGAGTTTGCTCATATACATATATAATAATGGACCCTTTTGTATGAACGAAAATGAGTTCTGTTAGTTTATTGTTGATAAAATATGTACATATTATATTCTGGGCTATTCGTTGTAAAAATTGAAATCAAAGTGCAAGGTCTAAAAATTTTAAGTAGGAAATGTTTTAATAGGTGAATTGCGCATCACTTTTTTTGGAGAATAAATAGGCTTAATATATTCATAGACAAAATCTAGTAAAAGCTCAAGATCTTAATACGAAATGTTCTTAAAGCCATATTAATTTAAAACTGACAGAAATACAGCCATTCTAGCTTTACCATTTCTTATAATTTTTCGCATTTTGTTTTTGCCCGCAAACCTATTTTTTGGTACTACATGACAAATTTAATATTTCTGGCACTTATAGAACCAAGTGCTATATTAATCGGCACCGCTATTCTGCCTGTAGGGCTAGATACATTCAAAAACAGCTGGACAAAAAAAAGCGAGCTTACCTTCCTTTTGAATATTCTCTATAGTCGTAATTTTGAATTTGAAAATTTCGGTAATGTAGTACCGAAAAAGAAGCTTTTCAGGTCAAAACTGCGAAAAATTATAAGAAATGATAAAGTTTGATAGTTTAAATCTCTGTCAATTTTGAATACAAGTTACTTATAGAAGCCTTTAGTCTATATTTTATTTTGTCTGAGCGTCCTGAGTCTACCTTTGCTACAAAAAGTTATGCGCAGTTAATTTAAAATCTAGAAATCTTTGATTTTTCGATTTTTTTAGGTTGGTTTTTGTTAGTTTTTAAGCAATTTTTTTTATTAAATTTTTGTAACCTTCCATTTTGATAGGAAATTCGGTTTAAGGCATGCTAATGCCCCAAACTAACATGTTCAATGAGAAACTCTTGAATGTAATTGTTCCCTTTTAAATCGCATATTCAATAGCCTATTCCATGAGGATATGGAAGGCTTTTGAGTTGAAACAAATTTTTGTAGGCAACCGGTGGAAAATCTGTCTGATCATTTTGCAATCGTTTTAATCGTTCGCACACATTCGCCATTATTTATTTTCAAAATACAAATCAAAAGGCCGATATGGCTACATTACCCACTCCAGAGATTGCTTAGTTATGGTCAGTTTAAGTTGATCTAAAGATGTTTTACAATATAGAAAATTTCTTTTGAGGATCAGAATAAGTTGAGCTCGACTTTGATCTATTAAATCCTAAAATCCTGAAATTTGAAGTTATTAATATTTACCTTCTATACTACATCTGGTAGGTGGTGGCAAAAAGTTTGAAACTTCATCCATATAGCTTTTGATGGAGGGAAAATGTTTTTCACAAAATTGCTGCACCGGATCTCGCATGTATTGATACGGCTCAAAAGTACTCATACGTTGATCCAAAATGCTATTATTTGCATTCAGAAGGGTTCTACTCGTGTTATCATTTCGACGTGGTGTAACATTTGTTGTCGGGCCAGACACAACGACTTCATGGTTGCTCTAAAAAAAAATTAGTTCTTGATTAATTTTTGTAATAAAGGCAGACGATAATTTTACAAACCGATCCATTGACAGGCAGTTTCATCACAGATTTCTGATTTCCATTCAATGGTGGTAAAGCTGGAGAAGCATGATGTACCGAAACTGTATTTTGTGGAATTGAAATTGATCCTTTAAAAAATAATCAAATAATAAGAAGCTTGGAGAAGTTTAAATTTATTTTTTTTCTTACCAATTGATTGATTCAGTGCATCAGTGCTGTACTTAAGCAAGGCACTACTCGATCCCAACAAAGTTGTGGGGCCTTGTGAATGTGGTCGGCACTTATTTGGGGAAGTAGTGACGGTCACACCACCAGAAGTGACTTGTGTCGAAGGAATTCCCCATTTGTTATGACCAGTAATGATGACATTATTACTTAACGGAGGAACCGGTGTTATGTAAGTTGGGTTATGTGCTGCAGGAGAGTTGATTTGTTTTTGATGGGCAGACGCCATTTGAACGATTACATTTCCACTAGATTGACTGTTTGCTGCTGAGCTCTGAGCTGCATTGTTGGAGCTTGATCCGTTCTGGTTAATGTGCTGCGAGGAGCTTAAACGAGTCATACTTTTGTGAAGTCCTCCGACAGATCCTCCTAGAAAAACAAATTCATTGCATTTTTTGTTTTTAATGATTAAAGTTAAATATACCAGTGACATTGAGGCGAGTCATGCTTCTATGGGTATTGCTGGAGGGATGCAGTCGGCCTGTACTTCTTGAGTCGCCTAACTTTGCGCGCCGAGTGTATCCTGTATGAGGCGGTGTTGGAGGTACTGCAGGTGCAGTATTTTGCACTGCGCCCACCGGAGGCATTTGCACAGGTAGATTTGCGGGTGTGTTAACAGTTGCTGCTAAGTTTATGTTTGTTGTTGAAACACATGATCTAAAAACTACGAAAAAACTACTTACAGATTTTTACATTACTTGGTAATGCAATTGATTTCCTTACGTCCTTGGGACTACTTGGGCTACTTCGACTTTTTTTACTTATCACAGTGCTGCTACTACTCACAACATGACGGCTCCGAGAAATATCAGTAGATATTGTGGTAGTTGTTGGCTGGGCGCTTGGGCCCATTGTTATCGGTGTTGAGTTTAAATTGACAATTGTCACACCGCCCGAAGTCTTATTACCGTCAGCGTTAACTTCAGTTGAGACCGAAAGTTTTTGCTGACTGAAGTAACATAATAATTAAAAATTGTTATTAGTATTTGCAGTTAATAATTAAATAACAAAAAAAATTAGGCAACCTTATAATGTTTTTTTGTCGAACACATGCCAGTACTTTGTCGTTAAATAGAATTGGAAACGTTGAGCATAACATTGTTGCTTCATGCAGTAATATTGTTTGTGCAGTACGATCAGCATGCGGTAAATGTTCAAGCACGAAGTCAAGAGCATATTTTGCTGTATCCTAGCGTAATTAAAGAATTATTTTGCATTATTTTCTAAATTGTTAGCTTTTTTTTGATAGAGCTTTTATAATAAACTTATGTATAAGCTTTAAGATAATTTATAAATATAAAATTTTTTTATACTTGGCCATTATTTAAACTGTGATTTTAGTCGTGTTTTCGCCAATGTAAAACTCATTGTGAAAATTCGGTTTTTTTTAATAAGAGTAATTGGACTCGTGGCAACAACGAACGAAAATCTGTCCGACCATGCCTTTACACATGACAACCTAAGCTTTCATTTGGTACCCCACATATAGAAGTGACAACTAGGATAGGTTTACTTAGCCAAAAATGTATTCGGAAAAGGGTATTTTAAGCCACCTAAAAAAAACAGAAATGTTTTATCCGAGGTACTGCCTCTTGCGAGGAACTGACAAATCCTCCAAGAGTATACTTGTCATGAAAAAGTGCTTCTCATTTAGCCGTTTGGACTCGGCAAAAAACTGTAGGTCCCCTCCATTCCTGCAAACCACACGCACACGGGAATGGTTGAGAGTTGTAAGTCACTAGGCCCTGGTTCTCCACGAGCTGTTTTGCCACCCAATTTATTTTAAGCCTAGTTTATACATAAGTGCCTGTTTCGAAACAAAAATGTTCCTCCTTGTCGGCAAAATAATTGAATTCAATGTTTAATATTTAACTACAAGGTAAAAATTAATTTTGCTATCCGAAAATTTCACTTCGTTTAAATGTATAAGCCAGGCTAGGTACGACTGTTCTCTATCCAACAAAAATGTTCAGTACCAGGAAAGATAAGGCGTTTGTCTCTCAGTCTTGAGGCATTGGCTTGCAAAGATCTACATTGAATTATAATTTGCCACAAATCGAAAAACAATGTGCATGTGTTTACCATCATCCTATTTTAAACATATTACAAAAAATCTATTTATCTTTTGTCACCACACCACACCTTTTCAAATGAATATGATAACGTAATTACCTGTGAGTGCTTCAAAACTTAGCGGAAATAACTTTTTTTCTTCTAAAGCCTGGTATGCAGATCGAACTAAAATTTCGCTCTCCAAACTTAGCCAAGCTAAAATTTAACCGATAAGTACGCAGCTCCAGCTAAAATATCAAATCTTTGTACAGCGGTCATCTGTCAAGATTTAGAGCAGTGGCTCCCAACCTCATAAAGGATTTCGACCATAATCCTTCAAACTATTATCAAACTGTTCTCAAACAGTCTTCTTACAACTTCTTACAAACTTAAAAACATCCTGAGTATAATGGACTTTGTTCCCATAATATTAGCTTCAAATCAAATCAAAAATTATACATATAAACACCAAGATCCCTTAATGCCCACGCTGGAAAGCCTTCATTTCATACTTTTATTTCGTTTATTTGTGCATACTTACAGTCACTCACAAAATTATTCGGAATGCAAATTTTTTTTTTAAGCATGATTTTTTTTTGTTATTCTTTTTTTCAGTTATGTATCTATTTTCACATTTTAATATGGGAAACAAAAAATTAAGAGCGCCATATTCTACCTACCGATTTTTTTTTTTATAATCAACAGAGCAAAAGCAATCGTTATACAGAGTGTCCCGTAATGAGTGGATAATACTGCAACTGGTGATAGCAGGCCTTATGACTGGTCAGAAAAAAAATATAAAAAAATATTTTTCTTGTGGTCTCCATGGTATAATTTATTTTCGAAAAATGTTAAAAAATTCAGGGTCTCCTAAAATACCTAATTATAACGGCCACCCATAAAGGACTCTTATTATTTTTGTATTTTTATAATATTCTTGAATAACCGTTCTAAATGATGGGTAGTAAATTTTAACACCAGCTGATGCATTTTTTGTGTTATAATTTTTTAAAATTATTTTTGTATTCAAAAATAATTCAATATTTTTTTCACCAAAGTTTGAAAAATAATAAAGGGAAAAAAATGAATGAGAACATAAGTGGCAAATTTGATAAAAATTGGCCTGTTTAATGTTCTTTCCAAAATGGTATAACACATGTTTGTGTCTACAACCATAACCAATCAAATTGGCATTTAATCTACTAAAGTAGTTTTTTAACATTTTATCAGATGAAATTAAGTTACAAAGTTAAGTAAACACTACGACGACGAATGAATAACTCATATTGTTTTCTTAATTTTTATTGCATTTAAAAATAACCGTTCTTAAATAAAGGCAGTAACATTTAAAAAAATTTAAAAAACTGAAAATTTTCGTGGCAAATAATGTTAAAAAAATCTCCTTTTAATGTACTTTCCCAAATGGTAAATCACAAGTTTCAATCTACAGCAATAACACATTAAATTGGCTTTTAATCTACTAGAGAAGATTTTTAACACTTTCTCAAACAAAATTGACTTGTAATAAAATAGGCATTAAAATGCATAAAAAAGTATTATTTGCAAATATTGTCAATTCTCTGTCAATACATAACGTATAACGTTGTTATACTGGTCTCGTCAATTAAATTAATACTGATTAAGAATGTCACAGTATACGCCGCTGGAGTATGCAAATATGCATTTAATATACGGGGAATGCAGAGGAAGCGCTAACGCAGCTGCAGCACTATCGAGTGTTCATCAGAGTCCACCAATGTTTTTCAGAAGGACGAATGCCTGGTAATGGACTGGGCAGTACTAGCGGAGGACGTTTATCGCGAGAAGAAATTGATGGTATTGTGCTGTATGATGATGGATGTCCTGCTCATTATGCTGTAAATGTTAGGAGGTACTTGAATCGAACGTATCCCAACCGGTGGATAGGCCGTCTGGGCCCAATTTTGTGGCCACCACGTTCGCCAGACCTAAATCCTTTGGACTTTTTCTACTGGGGGTGCCTGAAAGAAATGGTTTATACTAAACCAATTACATCCATTACGGAACTGCGTCGCGTCGTCGTCGTGTTCAAGACGCTGTGATGAAAATTAATGAGCGCCAATATGCTCGTTTTATTGAGAGGTCCTTCATTAGAAGATGCAGAGCCTGTATCACAGTGAATGGGAGACAGTTAATGATATAAATTTATTTAAAAATACAAATAAATCATAATTTTTAATACTGTTGTTTTTATTTATCGCATTTCCCATACCTAAATCAAAACCTTTTTGAAATTGCATACTGTTATTTTAGTTAGTGAATTTAGCAGACATAATAGTGGCACTGGTATATCTATTGACTTTTCCTTACAACTCAATTTTTGTTGTCATCAAACTTTGATGAAAATAAATATTTAATAATTTTTTATTAAAAAATTAATTAAAAAAATTATTAAAAAATCCAACAACTAGTGTTAAATGTTACTGCCTTTATTAAAGAACGGTTATTTTTAAATGCAATAAAAATTAAAAAAAACAATATGAGTCATTCATTCGTCGTCGTAGTGTTTACTTAACTTTGTAACTTAATTTCATCTGATAAAATGTTAAAAAACTACTTTAGTAGATTAAATGCCAATTTTATTGGTTATGGTTGTAGACACAAACATGTGTTATACCATTTTGGAAAGTACATTAAACAGGCCAATTTTTATCAAATTTGCCACTTATGTCCTCATACATTTTTTTCCTTTTATTATTTTTCAAACTTTGGTGAAAAAAAATATTGAATTATTTTTGAATACAAAAATAATTTAAAAAAATATAACACAAAAAATGCATCAGCTGGTGTTAAAATTTACTACCCATCATTTAGAACGGTTATTCAAGAATATTATAAAAATACAAAAATAATAAGAATCCTTTATGGGTGGCCATTGTTATTAGGTATTTTAGGAGACCCTGAATTTTTTGACATTTTTCGAAAATAAATTATACCATGGAGACCACAAGAAAAATATTTTTTATATATGTTTTTTCTGAGCGGTCATAAAGCCGGCTATCACCAGTTCCAGTATTATCCACTCATTACGGGACACCCTGTATATATTTGATATCAATATTAATTCCGAATACTTTTGGGAATGACAGTACTATTATCGTACCTACACACGTTACTTTATTTTAAGTTCAGTGAAATTGTTATCAGTAATAAAATAATTTAAAAATATATATTTAATTACTTGATTGTTTGACTTTTCTTTTATTAATAACTTTTAGCCATTGTTATAATATACAGGCATATATAATGTATATCTCAAAGATGGACTCCTTTAAGCTATAACTTATATCAAACTCGTCGTTGAACTTTGTTCAATTTGTTGTAGGTACTAAAAATGATGAAATATTAAGCGATAACAAAAGTAAAAGGAATTTTTTTGATTTTTGTTTCTATACACAAATGTATGTACATATGTACGAGTATGTATTGTCTTACACAAAATAATTTATTAAAAATAAATATGATTTTTTTATTATTTTTACTCTCTTAAATGAGTGTACCATTTCGTTTCCCATTTCTAAAATTCACGTATTGAAATTTAGTAAGAACATCTAATATTTATAAAGTACTTTTAAATTATATCAACCAATTTATTGGGGAATATTAATTAGAGTGTCCGTTATTTCCCAAAATCGTTTTTTTAGTGGCAGCCTCCTCTAAATCAAAATTTGATGCCCTAAACAAATATTTGACCAAAATAAAATTTGTCCAAGATCAATTAAGCGTGGCTCTAAGCCCATACAAATTTGTATAGGACTTTCGCTTTTTGCAGGCTTTATTTTTTTCTCTCGAACTACTGCTGCTTTTCTCATTTAAAAAAAATGTTTTTATAACTATCCCTGTCGAAAATTTATTCAAAAAACTAAAAGAAAATGAAGTTTTTTGCTCGAAATATTAGCTACTAAGGGAATTCCCATCATAAAAACTTCATACAATTAATATTTAATATAGAATTTTTGGTAATACATTTTTTTGAATCAGGATTTTTAAAGGGATAATTAAAAACAAAAATCAACAAAAAGTTAGTATAGCTGCAGTAATTCGAGAGAAAAAAATAAAACATGCGATTTTTTTTTAGCCAAATAATAATACGATTTTTGCAAATAACGGATGTTGTTTAAGCTGTTGTTAGGAGTTTATCTTATTGAAATTTCATAAAATAAACTACTGTCTGACCGAATAAAAGCTTAAACAACAGAGGGTTCGTATCAAATTCTCGAATGGCATAGCACTTCTTTTGGTATTAAAAATAGTGCACCCGGAATAAAGTCAAAATGTTGACTTTCGATGATTCCTACTTTTTTTAATGACATATTCTTAAGTATTCGTAATTTTGTTCTGTTTTTACTTGCGATATATTGGCTTTTGGTGATACCTCCCACACGTTTCTTTAATTTTTTTATGGACCAAAAATAACGGAACCTGCCATGCAATTTTCAAAATCTTTTTTTAGAAATGGTTAATTTTTTACGGTACCTGCCATGCAATTTTTTTAGCAATTTAATAAAATCATAAAGGCTTTCTTTGTGTAGGAAACTATTTTCAAAAAAAGGGTTATTAATGGTACCTCCCAAAGAATCATTTTTTTTTCGATTTTCTTCAAAACGGTGTTTCTGATTTCAATATTTTTTACTCTGAAGCTTCTATAGAATATAAATACTTTGTTTACCAAAATTTTCCAAAACATATTTTATGGATTTAATAAAAATCAATTTTTTTTTGTTGAAAATCAAATATTTTGAAAACTGCAGTGTTGATTTGTTTGGAAATTCGGTGCTTAAGAGTTTTTTAACACTCTAGAATATTTTAAGAAAAAAATTTGTTTTATCAAAAATAACGGCACCTTCCATAAAATTGTTGTTGTATTTGACATGCTATTTTTTGTAAGCGAAGATAAAAATGCACAAACAAAAGAGCTCACATAATAATATATAAAAATATGTATAACGAATTCCTAGAATAGGTATCAAGGGTATTCATGCAACGTCGGAAATTTCCGGCGCAACGAGGTCGAAATATCGTAAAGATTCAGACACTCTTTTCATGAATGACCCGCAGAAAATCTTGCGTAAACCAATCTGCTGATTCAGCCATTGTATTTTCAAAATACCATTATAAAAAGTTTTCAAAGTTTGGCGTCTTCATTTACGAGGTTAACAACGTAAATTCTAGTCGGAAAGTAAAATATTTCTCATATAAATTTTTACAGTTCGATAACGACGTCGTAAACTTTCCGACGTTAACGATGGTTTAACTTTTCTGTCTGCTGCTGCACTGCTATGTTGTATATTAGCAAACATGTCATATATTTCTATGCAGGCATAGATGCATTACTTTTTCGAAAGTCGATCATCGAAAAATTAATTTTGGTGCCTCCGGACTCAGATGCGAAGATTTTTATCTTCGAATAAAAAACAAAAATGTGTGTTGGTTTGATTCGATCATATTACATGACTTTCATTTTCGAAGAAAAGCCGTCATTTAGATTTACTAAAAATTCGAAATATTTGAAAATAACCACTTTTTATTTTTTATTTTTTATTTTGTAATTTCTAACAAAATTTTCGTTTTTGTGCTAGTTTTTTTAAGTGAATTAGTTTCTAAGAACATTTACGCATTATGAGAAAGTTTTGGGTTATTTGGCTCATTTCTTGTTATTTCAAAACACAATTAAAAAACAGAAAATTTAACAATTTCCACAAGCAAATATTTCAAAAATAAGGATGAAATTCAAAAATAGTCCTTGAAAAGATTGAAACCCTATTCAATGGGTACCTTTAAAAGGATATACATACATATTATATAGGTATAGGTACTCCTCTTCAATTTGGAAGTCCTACGTGATTTTAGCAAAACCTGTCACTGGACTTTTGATAAAAACTAAAAAAAAAATCCGTAATCAAAAATGAAATAAAACCAAAAAAAAAAATCCCGAATCAAAAATGTAAATATTGAAAATACATGGTTCCGTGACTGAAATCCTTGAGAATCAAATTTTCTATTTTTCTCAAAAATTCATCCAGAGGCCTCTTAATTCTTTCAACAAAATTTTTGTTGAAAAACCAAAACGAAAATTTAGTTTTTCTACAAAAATCCTTTATCGAAAGCAAACCAAACTCGTAATAAGGCGCCATCTTTTTGTCAGTCAAATCAAACCAAAGTTAGAATATTGATCACACAATTCAACATTATTTTAGAAGTTTTTTCTATGAGCATGTGTTTAATTTTTGTTAAAATCTATTTTCAATTTCTTTGGTTGTGATTCTATGAAGAAAAAAAAATAGAACAATGAAGGCAAAAAATAAAATTGTAATAAACGATGTGTTATGGCCAGCTTTCATGGCCATAACAAACTTATGTGTTGACGGTAAGCAAAGGTTTTTAATCTCTCCATGGAATACACTTACAAAAAATATTTCCTTTTTTAAAGTAACGGACGTCTTTCAAAGTTAGTAAAAATACTCAAAAAAGTAAACAGTAAAATCGGTTCACGTGAATAAGGCAACAGCAAAAATAGTGGAAAAGTTTAAAATTTTGATTAAATTGATTCTTATTTGTGGTATATTATTATAAACAATAATAAAACAAATAATTTAGTAGTGGGTATGAACACCGTTTTTTTAAAATTAATTCATAAATCCAATCTGAAACTGAGTCATGCAAAGATTTTATATAATTCAGCGATATTTCGGCCCAAGCAGACATAATGCCATAGATAAGTCCTTCTTAATTTTCGTACTGCCTTCCTCCTTCGTATACCTTGCGTGTAAGCCACTCCCAGACATTTTCGGTAATGTTAAGGTCAGATGAATACGATGGCCAATTCATCACTGCAACTTGTTGGCTTGCAATATACTACTTTACAATACGAGCAGTATGGATTGGTGCGTTGTCCTGTTGCAAGATCCATGGCAAAGGTCCAAAAAAAGTCCTTTAGCTTAGGAAAGCTCTTTCCAATACTTCCTTGTAGGTTATTATCGTTATTTTTGTGCTTTGAACATATTAAGCTCCAGTGCTCCATAATAAGTGATGGCACCCCAGACCTTTACTCCACCATCTCGGCTATGATGGCTTGTTAAAAATCGCTCTTCTTTTCGCAAATCATGGAAATAAAAGTTGTAGCCATCCGGTCCATCTAAATAAAACTTCTTTTCATCTGCGAAGACAACCATTCGCCAATCGTTTTTAGTTTGGTTCTGGTCTGTAGTACAAACCATATGATGTTTCGCAAACTGAAGTCGAAGTTCCTTACGCACGAAATTCAGTTTTTTTTTTGTCAGCTTTAACCTCTTCAGATGTACAGCACCAAGAATAAAGAGCCGAACAGTCGATTTGCTTGCATTTACCCCTGCTTCGAATTTGGAATTAAAGGCAATTCGAATGATTTAACGTGTGTCAGCTGGTGACATCACATTAGATGTCCTTCCTTTGTACTAGGCGTGTTCAGGAAAATGAAATCTCAGAGCCCTCAGCCATCTCAGTCTCGTGAACAGGATTCCTCAGAAATTTAGCTGTCAAATAACTGAGGAAAGAAAATATTGGATTCGCCTGCTCAGTTTTTGACACTGAGCCGTCTGAGATCTCATTTTCCTGAACACGCCTATTGTTTTCCATAGGAAAGAGTATCTTTTATAATTGTCAAAACATGTTAAACTATGCTCAAGTTTTTTTTTGCAATTTGGCGGTTGAATAACTTTCCGCGTGGTAAGCATCTATTTTTGCCTTCTCGGATGTACCTATTTAAAATTTTTGCTCTTCCCATTTTTAATCAAAATTTGTTTATTTCATGTTAACTTTACTGAACTATAATTTTGCACTAGTTTTCTCAAGAAATATTGACGAATGCAAGTAATTTCACAACTGCCTTTATTCAAATGAACCAAATTTCGTTGCTTAATTTTACGACGCTTTTTGAAAACTTTGGAGAAATCGCTGTTCTGGGTACAGCAAAGTGTTTTTTTTTTTTTGGAGTGCATTCTCTTTGGAAACTCTGAAACCTACTTCACTTAAGAGTTTTAATAATGCATGCAATTAACGGGACTTACAGTCGCTTTTATAAAAAAAATTGCTTTTATTCAAGTGAACCGTGGTGTATATTATTCAACGTTTAAAAATTGGTGAGAATGGTCGGTTTCCACCGGCTTTCGGATAAGTTATCGAAGATATCCAAGTATCAGATACGTTTGTGAACGACCAAAATCGGATAGGTTAGCTGAAAACAGTTGACAAAGAAAATTTATCGGAAATTTCATCTATCGGTAGACAAATTGTTACTCGTTTAACGAATTTTTTTTCTGTTTCTATTTTTATATTGAATGGATTCCAAGATGATGGAAACATGCATTTTGTATTTACATTTATTTTCCTTTAAAAAAATATCATTTCAGATTTGTATTTTGAGGAGATATTTTGTCGGCAGCTGCTATTAACATGGGATTATAACAACACAAAGCTATCCGGATGGCTGAAAAAAACATCAGACCGTGGTCAATTAGTCAGGTTTAGTCCAAAAACCGTTCCCAACATTTTGACACTTTTTATTCTCCGTGAGAGCTTTTCATCCCTTGTTTTCAAAATTAGAAAATCGAAAATCGAAACAGTCTGAAAAATCTGTGAATCAGAACCTTAGTTATTTTCCGTAATTACCTAAAACTTAATGGGATCTCCTCCATGCATATCACATCAATCATTAATGGAAAAGTCCATGCATATCACAATAGACACAATGAAGAATGGATTGCATTTATTAAACAAATAAAGAGATACCGTTCAATTCTAATTATGCTATCAATTACCTACTTAACTTCAAAATAGACGCCTCATTTTTCTTCAATGAACATTTTAACATAAAACACGTTTACTACAATATTGATCTTTTAAATTAGTATTCATGCTTTACGTGAATAAGCGTCTATGATAGTCAAAGCGAAATATATTCATTTATGTTACCTTATTATTCCGTCCAGCTGTTGCCAGAACCTGTGCAGCCAATGAGATTGTTGTAGGATTATTTTTTGCTGTCGATTTGATTTTATCAAAATGTTCAATAATCAATTTCGGAGAAGATTCAGCAATTTTCAAAAGTATTTGCATAGTTGCTGTTGCAGTTTCAGAATTAAAAAGAAATTCACACAGTTCCGGTACACTATTCTCCAGGACCTATTGCAAAAAATAAACAAACACACATTAAATATTTGTGAATACACGTTTAGTAAAAATTAAAAACAAATTATTGTACGGTTGGTGTTTTTTGTGCAATCAATATATAGAGTTGTAGAAGAGAAAGCTTTTCCTGTAAATCACATTGTGGCAATAGTCCTATAAGCACTGGAGCATGTGGCGAAACTTGTTGTGGTGATACTTCATAGATTTGCGAAAGAACACGGCAAAGTCCATAGTTTCCTGAATTAAATAAGAAGTTGGTTGTAACATATGTACATAAAAATCAGTAACAAAAAACATACCGGCAAGTATTGAATCCATAATAGAGTCCACGTGAGGACTCAATAAATAAGCATACTCAATAGCAGCCAGTGACAAGTAGCTAGCCAAATTCCTTGATAGCTCTTTGTTGCCTTTTGGAAGGAATTGAACCGCCACAGGTAGAGATATATTCATTAATTCCTTCTTGTCATAATTCTAGAATATTGAAAAAGAATTTTAGCACTGCGTATCTGTGTTTCACACAAATTTTACCAAAAAAATACTGGATATAATATCGGCAGCAATTTTGGCATGAGGAGGATCCTCTTTCATAGGTCCATGTGGCTGAAGCGGCCAAAGTAGGCATGTTTTAAGCAAATCCACTAGAGCCGAACAATACCGTTCGGCAGTTTTGGTTTCTCGAATACATGAAAGAATTCGAGTGACACAAATTTCAACTACGGATTGGTCATTATTGTTCTTTAAGTAGTCTGGTTGCGAGATGATTGGTCCGATTTCTAAAAGCTTTACAAAAAAAAAAGTTAAAAGATTTTTAAGAAAATGAAAAGTGTACTTACAACTTGTGTTATGTCATTTACAATTTCGGAATCCGATACAGAAAATAGATCACCCGCCCGAGAGAGATCACGTTTTGAAAGCACTGTTGTGAAAAGTTCATGCATTTTTCAACTTTGTATTTATTTTGTTTTGTAAATTCTCAAATATAATTTGATAAATATGTTAAGTACATCCCGGCAGCATCTTGGAGTTCCTACAAACAAAAAATTACAAAATATTTTTTAAAACTTATCAAACTATTATGTGTTTATTTAAGAACCCATTGGGACGTCCGGACGTTATCAATGTGAAACCTATTCCAAGTTCGAAATGTAAAGAAAAAAAATTAAAAGAACCTGTTGCTAGGGTTGTAGGGGGAGAAAGGAATTTATAAATCTCTTGTAACCCTTGGCAAAGAGAATTCCATGTTGGATTATCCACTCTGTACTGGGTAGGGTCAGAAAAAAAAAAACAATATCATTAATGGCTTAGCGGAATTGGATTAACTTGAATTCTTTTTTCAAAGAATGTGTTGTTGGTGAATGGAAATGCAAAATCTTTTTATTATAAAAGCGAGAGCTACAGCTAAATTAGTTAGTATTCCTATTTGAATAATCAAAGGAGGGATGTTTACCAAAAATGATGTTACATCGAAGCATGAGAAACATTATTTACTTGCTCAAATTATAAGCGCAAAATAAGAGCAATCTGTATTTTAGATTAAATCACAACCTATGTCATACGAATATTTAGTATTATTTAAATTTTTCCATTGGCGAACGCTTTAAGCACATTTACTTCACTAATTTAAATGTTCGCAAATGATATAATTGTTTTTGAGTGTTTTTTTTTTATTATTAAAGATACTGGTTTTAAGTGAACGACAATCGCTATTCTTTAAATGCAATACGAGTAGAAAACAAGATAAAATAAGGTGTTGGTAGTTTAAAATTTAGAATGCAAGGCTTAAGAAAGTCTCACTTTCCAGATCTGATCAGTTCAGTTATTAAAAAATTATATTGAGTCAGAAATCATTTAAACAAAAATAAGAATAATATTTTTAGGATGTTTGTCTTAGATTTCTGAGATCTCATTTTTCTGAACTATATAAGGTAGGTACTACGATAAGCCTATTGGATAGACCTTTTAAAAAGAAACAATTATACGTGCAAGGGTTTTTATAATTGAATATTTTTGTTTGGCCCATACGCATGCTTAAAACCAAAAATGCTACTAACTTCAACCCTGTGTTTCTGAGAGAATGGTCACACTGGCCACTTTTCAATATTTTTGGTATAACTCGGAAACTAAGTCGATTTTGACCACTTAACACTTTCAAATTTGTTGTTTAAAAAATTTCATAAAAAAAAAAATTAAGCAAGAAAAGTTAACAAAAACCAACATACAAAAAAATTGAAAAATCAGTATTTTTTTTATTTTTTTCTAATAAGTGCATAACTTTTTCGGAGCAAAGATACACTTACGACATACTCAAACAAAGTAAAGTAGAGTTTTAAGGCCCAAAATATGACATGCTTATAAAGCCATATTATTTGAAAACTGACAGAGATAAAGCCATTCAAACTTTACCATTTCTTATCATTTTTAGCAGTTTTTGCCCGAAAGCCTATTCTTTGGTACTTTTTGACAAATTTAACATTCCTAGCACCTAATACCAAAGCGTATATTAATCGGACCATCCGATAGGTCTGCAGGTCTGAAAGAATTTACAAGCAGCCGAAAAACAAAATTGCGAACTTTCATACTTTTTTATGTTCTCTATAACCGTAATGTCATTTTATATCAAAATCTTGATTTCGAACATTTTTACGAATGTGAAATTTCCCATATTGTACCGAAAAAGGGGCTTTCGGGCCAAAACTGCGAACAATTATGGGAAATGATAAGGTTTAAATGGGCATATCTCTGTCAACTTTGAAGAAATTTTACTCTTTGAGCATGCTATATTAAAGCCTTTAGTCTCTACTTTATTTTGTCTATGCTTTAAAAAAGTAATGCACAATTAATTAAAAAATGTATAAATTTTTGATTTCTTGATTTTTTTTAAGATTGTTTTTTTTTAACTTTTCCTGCTTAATTTGTTTTATAAAAATTTTTGAACTATCCATTTCAATAGAAAATTTAATTTTGAACAAAAAGTTTTAAGTGTAAAACTGTCAAATTCTGCTTAGTTTTCGAGCTATACCAAAGATATTGAAAAGTGTCGAGTATGACCATTCTTTTAGAAACGCATGGGTGAATTAAGTAGCATTTTCGGTTGGTCTTTTCAATAGGCTGTTAATGAATATGTTATGCCCAGAAAATAAGAACAAAATTGAAAAATATGGAATTGTGTGTTTCATGAGAACAAACCTCCCCATTAAGCCTTAACTGTTTTACATTCTGTCATTTTGTATTCCATAGAGTTTTCCGGTCCAGTTGAGTACACAATTTTCGTCACTACTTTTGAGATAGAGCAAGTGGATGAGGAATGTCAAAGCGTCAGTTGATTTGTTTGCTTTGGATTGAACTTAAACTTATCAAAGAAGTACATTTCTTAATTTTTGTAGGTTAAAAATGAAGAAAATAACATAAAACAATATGAACAAAATTGATAATAAATTTCAATGAATTTGAAATTTGACTGCTGCTAGACAATGGCCAACCTCATAAAACACATATAGTTATCTTGTTCTGACAGTTTTTACAAACTTGTGCTGTTCTGCTCTGGTCTGATCTAGCTTGTCTGCATTAAACACAGCTATTGTTGTCTATAATGGTGGCTAAAACTAACTAAACAAAGTGTTGTCAAAATTATAATTTAAATCCCAGCAAATAGAATAAAGTTGATTGAAATGTATATAATAGGGTGGTCCTAATTTGTATGGAGGAAAAAATAAATTGTTTGTTTTAACTGAGCACCATTTTTTTTTGTTCTTCTACATTAAAAACGTGTACACTCAAAATTTGAGGGTAATCGGATTGTATTAACACGTTTGATTTACAGGATTGAAGTGCAGGATGAAGTGTATTTTCAAATCTGTTACCTACGCTTGCTTAGAAAAAAAAAAAAAAAAAAAGGCACGACTGGGTCGCACGTGCTTGCTCAAAAAGTACAAATTGCTTGGAAATTAAGAATTTTTAAAAATATTCAAGTAGTTATACAAACATTTTTAGAATTTTTATCAAAATCTTTTGAGCCGTTTTTGAGGCTAATATGCTTTTTACTAACGGTTGTATAGCAATTACAGTTGTTTTAGGAACTAAAAAGAGATTTAAATAGGCCTTTACTCTCACAGGAGCGTCAACTTTAAGCTCAGTGCGGCACGTGTTAACGTGGTTTAAAAAATAAAAAAAAAATAGGGCAGTGTTTTAAGATGTCAATGAACACAAAAAATGGGTGCTCAAAACTTTTTAAAATAAGGACCACCCTAGTATATATCTGTGGTGTTTGGTAGAAACATGATAACTCCATTTTAAAATTTACGTCTTTGCGTCCACTTTACATCGACCTACAACCTAAACGGGTGAACCGATTTTCTTCAAATTTGAAACATAATTTTTCAAAGGTTATGTTCATAAGTATTCCAAATTTGAAGAAAATCTGTGGCCTCGTTTACACTCTAGCTTGATTTAAAGTGGGCGTAAAGACACTAATTTTAAAATGGAGTTATCAGGTTTCTACCAAACACCACAGATATATAATAAAGTCACTTAATAAAGTTACATAATCATACAAATTATTGTTGATCAATATTGCTGTGAATTTGTAAGCATTGTTAGTATTTAGTGCATGTATTTAAGAAATGACCAATCTGGTTGTAAAATTTCTTAAATCAAACAATTTTGAATTTCCAACATTTTTTTGTCCCAATTTTCTTAGTCTTTAAGTGCGCTTTGTTGAAATCTTATAAAACATTACTTTTGGACCGCAAATATATAAATCATAAAAAATATTTACAAACAAAATCCACAGATATGTTCTTTAGTTATGAGACCGTTTTCGTAGAAGTGCAACAATTGAACTTTTCAATATTTTTAAACTTTTTTCCTTATACATTGCTTTAATTTGAGTTTTATAAATTTCTTTCAAAACATAATAATCCTCCCGAGCAATATGTGTTAAGAAAATGATTTTGGATTTTGGTATCCGTTCTTCTTATGAAGAACCAACCATAAGCTTGTATTTACATTCATCTCAAAATGCATGATATGTATAGCACTGCTCCATAATTTTAATTTTTTCTTTCACCACACTCCATTTAATTTATATAACCTAGGTTATCTGAGCACGAATTCCTTCTATGAATCCACAAGATAGATATGAAAATTTGCGCCTTAAGCCTAGTTTACAGTTCCCGTGCGCAAAAAAAAATCTATGCAAATATTCTCGCATGTCAAAAATAATTGAGGTGAAATGTAAAATAAATTTTGTGCATGATTGGTTTACAGTTTCATGCAAAGAAAAAACTAAGCTGTCATGGAATGTCATGCAAAGCAATGGACCGGCAATTGATTTGCATGCGAAAAAAGTGTGGTGAATAAAATATTTTTTTTTATGGTCGGTTTATATGTACTTCCAAAAAAAAAAAAATATATTCACCTCAAAGCATTATTTGCAGGCAAATGGTTTTCGCACCCAAAAATAATTATTTTCCATTTTTAGGCCTTTAGCTTGTTAATTAAGGGTAAATTAATGACTCAATGAGTGGTTTAGGACAAGGCAAACGTTTTTCGTCTTGAATATCATTCAACTTGGTGCGCAGAATAGGTGGAAAAGCGTTTTGAAAATTTTGTTTTTTTTTTGCATGGGAACTGTAAACTATGCTTTATTCAAAAAAATAAGTCATAGATTTTATCCATGGCGGTCGTGAAGAACCAGGTTAGTCGAGATACCTGAAGTGAATTTTTATTTTTTTTTTAATTCTTAAATAAATAGTTTACAATATTTAACAAAATTTTAACCTCATCTAATACTCTCCTAATATATTTGAAAATACATGATGAACACTTGTTTTGACATTAGTTAGATTTTGTGAATGATATTAAACATAGACCCCGACCTTCCAATTTTTTTAGTCTTAGTTACCTGGTTCCTCACGACCGCCACGGATATAATGTTTGATACAAAATATAGGGAAATAGAAAAACATACTATTTTAAGCTTATTATAGGATTTAGGACCAGTTATGGTACATGGAAACAAGAGAAGTACCTACGGGATATACAAAAAATCCCTACACCAACAAAATGCACAAAATAAACCACTAAATGAAAAAATTGAGATATCATAACTTTTATCTAGTTTTTAAATAACGCAACTCACAATAGATTTTGTCTAGTTCCTTCACATTTTCATTTTTTCATTTTTGAAGTGAAGTCAAGAGTGACATTCACTTAATTGTTTTCTACTTGTATTTTTTTTATCGTTATAGGTATCATCTAAAGAATTGTTCGCTGGATTTTTGTAACTTTGTCATGCTGCATTTTAAACATTTGTTGTTACATACAAAATCTTAATATACAAAAATGTAAGAAGGCTATTCTATAAAAAAATGTCTAACTTCATACATACCTATATTTTTGCTCAGATGAACAAGAGGCGAGGTAAATAACGTTACAAACATTTTAAACAGTAAAAGTTTGATAAAATATTTTAGCCTAGGGATTTTTCCAATGTCTTTATAAAAACTGTGCACGCTTTTAGGATTAAAAAATGCATTTCACTTTCATTTTCTTGAACATTTTTTTCTGCACTTAGTGATTTTTACCTTGGACCATATGTTCATTGGGGCTGTAAACTAGTGTAATCTATTGACAGGCTGATTTTTTTTGTTCACTTTCCCACCGCTTCAAAGATTAGAATTTCTTGTGAACTTCTGAATCAATTTTAACTAAGATTTATTCAAATAATACTGTGTGAGAGAGATACATAGAAAATATTTGTGTTGTATCAAATTGAAAGCTTAAATATATATAGTGAATAAATTATGTTTTTTTTCCATTTTTTAATAATTTTATTTTCCTTATATAGTTTTAAGTCCACCCAAAGTAGGTATACTGTTGTTCAAAAAAGTGTCGACTTTGATTGCTAAACATACCCTACCCGCAGCAACGAATTTGAGCTACAGAAGCCCCAAAACGGGAGTTAAGATCCTTAGAACCCCCGGAGCGGGCCACTCAAGGTACTGTTATCCAAGAAAATTGTTTAAAAAGTCCGTAGTGTATTATGAAAATAGTTTTGGATTTTTACCAAACTCTAAAATTTAGGTATTTCAGTATTTTACAGTTAAATATCTACATATTTCATTTCGCCCAAGGACACATTTGGGCTCATCAGTTAGTCGCTGTTGTACCCTTACGCAAATTTTGGTCGATGTTTACCGACTCATATAGAAATCACAGCATGAATACACTGTGAATTCTATTTATCCAGGGGAATTTGTTTAAATTCACACACCTAAAAAACAAATGCCAGTGCTCAGGCTTACTATAATTATAGACTAAGAGCCCACAGCAGATTTTGGGTGTGAACGATAGAAAAAAAAGAAGTATAGGCGTCGAAAGCTTCATTAAAGGCTATTAAAAAAATCTAAGTCTAGCAGTCCTCAACTGGGGCGTTTGCGAGAAACAGTGCATCAAAAAAAAAATATGAATGCAACTTCGAGGGTAATTGTGTTAGCCGAAATTGATTTGCACCCCTCTCTAGATAAGCTCGGCGGATCCCATATCACGGAATCTGAGATCATTTGAGTGTTTAATTCGCCCTGCCAGACTGTTTAAAAAAACCGTTTTTCACTTTGAATTTTGAATTTTTAAACGGTCTGGTAGAGCCAACTATACACTCAAATGCTCTCAGATTCCGTGATATGTGATCCGAGGAGCTTATCTAGGGAGGAGTGAAAACCAATTTCGGCTAACACGATTATCCTCGAAGTTGCATTCATATTTTTTTTTCGATGCACTGTTTCTCGCAAAGGCCCCAGTTGTGGACTGCAAGACATAGATGTTTTTAATAGCCTTTAATGAAGCTTTCGACGCCTATACTTCTTTTTTTGCTATCGTTCACACCCAAAATCTGCTGTGGGCTCTCGGTCTACATATTATGATTTTGAAGAAAATTAAAAATAATATTTTTCTGTTGTACCTGGGCGAAACGCAATATATGGAGTAGAGCTCACTTAAAACTTCTTTATTTGAACTTAATTCATTTGCTCCACTAAAACAGAAGAATATTATTTTTAATTTTCTTCAAAATCATAATTGTAAAATATCTACTACCTACAAGTCAGTCTGCTTTCACTTTTTGAAAAATGTTTTATTGAAATTTCTAAAAGAAAGTGCATTGTGTAGATACATGCATACATACATACATATATACATACATATATACTCATAGTTTTTTTTAAATCCTTTCTTTTAATGTAAATTAATGATAACGCAAGTAGTTAACTGTAAAATGTGCGTGGATTATTTATTTAATAAAATGTCTTATTAAACGGCCACCCCGTCTTATAAGTTCTAAATGGAAAAATGAGATCTGAATTTTTTTGAAAAGATAAAGTTCTGAAAACACAAAGTTCTGGAAAGATAAAGTTTTGAAAAGGCAAAGGTTTGAAAAGAAATTAATTTGAAAAGTCCATTGAAATAGAACTTATGACCTTTTGCCAAGGAAATAGCATCCAACATTTCATAACTATCTTCCATAATTTTGTCTTTTCAGAACTTCGTTACTTTTTGCAACCTAGTTCCCTTTTAAACGGTTTTTTACACTTCGCAGCTTGTATTTTGAATGATGCATCAGGCAACGTATTGACTTGAGCTTTCTAACGTTTAGTGATAACTTCAAATTTAAAGTTTAGTCATAGCTAGGGCAAAGATTTTCACGCACTTAAAAACAAAAAATATGCGCTTTAATATTCTATTAAAAATGGGAAATATGCACTTCAAATATGTATGTTTAAATCCGAGTTTTTAACCTTATATCTTTATTTCTTTTCAATAAATAAAAAAAAATCTTGCTTAACAGTCTAACAAGTCTTTTATAATCTCAAAAGGAACTTGAAAAATTCTTAAAATTTTGTCGGTTGCTAAACGGGATCTCCCAATTAAAAACAACACATCCATGAATAAATCAATGGTTTGATGAAAATTAAACTTTTTAGTTGAAATCCAGAAACTTCGAAATAGATAGTAAACAATGCCAAAGACACCATCAAATTAGGGTGAAAGAATTTCGTTCGCAGTGCCCACAAGCTGATCTGCTTGCCCTGAGTTGCAATTCTTCGAAACCGATGTTTTTAATTTTATGTTTATTTTTTTTGAAAATATATGTCCCAAAAATTTGCATTAATTGTGAAAACAATAAATGCATTTACAGTTAGAATATGCGAAAATATGCACTAAAGATTGAAAGCCATTTTGAAGGAAAATTCATGACTCGTAAAGATAATTTGGTCACTTGCTTCTAAAGTTTGTCAAAAAATATATGCATTTGCATGGAAATTCTAGCCCTAGTCATAACTAAAAGTCTATATTTAAATATTATGAGAGCACCTAACCATTGACGTTATCGGAAAACTGTAGGTGAAAGGAAATCTCATTTTTACAAATCACACTTAAGTTCACCTTCTTTCTAGCTTTAGCAAAACACTAAATATCTGAATAAGAAAACCATTTAAGTATCAGGAAGAATGTTGGATATTATTATCTGCACTAGACTCTTCGATAAATGATTGCATTTTTATATATTACAGAACCGAATGACTATGCAACTTTGTACATATGTAATTGTAAATAAACGACTGAACTTTGTTTTTTATAATATATTTTTGCAAAGCACCATTTTCGAACGAAATATTAATAAAATATAACCAAACTAATAAGAGTATAATCAAACTGAATCAAACCTGAAATCAAAATTTTGCCAGCTAATTTTCCCCTAGAGGCGTTGCTTTATTTATTTTTTTATTTTTCTCAAAATAAACATGAATATTGCAAGAATTCCATTTCACACACTGATCCGATCGCAAGGAATTGTGATGTCAACCGTCAACACATAATTCGATTTTTAGCTTCGTATAGCTAAAAAAAATTTGCACCATTAGTTCGAGGAGGTCTAATTTAAATATCCAAAATGAAATCATCAAACAAAATAACAAAAAACGAAGATACAAAAAAAAACAAAAAATAATAGAAAATTAATTTTAATTATAAAAAAATTATAAACATATTTTGATCCACATTAAAACGAATTCTTTTACAAATTAAACAAAAAACTATTTCTTAAGACATCAAATGTACACATATTTCTGGAAATGATTTCGATCACACTTTTCTATTGCTTCCACCGCCCAAACCGGTGTAGCAGGTTCACTACGTGTAAAGTGGTATGGAACTCTTGTAGCCCCGCTGCTGGTCCTCCAAAAGCCAAAACCAACGACTAGACCAATTCATTCCTATTAGAAAGTTTTCTTTGATATTTAACTTCCTTGAACTGAATTAGCCACAAATGCAAAAAAAATTCAATTATAAATGGATACAACAACAACAAAATGTTGTATATAAACCTGCAATACTACAATAATTCCAGGCCAAAAACTAAATGTGCACACTTAGCATTTTGTTAAAGAACTAACCTTTACGTAAGCACAAACATTTAAATTACCGAATTCATTTTTTCGAAAACATATTCACAAAATTTTTAGAAGAAAAAAACATTCATGCACAGGAAAAAATAAAATAATAATAATACAAACAAAAAAACACTTCAGAAAGGTAGTTGGTTGCAATAAATTTGCACACAATGCGACAAGCAGTTTATCTCGACAGGGAAGCGCACAGAATGTAATCATACAACCGTAAACACAACAAAAACTATTTTCAAAATACATACACCTACATTTTGTATTTCTTGCAATAATTGACAAAAAAAAATAAATTACTTTTTCAGGTGAAAATAACGCAACCGGCCCGACAACGACAACAGTATCGCGGTGCAGGAGAGAGATAGACAATCGATGTTTAGTTTACTTATTTAAGACACAAATGGAAAAATAAATCGCAAAACAATGCACGATCACTCAACCGTAACGGTATCCAGGCCTTTTATCAACTATTTCTACGAGAAAACCTTATTTATCCTTCTACCATTTTGTTTTCGTCGTTTTGAATAAGTTTTTCAAAACTTGTTTCTTAGGTATACCTTTTGCGCAAAGTTAATATTAAAGAAAAAATCCAGTCGTTTCCCAACACAATTCAACACCACCGACCATAAGTGTTGGTATGAAAGAAACAAACAAACTGTGGGTTTATCATCATCATTATAAATGCTGAAGTTGTTTCTACCGATCACGACCGCGAGTAGCGAATGTTTGAAACTCTATCTTTGTCCCTCTCTGTCGTTGTCATAAACCTCGAAAGGTGCATCAACTATAGATTGCTTTACTGTTGTGTTGAGGCAAGTGTCATCGGTCAGCTGGTTTCAATGGCACTATTGTTGTCCTTATTCTGTTATTATGTATCCGTCTCAGTTTGGTTTGTTTATTTATCATTAGACGTCTAGCAACATGTTTCAATCGCAGGTAAGTGATGTTGCCCTCCAGCGCGGATACATTATTGTGCTTTTGTTAAAAATTGGTTTGTTAGCTTCTTGGTTGAAAAAGATAAATTGAGAAAGAGATTTTTCTAAAACTTCGAGCCCTTAAAGCTAAAAATTAGTCTAGCCTTGGAACTCAAGCATACAAAAGCATTTAACACCTTCCATATGAGGCGATGAGAACTAAAACTCGCCATATACATGCCAGAAAAACTCGTCTAAATGAATTTGTTTAATAACTTTTTAACGGAACTTTAATTATAATTTTCCTACAAACCATAACAATTATATTTACAAATCAATGATTAGATACAAATACTTATTTTCTAAGTACTCTCATTTAAAAGTTATTTAACTATTAAATTTGATTATGAAGAGTTTTTCGGACATGGATATGGATAATGTTCTTTCGCTGCGGAAAAATTCCAAGTGAAGATTTTTAAATGCAATTATCTTTATTTATGCACAAGGAATACGCATCATGCGAAAGTCTTCAAACGAATCTGGATTGCGTTAAAAGTTATTCAAGGTTAAATGTCGAAAGTACTGGTTTTCACGTATTACTTTGAATCGGTACATGGAATCATTGTATATACACTAGACTGTGCCAAAAAAATCAAAATATTGATTTTTCATGATTGGTCTCAAAATTTCGGTAGAGGCTCCAAAAATACTAATCTTCCCAAAACTTGAGCTATCTATATTGATATTTAGAGGTGGCGCATAGCAATTTTCTGTTTTTCATTCAAAATGTATGGACAAAAACATGGTATTGCGTTCTCATGATTATATCACAAGAAATTTCTAGTCCATGGAAAAGTTACTATATTAGATCGATAGAAAATTTTACGTTCTAAAAAAAAGTACTTGAGTAAAAGTTTCGTATATCGTACCGTTTTGATGATATTCCACCCCTTGTCCCTTAAGCCATACTTTCAACTTTCCCATACAATTTTAGGAGGATTTATATTCTCCCTACCGCCTCTACCGAAATTTTGAGACCAATAATGAAAAATCAAAATTTTGATTTTTTTGGCACAGTCTAATATACACTTCTCATCCAACACGATTTTGTAGGTTAACATGTGGTCAATAGTTTCGCTGTGATCGCCTTATCGAGATCTCTTAACAAAAATTAGGATTTTTGGCTTCATGAGAATACTATAGAGTTTATATACAATGATGGTATTAAAAAGTCATGAATACAAAACTTGTTTTGACACTTTTTTTCTCCGACTCATTGTTAAGAAGATATCGGCGCACATAGGATTTGCATGAAAAAACTCGTCAAAATTACTTGTTTGTCTTTAAAACAGAATTAAATAATTGTGTGCTTTTTTTTAATTTTTTCTTCCCATGGGCCATATGTGTGAAACTATACATACATTTTTGACCAACAAAGATAATGATCAAATCAATTTTTTCTTAATCGAAGGTTTAGTTTGCCATATTGCATAAAAAAACTACCCAATAACTCCGAATAATAAAAAAAAAACAATTGTTCAAAAATAATATCTTCGGAAAAAACGCCAATTTTAAATAATTTGTTCTCAAAAAAGAGGAAATATGAGAAAAATGTTTTGGATTGTACAAAACACTGAGACCTTGTATTTATTTTGTTTTAAAAATAAATTTACAAACCGACATCACCCGGAAAAAAACACTTAATTATACAAAAATACACAATTTTCTCGACTCCTTTGATGAATCATTGTTGGCCCAAGAGCATAGAAATTAGTCGAAGAAATGAAATATATGAAACGTTGAAATTAAGTATACACCATGGTCTCTAACATTCATTGATAAAATTTTTTACAACTCACTTCACGGGTCAACTTTTAGACTAGTTTATGAGAGTAGGTACGGTTAATCAGCTACAAGCAAAACCAAATTGGGGGGCATTAACAATAGTTTGATTTTTTTTTCAATTTAGTCCGATTTTTGAGGTAAAATGCTCTTTACTGCGGCGGGCCTTTCAAAAAACGTCAATTGACGAAAATGTCCCGTTTTTGCGTACAACTCAGAAATAGTGAGTGTGATCGAAAACATTTGTATACAATATCTCACCATTCAAGTGGGAGGGGAAATTTTCTGAAAATAATACTTAAATTTACTTACAATAAAGTATAGTTTTTATTTTGAGATCTTTAAGTTTGTCCTTGAATATCTTTTTTTCAAAATAACTTCTTCCTGTCAATAGTTTTCGAAAAAAAAATTCAAGCTCAAAGAAGACAAAAAATCCTATGGGAATTCCCCCCTTAGATAGCAGCAATGGCAACACTAACATTATTGTTTTGTAGCTTTTTAGAAAGCTTGAAGTCCTTTATATTTCTTATTTTTAAATAAAGTGCTTTTAATTAATAATTTCAGCAAAAGTTGGTTTAAACTTAATTTTTTTAAATAAATCGATGTTTTCTCCAAAATGTTACAAAAACTTAAATAAACCATTAGAATGGACTTTTGGCTTTCCAAAAAGCTACATAACAATACTGTAAGTGTTGCCGTTGTTTTTAAATTATTTTTTTTTCTATTTAATGTGATATAACCCCCCTCCTGTTGGATTTTTTTCTTATCTGCTTTCAACCTACATGGTCTGAATTTTTTGGCAGATCTGACGCGAATGTCCTGGAATGCAAAAAAATAGCCACTAGAGAGGATGAAAATACAAATCTGAAAAAATTAAAGAATTTTTCCAAATAGCTTTTTATGGCCTTTAGTCCTATAAATTGGCGTTTCGTTCGGCTTACTCACTTGAACTCATCAGTGACATAGTGAGGGCTTTGTCATACGCAATTTATATTAAGTTCAGTTCAACTTACATGAATTTTTCAACGAAAATTCACTGTAAACTATATCCAACAAGATTAGAATTCCTAATCATTAAGCTGGAAGTTTTTTTGCCCTGGGCCAGGCATAGTTTCTATATAAGAAGGTTTTATAATACAAATTCTATATACTACTGAAATAAATCAGCCAAGTAGAAGACTTAGCATTAAGGATTGGACTTGGTGAATTATTGATTCAAAATAGCTTTTTATGGCCTTTAGTCCTATAAATTGGCGTTTCGTTCGGCTTACTCACTTGAACTCATCAGTGACATAGTGAGGGCTTTGTTTTTATTTTAAAGAATTTTTGTTTCCTCATTAAGAGCTGATTTAGGCCCATCCGCGATGACCTTTTCTTTAACGACTACCCTAATGTACATAGGTATATATATTTGCAAAAAGATGGTAAGGCTTACAATATATTTTGATTTCAATTCATAATAAAAAATTGTTATGTCCCTATGCTCAACATAACGTCAAAGAGCGCTATTAATTCCAAATCTTAAATGTATTAAAATCGAAATAGAAAATATAATGTGTACTTTAAAAGCAAAATCACCAAATAAAGAAGTGAAAAAAACTTATAACATCAATACAAAATAATGCATATTTGATTTTACCACTTATCTTTTTTTTATTGAAATAGATTATTTGTCGAATACGAATATATATGTACATAAATCCAACGCACATAAACTTTACTAAATATACAATTAACTATATCGAAGTTGCGTGCAATTTTCCTCTTCGATTTATTTTTTTCAAATACAAGTTACATAAAATTAATTACATGGTGTCTTCTTCCTGCTCAACTCTCTCAACGAAGTTTAGCTTAGCATATGATCGCATTTAACTTTTTGTTTTGCTTTGTAATCGAGTGGAAAATAAAAATAATTATCATCATTAATTTACCTAGCTGTAGAGCAGCATTATAACTTGTATGATATGACTTTTTTTTGATAAAATCAACCATTTAAAATAAGTACAATAATTTTGTTCCTATAAAAATAAATAATAGTAATAATAATAATTACATACTTCTTTTCACCAAAAATGGCATTAACACCATGCCACGCAGCTCTTAAGAAAAGAAAATATTTTCCAACAAAAATTGTTTCAGAACTTTTGAAGGGTAGTGTATGGTGTATGTTCTTACGTTCTTACATTTGTAAGTTAATTGAGGGTATTCATATTTGATAAGAAGAAACTTTAAAACGTTCCATAAGTAGCATTTTCTTTTTTAAAAAACCATCATACATGTTTTCAATTTTGCAATGCATTTATGCGTTGCACATGGAGTATAGTATGGACATGGATGATTCCTATCAGACAGTGAAAAAGACACTTTCTTGGACCTGAAACAAACATTTTGCACATAACACCTTATGTTTCCATGGCAATATATGATAAGAAGTATGAAGGACTTCTTTTTAGCAAAAGTCAAAAAAGTCTAAGCTTACCTCGAAATAGCTTTTCAGCATTCTTTGTCACATTCTTTTTTCTAAATGCATTTTTATTGACAGCAAATACTTTGAAGATCTTCACGTCTAACGGGGCCTTAACTCGATGCATTTATGAAATTATATATTGTTGCTTGTAAAAAAAAACTGATCAATTTCAAGCGGTAAATTTTTTACTTTATTAGCTATATTCTCAATTAAACTGGAAAATAAATCAACCAAGTAAATTTATGTGTGGATTCATTGTTAATTAAAATTCAAATAGAATCAACCTTTTTAAAAAAAATTAAAACAGAAATACTTTGCTCATGTTTATTGATTAATTTCCAAGTGAAGCCTATAAAACAACACAATCAAAATGAACCTAAAAGAGAAATCAATGATATTACTAAAATTAACGTAGTAGTCAATAAAGTATTTTGAAACATTTTAATTATTGAAAAGGAAATGAAAAATCAAATATATTTTATTATAATTTATTATTTTTTGCACTGTACATGCATAAACTATCAAAGCAAGCAAACAAATTTTGCGTATAAAAGAGAATAATAAAAATATATATACATATTTCTTTGGTTATTCAGTCAAATTACAAGTACTTTTGGCTAAGATTCTCAACCAAAGCAATGTATTCTTCCTTAGCAGCATCTTGACTCCTGCCTTTTAAGTCATTCCATGATTCCCACTTGGCTCGACCTTTCAGGTCAAGCATACCAGGTTTACTTGTTTTGTTGTCCCCAAAAGATGCCTGCTTGAAAAGAGCATACAATTGCAAAAGTTCGCTATCGGTGGGACGTTTTGTGAATGTTTTCACTTTAACAGCCGCAGCATTAAATCTCTAAAAGTGAAAACAAAAAATAAGTTATGTTCGTCGTAAGTTTTCAATTAAAGTCGTATAAAATTTGTTTCCTTTATTCTTGTATGTATAACTGGTATTTACCTCATCGAGTGACATGATGTTTAATATAGCGAAGAAATATCTGAAAACAAAAAGAGGAAAAAGATAAATCTTTTGTTTAACCTGTTAGCCTTATGTTCCAAAAAAATAATTATTGTAATAAAAAAATTTTGTTCATCAAGCGCATAAGATCAAGGTCGAGTACCCATTCCCTTTCCTATAGTTAAGTCGTCAATAAGCGTAAACTTTCTTCAGTCTTTGTTTTGTATATACATAATTGTTTTAAGTATTAACCCAAGCATAGAAGCAGTAAGGAGGTTTGGAGATACATAACTTTTAAACGGTAGAGTTAGACCATTACTCAGAAGATCAGTTTTTATGTGAGTAAAAGATAAAAGAAACCATCAAGATTTTTATTTAAAACAAGAAAGTTTAACAATTTCCAATATCCAAAGTCATACATTTAGACTGATGTAACGGTAATTGGGTAGTTCTTTTTGTAGAAGTTAAACTTTCCTTGGCGTTCAACAACTTTAAATTTGATGTAGAATAATTTGAAACTCTCGTTTGGAACCTGGACCGTGTTCTGTAACTATCGTATAAAACTCATCGAGAAAAGTTTAAAAATGAATCAAAATTCATTAAATCATGAATTTTATCGATGCGATAGTTACTGACCATTGGTCCTGAGCATTTATACAAAAAAGTTTTGTTTTCTATGGGGTAATTTTTTTTTTTGTTATCCGAGCTATCTTATATCTTTCGTTATATATCCTGGTTATCCAGGTATTTAAATCAGCCCGAAGTATATTAGAAGCAGTTTCATAAAAAAGGGCTAACTTTGACTTTCAGTTGTCAATAATCTCGAGCTATTTAGAAGTTAAATGAACTCTCATATGAAGAAATATTTCACTTTAACGTGAAAAACAACAACAACAAACAAAATTTGTGTATCATATGAAATAAATTTCCTCGCCCTATAAAAAAAAGGAGCTTAAGTCCTTAACAGCCAGTTTCTTCACAAACTACTAACGATAATACCGGTACTAGTCCTAAAGTTGATACTCAAATCAGTATCGCTCCTTTTTTCATACTTGTGTGTTTGAAGAAATTAGAAATACTCATTTGAGTACTAACCTTAGGACTAATACCGGTACTAATGTAAGGACTCAGTGAAGAAATTGGCCGTAAGGCTTCTAAAACAGATCCAGCATAAAATTTTTAGTTTCGAGTGCCCTTAAAAAATCCACTAGGTAGCTTTTTAAGCCTAAATATATATTTATATTCATTTAAGAGAACTGCTTGCAATTAAAAAAGTGAATAAACTTTCAATCAGACCCTTCCAGATTATTTTTTGTATATGGACTTGTATACCTATGATCTTCGTGGAACAATTAAAACTAATTGAGCAAAATTGCAAAAACAAGTGAGCTTAAATGATACTCCCTACTTAAATAACTCGCTTTGATGAACTTTTTATAGTATCCAATATAATGTTTATAAAGGCAAATAAAAAGAGGCAAGTTTCGTGTAGAAACAAATATCCGTGTTTTAATTAAATCTAACACTACGAGTATGGGGAAGTTAAAAAAAAGTGGTTTTTATATTACCGTCCGTCGCGTCGGTATGTTTGTCTTTGTCTCTATTCGTCCAGATGTACATCATAGCGAGCCTTAACGAATATACGGATTTGGTTTTACAGACCATTTAGTATATGTAATTCCTTAGTAGAAATTAATTTTTTGTTTAAGTCAGCAATAAAGTGCAGCGGCTTTGGGTTTTTTTAAATTAAAAACAAAATTTTTTTGTTTGTTTTATTTTTATTGTTTGATTTTGTAATGTTTTATTTTTTTATTTAAAATGTCGAAGAACAAAAAGAATATAACATTCCTATAATCAGTACCTACTTAGCAAAACTCGTTGAGGGAAAATACAAAATAAATTAATAAACATGAACCTATCTATTGATTGATTGTAAAAAAAAAGCAATGAACAAACTAGCCTATTGAATAGACCGGTAAATGAGAGGTATAAAGGAACAACTACGTGCAAGGGTTTTTATTATTGAATATGTTTGTTTGGCCCATAAGCATGCTTAAAACCAAAAATGCTACTAAATTCACCCATGCGTTTCTGAGAGAATGGTCACACTGGCCACTTTTCAGTATTTTTGGTATAGCTCGAAAACTAAGCGGAATTTGACAATTTTACATAATACTTTTTGTTCAAAATTAAATTTTCTATTGGAATGGATAGTTCAAAAAATTTTACGAAAAAATTTAAGCAGGATAATTTAACAAAAACCAACTTAAAAAAAATCAAGGATATCTAAATCTTTTAATAAATTGTGCATAACTTTTTTTGAAGCAAAGATAGGGTCATGACATGCACAAACAAAACAAAGTACAGACTAAAGGCCTTAATATGGCATGCTCAAAAATTAATATTTGTTCCAAATTGACTGAGATATTCCCATTCAAACCTCATCATTTCTTATAATTTTTCTCAGTTTTGGCCCGAAAGTCCCTTTTTCGGTACATTATGGCAAATTTCACTTTCGTAAAAATGTTCGAAATAAAAATTTTGATATAATATGACATTAGAACTATATATTTATAAAAAGGATGTAAGTTCGCAATTTCATTTTTCGGCTGTTTTTAAATGCGTTCAGACCTACAGACAGAACGGCTGGTCCGATTAACATAAGATTTGGTATTAGGTGCTAGGAACGTTAAATTTGTCATAAAGTACCATAAAATAGGCTTTCGGGCAAAAACTGCGGAAAATGATAAGAATTGGTAAAGTTTGAATGGCTATATCTCTGTCAATTTTTAAATAATATGGCTTTTTTAACATGTCATATTAAAGCCGTAAGACTCCAGTTTACTTTGTTCATGAATGTCTTGAGCGTATCTTTGATCCGAAAAAAGTTATGCGCAATTTAGAAAAAAATTTAAAAACCGTTGATTTTTCGATTTTTCAATCTTAAATTGTTTTAATAAATTTTCCAAACTATCCATTTCGATAGAAAATTTAATTTTGAACGAAAAGTTTTATATGTAAAATTGTCAAATTCGGCTTAGTTTTCGAGTTATACCAAAAATACTGAAAAGTGGCCAGTGTGACCATTCTCTCAGAAACGCATGGGTGAAATTAGTAGCATTTTCGGTTTTAAGCATGCTAATGGGCTAAACAAACATAGGTATTCTATAATAAAAACCCTTGCACGTAATTTTTCCTTTTTAAAAGGTCTATTCAATAGGCTTTATTTAAATAGTTCAGATCTGTATGAAAGTTGATTTATGGAAACCTTTTTTAAATGCCTACATATTTAAAATCGTAAAATTGATTATGATTTATGAATAATTAAAAGAAAAATAATTTTCGATTCAAGATTTGTTTATGAAATATGGGTTGGGTATGAAATGCGAAAAACAGATTGGTGCAGTACTAAGCCATTCGAGTTTCTAGCCTTCTTACTGAACTTTTTTGTGGTTCTTAGTAGATACATACATATAGATAATATTGTTGACTTTGATATTCAAAATAATTTGAGAAATATATTTTTTTGTTGGTATTTTAAAATTCGTAATTTTTGTAAATTCTAGATGTTTGTTCGTTCGAAACTTTAAATTCCAAATTTTAAATTCCAAATTTTAATATTTTATTTAAATGGTTTGCATTCGAAATCCAACAAAATGAACAGAATTAAAGCCAAACTTAGCAGTTTGGTTTATTTTGAAAGTTATGAAAAAGTATAAAAACTGGGGAATGCATTCAGGATTTCTGGCATTCGGGATTTTGGCCTTCGGGTTTTTGGCAAGAATAATTTTTGTATGCCCAACTACATTTTCAATAGTTACTGCGAACATTCATAAGTTCACATATATTATATTCATAAACATACGTAATATACCAATTAAAACCTTTATTTATACATAATTAAAAAAAATCAGTTTAATTTTTTGTTCTATTTTATTTTTGAAAAAACGGAAAACGGAAACCACTTGATATAAAAACAAAATAAAAGAATGGGTGTCTGGTTTTCAAAAATTTACTGGAAAGTATTGTTAGACTTGCCGTTATTTTTAAATATTTTTTAATCATTTTTATAAAAAAATGCCCCTCCAACCTAACCAAAAAGATAAAGACCCATCCAATACATATTTTTGTTCTCGTTTTAATTCAGTCTATATATGTACTTTAGATTTGTTTCGCATATAGCTTGAATCATCCTGTATATTCTCCTGATACTTTACTTTATCCTTACTATTTTTTTTTTGTTATTCTTTAGCTTGTGTGTCAAAGTCTTTTTTTGTAAATAGGTTATTCCACCTTCCAGACCGTTTCTGAATTTACATGTAATTTGGGATATTCCATTGTCACGTATCCGACTTTCGTACGTATTTTCCACTATATTCATTCCTTATAGATAGTTTGAAGCCATCGCTTTAATGTGGCAAAATAAGTCACAGTCCATGAATCTACTGACTATAAGCTGAGTATTTTGTGTTACGTGCCCGACAGTAAGTAAAACAGCTAAGGTTTTGAGCTTCATTTATTCTTAGTTTATTTTCGAACAAGTACAATAGAAAAGCATATTCTACAAAATAATTATTGACGCAATATTTACTGAACAAAAAATAAATTGTTGTAAACAAAATAGTTTGTCACATGCCCGAAATGTACGAAACAAGAATTTAAAAATCAAAAGAACATGTTGAAAAACGTTGTGTTTTTGCTTAAAATCATGAATTTCAGTATGTCCCTACAACCTACCTACATTGTATTTCTATCACATTACAGCACATAAATTGGAAATGCTTGAAATAAGACCGACCTTTTCCCATGGCGTTTTGCAGTAAGTTGGGCATTGATTTCCGTTTCCGAAATGTAAATATCTTTTGAATCGGGCAGCTAGGTTCCTTAAATCTTCAAATCTTTGAATTATCAACACCTTTGATTTCAAACACAGTTTTTTGGCTCTCAGTCTAGCCATACATCTATTTTAAAAATTTAGTTTTCAAAGTCGGAGCTCCATTTCAAAATAAAAACTTTTTTTTTAAATTGTACATATATAACTAAATGGAGTGCTAAATTAGTAAAACAAAAATGTAACATTAATAGAGCTTTTTTCTTAATAATTACGAAAATGTCATTTTCAAACAAGAAAAAGTTACTTCAACTTACTATAACTTTTTCTGTAATTTCTTAAACCGGAGCCGATATATTTTCCAAAAACCAAGCTTTTTTAAATAAGCCTTTATCGACCCATGAAAAAAATCAGACATTGCCTCTGCGCGCTAGGTAAGGCCTTTTTTCACGACCGACGTGATGGACTATTATTGACGCGACCATATAATTGGTAGTGAGTATTGTCATTGAAGCTATAAACATGATGTTCCCGAAATAAATTATAAATATGAAAATCTCCAAGTAATTGGACATTTTACTGTAAATTAAAAGATGTATATGTAAATACTGTAGTAAAATTGAATAGCAAATTGGTTTGTCTTTTCATCAATATAAAATTAATGCAATAAGAAATATATTTTATCTACTTAGCTTGAATTGGAGTCAATCTCCGAATAGAAATGGTATCTTATAACAATTCCTTGTGCGTAAAGACAAAATTATTTAAATTTAAATTTTCGACTGTTTCAACAGTTTTGGTGCGTTTAAAGCTATTTCGTGTGTTTGCGATCATTGATAAACGTGAGCTTCATTTAAATTACAGTCTTTAAGTCAGTCTTTTTTTTACGATTCTAAACTCAATGCAAATGTTAGGAATTCTATTTTTAATTATATCTTTGGGTAACTTTATCTAAGCTTCAGTAGCTCTTTTAATTGTTTTTTTTTTTTACGTCAATTGTCACAAAATGTTTATATTCACAAGCAATAGACAAAAATATAACTTACTTGAAGAAGGTAGAAAACAAAAACAAAACTAAGTTACAATTAGCGAAACAACTGAAACGATCGGTCTTTTCAAGCAGACTAACTCGTTGCTTAAAGTCAGTGTGATATAAATTGAGTCTACTTAAAAAAAAAGTACTTCTTTGAGCAACAATTCAGTATGATATGCAAAAGCTTAGAGCTTTTAACACTCATACTCGTACACTTATATGCAGGTACTTTGGAGTTTTCATAAACTTTTGCATTTCTATAAAAATTGCTATCAGCTGCCAATGCAGAAAGGTAATTAATTTTTTTTAGATCAGATGCGCATGCAAACACGGTAGCAAAATATCAATTTGATATTAAAGGGGGCTTTGATATAGTTAATCTTTTTTCTTTATTATCATTAATATGTCAATTGAGTTTTGGGGGCTTTATGACTCAAATGTGAAACATCGCCTTTGATCTAATGATCTTAAAAAACAAATTTGAAATAAGTTTACAGCACTTAGTCCAAGGTTTATTGTATTTCCTTGACATTCACATAAATACATATACAAAATATTCCAAAGCACTTCATTGTTTTAGTGTGGTATTTTTTGCATTATTTGTCTCAATTTGATAGTTAATACATATTTGTAGACTAATGGTTATGACTTATAAACGTTAAAATTAAATCATTTATTCTAATTTTTTAATTTTGTGTAACAATCGCTATAGTTACCCACCAACCAGAAGACATTAACGGAAAATCTAATTATTTAATTTATATAATGTAGTTGTAGTCTTAACTTGTAGCTTACTTAAAAATATAGGTAGTGTGTAACAAATTTTACAAGTTTAAATGAAACTCTCAAATAAATTTTAAAATTTTAATTTATTTTAAAATAAAAATTTTCTCGCTAAGTTTGTTTCAGTCAATATCAGGGCTGTCCGGTAGATTACTCGAATGAAATATGTATACAATAGATGAGTTTTCTACATAGATAACTTGAAATAGATTATTATGTATGATTCTCCTTGTAATACGTACTCGTAATATAAAATAAATTTTTGTTTTTATTTTCGAAAAAATTTAAATAATTGGCCATTTTACAAGTCTGAGCAGTCATAAATATCTATCGATCAATCATTTTTAATGAGAATTATATAAATAACCTCGATTTATCCAAAACAATCTTATATAATTGTCTGCTACAAAAAATAATCAAGTATGTAGAATACAATTTTCAATTTTTCAAACTACAATAATCGGAAAAAGTATTTTGACAACAAAATATTTGGCATTATTCCTTATATCTTTCGTTTTATTGATAGAAAAAATTTGAAAAAAAATATATATTTTAATGGTATCAAGATGAGCTTCCAAAAAAACATTCAAAAATAAGATTCATAATTATAATTTTGAAAATAAAAACTGTAGGGGAGAGGGGGGTAGTTTAGGACAGGGGCAGCTTAGGACAACGGCCAGAAAAGTATCAAAACAAATACTTTTTAATACTTAATAACAATTTCACAGTGGCAATTCTTCCTCAAAAAGATATCTGATGACATTTGGGACGATATCAGCTTTTAAAAAATAATTAAAAATAAATGTTTGTATTCCGGTACCCGTTGTATTTTTTTTCGATCTAAGACGTAAGCATTTTAGAAAAAAACTGTCTGAAATCAAAGCACAAAAAGTTCTTTATTATCATATTTAGTTATTTTGTGATGATTTATTAAACAATATTTTTATTGTTTAACATTGTTTAAAAAAGAAAAAAAAGTTTAGTTTGTTTGTCTACTTGGGGCACTTTTGGACAGTAGATGAGGGGCACACTTGGACATGTCCAGACCAGACTAAAATTAAATATAATAAATAGCGTTTCAAAAAGTGAACAGTGGATACAGTTAAAAACATACTATTGCCCAAGTATTTAGCACCTTGGAAGAAGATATAGACTTTTATTTCATCAAATCTTCGAAAATAAATTATGGCTTGGTTTATCTTCAAGCAAATAATTTTCCTTTCCAGTACGCTAAGGCATTAGAGAAAGACAAACTTCTACGACTTATTTCAACTAATGTTATGTTTTGAAATAATTTATTATTGTTTAATAAGGAATTAAGCTTTATTGAATGCGTTTTTCAAGGCATGTCCAAAACTGCCCCAGGGCTGTCCAAAACTACCCCCCTAGGGGGGCATATTTGGACAATTATAACAGTTTTTTAAATAGAAAAATATATATGTATAAAATGCAAACTAAGGTATGAAAAGGCATCTATTTCCAAGGAAAAATTCCAAAGAACAACGTCATTCAAGAATAAATTTTATATTGTGATGTATGAGTGTTCCAGGTTGGTTTTTGTAAAAAGTGTCCTAGGGTGCCCCTCTCTCCCCTATTTCAAAAACGTATTGGGAAAAAAGTATTTTGACAAAATTATAAAGGTTTGTAAATACCGTTTTACTTTTCTGGAAATAATTATTTTTCAACAAAATTTGCGAAACTTTCTGTAAGCACTAATATTCTTCAAATATCAGTTTATATCTTTCCAATATCTTCTTTCCTATCTGATCAATCTTTTGTTGAAATGTATGCGTTTGGCATATTTTCCAAACACGGTTTATTTTACCCGAAGAAATATCGAGTGAAGAATAATATCTCGCTAAGAATTTCTCTGTAAGTAGGTAGGTTACGTTAGGTTAGGTTAGAAGGGGTGATGTTACGGCAAGCCGTCGCATCTCACTCGGATCTCAATGGATCCATTGCGCTCCCCATAGGATTTTGGCAAGGAAGGTTTGGGGAAAAGGATAAGATGGATTGGGTGGAGTTTAGGTATGGGATGCCTCCCTGAATCACCCTGAATTCTGGATGAATTTAAGGATGTTTCTTAGTGGCAAGTTAGAGATGTCGCCCAATTCGTCGAAAAAATATTCTCTGAGGGCTGCTTTTCTGGTTCTGGCTAGGATGGGGCATTCACAAAGAAAGTGATATGAGCCCTCCTCCACCTCTACATCCTGACACCCTCTACACAGGTCCGACGAGCTAATGCCCATTCTGTGCATGTGGGTTCCCATTGAGTTGTGACCCGTTAGGACTCCAATTAGAGTGGAAAAGAGTAAGTAGGTAAGTGAGATATTGATTGATATTGAAATGTGAAATGGCCGTTTTCTAACGGGAATTTCTTGAAAACCAGAGCTGATAGCCACAAACGGATGACGGATTTGAATTTGGCATCCAAAAGCATACCAAAAAACAAAACTCACTGCCTGTACTAAAAAGTTAACCTGTATTTACAAGCCTTCCTAATTTTGTCAAAATACTTTTTTCCCTATACGTTTTTGAAATACAATTTTTATTTTCAAATCTATAATTATGAATATAATTTTTGAAATTTTTTTTTGGAAGCCCATCTTGATACCAGTAAAATGTATTTTTTTTTCAGATTTTTTCTATCAATAAAACGGAAGATAGGTAGGTATACAGAAAAATGCGAAATATTTTTTTTGTCAAAATACTTTTTCCGACTATTGTACTTGGCTAGGACCGCACTTGCAATTTAAATCGCAACTACAATAGTTGCTAAAAAGTTCATTTCAAATCTCTATGTGAAAAAAGTTATTCGCTGGCCAAAATTGTGTTTCAGCGCATTTTGGTGTGAAAAAAAACTATATCTATAATAACTTTGAATAACTTTTTTCACGTAAAGATTTGAAATAAACTCTTTTAGAAACTATTGTAGTTCATAAAAATACCTTTCCAATGATATATATCACGTCATTATTGGTCTTGTATGTTTGGTGTGTCCAATTCTCCTTTGTATGGAAAGGAGAATGGCCTAAGAGGCAACGATTTATCACCTAAGACAAAAATTGTTTGGTCAAAACTTTATTTTAGGACAAAGAATTTTGATTTAAGGGGTTTCTGATTTTAAAAAATGATTTTGGGAAATAACAGACACCCTAGTATACATTTATATGACTTTTATTGAAAAAAATTAAATTGCCTTCTTTCACTAATTATTTAATAACTTCTACATTTACCGTCCGATTTTGAAAAACTTTCGCTCAAATATTTGTTAAAAAAATTGTTTTTCACTTGAGTTCTTAAAATTATTTTAAATATTTTTTTCCTATCCATATGGAGCAACCAAAACTAGAATACTTTCAAAAATACTCGTTTTTGAAACTTTGAATGCATGTAACTTATAAAACTTCAGTCCGACTTATACAAGCAGTACATCGTCGGAAGGAGACAGATCACATCATTAAGAAAATACACATTTTATGTAAATTAGCTAAGCTGTTAGCGAGAATTGGGGGAATATCTGAAAAAATAGCTGAGAAAATGATTTTTGCGCATATCTCGAAAACGCTTCTTTAGAAAAAAAATAATTTTGATTTTCGTGTTCAGTGACCCAAAATTAGTCTAGAAAATATTTTTTTTCTAAGGACCCTACCATGACCCAAAATTTTGAAAACTAGTGTTATTTATGTGTGAAAACGGAGATATTTATTGTGTGAATAAAACCAGTATTCAGACGACCTTAAATTCAAATTTCGCGAACAATGATGCAAAAATACATCGTCCGGGTCTCGACATGGAGAAAACATTGCATCTACATCTTTTATGTAGATTAAATCAGCTGACTGAAATTTTGTAGTTTTGCCAACGCAGTACCTACTGAAATAATGTAGTTAAATTGTCAAACCGTACAACTTTAATATTTGAAGGAAAATCCTAATTTTTCTCGAAAACGGCTCTACGTGTTTGATTCATTTTTTACGTATGTGCATACATATGTACATACATACACTGCCCGTGACTTGTTGAGGCCAATATTTTTGTAATCGTTTTTTCTCGATAAATACCTGTGAGAAATATTTTTCCTCGACATTTTTGTTACCTGTGGGTAGGCATAATACAAATTGGCCAACAAAAATGTATAACGTTGAGGAGGTAACTTTGAAAATCCATAAGAATTTCACAAGTAATATGAATGAACTGCCAAAAATGGGTATTAAATCTTGAGTCACTTGATTGAGGCCATTGCAAATATTGATTTGCAGAAGCTAAAATCTTACATTTTTTCTAACAGAAGCTTATTATATTTGAGTAAGGGTCCAAAACTATATTTTATTTTAAATTTTAAGTACAAATGGGCTCGGGAAACACTTTGACGGTACAATAAATAGGGACAACAGATGATTTCAGGGAACTGGGACTTTCAGGCCGTGGAATACCATGGCAAATGAAGGGAAGTAGTAACACCTCTATCCATACATTCAGGGTGGCTAGAAGCTGGACTCAGTTGAAAAACGGAACTTTTGCCATGGCCATCACTTGTGAAATTCCTATGGGTTTTCCAAGCTATCCCTCCAACACTCTCATTTTTTATTGGTCAGAATGAATACCTACTCTTAGGTATCAACAAGTTTCAGGAAAAACATTTCTCGCATGTGTATTTATCGAGAAAAAATGATTGCGAAAATAGTGACCTCAAACAAGTGACGCGCAGTGTACATACTCGTACGTATGTTTCATTTCTAAGGAAGAGCCAATAAAACAAAATTTGTACTCCTTGTTTGGTTTTCGATTTTATCGTTAAATGTTTATTTTCTTAATAGTTCAATATATTGCATGTTAGAATTTATAAAAATTAACATCTTGGAAAATTTAATAAATTCACAAATTTTTTGTTGACAAGTTAATAATATTAATATAATTGAATTAAAAATTATAAATATCACCTTTTGTTTCAAGTTGGATTTTCATTGATACATGTTATTATTCTTGACTAAATGTCCTTGGCAATTGATAAAATTCAGGGTTTTGGACCCGATTAAAAAAAAAAAGTTCCAAAAGTGAAGATGTCACATTTTTGTTCCTAAGCTCCTCAATTTGAAGATTTTTTGTCTTTTTTCATATCCACTGAAAAAATTCTTATCTGAGTTCAAAATCCTCAAGTTCACGCTGTGAACGCATTAAGCTAAAGAAAAATTTGAGTGCGAGTGATTCATTTTCAATCGAATTTGTCGTCTTGTCTTTTTGAATTTTCAATTTTTTTCAATATCTGCTGATTGGACTTGTCCTCGCCCTTTATCGCAATTTCAAAGTCGCAATAATTGACTTGCATTGTTAAATTTATTATGTGCGCAATTAATATTTACATATATGTATGTACATATGTGCTTTACATATGTATAAGGTTTATGTATACATTTCTTATCAAATATCCTCACTTTTTGGCAAGTGTTTCTTTGTTGGCTTGAACATTATCAAAAATCAATATAAAATATTTTGACAAAATAATTACCTAACTTCTTGCATTCATTTCAAAGAATATTGACCCTCTAAATTTAAAGGCGGTTTAAGATACTTAAAATTAATATTACATTTTATTTGATGAAATTAAATATTTCCATTGCATTGTAACAACATTAACACCAAAAAAGCTTCATTAATAAAATCGAAAAAAAAACTTGAATTTGTTTGTCTAAAAAAAATTAATTTTTCACACAGAAAAAGACACGGAGCGCATTAAACATCAATTATTAAATGTTATTAAATTTTAAACCTATCCTTCTAAACTTGCTTCTGATTCCGGCATTGCAATAATTGCAGCTATCAGCGGCTTAGACTGATTAAGTTTTGTTATGATAATTCGTACTATTGAGTTATCCTTGTCCAATGTGAGCGGTGGTAAGCCATTATCAGGAGACATAATAGCAATGACTTCAAAATCGACCTTCAATGGTGATCCTGGCAAAATGGCTGGCAGCTAGAAAAGAAACTGTTTAAATATAAATGTACATAGTTTGGATTGTGCTTCATTAAAACAAAAATATGAGACATTTAAGGAAATTAAAAAATGTACTGCTATTTTCATAGTTTTTCTTTTTACGTCAATGGATTTTCGACATAAACTCTATCATTTTGTTTTTGAATTTAAAGTGACTTTGTATTAGAAGTTGCAACAACACTTGAGGCTTTATTTAAATAAAGCTTTTATCATGAAGCTTTTTCAACTATAATAAACTTTGAGCTTTTTGAAAGCATGAATTAGCCAGTAAAAGCTTTTTTTGAATATTTGAGCTTTTTTATTTCATTTATTATAAAGCTTTTAATTTTAAATCACAGTTGCTAGCAAAAGTCAAAAAAGGTTGAAATTGTATTTGATACAAAAATTGGTACAAAGACATAAAAACGGAATTTGAAATTTTTTTAATTTTAATCATAAAAGAAAATAAGAATTGGTAAATTCAGTTGGAAATATTTGTTTGAAAAAGAGATCGATGGTGGATAGATTCTAGGTGACCGACTGTAAAATTAAAATTGTATAGGTCCGCTTTAAAACAACTCACTGTGTGTCAGCTGGCGATGGTATAAAAAATTGGCAAAAAAAACATCATTAAGTTCATCATACACAAATCTATTTTGATAGAGGTATTATTGGCCTGCAGAGAACCGTTATATTTTCTCCTATTTAGGTAAGAGGATAAAATTCAAATCGATCTAAAATTAAAAATAAAACAACAACAACACTTAAAACATAACGGCGCAAAATTTTTAACGATTAAGTAAAATATCAATCGTTCAATCGCAATCGTTTCATCGATCCTATTTGACAGTTTCACAAGCTATACGAAGCGAAATTGAATCGTCTAAGCGACGTCGTTCAAACGATTCATGTATTTTTTAATTATGTGAAGCAAAACAATCTTCAAAACGACGTCGTCAGACGATCATCGTCTTACGCGATGAGAGCCCTGTTTAAATTTTTTAGTATCGTGCTAAATCCATGATATCTGTCAATTTCTTCCGAAAAAATTCTTGGCAATTGTATTTCAGAGTTGAATTGAGTTACGAGTTTATTGTAAAAATTAAATGGAAGAAATCTAATGGATTAATGCAGTTTTAATGCACGAAGATAACAAAATTATTTGTCGCTACGAACACCCGACAATTTTTCCTGGGCCCTCCTAATTATGTAAGGCTGACGATATCGTTTTCGATATCCACATCGATAGGTTTTAGTGTTTAGTTTCGTAGAAACATTTTGTGTGGATTGGAATTTTCTGATCTATGCCTCAGGATCGAACCGAAGGGTTCAGGGTTCGAATCCTTGGTATACCTAACTTTTTTTTTGTTAAAAATAAAGTTAAAACGTTATTTATTTAAAATCAAATCCTATTGAAAATGTAACTTGACGACTAAAGTGAGTAAATAGTAGAATTTATAGTTGGAAAATTCACATTGTTCATTAAAATATAATTTGTATTGAAGGTCTAATAAATTAATAAAAACCCCTGAAGATGTTGGCAAAAAACCAAACGAAACGTCGGGAAAACTAATGAATTAGTCTTTTAATTGCTTTAAAAATAAACGATCAAAAAGCCCAAAATTAATATACACAATATTTAAAACGTTATTATTAACATTAAACACTTATTCACAACAAATATTGGATTTGTCATTAAATAATAATTAATAAATAACGCACAAAACCAATAAATTATGTTCATGAAATTAAAACCCTACAAAAGTTCTGCAACTGTTTTCACTAAAATGGAATTAGTATGATACTAGTTAGTAAACCGAAAAAAAAGATCACAAATTTGGAAGAGCTATAGTAAATTACTAAATATTTAGAAGATTGTTAACTTCTGGTCATGCTTAGCCCTTAACAAAGGGCTGTTTAAAACTTTACTTTACTTTATTTTTAAAGTCAGAATCCTTTCCTAAAAAAACTACTACTGTTTTCGTCATTTAAAATTTCAACAATATCAAATAAATCAATTTGGTTTTGGTGTTCGACTACAAATTGATAATAGCATTGAATACTAAGATTAGAAGGCAAACTAGTACTTATTTGAAAATATTTTTGAAAAATAGAACAAATAATCTAATTTTTTTTTCAAATTTTGAGATTGAAATTTTCCGGAAAAAAAAAATTTTCTTAAAAAAAAAGATTGACTGAGCTTTAATTTATTTACATTTATTTATTTATTTGAAGAAGTACAATCACGCTTAAAGACGCATTTAACAATTTAAATTCGAGCTACATAAAATGCATTTACAAAATTGACTCTCCATTAAATTTAAATTTGTCGTTAAACATGCGAAATTTAAAATTTTGTATAAAATTTAATAAATTTGTTTTTTTAATTGGGACTTGGTAATAAAATCAAAGACTAGATTTCTGGCTTTTAGTATAAAATTCCATCAGAAAATAATAATTAGGTATAGAAGTTGTTTTCTAATAATTTATATACATTTTGAATTAATGTTTTAGAAAATTTGCGCTCGCAACCCAAATGCTGGAATACCACCCCCTACAATTTTTGCCGTAAGAATGTCAAAGAATAATTTTCTAAAGCCTTAACATGCCGAAAACACCTTGTATAGAAAAATTAACAGATACAAAAATGGCTGTTTAGAGGAAATACCTATCTTAATTTTGGCCTCAGATCAAAATCTCAAGAGCTGAAAACATGAAAAGGAGGAAGGAAATCGAAGATTAAAAAATAAATTAATTAACAAGAAATAAACATAAACCTTATATATACTTCTTAAAGACATTTTGCTATGTCACTTTTTCTCAAATCAAATGAATAAAAATATTGTTTAAAATGACATTTTGTTCTTGAAACAACAAAAAAATACAGAAAGTTAAAAAGGTCAAAAAATACAGATACAAGCCCAAATATTTAAAATTGGTAAAACTCTCACGTTTTTTTCTTATTCATGAAAACCCCTACAAAGTGATGAATAATACTTACCATTGCCATAGATTTTGCAAGTTTAAAGTGTCTTCGATCGGCATGCAGCAAAAGTCTTAAATTCGTGGCCACTTTATACGATGACAAATTTTGTATCGTTAAAAACAAACGAAACACGGGCCCTACACCGCACACCTCAGCAGCCACTTTTATTGGTGCGTGCGCTACATCACCCGATATCATACTCTCGGCAGAGTTTATTGCTTCGACAGTTGCTCGAGCAGCTGTATGGCGTAAATGCCATAACTCAACTTGAAAGCTTCCATATGTAGCTATTGAAAATCAATAAATTGTAAATTATAAGTACTGTGTACGAGTATATAAAGAACATCATTCTTACACTTTACCTTTTGCATTGAGCTTCTCACGTAGCGATTGCTCGATGAATATTGAGCTTTTCTTGGGCTTTTCCAGCAATGAAACTCTATTTCCTTTGACATCAGATATTTTATTCGAAACTAGTGCTGAAGCAGCATCAAATGTTGCACTTCGTTTGAGAATTTTCACAAACATATTTCCACTTTCGGTTATAAGAGTAAGAACATATTCCTCCTGACCCAAGCGGCCAAAAATCATTGCTATAACTGTTTCTTCCATTTTGAACTGATCCACAATGGTTTTTTGTATGAATAGCTGAACCAGTCCTCGAACCATAGAAACACAAACCATTGTCAGTCCCAAATGTGGCAAGCAAATTGGTATCAAGCAAATAGGAATCTCATCAAGTGCGTGGCCATAAAGCTGCTTGCCTTTCTTTGAATAACACGTCAATTGCTTGTCCATGCCAGCTACCGCAATCGTTTCGTCGATCGGAACCAATACTAATCCAGCGAGTGGGTAGTTGAGTTTGAATATCTCTTTACCCTCTAGCCAGGATTTTCGGAGCAAATGAACAGCTCCATTACGCGTAGCTACTACGATGCGAAAGTCTGATTCGTACTGACCATGGACACTCATTAAGCTTGGCGTTGTTTCATAAGAACATGTTCTGGCCTGTGTAAGTTTAAGGTTAAATTATTTTGGAGGTTTAGCCCGAGTTAACTCTTTAAACTAGTTTTTTAGTCAGTTAAGATCCTAACTCATCAAATAATGTGAATTGACTTAAAAGATATTTCCGACATATCCGTGTGTGTTAAAAATCTATTGAAATGTTTAAAATGGGCTTTTTCCATTTTGGCGCCATTTCGATTTCGATTTCGATAGTGAAAAGGAGATGTCAATAGTGTTGCACTTCGATTTCAATACATTTTTGAAAACTGAAAGTTTTGTCTTAAACTTTCTCCATTGAAAACCTATTTTGGAGTTAACGCGGGCTTAATTAATTTTCAGGATTAGCTAGTTCTTAATTCAAAGTTAACTTAGCGTTGAAAAACTTGCCCTAAACAATGTTTCAATTAGACGAGAAGAACAACCATAATCATTGTTCTTCGATAAAAAAAAATATTACTACATACCTGATATAAAATACTAAATCCTTGAGTATCCAGAATATAAATTTCACCATCCTCAGTAGCTAGAACTAAACACGATGGTGGATAAGTATCAATTGATACTCGCTGTAAGCAAGCCATTGCGACAATTGTTGAAAATTTTTGCAGTGGTATATCAGTATGCTCCACGATAAAGTTCTTAATTGAGAAAAAATAAACTTAAAACTTTTCGGAATACTATTAAAAAGTTATAGGTCTGTTCGAGTACCTACTGTTTCCGTTTATTTGAAACAATATTATTTATTGCATCAGTAAATTATATAGAAAGAACTTGCCAACTATACATATAACATAATTACTCGAAAAGGTCTAATATTCACTCACGTGTCGGTCTTGACTGGAAAGCTGCAGTAGTTTTTGAGAAACTCTAGTCAATCGATTCCTGCCCAATAGCTTAAGATTTTCAATGAGTATTTCTTGATGCTCAGCTCGATCTACGGGTAATTTCCTCCAAATTTCCTTTTCTTTATCATCAACTTCCATTGGTGGAAGAGTATACTTAAAGTATGGTTTCATGTTTCGATAAAACAAAATCGATTCTCCAATTGCAACTGCCAGAACTAATCAAAAGACTTTATAATTAAGGATGGGTTTACTATTGCAATATCTGTTAATTGATGTAAATTACTTGGAATTTTAGGTTCTGGCTCATCAATGTACAAACTCTCAATGGCCGATGGAGTGCCAGGAAGACCCTGCTCACTAACTAATTTCGTGCCTTTGAAAACCATCAATTTTGATACTTTTTTGTTGTCCTGCGAAATATCAGCGGCAACTAATTTCATATAACTATCACATTTTAAGTCGCAAAGTGTAAGACAAGATTGCAAAGTATTGATTTGAACTGGATGATCTGATTGAACTTCAAGCCATTTAATGTTTTCCATTTTTGTAGTTCTTGTCGAGATTAAAGTAAAAAACCAACTGGAAGAACAAAAATAAACTTCAGAAGCAAATAGAAATTGTTTTGTTAGTGCAAAACGTTTGTTTTGTTTAACTTAGCAACCAGATTTGTACTGTGAGTTGCCATGTATTTTCCCGTGAGTAAATTTAAGAACTTTGAATTCGTGGTTCACAATGATATTCGGCATGTGCCTGAGTTGAGAGTGAAGTTTAAACAAAAATAATGAAGGAACAAAATAGGATTTGAATATATTTTTGTAAAATTGAATTTCTATACGAATGCATTATAGGCCAGGAAAAATGGGTTCCGAGGTTGAAAAAATTAATTCATGAAATATTAAAATTGGAATCGACGCAGAATTGCAACCTCCATAACATATCCAAAGTCCCCCAAAATCCCCGCATTGGCTTTTTGTGTAGATGCATTTGAAGAGGTGCAGACGGGGAGAATTTGGAGGTCTATCAAACTAAAATATTTGTTTGGGTAAAACCTAATCATATGATACATGCTTTAGGGTAGTTTTTAACGCTGAATCTAATGAAACCAAATTCAAAATGATACAACTACCCGAAAAGAAGTTATAGTCCTTTTTATGTATTGATGACTTTTTTCCAGGTACAACAGGTAAAATATGACCGAAAACCCTTTGAAAATAACGGTATGTTAATGAAACTTGGAATAAATGTTTCATTTGTTATAGGAACTAAGAATCAAGAGAGTCCCTAAAAATATCCATGGCGAAAGGGTTTTTTTTAAGGGGGAGGGGCAAGTGTAGAATGTTAACCATAACACCCACGAAAAAACTCTTACACTCATGAAATTCGCCAAAAATATATAATTTGTCATGGCAACCAAGAATCAAAATAGTCCTCATAAATATATTTGTTCTGGGGTTTTTTTTATTAAAGAGAGGGAAAATCTGGGAAGAAGTTGGAAGATTTGAGCCAAAATTCCGATTTGGTGTAATTGAGGTATATACACAAAGTATGGTATATGATTTAAGGGTATTTTTTAACGCTGAATCTAATAAAAGCAAAACTAAAATGATACAAGCACCCTTAACAAAGTTATGGGCCTTTTCAAGCAAAAACTAATTTTCGAAATCGTATTTTCCGTAGAACAAGTCAAAAGTTAACAGTCACCAAAAACAGTATTAGAACAAAGATATTTGTATGGACTATTTTGATTCTTGGGTGTCATGAAGCGTTTAATATTTTTGGCGAGTTTCATGAGTGTAAGAGTTTTTACGTGGGTGTTATGGTTAACATTCTTTGTTGCCCGTCCCCCTTAAAAAAAACCCTTTCACCATGGATATTTTTAGTGACTCTCTTGATTCTTAGTTCCTATGACAAATGGAACATTCATTCCAAGTTTCATTAACATACCGTTATTTTCGAAGGGTTTTCGGTAATATTTTACCTGTTGTACCTGGAAAAAAAGTCATCATTACATAAAAAGGACTATAACTTCTTTTTGGATGGTTGTATCATTCTGAAAATTAAGAAACAAAAAAAGTTCAATAAAAAAAACTTAAAAACTAAATTGCAATACCGAGCAAAGAAAGAAGGGAAAGGATAAATCGAGAAAAAAGATTAAAAGAAGAATAAGAGGTTATAGAAGGAGTGGGAAATGCAAGAAGATAGCACTCTTTAAACGATTTTTGTTGAAGATTGCTTTAATATTTTATAAATTTAGTAATTTGATTGCATTAAGAAGAGGCGTAATGATAAAAATATTGATAACGAGCTGTAATGAGGGACAAAGTTCTAACTGAACGCGGAAAACTGAGTATTTATTTAAATATTGTGTAAGACAATGCAGTTTCTTGTATCTAAGAGTCTAAGTATTTTTTGAGAGAGTTTCCAAGTCATCTGCGAAATTTGAAATGGTCATACCTACGGAACTTATAAATCAAAGGGCAGTGTAGTGCCCGGCCAAGTTCGCGATTTCCAACCCCCCTTTAACTTCAGTATCAATTAAGTCAGAAACTTCAAACTCGCAGTGTTTGCTGAGCTGATAAAACACAGGGAGCTCACCAAATTTCAACTCTTTAGCATTAGTAGTTCCTGAGATAAAGGACTTCAAAAATTGCAGAAACCGTAACTGACTGACTCACTGACAGATCATCAAAATTATGGAGCATTTCCCGACATCGTAGAAACTTGAAACTTCAAACAACGACATGCCTTGTGGTGCATACAAAGGAAAAAATAAAAAATCTGCAATTTTATATTCAGGGTCGTTACATCCACACACTTTCTTAAAAATGCGTATAAATTATATGGAGCACTTCCGAATGTTGTAGAACGATGATGATTGGTAGATAGGTAGGACTTGAAGTACTTCAAAAGAAACAAATCGAAAATTTGGAATTTAACGTTCAGGGGGCGTGGCATCCACTCACTTTCTGCAAAATTCTTATAAACTATATGGAGCACTTCCGATTTTGTAGAACGATGAAAATTTATAGAGCGGTAGAATTTGACGTGCATACATAGATAAAAGTCAAAAATGTATGTACTTAAAACTTGGCATATATTTTAGATCTCATTACTTTTTTTGGCGGTTTTCTCACGCACAGGTTTCTTGTCTTGGTCTTTTTCAAAATAAACGATTCAATTTATTTTATGTACCTATTTAATACAAAAAACTAAACTGAAATTGCTTCCTTACGCATTTGAATTGCTTCCAAAGCAAAACAAAACAAACAAATGCGATGATTCACTATTACGGGTAATACTTAACTGACGTAAACCAGATACACAATCATTGCCCCCTACTAAGGGTTTATATAGAAATGTCCACTTCAACAATCGCTTCTGTTAGTTCGCTAGTAAATACTTTCACTTCGAATAAAAGTAAAACATTCAATCTTTTTTGAACTAACTTGGATAAAAACTTTGCACAAAATGACTTACCTACAATAATAAAAAAAAAAAAATACAAACCAGATTTAATTTGACGAGGAGATGAAAAACCCGCATGTGAAATAATATGGTTGAAAATTCCTTAAACATGCATCATCGACTCGACGTGGTATCTTCTGCCTCCTATTGAGATTTATTCTTCTACTATGTACTAACTGCTACCGTACCATATTTTACCTGACCATGCATACTCAAACAATTCACAGTCTCAGGTAAAATAATTTTACCTAATAAGAATACAAAATATTTGCGTGTCCTAATTTAAAAATATAAAAAAGTCAACGAATCATTAATATTTATTTTTATTTCTCTTTGACTTCGATCACTGCAAAATTGTTATAAAAACCTTATCTTCATAAAAATTTAAAAGTTTAAAACTTTTTTTATATCTAACTAGTTAGAAAATTGGTAAACATACGTCACGTGTACCTTACCGTTTGGAATAAAGATATAATTCCACTTAAGACTTATAGCATCTGTGAATTTTCTTCAAGTCTTTCCCTATCTTTGTTTAAAGTGTGTGTGTTTTTTGTGTAACTCAGACAGAAAGTAATTTTCTCAAATCTGCCACAGCTATTTGTAATTTAAGTTCATTGAATTGCGCGCGGCTTTCCAGAATAATACAACTTTTGTTGTACTTGTATTTTTTTTTGTTTTCTTTTATCAAACAAACTAAGACCATATTCGACTATCCATTGTAGAATGCTGGTCGTTTCATTCAGCAGCAAAAGCAAAAGTTGGCACAGCAAAATAAGCTCCTATCGAATGTCCATGCTTGCCAAACTTGAAAAAAAACGAATAAAATAATATTAATAAGCTTCCCATTGGAAGTTAGTGTAATTGGTCCGATTTGTCGAATCGAAAATTTTGACATATCTTCACGTTTCGAACTCTTTAGAATCGGATTCCATCATTTTTAGAAAGATGTCTGTGCTTGTACGTACGTTCGTACCTTCGTACGTTCGTACGCTCGTACGTTCGTACGTTCTTTTTGTCGTTTTCCATATCTCAAGAACCAATAAAGATATCGACTTCGGATGAATTTTATTTTATAGATAATCGTTTCATTACGTGCAGAAATGACTTTTAAAAAAATTCAATATGAGCGGTTTTTTTACTATAGCAATGTTAAAAAATAGTTGTTGAATTTCTTTAGTCCTGAATATCTTGAGAACGAATCATGCTATCGACTTCGGGTTAATTTAATTATACGCATATTGTCGTAATAAAGAGTTAGTAAAAATATTAAAACATATCAACCTTTAGTTTTTTTTGCTAAAAAAGTTGTTTGGCTGGAATATCTTTAGAACAAACAATGATACTGACTTCGAGGTAATTTTAATTTATACACAAGTTTATATATAAAAATTGATGAATTTTTTAAAAATATTGAATAAACAGTTTTTTTTTTAAGTGAAAAAAAACGGCAAGCAATTTTATCAATAATTGTTGAAAACTTGTTTCTTGCCTCAAATACCTTGAGAACTAACAATGATATTAGCTTCGGGGTAATTTCATTCTACATACTAGATTATAATAAATTGATAAAGGATAAGTTTTGCAAAAAACTCAACAAACTGTTTTTTTTAAACGAAAACATACAAGAAACTTTACCTACCAAAAATTGTTGAACATTTTTTTAGTCTCAAATATCTTTAGAACAGACATTGATATGGGCATTGGGATAATTTTACTCTACATACTATGTAGTTCAAGTTTGTAAAAAAAGTAATAAACATTTTTTTTATAGAAAAAGGTTACAAACATTATTCAACAATATTTTTCTCTAATATCTCGAAGGCAAACCAAACCAATCTTTGGTCTTCACTTGATTGCCTATTGATCACCTGAAAAAGTTTTCGAAGATCGAGAATCGGTGATTTTTTAATAAAAAAATAACATTGGGCCTCTAGCTTCCGAGGGCACCAAAGGGAAGCTACTAGTGTGGGTCGCACCCAGCCACTTTTTATTTAATATTTTATATATATTTAATTACTGTTAGTCAGGTAATTCTACGGAAAATATAGGGCTAAAGCCTAGTACGCTGCTGATGCGAAACGAAAAATCTCATACAAAAAAGTCATTTTAAAGGGGGGTCGTATTGCCCCCCGCTTGAGCGGGAGGGGCAATTTACAAAAAAATCACTTAAATTAGAAAACAAACATACTTAAAAGCAATGGCAACACTTATAATATCATGCTATAGGTTTTTGGAAAGCCAGAAATACATTCCTTAATTTTATTTTTGAATTAAGATGTTTAAGAGAATAGTTTTTGAAAAATTAACCTTCAAACTCAAAAATTTGAAAACATAATTAAAAACAATATGTTCAAACTGATTTTTTTTTCAAAATTTTATGTTATTAAGTACTATTTTTGTCTTTAATATTCAATGCTTTAGTCAGGTTTTAGTCAAACAAATAAGACTAAATGGTTTTGGGACTTTTATTTTTCAATGGCATTACGTACTTATATAATTTTTTGTAAAGCCAGAAATCCATTCTTTAATGTTTTTTTTAATTAAGTTTTTTACGTTAATAGTTTTTGAAAAATTAACCTTCAAACTCAAAATATTGAAAACATAATACAAAATAAATCGTTCAAACTGACTTTTTTTTTTACAAATTTTATGTTATGAAGTACTATTTTTGACTATGATATTCAATGCTTTTGTCAATTTTTAGTCAAACTCAAAAATGTAAAAATATAAACAAATAACTAAACAAAAGCTACTCATAAAAACAACAAATAAGTTGATGAAATGATAAAAAAAACTGTATTTACTCATAAGTACGGATATGAGATAGATTTACTGATTGTTTTCCTTATTTAATAAAAAATGGTTTTCAAATGCATTTTGTATTCAAATTATTTAATATAATCCTGCCACTGGGGATGGACTAAAGTTAACTTTTCTTACCCTTTTCTCAATTCGTTAACGAGTAGAAAACGATGGGGTTATTTAATATGATTTAAAATGCACATATGAAAATAAAAAACGGTGGTTTGAAGATTCATTTTTGGTGAAAACTGATATCAAAGTTCGAATCAGCATGAAAAATCATTAGAAATAGATGTACCACAAGTCTGCTTTATAACTGAATACATTTTGTCAATGCGATATTGGAAACGGCTAAATACCAATGTTCCCATGGTCTTATTTTGGTTAATTTTGGATATGTCTTAAGTACCAGTGGTCTGAGTCTATTTGCACAAAATTTTCTTTTGTTACAATTTGTCCGGGGTCAAACCATATAATTACTTGACTATGTAGATAAAATCGTTTCAAAAAGTTACCATAATACAACAGTTGTTTAAAAATAATTTTCATGAATGAATCACGAAATACCCCAGCTGACAGGAAATTGAATTATGAAATAGAGCCTCATATTTAACTCCTATTCAGTCCTGCTACTGGGGTGATTTAAAAGAGAAATTTCTTCATTTCCCTTCATAGAAAATTTAACAAAAACCACAAAGTATACTGTCGGCCTTAAAGAAAAACGACAAGTTACGTAAAGCCTATTTTGATAGTGAAATTGGAAAGATATGGGTTCCCAGAGTGCACGGAAAGAATTCTTGGATCAGATGACGAAAATGAATCCCGATTTATACCTTGGCTGGGGATATCGTAATTTACGACTATTTGTTTGCCATTTGCAAAACTGAGCAAAATGAAGATATTGATACTCAAAAATCGTAAATCAACACTCTTTAAGTATCAATAATTCTATCGAGAGAAAACAGAAATTGCGAACAACAAATCGCAATTTGATCTAAATATTCCTCAATCGCACAATTTGTAAAATGCAAAAAAGATTTGTGATTACCATTTTTATTTCGTGATATTGCTACTTGAAAGATCAATCTTGCTCTACCCTTCATTTTGCAGATATACACATTTAATTTAATTTATTTGAAATAAATACTTGATGCTTGACTCTACTCGGATTTGAGCTCGCAACCCTCCAGTTGCAGAGCGAGCGTGCAACCACTAGGCCAATTTGCATTATAGATCTATGGTGTCACAAATTAATGATTAGATACATGCCATGTTGTGGTGCTTTGTCTCTTCGAGAAGTAAATTGCGACAAGAAAGTCGTGATTTAGGAATTTTTTGTTTGTGATTTGCAACTATTCGCATGGAGTTGCAAATTGCGAAAAAAAACGTAAATCAGTGATGGTGCAATGTTAATTACGAAATATTTATCGCAAATCAATATTTTTAAACGTTGTTTGTGAAATTATGCTTTTGGAGAGTAGGTAAATTACGCCAAAAAAGTTATATTTTGCTATGAAAAGTACAAGCTTGAATTATGGATTTTAATTGCAAATCACGAAAAAACTAATTTTGTAAGTTGCTGCGTTTTGAACGTTAAATTACCAGTTTTTGAATTAATTTGGAATGAAAATGCCTTGATTAACGAATAAAACATGATTCGTAAATTGCAACTGAAAATTTTTCAATTGGTGATTTTTCAATTCTTTCCGTGTGGATACTCTCTTGGATGCGGTCGTATTGAAAAGTTCGTACTCAATATGTAAAATACAAGAACTGTTTATCCAATATAATAAATGTTACATCCGGGGTTCCTCATGGTAGTCATATCAAACTATGAATATCCTTTATTCAAAAATCTTGATCTTCGCGTATGACTTTAAGCTTTTTAATGGCCTTAAAAATCCAAGTGGGTACTTGTTTTTACAACATGATAATTAAATCAAATGAAATAGAAGGAAATGCAACGTAATGTCAATGTTATTGTCTTCCTATTTTATAAAAGATGTTTATTGTTGACATTTTTAATGATTTGGAACTTTGTTTGGCACGAAACGGTCATTTTCCTCTGTGTAATGTATAATTTTATTTTCAAACTTGTTAATGTATTTCAATTTTCTGTTATATTGTATGAATATTTTTTGGCAACTTAGATATCAGTCTGCAGTTGAAATAAATAAATAAAATTTTTAGAGTTAACAATGTAATCGTAAAGTTTTCGTCGCAATATTTGTATTGAACTAAATTTAATAAACAAAGTCAACATTCGTAAGGAATTGCAATCTTCCACGAACCACGATCCCCGGGCACTGCATCCGGATCACGTGTTCGTCGACAGATCTTCTTCTGTTTGGCTTTGAGTGCCGAATGCTGTTATAGTAAATTGTGTCGTATTTATTATCCTCAAATTTTCAGCTGTGTAGACCATGAGATTTCGCAAAATGTTATATGTGTACATTAGGGTGGTCCTTATATTGTTTTTTTTTTTAATTCCAACTTGGATAGGCATCAAAAGACTCTAAATAGAGAACAAAAAATTCTTAATTTTTTCAGATTTTTATTTCACCCCCCTGGTCTCCCTTTTTTCACTTTAAGGTACAAATAATGGAGTTAGGGTGCGTGATCCCGTTGTTTTTTAATAATTTTTTTTCTATTTTGGTTCAAATTTTTAGAAAATTACCCCTCCCTGAACGGAGGGAAATAGACCCCCCCTCCGATACGATTTTTTTCGTCTGAATCTAATCTATAAGTTCTGATATTTTTTTTGCGTGTTATTAGAATCATCCTAACTCCATTATTTGTACCTTGAAGTGAAAAAAGGGAGACCAGGGGGGTGAAATAAAAATCTGAAAACAAAAAGGGAAATTGTTTTTCAATGTTTTGAATCGAATGAGAGCTATCCAAGAAAATGTCCAATTTAAGGACCACCCTAGTGTACATATGTGCTTGTATTTTTTTTTCGGAATATGCGATTCCTTTTGCTCTAATTTAGTGTTTAGTGTTGTTTAGTGTGTTGGACATTTGGTGACATTACTTAAAAAAAAAAGGATATTTTCGTAAAATTTTTATTTGAATAACTTCTTAGTCAGAACAACTTTCAAAAACTTGCTTAAAACAAAGCAAGACCTTTATAACTAATGAAAAACTCAGATTGCCCAGTATTAGAAAGCCAAATAGAGTTTCTACAGGAAGAAAATATTGAACGAACCCAAAATGCAGTAGTGCCTTTGAACACAAAGATCAAATACAACAAAACGACCAAAACCCAAAGAGTTTCTTGTCAAGTTGACACTTGCGACGGAAATCAGTTTGAAATCATCTGATACAGTCAGAAGCTGCAAAATTAACGCTTAAAATAACCAGTATTCCAAATTATGCTAAAAAAAAATTGGTAAGATTTAAGGGAGTACATTGAATATACTTTATCAATTACTGGAGATGGAGAAAAAGCATTAGCGTTAATTGTTGATGCAAACCTATCCCGCTTTCGCTATGCAATTATAAAATCTATAATCTCCCGAAATAAACCATATTTACAGACTAAACCCACTGTGAACAAACTGACCATATAGTCCAAAAACAGGTCACTTTTGTTTCTGCAATTTTTATTGAACATTATTATACACTACTCAACAATATTAAAGGAACTAATTTTTTTTCAATTTTTGTTAGCGTTTTTTGAAGAGCTGTATCTTTGTGACGAGTGGTCGTATTGAGTTGAAATAAAAAGCATTTTACAGCTTTATGTTTTTTGTTTCGAGATTTGTTTGCAAACAAATTTTTTTGAAGTACCGTTATTGCGTTATTGCAAAAAATGAGACGAGACAACTAAATTATTTTTTTTTTATTTTTTTTGAATGTCCTCATTTCTATGGATAATTTTTTTTGAGTCAATTAAATGTCATGATCAGATAACTTGTTTATTCAGCTTCAATTCAGTTTTTTTGTTGTTGTCGTACGATTTTTTTTGACATGGTTTATCTGACTTTGAATGAAAAAAGATACTTTTAGTTTTGATTACCAATATCTCAGCAAATAATGACGTTATAAAAATTTCAAAGACAGTTTTGGAAATTTGAAAAAGCGTTTTACAAGATTTTTTTATAATTTTGTAGAAATTATTTTTTTTTACCGTTCACCGTTAGTTTAAAAAAAGTACTAAAAGCTGACGTTTTGTGGTCTATTCGTAAATCTTTTTTTTTCGTTGCAAATATTGATTGCATGGCTTGCGTAAGTATGCAAATTTATAGACTTTTAAATCATCAATATTCTTGTAAATTTTCAAATTGATTCATCGAACAGTTTTTTCTCACCAAAACTTCAAAGTCTTACAAACCAGGTAAAGGAACAAATTGTGTTATTCCTAAACAGTGCGTAGTCGTCATCAAAATGACAAGAAAACTGTAATTCCAGTGGATTTTTTTCACAGTTTTGCATTAGTTAGATATTTTTTTGAATTGAAATGAAATAAAAAGTACATTTTTCCAAAAAAAAAATTAAAAAAAAAAATCAAGTTTTTTTGTTTGAAAAATTTTTGAAATTAACATAAAGCTGTAAAATGCTTTTTATTTCAACTCAATACGACCACTCGTCACAAAGATACAGCTCTTCAAAAAACGTTAACAAAAATTGAAAACAAATTTGTTCCTTTAATATTGTTGAGTAGTGTATTATTGATGGAATATGCTCAGGGGTGCCCCCGTATGGCGTGACCCGCCATCTTGGAAAACGCGTTTTATCAAATATCTCGTGAATCGTAGGAAAATATTTTTTATTTTATTTTTTTTTTTTTACTACATTAACCTGGTCATCAAATTCTCTTACTTCTAAAAAATTCATGTAGGTATGTATGCCGAAATATTAAGTTATTTTGAATCATTATAATACTGTGATAAAATAATCAAATCTCTGTTTTGTCTATTTTTGTCAATTAATTTATTAAATATTTATCATTTCCACGTTCAAAAATCAATAGTGCAATATTTTAAATTACTATTTGTTTTGTTTAAAATCAAATGTATTTAAAAAATATAACGTGACGACAAAAGTGAGTAACTAGTAAAATTTTAAAATTAACACTGTTCATTAAAATTTAATTTGTATTGAAGGTCTAATAAATTAAATAACCCTGAAGATATTGGTAAGAATCCAATCCAACCAATCGAAACGTCGGGAAAACTAATGAATTAGTCTTTTAATTTCCTTATAAACAAATTATCAAAAAAAGCCCAAATCAAAACACACTATTTAACACATAATATATTATTGATCAAACAAAATTATGTCTGAATCATTTTATTCAAATCAATTAAATTCAAGTGGCTCAAGCTTTACAGTAGTCGATATCCTCATTTAAACATAGTGGCAACCAAGTTCCTATTTCCTTTGGTTTGCTTTATTTCGAAGACAGACTTAGCAGTCTCAGATTGATCGCGACCGCGACGAGTGCTTGAAGTATTACCATGTACCTACTTCGTTGTTGATATAAAAAAAAGAACAAACAACAAACATCAGTTAAATTTTCGTTGAACGGTTTAATTGTACTACTGGTGTTCTTAATCGATGTCAATTAATATTTCCTTGTATAAGTTTATCATTTTTCCGGTTTATGAGTCTATCGTCTGATTGAAGTGCTGATTCAAACTGATCAACAAAATTAAAAAATAAAGAAATACACAAAAAAAATTAATCAGAATACCTTTGTGCAACGATAAAGTGGAACAAAGTGATATTGTTTATTGGATAGCAGTCACGCTTTTTTGGAATTTAGCTGATAAACACGCATCTTAAGATTTTCAAAATGTAAGTTGTTATCTGACGTGCCAGTAGACGAATTTTTATTTATTTTTTTGATTACAATGTTCAATTAAAAGCAAAAATAAAAAAGAAATCAAGGCAAATCTGTGTAACTCAATGTAAGTCATAGGGACAAACATGTTGTTCAATGATTCATACTCTCGGTTTTGAGTTTCCAGATTTATAATTTTTTTTTCTCAGAACAACAAGTAATCTGAGGCAAGCGAATGAATTATCAGCATAATATTAATTTTGCTGCACAACTATTGTCATGGAATAAATCAAGACACTACGACATAATTGCACTGGAATTATTTTTTAATGACATTGAATGTATGTATGTATATAATGTATATACATGATGTAAGTTATTTACATGTCATGTTTGTTGTGTGGAACATAATATTACGTGGCGGGAAAATCTTAAAAAGAGGTCATTGATACCGGATTCTCAACAATGAGATGGTTACGGGTGCGACGAATGCAGTCTTACACTATGAAGAGATTAAAATGGATACTCTTACCCATTCCATTTATTTTTGTATCCATTATTGTTAGGAATTAATATTATTACAACAATGAGTATCATCTCAATTTAATTCAAGTGTCGTAAAGAGTTTGCTGCAATTGTGCAAGTCTGGGAAAGTTGTTAATTAAATACAATGCCCTAACATTGAGTCTTATTTTATTTTTATTTTTATTTTTATAGAACTGTGATCATTTAAGATGATAACCACAACTCCAATTCATTGATCTTAATCATTGCATTATTTTAAAATGAGCTCTGAACATTGTGCACTCAAATAGTGCATACCTTATACTCGCAATCGTAATCACTTGTTTGATTTAATTATATAAAAACGAAAAAAAACGCTTTTTTTTTATTTAAAAATTCCTACATAATTTATATTAATAAATTCATAGGTAAACGGACTTAACGACATTTAATAACGATCTTTGCACTTTCATTTTTGTGATTTGAAATTCTTAAATTCGAGCTAAAGAATAATATTGTTGTAATTTAACTAAATACATACACAAATAAATAATGAAATAAATATCATCAGTAACTTAAGTTAATCTTCTTTTCAAAATGTCTTCATATTCTATTATCATCAGTAATGTTAAGAATTATTAATGATGACTTGAAACCAGGAAATAATGATGAAAAAAAGTTCGACTACAATTACTTGTAATTTAAATCTCCAAAGATTTTTAATTTTTATTACTTGCAAATTCAATAAAGTTAATGTAATTGAAAACAAAGTAAAAGTCAAAAAACAGTAATGATTACTTTTTAAATTTTTACTTTTGTCAATTACATTTTACGTGATTTTATATTAATCAAAATAATTATGTAATGAATTACAATTCATGAAAAATAAATACCTTAAATGAAGTATATACAGTACTTTCCTTCATTTACTTTGCAAACACCCGCATTACTATTTTCAATTACATGTAATTGGTCAGTGAATTATTCTCAATTACGTGTAATCTTAATTGAATTTTTTCAATTACAATTGCAAGTAATGGAAAAAGTTGCATTACTAATTACGTGCAATTGAAAGGAAAGTTGATTACAAATATAAATCATTGTTTCCCATGTATGCTTGAAACTTTCTTATAGTTAATTTTATGACTTGAACGACCTTTCGTTGAAAGATAAAAGAATTGAATGATTTTTTTTCTTGGAATTGGTCGGAAATCCGGCGCCAAATAGTATTGAAGCCAACGCACAGTGATTCAAGTTAGTTTCGAAAAGATAAAACATGAACTGAATGTGAAAATGAACTCCACCAATCATCGAAATAAGAAAAGTCTTTTTATGTGGATGGTTGGGCCCATTTAAATTTTTGTTCTGGCTAGAAATATTTATAAAGGGCCCTCCTAATAATCAAATTTAGTGTTAAGCTTAAAAGAAAATCTTCAGATTTTAGAAAATCCGCATACCAATAACGAGTTTAATCTCCAGTTTAGTCGTTAGCAATATGTCAAAATTCAATACATGGAAATCCATGTTTAAAGTCGAACACTAAGTAGAAAGTGTTGCCTTAGTGCTGTTTTATGGTATTTAAATTTGTATTTAGTACTTAAATCTATTCCCAAGTTATCAGGTTGATTTCAATAGGTAGAGGTATTTTTGGGTTGGTTTCAATCTTCAGATTTTTGTTTTACAGACGTAGTTCAATTATTGTTTGTACCTATGTTTATGTGTTGCAACAGGAACAGATTATTTAATTTTTCATAAATATTTAGTACGTCTGGATCTTACGTTAAATACGTATGTAGTTGATTTGATTATTCCGTTTTATATATTATATATTCCTTGTTAAGTAGGTATATCTAAAAAGTAATTTTTTGTGTTGAACGGGAATCGATGTAAGATTGATTTTTTTCAGGTATCAATATTGATGATTTCATTGCATTTAGTTCTGTCTGTTGAAAAAATAACAATATCTTTTTTGTTTATGAACGTACATATTTGTATGCGTATATTTATAAGCGATTAGGTAGGTAAATGTTTGTTTTGTTTTGCGTTCTCAGAATTCGTTTCATATATTTTTATTTATTAAAAAAGTTTATTAAATACATTTGAATATTTATACTTCCACAAACGTCTTGTCAAAAACATAACGTGACAAATTTCAAAATAATTGTCAATCCTATCGTTTTTCTTTGGTCACTCCTATTAGTTCTTTTCCACTCCTTCTGTATTCCAAAAATCTTCCGATGGGTTTTCTTACTGCAGTTATGTTTTAGGAGTTGGAGAGCACACCTATACACGTAAACATACGTAGTCATTCTTCGGATTACTTGTCCGAGAAATAAATGTTTGAAAAAAACAATTCTCATAAAAGGCGGTCGTTTCATAGTTTATTGGAATTGAAAAGGATAAAAAACGTCTGATAAAAACAACAGTACTCTGAGCCCTAAAAAAAACATATTGGCAGGAAGAGAAATATCACTGTAAAAATTCCGACAGAAAATAATTTGTTTTCGTAACAATTTCGTAGGTACTGATATGTGCATAAGCCAAAAACCATGAAGTTTACTCAAAATATGTATGTTTTTGTATAATGTTTTTGAACTATGTTCATTAAATTAAATCAAAATCGTCCAAACCCTTTGAACATTTTACAAACTATAGTACTAAAAAAGTAGCGGTTAAAAAAGAATACGGCAATACTTATCTTCACTCTTTTAACAAAAAAAAAAAAAAAAAAAAAAAATTGAAATTCATCTGTCATTTTGCAGAGCAGTTGTCAAGTGTATTGAGATTTAAAAATGGTAAAACAATCGAAAAAGCTTATTAAACTAAATAAAAAAGTGTAATATAATTAGTATAATGGGCACTTGTAATACTTTATTACACAAAATGTAAAAAAAAACACGCGGTAGTGCTTTAAATCCTGTAAAAACGCCTATAATAAAGAGTGTACAAGTGTTTCATTTCACAAGCTAGTTTCTTCTTATATTTCCACATAAAGTAATGTGAAGTGATGTGTTTTAGGTTATTAAATTATCGTAGAATACTTTTTAAATTGATATTTCATGATATTTTGCTTTAAAAAATCTAATTTGTTGTTAATAAAAATATACTTCAATCGAGTGATTTAGTTAAGATTCATCTGTCAAATGAGAAATTCTCGTCCAGCAGGGACGGATTAATTTTTGTTGGTGATGGCAAGGCACTCAAATCCTATTAGCACCTGAAGTGCAGAGTTATTTTCTACGTTTTGAATAAAATATTCTCAAAGATCTTTCTACTGTTGGCCCTATCTTTCATTTCAGTTTTGTATTTTCGTCAAGAAGTTTTGTCAGTTTGAAAGTATTCTACTATAATGTATTTGCCTTAAGAACACCACTTCACATAACTTTATGTAGAATATGGGACAAAACTTACTGTGATATGAAAAATTTGTTCACTCTGTATTATAGGTGTTCTTACATTATTTAAGGCCGCATGTTGTCTTATATATTTTGTTTGATTGAGTATTGCAAGTATTCGTTGTTATTATTTTTATTTCACTTATTTAAGCTATTTTTTTTTTTACTATTTTAACGATTTAAAATCTCTATACACTTTCCTAAAAGCATCTCAATGATTTTTTTCTTTTTTTGAATTCATGCTTTCCTTGGGCGGCCCAGAATTTAGCCATGTAACTGCACGCCGACCCTGTGTCAATGCATTTGTGTGTTGTGTATTTCTTCTTCTATGTTTTCACTTGAGTTATTGTAGTGTGTGTTTTTTTTAGAGCATGTTTGATGGAGTTTGATAGAAATTGTAGTAGATTAAAGGAAAGTCTGAGGATTTTGTTAGCAAAAGGTTAAAATTGATTATTGGTAGCATTTTGTTAAAGCTCCACACTTAACTTTGATCTTAAAGTTAACTAATAGTCGACATTAGTGTTTGGTTATTAGTAAGGCCCAAAGTCTTGAGCTTTATTTGTCCATCAAAATAATAAATGATTTTGCTTTCTTAATATGTACCTCAAAATTGAAAAACAAATTTTCAATTATGAGTTTCAATGAAAGCTATGATTGGCGCCTAAAGTGCTTTCCAATAAAGACGGGATGATGTTAACAGTCTGTAGCAGCCATGTTGTTTTGTCGGGCGTCTGTCAAATCTTTTGATTGTTATTCGGTCACTGATGCAAAATCACGATGGCAAGTAACACGATTGAGCAACACGAGGAAATGATTAAAAGAAATAAACTGTCAAGCTTTATTTTCATTTGTTTTTATTTTTCAAAACATATTGGTTTCGTTCTGAGATTTATTTAAAAAAAAAAAGAGAAATTTAGGTTATCGACTGAGATTAATTTATTATTTTTAAAAATATCTCTCAATGGTTGAAATTTGTATGGAAAATTAAATCAACTTGAGATGGTGGAAATTTTTAAAGTGTGTTTAATTTTATTTTAAATAACTCAAAACACAAATTCTTTATTTATGTGCTTTAGCTCTATTTTAATATAGTAAAATTTTATTTATTTAAGTGAATAGATGAAGAATTTGAGCTTTGAGTTATTTAAAATAAAATCTTTAATTTATACTAAAAATTAAATGGAAAAGGTCAATTTTTTAACTTTTTCGCTGAAAGAGATCAAACCTGTTTTTCACTTTATAACACAAAATCACTCAAAATCCACAAGATGGTATTCACCAATGACTAAAAAGCCTAATTAACTGCATTTCTCCATGTAGAGCGTACAAAATATAAACATGCATACTTACGGAAATTGTGATTGATAACTTAGCAGATGAGATTTATTTTTTTCCCTCAGTGATCAATCTCACATAAAAAAAACTAGAATAAATGTTTCTCTCAGACATTGACCGAATATTGTTTTTAGAATAAGTTTATTGAGTGACTTTTATTGAAAATGACAACAAACAAGAGTTATTGAAGAACTTTTCAAAAAGTTGAGTTTTATTTCGGTCCTGATCTCTGGATTAAACTTTATTATCAAAATGAGTGTCCTCTTGTGAAAACAATGCTCACCCATTTGACGGCTAACATGGCCGTATACCCCAGTCGACTTTTCAACACTTTATGGCCAAATAGTGCAAGGTTATTCTTTATTAATTTGATACTTAAAGATGAGCGGTAGAAATTGAAGTTTAAAAATTCAACTCCGAAAACGTAATTTTCAAGAAATCTTATTGAAATGATTTCGCTTTTTTGTTTCTTGTTTTTTTTTTGATTTTCTAAGAAATTGCTGAAAATGTTTATATCCCCTTTTTATTAACTGCATTAAAAATTATAAAATTGTTTAGTATTTGTTGTTTTTTAACATTGTCTATCAATATAAATTCGGATACGAAGACTCAATACAAAAATAAAACAAAAACAAAAATAATTCTGATTAAATTCCTTCCCATAATTTGTCAACAATTGTAACTCGAGTAATTTATACTTATCATATTCTGACCAACCCTCTTCAGATGATTGTAATAACATGATAACGTTATTAAAGATGTCATTCCCTACAAAAAATATGGGGATTTTTTACTTTTGAATTTTATCTTTTGATGTCTGGGGGAAGCCACTATGCAACGTTAAGCCAATTCGCAGTTGTCCAAAGCTTTTTTTTCAAAAACAATTTAGTCCATTGCAAAGTTACTATATTAGATTGATAGCAAATTTAGCTCTACAAAAATATAAAACTTACGCATATCCCACCGCTTTGAAGGTATTCCGCCCTGTGTCTCTAAGGCCATACTTTTGCCATACAATTTTCTATCAATCTAATATAGTAACTTTCTAATGGACTTTATAGGTTTTGAGATAACCCTAAGCATGAGAACGCACCCCATGTTTTTATCCATACATTTTGTATGAAAAAAAGCGATGCGTAACCTCTGAATATCAATATAAAAAGCTCAAATTTATGGCAGATTAATTTTTTTTTGGAGCCCCTTCTGAGAATTTGAGACCAATCATACAAAATTAGCATTTCCATTTTTATTTGGCATAGTCTAATGTGCATGTGTTGAAAAAGTCTTGAACATGGATGTATGAACTTTTGTTGAAAAAAATCTGTAAATTCTTTTTTAGAAAATAATTTGATATAGAATTTGTTCAGAATAAATTTTAGGGTTGGGGTCGAAATTCTGGCAGAGTCAAAATTCTTTTTACAAAATTCTGTTTTCAAAATTCTGCTTTTCAAAATTCTGCTTTCAAAAGCCCGCTTTTCAGAATTCTGCTTTTCAAAATTCTGTTTTACAAAATTCTGCCAATAATAAAAAGAAGGAAAGCGCCCGCTTTTTAACATTTTCCAAAGCTTCTTTTTATTATTGACAGAAAGTTGTAACGCAATTTCCACATACTTGTCTCATCATAAAATAGGGAAAATTTCATGTATTAGGTCTTAACGCTGCGCGTTATCTAAGACAATAATTGAAGCTATAAGCTAAGCATAAATTACATTTCCATGTGCAAAATATCAATATTTTCTATCTATTCTGTTAATAATTTTTTATAATATTCAAGACGAAAAATGTTTGCCCTGGCCTAAGCCACCCTTAAGTATTAAACTATAGACCTAAAAACAGAAAACAATTCTTTTTGGATGCAAAAACCATTTGCATGCTAAAACTGTGAGGTGTTTTTTAAAGTGTAAACCAACCATACAACAAAAATTATTTACCACACTATTTTCTTGCACGCAAACAATTGCCATGTTTGCATGAAATTCCATGACAGCAATGGTTTTTTTTTTGCATGAAACTATACCTAAACCAACAGTCAAAAAGTGAAGAAATTGTATAGTGATTTGGCAGTTAGACCAACATACCCATGAACCACAATATGTTGTAGACAAATATGTGCAGCAATCAAATAACATACAAAATTACGAGCAAAAGCATAGACTCTTCCTGATTGCAAGATAGTGTTGCACTGAATTGTCTAACAATACAGTTGAAAAATTACTTTTTTCCATTTTTGAGAAAAAAACGGAATGAACAGAATTTTATTGCTTGACATTTTATAAGACATAATTCTGAAAAACAGAATTCACAAAGACAGAACTGAAAAAGGCAGAATTTTGAACAAACAGAATTTTCGTGCAAAAAAGAGAATTTTGAAACCAGAATTTTGACCCGCTCCCTAAGTTTTATATTACATGACAAAAAACTAAAAAAAAAAAGATTAGCGATGTTCCAAATATTTTATTTGAAAGCAGTGGAAACTCATAAGGCTAATTTTCGGTGGTTTTTGATTTTTAGGTTTTTGATTTTTAGGTATTAATAATCTGAAATTCTTGGATGGTTAATTGTAACCATCCTGATATGGCTTTCCTGATAAAGTTTTTGAGATGTCAAGCATCGTTAAGCGAACAAAATTGTGTATAAAATTACATATTTTCATGTATCAGCTTATTTCTCTTTAAGAAAAACATGGATTCCTATGTTTTCACTTTATAATTCGAAGAAGATAAAAATGGCAATTGATTTATCATGCGTTGTTGTACGTGCTATGCAAAATTCACAAATTCAATTGCATTTTTATCACCACGTCATTTAAATTCGAAAACATTTTCTGCTTTATCGTTAGCCATACAGAGTCAGCGTAGTTTTTTCTTTATTTTATGAGAATACATATTCTAAATCCTTTATTTAGTTGACAAAATTTAATCTGATTTCTACTTATTCATCGGATTCAGTTACTAAGGTGAATGACCTATGTCGTATTTTTGCAGTTAACTAATACAAGGTTTTCCATTAGGTTACTAATTACCGGCAGTTGTAGTAGTTGTTTATGAGACAAAATGCTGCGTGATATAAATTTAGTGTTTCAGCTACCCACTTTTTCAGCTAAGTTTACTTCAAATAAGCCCAAAGCAAATATTTGACCTACAATACTTTAAATTTTAATCCTTCAGATCCAACCAAGATCAACTTTACAACCATGACATCAAAATCCACTGTTACAAAAGTTCTAATACAAATGACATTATGTCTATTCACAAAATTAATTGTGTGACATTGTAGATATATTTCATTCTCGTTTTGTATTTTATGCACAATTCATGTATGATTCAATGCCAAATTAATGTAAACAAAAGTCGCTTATTTGATGTCAAACAGCTCACAGTAACAATCTTGGGTTAAATGTTTAAATGAATAAACATTTGTAATCAGTTCGATTTACTATGCACAAGTTAAAAACTTTGACTTTAAGCTTATTTCAAACATTATTTAGTCATAGTTTAAAGTTATCTAAGCTTAAATTACGTATATGTTCCTTTGATTTATGTATCTTCATTTCAATCCAATTACATCCAACTTTTCAAATCCAGCTACAATTTTGTTTGTTTTTTTTTTTCAAAACACTTAATTAATGTTCAATCATAGAATAAAAAAAAAGTTGGGGTAAATTGAGAAGTACGATACCAGGTGAATATCCATAGACATTCATATAAGATGTGACAACAATCTAACACGTGTTGGTTGAGTCGAAACGTGATAAAAAGCGTATGGAGGGACCTTCAGACGGGTGGAACAATTTTCTACAAAATTGACTCAAAATAGAAAAAAATATTTAAAAAAAGGCAACTCTCACAAAATTTAAGCATTTTGAGAAGCCATTCATTCTCTTATTTTGTTGAATAGTTTTTGCAAAAGAAAATATTTTTATATTTAAATTTAAAATTAAAGTTGAAAAAATGTATGCTTTTTTTATTATTATTCTTAGTTCTTATTAGTTTAAAGTTGAATACTTAAAAACTTACCGGTTGGTTCCATTCGTTTTCGTTTTTGAGAAAATTGAAAACCTAAAAATCTACTGTTTTGAATATTTTTTAATGAACAACAACAACTTGTGTGTGCATAGGCTGGAGTTATAGCAATTTCACGAGTGTCACCGCAATCTACTGTTTTATTTAAAAAAGTTTGATTATTTAAATCGACATTTTCGATCAAAATTTACGTATTAATATTAAGGACAGTAAAAAACTTGATTGTTTCAATAAAAAAATGTTCCTGGCTTTACAAAAATCTATATTATGATGTTGAATTTTTTAAGATTTTGTTTATATTTTTGCCAATTACAATCCTGGGGCTATTTCAGCGTTTCTACATCAACTACATCTTATAAAAACATACAACATCTTTTTTGAAGTATTTCCTCTTATTCTTTAATTTAAAAATCTAAGCCAATCATTTCAAATTGCAAAGTACAAACATTAAAGAGTGTCCAGCGGAAATTTTGTATGTTTGATATTTGGAACTGAATAAAAAAACTACTGCGTCATTTTAATATCTTATTTATATAAAATGTAGTTTGAAATCGTGGATTTTATGTATTAAAAAGAATGTAATTTAAATGCTGTAAATTCCTCTCAACATAATGTTGCACCGGACTCTTAAATTTGTAATCACACGAAAACAAAGATTCGGAGCAATATCAGAAACTTCACGGCAGTTTTAGACAATTTAAACGTTTTTTTTTTTTATTTGTATTCCCTATAGTCGCTGTAAGGGTTAATTTAATAATTAATCATGTCGATTACAGAATCCGACGAATGAGGTGCGGATGGAATCTGACCCATTTTTGACATTTGGCTCATAGTAAAAATGTCAAAATTGAGTCTGATTCTCTCCGCAGTTCATTCGTCGGATTCTGTAATCGAGGTGAATAATTTCTTAGAAGGGGTAAAAGGGGTTTAAATTCGGGCTTTATTAATGACTCGAAAACTATTGTCTTTTTTTTTTTTTGCAAAAGTTTGTGTTAGAGAAAATCGTGCAAGAACTTCATAGTGTAGAAAAATTAGCGCGATTTGTGTTTGGATACATCTCCTCATTATAAAACCAAGCTTTTTGGGTGCCCAAAGTAAGGAGGAAAATAAATTCATTTGGTTTTTATACAACAACTCCCTTTTTATATGAAAACAATAATAGACAAAATAAATTTAAAAACAAAGGCAACTAACAGTAAACAGTATTCTCTTGTAGCTTTTTGAAAAGCCAAAAGTCCATTATTAAAGTTTATTTTCAAATAACGTTCTTTTCATAAACAGTTTTTCGCAAAAATAGTTTTGAAACTTAAAATTTTGAAAATAAATATTGGATAAAGCATTCGAATACAAATTAGTAAGGGCATTAAAAACTAAGAGCCAAATAAATACTAAATAATTGCATACAATAACAAAAAAAAAAAACAAGTTTTTATATTATTTTTATGTCTTCAAAATTTTGAGCTTTAAAACCATTTTTTGCAAAAACTGAACGCTAAAAATACTTATTTTGAATACATTTACCATTAGAATAGACTTCTGGTTTTCCAAAACGCTACAAAAAGTACTGTAATTGTTGCTGTTGTTTTTTAATTTATTTTTTTATATTATCTTGTTTTGTATGCATAAAATTGCCCCTTCTGGTCAAGCGGGGTGGAAACATAACTCCCCTCCCATAGCACTTTTTTCTTGTCTAGTTTCAATGATGTACAGCAAAAAATGATTTAAGTTATTTGGCAAATGCAATCCAAGTTCTTGTGTTGGGTTGATATTGTGATATCGTTGTTTATAAGATCAAAATTGTCTATCCAATTGAACATAGGAACCAACTTATTATATCATTTAAATCTTCAAAAGATCTTTTAATCTTAATCTCATCGTTCATTCTAAGCAATATTTGAGAAAATTCTTATGGAGGATTTAATTTTTGAAGAATTGACCCTTTTCAAGACACCACAGGAAAACCTTGAAATCTAGGTGATCTTATCTAATTGCTCTTTGCCAATTATTCAAAAACAATAGTAGTTTGGCTTAATTAAATTCTGAACTGAATTCTAGCTGTACCAAAAGTTCGTCAAGCATAAAAGATCTTATATTGGAATTGGGTTTTATATAATGTTATTTGCATTTTGACAAAAAAAAGCTATACTAGTATCCAAGAAATGTGGTTAAATAAAATTAATTAAAATTCATAACCATTACACAAGCTAGTAGAGAAGACGTACACTTGTGCATCAAGTTGGCTAAAGAAAATCACTCGAATCTACACATATGCATGTATAGGCGAGAGGCAAGTAACTCACTCATTCAGATTTATAGTAGCTATAGTCGTTATCGAATCGAACGAAAACTTGCCAGCGAAAGTGATAACAAAAACAACTTCAAAGAATTTATACTCTTCTCATGTATGCCAAGTGCTCTGACTGCCATGCCAAGCCACAGGTACGTTTTTACTACGTTTCAACCAGGTTTGTGGTATCACTGGCACTGGCACTGGTTGGTATCTCAACAAACAAAACAGTCAGAAAACTGGGCAAGTTCACTGTTTTGAACGTCTCCAACGCTGTGGAATGTCAGTTTCGTGTTAACACTCGTTGGGTGACCGTGGTTTTTGTGTTTCACTTGCTTACTTCGAAGAGAAAAAAGTCACCTCTCCGTGAATATTTTGAATTAGAAATGATGTCAAACTACTCTGGCACAAATATGCCTGTTATTTGAGCGCAAAATTAGTGAATTCCAAAAAAGTGCGTTATTTTATCTGTGAAATCTAAGGATACGTTAAAATTGTATCTTTTCAGAGTGTAATATGAGTGAAACCTTGATAGTGAATGTTGTGATTCTATTAATGAAATTATCTCGATGTCATTCAAAAGTGAAATAATATCCCCGAATGTATCTGTATCTATATCTACACATAAAAAAGAATCAACACGGAAAGTAATATTCAAGGTGTGTGCATGTTGTTAATAGCTTTAAGCCCAATTTATAGAATAAGGCTTTTGTTTCTATTTGTTGTCTTTTCGATGGTCGCTATAATACATACAAGTAATTTAACGATTGGAGGTTGCTATGACCATCGTCGTCCCTTAGTTTTTGGGGTTGTGCTAGCCTGGCACTCTCTTGTGTGATACATTAATAGCAACCCTTATAACAACATTTGTATTGTATACACCTGTATTTATTTAAACATGATTATTTGCTTCGGTTAGAGTTTTGTTTTGGACAGAAATCACCACTTAAGTTAGTTCGGTGCGAGGTTTTTACTTACGTGGTTGATTTTAAGTACAAAAAAAATGCAAATAAACCTGAAATTAATATAAACTATTGAAAAGGAAGATTTCATATGATAACTCAATATTCAAATTGGGTTTGGATTAAAAACCAAATATTTAATGGTAATATCTAGAATGATTGTTTTATTGGATTAATATACTATCTTTGTATATAATATTGTGTTTTTTTTTTAATGTGGAAGCCATAAAAATGATTCTTTTAAGAACACATAGATTGACCTTAATAACGCATAGGGATGTATTCGTCATTCTTTGCTATACACCAGCTATACTATACGTGCTTAATTCAAAAAACGAACGAGTGTGTTTTTTTTTTTTTTTGAGGTGTGACAAACACAGTTAGTTATACGCGATTTTCTCAATTGTAAATAAAACAACATTTATTGCTTTTTATGGAAAGAGGTCAATAGCTTTGATATTAATTTGCATACTTGTCATATGCGTGCTAGCTAGAATAAATAAGTTTTCTCTTTGTATAGCTGACAAAAAATTGGCAAGGTTTATTGTAATATCTTTGTAAATATCAGTCGAAGAAGATTCCTTAATTTATTTTCTTTGATATGAGCTTAAAATATTAATCAATGATGCACTAAACAATATTGTTTAGCAAAAATGTCAAGGGAGTTAGAAGTTTACCAATCTTCACATCTTCAATGTTATTGCTTATTTTAAATTGAATAACCATTTACATACATTCCTGCTTATAGTAAGAAAATACTAGTTAAGGTTTTTGCCCTAAGTACACAGTAGAAATATGGAGTACCTTCGTCGTCATTTTGTTATCATATCTCATTATCAGGGTACATCTGTTCAGGCATATACACTCCCGTTCAATTGAATAGGTTCAAAATTTTCGAGTGCGATTTACCGTTATAACTCCGAAGTATGTGGAATAAATTAATTTTTGAAAGTGGCATTAGAGAAAGCATCCAATTGAGGAGAGAATAAGAAAACACACAATATCAAACTTACCATCATTACACGTTTTATTATCATTTCTTTAAATTCATATTGAAATCGTAGCACTTTTTTTGTTTATTTGAATAGGTGCACCGCCTTTATAATCACTTTTGCTTTGAACTAGTTGAAGGTCAGACCTTTTAAAGCTATTTTTGGGCTTTATATCATGGTTTCTTTGATATGACACAAACAAATTGAGAACAAACGTAGAATGGGTGGAGGAAAATCTCTTTTCGCGGCTGAGTACGCGCAAATTTACTGTTTTCATGATAAATGACCAACGGAACATCAAATTTCGGAAAAAAAACTTACAGAATCCATTCTTTGATCTATATTTATCAGAGAAGTAAGCAAAAAGATGGTGTCGATATGAAAAGAATGTAAAAAACTGCTGCCTCCGCAAGCTATAGACGAAAAATTCTGAGGGTTGGATCTTATTTGTCGGTTTAAATGGCTTAAAGAAGGGAACAAGCTAGATTTAGTGCGAGTATTTTTATAGTCTAAGTTTGTTTGATATTGTGTGTTTTCTTATTCTCTCCTCAATTGGATGCTTTCTCTAATGCCATTTTCAAAAATTCATTTATTCCACATACTTCGGAGTTATAACGGTAAATCGCACTCGAAAATTTTGAACCTATTCAATTGAACGGGAGTGTAAGTAAGATTGTATAAGCCAGATTTTTCAAAGTCTTTAAGCTTAAGTTTGAAGCTTTGAATTCATATCCAAATTGATTTTTATTTTACCGAATGCATAATTAGAAATAAGAAAGAAAATTAAAGCAGTTTTTTAGCTTTGGTACTAAATTTAAATAAAAACAAGTCATCTTATAAAACACTAGAAATGTTTTCACCTATATATAGGCTTTGAAACCATCCAACCGGTGTGCCTTAAACCTGTTTCATTAGAAAGGTAACAATGCGAACATGGTCTTAGACCACTAAAACAAAATGCATTACGCACATTCGTGAAGTTGATTTTCGACTTTTCCCATAGAAACATTTTTTTTTCATCAAATAAATAAAATTTATATTTTTTTTTAAGCATAGTAGAACACGCCGGGTATCCGCAAAAGTCGTTGTTGGAAAGATATACAAAAATTTAAGTTTTTCTTAAAAAAAAAATTATTATTATTTGCTCGAATTATCTTAAGTTATAAAATAATTTTCCAAAAATAGTACAGGTACAATCTTTCCCTCCAAAAAAAAACGGTTTAAGCTTATCCAAGGCGTTTCCATTTTGTTTATGATATTCAAATTTCAAGACTGGACAGCACAAAGTTGTCTGAACTGAACGAAGAAAATCAAAATAGAAATACCTCTCCTTTTTAAACAAGTGTAAATAGACCCTCTCCTTTGCCAAAAATCGATGCCCCTACTAAAGATTAACCTAAAACTTCAAGTTCCATATTTGGAATAATCTGTTACCAGCGACTTTTGGCAATATTTTACACCCAGAAAAAAAATAGTAATTTTTGACTATTTTCATAGTAAAAATCGGGAATACCTACTATTTTAATTAGTTAACAATAGTGAATAACGACTATTTTTATTGACAATAAATGATTTTTCTCAAAAGTAACTGCTCAATAGTTAATATTTAATTATTTTAACTATTTTATTTTCAGTTGATATTTTTTCAAAATTAACCATTCAATAATAAAATCAACTGTCATTTTTCCATAAATTCTTCTTATAAAAATAATTAATTGAAATTATTTGAAAGAAGTTTTGTTGTTGTTGATTTTTTAAGAATGTTCAGTACAAATTTTTACAACAAAAAATTAGAAATATTTTGGTATGTCTTATTAATGCTCTTTTCGATTTATTTTTTTTTTCATACAAAAACAAGTTGCTTACAAAATCTGTTGCATGCGCTGATCTCGTACTACAGGTATACTTTGGGGCGATTATTACCTTATGTGCGGACAAACTACTGACGATTCCTCCAGTCCAATGAAGAAGTGCTAGGTTGCATTCGGTAGCTACACTGGGTTTAATATTGCATTAAAAGTAAAGCAAATGTAAAACAAATTAGGTAAACCTTACAATTTTACAAGTTTTCAACGTACGAACCGTACGATTTTCTATCGGTTCCAACAATTTTTCTAAGATTGATGATCTGATGCACTGAACCATCAAACTGCGCCATGCCGCTGGTTCCGTGTGACGTGTTAGTGTGGTCTACCACGCTCCTCCTTGGCGTGTTTCTCCCCTCACATTTATCTAATCTCATACGCAAAATTACTATTATTAGATAGACCTTTTACACACGTCTTTAAACATTTTTACTTGCGATATAGGTAGGTACTATAGAGCAAGTTTTGGATTCGTGCAAAAAAAAATTTTAGTTAACAATCAAACATAACTTTACGATATGATAGAGAGCACGAAAAAAGTGGGTGGCACAATTATCTGTCCGTCTGTCTGTCTGTCTGTCTGTCTGTTTGTATCTGGATCTACAGCCTTAACCAATGATGCGATTTTCTTCAAATTTTGAACTTTAGGTTTTTTTGTAACTCTCCAGAGGGGAAATTGAATTTGTTTAGGTCTAAAAATAACGGTACTTGCCATACAACCGTTAAAGAAAACCTAATTTATCTTAAAAACGGCTCCAAAGATTTTAATAAAAAAAAATCAGTGTATTCTTGTAGATACATATGGTGTACTTTCTGGTAAGAAAAAAAATTACCAAAAACATTTATTAACGGTACCTGCCAAATAACGGTTATTTTTATTTTCGATTTTCTCATCAACCGCTCATCCGATTTCAATCAATTTTGTTGCACAAAAGCTTTCTTAGAATATAAATTTTCGAAAAAATAAATTTTGGATTTTTAAAAAAAGATTGAAACGGCATACTTTTTTTTTAGCTCTAAGTTATTTATCGGACTGCGTATAAAATTAAAAGAACGATTTAAATGCTTTTTTATACTTTTTCTATAATAACTTGAATATTTTGTAAAGCTCTTACGTTCCAAACAACTTGAACATAAACAGCAAGTACGTGCGATCAGTTGTGCATTTTATTTTAATTCCACTTGCTGCACTTCACAAATTTAAGAAAATGACAAAGCTCAAAAATATATTTTTTGTGGGTAATAGAGGTTCAAAACAAGTCCCAACAAAAAATTACATAATGCCCAAACTTAATGACAATGAACCCAAATTAAAAATAAAATACTACAACAACAATGTCTTCGTAAGGTTTTTGGGCACTATGCCATTTTGCATTTGGGCATTATGTCGCTACGCCGAAAATATGAGGCATGAATTGAAATTTTGTTTATAATTATCAAAACAATGCATTAAAACAGCACAGGAGCATTTGCTGTTGGGTGGCATTTCTATGCCGATATTTGACAACTGACGCAGTTAATCATCTTAAATCAATGATTATTGTAACTGGTAAATCATCGATTGTAAACCAATATTTTAATAAATGATATATTAAAAAGTTTGAGTTGTAAATCATCGAAATCGTTACTGAACCGATTTTGGGTTTATTAGTGCCATTTTGCCTGTGGACATAATAGCCGTTTCCCCTTGGAGGTGGCAAAGTACTTATGAGTAGATGAAAACCCTCATCTAGTACTACAACATGCTCTCATGTGCGAGTAGATACATTTTACATGGGAAAGCACTTTGATGTGTTCCATTGAAAAAAGCTGGCAAAGTACTTGCAAGTACTTCAGATTTAACCCATTGTTTACAAATTGGTCCTTTATAATTATCTATAAGTAATAAATAAATATAAATATAAATATAAATATAAATATAAATATAAATATACATATACATATAAATATAAATATAAATATAAATATAAATATAAATATAAATATAAATATAAATATAAATATAAATATAAATATAAATATAAATATAAATATAAATATAAATATAAATATAAATATAAATATAAATTATAAGTCAACTGGAGATAAATATAAATTATAAGTCAACTCGAGATTATAACTGTATGAAAAAGATTTTTCAAAAACTTACTCGAGTTAAATCCTCTCAAGCTCTCACTTAAAACTTGGCCTTAAAATAACTTTAGTTCTATTTGATTATAACAATCTCGATGTAATTTCTATGAACTGAACAATAATTTTAAAATCATTTACAAATTCCAAAAATAAATTTGATTATCAAAATATGTATGTATGTCCTCCAGCTATTTACTCGAAATGCCATGAAATAATGCCAACTGTAATTCCTTAGTAGGTTAAAATAAACAAAAAAAAATAGAACTAATCGACAAAAATTGGAACACCTTTGACTTGTTTAATGCGATTAAGCTTTAAGACAGTAGACCTCCAAATGTAAAACTTTCAAGAAATCGATAAATTAAGTTTTCACGCGATATTTCCTCTTTCAATGTTTTACTTTTCTATAAAGAATAGATATGTACCTAGCACATAAAAGAGCCTTATACAATGTGACACTTGTTGAACTGTGTTTTACTTTCTATATGAAAAATATATTTGAAATCCATGAAGTCTTTAAGTTGCATAACAAATGTTCGTTCAAACAAAACTTTAATATTAAAGAACCATACAGCTTCACTTTTGACTTCAACTGACCTTCATTATACTCTTTCATTATCACTCCCATGACTTTTATTCTGCTAAGTTGACATTTTTTTAGTAGAAGTAACAGTATTTTTAGTTCATTCAAAAAAATGTGCCAGTGCCTTTATTGTTGATTTATTCGTTTTATTATTTTTAATCAAAACAGAATTTCACTTTTGTTTTCTTTTGAAAGCGTTATGACAAGACCGGTAATTTAACTGTTATTTAAAACAAAATTTTAATTGGCGATTGGAAAAGTTTGTCCGCACGATGTGAAAAAAAATACTTTTAGCGATTTTAAAGAAACCAATAATTATTTACAAACATCTAGTCTAAAATGAATGAGCATGAGACGCCCTCATCGTGTCATGGTTAAGTATTTCAGACACATAGTTACAACAGCGTCACAGTTCCAACTCGAATTTAAAGAAAAAGGGCAACAATTTTCAATGTTTTAGATATACCTTTAAGCTATAACCACAGATACTATAGTTACATACATAGATATCGCACGCAGAGCAAATAAAAATGACTACTTTTTCATCGTGGGACGTAGAGCTACATCCCAGTTATTTCAATATTGTGTGAGTTATGGACCACATCCCAGCAAACATTTCCCTTCAGAAATGATTTTTAAATAATTCACAGAAGTGAAAGAAACCCTCATTTATAAACTGGTTTGGATCAAATTTACTGGGTAGCATTACTTCGAATTCGAATCGTTTTTATGTTTCATTAACAATAGAGTAATTCTTCACTTTAGTGAATGTAAATAGGACGCTTATATATTCATTTCACTGAACAATTCATGAATCTTTTTTGAATCATTTAAATGAGACAGATTTGATTCATTAATATGAATATAAATTGGGGTTTCCTCATTCAGTTTAGTGAATATAAATTGAATTATATTTAATTCATTATAATGATTTATTAATAATCCGAATGTATAACATAGAACTGAATGTAATTATTATTTCAATGTGGTTAGGTATACAAAATGCAATTTTAAAATGGTAAAATTATCTGCATAAACAGTTTGATTTCCCTAGATGTATCGAATGAAACTTATGATAAATTTTGCTAAAGTATAATGGTATATTCGCGGCTATTCTGATATTCGATCGAATTAATTCCGTACGGAATGAAAATGGAAAACAAAAAGATACTTCAATTGAAAAAGTTAAAACAAATGGATTATTTGTTAATTTATTCAATTTATCTTTTTTTTTTTTTACTGCCATAATGGATATATGTAGTTCCGTCTGTACAGTAACAATATGCAAAATTGAATGAAAGTGACGAATTTCCTCTTTGCATAACTTTTGTTTCAGTTTTGGCGCGACTAGGTCCCGTTATGGCGTTTCAAAACAAAATGAAAGCGACATTCAGTTTATGTGAATAAAAATGGACGCACCCAAGATATACCTACCTCTTTTGAGGATCGCTTGTGCGCGTTCACTTTTATTCATATTATGTGAAGGAAATAAGAATCTCGATATTTTTTTATTATGAAAAAAATTAACACAAATCCCCTTCCCCGCGTATGAGGTAAAAGTGATGGGATATTTGAGTATATTAACTTTGATTCACTGAAGTGAGTGTTTCTCGAATATATATTCTTCATTTCCACTAAATGTTCAAGGAACGTTCACAAAAATCTTTGCTGGGCATATGATGTTTAAAAAGATAGACTTACATACATAGACATAAATACAAAACGTCAACAACAAGTCATCAGTAGTTTGATCAACCGATTCGATTTTTGAGGATGAAACAAAAGAGCTTGCAATCACAAAATATTGAAAAAATGGTCATTTTTATTTGTACTGAATGCGATATCTATGTATCTCTAGTATCTGTGCTATAACTGATTAATTTAATTGAATACTTACATATGGACGAGTACGTATTAATATTTAAACATTGTCAATAAGATTATACTAGAATCTTTAACTACAAAAACTTGAATTGTAGTACAGGTAAAATAGGATAAATAAAACAAAAAAATTGGTACCATCATGAAACTTGGTGAAAACGTTTCATGTATTATGAGAATGAAAAATTAAAAGAGTATAAAAATATTTCACATGAAAGGGTGTTTTTTTTTTTGAGCATATGACACATGTTTTTAAGGTAGTTTTGAATGCTGAATCAAATAATACTAAACCAAGTTGATACGACCTCTGTGAAAAAAGTTATTGTAATTTTTATGCAAAGACTATATTTTCAGTATAAAGTAAAATATTACCGGAAATCAGTTGAAAATAATGGTCCGTCGATGAAACTTGGCATAAGTGGTTCATTTGTCATGAAAAGCAATAATAAGAAGAGTCTTTAAAAATATCTGTGGCTAAAAGGTGTTTTTTTTGATACGCCACAAATTTTCCCCCCTCTCCCCCTCAAAAAAAATTCTTATAGACTCTTTTGATTTTTCATTCTCATAATAGATAAAACATTTTCACCAAGTTTCATGATGGTACTAATTTTTTTTTTTTATTCGAAAGACTTCGTACTATTTTACCTAATATAAGGGCCGATGTTGATTTTGAATAAAACACAAATTATTTAGGAAATTATTGTCATTTCTTTTTGTTATGATAATATTGGTATGGTTCAATTATGTATGGAACAAAATATCGGCCAAATTGCCGCCGCGACCTCGGCGGCACATCTCCATCCGATGGTCCAAATTTTCGATGACGCTGAGGCATAATTGAGGTTCTATGCCGTTGATGTGCCGAATTATCTCATCCTTTAGCTCTTAAATTGTTGCTGGCTTATCGACGTGCACCTTTTCTTTCAAATAACCCCAAAGAAAGAAGTCCAACGTTGTCAAATCACATGATCTTGACATCGCCACCACCTGAGCACGTGATAACACGGCCATTGAATTTGTCGCGCAAAAGAGCCATTGTTTCGTTAGCTTTGTGGCAAGTGGCACCGTCCTGTTGAAACCACATATCGTCCGCATCCATATCTTCCAATTCGGGCCATACAAAGTTCGTTATCATCTCACGATAGCGAACTCCATTCACAGTAACTGCCTGACCAGCCTCATTTTGGAAAAAATACGGCCCGATGATGCCGCCAGCCCATAAACCGCACCAAACAGTCACTCTTTGTGGGTGCATTGGTTTTTCGACAATCACTCTTGGATTAACATTCGCCCAAATGCGGCAATTCTGCTAATTGACGAAAGATGATTTTCTTCGAAAATTGATCATCCACTGTTGCCATTTCTTGTCACCATTCTGACCATTGACGACGCTTGAAATGGTCAAGAGGCTTTCCATGGTTCAAATTGAGTTAGTCTGAAATTGAGAAATGTCAAATGAAATGCAAAAAAAAGGTTCACATTCAACATCAAGCCCTTAAAATTTAACCACCCTTTATAAACACATTTTAACTCGTGTAGGATGCGCGGGCAAGTTGTGCGTGATGAAATGTGATATTTTGCTTCCACACTTTTATACATGATTTTCTTTAAAAGTTTTTTGACATGGTGTTAAAACTCAATGTGACTATGTACCTCGTATCATGAAAATAAAGGTTACATGAAAATAAAGGTTTCCCTTAATATTTGACAATGCAGCTTTTTTTAAAAATATAGTTTTACTGGAATTAAAGTAAATCGTTAAGTTATCAAAATGTTTCAATCTCCTACATGATGCATACTGATTTAAATCTTAAAATGAATCATTTGAAGACTGAAACCGTGCATTTCTATTTAAACAGATAAATTTTTGAAAAAAAAAAATAGATTTCAAGCTTAGAATTATGTGTATCTTATTAATTTTTTTTTCGATTTTATCTCCGTTCTTTTATTTTATTAATAAAATTGTATTTTATTTAAAAAAAAAAAATTCGATAACATTCAAAGATAAGGAATTATTCCTAACACCAACCCTATCTGTTGTGAAGTTGATAACAAGTGACTCAGACCGGTATATTTTTTTTGCAAAACTTAATTAAATTGTCTAGATATCAGCTAATTCATTTGTTTACAATTACAATCTATACACCTTCACATTCTGCTGGGGAAACATTGTTGATTTTCTGTTATTATTTACTATTTGTTATTTTGTTTTTATACCTAACAAATTGGAAATGTACTTAAAAATAAACTACACTAGTCAACAATATTAAAGGAACAAATTTTTTTTCAATTTTTGTTAGCGTTTTTTGAAGAGCTGTATCTTTGTGACGAGTGGTCGTATTGAGTTGAAATAAAAAGCATTTTACAGCTTTATGTTTTTTGTTTCGAGATTTGTTTGCAAACAAATTTTTTTGAAGTACCGTTATTGCGTTATTGCAAAAAATGAGACGAGACAACAAAATTTTTTTTTTTTATTTTTTTTGAAGGTCCTCATTTCTATGGATAATTTTTTTTGAGTCAATTAAATGTCATGATCAGATACCTTGTTTATTCAGCTTCAATTCAGTTTTTTTGTTGTTGTCGTACGATTTTTTTTGACATGGTTTATCTGACTTTGAATGAAAAAAGATACTTTTATCCTTGATTACCAATATCTCAGCAAGTAATGACGTTATAAAAATTTCAAAGACAGTTTTGGGAATTTGAAAAAGCGTTTTACAAGATTTTTTTAAGATTTTGTAGAAATTATTTTTTTTTACCGTTCACCGTTAGTTTAAAAAAAGTACTAAAAACCGACGTTTTGTGGTCTTTTCGTAAATCTTTTTTTTTCGTTGCAAATACTGATTGCATGGCTTGCGATGGTATGCAAATTTATAGACTTTTAAATCATCAATATTCTTGTAAATTTTCAAATTGATTCATCGAACCGTTTTTCCTCACTAAAACTTCAAAGTCTTACAAACCAGGTAAAGGAACAAATTGTGGTGTTCCTAAACAATGCGAAGTTGTCATCAAAATGACAAGAAAACCGCAATTCCAGTGGATTTTTTTCACAGTTTTGCATTAGTTAGATACTTTTTTGAATTGAAATGAAATAAAAAGTACATTAAACAAAAAAATAAAAAAAAATAATTTAAAAAAATTTTCAAACAAAAAAACTTGATTTTTTTAATTTTTTTTTTTTTTTTGAAAAATGTAATTTTTTTCATTTCCATTCAAAAAAGTATCTAACTAATGCAAAACTGTGAAAAAAATCCACTGGAATTGCGGTTTTCTTGTCATTTTGATGACAACTTCGCATTGTTTAGGAACACCACAATTTGTTCCTTTACCTGGTTTGTAAGACTTTGAAGTTTTAGTGAGGAAAAACGGTTCGATGAATCAATTTGAAAATTTACAAGAATATTGATAATTTAAAAGTCTATAAATTTGCATACCATCGCAAGCCATGCAATCAATATTTGCAACGAAAAAAAAAGATTTACGAAAAGACCACAAAACGTCGGTTTTTAGTACTTTTTTTAAACTAACGGTGAACGGTAAAAAAAATAATTTCTACAAAATCTTAAAAAAATCTTGTAAAACGCTTTTTCAAATTTCCAAAACTGTCTTTGAAATTTTTATAACGTCATTACTTGCTGAGATATTGGTAATCAAGGATAAAAGTATCTTTTTTCATTCAAAGTCAGATAAACCATGTCAAAAAAAATCGTACGACAACAACAAAAAAACTGAATTGAAGCTGAATAAACAAGGTATCTGATCATGACATTTAATTGACTCAAAAAAAATTATCCATAGAAATGAGGACCTTCAAAAAAAATTAAAAAAAAAAAAATTTTGTTGTCTCGTCTCATTTTTTGCAATAACGCAATAACGGTACTTCAAAAAAATTTGTTTGCAAACAAATCTCGAAACAAAAAACATAAAGCTGTAAAATGCTTTTTATTTCAACTCAATACGACCACTCGTCACAAAGATACAGCTCTTCAAAAAACGCTAACAAAAATTGAAAAAAAATTTGTTCCTTTAATATTGTTGACTAGTGTATAAACATTGCTACATTGATATTTAGTTGATAAGAATGTATGCATTATACATTATGTACATCTACATAATTTACATTAAATAATTAAAAAATTATTGAAATTATTAGCTAAGTAAAGCATTTTCATTATTGTTTTATGGACTAGTAGGTTCAAAAAAAAAAGCACGACCGGATCGCACGAACTTATGTAGGTTCAAGTTCAAGGCTATAACGTGGCTTGACTAAGCAAAAATTATTAATTTTTGTTAAATACCTACAATGACATTATTAATGGAAAGTGTGTACCTATAATAAAATACGAAATTAATTTTGTTCTAGTAATTTTTTTTGTTTAAAAAAAAAGTTTTGACTAACATTTTGGAATGCAATATTATTCAAACAACAAAAACATACAGTTTTTACAATCTGCCAAGAATATAAAAGATGCAAAGTCCAATTAAAATCTTAAGAGCTGTTTTTGAAGACTTTGCAAAAAAAAAAAAATATAGCTAATAGTTCTAAGTGAACTAAAACAAAGATACGAATGGCTCTTGGAAACACCTAAAAATGCTCTGAACCGAATTTGAAGCGTTTATGCTCCAATGCGATGTATATTGGACATATAGCGAATAAAATTTTTTTTATCGCACAAAAATTAAACTGTTTACGTTTAGTTTGGTCCGAAGACCATAATCATTTCGGCTGTAGAAAGTCACTGATCTCAACTGACGAAGGTCTTTTAGAGTATAATGACAACATTTAATACTTTTTTGATTCAAAACAGATTTTACTGGTTGTTACTCCACGAAAATTGGTGTCCTTTTGGCTTATCAGTTGACTAGTGAAGACGTTATCATCGTTCCTATTATATTTCTAGTCATAAAGCCAGGGCCGAGCAGTGTTTCTATAAGAAGGTGTTTAACTAACTCTAAATTATGTACTCCTGCATCAGAACATGAAAAGGTTTCGAACTGTCGTGGCATTCAGTGAATAATTGCAAATATTTTTTGCGCCTCCATTGTCCAGAATCAAGAAAAAATAAATTTTTATTCAATTCGTATTAAACAAAAAAGATGATTTAGGCGTTTTGCCAATTATCACAAAGAAAATGCAATAAAACAATAAACCAGCTACACAAAACCCACCTGCATACGAACGATGTGTCAATGTAAACAATTGAATTTATATACATAATATCCGATAATATATGGCTGATGTTTTTTTGTTTTATTCAATAATTACGCTCGATAGTGTTTATCAATAATTGGTATTCCAAGAAGACAAGGCTTGATTGAATAAAAAATAAAAAAATATATTCGACACTCGACAGTAATCAGCTTAGACGACCTTACGAAGGTGATCAATTAATATTCAAAGGTTGTAATACTTCTACCATCCAAAAATCGCTTTCACCTTCATTTGTAGTGTGTGATATAAGTTTAATGTATTTTTCTCATTACAGGGGTTCATTAACCATTTTAAATCAGCAATTACTTGTGACCGGTTCGTCAATTAAAACTCACAAACATGTTCAAGAATACAAAACCATTATCAGCGCAAGTTGCTGATGATGAAAATGATATCAAATACACCAAAACTAGGTTACTGCATACCAGAACCAGAGAAAACCCCATTTTTAGTTGGATAAAGAATTCTTGCAATAACAACAACGACGACAGCACACCAAACCTAAAGCCAAATATAATCTTATCTACTGACCAAACTAATAGTAAAAAATCTACAAATAATAACAAGGAGAATTATAATTCGAGTCAACCTGAGTTAAGAGGTGTTCAAAATTTAAGACATCTCTGGAATTCAAGAATCACAAAAGCTGCCAAAGCTCTTAGTCCTGCCAAAAGCTACGGTTGCTTGTTGCAAGAAGAAAAACCTCCGCCTGACATTACACGTGCTTTGAGTGTTCATAATATTATAGAGAGCCTAGAGTATACAAATTCGGTGAGGTCGGCGAAAGATAACTTCTATAAGTACAAAACTGCAGCTACCGTTGAGAAAAATCGATGCCAAAGCGCAAGTCCAGCAGACACACCAACTCACGGTCTGGCAAGTCGTTTAAGTTTCAATAATAGTCACATGATAAAATCCTCAAAAAGTGGAGAAAAAACACACTGGATGCGTCGAGACGATATTATGGTTCCCAAAAAAACTGAATCTTCTCTATTCCAACAGGAAACCGACGACGACGACACCAAAACGAATACAATGAAAGCGCCTCATGTGGTAGAGGCAACACCTGCCACCCTCCAAATGCCATCGCTGCAGGCTGTTATCGACTGCGATAACAAAAACAGCGAGTATAATCATTCCATAAGTGGGACGCGAGACGCGATAGGTTCACAATGCTCTTTGAATTCGCTGCGTAGTTTGGAAACGAAAACATCGTCAACGACGGTCACAACGACGGCACCGCGTAAGAAAAATGCAAATTCTACTCGCAGATATAGTTTTAAAACTCAAGTGAAAAGCTACCATTCCCCCCGCAAAATGCCTAATTACAATGGCAGCAACGCTAGCAATAAAGTTGCCAAGCTTACCCAGCAATTCAATGAAATTATCCAAAAGGATAAAAAAATATTGGACGAAGTGAAGCGAAACAATGGAATTCTTATTTCTCGCGGTGGTCACGTTTACAAAGTTATTGATAATACAGATGCAATGACTACAGAACTTCCATCGTTGTCAACAGTGTTGCCGAGTCGTGATAAAGAAACAATATCTAGTACAATACAAAATATTTCAACAGTTAAGCGTGCGATAGAAACTTTTGAGAGTAAAACAAGTGAAAAACCTAAATTACCGTTAAAAAGTGCCCAAGTACTTCGAAAAAAAAAGGAACTCGTTTCGAGAAAAGAAATTAAAAATGAACTGAAGTCTGTGGTTTTAGAAGAAATACGAGAAGAGATGAAAGTTTCTGACGAGCAAGTTTTCCAACCGGGCTCCAAGCGTTTAGAGAATGACTTTAGTTTCAAGGTCAGTAATGTAGTTGAATTATTAGAAGGTAATCAAATAAAAATTAAGACTGAACAAAATTCAAAAACAAGTGATTTATTACCGTCATGTGCTGGTAGTCTAAAGGAAACAAAGTTAGCCAACAAAGGTAAAGCTCCAAAAGATAACGACAAATTTAGCCTCCGAGGAATTTTCTGCAAAACGTATAGCAATAAAGAAGATGCTGTTGATTCTAAGGTGCAGCCGAAGCTTTTAGAAAGTTTTGAAGAAAAATATTCAACAGTATTGGAAAATACTGCTGATAGTGGAGGTTTGCGGATATCAAACGAATCTGAGGAATCTGAGCATGTTTCTGAAAACACTTCCAATAGGATTCCGGAAGTCCAACAAGGCCTTTCAGAAGTGCTGGCTGAGGGGAAGATATTGGATGCATTGAAAGAAGTCAACCATAGAATTGAATCACTTTGTTCAAAGCGAATTGGTGAAGCTGAGTCTCCGGCTGGTAATTCATTTTTCAATCAAGAAAATGTGAATACAAATGACGAAGAAGCCATACTTAATGAGGCTATCAACACTAGCTTAGTCGATAAAATGCAAGATATCAATGATGATGAGCACAGTGTTAAGAAAACAGAAGAAGCAATTTTGGAACATATTGATATCAAAACTCAAAATAGCACTAATGACGAAAGCATATACGAGTTTATAGCCACAGACACAAAAACTATAACAGCTTTCCATTCAAATACTACCATCATTCAACCCCAGAAATCATTTCTCTTTTGTAATAAGAGAAAGATTGTTCAAAATCACGAGGAAAAACAGGCTTGCGAAAACTACGAATCTATTAATGGATCTTGTGAAGCAAAACCATGCAGTGACTATGGCTATGAAATATGTGAGACTCCAAAAGAAACAATTCAAACACCACCAAGGCCGAGAAAAGGGTCAACAGAATCACAGCGAAATACCACTGACAAGTTGCCAGAGCTGCCAAATCCAAAACGAATCATACCAAAAAAAATATTCACCACTGTTATTACAACAAATGACATATCATCGCGGACAAGTGAATCGGGCAGCATCAACGATGACGATAGCATATACGACACCATCAAAGGAAGTCCTCATTGCTATGAATCACTTCAGTCTTCAAGGGAAAAGTACAAGTGCGCTGATACAGTTTCACTTGTATCGAATGGCTATGAAAGCATTAACAACTATCGAAGACGTTCAATGCTGGCCAATACCGATTCAAGCTCCACTATTTCATCGGAACATAAAACTAACAGTCTTTATGAGGTATCGATGATGAATGGAATACTTGCCGGCGGTGTTGGTGGTCACAATTATTCACATTCGTATATAGCATCGAGTGAGAATAGTGATGATTGGGTGGACATTTCTGATAGCGAAGTAAATGCATATGACCTTGGAAAGCAGCAATTCATTGTGTGAGTACTAATTTTTATCAAATAATTCAAATAGAAGATTCTTGTGTTGTTTGATTTGTACTTTAGTTTAAATTTCGAGGCTTTTTTTTGTATCTTCTTCTCTCTTCAGAGTCTATATATGAAATAAAGATACAAAATTACCAAAAAGAAGTATTTACATTTGTTTCAAAAAACTAAAACAAAATTGCCTTAAAATAGATATTATTTGAGCATCAAATGTAGAAATAAAATAGGATACCGAGCTTTATTAGTCCTTTTCATCTTTCTTTTAGTTCCATGAACTCATGTTTTTACATGTAATTTGAATTTGTTAATTTGTTTTTTTTTTCAAACCTTAAAATTTTAGTTCAAGTTAAAAGCTCAAGTATTTCGAATATTCAGTCACTCCACTTAATCAGAAAAATTTCTTTTCAAATTTTCTTCATATTCTATTATTACTTAAAATTTTAGCACCATCAAAATCAATTTCATGTCCATTAAACTGCAAATGCAGAATGCAGCAATATATTTCTATCTGAACCTTCACTTTTTAGAATTCCATTTTATATTGACCAATGCGGAAAGCCAGTTTTTGAGCAGTTTCTAATATATACTGATTTGTTCGCATAATAGAATAAGCTAATACAATTTTATCGATTTATAATAGCTATGATTTTTTTTTATCAAAAAGAGGTTTGAGAATAAATATATTCAGAGCACTTATCGCATTAGACGACGATGTAACATATAAAAACATGAATCGTCTGAACGACACGACGTAATTAACGGCTCAACTTTCTTTCTTCGTATGACTGTCAAATAGAGTCGATTGACGATTGCTATTTTACATTTTCCTAATGCGTTTTGGTGGATTCTTCGTTTTTTGTTTTAATACAAATGTTGTGACATTATAATGTTATGCGGCAGGCGGCTTTAAATCTTTATGAAAATTGCATTTTCATTCAAAGATTTCAAAGATTCATCTAATCTAAGCTAATTATAATGTTAATGTTTAGTTTATTTTTCGATGGTAATTAAGGAATTCCGATGCGAAGGATAGTTACACACCAGATTTTTACAAAAACAAGTAACAATTTTTAATAATAAATCATTTGCTGTTGTTATTTGATTTGTAAGGTTGTTTTATTCATAGATTCGAAATCTCGAATTTCTTTTTTTTAATCGCTTCAACTCTTTTCATCGAGTTCGAGTTATCCTTATTAAAAAAAAATACGTTAACACAGAACAAAAAAGTTATTGAAGACAAAAAGTAATTGAAAATACCTGTAATGATTACTTTTTTGTAATCATTACACTTAAATTTAATTGATTACACAAAATATCAATTACATTTAACACAATGTGAGGGAAAAATCTTTGCGTACCATTTATAAAGTTCATATTAGGTGCGAATAGGCATAAATTAAAGATCGTTAGAAAGGTTTATCCCCCAGATGTGAACAAACTAAAAATCGTGCTTGTATAAGGCGGTTTAGGTACGTAACGGTTATTTGAATTTTGGACAGTTTCTGATTTTTATATTTTTATGGGCTGGGTGAAGAAGTTTAAAGTTTTGGGAAATGATAGAAAATATTTATTAGATTGGTGGTAAAAAATTGGAACTTTGTCTTACCCTTGAGTTCAGTTTAAAGTTCTTAAGTAATCTAAAAATAATAATAAGAAAAAAATTATTCAAAAACAACGGGAATACCTACAAAGTGGACAGTGATTCAAAATTATCCACTAGTCTCAAAAGCATTTGACAGATCCTTTGACATCTTCAGCACCAGTTGAGAGACTTTTTCATTTGCAGGAATAGTTTCTCGAACTTCTCGAAGACAAAACCTTAATAATACTAATTTTGAAATGAAACTTTTGAAGGCGAATTGTGAATTTTTCAGATAATGTATTTTCTTTTGATCTAAGGCCTCGACCCTGAAGTTACATTACTAAGTTCTTTTAAAATCTTTAAAAACAAAATTTTTGTTTGAACAAAATTGATCAATGATATATACAAAGATGTCGTAAATACACTCCCGTTCAATTGAATAGGTTCAAAATTAAAATTAATAAATGAATTTTTGAAAATGGCATTAGAGAAAGCATCCAATTGAGGAGAGAATAAGAAAACACACAATATCAAACTTACCATCATTACACGTTTTATTATCATTTCTTTAAATTCATATTGAAATCGTAGCACTTTTTTTCGTTTATTTGAATAGGTGCACCGCCTTTATAATCACTTTAGCTTTGAACTAGTTGAAGGTCAGACCTTTTAAAGCTATTTTTGGGCCTTATATCATGGTTTCTTTGATATGACACAAACAATTTGAGAACAAACGTAGAATGGGTGGAGGAAAAGCTCTTTTCGCGGCTGAGTACGCGTAACTTTATTGTTTTCATGATAAATGGCTAACGGGACATCTAATTTTGGAAAAAACTTACAGAATCTATTCATTGATCTATAATTATCTGACAAATATACAAAAAGATGGTGTCGATATAAAAGGATGCAAATAACCTGCTATCTCCGCAAGTGATAGGTGAAAAAGTCTGAGGGTTGCGTCTAATTCGTCGGTTTAAATGGCTAAAACAAGGTAAAAAGCTGGGTTCAGTGTCAGTATTTCAGCAGCCGAAAGTATTATTAAAAGTTCTGCATACCGAAAAAGAAGGAAAAATTAAAATAAACCACCGCTTAGTTGAAAGAATTTACAATTTGAGAATTCAAGGAAAAGAAATTTAACCCACATTTTTGAACTATTAGTATGACTATGGTTTAGTTACACAAAAACACTCAGTCATGGAAATACAATTTGAATCCATCAATTCCTTTGAATTTAATCCCTTTTTCATTAGAAAAACCGACTTTACGCCACTTATTCTTTCAAGTCTTATGAAGCTTACAAAACTGCATTCGGTTTGCTTTTTTTTTTTTTGTTTTTGCTAACTTCGTTTAGGTGTGGTTTTATTTAATTTTCTTCTTTTTTGGTATGTAGAATTTTTAATAATACTCTCGACTGCTGAAATACTGACACTGAACCTAGCTTCTTACCTTGTTTTAGCCATTTAAACCGACGAATTAGACGCAACCCTCAGACTTTTTCACCTATCACTTGCGGAGATAGCAGGTTATTTGCATCCTTTTATATCGACACCATCTTTTTGTATATTTGTCAGATAATTATAGATCAATGAATAGGTTCTGTAAGTTTTTTCCAAAATTAGATGTCCCGTTAGCCATTTATCATGAAAACAATAAATTTGCGCGTACTTAGCCGCGAAAAGAGCTTTTCCTCCACCCATTCTACGTTTGTTCTCAAATTGTTTGTGTCATATCAAAGAAACCATGATATAAGGCCCAAAAATAGCTTTAAAAGGTCTGACCTTCAACTAGTTCAAAGCTTAAGTGATTATAAAGTCGGTGCACCTATTCAAATAAACGAAAAAAAGTGCTACGATTTCAATATGAATTTAAAGAAATGATAATAAAACGTGTAATGATGGTAAGTTTGATATTGTGTGTTTTCTTATTCTCTCCTCAATTGGATGCTTTCTCTAATGCCATTTTCAAAAATGCATTTATTCCACATAGTTCGGAGTTATAACAGTAAATCGCACTCGAAAATTTTGAACCTATTCAATTGAATGGGAGTGTATGTATATAAACAAACAAATAAAGTCAACGCAAAATTGGATTTGAAATTTTGTTTGTTTCTATATCCAGTAATTTTTGTTAGAAAATTGCCTTTAGTACTTAAACTGGTGGAAAAAGAACCCCTCCTCTGATATTATTTTCTCTTGTCCCGACCCAAATTGTATGCTCTTCCATTAAGATGCATCGTATGTGTATACCTGTCAATCCAACCAAACACTCAAGAGTTGTTATTTGGAAACTTAAAAACTATAACTTAACGGTAAGTACAAAATTTCAATTTTTCACCCGCAATCTTATAAATAAATTATTTAATTTCCCAAAACTTCAAGCTTCTTTACCTAACCCTTAAAAATATACAAAATCAAAACCTGCCCGAAATTCAAATAATTGTTACGTAACTCAACAGTTATAACAAGCCTGATTTTTAGTTTGTTCACATCTGGGTGATTAAACATTTTTAACCATCCTTAATGTATGCCTATTCACCTAATATGAGCCTTATAAAAAGTACGCAAGAATTTTTCCCTCACATTGTGTTAAATGTAATTGATATTTTGTGTAATCAATTACATTTGTGTGTAATGATTACAAAGAAGTAATCATTACAGGTTTTTTCAATTACTTTTTTTTCTTCAATTACTTTTTTTCAATTACATATAATTGAATCAAGTGCCTATGAAATTTTTATTTTTTCAACTCCATGTAATTTTTAATTGAAATTTTCAATTACAATTATGTGTAATCAGTAATTGAACTTTTTTAATTACAAATTACATGTCATCGTAATTGATTTTTTTTGTAATGATTACTAAGTACCCAACTCTGGTAATGGTATACCTAATGTGTAAAAAGTTTCTATCAGAAAACGTATAAAAAATGTACCTCAATTTTCGTTTTTTGCCAATTTATAATACATATTGATATGTTTAGAAATCAATTTCTTCGAAAGAAAATGGATTTACCTATTAATTTCTTCCACAGTTCATCGTAAAACATGAACATAAAATATTGATCAAAAAACAATTGAAAAATATATAAATTGAGTACTAGGCATTCAATTTCAACGTTTAAATATTTATAATATTAATCTGGCTTTTTACTCGATATTTTTTTTATTTGCTTATTTAATTGTTCCGAAACAAAATTAACTATGTACCTACCTATCTTCATTTTCACAATTTCCTTTCAGTGTTAGAGAACGAACGAAGTGCCATAGAAGTCCTGACTGGTCAAAACGAGTGAGAGATAAAAGACTGCATCAAAATATAAGTGATGATGGTAAGTAAAAAGCAATAAAATTCTCTAGACTAAACACCACTGCACATGTAACCAAAAGCGGTTAAAGCTGAAGATTTCACCTAGGAATTGAAAGAATATCGTTGTAGATAATTTCTTCTTCTTCATTTTTCCCCAAAAAAACTACCTTTTTCAACAGCTTATCCAAAATACCCACATTTTTTAAAGAGCATTTATAAATAAAGTATCAACCTATCAATACTGACAATTTTGTATTGAATCATATTATCCGCCCATAAAACTGACGTCATAAAATGTTCGTAATACACCTTACCAATTAAACATTGACACAAAGGTCAAATTAGTTATTATTCCAAGATAGTTCGAACAAAAAAGAAAAGAAACCAAGATCAGTACTAAATCCGAAAGGGTTCATATACATCTACAATTTACAACAACTGACTTGATATTTATTCTCTCTTTAATTTGGTATAAACAAAATTAAAACCATGTTGGTAGTGTGAGTTTATGACGTTTAAAAACTGCAATGCGCGATCACATAATAAGTCGAATAGGGAACCTGACACACACTCTGATGTTTGATCACACAAAAATATTTCTTCGCCAGTACTGATGGTGAATGCAGAAAACCTGTTCTCACTAGCTGCCATCCCACTATACTTTTCATCGCAAGCTTCTCCAAATTCCATTGCAAATATCTATCTATAGGAGGTACATAATAATTGTCCATAAGCATGAACATATAAAGAGATCTTAAAACAAAAACTTGAGGCAATCAAGCACCAACCAGGGCAGCAGTTATCCATCCCCTCAATCTCTTTTCCTATATCGACCATTAAACCAAGCAACTGCAGCTGAACATAAAAAATCCATCAGAGCAGTGTCAGCGTTACCAATTTACTGCAATGTAGGAATCGAATGTTGGCCCTACAAGATTAAAGACTAAGATTATTTGTATTTTGATTAACATACATAGATTAAAAGAAAAACAGAAAACTGTTCTAGATATTTGTACTTATTAAATGTATTAAAAGTTGTAACCAAATTCGAACAACATTTGTTTAAAAGACATAAGTGCCCTTGATTATGAAAGTGATTTAGATCATATTTTTTTCGTTTTAGGATATTAAAGGGTTTCCGTCTAAGTAAATTAAAAAATATTTTTGTTCCCAGTGACGAAATTTTTCAGTAAATGTTGGACCGCATAATGTAAAATTTATTTACTTCGTTTAAATTTTTCCTGTAGCAAATGAGGATATTAGAGACATTAAAAGACTTAATCCACTTTCAAAATAAACAAAATATCGAACAAATCTTACTTGAAAAATGAAAAATAATTAATTTTATTCGTAAAAAATAATATTGTACCAAAAAATTGTACTAATTTTCAAAAATTAAGACTCCGAATTTTCAGTAAAGACTTTTTGCAATATTCTTGATAATGTGGGAGGAAATAGGTTTATATATTCATTATATCCGAATGCTTTCCCTTTGATATTGGTTTGATAGTGGAATATAATGGGATAGGGATTAAATCTATATTTTCGAATTAGTTGTTTTTCCTTTCTAAGGTAAAAGATGGTGTTGGTGCCCTCCGAAAGGTATTTAGAGACACGTGAGTTATTTTGTTATTAGAAAATTGCCAATTCAAGATCTTTGATAATTCTATCAGCTTTTCAATATTCAATCAGGTGGAGAAAAAAGGCTCACGAGATATTCCAACCAATAACATACTCCAATATTTTTTGTTATTAGATGATGAAATGAGGGTGTTTTTTGAGAGGAAAATAAAAACAAACTTTTTATTTTTGTAAAACTTTTCCAGGGAAATATGTACATGTGTATGTAAAATGGTACATGATTTCAAGGTATTTTTAATGCTGAATATAATAAAAGCAATATTAGGGCGATACAAGCACCCTTAAAAAAATAATTGTCCTTTTAAAGTGAAAATGAATATGTATTTCTTAAAACGAACAAGTCACTATCCCTAAAAAATCACCTTCAGAACATATAAATTTGTTTGGTCTTTTTTGATTCTTGGTCCTGACCATATTTTGGATATAATGCAGATAGTGAAATTCTGAAATTGTTCTTACTTTTCTCGACTTTAGAAATGCCCTTTCCCATCATGGCTTTTTGCCACCCTCAGCATTACTGGGGGTGGGGTGGGAAAAAAATCAAGAATGTGGTCCTACGGTTTCCAGTATGGTAAATCAAATAAGAGTTCTGACGTCATTGTCCGACATCTGGTTCTTGATTAATAGGCCAATTGATTTCGGGGTTTAAACCTGGTAGATGGCAACCCTCCTCTCACCCTTCTGCCAGCGTTACAACCGTGGCAACACTCCGTAAAAGCTAAGTAAGGGCATGAAGTATAAGTTGACAAAACCTCAACCTTTCAGGTTGAAATGACAGGTTGGTCTCATTAACAGCCCCACTAAAAACAGAAACCAACTGAATTGGTCCACTTTCATAATAAAAAGAAATTAAACTTTTCTCATCGAAAAACAAACAACAAAGCCTTACGGTACAATTTTTGCAGTTGCACAAAAATTGACTCAGATTACTGTTAATTAGAGTGAAGTTATGCCAAATGTGACTTTCTCATTTAAAAAAAAAAAAAAAACTTGACTTATTGTTAGTCCACTTTCATAATCAAGGACACATATTTGTAATATTTTCTTTTTTTAGAAAGGTATTAGAAATGTTTCGACGATCATCAACCATATAAGAAAAACATAAACAAAGCAATTCTGCGTATCCAAGATTTTTTTGTATGCCATATTACATATTTTATTTTAGTGAAGACATTCTCACTTGTACAGCTCATTTTTGGCGCTTTTCCTTTAATCTACTTCAAAAATAAAGTATTACTTGTTTCTATGAAACATTTCCAAAATTTTTCATCGACTTCAAGTCAAAAAAAAATCTTTTAATGGATTTGGATACACCTCAAGAATCAATTGTTCAAGATGTTCTAGCTTTGTGGCAACGCTGAATTCGAGCCCAACAAACGAGCTCCAGCTAGAGCCACTCGGGGTTCGGGCCAGTAGGTAAAGTATACGGAAAAACAACAATCTGTGTATTTGCTCTCACAAGAGTTACCTCTCCTCAGTCTCTCGAGCTTATTTCATTAGTTTGGACGTGTATCTAACGCTTACCGTAACTAACTTCGAAGATACTTTTTTGGTCGTATACTTTTTCATGTTCGCAAATCGAAACGTTAGCGAGAACAATAAGTGCCAAAGTAATTAAATATTTAAAATTAACGACATCGAATACACAACCAAAAAAAAACAGCCTTGAAACTATTTCCATCATTTTGTTTTTGTATTAAAGGCATTGTTTAAAAATTACAAGTTCAGTGATCGCGAATGGAAATTTTGCGTTAATCATTTTTATGCAGTGTAGTACCTAATGTAAAGCTCTTTGCTTGCAAAACAAAGAGAATAATAATAATGTTATATAAGAGAAAGAAAATACAAATATACTCATTTATATCTATTTTTGTTAGAAGAATTATTATTACACCTCGTTGCATTAAACAAAAAATAGCAAATCAATTTTAAGTGAAATATATTTCTTATTGTCCATCATATCTTTTGTGCTCATCTTCTCTTAAAAGTGAAAGTAGCAAAAGCGCATTTTAACCTTTTCGCTTTGTTTTGTACGTAGATGCTTTAGGCTGTTGCAGTTTTTGTTTTGGTTTATATAAAATCACATTATATGTATCTTTAAAGTAAGGTCTATTCTGTTCATTTTTCTTTATATTTTTATAAACAAACAAAATTAATACACATAAAAGATGTGATTGAAGTTCATTTTTAACCTTGTGATAATTGAACAAACTGACCAAAGCTTAAAGGCCTAATTTTATATATATCTAACTAAACGAGTTATAGTTCTAAAAAGTAACACGCATACCCACACATACAGATTAAAAACATATTATAGTATTCTACTTTAACCGGTCTATTGCTCACCATCACTGTCTGCGTCCGTCAGAAACAAAAATGTTTTAATTTTGTTTTTGCTCGGAAACGATATTAATATTGTAATCAACTAGTTCTAATTTCAAAAAAACATGTTCCATTAAAAGAGACTCGCGTGTTATAGGTATGTACCTACACAGGTATTATATAAAAGAAACAGCTTGGTTTTCATTTTCTTTGAAAATAATTTGGGTTTCGATATTTGCAGTTTTATTTAAATAATGTATTTTATTGTTTAGTAGCTAGCTGTATGAAATTAGAAACAATTTTCTTTAGTTCAAAAGACGATTTAGTTTGAGGGAAATTATTTGTCAATTGTTTTTCGTTCTTTTTGTTAAAATTAGTACTCATACCTAGTACCTACCATAAACAAAAATTTGAATTCTTTATTTTAGAATTTAAGTGAGATAGATATCAGTCGGTGTCGTGATAGAAATTTTTTTTTTTTATTATATTGTGTAGGTATGCAATAATCTTCTTTGCAAAAAAATACATTGATCACTGATCAGTATCATTCTCCCCAAAAACAAACATATATTATATGTAGCTCTGGAACGGCAAACCAGCAAATAAATTTTACTACAACAATTGTCTATATAAAAAATATTGTATGGCGTATGAGCGTTTTTTTCACACGAAGCATCATATAGTGAAATATCCTCAACAATAAACAGCATTTCCGCTTTGTCATTTTTATTATATTATTTAAGACCTTTAACACGTTGAAGACAAAAATGCGAAAAAAGCTCATCATTTTGACATCTTAGAATGTGACCTGGGGCAAAATTACCTATAGTAATTTGTCTCAGTCGATTGTTTCTTATGCGATCGAAGTGAACTCGATTGTATCAAGCTATGAGCTAGCATCCCATCTGATGTGAACTCTTAATATGTACCATAGGTGTTTTTATAATAAGAAGGACTCGTGGTTACTATTGCAAACAACTAGTCTAAAAAAAATCCTTACAAATAGAGAAAAAAAACTTTACTTTTGCAAATAGAGATTGACCTACACTCCTCGTCAACTGAATACGCACAAACATTTTTGAATATATTTTATCCATTTTTTCCAAACAGTGATGGTTATTATGCCATCTGTTGATGGTAAAAATTTTCGTAACATATAAATAACAGAATTTCAAAGTTTTATCCAAAAACAACCGTGAGTTTTTCCTTCAACCACTTCCAAAGTGTAACTTATGCAAAGTAGAAGTTTTTTTTTGAGTCAACTGAATAGGTACAAAAATTAAAATCGGAATGGAATGAAACAAGTTTTTGTTTAAGTTTAGTAGTGGGTACTTCCACCTTTATTTTTAATTACTTCGTAAATTCGATCCGGCATGGAATCGTATAGCTTTTTAATGTAATTTAACGAAATTTCGCTCCACGCTAATTTGATTGCAGAAATTAAGGTTTCTTTGTCTTCGAACTGACGACCACCCTCATAAACTTTGCGTACTAACCATCCCCAGACATTTTCTATGATGTTTAGATCAGGTGAGTACGGCGGCCATTGAAGCAACTGCACTTGTTGCTCCTCTATCCATGTTTTTATTATGCGCGCTGAGTGAATAGGCGCATTATCATGTTGGTAGGTCCAGTTTATGGGTCCAAAGATGTTAGAAAATTTAGGAAAATTTCTTTCCAAAATTACTTTATACCCAGCTGCTGTCATTCTTGATGTTACAACCTCGAGCTCAACTGTTCCATAATAACTGACTGCTCCCCATATCATGACACCTCCTTCACGACTATGATGGCGCTTTAAAAATCTTTTTTCTTTTCTTAAGTCGTGAAAATAGAAGTTGAACCCATCAGGGCCATCGAAATTAAACTTTTTTTCATCTGAAAAAACCACGTGATACCATTCTTTTTTCCAACTCATGTGAAGTTTTGAAAAATCTAATCGCAACATTTTCCGTCTCTCGTCAAGTGGTGGTTTTTTCTTAAGTTTCATTCGTTTAAGATGGCTTGAGTTGTTGATTACTCTTAATACTGTTGAGCAACTTGCGTTTACGCCGACTTTTTGTTTTATTTTTGCCACAGAATCAGAAGAATTTGATACATATCTTAAAATTCTTCGTCTCTCAGCTGCTGTTGTTGCTGTTTTCTTACCTCCCTTCATGTTTTTGCCGTATGCATCTTTATTTTTCAAGTAAGAATAAACTACATTAAAACTTCGGCCAACTTTATCAGCTATTGCACGTCCAGTTAGGCCTTGGTCTCTAAGTAAATCGATTTTAGCTTTTTCAACACTGTTAAGACACGTAGATCTACCCATTTTTCTTAAAATTTGAAATCAAGAATTAAATGTTACTGAAAACACTAAAATCGTTAATTTAAACTGTCAAGCACTCCAAAAAACTTATAAACAACGAAGAAAATGGCGTTGTACCTATTCAGTTGACTAAAAAAAAAACTCCTACTTTGCATATAAAACACTTTGCAAGTGGTTGAAGAAAAACTCACGGTTGTTTTTGGATAATTCTTTCGAAATTATCTGCTTAACATCTTAAGGGAATAGTTAGCATCAACAGATGGCATAATAACCATCACTGTTTGGAAAAAATGGATAAAGTATATTAAAAAATGTTTGTGCGTATTCAGTTGACGAGGAGTGTACGTCAATTTCATTTACTCCTGGATAAAGCTCATTTGCTTCAATTCTCAATAACTAAATCTACGTTTTTGAACTTTCAATTTCACATACAATGTTTATTTGTAGTTCTCATTCGTTTGTCAATAGTCTTTTCGCGAAAACTACAATTTTAATATCTTTAATCTCGAAACAACCAATTTTTAGCTATGGGCTGTAGAGAAGATTTATTTCAGTCAATAATAAAAAAAGAAGCTAAATATGAAGGGGGTATCATTGTCCCTCATACATTGATACATGGGGCACATGGATACAGTCAACATTATTTTAAAACGAAACGCAGTCTATCGGGATCCGTGAGCGGTCATCATTTGGGCCCTACAACCACATTCCATTTTTAACGGTTGCTTTAATTTTATTTCATATTTATTTTCTCTGAAGCTGGTTGGGGCTTATTGATGCACACCAGGTCTGGCAGGGTTCTTTTGTCGCCAGGGCTGGAGATGGGGGGTTGAAAACGGTGATTTTACGGATTTTTGGGTAGGGGGTATAACCACTTTTATATAAGCTTAAACTATAGAGAACTACGCTTCGGTTATAAATTTTGGGGTCCCAGACGTTTTAAGTGTCGCCACACCCAGCCAGACGCCCACTAATATGTAAGTAGGCAACACGTGCTTACTTCTTTAAAAGAAACAAATTGTGCGAACGTACAAACGAAAAACGGTTCTTTCCTTAATTCATTGATGAATTTGCTGAAGCTTCTTTGATATATCAGATATGTTTTAAAGTGCCTGAATTAATATATGTAGGAAATGTATCTATTCATGTACAAATAAAGAAGTTGAAGTGAGCTCTTCTGTCAATATGCTATGAAGAAACTCGTATCAAGGTGCCCCAACTCCCCCTGCCTATTTTAATTATGTTCCTAAACAAACAATGGGAACCAATCCAAATGCTCAAGTAGAATATTACTACCAATTTTGCACATCCGATATATGTCTTTTCTCGCCTTCTGTATAGTTTAAACCGGTTTCAAATGTAGTAGTTAGTAGTTACTTACCCGGCAAAATAGTATAACATTTTTTTAAACTGAGCACAAATGCATATTTTTACACTAACGTTCACAAATTGATTGCACTTATAAGACATTACTAAACTACTAAAACGAGATTTTAATTTTTCCTACACATTACAAACTATTAAGCTACTTTTTATTTTATTTAGATAGGAAGTAAATGACATCAAACACTACCCCAAAAACCACTTACCAACTCTGCAAAATTAATTTAAATTCGAGTATGCTCAAAGTATGATATTAATAATTGCATTAAAATGGATCCACCCGACATCGGGACCATTAAGACCATGCCCCGTCGACGTAGAGCGCGGGCGGTCGGTGAAGTTTACATAACTTCCCCATCAAGCAGCGTTTATTTAAATAGTGAGTTCAGGGAAAATAATGAAATAATTGAACCAATATACCAAAACACCGAAATAGAACAACTAAACCGTAAAATCAGCCGTCAGCGTGATAAGTTTTCTGCCCTACGCATGGAATCAAATCTCGCTAATGAAACCCAAACAACTTTGGTTACATTTGTAGGTTGGTGTGGATATTTTTTGAAAGTTCATGTCAAGTGATCTTTATTAGTTAAACAACAAATCTTAGTTATAAAACTATGTATATTTGATTTCAGATGACGTTGACCATTATTACGAGCCCCTGTTTCCTGTAGGTAATCCTAATTTTTTGAAAATAAATGGTAACACTAGTTCACCATTGATTCCTAAAAGCGAACACAGTGATGATTATGACTCTTTTGAAACTGATGATGATATCTATGAAGATAATGAATCAACGAAGAAGGTTTGTCTCTTTGTATTCAATGTTTGGCTTTTTTGTATTAAGACACTTTTCTTTTTAGGATGATAGTGGAGTAGACATTTGTAATGTTAAGCTTCCTGATCCACCTCCAACAAAGAGGCAGATCTATAATTTTATGAAAAAATTCAAGAATCTAATTATAAAAAAATCTCCAAATGATCCAAATAAAAATCTTGTTGATTCTGTTCATGCCAAAATATATGAGAACACTCAAAATCAGATGGAAGGCAATGAGTACCAAACAACTCTTAAACCAACAAGAAGAGCACCAGACAAACCTAATAAAGATATTAAATTTAAAGACGATAACATCTACGAGAATACTGATTTTCAAAACTCAAATTTGATAACTAGTCAATCTAGCCCCGAAAACGGGCTTAAACAATATACCTCTGAAAGAAGTCTAAATGCTACAAATGAAATTGTTAACCGATCTAAATCCAATTCTGGAATGAGTTTTAAGTCGAGATTAAAAAATCTCGGAGCAACAAGTTCTGACAGCAAACATACATCTTCAATGACAATTGCGAGAAGCACATTTTACGTGTCAGAGGCGAGCAATGAGCAGGATTCGGGAATATTTGAAAAGGTATCATCTGGAGATATGAATCTTGAAAAACCGCCAGTGGAGCAAACGGAGCAGCAACCTGTTGTTGTAATACGCAAAAATAAAAAACAAACAAGTTCATTAAATGCCTCTCGAAGACAAACTTCTATTGGGCTAAGACCAAATGATCCCCCGCCACCGCCTCCAACTTCAGAAAGTAGAACCTCAAAACAGCGTCCTTCTACAACTTCGTGGTACGCAGAATGTGGAGTATTCAAAATCCAAAATACCGTTAATGTTGACGATATAAACTACGAAAAACAACCGACAAACTCGAACAAAAGCACATCTAATACATCATGGTATGCTGAAGCTGGTCTTTATCAGACTAGCGGTATTTCAGTGGCAAGTTCCAGTGGCAGTTCTGGAGTTTCTATGGGAAATGAAGGAGCTACTGGAGAAGATATTGGACATCATATGTTCTTGAATGAGCCTTTATACCAAATTTACAGTGCCGAAAAATTAGAGGTGAGTCAAGTTAGGAATTAATAAGTAAATATCCCTTTTAAATTCGATATAAGGGTTGATAGATCTTCCTCGTAGCCCACTGAGACAAAAGGCAAAAATATAGGAAAAACCGGCTATTTTTGGGAACTGGATAAAAACATTATGAATAGATAATTAAAAAACAGTTTTTAACTATTTATTCATTTTATTTGAACTAATACAGTCAGGTTCCATCAGTGAAAATATTTTATAATTTTTTTTTACGAATTTGTGAATTTTCACAATGAAACACATTATTAACAGCCATATTATTCAGTCAATTAATCCGGTTTTAAATTTACACCTTGGTTCAAAGTGAGTTAAGTCTCAAAAGTTCAACCCAAGCGCATAATATTCACTCTTTAAACTCGGTAATAAACCCTATTTACTAAACTTTGTCGCGTGTAACCCGATTCAATTTTAACTGCCCTTCAGGGAGCTGTTAAAGTAGTTTAACCCGGGTGTAAACTAGATTTTCAGTACATTCACTCATTTTAGCCGAGCAAAGTCATATTTGAAGTTTTTAAGCGAATACATTATTAAAGATAAAATAAAAGCAACAAAATAAGGCTTTTTAAATGAAATGGTGATGTCTTCGTCGTCAGAAGATGCATTTCTGGACCAGATGGAGAATCAACGGCGTTCTCGGCGAGTGTACCGCATGTACAAGCGGGCTTGCGCGATGATTAAATATTTAATGTTTTTGGTTTGGGAAAAACGTTTTCCATTTTTTATCATTTTCCCGCTCGGTTTTATTGCTTACATAACCACCACCTTTTATTTTGCGATTCGACATTTTTGTTGTATCAATTTATTAATTGAGAAAAAATTTAACTATTTTGATTTGTTTTTCAAACGCCAAATAAGGATTTTCAAATTTTGAACGATAAAATTTGAAATACAACAACAAACAGGAAACACATGCTGGTAAATGTCAAATTATTGACATTCCATATGTTTAAAATCGGTATATAGTCAAGTTTAAGCAATTTTACACCCGGTTGTAATGTATTTTAAATCCACCGAGTTTAATGCGCGTTTTGAGTGAATATTATGAACAAAAGTTTAAATTGAAAAGTTTAAAAAATGCGAGTTAATAGGACAGGTTTAAAATTCACTTAAACCTTATTTACACCTGGAGTGAATAATATAGCTGTTAAAATTGGCTACGGTGAATGAATGAACCCTCATCACACTTAAAAATATTTTTCAGTCTATATCTCGTGATATGGAAGATCCCGAAACTACTGATGGCTATGAAGAAATCGGAGTACATGGTCGAAATTCTAAAAGCGAAAGACCCAAACGAACAAGACCTACAGCACTACAATTAGTAGGTCCAAAGTCAGGGCCATCACGAACACTTTGGAGTGAAATTCCAGAAGTTATATCTTCAGAGATATTATGTAATTGAATTTTTATCCTGTTATTTAACATTTAATCTTAGAATTATTTTTTTCAGCTACTTTAACTCCTCGAGAACGAAGCCTCCAAGAAGCCAAATTTGAGATAATCACCTCCGAAGCAAGTTACCTGAAATCTCTTAACCTTTTACGTAGTCATTTTATGAACCATCACACTTTCCATGACACAACGATCCTCAGTTCTCGAGATCGTCGAGCTCTCTTCTCGTACATCACCCCCGTTCACGAATGTTCCGAGAGATTACTCAGTGAATTGGAGGCCTGCTGGCAAGATAATATAATGTTGCTGGGTCTGAGCAAAAGTATTTATGAATGTGCCGAGAAATATTTTCAAGTTTATGTGGCTTATTGCGAACATCAAGGTAGAATGGACCGTTTCATTACGAAGATTAAAAGACGCTAAAGGAGTATTCTGCCAGAAGTTAGAACAATTGGAATCAGATTCAGTATGCTGCGGCTTGACACTGCACTCGTTCTTAATGCTCCCGATGCAGCGAATAACTCGTCTTCCGTTGCTTATCGATGCAGTTTTCAGTAAAGTGCAACCCGATGATGATGAATATGATAACTGGAAATTAACTTTAGCCATATTAAATAAGATAGTAGCGCAATGCAACGAAGCGGCTAATCGTTGTGAACAAGCGTATGAAATTGAACGAATCTCAAAGCAATTAGAGTTTCCATCTCATATAAGAGCTCTAGCAATTGCACCTGCAGGAGTTGCTGCTACAGGTGCCAAACCTCGTTTTTTGGTTAAAAAGGGTGAATTAGTTCACTTGATTTGGCGGGGAGATGATGCTAAGCTGACATTTGGGAAGAAATTCTCAAAATCCAATATTTACGCGTTTTTATTTTCCGATCTGATGGTCTTAACTAAGCGAAAAGGAGAAGAACAGTTCACTGTTTTCGATTATTGTCCTCGTAATATGTTAACTATTTCATCAGGAGACTCAATACCACAATTACCAACCAAAGATGCCAACCAGACAGGAAAAAATTTAATTTTGATGACTCTCCTGGAAAACAATGAAAGGAAGACTGTTGAATTCGTGAGTTCAGCCTGAAAATGTTTTTATTTTCCTGTTCAATAGGTATTTAATAATAATTGTTTTTAAAGATTCTCTCATGTCCTTCTGTTTCGGAAATGGAACGATGGATTCAGGCAACAAGGCCACCAGAAGCAGAAACTCCAGGAGAAAAGCTTTACGAACAATGGGACTGTCCGCAAGTCACAGCTACACATGAATTCATAGCAACCGAACCAGATCTTCTTAGTCTAGAGGTCGGTGACGTAGTTAACGTTTCACGGAAACTCCCAGATGGTTAGTGAAACTGCTTTCAAATATAATGGAAATAAATATGATATTTTTGTGTTTATTTTTAGGATGGTTTTACGGTGAACGAATCAGAGATGGGGTTACTGGCTGGTTTCCTGGTAGTTTTACCGAAGAAGTCAATTCTGCTCATGTTAGAGCTCGAAATCTCAAACAGAGATATCGTTTACTTACCTTTACAGCAACTTATTTAGAAATGCAAAAGCGAAAATAATGCCATTTAATGTTATAAATTAGCCTAGTTTGAAGAAATTAAGTTTTGAATGTTACCGTTTGTATATAGATACGAATATAATGTGAAAAGCATTTGTACATAATAGTGTAAACCAATTTGAATTGCAATACGATTCAACACAATGTGATAAGATGCATTCTATAAAGTTTAATTTAATTATAATTTTTAATGTAGGTATATGTAGATGTTTTTGTTTCTCAATTCCAAATAAAATTACGGAAATATTATTTAAAGCAACGGTTTTACACCTCCACAGAAAAATATTACATTGTTGTTACTCCACTCCACTTATATTTTTATCGAGTAAGGTACTTTTACAAGCTATGGTTTTAAAGAGCGTCTCCTTTTCTTCCGGCCTTGTTGTCTCCTGAAATTAATCCCCTATTGGCAAATGCAGTCACCGCACCTAGCAGTTAGCGCGTGTAGCCTACTTGTGAGATAGTTTTTTTTTCAATTTGACACAATGCACAACATTTGCTTCAGATAACTCACTGGTGGGTACTGAACTGAGTACTGTTTTAGTTCGAGTTTTATATGGTTGACTTTAAAAAATCATAACTCCGTTTCTACTCATCCGATGTTCATGGTTAAGATCTTAAAATAAAGCCAACATGACACGCTACACAGTATAAAAAAATCATTGAAAAGGGGCAAACGATTTCACACAAGGGGTGAATAAGCCCCCTTCAATTCGATTTGCGGCATTCTAAATTCAAAAGTTGATGAAAAAATTAACAATTTGAATTGATTTTTAGCTCAAATTGAAGCCCATTTAATTATTTTGAAATGGTAGAGCAAAGTTATAATCGAAAACCAGGCCTTAAAGGTTAAAATAGCCAATAACTGAAAAAATCGCGAAAATTTATCGGTTTTTTTGCGTATTTCACAAAGTTGCGTTCGGCGCTCGAGGTCGAAAACTTGAATTATTGCTAAGGCCAACATCATAAGCAACTCATCTAAAAATCAGAACTACCGCATCTGAGGCAGAGCCCTCCCACCCCGAAGAAAAAGGATACTAGACTGAAAACAGTGAAGTTGATCATGTTAATTTCAGTTTTCTCAAAAACTAGAAGTCATTTTAGCATTTAGTTTTCAGTTTTTAACTAAAAATTAATAAGGGCATTGAAAATCAAAAACAAAAAAAGTACTTAATACCATAAGATAAAAAAAAAAATAGATTAACAAAAAAAAAACGTCTTTTTCTCAAAATTTTGAGTTTGAAAGTAAATTTTTCAAAAACTATTAGCTAAAAAAATTTTATTTAAAAAGAAAATCAAATAATGGATTTCTTACTTTAAGATGAACGAAAGGATTTTCGTCCAGATCATATTACCATTGTTGTTAAGGTTATTTTTTATTTGAAGACAACTTTTCTTAAAATTGCCCCTCCCACCTAAACGGGGGGATATATACCCCCCATCCAGTACTATTGTTTTCTTCTTTTGGCCCAATCTACACGCTCTGTTGCTTTGATGCAGCATACGTCAAAGACGGTGTCCACATTGGGTATGAAAGTGAATTTTTAATGACTTCAGTATTCATATCTCGCTCCCACTCCTTCATTGAAGTGAGATGTGAATACTGAAAAGTCATTAAAAAGCCACTTTTTCATACCCAATGTGGACACCGTCAAAGACCATGTTTTTGTTATTATACTGTTTTATATACTACCTACTTGTTGTTTTAAATTTTTAATGCTATATTTTGAAAAGCCGTATTTGGAAACTGTTATGTCTACTGAACCGGCTTTGGACTCAAAATGTGGTGCTGAATGACTAGTTGATTCTATGCAGAGAATAACCCTGTTCCTTGGTTTAGTCCCAAACAGTTTCAGACCGCCAGATTTGTTGCGGACCAGTACAATTTTTCAAGTGTGGAACGACTTCGGACTAAAGGTAGAACTAGAATAGTCGGAAGCCAACTTAAGTGGTCGTACGAAACCGAGCGAAAACAAGAAATTTATATGACGCACACATAATTGCGAAGTGGAACTTTTCGTTTAGTTTTCGTTAACTTTTGCCGTCGGACGTGAGAGCGCTCAACGACCGCTCTTTCGTAAGTGGGCGAATGCAAAATCAAAATGGTGGAAGCAAACTACCAAGAACTTGGCGCTTGGTGCATGGTTTTCAACTTTTTATTTTCTGTTTGATGAATGAATGAGTGAAGTCAAATCAATTTTCTTTTAATTAATTTATATCACATCGAATTTAAGTGGTTTCGCAAAATAAATAAATAAAAGCATATCACTTTGTGCTGTGAATAAGTATGAGAAAATAAATATTGAATAAACAATTATTTATTTATTTTTTTCACTTCCAACCACTGAAGTTCATTATGGGTCACTTGTGAAATTGACGTTTTGGAAAGCTACTTTTCGGTCGGTTTTGACATAAGCTTCCGACAGCTTCCGCCTATTCTAGTTCTACCTTAACTGGCTGAACAGAATGGAGACGGAGCTGCAACTGGAATAGCTGTCAAAATTTTGAATACACACAAATTCAATGATACGAACAGAACACGACGCAACTGCAGACGGAGCTGCAGACGCAGCTGGACAAGTTGGCCAACTTTTAACTTATGCTTGCAGCTTTTTTGACGTTTCAAAATTGCGAACAAAACGAGGTGTTTACATGTGGGTTAAAGTGATTTTTAAACTCTTCAATCACTCATAAAGACGTAAAGTAATTTTAGCTTCTTTTTCATCATTATTCATTTTTATTTTTGTTTTAATCTTTATTTTCGATACTAAAATATCAGAAAGCTGTACAGCTGCATTGTGGGCGCGTAAAAAAAATCACGTACGACACTTTTTGACAGCTATTCCATTTGCAGCTGCAGCTCCAAGTTGCAGCACTGTACTGCAGCATTTTTGACATCTATTCCAGTTGCGTCTTGCATTCTGTTCAGCCAGTAAATCTGGCGGTTTCAAACTGTTTGAAAGTCGGTAAGGAACACACCTAATATGAAATTTGATATTCTCTGATTCTAGCTGTGTACTCACACAAAACAGCCAAATTCTACCCAAATCTACCAAATTTAGCCCAAAGCTGTTCGCGTACGCAAAAAATGTGTAGTTTTTGCCAGAAGAGAACTCTCTCGAGAGAGTAAAAAATTTCCCCTTCCTGACAATTTTTGCCAAATTCTGCCCAAGGAATTTGTTTGGGCAGAATTGGTAGGTGCTGTGTTCTATGGGTTGAGAACAACAACACAAAACCAAAATGGCTGTTGTTTACTTTTAGTTTGTTTGTTTTTTTTTTAGTTAAAGTGATTTTTGTTCTTATCTGTTCGTTTTTTTATCAAATTATTTTGTGGAACTATAGGCGTGTTTTTTTTATCATCGGGATCTGGATCTGGATTAAGTTTTACACGTAATACAAAAACAAAATAATGGGAAATTTTCTGAAATTGTTTTTGTAACCCGTGTTAAAGGAAGATCCAGATCCAGATCCCGATGATAAAAAAACACGCCTTATATTTAAAGAAAAAAAAGTGATAAAATAGTGGATTTCTTCTGTTTTTGTTTATTGTGCAGTGCTTTTATATGAAAAAAACTGATTTCATAACTAAATATTTTTAATAATAAACAAATTTTGTTTTTAAATGTATTTGAGTTTTTCATTCCTGGAATCCTGATTTACATTTTATTTTTATTTTGTATTATTTTTGCCACCGACTTCACAAGTTAAATGTCAACATAGCCAACAAGTGACATTTACATTGAAGAAAACCAAATCGATTTTGGTTCTCATCAATGTCGTCAACTAGAACGGTCAATACTCAGCGAAAAATGACTTTTTCACTGAATATTGACAATAAACATTGATCGTGTGTAGGGCTCTTTTCAGCTTGTAGGCAAATCAAATTGACAACTGAGGATTGCAGTGATGCCAGATGAGATTTCTAGAATCCCACCAAATTCCAAAAAATATCCCACCATTTTTGTACTGCAAGGAAAAAAAAACCACCATAACCTTTTCTGCTACAAATATTTCCTAGATATAAAAAAGAAGAATTTTGGCTCTGCACTCTTGGTACTTCATATTCGCAAAAAAAGTATGTCATCTAATTGGTCAGTAATTGGTGAAGAAAGTCAACTTGTTCTAGAAATTAATCAGCCCTAGAAAACTTGTAATCAAGAGTTAAAGTTTCTTAATGTCATGCACGATTTTTGCCACCTCATTTGTGGAATATTCACAAAAAATGTATACCGATCCGAAAGATCACTAGATCATGACAAGATCAACTATTTTCAATAATTGCTTAGTTAAACTTCGTTTCAAGGTAACAAAAAAAATGTCAGCATCTCAGTTGAAAGGTCACTTAACGGTTATAAAAGGTCAGCTAGTAGGTTTCATTGATTTTTGGTACCTCATTTGTGTGGTATTCAAAAAAAAATTATTTTTGAAAGTTTCTGTTTTTTAGTGCCAAATCATTATATGTCATAAAACTCGAAGATAGGCAGGTAATAGTGAATTGTGGTTTTTCCCACCAAAAAAGAGATCATTGAAATATTTTCCCACCATAAATCCCACTATGAATATTTTCCCACCATTTTTCCCACCAAAGGCATTTTTTCCAACCATTTTGGTTGGAAAAACCACCAATCTGGGAACACTGGAGGATTGGCTTCTTTATTTGATATGCTCTGTTAGTTTGCATTTCGCAGTGTTTACTTTCGATAAGAAGATGGTGTTTGTTGGACAAATTCATCAAGGAAAAATAGTCACTAACACAATTACAAAAGCAAATCAAATCTCATTTTGTGTTCTATTTACCACTTAAAAATTAGGATCTGACCACAAAATCTGAAATGGTTGAATGGAAAACCACAATAATTTCTTAAAATTTCAAGATAACAAACAGACCTAATTTGCTGTCAAAAACCATAGTGCCTGCTTACACGTGAAGAACGAAAGTGTTATGTGAAGAAAATTATTCTGCAGATTTTGTTCTCCTCTTTGTGTTTTCGTATTTTCATAATGAAAGACACGATTTGATTGGTTGGATTGGATAGTAAAAGCTACAAAAAAGAGAACGTCAATTTTCTACACCGAATATTTTCAAATATTTAAAAATATTTCATCCCCCTCCCTCTTCTGCAAGTTCCCCCGCTCACCATCACAAATCGCAGAAAATGCTTTAATTTCTTCACGTGTGATCAGGGACATATACAGCATACTATGCCTGTTTGGTAACGTGAAATTTTTACCAAGGCATACTATGCCTGTTTGGGAACGTGAAATTTTCACCAAATTTTCTTAAAGCTAGAACTATAAAGGCTCTCCCAAACCAACGCGAAATCATAGCGAATCATTCGCATGGGCGGTTTTTTGTTGTTGTTTAGCATTGTTTATCTTTCATATTTTGTATTATTGTGAATAATTTCGCGTCGTTGGCGAATGTTTCGCCTTGGTTTGGGAGAGCCTTAAAGGCTCTCCCAAACCAACGCGAATCCATAGCGAATAATTCGCAGACAGTTTTTTGTTTTTGCTTAGCATTGTGTATCTTTCATAATTTTGTATTATTGTGAATGATTTCGCGTCGTCGACGAATGTTTCGCGTTGGTTTGGGGGAGCCTTTAAGTTTTTTTCATTCACAATAGCACAAAATATGAAGGATACACAATGCCAAACAACAACAAAAAACTCTCTTTGCGAATGATTCGCTATGATTTCGCGTTGGTTTGGGAGAGTCTTAATGCTCGGAGGGGCACTTAAGTGGTCGGAAGAAAACAAGCGAATACACGGAAAGCATTTGACGCGACTATAATTGCGAAGTGGAGCGTTTCGTCAAGTTTCGTTCAACTTTGGTTACGGAAGTGAGGTGCGCCTTTTCATTCACAATAGCACAAAATATGAAGGATACACAATGCCAAACAACAACAAAAAACTCTCTTTGCGAATGATTCGCTATGATTTCGCGTTGGTTTGGGAGAGTCTTAATGCTCGGAGGGGCACTTAAGTGGTCGGAAGAAAACAAGCGAATACACGGAAAGCATTTGACGCGACTATAATTGCGAAGTGGAGTGTTTCATCAAGTTTCGTTCAACTTTGGTTACGGAAGTGAGGTGCGCTCCCGAGCGCACCTCACTTAAGTAAAACTGACATTTGGTGAAATAGGAATGCCAAAAAGAGAAAGATGATAGTTACATTATGGGTGTGTTCCCCTTTTTTCGGTACGGAAAGCTACTTTTCGTTGGTTTTTGACATTAGCTTTAGTGCTCTTCCGACTATTATAGTTCTACCTTAACTGTTTTTTTTTTCTCATATGGATTTTGACAGCAAATTGGCCACGTTCTAAACCGTAACTAAAGTGATATGGATATGTTTGTGTTGTTGTAATCCCTTGTCGAAACAAAGTCAGCATTTACACCACCCGATTTTTCCAGTACGATTTTTCCCAAAATCGTTTGAAATGTTTACATGAAACGATTTTTCCAGTCAGATTTCAATTCCTGTCCTCTTCATACTTTATTGCTGTCTCCTTCATTTTGCACTCAGAGGGAGATGATATATTAGGACCAGCGTTGTCTACTGCATTTTTTTTTTCGTTAAACACATCTTCTGGCAATGTCCCTGATCACACGTGAAGAAATTCATTCATTTTCTGCGATTTGTGATGGTGAGCGGGGTAACTTGCAGAAGAGGGAGGGGGATGAAATATTTAAAAATATTTGAAAATATGCGGTGTAGAAAATTGACGTTCTCTTTTGAGTTGCTTTTTCTATCCAATCCAACCAATCAAATCGTGTCTTTCATTATGAAAACACGAAAAACACAAAGAAGAGAACAAAATCTGCAGAATAATTTTCTTCACATCTGAACACTTTCGTTCTTCACGTGTAAGCAAGCACAATCAAATACTTTTTGGTTTTACGAAACAAAAAATATAACTCAAAAAAATTAAAATCACAAATAATTTCATTATCATTGTTGTTGTTTTTTCTCCTGAAACCCAACCTTTAAGAGCCTTGCGTATGAGCTGTGTAGCAAACTATGTATATATTTTCAATCTCTTATATGTTACCCAGCGGCTCCATTAGCAATATTTGAGGCAATAAATTGCCTCACTCATTGCTATCGCCTTTAATAATGCAAATGGAGACGCTTTGTCAATGGCAATGGCAATATTGCCTAGAAGATGAGAGGCAATTATTGATTTCCATCTTCAAGGCAATAAATTGAGGAAAAATGGGATTCCCCGTAATTGTGAATGGTTTCTTTATTGATTTTTTCAATTAAATCATAGAATATGAGAACGCACATGACAAAATATAGTGAATTAAAATTAAATTTTATTAAAAACAGGGGATTTGAACAGCATTTGCAGTCAAATATTTCTATACACACATTTTGTAATTGAAATTGCCTGGCAATGAAAATGCCCACCCAAGTAATAAATTGCCATTCCTATTCCAATTGCAATTGCCTCAAAAATTGCCAATGGAGCCACAGCGTTATTATTAATTTCTTCTTCGAAAATACAAATACAAATTTGAAAATGCATATCAACTTCAGAAAATTCTCCGATTAGTGGCAACGCTGAACACACAAGACTCTGGGAAAAGTATAAAAGAGAACGCAAAGTCCCCTTTCACACGAAGAAACAAGTTGCTGGAGATTTTTTTGACGTTTTCTTTTAATCTCCTTAAAAATCTCTTGTACCTTTCATACGAGGAAACAAATCTCCAGGCAATTTTTGAAATTTCCTTTGAAAGTCTATTGGTTGAACACTCCTAAGCCTAGATGTGAAAGGGAATGTCAAAAAAATCTCCTCAAATTCTCGACCGGGGAGATTTTGTTCGCCCCTCTTTCCTCCTGCCCTTCTCACCGTGAAACTAAAAATTGCTGGCAACTCGTGTTTCCTCGTGTGAAAGGGCACATTGCTACAAAGATTAAAAATTTCAAGTAAAATACCCATGATTTGAGAAACAAAATTAAAATAATAAACGAAAATATAATCTACATGCCTACCTACATTATGTATATACGTATAAATCTATAAACAAACATAAAACTTATACCTCAAGCTCACATAGTCCCCTTTCACACGAAGAAATAAGTTGCTGGAGATTTTTTTGACGTTTTCTTTTAATCTCCTTAAAAATCTCTTGTACCTTTCACACAAGGAAACAAATCTCCAGGCAATTTTTGAAATTTCCTTTGAAAGTCTATTGGTTGAACACACCTAAACCTAGATGTGAAAGGAAATGTCAAAAAATCTCCTCAAATCCTTGACCGGGGAGATTCTGTTCGCCCCTCTTTCCTCCTGCCCTTCTCACCCAGGAACTAAAAGTTGCTGGCAACTCAGTTTCCTCGTGTGAAAGGGCACAAACATACTGAAAAAATCGTGTGAATTTGCCAGGAACTAACGATTTGGTCCTTACCCCTCACTTTCTACCTCCTTCACCCATGAACAAAAGATCGTGTGAGGAAAAATCAGGCGGTGTAAATACCGAAGCTGATGACGAAACAACTGTTGGTCGGCCTTTACACCACCCGATTTTTCCACACACGATCTTTTGTTCATGGGTGAAGGGAGTAGAAAGTGAGGGGTAAGGACCAAATCATCCGTTCCTGGCAAACTCACACGATTTTTCCAGTATGTTTGCGTTCTTTCATACTTTTTCCAGATTCTTGTGTGTTCAATGTTGACCAGCGTTGCCACTAATCAGAAAATTTTCCAAAGTAATAAAAAAGTGCAGTTGGTAGATTTGCATTATCAAAGTTTTGTTTGTATTTTCGAAAAAGAAATTAATAATAACATAAAATTGCTGGAAAATTCATAGTAAAAACTACTAACTACTGAAAACAAATTTGTTTTAGCAATCCCAAACGCAAATGTCAACTAATTCGAGTTTTAATTTTTATACAATGTCAATTGTATTGTCGTCATTCGACGACCAAAAAAATATTCATGTGAAAGAATAATATCAGAATTCACGACTTTTCTCAATTTTCAGTTTGCTATTTACATCTCATAAGCAAGGGGCTAAGAGGGTGGGTTTCAGGAGGAATAAGAATGACTGCATGTCAAAGACAGAACTTAAAAATTATTTGTGGTTTTAATTTTGTTGAATTATAATTTTTTTTGTAAAACCAGAAAGTATTTGATTGCCAGTAGATTTGTTTTACGAAGCAAACAAAAAATCAATAGGCAACGCTGGTCCTTATGCCATCTACCTCTAAATGCAAACTGAAAGGGACAGCAATAAAGTATGAAGAGGACAAAGATAGAAATCTGACTGGAAAGATCGTTTCATATCGTTTTATGTAAACATTTCAGCTGATTTTGTGAAAAATCGTACTGGAAAAATCGGGTGGTGTAAATGCCGACTTGGCAGAAAAGAGATCCCAAGCTTTCCTAAAAATTTAAGGATGCGAAGCTATCCTATGACATGAGAAGTATCAACAACAGCTGACTGGCGTTCAGATATATACATGGATACCGATATACAGTACACAAATCCCAACTAACAATTTAAGTTGCTTAAGTGTCAATACAAGCTATTTTCTGACTTTTCTAGAAACTTTAATCAGCCTTATGCAAATCATTTTGGCGCACATTGAAGAAGCTATTTGATTCCCTTAAAACCTTTCGTCACAAGTCCTATGCAATTAAATAGCTTTCCAACAATATTGTAAAAAGGTCTTAAAAAGACAAAATATTGCTCAACTAAACAAGTTATAATAAGGCTTGTATAATAAGGCATTGAAAAGGCCATACAAACATTTTACATTTAGGCCTTATAAAAGCCACTCAATGCATCAAGAAATTTTCTTGCTTGGAATTATTTTATTTAATTTTTATTATTTTTATTTTGTGAGTTTATTCTCTTTACGGGAGTTTGGATAACGTTTTCCTATATTCTGAAATGATAAGAATATTATTTAATTTATAAAAATGTTACTTACTTTTCCGAGGATTGAACTCGCATCCCTCCAATCACATATCCAGCACGCTACCCACTACGCCAATTCGTAATTCAGAAGGGACATGTTAAAATTCTAATGAGTTGATACTTGTGCCTGTACAATCTTACCAGCAATATACAGGTAGTTAAGGTCACGTTTTGGATTTAAAAAAAATTCACTCCAGATTTTAATCCTAATAATACGATGACAGAGAACATCTACAACTATGTATATATTTGTAGATGAGTCATCTAGCCAAAATCATACTGATACTGATCTTGATATTTGTTACTTTTTTTAAGTTTAAAAAGTGTGAATCAATTAATTCTTGAAGGGTTTGAAAGAAGAAATATACAAGAACATACGAGTTTATATAGTTATATGTGCAGCTATAATTCTTGTAGTACCTCGTGGCTTGATGGTTAGTGCGTAGGACTGTCATGCCGAAGGTGTGGGTTCGATTCCCAGCCGTGCCACCTAAAAACAGAAATGTTTTATTCGAGGTACTGCCTCTTGCGTGGAACTGACAAATCCTCCAAGAGTATATTTGTCATGAAAAAGTGCTTCTCATTTAGCCGTTCGGACTCGGCAAAAAACTGTAGGTCCCCTCCATTCCTGCCAACAAACACGCACACAGGAATGGTTGTGAGTTGTAAGTCAATAGGCCCTGGTTCTCCATGAGCTGTTGCGCCACCCAATTTATTTATTTTATTTATAATTCTTAAACAATTATTTCTCTATTATTATGTGAGGCTACATAACCATTTGAGTGTAAAATGAGTGAATTATTTTTAAAAGATCACACTTTATACTTCTATTTCTATCAAATCACAATTTTAAAAATAAATTTTCTCGTTGAGGAAAAAACTTAATTATAACAGCAAGTACGTGCGACTCGTTGGTGTATGTTTTGTGTCCGCTGGTAGGGTAGCTTACTGAAGAAGGTAATCATTTCAATAAGTTTGCTACTAACATTTTATAAAAACTATATATTTCGTCATAGATGTGCACAGCTGTCACAACCCATACGAAATAGCTCACGAAATGAGACAATAATTTTATTATGTTTGTCACAAACGTTTTATAAAAACTATACATTTCCTCAAGGAGGTACACAGCAACACAGCTGTCACAAGCCAAACGAAATAGCTCACCAAAGAAGACAATCATTTGAATAAGTTTGCTACTAACATTGAGTCTGTTGAATGTCTCTAACAGCCCCAATATGTTTAGCTATTACACGGAAACGCCGTTCAAATCACCTTACAGAAAGAATAGAGTGCTTGCGACTATTCGCAGAAGATCAGTATGACAAAGTGGAAGTGCCAAGAAACGACGATCGATCAAAAACAACTTAATTAAATATATTTCTATTTTATTTATTTGAGCTACAACAAAGCACTGAATAAAACACTATACAACTCAGAATTATTCTTGTAAGATCACTTCTGGGAGTTGTATTCCATTAACGAACATCAACAACATCATCCAACCTTATCTCCTAGCCTGTTAGTGGTTTCTCCTAACCTTGAGATTTCTACGGTGTAAGGCTAGTCGCGCACGTGCAACTCTCTGTTTCGGAACTGTTTGGTTGCAAAAATGAATCCTATTGACTCAGATGGGACAGCGCGCACACGCAGAAACTTCAGTCGTCGATTCGAGCAACTTTTCAGTTTGTGTTTTGCCACAAAAAAACATTGTAGAGAATACTAAAAAACTCTTTAAATTCGAGTTTCAAAAAATCTATCATGTCGTTTTCGAAATATTTGATTTTCAAAAAAAAATTTGAAACATTTTTTAAAAAATTGAATATGAAGAAAATTTGAAAAGAAATTCTTCTGTTTAAGTGGAGTGACCGAATATATAATTCAAAGTTAAAAGTTCAAGTGAGCTCAACTCCATGATTGCGTTTCGCCCAGGTACGATAGTTGGGCTCATCAGTTAGCTGACTATCGTACCCTTCTAAGACGCAATTTTGTATCGATGTTTACCGACAAATATAAAAATCTTTAAAATCGTTGGAGCGGTTTCTTAAAAAATTAATTTTTTATATATAAAATTCTTATAACATTTTTAAGAACAAATTTTGGTATGCAAATCTAAAGTATATATTTATGTGTATATAAAAACAAAATTTGAAAAAAAATTGTCAACCCGATTTTGAGATATCGAATTTTCAAAAAAAAAAATTTAAACATTTTTTTTTAATGCTGTGATTTTTATATTAGTCGGTAAACATCGATACAAAATTGCGTCTTAGAAGGGTACGAGTCATCTAACTGATGAGCCCAACTATCGTACCTGGGCGAAACGCATAACCATGGAGTTGAGCTCACTTGAACTTTTAACTTTGAATAACATTTTTTAAAAATCCAAAAAATATTTTTTCAAAAATTTTGGTACGCAAAACTGTTTATATTTCTTGGAAGCTTCTGTATAAAAAAAATAATTGAAATCGGTGGTATCGTTTTGAAGAAAATCAAAAATTAAAAAATGGTTCTTTGGGAGGTACCATTAATAACCATTTTTGAAAATGATTTTCCACCCAAAGGAAGCCTTTACTAAAATAAATGTACTGATTTATTTTTTAAGAAAAGTTGTCGAGTCGTTTTTGAGAATAATACGGTTATGTAAAATTGTTAAAAAAAATTGTATGGCAGGTACCGTTATTTTTGGTTCTAAGAAAAAAATGAAAAAAACGTGTGGGCATAATCACCAAAAACCACTATGTACCAAGTTTGAACAAAATCGATCAAGCCGTTTAGGCTGTAGACGAACAGACAGACAGACAGACAGACAGAATTGTGCCACCCACTTGTTTGGTGTTCTCTATCATCGTAATACCATGTTTGATTGTTATCTCAAAATTTGTTTTTTGCACGAATCCAAAACTTGTCTTATAGTACCTATAATCGCAAGTAAAAATATATCTATTCTTTTGTTTTGTGAGCAAAAAAGGACAAAGTCAGTACTCTTTTTCTTTGTATTTATGAGATAGAAAAATTGAATAAATATTGTCAGTGTGTTGGTTTAGTTCGGCGTGATTGCTTGTGGAGTTGCCCATGTGCGCGCTCATCGGTCAACTTGTGACTAAACTGTTTTGTTGCAGTGGCAGTTGCATGTGCGCGACTAGCCTTAAGGATAAGACTCTTTTTAGTTGCAACACAGAAAAAATAAATGAAAATACAATTTGCCCATTTTCTTTTTCAACGAAATTCATAATAGCCGTTCCACACTATCCCATTGAGTATTAATACACGTCAAAAAAGTGTGAAGAAAGTCATGTATAATAGTGTGGAAGCAAAATATGAAATTTCATCACACACAACTTGACATCGCATCCTACACGATTTGACATGTGTTTAAGGCTCCCCCAAACCAACGCGAAACATTCGCCGACGACGCGAAATCATTCACAATAATACAAAATATGATAGATACACAATTAGGCCTATTCTGCCAATTCTGTTATTCTGCTATGAATCCTCGCGTTCCAATGTTTATTCGCTATGCTATCTAGCTATCCCAAAAATTTTGAGATAACTTGAGTTGTTGTTGCGTCAGCTGTTATCAGCTGTTTTTTAACATGGGATTACAACAACACAAAGCTATCCGGATAACTGAGAATAGCCGGCGGAACGTGCCCAATTTTCTGTTATCAACCATAAAAGATTTTCACCATAAAAGATCTTTTATAATTGGTATTCAGGAGTTCGATATTTTATAAATTTCTGTTATGAAACTTCGAAAACGAAATCTGTTACCAAACAGGCCTAAAATCTGTTGTCATAATCAGCTGATCTGTTATGATAAAAGTTTTCGTCTGGCAAGTAACAAAATGGGCCAACATTTCATTTATATTTATTTTTTTATTATTTAACCTTTTTGATGTATTAGAAACTGAATTGTTATATTTGTGGCACGCGTATATTTTGCAATTTGTAAATTAGAGTTCAAAGTGATTAGATAATCAAAGCGACTACATTTTCTTAGCTTCTGTTGTGCTCTGTGTTTTTCTCTTCAAAATTGTTTTATTTTTTTTTCTTGTTTGTTTAAATAATATGAACCTATTTGAATTTATTAATAAAATACTTTGTTTGAAAAATATTAAAATGGTTGACCAACTTTTGTTTGCATTTATTTCTCAAGATTTAACATAATTTGAAAATAAATTGTCATTTGTCCCAGGTATTTGTGGCTCGCGTAAATTGTTGCAATTTGCATCTTATTAGAATTTCGTAAATTTGTCCAATTTGAGAAGCTGTATGAAGCATACATCGGGAACATTTAAGGGATTACTTGGTTCCATCAAGTGTTCTGTGCTTTCATAAACAAAAATAATTGTTCAAATTTTTCTATTTTTTTATAATATACATACATACATATGTTTTAATATATTTTTTACATTCCTCGCCTTTTAAAAACATTTTTTTGACGAGATAAATTACCCCTTTTTACTTCATATTCCTGCGTACTTTTGAAATCTTTTATGATAAAAGTCAGAAAAGTTTGTCTTTTATTCTTTTACGATTTTATAACAGATTTAATAACAGATCTTGACACGCTAAATACCAAAAATACGATTTGTAAAAGATTTTGTTCTGAGTTCGAAAGTTTGGCAGTTGATAACAGATTTTTTAGCAGATTTAATAACAGATTAAGGGCCAGTTTGTTCACACCTTGTCAACTTAAATCAATGATTATTCCAGTTGGTTATCATTAAATGCGTTTGTTCAGCAAAATTTTAAACAGAGAATCCATGATTTGAGCACTTAATTGGAGAAATCACTAATTCGCCGATTCTGTCTGATTAGCATGATTTAATCAAAGATTTTCTGGAATTTCGTTTGTTCATCATTGGTTATTTCCTGAGCGTAGGCAAAAAAAAGAGAAACAAAATCTATTAAATTCCTTCGAACAAAGAACATAAATGAAGAGAAACCAAGCATCGTCCATCTTGCAAGAAAAAAAATAAACAATTTGTACAGATTTTACTACAAATTGTAGTTATTTTATTTACTATCGAAAAATAAAGTGCTTTTTTGCAAGGCCTAATATAAAATATGCATAGAAAAACTACAACTGGGAAAAAATCCCATCACTAGGTTTCACAAAATGCCAGCACTACCTACACACTTCAACTATATATTTGGAAAAAAAAATCAATTAGCCGCATTAAAATAAATACAAATTTCACGTGTGTAGCTATTCTGTATAGTAATTTAACAGGAAATAATCTTAAATTGAACACAACATTATATTTCAAGCACTGATTTTCCGTGTTTTTTTTGCACAAAAAATGTTTTTTTCGAAAGCTCACTCACACTGAAATAAGTTAATGACGGAATATGTCTGACAATTGATTGACAGATAGACTGGAAAATGGAAAGATTATTGGAAAAACTATGATTTATTAATCAAACTGAAAATTGAGTGAACAAACACCACTGATCTCTATAATACACTGGATAGTGTATTCCTTATAATGTATAACAGTTTCTTTGCTTCCATTTGAAGATGACAATTAGGTGGTCGGCTTCATAATTTGACGTCTGCATTATGCAAAAAAAAGGTGTTTTGCAGATAGGGATGTGCGATATTGAAACAACATCGATGTATATAAATATCGAACCGAAAACATCGATGCTACTTAACATCGATGTTTTTTCAGGTGTTTTTGTTTAAGTTTTTTGTTTGACCAAAGCAAAAAATGCGTCATGCTATGCTCTAATGTATTTTTGCTTTCAAAATTTCTGGGGCCGGCTATTTTTTCTTAAGTTTTTTAAAATCGATTTAAATTTTCATACAAATGAAAAATATGAAGTCATAATCAAGGTATTTCAACTTTAAACATGGATATTGCAAAATAATGATGCACAGAAGCTTGTGTGCTAAAACCGCGTGTAGTGGTATCTTTCTAGGCATCAATGATTTTAATGGGTGAAAATGGATGTTAAAATATGTATTTTGCACAATGAATATCAACAAATTTAATAAAATCAATATTGCAAGGCAATTCATGGTGTTAAGCTGTTATGTGTGCCCTTTTTGAAATCCGATATTTCAAAATCTTGTTTCACACGAAGGTGTGCGCAAGAACTTGCATGGTGTAAACTGCGTGTTTCTGACCATCGATAATTTAAATTCGTGAAAATTGATATTTAATATGTATTTTGCAGTAATATTTCAAGGAATTTTGTGTAAACTGTTTTCTGTGGCTTTTTAGAATATGTATAGCGATATTGCAAAACACGAAGTTGTGTGCAAAAACTTGCATTGGTGTAAATTCGGTCCTTCTGAGTATCTATTATTTCAATGCGTGGAAATCGATGCTAAAATTTGAATTTTTCAAAATATATCGTCCACAGATTTTATAGAAGCAATATTGCAAGTATTTCATGTGTACACTGCTACCCCGAGGCCACACGAGCAAGTACTTGCAAGCAAGTTGGTTACATACACTGCCTGTCATATTCGCAATTTGCATTCCACTTGCTTTCCACTTGCATTCCACTTGCTTGTCTCCCAACTTGCTTCTCAACTTGCTTCACTACTGGCTTCAGAGCTTGCATGCCAGTTGATAAGCAAGTTGCTTGGGTTTGTTTGTGTTAGTAAACAAATGTGTATGTATTGCAACTTGCTTGCAAGTACTTGCTCGTGTGGCCTCGGGGTTATCTAACGATATTGCAAGATATTTTTGCTTGCAAAAGTGTGTACAAAAACTTGTATGGTTTAAAATGCGTCTTGCTGAGCATCGATGATATTAATGCTTGAATATCGATGTAAGAATATTTCTTTTGCACAAATAAACACAACACAAATTTGATGGAAGCAAAACTGAGAGGCACTTCATGTGTAAACTTATATCTGTGCCTTTTTGCACATCGAAAGTTTCGTTGTGGTTTTGAATTTTTAAGTTTGGTTTTGGAGATCCTTTGATGATTTCCTTTTTCAAAAAATTCCAAATGTTACAGATGACTTAAAAACTATGAAAGTCACTCCATCTAGATTTTACTAGCAGAATCAATCATTTTCGTACTAACGTTTTGTTTGTTTTTTAGTCTGATGTTTTGGATGTTAATATCGTTGTTGCAAAACATCGAAATCTTTACTATCGATATTTTGCAAATATCGATTAAAATCGCTCATCCCTATTTCCAGATGTCTATCTGAAGAAAGGGAACAGACCATGATATGAAAATATAAACTTTTGTGGAAGTTTGCTTTATTATTTATTATCTTTAAGTTATTCACTGTGTGCATTTGGTATATTTTTTTTAGTATAATTACATAGTGGAATAAGATAAATCATTGCAGTTTGCGAACAAGTTGAGCAAAACAGCTAATGAATAATTATGATGAGGAGGATGCGATTGCATATTCTGCGTTTTTTTTAATGATTTTACCTCCTTGTCACACTCTTTACGTTTGTTATTCCGTTTCATTTACTAATTAGTGAATGAATTTAAATTACGAACACAACAAAAAATGTTAGCAAACAGATCCCGGGGGGTGAAACGAACGGAGAATTGATGTCTGTTTAATGGATTATCTTTGTATTACATGTTATACAGTTATACTGGTATACAAAAAAGTGGTCAGCTTCATAATATAACAATTCTTCAAATGGAAGCAATATTTTTGTACCGATACACTATCCAGTGTTTTATAGAGATCAGTGGTGTAGAGGCACTTTAACAGAACAGCTGATTATGAAAACAGATTTTAGGTCTGTTCGTTAACCGATTTCATTTTCGAAGTTTCATAACAGAGTTATATAAAAGTTCGAACACCTGAATAGGAATCATAAAAGATCTTTTATGCGGAAAATCTTTTATGATTCATAACAGAAAATTCATAGCAGAATAACAGATGTGGCAGAATAGGCCTAATTACCTTAATATGTGTGCTGTGCACTAGATAGGCTATCCATTGTAGTTGAACGCGGCCATGTCGAAATTTGGAAGAAATTTCACGTTAATAAACACACCTACTCATAATGTCAAACCTCAGACGAGAAAAAAATTGCAACAAATATTTCCTTTCAAGCAAAGCGATAGACATATTTTATAACCATTTGTCTTTTATGTTCCTATTATTATAAATACAAATTATTACTTGCCTATCGAATGTAACAAACATAAAATAATGAATGCACAGTTCCACACGCCTTCGTTCGGGGATGAAGAATTCAATCTAACTGATGTAGAGCCCGACCCAGCAGTAAGTTGTTTCCAAAAATATTATTCAATTTGTATTGTTTTTTTTATATACACAAATATTTAGATACAAGTATCAAACGCTAACAGAATCTGCCAGCAAGTCTCTACGAACGTTGATGCACCGGAACCTGTGAAACCAGTCTCAGCATATGCACTCTTCTTCCGCGACACGGTGAGTGCAATCAAAGTCCAAAACCCCAACACGTCCTTCGAACAAATTTCCAAAATCGTTAGTTCTATGTGGCAAGTGCTCGACCCATCCCACAAAAACGTTTACAACAAAAAGAGTGACTTGGCCAAGAAGGAATACATTCAAAAGATGGCAGCCTATCGGAACTCGCAAATGCGTCAGGTTGTGCAAGACGAACCCGCATCGAATAGCTTCGATCAAGCAGACATTATCCAGCATCCTAATATTTCTCCAAAGCACGTACCACTTACCTCGAGACCGGTAGTCTTTACAATTTCTCCCAGACAAGGTGCTGGTGAAACACAATCTTCGGCCATTAATGACCAACATGCACCAGTTGCTGCACAAAACAATATTGTTTATAGTAACAATGTCAATCCACAAAAACAAACGACAAATAATGCAGCTGCTAGTGAACCTCAAAATATAGAACTCGTTAGCGATTGTGGTTCAATTCAGATTTGCCTGCGAGAAAACTGCAACAAACGAGCGATCATAAATCCAGACTGGGAGGATGAATACTGCAGTAATGAATGTGTCGTTATTCACTGTCGCAATGTATTCAACCAATGGGTGAAATCTAATGCAGAGGAGCAGTGTAATTGATTTGAATCGATTTCTGATTAAACATGGAATAAAATCCAAAAACATAAAATATCTCTTTATTAATAACATACATACATAATTGCTATTTGAAATAAAATATTGAACCATTAGAGAGTTATCCTGTTACATTTTTTCGATTAATTGAAAATTATTACACTGGGATTAAAATGGGTGAAAAATCTACAGGGGCCCAACTATGTAATTCGATTCTCATACAATTTTATTTTACTAGAGGTGGTCAAACTTTTTTGAAAATAAATTTGTGTACTGAAAAAAATATTAAAAAAAAAAATGCGATAACTACTATTAAATCATACCATCTATCTATTACAACAGGCATTTTAGAATATTACAAAAATAAAAAAATCGCAAATATTGTTCATCCATGGTCGTAGCGTTCACGCATTTGAGGAAAGTAGTACTTGTTAACAACTTTTGGAAAAAACATCATAACAAAGTTACCACTGGGAAAATATTTTTTTTATATTTTTTTCTGGCAAGGTCATAAGGCCTGCTATAACCAGTTGCAAGATTATCCATTATTTACAGGACACCCTGTATAATTATGTAAATATTTTCTGTGCAGGGAATCATCGAAAAGTGCAAATACGAAAGCATCCCAGTTACTTGATAAAAGTTATGATATCTCGACTTTTTTCGTTTAGTGGGTTATTTTATGCGTTTTGTTGGTGTAGGGAAAAAGTAGGGATTTTTTGTATATGCTGTTGGTACTTTTCTTATTTCCATGTACCATCACTGGTAGAATTGAAAGTGGAATCGAATTACATAGTTGGCCCCCAGGATAATTTTATGTTCTATGCTGGATTTACGGACTTCAAAACGGGCAGTGTTGTGGCGATTATCTATCAAATAACTGGCAGAACGTACAAATTCAATCTTTTGGTAGGTATATTCAAATTCATTCGTTTGAGAAATGTTTACACTTAAAATATTACGTCAAACTTATTCTTGGTCTCACCCATAACATTTCTGTCACAATTTGTATGGAAAATTTGACAGATTTACGAAGTTTAAAACTTTACTACGTTTACAACGACTTTACGCTGTTGCATGAATACCCTTATTGATTGGTTGAATATTGATATCAAATTTTTGTATAAAAGAAGAAAATAAAATAAAATTGGGACACTTCTAATTCGGGAGTCGACAAAATAACTGTGTTTACTTTAATTCAAGCAACTCGCTGGAAGTTCCATAGTATTTTAGTATCCCAGACGCCCTACAGAGCTACTCGCTTTTGGGTAAAGTTTTACCTGGCTACTCGCCGGACTAGTCTGGTTACTAAAAGAATAAGGCTACACAAACTTTACAGGTTGCTGTCAAAAGATATTCGGAAATAAACAAATATGAAACCAAACTTTTTTTAGATTTATTTTATTTTGTATTATAAAAAAAAATACTTCGAAAAAAACGTTAAAGCTAAAATTAAAAAAAAAATTATTTGGAAATTTCGATTTATACAAACAAAAAATGTAGATACATAATTAAATTTTGCTTCGCTAGAGAGAATTCAACACTATATAAAAACAAAATTTTTACCACTTATAAATTTCATTTTTCGCATTCTTAAACATTATAATGAACCCCACCATAGTTTAAAATACTCTATCACAAACAAAATATTCATTTTTTGAAAACAAAAGAAATATATTTTATATATTTTTTCCTATAAAATATAAAGTAAACGTTTAAGAGATACCAGAAATCAAACCATCATCGGTTAAGATTTACGTATGATCAAAACTTAATATAAACTTAAAATGAACTTAGAGTTAAAAATTGCAAGTTAAAACGGACGCAAATTAAGCATGTAAATACTTTTGGAGTTTTATAAAAAGAAGTAAATGTAGTACAAGCATAAATTATTATTGTAACCACAGCATAATATTTAGAAAAAATAATAATATCAAAAAATTTACAAAATAATAAATATATAAAATATTTAAGTTTATTATTTGTTTCCAAGATAGCAGCGCTTTTTATTTTATATCACGATATTATGATTAACAAATAATAGTTTGATTTTTTTTAATTAAGTAATTTGTATATCGTATGCGCACAAATATTTTTTTAGTTAAAACATTTTGCCAATACATTAAGAGTTTATGCTTCAAAATAACATAGTATATAAGCCTAGGTTCACAGGGCAATGCACCGCACAGTATAAATCCAAATATCAGTAAAAATCCAATCGGCAAACATACAAACGTCGTTTGAAAGGTTCTATGTAGAATGTATACGCCACTTCTCATTTGCACGGATTTATATTGCAAAAAAAGTGCGGTGCATTGCCGTTTGAACTAGACACGAGTAATACTTATACATACAATAAATATGTGCATGCTACAATGGGCAAGTTCTTCATTTAATACCAAAACATTTGTTGAATAAAATAGAAGTTGTTAAGTCATTGTGACATTAAATTCACAACTCGTTCTAAAAAATCATACATTTCAAGAAAAAAAGCGAAAGTAAAATTATTTAAAAAATGCAACATCAACAAATGTATTTTTCATTTTCCTTTAGGTTATCAATTATGTGTAAGCTACTACTTATTAAAAAACATAATTGTGGGCGCCAACAACCATATTGGTCCAAATTTTCAAAAATTCGTTTTTGTTTTTGTTACCAAACAATTTTTTTAAAGGCAGCAGTCTTCATGCTAAAGTATTGTTGCCAAGAATAAAATACTGTCGCGATAAAATAAACAAAAAAATATATACTAAGTAAAAAAGCTGAATTTGAGATAAGTGACACGTTTTGCCCATTATACACTTTTTTCTCCTTTTTTTGATGCAATATTAATATGCGAATCATGCCATCTAAAATTTCATACACTATTTTGACTAGAGCGGTATTGTTCTTCAATAAGTCCATTAATTTATTTTTAAGAGACCATTCCATGTGCAAAACACTCCAAATTATTGAACGGTTTCATTTGGTCAATCCCATCAATTTCATTAATTATATGCGGTAGGAAGGAAAGGAATGAATTGTGTTGCTTATAAGTTTCAGGTTTTGCTACGAAAAAAATTAATGCCTTTAATGTTGTCCTTCACAGTTAAAAAAATACTTACCTTCATTCTATTATCTGCAATTCATCCACTAGTAAATCCGAAGACTCTTTGCAAAATGTACTGGATCGCTCTAGCTTCGTTTCGATGCGATTACATTTATTGGTTTCCTTGGGAGGCGGTGAACTCTCGATATGTAGTTCGATGGTATTACTTCCGCCATTTGTGATGGGATTTTTGAATTTGAATTTTGATTTTTGCGAGTCCTGGTATTGGTTGTTTTGGGTTCTTTGGTCGCCCAAATATGTTTTTTTCAAATGCAAGGAATTCGGTCTTCGAGTTGGGATGTTCGAATGAGAATTTCGATTTGAGAGAGGCACCGATTCCCGACCGATACCTCCTCTTAACAGTGGTTGAGGTTTGTACGATGATGATATCGTAGAATGACTCTTTTCTTCGCCACTGCTCGATTGTTGTTGTTGCTGTTGTTTATTTTTTTCTGCTCGTCTTGCAAGTATTTCTCTCGATTTTGCGCTAAGGAAACTTTTTCGTGCAACAGTTGGTGTTGGTTGTCCGGTAGATGTGGCACTTTGGTTGCCGGGGACGGATATTGAACGATTTTTGAATGCGTCTCGGGGTGAGTTTACTGAGCTTACACTCGAGAGTCTACTGCCAGACTTGTTTGTTAGCGATGAAGGACTCGATCCAGCCGAGGTAGTGTTGTGTGATGAAATCTGTCGCCCCTTTGCCAGTGGACGGTTGGGAGCGATTTTGGGCGCTACTTGATTTTTTAGTTGCCTTACTGCAACCTTATTGCTTATCACTGGATTCGAACGGGAGAGTTTGCCACCGGCAAGTGATTCCTGAGACACCGTTTTATCGGTTATCATCGAACTTTTCATGCTATCAGCCAAGGAATCAACACATACGTCGGGATATTGATTCGAAGACTTCCCTTTGGGCTTGGCCTTCCGAGAAGGTGAAGCCAAACTGTCCAATGACATGTTAATAGACTTTGTTCCAATTTTTCTATCGGAATTGGCGTTGTTTCTGCGAATGGCAGGGCTTGAATTGCGAGAGCTATCGCTAGATGAAATATGTTTTCCCTTTGCCAATGTAGAGGGAATGCTGGAACTAGTTTGGCTACGAACGGGCCCGTTGGTATTAATTGTTCCTCGTGGTTTCCTAGGTTCTAGGTAGCGAGGACGAACTTCTATTAGGCGCGGAACAATGGGCTTTTCTATTCCTGGTTCAGGTATATTTTTGACTTGTTTTTGACTTGAAATACGAACAGCAGACGCTTCTGATTGAGTACGTCGGTGAGAGGAAGACTTCTCATTTGAATTATGTGTTTGTTGTTTTGATATAAGCGGAACATGTGCTCTCGAATTTGTTTTCAAAATTTTAACTTAAATTCACGATTATTATAGAAGAAAAAAGAGTTAAATGGGAAAATAAATTTAATTTTAAAAGCTTTACCTTTGTTTTCGTTGGCATCGTTATTGGCTTGAACACCTCTTTCAGTAGTCTGAATACTATTGTCCTGGGCGTGCGTTTGAGTGTGCGTAGTGGCCTTAAAAAGTTGTGAGTCATTAGCTAGCGAACGTTTTGAATGTGCTTGAATGGCCAACTTAACTTGGTAAAGATCCTGATTTCTATTGCTACTACCTCCGAAAGAAAACGCCTTTGTAACTGCTTTTCCACGTCTCAAATCTAAAGGCTCAGTGAGTCGAGCTAAGGTTTGAATTTTCTTTCGTAGCTCTAAATCCATTCTCTGCCAAGCATTCACTCTCATTGCTCGTGAGCACTGTCGTGTAAGACATTGTTCAACTGTAGATAGAATGGCACTTATCAATCTGATAAATTCTTCATTCCATTCCAATTCTTCTTCGTGTAATCCTTGCAATTCTTTTGCCAACTCTCCCAAATTTGGCATTTTAAGTATTTTTGCCGAAAGAACAGTGTTCAGGCGCGTAATCCTTTGGTAACTGCGGCATGCTTGATCTGGTGTAAGAGATGATGCTGTTCGTAATAAGAGGCTTTCCAATCGCGGGATGTGACAACTTTTATCATGCCCTAACGAAAGGAAACTATCACTTGCGATTAGGCTTGAAAAATGATCAGCAATGTAGCCGTAAGCAACATCTAAAATATCTCGCACAAGATTTTCTATTACTGAAGCCCACCGAAAAGGAGCCAACTGAGCCAGCAGGTTGTCACAATCCAAAACCGAGTCCAAGACAGTTTCGGATGTCTACGAAAATTAAAATGAATCATGAATATTATGGAAGTAAATTATTTATCTTTGAAAAGCGAAATATATTTTATAAGATAACAATCTTACCAAATAAGCCACAATTTGCTGACGACATCTGTACAAAATATCCGATGGTAATTGAGCAAACGATCTGGTGGGCCATACTTTCAAATAATGTCGGCACGCCCACTTTAGACATTTTCTATACAAATCATCTAAGGCATGGTTTAGAGCGACTGGTAAAACTTGCAGTATTCCATCGATGCATCCTGAGCAAGGTTTGTGGAAGTTGTGACAGTAATTGCTTTTTAGGGCGTGTGCTGTTACTTCTTTCAATCCTTCCAAGCCAAGCAGATCAGCCAAAGCAGCAAGTTCCATTAAACTAATGCCGTCAGGAGGATGCGATGCGCCCGAATAAATATGGCACAGTGCAAAATGCACTGCACTATAAGAATAGCCTGGAAGAGACACGACATTTCCCGAGCTCTGTGCCCATCCACCAGCCAACATTGCAGCAAAATATTGACATCTCGATCGAAGAATACATTTGTGGGCTTTGATGCGTCGACCGTTGACCTCAACTGTCATATCTGTGGCCAGCTCCTGTAGGAACATCTTAAGTAAATCTTCGCCAAGTCTTCGCGGTTGTCGACATGAAATAGACGATTCGTCCATTCCCGAACGACTAAAGCTCGACGCAAGGCTAGAATTTATCGAAAAGTCCGACGAATTTACATAGTCCAGATGCTCGACATTTCCCACGAAATCATTTGGCAAGCTGCAACTGAGCTCCTTTGAAAATTGCGGGAAAAGACGCGTTAGACTTTTTAAATTATCCACAGAATTCGTTATATTTAAAATACTGGGGCCCGTAGATCGAGACATAGTCCAGGAATGTGGTCGGGCACGAGAGGTTTCATGAAATAGTCGATTTATTTGACGATGGTTTCCAACCGATTTTGACATGGTTTCGCTCGGTGAATGAAGCTCGAATTTAGCTAGAGGCTTATCCATGTCCGAAAGCTTTACAAAAGACCGCGACTCGGTTACGGCATTCTCAGTTACCGTTTCTAAAAGTTGCTTTTGCTTCTCTATTGTAGCATTTAGAGACTCCATAGTGTGTGTGGATGCATAATTTGTAGCCGACTTCTTGGGAGATGATGTTTCCTTGGCTTCGATAATGGTCTCCATAACCAATGACCTGGTAGTAAGGTCTTTAATCTGTTGAAGTGACGAAGGTTCATTGGTATCATGTGAGACGACTTCTTCTTCTTGTTGGAATGTGAGATCTTCTGTATCGGTGCCAGTTGAAATTGGCGAAAGGTCCTTCGAAAGAATTCCATCTGTTAGAGATGCAACGCTACTTTTGTCGAAAGTTTCGTTTAATTGAACATCCCTTCGATGTTTTTTCACCTTTACAGCGGTGGGAATGTAGTTGGCATTTTCTACTCCTACCCCATCAGCCCCCGAACCTGATGTTGTGGAAGTGTTCGAGTAAGTGCTCCCTAGTTCACTTTTGGATGAAGTTAGATCATCAAATGGCGACAGAGATGAATCTACCGACAAACTAGAAGTTTTTGAGATCAAAGGAATTTTATCGATGATGTTCATGAGTCCTTTGTCACCGGTCAGAGACATGGATCGCTTACAGTCTGCGCTTGGTGCTATAGTATTTGAGTTATTTGCCCACGAATGTCGTTTGGGATCACTGGACGATGTAAAGTTTTTGGAAATTCTCCTTATTGCAGCAACAGTTGTAGGCAAAGGCTCGCTTACATTTTTTTTAAATTCTTCCTCGCCCTTGTGTTCAGAATCTGAGTGCTGTTGTTGACTGCTTCGTGACATAAGGGTTTCCGTAGAGCTTGTGCTAGATTTCATGAGATCATCATTAGTGCTACGTTTCAAATTAAACGAACTAGAAAGTCTGGCGGCCAATGAAAGCGGCTCCTTCTTAGAAGCGATTTTCTTTTCTCCAAAGTCTATAAACATAGAGAAAATATTTTTCTTATCGTTCGAGTCTCTTATTCCTGGAGTTGGATTTTTAAGAGATAGGGGCGGGGTGGCATTTCGAGAATCGTCGTCTTCTGATAGATCTACATAGAAACCTTGGGGTTTTTTTGTATTGTCAGAGGAGGACTTCTTACGTTCTAAGGCAATGGGTTTCTCTTCGTTGCCCGAATAATTTTCCAATGAAACGAAAAAGCCACTCTTTGACATAGTATCGCCACTAGATGAGGAACTGGAGTCCTTCCTATTCTTACAGTCGCTCATATCAACAACCCAAGATGAAACACCCGGCGCCTGAGATTTTCGCATCTTCGGCTTAATTTGAAACTCTTCGTCATCGTTGTTGGCACGTTCAAAATCGAGAGACATGAAACCACCCGAAACTATGGGGCACGATTCAGTTTTTCTTCGCACGGGTGGACTTTCGCATTGCTTAACATTAAAGTCTTTAATTGATGCTCCTCCTGATACAATTGGATTTGCCTCGTCAAACTTGGAAAATCTTTTTGGTGTTCTTGGTGCTGGAATCGGACTGTCCGTTGCATCACTGCAATATGCACCTGAGTCCCGATAGTCTACTCGAGCATGCACTTGTACAATCGAGTTATGTGGAGTATCCGGCAGAATACATGACGACTTTTGATTGCGCTCTATGTCAGACGACCACACCAGACTCGCTGCTGGACTTGAGGACGAGTAGTCAGTTGTGTAGCTTATGTCATTGCTAAAGGGAATTTTGGGACTTATCATGTGGCCCGAAAATTGCTGAATATTGTGCTGGAACACAAATTGCCCTTGTTTCCTTTCTTTTGCTTTTCGCATTATAACAGCCTCATTGCTATCCGAAGAAGAAGATGACGAATCACGTTCTTCACGTTTATCATCTGCCGAAGGTTCAAATAACCGAGTGGAAGACCTAGCTCCAAATGGATCATTGTGATTGGTTTTTTCACGTTTTCTTGAGAGCTTCTCTTCGTCAGATAGGTTATTGATTTGATCATTTTCATCGACTTTCTGGGGAGATTCGTCGCTTGAACTACTGCTCTTTGAGTTTTCCTCTTTCTTTTCGTCCAACTTTGTTCGATTTCCCTTACAGAACTTAAAACCCTGTTGAAAGGTTTCCAGAGGCTCTGGAACAATATTAGTCGAAAGTGCACCCGTCTCTTGGCTAGTAAATGCCAATTGCTCTTCCTCTTCATCGCGCAAAGAAGAGGCATCTATGAAACATGCAGTAACATTTGCGGGCTTTTCGATTCCACCGCAATAGTTTTGCCTCTCGTTCTGCAGAAAATCATTGCAGCATTTGCGGACCTCCACTTCAGTGATCTTGCCGTGGTTAGGAAATATCGATTCCCAAGAACCAGTTTCAGAGGATACCGATGACGTCTCCATTATTACAATCTCTTCGTTTTGCCTTTGCTTCTCCTCTTTTGTGGTTGAGATGGCAGAGGGTGCTGGATGCTTAATTTTGGTTTCAAACAATTTATTGTCTACATCAATGCTTCCATTGCACTTGTGAGTTTCCGCCTCGTCGGGTAGTCTTGGGTGTTCACTTGGACTGCTGTTTGTGCTTATGGGTGAAAAAGTATCCCTCTCTTCTCCACAATCAGCTTCACAAGTTTTTGTCGATGATCCACTTCCTTGCCGATGAGCAATATTCAATGGAGGCGGTTTAGTTCTTGCCCTTTCACAACTACTGCCACCTGAATCGACTATTTCAAAGCCGGAACCAGCCGATTCATCTGTCGATAGTCGGGGTGCGCAAGGCACGTCACTGTATCCAATTTCATCGTTTATTTCATTGCCATCACTCGGTGATCGTCTATGGCCGTCTACCACGGCTCTTGAACAATTTTGAATGCCAGTGTCATCGCAATTCATTTTGGAATTTGTATTGCTTTTTAAATTATAATGCACATAATTTCACTTGCCTAAAATGGAATATTTGATTTATTGCTATCAATTGAGTTTGAACAGCGTCCCAAGTGTTTTTGAGCGTGGCAAGCCTCGCGTTAACAATACCTTGAATTCAGTTTATTGCATAAGAGGTATTATCCATAGAATGCTTGAGGTATGCATTGCCAAAAGACTGCTGTTATTGCTTTATCTCAAGCCTTTGTTTGAAATCTTTTTTGTCATTTTATTTTATGTTTATTTTGAAAACAACAGTGTTTGCTCTATGGAGTATTTATTTGCATAAATTTCGTTGCTACAGGCGATCGTCGAAAAAATCTGCTGTAAATAGATAGAAAAAATATTTGTGTTATTGTATTATTAACTATGGAAGCAAAAAGCATCTTAAAATTATTGGTACATCATAAAGATTGTGTAACCGTATAGTTTTTAAACAAACAGCAATCAATGTTTGACTAATAACATCGTGAATAATTGCTTACACATATACATTTTTTTTTATTGTTAGTAGTCGTCGTGGGTAAATTAATTTATCTGATTCAAGTGAAGAAGACAGTGAAAGCACTTTTTATTTAAGTAAATATGGCATTATATTAATGTACAATGTCAACGAGTTTCTATCGTAACTATATACGTACAAATAAATGTACAGTGACGAGCAATAGTGGACAAATATTTTTACTAATTTTTAAAAGTTGGTGCGAACTTGGTATTGTAAGCCGAGGGGAAAAATTTTAATTTTATAATTTTGTGTATTAAATCAAATATTATTTTCTTGAATTAATTTAAAAACAGAATCTTACAATACACTGAAAAAAATCTTAAATGAATTTTTGGAATTGGCCACTTTTGCCCGTTTAGGGATAAAGTTTTGTTCACATTATTAATTCCATAAACCTTTGTTCTTTATCACTTGCAAACACCGTGTAGGCATGCTCTCTACCAAATTGCAAAGTAATTGGTCGGATTTTTCGGCTCCCCTCTAGACTCTCTGTAGCCACTTTTTGCCAAAAATGTTGGCAAATTATAACGTAATAAGTCAAAATATTTTTCTTTATTCATTATTCACTCGATCTTTATTAACTGTCCGATAGAACTTCAAGAAAAACGTCCCCACGCCATAATCCCGAAACGACCAAAAGTGGTCAGGTCCAAAAATTCATTTAAACTTTTTTTCTGTGTATTGTAATATTTTTTTAAAAATTTAATAGAAGAAAACAAGATTTGATTGAATACAAAAAATTATAAAATTAAATTTTATCCTAGCGGACCCGCACCAACTTTTTCACATAAAAGTAAACATCTGTCCATTTTTGCTCGTCACTGTATATGCATGTATATTAGGGTGTCCGTTATTTCCCAAAATCGTTTTTAAATAGCAGACACCCCCTTATTCAAAAGTTTATGCCCAAACAAAAATATTTGGCCAAAAAAAATTTTGTCCGATGTCATTTACACGTGGCTCTAAGTCCATACTTTTCCCATACGAATTTGTATGGGATTTTCGCTCTTTTCACGTTTTATTTTTTTTCTCTCGAATTACTGCAGCTATTCTAAATTTTTTTGTTAATTTTTGTTCTTTAGTCATCCCTTTAAAAGACCTCATTCAAAACTTAATTAAAAAAAAAAAAAAAAATCGAATTTTTTGGCTCGATTATTACCATAGGAATTCCCATATAAAAACATTATAAAAGTGAACATTTTATTATTTAATTCTAAATTTTTTTTAATAAATTTTTTGAATGAGAACTTTTAAAGGGATGATTAAAGAAAAATAATCAACAAAAAAATTTTGAATAGCTCCAGTAATTCGAGAGAAAAAAATAAAACGTGAAAAGAGCGAAAATCCCATACAAATTTGTATGGGAAAAGTATGGGCTTAGAGCCACGTGTAAATGACATCGGACAAAATTTTTTTTGGCCAAATATTTTTTTTTTGGGCATAAACTTTTGATTTGGGGGGTGTCTGCTATTTAAAAACGATTTTGGGAAATAACGGACACCCTAATGTATATACATACAGTGACGAGCAATAGTGGACAAATATTTTTACTAATTTTTAAAAGTTGGCGCGAACTTAGTATTGTAAGCCGAGAGGAAAAATTTTAATTTTATAATTTTTTGTATTAAATCAAATATTATTTTCTTGAATTAAATTAAAAAACAAGATCTTACAATACACTGAAAAAAATCTTAAATGAATTTTTGGGATTGGCCACATTTGCCCGTTTCGGGATAAAGTTTTGTTCACATTATTAATTCCATAAACCTTTGTTCTTTATCACTTGCAGACACCGTGTAGGCATGCTCTCTACCAAATTGCAAAGTAATTGGTCGGAAATTCGGCTCCCCTCTAGTTAAATGCGACCCCTTAGCTCATTAGTGTGGGATATATGCATTTCTTACTGTCATAACCTTGACTGCAAAATTGACCAGTGGTCCGTTCCTTTTCTCTAAAATGTTAATAATTGTTAATGTGTCAAAAAAAAAATGTTGAAATGTCATTGTTAAGAATGTTACACTTTGTAACATTTCTTTTAGGAACGATCAATGTTGAAAATATTGTTGATATGTCAAACGGCAAGGTTGGACAAAAAAAAATCGAAATGCATTTAGAATGAATAATCAAGAAAAAACTATTTATTGCATTAAATTCATTGAAAATAAATACATATAACTTGAAAATAAAATTTCTATTAACTTAAACTAACTATGAGCACAAATTTCTTTAACAAAATTCACAGAATTGATAGAATGCAATGTCGAAAAAAAGTAAATTTATCACAAAACAATTCAAAACTCAAAAACAACAATAAAATCAATTAAATTGAAAACACATATGTATTTGCAAAAATGCAAACAATTCCAAATCCAAACAACGAAAAGTAAACAAAAGATAATCACAAAATGAAAACATTGCAGTTTCAGCTGTTTTTGACAGATCAACACTTTCAATTCATGTCGAGGAGATGAGTTGGAAATTGTTACAAAGTGTAACATTCTGACACTTCAACATTGAGTTTAGGAACGATTTTATGACGTCATAATGTTACAAGATGTTACAATCTGAGAATTTAGGAACGATCAGTGTTAACAATTGTTAACAAATTAAATAATTTTCTATTATTTGCGTTTTTCTTCATACTTAAACTAGCCAGACCACGGGCTTTAACATCATATATACATATATATATATATTCTGGGTGTCTGAATTTAAACAAATTCCCTTAGAAAAATATAATTTACAGTGCTTACGCGCTGTATATTTTATTAGTTGTCGGTATACATCGATTAAAAATAATGCGTCTTAGAAGGGTACAACAGCATCTAACTGATGAGCCCAACTGTTGTACCTGGGCGAAACGCATTTGGACTAAAGGTCGCAAAAACTTTTAATTCAAACATACAAGTACGATACAATTCAATATTTCTTTTATTGAACGGTAAGGGCTGGACATAATAACATCATTTTAGATAAAGTGTCAAAAAATTGAGAAATAACAAGAAAATTAGGAAAACAAAATTTTGGAAATTTGCAAAAAAAAAACTTCATTTCTTTTTTACGAGTATTTCTAAAAAACTTTCGGTTTTTGATATTTCTTTTCAATTCTTGCGCAGATATCTTGTTTAGGTTTCTCATCTTTCGCAGCAAATTAACGGACACAAATTTTTAGGATCTAAGAAACGTGAACTGCGTGAGGAATGGTACAAAATCCGAATGGAAAAATTCACGAAAGGCTAAGACTGTTGTACAGTACTAAGCCATTCCAGATTTTGGCTTTTGGGATTTTGGTATTTGGGATTCTATTATTCGGGATTCTTTTTTATTATTGGAGTCATTTAAAATAAACAATACATATGAACACCTAGAAATCCGAAGAAACCAAATCAGTCTTAATTAAACATATAGAATAGTGTTTTGTATTCTTTAATTCTTTATACTAAATTGATTTTATTAACCACTTTAATAGGCTGTTTCTTAATTTCTTTTATGCATTTCAGTGGCTCAGGACTCTTGGCACCTCATATGGGGGAAATTTGAAAAAAGAAAATGTCATCTAATTCGTCAGTAATTGATCAGAAAAGGTCAACTTGTCCTAGAAATTGGTCAGGCCTAGATAATTTGTAATCAAGGCTTAAAGTTTATCAAGGTCACGCGAGTAACGTACAATGACCCTACCCAAGAAAATGTTGAGTCTACGGGTAGTTAGTGTAAATAAATTCATACCACTTTGTGGTAATGAAAATGAACACCACATTTCCCATGTTTTATTTTGTTTATTATTTGTAAATATTGTAAATACTATTATAAAGATTATTGATTAACATAATCGAGAAGTTGGATTTCGAACCTCAAGCTGAAGGGTTGTTTTTTATTTCTGTCTCGTGTATTCTAAAACATAACTCGCGCGATTTTCGGCACCTCATTATTGGGAAATTTAAAAAAAAGGTTTATCATCCGAAATATATCTAGGTCGTGATAAAAGGTCAACTATTTTCAGTAATTGGTCAGTCGTAGATTTTTTTCTATGAATTTCTAAAGTTCGTTTCAAGGTCTTTTAGCACCTTCACGGTCATAAAAGGTCAGCTATTTTTAGTAATTGGTCACCCATACATTTTTTGTCAGAATTTTTTAAAGAAGTAAAAAAAAATTCAAGGTCATAGCGATATTTAGCACTTCATTCATTGAATATTTGCAAAAAATATATACCATCTAAGAGATCTCTAGATCTATATAAAAGGACAGGCAGTTTCATTAATTGGTTAGATATAGATTTGTTTTAATGAATTTTTGAAAAATTTCAAGCTCATAGTCATTTAAGGCTCATATATGGGGAAATTTGCAAAAAAATTAATACCTTTAGAACTATATATGTAAACTATAAAGGTCAGCTGATTTTAGTAATTGTTCAGCCATAGATTTTTTTAAATGAATTTTTAGATTTTTGTTCAAGGTCATATTGATTTCTGGCAACTCATTTATGGGAAATTAAAAAGAATTAATACCACCCGAAAGGCGCAACTGATCAGCCCAATTGGTCAGCTGGATTCGTTTTTATGATTTCTTAAAGTTTTTTTTTTAAGGTCGAAGCTTTTTAGATGATGTAAATTATTTGCAAGGAATCCATTAATAAGGTTCCAAAAATCGCTAACCTTTATTTTTTTCTAAAAAAGAATGTATTGGTGACCAATAAATGAAAATAGCTGACCTTATATGATCGTGAAGTGGCCTTTCAAACCGCATGCCTAAAGTTTTTTTGTGACCTTGAAGCGAACTTTAAAAATTCATAGACAAAATTTTTGGCTGATCAATAACTGAAAATAGTTGACTTTTTATCACGACCTAGAGATCTTTCGGATGGTATACATTTTTTGTAAAATTCCCACAAATGAGGTGCCAAAAATCGCGTCTGACCTTGGGTGACCTTGCAAAAACTTTAAGCCTTGCTTACATGTTATCTAGGGCTGATGAATTTCTAGGACTAGTTGACCTTTTCTGACCAATTAGATGGCATTATATTTTTTTCAAATTTCCTATATATGAGGTACCAAAAGTCTATAGAGCCCATATCCGCTGGGATCAATAGATTTCTATTAATTTTGTATGCTTAAGTTACTAGAAGGTAGGTACCCAAAGTTTTATTAATATAAAATTTCAACATGGGTTTTTAAAAATATTTAATTTTGTATTTTTGAAAACTCAGTATTTTGATAAGGGTTAGTGAATTTTTAAAAAAATTAGTTTGTAAGCGTGTAGAATTTAATGCTTTAAACGGTATTCAATTAAATGTCCTTGAAAATTTTCACATTTGCATACAAAAAAATTACTAAAAATAAATAATAAAAAAAAACGCACAAAATTATAAGGTTAACATTGTAGGTACTGTTGCCAAAATGTCTTTAAGCCTGCAAAGCCCATCAATTTTCTTATTTATAAGAAAGGTCACTTTAATAATTTAATAAATAAAATCTTTACCTTAATTTTTAACCAAAACCACATAACAAACTTTTGTTTTTAAATAATTTTGTGTCTTAACGGTGCTGCAATTAAGTTCATTAGATTTAGAAAGCAATTTTTTACACAACTGAGCAATACATTTGACTAACATTGATTAGTTTTATAAAAAAAAACAGCAGCCCGAAAAAGTCCGTTTCTTTATGTTAAATAAATTATGCAGTCATAAAAATTAAAATACACATAAATCATGAATATCAAATCAAAGCCACTTATACAAATTTTAATTAATAAAAAAAAACTAAATGATTACAAATGTGCCTGATCCGCCCATGAATTAAAGTAAAGAATTTGTGTATTAAATTTTAATGTTGACTGCGAAAAATTATATTTTTTATTTACTTATGTATGTCATGTAAAATGGGCAAGCTATTGTATTTGTTTAGAACCTGCCTCAATCCCTATGCCTTACAATGCGATGATGTCATACACCAAAAAGTATAAGTTCAAAGCCAACATACCTACATACATAGGTATCTAAATAGAAACCGAGGGAACATGTTTGCTGCCTTTTGATTTATTATCATTTTAAATTCGTCTGCTTTTTTTAACCGGACACGTAGTAAGTAAGAAAATAATTGGGTGAAGAGCTTGCGGCTCGAAAAAAAAATACTCTACGTAGGTAAAAAGACAATAAAATAAAATTACTATGCCATACATAAAGCATTGGTCTATGAAATGTTTAATTTTATGATCTCAGCAACGTTTTTTTTATTACTATAAGAGTTGTTGACACCTTAAATTAATAATAAACAAAAACAGTATTATATTATTTAACGGTTAACAGCGGAAAAATCATTAAAATAGTATTTATTATGATTTTTTAAATATTTTGTTTGTTAGGGTTTAGAAGGCATAAGGGTATACAATTTGATAAAGCGGCTTATTTTATTATAAATTATAAATGATGACTTTAATCATGCTTCAAGGCTATATTTATTTATTACTATGAGTTCCATTACTTATTGTTAGCAAATATTACGCGCTTCTAACGCCTACAATTATTTAGTTCTATCAGTGAAATACTTGAACGTTACAATACAATGAGTCGTATGAATATTTATAAGCGTTTGACTTATCGTTATATCATCATTGTAATAAAGATTCATTCGAAAACCTTAGCATGTGTATTGTTTGTAGTCATACTACTTAGTACGTTAGCTATAATGTTTTACATCATTTTAAATGAAACAAAAGAAGAAGGTGTGCTCTTAAGAACAAGGTTGTAAGAACTGAAAAAAGAAAAAGTATATATATTATACATACATATGTAATAGGTACAAAATACATTATAACTATATAAAAATTAATATTCGTTTTTGATTTTTATTCTCCATATTTTGATTAAAAAAATAACATTTCTCGCTTGTAGGAAATACAAATTAAAATAACAAATAAATAAATATACCTAATATTCACAACAAATATGTAGATGTATTTATGCAGTTTAGTTTTGCAAAGACACTTGTCAAAAAAATTAAGAGAACAAGATTTTTAAAAATTATTTTTGAGTCAATCAAATGTATTGGTCATATAACTTGTTTATTCAGCTTTAATTTTGTTTTGCATGAGATATTTAATTTTGAATGAGAAAAGATACTTTTGTCTTTTATGACCAATATCTCAGCAAATTATTATTCCATAAAAAAAAATTCAATGACAGTTGGAAATTTGAATAATTTTTCTACAAAATCCTTTTAGACTCTCTGGGCATTATCGTTGTTTAGCTTTCATCATAAATTTAAATAAAAAGTACTAAAAAATGTCTTTTTGTGGTATTTCTTTAACTCACCTGGAAAAATGGCAAGTTTTTGTCAAGTTTAATCAAGGTCCTGGAAAGTCTTTATGTGAATTTTCTTATAATTGATAATTAAATTGTAAAGGGGGTAATGTATAGATATATTTTATATGTACATATATACAAATATTTATAAGGATTTTTCAAAATTCTATTGTAGAATTTTGAAAAATAAAAACATTAAATTAAATGGGCAAGGTCAATAAAGCTCTAATCTTGCTGTTTCTTTTTGTGAAGAACTGAATTCAGCCATGAATGAATACTTCAGCGCCATACAAGAATAGGTTAGTTCGATTTGTAAAAGTATTTGTCCTAGGTAGATTTAACAAGATAAATTTCTAATTTTCAAGATTTACGAAATATATTTCTGTGGTGTTTGGGAGAAACATGATAACTCAATTTTAAAATTTGCGTCTTTATGTCCACTTCACATCAAGCTAGAAGCCACACGGGTTTACCGATTTTCTTCAAATTTAGAATAGTTAACATGTTTATTGTCAAATTATGTTCCAAATTTGAAGAAAATCGATGCACCCGTTTAGGTTCTAGCTCGATGTAAAGTGGAAGTAAGGACGCTAATTTTAAAATGTAGTTATCATGTTTCTCCCAAACACCACAGATTTGTATAGAGGAAATCTAGACAAGGCAAACTTGTCAAATACTTGCGAGGCCCTCGCTAGTAAGAACTTGTTGGATTAGTCTTGTTATCCCATCACAAATACCCCATATATGACAAAAACAAAATAACAAATATTTTATACCCATCATACAATAGTAAGAAAAATTAAAGTATATAGTTTTTCATTTTCAACATTGCATAACTGTATTGCGAAATAGCTCAGTAGTTAAGGAATAGGACTCCCAATAAAGACAACTTTTTATTTGTTGTCTCTCGAGGCAAAAGGTTAGAGAATTTCTAGAGTCACCCTTGCTGGTCCCATGCTAGTATCTATGTAAAACTTTCTAGCCCCTCGCCAAAAACTAGATTATTTTTCCAGCCGGGACTGGCTGATATTTTTCAAAATTAAGCTTTTCGAATTCAAACAAATATTTTTATATTTATAAAGTTATACTCAGAGCAGGTTGGATTTAGGACCAGATATTTTTCAAAATTTAGTTTCATAACTGTAGGTACATGTCCTATGTTAAATATTCTTTTTGTTCTGAAAGGTTATATATGTGCTAAGAGAATAGACTAGAGTGGGCTTTACTACTTTTTCAAAATTTATCTTCAACGGGGAAGAAATTAAAATTAAATAACGATTTGAAATGCTTTCTTTGTTGGAAAGGTTATGCTTAAGGGACAGCTTTTGGGCACCGATTTTAAACATTCTTCTTTGAGTTTGAAAGGTTATTTTATAGGATGGATTTTGAGAACCAGTGGCTTTATATTTTCAAAATGTAACTATTTAAAGAGTAAATGGGGTTTAAATAAAAAAAAATGGTATCCAATTTTGAAATTTCTTTGTGTGCGTTATAAGGTGTCCTTCAATCAAGTTCGAATGGCTGGACGTATTTATCGCAGTTCAGATTCTTTGTTGTAGTCAGTCAGGTGCAGTGATAGATATCATACTTTTTATAATGCACACTGCTTGCGTGGGCCTATGGAAGCGCCTAAAGAATTTTTTTCCATAAATAAATATGTACATCAAGAATTCCGATTATTCACGGAGGAGGCCGGGGATAAAGTTTCTTTTCTTCACTTTTATTTTAAACGAGGAAATGCGTACAAACACTCCTAATGCCCATCCAACACATACAGCTTTTTTGCTGGCGAAATGAAATGTTATTAAGAGCAAACATTTTCATTTATTTTTTGGGGGAAAACAAAAGAAAAACAACGGACACCTTCAGGTGCTTTTTTTCCGAAGTGTTTTGTTTAGGAAAGAGAACTTCAGGAGAAAAATTTTTTCGGGTGAAAAATTTTCGGGCGAAATTTACAATAAGGCTGATAATTTTTACTGTTCAATGTATCTATAATTTTGTTTGTTTTTTTTTTTTTAAGAAACACTTTTCTACCCGAGCGAGGTCGGTGCGGGCCAGCTAGTTAACAATAATATAAACTCGCCGGTGGGAGGATTAACCTGGCAGGTTTTGAATTTGAATAAATTATTTTCCTGGGCTTTTTTATTTAAACGCTCTAAGGGTGATTCTCAGCAAATTGATACTTTCATGTCCCACGGCGATTTTTGATATTTACTAAGTATCTTTCACACTTTTTACAACAGTATTAGCTAGTACATCATGTGTTCTATACATGGCAAGTGTAATTTCGAAAAAATCACAGCTATATATATTTAAAAAAAAACTACCTATTTTATACTCCAAATTTCACTACCGTGGCATGTCCCAACCCTGAGGTTAGCAACTATTTCGTTGAAACTCGATTTTAATTAAAAAACAAAAATTGATTTGAGTTATATTTACGTAAAATATATAACTGAAGCGTCAAAATTCTATATTTTATATTTTTATAAGTTATAACTCATTTACAGAATTAGCAGTTTGAGTTCAAAATCTGTCTCAGAGTTTTTAAGAAAATAAAATCAAATAATTTGTTTTTATTTTCGTGTTTGAACAGCTGTTTTATAAGGTGGAATCTAATATACATGCATCAATTCAGATCAGCATACATACGTCACCGTATATTTTCACGATAAACGAACGACTATCTCCAAATTGGTTTGGATTTTATCGAGCATCAAAAGTTTGACATCAGTTTGCGCGAAAAAAAGGTCACTACCGTGGTATGCGTTATTTCGAACACCATATACTTTTATTCATAGATCGAATCATTTTTGAATAGAGTTTGTTTAACTTATCTTAAACCTGTTCGGAAAATATTTTGACTACATGAAAATGTCACTACCGTGGCGAGCAAAAACGTGTCACTACCATGGAATTTTATCATTTTTACATGTAAAATCTGGTGTAAAAAAACTTTACAGTTGTAGTGTGACCACTTTCAGCATTAACTTTAGTTATCATAACAATCATTGTGGCATCAAAAAAGTTTGAGAAATCCTAAATTTTTTTCCTATATTTTGCACTAACAAAACTATCAGTTTGCTGAGAATCATCAATAGGTACATAGGATATTTTAAATATAAATAAGGATTCATTATTTTGTATGACATATACATTTTATTTATTAATATTCAAGTAATCTATTGATTTAATAGGCAAATGTGCTCGAAAATTGTGTTAATTAACGAAGAAATATGATTGATAAACCAAAGGAATTGGTTTCATTAGTCAAGATTATTACAAAATATAAATTTTGAAGTTCGTTTCAAGAAGAGGAATAATAATTGTAAATGTGTATTTATAGTAAAAAAATTTGCTTTGAAAGCCTCTCAGCTACTCAAATTGTCTGCAAATATAATAGTAGTACCTACTCTATAAAAAATTGAACTAATTAAATCTTTCTATAAACACTTTATTTTTGCATATCGAGCCAGTATTTCTCGACTTATATCCAATTTAATGCAGCTCGACCGACAATTTATGTTTTTTTTTTTTTGGAAATCATCAAAATGTGAATTTTTAATAATTTGAAAATTAACTTCGAAGCTTGTGACCAACGTACATTTATAAATGTATACATTTTTTGGACTAAACTCACTGCACCATGAAGTTCTTGAACGTTTTTCTGTGAAACTATTGGTTCTTCGAAAAAAAGTATGTCAACATTTTTTGTGTAGAATAACATAACCTTTAGTTTTTACCTTCACATTTTTTCAATAAAACCGATAGTTTAGAGCAATTCCCAAAAAACTGAACTTCAACCCCTTTCACCCCCCCTAAAAAATTTAGCTGGGCCAAATTTAGGGTACTTTTCAAGAAATGCTTAAGACGTCACCAAAATTAAACTTAGTCGCATTTTTTTCGAAGTGAAGTCTAATTTTCCTGGGCTATTTTAAATTTATTTCAGATTTTTCTAAACATGTTCTAAATCATAATGAGGGTGTATTTTAGTTATAATACCTATTCAAGTTGTATATATCAATAATTTGTGGGGTAAATGTGCTCGAAAAGTATATATCTACATATATAGCTATGCCTTAAGCTTCTCCCCCCCCCCCCCTCTTAAAAGTTCTTGTGAATTTTTGTATAATATTTTGTTGGGTAAAACTTATTTTTTTTTGTTATAATCTATAATTATTAAAGCGAAATAAAGTTGATTCAATAACATTTGTTGATAATCAAAAATGTTATTAACTACCTATTTAGTGAGCCCGGGACAATGTAAAAAATGCATACATTGGTCAATATTTCGTAATATTAATATGTCAGTCTCTTTCATTTTTGAACCAAAATAAAAAATTATATTATAAATTTGTTTTTTGGATGGCTTTAAACAAACGGGTTCTATAATTCGCTCTAAAAAAAAAGTAAAAAAATCATCATACCCGTTTATCTCCATTTGAACACCCTGACTTGTCCCTAAGCTTACTTTCCACACTGCAATGAATTTTTTAGCAAAGAAACTAAAAGCGACACAAAAAAACCTAATGATGCAGTCTTTTTAACAATATATGCACTCTCACTAAAAAATGGTTACTTTATTTGAAGTTGCTTTACTTTGTTAAATAGGAGCTATTAAGTAAGTGTCCCTAATTAAATGATCATTTCTATCCCATCAATTAAAGTTTAAAAAAAAATATAAAAAAATATATACCTAGGCTCAAAATAGAAATCTACTTTTTTGTTGTTTAACGAGACAGGATTGCTTTAAAAATATGTTCTATGAAAGGTGCTATTAAAAGTTGCTAAGTGTAAAATTTTATAATTTTTAGAAGTAGATCGTACTTATTTAAGTATACATGAAAAAAGTTCAATCAAAATCGTAGGAGTCGTTTTTAAGCAAACAAATATTTTCCTTTGCGGTTTTTTAACTTTAGCATGAAAGGTACCGTTATTTTTTCATATATGTAAAGTTTTTTCTAAAAATATTTTAGAGAGTTCTAAAAAACTCTTAAATATCGAGTTTAAAAAAAATCGATCATGTCGTTTTCGAAATATTCGATTTGAAACATTTTTTAAAAATCCAAAAAATATTTTTTTAAAAATTTTGGGACACAAAACTATTTGTATTTTTTGTTTCTGAATAAAAAAATAGTTGGAATCGGTCGTACCGTTTTGAAGAAAATCAAAAAATTTAAAAATGGTTCTTTGGGAGGTTCCATTAATAACCATTTTTGAAAAATGGTTTTCCACCCAAAGGAAGCTTTTCTAAAATAAATTTCTTGAATTTTTTTAAGAAAATTGTCAAGCCGTTTTTGAAAAAAAAATACGATTTTGTAAAATTGCTAAAAAAATTGTATGGCAGGTACCGTTATTTTTGGTTCCAAAGAAAAAATGAAAAAAACATGTGGGCATAATCACCAAAAACCACTATGTAACAAGTTTAAAGGAAATCGATCGAGCCTTTCAGGCTGTAGACGAACAGATAGACAGACAGACCGAATTTTGCCACCCACTATTTTGGTGTTCTCCATCATCGTAATATCATGTTTGATTGTTATCTCAAAAAATTTTTTTTTGCACTAATCCAAAACTTGCCTTATAGTACTTATATCGCAAGTAAAAAGTTTAAGCGAATTGAGGTAAAGTTAAATAAGTTTATCTAGATTGGTACATATTCTATATAGGTACATATATTTTCTTCCATGGAGACAAATCATTAATTGATTGTCCAAGAAAACTTATTGTGGACTATGGGTTTATCCGTAAATGTCTCACTTACCGATTTCTGAAACCACAAAATTAGTAAAAACACTTGCTTTTGATTTTAATAAATAAATACATATTTTCAAAATAATTGATTACAAAAATCGGTTAGTCAGCCATTAACGAATACACCTTATTTGTCATTTCAATTTGTTGTATTTTGTGAATTCAATCTCCAACTCAAATTCAATCCATTATTGTTTTTATTTCAATTCAATATTCCAAAAAAATAACACAGAGTTAGGAATTCATCAATTACCTATATAACCTTTTTTTATGCTTCACATCACTTTCGATTTCGGCTATCACGCCTAATCTTTTTGTGTGAACAGGCCTACATAAACTTTTACGAAATAAGATTCAATGGAAAATTTGTTTGGATTGCAATCAGCATACGAGCGGCGACGGGGGCGGTTGCGTTGCTGTGCTGCGCGATAAGCTAGTCTTGTTTACAAATGTCTTTTTAATACAATTTAACATTTCAACAAGCAATAAGGCTTGATTAGGAACACATTGTTCAATTATTATCAATACAGAGGAGGTATATAACTTATCGGTTCCGTGTTGATAAATACATACATGTATAGTATGTAGCTTATGTAGCTCTTATAATAAAAAAAAAACAATAAACAAATTATAAGTAAACATTAAGAATACAAAGGAATGCAAATAAAATAGGAATAATCAAAAACAAGTTTAAGAAATAACAATAAAGTATGAGATGTTTGCATGCTGTACAGTGCAGTTCATTTAATAAAGCACATAATTTTTTCTATGTTAAATTAATTTGTTTGATATTTATTTATTTATTAAATATGTATGTACCTATGTTTTTTAGTATTCTGCTTTTGGTATGTTTTGTTTATGATTTGCTTATACTGTAAAATAGTTGAAAGAGTTGAAAGAGTTGACACTGGTCAAGAATTAATTTACAATTTAAGTTGGGTTTGTGTGTAAATAAAAATCTACACAAGTGCAGTATGCTGCAATACACATACTATTCCCAATTTAGAAATAAAAACTTTACTATTATATAGGACACCTAAGGCCCTTTTAAAAAATTAGTACCTGTACTAAAGTATGAAAAATTAGTGGTTCAGTTATAGGATGCAATTTAGTTGCGTTGCGGTCGTGACCTTAGAAAACTGGTCATTTGCGATTAAGATGTCTAATTTGTATGTATCATTCTCTTGCAAATATTAACCCAGATAGTTGATCTTCAGTTTCAGTTGAGAAATGAGAACCAAAATTACGAAACACTACCTACAAAATTATTATTTGAAAACGTTACGGGTGTGACAGGTCATCCTTACGAGTGTGACCGATAAATGATTTTTATGCATGCAACAATATAATATACGATATTTTGACGGGAAATTGTTGTCATCGATGTATAATCACTTCTCACATGATGCCAAAAGAATTGTATTTACTATTGAATAATTAAATGACACAAAAATGTACTTAGAGTTAAGGGCAAAAACCACCGGTTCTCAAATTGTGAAACAATTAATTATTGAAAATAGGGTTTTGAGCTTCTGATCAAAAAAAGTGACTTTTGGAGACCTATTTTGCTAAGTGGTTCGAGCTGCCAAATAAGCGGCGATAAAAAAATCATCAGGAAAAGCTGATGCAAAAAATATCTCTTTAACAGTTTCAAGACATACATACATATTCATATATACATATACATACATATTCACTGAAAAAATAAAATAATAATGTGTTTAAGCAAGTGAACCGCACTGTACCTATATTCTTATTCTTTGAATAACCTCGATACGAAGTGCATGGTGTACATACAAAAATATACCATTTAGCACCGCATTATGCATGCTCAAAGCACGAATTACCTATACTAAGAACACGTTTTACAATTTACAATGATAGGCAGGACTAAGGACAGGTTCATCAGCCAGTTTAGAAATAAAAAAAATTAATAGGGACTCAAAGAGATAGTTGGATGTAATCTTCGTGCAGGGATGATTCATACATTTTTTTAAACGACTAAACGAGTCTTCCAACGTCGGTCGGAGCGAACGCTTACGCTGATGACCGCACCGCACCGACAGCCCACAAACACACACACAAAGGAGCAGCCAGCCAAAAAACCAACAGTTTCGAATGCCGATTGTTGTTTATTTTCAATTTAACAAAATGCGGGTGTGGTTTATCAATATATTCACCAAGAGAAAAAAAACACAACTTTTCTAAACGTCTAATTGATAAGCTATAGACCTGTAATAAAATGATAAGAAATCAACATTGCTCAGATGGACTTTCAAGATAAAATCGATATGATTTGATTTGTGCCTCGGTAACTCATCAAATGCTATTCCTTCCTCAGTGAAGGAAAGAAACTTGTGCAACCATAATTTTTGCAGAGACAAGTGCTTCGCCTTCTTTTCGGCCAGCAGTGCCGTCTTCACTTTCTACCACTTTTTTCACTTATTTTGGAGTGCACTTCGTCGGAGAAAAACCACTCACCAATAAATAATAATAACCACTATCCATCAATTTCAAGAAATTTATTCCATTTGGGTTTTATTTAGCATTTTATTTATTTTCTTCCTCAATATTGATACACATCGCACTTTAATTTTTTTACCTTCTTCACAGATTTTATTGATCGCGGATGCAGTTTTTTTTTTTTTTTTTGTCTCGCATATGTATACGCAATGTGATATTACTTATGATTTTTATCTTTTATTATTTTCATTTACAAAAATTTCTTTTTAATTATACAGATATCATGTAACTAAACAGGAATTTGTTTTTATTTTAAGTATTTTTTGTAATTGAAATTACTTTTCACAAAAATACACCCGAACTTCGTGGAAAAAAGACGAGACGAAGAAAACTTCGATTTTTCCCAGTTCACACAACGACTGACAGCGGTTGTCAATCAGAGATATTTTTACATAGGCCTTACATGAGCACTTTGAACGGTTGGCTAAAAGTGTCTCTACACTATCCCACAAAGTATTAACACATGTCAGGATAAAGTGGGAAGAATTTTCATACGACTGCCAAATTTGTGTGATGTAACTGACTTTCATATTTTCCTTCCACACTTACATCAAAAATTAGTTTCACCATAACCTCAAACGCCCAAGTGGGATAGAAAGTGTGATGGTTTTAGAACCGATCCTAAATATTTTCATGTATTAACACATGTCAAATCGTGTCGGATGCGCTGTCAAGTTGTGTGTGATGAAATTTCATATTTTGTTTCCACACTATTATACATGATTCCTTCACACTTTTTTGACATGTGTTAATACTCAGTGGGATAGTGTGGAATGGCTATAAGGCCTTTCCACACTTATCCCATTGAGTTAAAAGGTAAGACAGCACTCGACGGAATGCACTTCAGCGGAACTGCGCTATACTGCCCAGCACTCTTTGGCATTTTTTTTTATATACGGCACTTGAACTGCAGCTATGCGTCATTACATATTTAGCCAATTTATATTACTTGATCGCTCAGTAATTTTTCTCCGCTTTTTGACAAAGCAGGAGAATAAAATATAAACAGAATTCTTCACATAGAAGTCAAAACAACTCTCTTTTTCTTTTCTTCCTATGTAATTTATTGCGACAAAAAAAACTGAGCAAGCGAATTCAAAAATTTTCAGTCTCAGTTTTTAAGGGGAAAAGTAAGGAAATTTTTAGAGGAATCCTATTTATATTTCTGAGCCCTCTGAGAACTCAGAAATATAAACTGGCTAATTGGCTTCCCTCATCAATAAAAGAGCAATTCCTAAGAAATGCCATAAGTCATGCAATTGTCAGTAGATTTTTGCATTAATATCCAAGCAACATAATAAGTGTATTCATGCAACAGCGAAAAGTCGTCGCAATCACAAATTGTGACCTAATACCATGTTTTCACCAAACCGAAATCTGAGATTTCAGCTGAAAAATTTTGAGATCTCGAGTTGGTGGAGCGGGATTTCATTAATATTTCGTAGAAATCTAGAGTTCTCACTGAGATTTCGTTGAAATTTCCAAGAAATCTTGTTCCATCAACTTGAAATATCAAAAGTTTTCAACCGAAAATCTCGGATATCATTTTGGTGGGAACATAGCATAAGTCATCTATTACACGAAGACTTTTGAGTTATGAATTTTTTTTTCGAAATTCAATGAGTGCGAACGAGAAAAATCATCTGTGCCGAGATTCAGTTAATTCGAAGCCGCAGGGAGTGAGTGAGATGAGTCACTTTTCGTCGAAAATTGATTCAGTTAGCAAAAGGGAGTGAGTGAGCGAGTGAAATGAAATGTCAGATTACTCGCCAAATATTTCCGCAGTCAAATATTTCCGCAGTGGAAAAAAGGTCCAAGGCCTTTGGACTGTGCAGACGCCATATTTTTTTCTCGCTCTACAAAAAAGTTTTAACTTGCATTTTTTTAAACCGGCATTTTCTTAAAAGTATAATTGTTTTTTTTTTGGAAATAACTTTACCACACGATCTATCAAAGCGCGCTCCAATAAATTCAACCAAACTTTACCGTGGATGATTTTATTCCCCACCGCTTTCTACTGGATTTATTTTGGACGCCATCTCACGACACACCCAGCAGTAAGCTGGTGTAAGTACCACCTCTTCACGTCGGAGTCGCAAGCACTCCAAAATGCGACCCCATGAAAAGCGTAAAGGCAAACCGCCTGGAAAAAAGAAACTAGCTGCCGCCTATCAGCTTCTGGAACTTAGTAAAAGCAACCCCGTCAAGGTGGCTCCCGTTGGCTCACCGAACAAACACGTGCCACCGACCACGAACTACTCTTGGCTTACACCACGTAGTAAGCATGTGCATTCTGCCAATAAAAGCAAACACCTTAGCCCTGAAGTGAGGCCGTCAACTAGCAGCAACAGCAGCAGCAACAATCGTTTTTCGATACTGGATTCGGGAATTAAAATCCTCCCGTCGCAAATTGCCGCCACGTGCTCCAACTTGACTCACCAGTTGGTCCAGAACAACATCAATCAGGACCCCATCGACATTGAAATCGATGAAGAAAACCAACTAAACAACGTAGATAAGGACGCCAGCGTTGGACCAGATGCAGCAACGAACCCAGGATGCGGAGAGATAGGGACGGGGCCCACGTGCTCGCGGGGTAAGTTTTGCCCCCCCATTTTCTTAAAGAACGTAAACACTAGACAATTAATAAGTGATTTTAGAGAAAAATCTGTTAATTTTAATTACAAAATATTAAACCGTGGCAATTCGAGTAGGCTTTTTGTTGATAATAACGGAGTCCATCGGGAGTTAATGGAACTCTTGAGGAACACCGAGAATGTCGAGGCGTACTCCTTTACTTTAAAGGAGGATCGTACTTCCAATATTGTCCTAAGGGGCCTCACTCCTGATTTTTCAGAATCCGAAATTCTTAACGAGTTAAAAGAGAGAGTACCAAACGTGGACAAAGTTTCCATTTTTGAAACTATTAGGTCAAAAACGAGCAAGATTCGGTATAATCTTTTCTTAATCCGACTACTACCGGGTACGAGTCCCGATGAACTCATCAAAATCCGATATCTTTTTAATACGCGTGTCTACTGGGAGAAGCCCAGGGGCAACAAGGGTTCCCTACAGTGCAGACGGTGTCAACAATTCGGGCATCTTGCTAAAAACTGTGCTAACAAGTACAAATGCGTAAAATGCACCAATAATCATGACCCGGGTTGCTGCCCCGTCTCTAAAATGGATGGAAGTAAGGCAGTTTGCGTCAACTGCGGTGAAAGCCACCCCGCTAATTATAAAGGCTGCGTATCCTATAAAAGATATGAAGCTAATAGAAAGCAAAAAGTAAATGCTGCCAAAGACAGAATCAGTAACGCAAAAACTTTCTCCAAAGCAGTTGCTAGGGGAAGCCTTGTTGCCTCTGGGGTCTCTTATGCTAGCCATTTTGGTGGCTCGCAGACTCCTCATAATCTCAATTCGAAAAGCAATTCCTATTCTCCGAAAGTCGCTTGTGGTTCTGGCTCGAACGCCATTAATGAATTTATGAATCTCTCAAGAGATCTTTTTGGAATTGAGATGAACCAACTCATCTCCAAGATCGAACATTTCATGTCCAACTTGAGTAGATTCGAATCATTAACCAGCAAACGACTGGCTTACCTTGACCTGGTTAACCAGCTCATAATTAGTTCGAAATAATGATGCTAAGACTTTTATCTTTTAACATTTCGTCCCTAATCTCACAAGCTAGGAGAATTGAACTTTTGAAAATTCTCCAAGCCAACGAATGCTCAGTGGGTTTCATCCAAGAAACCCACTTGAATCATAAACACAAAGTGTTCATCGATGGGTACAATGTACTCAGAAACGATGAGTTACAAGGGGTCGCCCTGGTCATTAAGAACAGCATATTAAAAAAAAAAAAAAGAATAACAAATACAAAAACAAAAATATAATTCAATACTGCTAAAAACCCATAAACAAAAAAAAAAAAAAAAGTAAACAATACAATATTGGAAATCTAAAAAAAATAAAAAAAAAAAAAAACAAAAAAGAAATAAATATAAAAGATTTTATTACACAATAACATGGTACAAAATGTAAATATAACTCACAAAGAAAAACTAATAAAACATAAATTAAAAAAGAAATCCAAAAAGAAAAAATGTTAAAAATAAAGATAAAAAAAAAAAATAAAAAAAAACACTTAAAAAGAAAAACGTACCTGCTCCTACGTTCTTTAAGGATGGGGGGGCAACTCTTAAACCCATAGGTTAAGTTATTTCCTTTTCTTTTTTCAAATGTTAAAGTAGCACGCCAGTCCAAATCTGATATCTTTTTTCTACTTTAACTTTCTTATTGTTAGTAATTAATGTATCTACCTACATGTACCTTATGAAACTTATGTGATATTTTCTTGTACTCAAGTACTATATGTGTAGAAATCATTTAACTTTTGCTTTTACCATAAACTGACAGAGCTTCGCTCTCTACATAAAGACATGAACCTGTGTATATATCTCAAATGTAAAAGTATCTTAAAAATGTATTAATCGAGTCGTCCACTCACTCGTTTGTAAACTGTTCAAATACGTATACACTGTGATTGTAATTAAATGTTATCTTAAATATAGCGCTCTCGCTCTATAAAAAAGGGAAAAATCCATTCCTAAAAAGATTTAATATAATAAGACAGATATACTGTTGTAAGAAACTCTTCTTTCCACACTGCACTGGCGCATTGTATGTCATATATTTTAGTTTTAAGTTAGTATAAGTAGTATTGTATATATTCATAAGAGACAACCGTCTCAATCGAATTCATTTAATGCTCTTGAGCAAAAGCAGACTAACAATATAATTCATTTATATACCAATTGTACGCCATGAGGCTAGTCATCAAAATAATCGAAAAGAAGGCCATACATTACAGCCACTTTTGTACAACTTTTGTAATCGTTAGAATTAAGATAAACATTGTAACTCATTTTAAAAGACTCAATAAAATTCAATTCAAATATTTCCGCAGTGACTTGGTGTATGTGTTGGTAAATTTCTAGTTTTGGATAGGTATATGTGCTTTTCTCAAGAATTCCTATTCATGGATAGGAAACGAAATAAAAAACAACAACGTAGATAAAAACAACTACCCTTTTATTGATTCATTAATCTTATTTTATTATCATATGCACATATATATATTAAATAAATTTATATTCTATTCACTTTCAACACTTTTAAACTTTATATTTCTCAAGGGTGAAACTCACATTAAACTTTAATTATGACAAAAAAAAAACAATTGAAACAAAAGATATCTACTCCAAACTCCATTATTAAAGATTCCAATGTTTACATTGTTGTATTTGTTGTTTCGTTTTGCGTATCGAGTGTAACAAGGAGGTAGAATTTAGCTCTTTTATATTTATTCTTTGTCTCATGTTCGAAACTAAATTCGAACTTACTCATTTCATTTAAATAGCTGAATCACTTTTGCGAGTGAAGTGAGATGAGTCGGCGAGTAAGGCGAGTCATCTCATCTCACTCGCTGAAATAGCTGAATCTCGGCACTGATCTCACCTTCTCACTCATTTAATTTCGAAAAAAGTGATGAACCAAAAGTCATCGTGTAACGGCACTAAGGGTGGTATTCACCGATCACTCATAACTTAAAAGCTTTATAAACCTATTCACCAAGCAATAATAGCTAATATTTAAGAGCGCTCATAAAAGTTATGAGTGGTCCCGACCACTCATAAAGTTATGAGCACTCTCTTCGAAAACTTATTCGAAAACCTTTGAAGTAACCCTTCAAGAAAATTCACTGACCCATTTTGTCAGTACTTTTTGGATCCTTACAAAAATGAGTGTCGCACGCACACATGCTATATTTCCTTTTGTCTTCAGGAGTTTTATTTTTTTCCAATTTTTGTTGTCCGCTTTATTGTGAAAACTTAAAAAAAAATGATAGGTGTGTTTAATATATCTGCTGTTAGCAGAAAATTAGAGAAAAAAGCAGAAAAGTAAAGGGTGATGTGTAAAGACCTTGTCTCAAACTGTTCTACATTCTACATCACTTTGAGTCCCATGAAGTTTTTCGGAAGAGTTTAGAACAATATTCCTGCACCCACTTTTGAGGTGGAGCAAGTGAGTGAGAAATGTCAAAGTACCAGCTAATTTATTTGGGATAATAGCTGCGTTTTTTTGTATGTCCATATGGAGTTTGGCGAAAAAACGACATCGGGACATTTCAACATTTGTCTTGGTCTGCCATTTTGTTCTGAACTATCTTACCAACAAACATTTGACATTTCTATACAAATTATCGATAACACAACGCCAATGGTAGTCTGGCAATACCGTTTTATCGGGACAAAAGTTAACTCCAGTTAATTATCTGGACTTAGCTAACTCTATATGGACATAGTTGTTGTTGTATTTAACACGTAAATTGTTTTGCTTTGTTGTCGTTTTTTTCACACAATTTTATCTGGACATGCAAAAAACACAGCTAATAATTAGCAAACATTTATCACAGAAGTGCTTTTCTTATATTTTTGGACTTAACATGAAAAAAAAAAAACATACAAATATATAAGAAGTGTGTATTCAAAATAAAGTTGAATTAAAAAATAATGCATACAAATTACAATTGAAACATTTTTAACTTTGAAATTGCACAGCCGATAGACAACAACTGTCAATCTCGTCAACACAAAGCTGAATTTTTCTGTTCTTTCTTGTTATGACACTTTTCACACAGTTTTGTTTTCATTGAACACCAGCTTATACAAACCAACGCGTTCAAGCAAAGGAGTCCATTTTGGATTCGAAAACGCATTAAGCAAAGTATGAACGAAATAATTAGGGAAACTAAAAATTAAGTACGAAAATTTCTCTATCCCGGAGGCCACACGAGCGAGTACTCGCTAGCGAGTTGGGTACATACATTAATTGTCAAATCACTCGCAGCTCTACTCGCTTCTCAACTGGCTTCGAAAAAGGCAAGCCAGTTGACTAGCGAGTAGGAAAAGTTACGATGTATTTGTAGCTCGCTAGCGATTACTCGCTCGTGTGGCCTCAGGGTATATTAAACAAAATAAAACATGAAATGATCTTCAAACGGCTTAAGAGCCGTTTATGAGCGCTTGGTGAATACCACCCTAAGAATCTATTTTGAAAGTACTTTCAAGTCGTAAGAGGTGCTTGTCTGCTAGTGAAGAGCGATAGTGCTCAGATGTGAAGAAAATTATTCCGCAGATTTTGTTTTGCTCTTTGTGTTTTTCGTAGTTTTATAATGAAAGACACGATTCGATAGAGAAACGAAAGAGAACGTCTACATCGAATATTTTCAAATATTTAGAAATATTTCAGCCCCCTCTCTCTTCTACTGGTTAATATATTTATATATATATATATATAAGTTATTATATTTTGGAAAAACTTGAAAAAAAAATCATAGTTTAAAATTTAAATCCTCAAAACTTTTCACGAAAACAACTCAGCCGTATTTATTAAGAAAATTTAAAGGCTTTCATAACTTCAAGATGCCTTAAACGGCTCTTAAGTGTGAAATTGTTATCTATAATCAATTTTCACATCTAAGCAACGTTACTTAAATGTATCTCAATTTAAACGACATCCACCGCGTTTAAAGGTTACTCAAAGCTATCCTAAAAAAAATACTATTTTGACATTCGAGAAGAATTGTTTTGTTTTTTTTTTTTGTTTTTATTACAGAAATATAGTTATGCTTATGTATGAGGTAGGCATAGAGTTTTCATATTTTTGTTGTAGGTACCTAATGAAAGTTTTAAGATTTGTGATTTCCTTTAATAAATTAAGTTGTAAATAAATTATTTCGTTGATTTCCCAACATATTTTTCTACCAATTGACCAAGGTGTGAATTAATAAATTAAATAAAAGAATTTCTGAACAAAAAAATAAGTATCACAAACCAAAATGCAGTAATATTTCATATCTTTTGCATTGGACGATGCCTACATGTTACATCCAGTTGTTTCTCTTTCTGTCTTATAAGTACATGCGCTCCTGTTTTGTTTGCATTTGTTTGCAAGCTGTCAAAAAACAGCTGAAATGTAGGTACATGTATGTGTGAGTTTTCTCACGTTACGTAACATTACAATCGTTTAGTTAAGTAGCACTAGAAAATTGATTATAGATGAGAGTTTAAGTGATGTAATTTACCCTGAGGCCAGAGGAGCAAGTACTTGCAAGCAAGTTGGCTACATACACTGCCTGTCAAATTCGTAATTTGCATTCTACTTGCCTCCCACTTGCTTTCAACTTGCACTCCACTTTTGCTTGTCTCCCAACTTGCTTCTCAACTTGCTTCACTACTGGCTTCAAAACTTGCATGCCAGTTGATAAGCAAGTTAGCTTCGGTTTGTTTGTGTTAGTAAACAAATGTGTATATATTGCAACTTGCTTGCCAGTACTTGCTCGTGTGGCCTCGGGGTTACAGACAACTTAAATATTTGAGCAAACTTAAGTAAATGACCTCTAAGAGCCATTTTGAGAAAATTTAATAAATTTGGCTGCTAGATTCTAAAAGGAGAAATAAAGGAATGGAATCATAGACATACTGAGCCTTATTCATTAGATTCCACTAAACAGATGAATAGTTATACACTGAATAATGAGTTATATAGCCACTATTCAGTGTTACACCAATTCTTATTCATAAAACATTATAGTTATACAGCGCTTCTGTCAAATAAAGTACCAAAAAGGAAAAATGTGTTACTTGCACATCTGTAAGCAAATATCAGCTGTTTGTGAAAAACAATAAAAGAATAATACTGCCAGTTCGGGTCTTTTCAATTTCAGTGTTAATAATTATAATTTTGAAGTTTTCTTGTGTCCTTTTTAGTAATAATTAATTAATATTTCAATAAAACCAAGCTATTTAATATTCCGTTTTCTCAGTGAATTTTTATTAAAAGGAAAAACAAATCAACTCCCATTTTCCCTGCTGCGACGTCGGTGGCTGCCACAACTCCATTCCGGTTAGATTATTTTTAGTATTTTTTTTTTATACAATACAGTTTTCATTGTTAAGGTGTAGTACGCAGATTGAGCTAAAATTTCGCTCCCATACAAAATTTTCTCCAAAATTTAGCCAAGCTAAAATTTAGCCAAGCATTTTAGCGGAGAGGTACGTAGCTCCAGCTAAAAATCAAATTTTCGTTTCTTACTGTACAGCTCTTGTCTGTCAAAATTTAGCACGTGAAATAATTGTTCGGCACATTAAATGGTGACATCTAGATTTGTGTGAATTTTACATTGTGGAAATTAAAATTCAGAACGAGAAATATTCATGGACAAACGATTTATCAATGCCAAAGGGAAAAATCTATTTTATTTGATTAGATTCACTTGAAATATTGAAATTACATTCTATGAAATTATTGAATAATATTTCTTTTCAGAGAACAGGTGTTTTCTGTGATGTTATCTCCACAAAAATTTGTGTCAAAATTTAGCTTGGATATTAGCTGGTGTTTGGAGAGAAATGTGGGAACAAAAATTTAACTCGATCTGCGATTTGTGTGAATTTTACTTTGTGGAAATCAAAATTGAGAACGAGAAATATTCAAAACAAACGATTTATCAATACCAAAGGGAAAAATCTATTTTATTTGATAAGATTCACTTAAAATATTGAAATAAAATTCTATGAAATTGCTGTTTTCTGTGATGTAATCTCCACAAAAATCTTATGTAAAAATTTAGCTTGGATATTAGCTGGTGTTTGGAGAGAAATGTGGAAGCGAAATTTTAGCTCGATCTGCGTACTAGGCTTTATTGTTTATAGTAGGTATACATATGTGCATAAATTAAATAAAAATGTTTGAGATAAAAACTGTTTTGTTGTTTTATTTCATTATGCTACATTTCCACCTAGCGCTAATCTGAGATTTAATGAGATTAACCTTAAATCTCCTTTAAATCTCGTAGATTTACCATACAAATTTATTTCGTAAATCTTGAAGATTAGAAATTAATCTTGTTAAATCTTCTAGTTTTACAAATCGAACTAACCTATTTTTACATGGTGCTGAACGATTCATTCGAGACTCGCATTCAGTTCTTCATTAGCCGCGTTTTATTATCGCTCATAACCCATATGGTTCACCTCGTGAAAATAAAACGATGTGGGTTAGTGCAAAAGCAGTGCTGTATATCAGTCTCTTTTTTTCTTATGTTTATTTGTTTTTCATGTAAGCACTTGTCTCTTTTCCTCTCTATTCCTAATACTGCTGACAAATCGCTGACATCCATTCACAATGGTAAATAGCCCTCTGCCGATCAGAGTGAAAACCTCTATCTGGGTTATTGAAATTAACCTCGATAGAAACTTAGATCCCATGTTGTTTTTGTAATGCATGTTAAAAGATAACCTCGACCCAGACCCAGAGATAATAAAACGCAGCTATTGTTTCACACGAATCTGTCTCATTCGCACTTCATAAGAAAAATTGGAACGCCATTTGCATTTTTGAAGGTGCTGTCAAATTTAATCTTTTTGTGCGGTGGAAACACCAAAAAGATTTATTTAATCTAATCTGAGATAAACCTTTGCTGGAAACATAGCATTAGGCGTGTTTTGTTGACTTCCTTAATGTGAACATTAAGAAATACTTCACATTAAGGCAAATTTTCCAATGCAAATTCCAACAACAACAAGTTATAACTTCACATTTCAACTCAGTAACTCTATGGCTGAATGTGGAACGTATCTTAATGTTCACATTAAGGAGGTCAACAAAACACACCTATTATTCTTTTCACTCGCAGTTTTTATTGGGAAGAATAGGTTATGCATGTGTGTAGGTATACATATCTGAATATTTCACTATTGTGAGTATATTAGTGACATTTCGATACTTATATATCCTTATATTGCCACTATTCAACCTCCAAATGCGTTTAGCTTATTATGAGCCTATGTTATACGTTGTATAAGTTTTATGAATAAGGTTTTCGCGTTCAGAGGCATTATGACGAGTGGATAGCGCTATACACTTGCTATGATGCATGGCTTGCAAAAAAAGATTCATTATGCTATGTTTCCACCTGAGGTTTATCTCAGTTTAGATTAAATAAATCTTTTTGGTGTTTCCACCGCACAAAAAGATTTAAAAAAGATTAGCCCTATTCTCCCCATCATCACTGATACCTCACAAGTCACAAGAAGTGGTGAAACTGATTTTGTGACTTTTTCGTATTCTCCCCCTAAAGTCACAACTTGTGAGAGTCATAAAAACAACCGAAACTGTGATCTTCTCCAGAGCAGGTCACAGTTCACAATTTACTTGAGTTTCTACATATCATTGAATTATATTATTTCTAAGGAGGCGTTATGTTCTCTGTGCGAAAGAGAACAAAATGTATTCTTTCATTTCTTAAGCAAAAGAATAGGGCAAAGGTGCGGAATTCTTTTGCTTTGTATTTTTGAGACATATAAACTGAATACATATTGTGGGTGTGTTGGTTGAGTTCGTTGCGATTACTTGTAGAGTTGTTTATGTGTGGCGCTCATCGGTCAAGAAGCTACCAACAAAATGATGTGATGAATTTAGTTGTGAGTTTTCTTGTGACTATTACTAGGGGGAGAATACCAAAATGTTATCGAGTCACAACAATCCTCACAAGGAGGAGTCACAAGAGCTTGTGACTTGTGATTCCTCACAAGGGGGAGAATCGGGCTATCTGACAAAACTTTCAAAAATGCAAATGGCGCTTCAATTTTTCTTATGAAGTGCGAAAGAGACAGAATGTTTTATTCGTGTCAAACAATGAAGAACTGAATCGAGTCTCGAATGAATCGTTGAGCACCATGTTAAAATAGGTTAGTTCGATTTGTAAAACTATTTGTCCTAGGAAGATTTAATAAGATTAATTTCTAATCTCCAAGATTAAGGAAATATATATGTATGGTAAATCTTCAAGATTTAAAGAAGATTTGAGGTAAATCTTATTAAATCTCAGATTAGCGTTAGGTGGAAATATAGCATTAAATAGGGAAAAAATGCAATATATTTACTGCCGTTGCAGTAAAGTGGCTGCCCTGATACCACAAGACGTAAGAGTTATACATACTTCTTGAACACATCCTTCAAAATTCATTAGTTTGAAAAGGACAAATCTGCAGGCTATCTCTTTCTCTTATTCAAAGAAAGAAATTCGGTAGACTGCTTGTTTTTTTTTACATAAAGCTGAAAAATGAACGACGAACACCCAGTCAAGAATATAGCTTGTCTCCTCTTTTCAGTTTATCAGTATACTTTTGAGAAACAGAATACACTACGATGTCATCTATTTTCTCTTTCTAACACCCATTTAAAAAGGAAATCTGCCAAGTGCGCTTCGAAAAAAATATCAGCCTTTTCTGTCCAACACCATATCGTCATTAGAGTTAAACGAAGATCGCCATATGAACAATTGACCATCTTCTTCAGAGTTCAGAAGACGTTTAGTGTGCCAGCACCTCTAAGGAATTCGATTAATGGCAAAATATTTTTCTTCGGATTCTACCCGCAAAATAGAAATCAAATCTTTCTGCAGACAAATTAAAACCAGTGTAAATACATTCAATCGTTTATCAATTACATGTAAAGAAACTTTATTATTTATACATTATCACTAAATCCATCTAAAATATCAGATAAAAAAAGTTGCCCTTTTGATTTGAAGTTTTTTTCTTTCTTCAAAATGTTGGAACTTTTGCGCAAGTGAAAATTTTTTTCTTAGTGGGAGTGCAGCAATATTTTGTATCCCCATTTAAATGGAAACATTATAATTCGATTGGGAGATTTTTTGTTAAACCCGATCTCAATATTTATGCCGAAAATCCATCCGTTTGGGTAATCGCACATGTAATAAAAACATTAACTATAAATGGGGAATTGGGAACAATCAATAAACAGCCAAAGAGAAGGAAGAACATTGAAAAAAAAAAACTTTTCACAAAACGAAGAAAAGAAAAGCTAGAAAATTTGTGTCGTACATTTTCTTCACTACCTCCACTCCAGAGCAGCCCATATGTTGCTGTTTGGATAAATCGTGCTAGTGCTAGCTAAATGCTGCCCCTTCCTCTGCCCTTCATTAATACGTTCTTCGTTTGTTCGTTCGATCACCCATATAATGTGGTTTTTCAAAGAAAACAAATAAATAAACGCGGCATGAATATCTTTTTCTATTTTTTCTTTAAAAAAACTACGTAGATTAAAATTTTATTTTTGGAGTTTCCATCATTTTTTATTTAAATATCACTCATTTTCAGTGGCTCTTTTTAATGCAGTGTCCCTGTTCAGTGGATGCAATGCAGTAAACCTTTCAAAGACATCGATCAGTTTAAATAAAAATACACAAACTATGGTGAAGGATTATACTCACACCAATTGGAAATAACAAAACACTATATCCGAACTTAACCCGAGAGTGATAGAAAATTTTGTATACAGTGTATCTATTCATAAATGGTTTCTACTTTCATTGGCCTCCTTGGTAAGTTAAATTAAAGCAAAACAAAAATATAAAATATCGAATATAAAATATCGAACAACTATTTTGCTAAATTTTTGTTTATTTTCCAAGTTCTAAAACAATTTTAATATTTTTTTTTAAATTGTGTAGGAATTTCGAAATTTTACTTGGTTTTCAGGAAGTTTGTGACTGATAGACTCATTAAAAGTAAGGGGCTGCATTAGCAGTCATCTGGATGAATTAAACAAAAATTTGCAATCCAGTGTGTATTTAACCTTAGATATTAGAGCTTTGCTCTTAAAGGCAGCTACATTTGAAGGGTCCAGGGGAAAAACGGCTAAGCCCACTTTTTGAAAAAATTAAACTAATGATGACATCTTATAGATTTGTATGAGTACTATTTGATGTAGTATAGCTCTCTTCACATATGATTTTGAAAACTCGCAAAATAGTACACTTTAAAAAAAAAAACTTTTTTCCAAAAATATTTTGTTTGCTCCAAAAATTAAACAAAGCGATATTAAAAAATGAAAAGCTTATGAATATACCTAGCGACATGTCAGGTAAATAATAAAAAAAAAAAAAAAAAATAGATATTCTCACTACATCCGGTCGAGGTCCTGTCTAACAAATTTAATTGCAAAAACGGGCCAATGTCACGCTTTTGAAAATTATTTTATTTTCAAACACTATTTTGAAAATCTAGAGGTGTCTGAACAAAAAGGAGGCCCCCCACACCTAAGACTTCCTATTAACTCCCTTCCTAGGTATCCCTCCTCACTAACCACTTATACCTACCCCGGGGAGCGCAATGGATCCACTGAGATCCGAGTGAGATGGTGCGGCTTGCCGTATTATCACACCTTCCAACCTAACCTAACCTAATAAAAAGTTAAAAACAATTTCATGTCGGGTTCTTTCAGAACAAAATTTCAAATAAGAAAATTCGAAATTTTGGTTAAAACGTCGAAGGTCCTTTTGACTCATGCCAGCGTATCATGCAAAAAAATCAAGATTTTAAAACCAATATATGTTTGCTTACCGAAGTACTTCGTGCTCAACAAAAAAAAATTGTTAGTTTTATTTAATATTTTTTTGACTTAGCCATTATTTCGTAATACATTTACAACTTCTTTTTTCTTGGAATCAATTCAAGTGGATTTAAGCCGTTTTTCCCATGGAACCTTCATTGATGTATCTATTTAAAATTTAATAAAATCAAACCAGGTCAGAACAACTGAGAACTGAAATTTTATAAAATAAATTGTTTCAATAAGAAGGTTTTTATAATACAAATCAGCCAAGTAGAAGACTTAGCATTAAGAATTGGACTTGTTGAGCTATTGATTCAATTAAGCCTTTAGTTTTTGTTCCCAATAGTTGAGAACAGCTTCTCTGAACGAAGCTACATTAAGGTATTTTTTGAAATAAGGGAGGTTGACTTGATTTGCAGGGTTGAGTTGGTATATTTCCAGAGAATCTTCTAACCATGCTGGTCAATCAAAAACTAGAAAGATGCCTTAAATGATGTCCCTTATTTATTTTTACTAAACAACATTTATTCAAAATTTCAAGTGAAGTAATACAAAAAAGTTTTGTTTTCAAATAAGTATTCTTCCAGTTATTCCTCTTTCGATTTGCATTTTGACAAAGTAAAATTCAACAAGGTTCAAGAATAACAATCCATTGAAATTTATCTCGATAACAATACACCGCAATTATACCTATTGTGCGCAAAATGTTGATAGATAACTACATAAGCGATTTATTTGAACGAGTTATGGCTATTTTGAAAAAAATCGCACCTAAAGATTCAATTATGCATTAGATTTCGTTCCCTTTTACTTTAGAAAATCGATTTGATAACAACATTATGATGACAAACACGAAAAACTTTCTGTCTGTATTTATGAATGGATGTATGGATTATAATATGTATGTATGTACATACATATGTATTGTTTGTGCCTCGACCTTTAGCCTAAATTGCTGTATTGAAGCGATATTTTTCAAACTGTCTGCCATTTAACTATTCAGGAAAAGGTTTTTATCTCAAAACCGATTCTAAACAAAATTTTTATAAAAAAAGAGTGTGTGAAAGTATAGTCTGAGTACGAATGTTAACAAAAAAGAAGCTGCGATCCACAATGCGCCATTTTTCAACGATTCCAATTCAGAAACCTTTCTGTTGGCCGTTTTCAATCCGTAGAGATTTAATTCGACCCAATATCAGAACAGCCACCATAATTTACAAAACTATCAATTCTTAACTACAGTTTTGTGTGGCAGAATAAAATTAGTCTGAAGTCACTATAAATATTTGTTCTCAAAATTTTCGAACCAAAAAACATTTTTGAAAAGTTTTTAGTACCTACATTTTTTTTACAGAAATTTTGTTCTTGCTTTAAAGCACAAACAATCCTATATTTTTAAAGTTTGGAATCGAATACATTATTTGTTCGCTAGATATTTGAAACGAAAAACATTTCCAAGAATTTTTCGTAGTATATTTTATTTTTTTTTTATTGTGAATTTGTTTGCTGTCCTATCAACTATTTATGACATTGGATAAGGAATAAAATCAACCCGAAGTCAATATCATTGTTTTTTCTCAAGATATTCGAAGTATTGAAGTTTTTTTAAATAAACCATGTGCGTTTTACTAATGCCTTAATCAGACAATATTATTGCTCAATGAACAGTTAAATAATATTGCGTGAAAACAAATCGTACCGAAATAGTTGCGCAATACAGCTCTTACACGGTTATTATTATTGTGCCATATAAAGAATTGCGCAGTAATATTGACTGCTTAAGGGTTGTCTAATTATTGAGGTACCCTAAAATTTCTTTCACGCAATATTTTTTACAGTTTATTCTTAAAATTGGGAAACTGTTTTAGCAAACTATTATGGGAGTATTTTTAGCAATTCATGGTTCTTTATAATTTTCTGGAATGCATATATCCTCAGTTAAGGATTTAAAAAAAAAAAAAGCTATAGGTATGTCATTCTTTTAGTTACTTTCAACGAGGAATTCAATGGTGACTTTGATTTTGAGGTTGACGATTCAAGGCTAGCTCAAATTTGTTTTTACAATAAAAACGTGCATCACTAAAAGGCATTTTGGTGGTCTGTTAAGCCAATGGCCCTGAGTAATATGTAGATCCGAATTTAGCTAAAGTCGACTTAAAAAAAAACATCCGTAGAAATAAAACACAAATTTCACTTCTAAATACTTAGATTAGATCATTTGTAACTTAGCTTGAGGTGGTGAAATTTCTGTTGTATTTCTACAGATGTCTCTGTTAAAGTCGACTTTAGGATAGATTCGGATCTATTACTCAGGGCCAATGATTTGTAGTTTACACGGATACAAAGTGTAAGTAAACGAAATTCAGGGCGGTATAAAACTCTTAATTCAAATAAGGTTTTTTTTTATTCTTTTGTTTTGAAAGTGCGTATTAGTAAAGCTCAGAGCACAAATACGCCACGTACACTTAAATGACTTATTTCATACATTGGTTTTTTTTAAGTAAGAACATTAATCTTAAAAGTAACACCCCTCCCGAATTTTTGAAAAAAATATTTGGCTGGTCAACATCAGTGATAAGTTTATTCAGTGCTTTAGTCTTGTGAAGAAAGATGTGGACATTGCATCCTTGAAATTTGTGAATTTTAAAGAAGGAATCCCTCATCTTAATCTGAACTCTGCTATGATTGCAGATAATTTTCCTTCACTTGTGTAGGGACCCACCGCCGTACACCCTGAGGACTGCTTCCCAATTTCATCGTTTGGTTTCCTCAGTGTGTGGCCAATCCAATGCCATTTACGCTTTCTTATCTCGACGACCAGCCTCTCTTGACTTGTCCTGCGCCACAATTCCTCATTTGTTGTAGTTTTTGGCCAGCGAATCTTTAGGATGTGGCGTAGACAGCGATTCAGAAAAGCCTGAAATTTCCTCGAAATGGTACACGTTTCCAGATTTCGCAAGCGTATAACAGCATGGATTTGACATAGTAGCGAAGGCAGCACGAGCTTAACGCAACGCCATTTGCAGAAACAATACTGCCAGGAACTGTTCGAATTCTTCCACTGGTGTCTCCTATAGAATAATACGCTGCTGTTTGGAGTTTGGAGCGGCCTGTGAGAATTTTTTTTTGTCTTTTTGCTGTTTATTCTTAGACCACTGGACTCTCACTTCACTTGCAGTGTTTGGCACATCACGTTCAGCCCACTGATGTTTTTTGCCAAGAGACATGTCATCGGTATAGTCTAAATGACCTATCAAACGGTCTCCATTGAATGCCCTGTCGCTCCCCTGTACCAACACTGGCCGTCAATACGTCGCTCGTCCATCGCCAGTAGGGTGTCTAACACCGTGTTGCACGACGGAGCCGGAGACTTACCGAATGTGTAAAACGTTGTTGTAGGACTCTCTAATAATGGCAACAGTTTTTGGGGGAATTCCCCTACCAAGCAACGACCTCGATATATATACAATTGTACATTCTCTATTCTCTATTTTTGATGTAAAAGAACAAAATCTTCTGCAACCCAGTAATAACGTTGGCGTAAAAAAAATGTGCTCACATTAGCCTTACAATTTATATTTCCGCCTGTTTTTTGTGGGAATTATTTTTAAAGCATAGGCTTTCAACAAACAGATGCAAAAACTATTGGGTGAAAGCTTTTTTTGTATTTGAATTCCATAGTTCCAAATTGTTCTAAAGCAACTCACATTTGACAAATGGTAAGGTCAGAAGAACTCGTTAAAGAAATTTGAAAAAAAAAAAAATCGGATGAGTATAACGATAAATACGTGAGTAATTGAAAAAATAAGACAATTATAGCAAAGTAAAGTTAAAACTTAATTTCCAATTTTGTGGTTTTTACCCAGATGGACACACATCCGCACAAATATAAGGATAGTATGATGATAGTCTTCTCCATTATCGTAATAATTACTTTGTTTAAAACTTCGAACATTCGGTTATGAAGTTTAAATTGAAGTCGTTGATAATAATAATAATTGTTGTGACGATTATTATTATACTTAATCTTATCATACTTTCTTTTAAGCTATTGAGCCTGAGCTAGTTCACTGTAGTTTTCTAATTGTATTGCTGAGGATAAATATTCAATCTTTAGCACAATCTTCAGTGCACCTTGTTTCTAATCCTATTTTTTGTCTTTAAAAAACTTCTAAAGTAAAATGTTTCCATTCGCAAAAAAAGGATGGTTTCCTTTTTATTAATCCCGTTGCAAAACCAATTTGAATGGTTCCAGATCTAAAGATTAGCTAATCGAAAAAGTAGACACCATGACTAAAACTCCGACTCAGAAATATGATTTACATTCATGTCATATCCAATACGAAAAGCTTCATGTTTAAAGTTGTGTACAATTGAAAACAGTATTTTTTTACCAGATGTGTTATCACGCAAAAAGAGACTATTTTGTACAACGTGTAGGTACATACGTATTCATTGTTACGTTGCCTTGTTTTAACTTTAACGTGGTTACTTTTATACAAAGTTTCTTGTTCATATTTTTTTTAAATGAAGTAAAATGTTCACTAAAAAAATTTCTGTTTATGATTTAATTTTTAGATATTCAATCATGGTGGGAGATACCGTGCATATCTCATTTTTGTTCGTTGTTTAGTTCAGCATTTGATTTACCAGATATTGACATAGAAGTAAGTAAAAAAGAAAAAAAAAAAAACATCACATAAATAAGGAACCTTCTTTACTCTAAAATAGGATTTAGAGTCAGCTCTTTTATGCGATGGAACCGACTACCAAGTCGGCTTAGTACCTGAGCTTATTGTTCGTCTCTTAAAAGGTTGCGATGCTCTCAAGTGTGTTGCAAATGACATCACTACCAGTAATTATCAGATGTTCTTAAGGCGTTACCTACGCCAACAGTGTCGCACACATAATATAGAAAATCATTTTGATACTGATATCGACTTTCAATCATTAGCCGTTCGCAAACGTTTACTCATTTTACACGCCCTCTGTCATTTTCGTTTGGAATCCCGAGATGTGGAAGTGATACTCAGTAACCTAGAAGCCGACAGTCTTCGGGTGGAGCCGTTGGGATATGATTCTAAAAATTCCGGCTATTGGTATTTCTATGGAACGCGACTCTACCGCGAAGACACAAAACAAAATAATAAAACTAAAATTTGGCAAGTGATTTGTTTCACTGAAGAAGATTGGCAGAATTTAGCAGGCAAATTTAAGTCGGCTACAAATGTTAAAGAAAAAGCACTGTATAATATACTAAATGAAAACTTCCTACCGAAACTGCCACAGCTGTTTCGCGAACGGGAAAAACTTCGAAGAAAAAAGTAAGATATTATTTAAGTTTAATGGTGAATTGTTAAATACAAAATTGTATCCGTAGATTACTTCAAACTCGGAACTCAAGTCGAATCCGAAATTTAGTTGAAGTTAAGGCACGACAGGAACAAGAGAGAGTTAAGGCAGAACGTCTTGAGAGAGCTCGGTTAGAACAGCGTATGCTCCTTGAGCCACCCCGAATAGCATCATCAAAAAGCCGAAGAAGACGGTTAGACTCTTATGACTTCTACTGAATACAGAAATAAGTAGTACAAAAAAAAAAAATATACAGTCATCGATGAAATATTTTGTTCATACTACCAACAAAATCAACTATAACTAACTTTTAGAGCGCTTTGTTTTTTTTATTATTATTATTTACCATAAAATTGGCAGAGACGTAAGCGACTTGTTTGACACTGAAAATTGCAATATTTTGGAAACCTTTTTATCAAAAACAAAGCGCAACAGCAGTATAATCAAAATAGGTGTCAGACAATTCGAGAGAACGTGCTTTTTATGGGCTTGATTTTATTCTCTCTTGCTTTGGACATTTATGTTATATGTAAGCATGCGTTGTTTATTTAATATTCATTTTTGTTTCCTTGTACCATAAAGTCCGTCCTCATCATTGTTGCATACATCATATACATATACATTTTAAGTTTGGTTTCACTCCCCTGCCCCTACATTTCATTTTGTACATGTAACTCATTAAAAGGTTTATAATATTTCTTATGCACAGCTCCCAGTCTACTTCAACTGCTAGTGGTATATCAACATATGCAAGTTCAATAAGACCCACAACTAATTCCAGTGATTTTTTATATCAGAGAGAAACATTTTGCTTAACACCAGACGATGTAGGCGCTGAATCGACATCGACTACTACTGCAAATCAGGTCGATCAAACATCACAGGAAAACCAAGGCGAAATTCAAACTTTCGAAGACAACCACTACCAAGATTCGAATACAGCACAAAAACAACGCAAAACAAGAAAACCGAATTTATTAACAAAAAAAACTCGAAAGACCAGGGAGAGTGGTGATTGTTCTTCTTCAACAACTGAAGATAAGGAGAATTGTCGCTACATATCCGATTCAGAATCTGAGTCGGATAATAATATGGCACCAACTACAAATATAAAACTGCCAGGCAGGCAGACCAACAATTCCCTATCGTCTTTACCAGGAAATATTTTTATTCCGCCTTTGATTGAAGGCAAAGAGCAAGAATCGCCACCAGCTCGAAGGGCAAGCAATTCTGGAAGCAAGACAAGTGGGAAGAAACAAAAGAATCCACCAACAACGGTATCAATTGCGTCGACATCGTCGGCCTCAACTGTTCGGGCTGGTACATCAGCTGTTCCTGCAGAGCAAACAGCTAAAAATAAAAAGAAAAGCTCATCAAAGTCCTCCTCAGAAGAGTAAGTTGTTTGTTTGTTGTAACGCTGTTGATAATATTCTGCTCTATTTTAGTATTTGAGTAGCACGCTTTCTTTCAAATTGCATGGATTCGCTTAGAGTTATGTATATGTAAAACTGCGTATGAGTAGGACTCTCGCCTGAAAGTCTTTATTATAGATACAATGCAACCTTATTCAAGGGACGATTTTTTACCAACACTTTATGCCAGTTTATGTTTCTATGTCCCGAAGAAATTTGATATATGTATGTACACATAATTTATTATTATGTACATATGTAAATAAGCCATATCTTATCCATTAGCAAAACTAAAGTTCTATGAAAGTTTCTATATTTTGTTTATAAATTATAATGCTCTCAAATTTTAAAACTGAAAAAAAAACGAGGGAAGCTTAAACTGATCGACGGTGATAGGAGAGTCCTTAGAAATATTAACTGTTTAATAACTGTTAAACCCTGTCCATATACACATTTTTCAACAATGTTTCACGTTTTTGCCGAAAACTTCATGTTTGGCCAGGGTCCAAGAGAATTTTTAATTTTGGCGAAAACTAAACAAAAATGCAACAATAGAATATCTGGCCATCCAAAATAATATTATGTTATTCATAAAATGCGGCCCTCAAATTTTGCACACTCAACTCCATCCAGCTCCAGGTTTTGTAACGGAAATGTTTTTTGTAGAAAGTTGTCTTATTTGGAATGTATAACTTACTCGTTGGCAGCTCAACCCAAAAAAAAAAAAAAACAGACCAAAATAACTTTTTTTTAACGTTGTTTCTAACGTTTTTCATACTTTTTTATTTATTTTTCAAAACCCAAAACTTTTGATTAATGCTGTGCATGTAATATTCAGAGTATGTTGTAATTGCTAAAAACTGCGTTTTAGTTTTTTGGCTATAAATTTACATAACGATGGTTTTTGGCTGGATCTATTTCATTCAAATTTTGTTAGAACTTTTAGAAAGTCGGAGTAATATTTTCGATTATACATATGTACATTTTCCAGAAATGTTTTAATGTTTTACAAACAAAATGAAGAAACCTTGTTTAACACTTCCTAATAAACTATGTGCAATTGTATTAATAAATAATTTTTCTGCATCTTCAATTCTTGGCTTTTCTTTGTTTTCTTGAACTATAAGAGCAAATTCGTGAAATCCAGTTCTGCATTTATAGGTTTTTGAACAAATCGGAAAAATAAGGATTATAAAGGAACAATTGTTATCGAATATGTTTATTTGGCCCATAAGCATGCTTCAAACCCAAAATACTTCTAAATTCACCCATGAGTTTCTGAGCGAATGGTCACACTGGCCACTTTTCAATATGTTTGGTATAACTCAGAAACTCAGCCGAATTTGACAATTTAGCTCTTCAAACTTTTTGTTCAAAAACTTTTAAGATATCTAATTTTTTCAATAAATTGCGTATAACTTTTTTTGAAGCAGTATAGGTTCAAACATGCTCAGAGAAAATTAAGAAGAGGCTCAAGGTCTAAATATGGCATGTTAAAAAGTAATTAGTATTCAAAATTGACAGATATATACCCATTTTAACTTTTCCATTTCTTATAATTGTTCGCAGTTTTGGCCCGAAATCCACCTTTTCGGTATTGCATGGCAAATTTCACATTTGTAAAAATATTAAAAAAAAAGATTTTAGTAGGTACGTCCGCAATTTTGTTTTCCGACTGTTTTTAAATGCTTCCAGATCTACAAACTGAACGGCTGGGTCGATTAATATAATACTTGGTACTAGGTGCAAGGATTGTTAAATTTGTACCACAAGACGGGGCTTCCGACAAAAACTTCAAAAAGTGATAAGAAATGGTAAAGCTTGAATGGCTATACCTCGTTCAATTTTAAGTAAAAACGATTTTTTGAACATGTCATATTTTAAGACTTAAGCCTCTACTTTTTTTCTTAAAGAATGATTTGAACCTATTTTTGCTCCGAAAAAAAGTTATGTGCAATTTAGAAAAAAATTTAAAAATCTCTGATTTTTCGTTTTTTTTTTTTTGGTTTTTCCCTGCTAAGATTTTTTTTTAATTTTTTAAACCATCCATTTCGATAGAAAATTTAATTTTGAATGAAAAATGTAGGTGTAAAATTGTCAAATTCGGCTTAGTTTCCGAGTTATACCAAAAATATTGAAAAGTGGCCATTGTGGCCATTCTCTCAGAAACGCATGGGTGAATTTGGCAACATTTTCAGTTTAAAGCTTATGGGCCAAACGAACGTTAAATAATAAAATTAAAAGCTGTATTAAATAGCCTATTACTTCATATTTACTACATCTGATTCAACAGAAATAGCTTTTACTGAAGTGGTCAAAGAGAATATCAAGTTATGAGAGAGGAGAGTATACAAAATTAGCTTTGATCGAAAATAGATTTCCAAACTTTCGTTAGTAGTTCTCCAGATTTTTTGTTTGTCTGATTACGTATTAAACTACTTACTAGCACGTAATTAAATACAATTCGAGCTAAGCCAATTTATAAACCTACCTGCTCTCCAGGAATGAATAAATAATTTCTTTTACCTTTATATCTATAAATTATTACATTTAAGCTGTAAGGGTTGTCTGTTGACGTATACTAGAAATAAAATCTTTTTTGCAAGTTGATAATTTTGTTTTAAATTTTTTTAAATTTCTGTAAAAAATATTATGTATTTTTGCTGCTTATAACATTAAAGAATATACTGTTTTTAACGCTGAGTTTCTGTGTGCTTCAATGTTCGTAAACTCTTATCCTTTTGTCTGCTATATTTGTTTATATCGCACTCATCCTGAAGCTTGAAAATAATAAAATGATTTCCATTTTTTGTGCGCTTTCCCCCCTAAAATAAAAAATACCCATTCATCATCGACCATTTTGTAAATAATACGAAACATCACAATAATAGTGTAACGTCGTCATCGAACAGCGGTACGAATAAATATTTCTATAGCACAACCAATATTAGTCAAACAAATCCAAGCATTCTGATAAACAACAAAAACTTCAACAAAAATCCTCCGAATTTTCTTAGTTTCACGGAAACCGACGAGGTTCTTCAAATCGGCATGCATAAGGTTCTAGTTTATGTGAAGAATCACCGAGACGCCTGGCCATTTATGGATCCCGTCGAGGAAGATATCGCACCCAGATATTATACGATTATTAGAAGGTAAGAACTCCTTTCTAATACATACATATTATCAAAGACCGCATTTTTTATAACGATTTCATTTCAGACCGATGGACCTTTTAAAAATGGAAGATAAACTTGATAATGGAGAGTACAACAAGTTTAGCGAATTTAGAAATGATTTTAAACTTATAGTCAATAATTGTAGACTCTACAATGGACAAAATAATGGTAAAACTAATTATACATTCTTCATTTTGTGAACCCGAAATGTATGTTATTTTTTTCTGCCAACAGAATACACAGAAATGGTTAATAATCTGCAAGAGGCTTTTGATAAGGCAACTAAAAAATATTTTGACCACATGTCAGACGATGATGATGACTCTGCAAATTTGAACTATCCGGACTCCAAAATGAACGTCTTCCGAGAGAAGTATTTTAATAAAGAAAACTCTGAAGGTGACGAAGAAAACAATGTGGCGGCTGCACTCAGCAAAAAAGCTCATACAAAGTCGGAAAAACACAATTCAAAAAAATCCGATAAAAACGAAGAAGAAACAGAAGACGACGATAAAATTGAAAGCGAAGTGATTCCGGAATCTGCAAGTCGTTCGAATAAGAGAAAGAGAAAAGATAAGGACAAACGAAGAAAGAAGAAATCAAAGAGTAAAACTGTTGAAGAAATTCCAGACGAGGACAACTTTAGCTCGCCTGAAGAAGAAATTAGATCTCGCAAGAAAAAAGATGATGCGGGTACCTCATTTGGCAAAAAATCTAAGAAAAAACCTAGCACGAAGCAGAATGGAGATAGTAAGAAGAAACAAAAGAGCACCGCCGCATCGCTTTCGAAACGAGCAAATAAAAGTGGGGAAACTGAAGAGGAATCAGATTCAGACGATGAAAAACCAAGTGAAATAAATAAACAACCTGCAAAGGTACAAGAAAAAACTTCTACCGGCAGCCAAAAATCCAAAAAGGCAATAATAGAAGTTTCGAAAAAAAGAAAAAGTCGGACGAAACGAACAGCATCATCTAATACTTCTGCTCGATCCAAAGCTCTTGCTGCCAGAAATAAAACTCAAGCTGGTCGAGCAGAATATTTAGAAGCTGCCAAAATCAAAGAATTAAATGAAGAAAACGTTAATGAAGAAGAAGATGAAGAGGAAAAAGAGGAATCTAGATCTCGCAGTGTCTCCCCTTTTAAAGTCGACTTACATAAAAAATATGCCAAAAGTGCACTTATTGATGATTCTAAGGAGGAATACGATGAAGATGATTTTAGGTCAGTTTCCACACGAAGTAGTTCAAGGGAATCGTCGGTTGAACTTCCAAAAACACCGCCGGTGGATACTCCGAAGCCATCTACATCAAAGCAACAGACCAAAAAACCAGAGTACCGAAAAGAGAATTCAACAGGAAGTTCTTCGGACCAATCAGTGGCTAAAAGCGACAAAGTTTCAAAAAATACACTTGATGTACCCCTGTTTTTAGACAAATATGACTTGATTAAACAACGGCGAAGTCGAACGACCAATAATGAAGAAAAAGTGAACACAGCAACCGCGGCTAAAAAAGAGCCAAAAAAGATGACAACCGCAGCTGCAACTTCTTCATCGATAACAACGTCGACGGGACGGTCAAGAGTTCAAAGGGAGTCCACAGATAAATCCAAACCTAAGGTCAAAGATACCGTCGAGGAAAAGCAACCTGCAATAAAAGAACAAAAAGTGGAAGAACTTGAAAAAAAGGTATCACCAGAAAAAACTATAAAAATAGAAGAAAACAAGTCTGCATTCAAAGAAATTGAACCACCAAAGACAAGTACCAGCAAAGCACCAAAGAAGTCAGCAACAAATACAGCTGCGGTGAGAAAGACTGTAAAGGACTCTGAAAAACAAACAGCAAAGAAGCCACCGGCACGAAAAGTGAATTCTTCTGCTGCAACTTCAACCTCTTTGACGGTAACTCCTCCAGTAGAAAGCCCATCAAAATCAAAATCGACTGTTGCTTCCGGGAAAGCCACAAACTTAGAAGCACTGGAGTTAGAAACAGAGCAGACTTTAAAAGATATTAATCGCTGGCTGGAGCATACACCAAGGTTCCCTGAATTCAGTTCGGCCAGTAACTCACCATCGCGTTACAACGCTCTCTTGGATGATTTTGATTCTGTATCAACTAAGCTTGATGCTGCTGATTTTCGACGCCCAGTGCCTATTGCAACTCCGAAAATTGACTTAGTTCCGAAGCTTTCGGAGTCTCTGGATGATTTAGTAGCGGAGGTAGAAGTGCCGAGTTGTAAAAAGGACTTGATAGCTGAACTAATACCAACAATAGGACCAAGCAGTGTCAGTTCCAGTTGTGGAACTCCACCGCATTCGAGCAATTCAAACAACTCGGGTGGAAGTACAAGTGTGAACGCATCATCCACTTCATCAACTGCAATGATTCCACCAGTTATACCATCAAAGCCCAAAGAACCATCAACTATTCAGCTTTTAGTCAACCCACCTCCACCGCCACACATTAAAAACCAAATGCAGAAAGAAGCCAAGCGAAAGTCACTTAAAGAAAAGCTTGCTGCAGGTACGAATCCACGGCGAAAAGACTTAGTGGGGACAATTGATCGATTGAAACCAGGTAAAGCAAAAGGAAATCTTATTCAAAATGTTGCCAAACCTGATGAACTTTTTCCGCTGGGAGTTCAGCAAAAAGTCAAAGAGATTAAAAATGCTCTAGTTGTTAAGACCGACGACAGTGTGCCCAAGTTGAGCTTAGGCAGCGTTTTGGATAATGATGGCTTTGGTCTTGGGCACTCCCATAGCTTCGTAGATAGAGATAAATGCGAAGCTCTTTCGGAAAAAAATGATGACCTTGCTAAGTCTAAGACAAGTGATAAGTCGCCCGAAAATGAGACTGAAAAGTCAGTTTTAAATGAGACTCCGTTCGAGGTTAAAAAAGTCAGTAACCCTGACCCGAAAGCGGATGCATCATCGGCTACACCAAATCTAAGCGCATGGCTTAAAGCATTTGGAGTTCCGAAAAAAGCTAAGAAAATCGAAGAGGAAGAAAACAAACAACAGCTTCTGAAACCAAGTGAGATCACTGTAAGTGATAAACCATCCGAAACACCAAGTACTTCCTTAAACGTTTTGAAATCTCCATCAGATAATAACAATTTTTCGCAACCACCACCCCGTACGCGAAAAGCCAGCACTGGAAGTACAATATCCGAACGGTCTTCTTTCAGTCAAGATCCGGATAGTCCACGCATTGCAATCGACGAGCGTTTTGGGTCTTATTCAGGGACTTATACGTCACCTATAGGAGCTTCGCCTATTGGAGCTTCACCAATTATGGTTTCTCCAAAACCAGAAGATGTTGGAAAGCCGAACTCTCCATACCCACTGAACGGCACTATCAAAGTTGGATTCTATCAAGACACCACGACAAAGAGCTCTCCCGATAAAAGCTGCAGTCCGCGAGAACTGCCATCGCCTTATCCACAATACTCGCAGCATATTTACTCATCGGCATCGTCACCCAATGTGTCAACAACTGAGATGAGTGGAAACTCACCTTATGGCGGAAATAGCTATGCACCGTCTGCAGGTTCTGAAGCCAGCAAGACACCTGTTTACTCATCTACATCACCGATTCCTAATCTGTACGAGCAATACAAACAGCCGCAATCCCAAGAATCTGATTACAACTCTTCCATGTCGCCAAGTACACCAAATCCTCATTCCCCTTACCAAGCGGGAGCCAACTCCCCTTACCAGCATCCTGCACAATCGCCATACCAAAATCCAAATTCACCATATCAACAACCAACGGCTCCGGCTGTGCAGCCTCAACAGCAATCTTCAGTTTCCCAAAGCTTAACTTTTCAACCCACGCCCATCGACGCTCCAGTTGTGGCTCAAAGCACTGTTCCAAACCAAGCCGTTGATACCACAGCTTTACCAGAATTGCAGCAGCAAACTTCACCATACCAACAACCTGCTAACTCTCCATACCAACAGCAGCAAACTTCACCTTACACTCCTAGCAGTGTCGGTTCTGCATA